>JAAVMX010000002.1:8750000-10000000 GCA_012934285.1 Ophiocordyceps sinensis | reverse complement strand
GCTTAAATATCCTCTTTATAGAGATAGGCAGCTTTACCTCCCTTAAGCTAGTCCTTTAGACGGCTATTAAAGCTATTAACGATACTATTCGACCTAACGGACTAATACCTACGTTGCTTATATTCGGAGTATATCTTAGGATAACTCTTAATTCGCCGCTATTACCTACGACCTTTAAACGAGCCGCTATAGTATAGAAAGCGATAAAGGCACTTAGGCAGCTTACGGCTAAACGATAGGTCTAGGCAGCGTTATATAGACGAAACGGTCTAAATATAGTAAATATACTTGCCCTTCCTCTCTAAAGCGAAGTCCGCGTATAGAGGGAAAAGTTAAGATAGTAAAGACCGTTTAAAATTATAGCTATTAACGGGCATAACATTACGATTGATACGGTCACTAGACCTTAGGTCTTTAGATCTATATTAGTATAACCGTATTATTATAATTAAATACTTAACGATCTCCCGGCACCGGATTCCGAGCAGCCGGACGAACCCGCCCGACCGGACCCTCCGGCACCCTATAAGCGAAGACGTCCGCTTAGATCGAAGAATAAGGCTAGGCATTTAATTATAGAAGGACTATACGTAAAAGATAACCTAAATAATAACGAGGACGATATAGACCTCGACGATTTAAGCGACGAAGAAGCGGATAAAGCCTTTACGATAAAAAGAGAAGAAGAGGCCTATAAGCTAGACGTAAAACTCCGCTCTAAAGGCGCTATTACGACCTTAAGAGCGCTATTCGAAGCGTTAGATAGCACGGAGATCGAGGATCTTATAGCATAAAGAGTATTTCGTTTCGAACGTTATAATAAAGCTATTTATAGCGGCTATCGTATATTTAGTTCCCGTATAGTTCGAGAGGTTAAAGGCACGGATACTAAACCCTATAAGAAATCGAGGCTTATAGTCTAAGGTTATAATAATAGGGAAAAGGCTTCCCTACTAACGTAGTCCCTAATAATCTAACGCGTTAGCTAACGACTAATCTTAGCCCTTGCTTTTAGTCTCCTACGCTATATAATAACGTTATCCCTTCGAGACATTACCTAGGCATATCCCTAGGCGACTATAGAGCTATTTCGTACGGTCTTAATACGTCTCCCCGCCGAATAATAAGGGAAGTATCCGCTTAATATAATTATCCGAGTTATTAGGCCCTTATATAGAATTATAGAATCTAAAGTCTATTGGTTTAATACGTATTAAAAGCACTATATTAAGGGCTTCGATAAAGCAATATCGACCTTTAACTCTTGCTTTCTAATATCTAATATAGGACTAGAACACTTTAGTATCGTTAGGATATAAACGGACGATACCCTTATGCTTAAAACGACGAGTTTTTTAGCGGCTGAAGAAGAAACGGTCCGAGAGGCGCAATTTAAGGCGAAGCCGAAAACCACGATAACTTAAGGCTCCGTCACGGGTTTTAACAGCGCGAAGGTAAGCTTATAATAGGATAAAATACTTATTCTTTAACAAAAGGGATAAGCCGCTTAGATCGACCGAATCGATGTTAAGGCTCCGGATTATATATAATAGTACTTAAAACAACGTGCTCGTAGAGCCTATATAGCCTAAGTATGCCAACTAGAAGCAGTATTCGATATCTTAGTTACGGCATAAGTGTAAAACCTAGATAATAAGAATTATATAATCTTAAATAAGCGACTTAAGTAGTAATATTATAGAACGAGCTTAGGGGGGGTATATAACTATTGTTAATCTACGAAGGAGCGCAGCTATGGACTAAGTCTAAGGGTCTATATATATAATATAGAGGTCACGTAGGATAATATATAATATAACCTAACACCGTGATAGTACATCCCCCTTAAATCGGCGTTCGACTCGAACGCTTAAAAAGGGGCAATAGCAGAAGAGCGAGAGCTAAGGGAATCCTATGTCAATCGACCTAAAGGTAGGCCCCTATAATATAAAGGAAGGAAAGAAAATAAAGCTCGAGGTTAGAAAGCCTATATACGCTAAGATAAATTGTATTTATTAATTACATCTATTATAATCTAGGCAGAGGGGACGAGGCGAGGAAGGTAGTATAAAACGCGGGGTAAGGCTTAGCCGGGTTTATAGTATAGAAGGACTTAAGGTTGTCCTAACATCCGTCGAGTTATATAACGTTACGCGAGGATAGATAAGAATTACTACTCGAGGTGCGCGTCGTTATCGTTATCGCCGTCCGGGGAAAGCAAGATGCCCCTATTAGTAAGCCGGATATTTAGGTCGGCCTAGCCGGGCAAGGGGGGGCCTTAGGTCCGGGTAAGGAGCGAGTAGTAGAAAATAGGGTAAAGACGGCTACCCTTAGGGAGGCGGAGGAGGTAAGCTATCTTATACGCCTTAAGGACCTTGTATAAGCCCTCCCGCTTATAGTTAAGCTTCTTTATTAGGCGGAGGGTATAGATCTAACGGGTGCTAAGAATAACTATATCGCTAGGCTAATACGTCGGGGCGGGCGCCCGGCGGGCATCGGCGTGCTAGGCCTAAGTGGCCTAAGCGTCTTTAATCGCGTTACGAAGGAAGTCGGATACGCGTTAAAGGCGTAAGGCGAGCGCGTCGCTACGGAGGTACTCCTTACGCTGCTAGGGTATTATACTAGGGGGGGGTAGCCCCGAGGGCTCGGTGCTAAGCTTTAGGTCGAAGCCGTAGTTAGCGAAGAAAGGGGAGAGGCCGGTAGACTTAGAAACCTAGTTATTAGCGGTAAACTCAGCGAGGGGAAGGAGATCTACTTAATCGTCCTAAAGGAAGGTAGTATAGCAGCGGAGGTAGACCTCTATCTAAGCGTTCGCGATCTTAGTCTAGCTATTAGTCTAAGGGTAGTAGGCGGAACTAGGGTATAAGCGGTAGCCGAGGCGGCGGCTAAGCTACTGCTAGAAGGCGGAGATAAACTAAGTGCCTTTATTACTAACGATCGAGGTAAGGGTGCCGTAAAGAGACTAGACGCGAGAAACAAACGCGTTAATAACGTCTTCGACTGTTATTAAGGGCGTCGGGACGTAGTAGCGCATCTTCGTAAGGCGGTTAACGATAACTAAGATGCTTAAGAACTTAACGCTATAATAGCGGCAGACGGGAAGGTCCGTAACGAAATTAATAGAGATATTAGTCTAAGGGGCGAAAGGGATGCTTAGGGGTTAAAGAAGGCCCTAAGGGGCGGAACGGGGGGACTTAGCGCGGAGGCAGACGTAGCAGTTGCGAACGAAGCTAGAAATAGACTCGTATATGCCGGGCTAAACGTATGTTCGGCGGTAGAGGCTCGCGGTCTTAATACGCCCGGGGTAGCTAGCTAGCGGGGAAGTATAGGTATAGATTAAGATCTAGAGGATAAGGGCGTCGTTAGGGGGGACGAATAACTAGGGGGGACGAATAACCGGCCCTAAAAGTAGTACCGGCCCTAGGCTTTTAAGAGGGCGGACTTTAGGATTAAGCGGAGAGGTACGCGAAGAGAACTAGGCTAACGGAGTTAAAGAGACCGGAGAGCTGTGCGAATATCGGCGATAAGTAGAGAGGAGAAATAAGCCCGGTCGATAAGGTCGTCGATCGGCTTAAAGTCGTTAAAGGCATAGAGGGTAAGGCAGTCGGAGTCGTTAGAATTATATTTATTAATTATATTTATAGACGAGTCGGACTCTTTAAACCCGTTAAGGAGTAAAGAGGCGTCGACCTTAGACCGTAAGAGGATAACTTAGTAACGATAGTCGATCCTCTCGTCGGCGCGGTCGGTTAAAGAGGTAGGGCGGGAACTAGAGAGTCGGCTAAAGGCGTTAGGGAGGGTGGCTTAAGAGCTAGGCTAGAAGACGATCTTAAAGTTAAAGCGACTTAAGAACTTAGCCTAGCGGGCTAACCGTTAATTAAAGAGCTTCGTAGTTATAAAATACTAAAGGCTTTTATAATCTAAAGCGATCTTAAACTTAGGCAGGCCTTCGAGCTTAAGGCGCTATTCCTCGAGGGACTTTACGATCGCGAGGAGTTCCTTATCGTAGATCTTATAGTTATATTCCTAGGCGGAGTGTTTCGATAAGAAGAACGCGATAGGGTAGTAGCGGCCGTCGTTAGAGAGCTATATTAGCACGCCCTTAGCGGCTTAGTCGGAAGCATCGGTCTAAACTATAGTCTTTCGAAAGGGGTTAAAGTATGCGAGGACTAGGGCGGCGGTAAAGGCGTGCTTAAGGGATCCGAAGGCGTAAGCGTAGGCAGGGGACTAGATCTAGGGGGCAGAGTTCTTAGTAAGGGCGTTTAAGGGGTTTATAAGCTTAAAGAAGCCGCGGATAAAACGCCGATAAAAATTAGCGAACCCTAAGAAACGCCGGAGGTCTTTTATAAAGGAGGGGGCTAGCTAGTTAAGGACGGCGCGGACCTTTTTAGGATCTATACGTATGCCCTTATCTAAGATAATTAGGCTAAGGTACTTAGTCTCGGTAATATAGAAATCGCACTTATCGACGTTAAGCTAAAGGCTAGCGGCGTTAAAGCGCTTAAGAACCTCCCGGACGTAGGCCTAGTACTCCTCCCGTATAGTAGAGAAGATTAAAACATCGTCTAAGTAGGCGGAATAAAAATCATTAAGGATATTATATAAAGCCGTATTAATAAAGCTCTAAAAGTAGGACGACGCGTTAGAGAGACTAAAGGGTATAACGCAATACTCGAAAAGCCTATACCGCGTAGCGAAAGCCGTCTTCTACTTATAGCCCTCGGCGATACGAAGGCGATTAAACGCTGTAATAACGTTAATCTTAGTAAAGAACTTCGCCTTCCTAATTTAGGCGAAGGTATTATAGACTAAAGGCAAGGGAAAGCGGTTCTTAATTATAGCCTTATTTAGGCTACGGTAATCGACGTAGAAATAGACGCCGCCGCCGGGTTTATAAGCGAGTATAATAAGGGCGGCGGTAGCGGAGGTCGAACGGCGAATAAAGCCTTTCTTAAGCTACTCGTTAACGTAAGCGCGGATAATACGGTTCTCGGCTTTACTAAAGGGGTAAAGGCGGGTATAAGGGGGTTATATTCCCTCCTTAAGGTTAATCTAGGTATCGACGGCGCGGTAGAGGGCGAGCTTATCGGCCTTACTCTAGAGCTATATATAGATTATATAGTAAAGCTCCTTTAAGACCTTAGCCCGGAGTTTATCGAGAGTATAAAAGACCTTATTATATTTTAAAAAGAACTTAGCGATATTATTAGGCGAACCCTTATTAAAGAAGATTTTATTAAGGTAGTTATCGACGAAGTCGTAAAAGCGGGGGTTAAGTTAGGCTTTAGCAATATTAAGAGTAATAGACCTAGATAAAATAGCCTAATAGAGTTCCTTAAGGATCTCTTAGTCGATAAGAGGCGGAGGCTTAGTAGGTAAGGGTTTAGCGGCTAAGGCTTTAATCGTAGTTTAGGAAGTCGTAACGGAGGGCTAGCGGTAGAATACCGCTATAGCGGCTACGTTAAGCATCCGGATAAAGAACGTAAGGTCGCTTAAAGAGATTATAAAGGGGCGGGGTCCTAACGCTCGATGCCTAAGTTAGGAAGCTAAGTAGCGGGAGCCGGTAGCCTAACGTATAGGCTAAAGGCAGGGGGGGCGGACGTAACGGCGGGGGTAGAGGGTATCTAAGGGGTTAGAGTCGTAGCCTAAGTCGAGGTCGGTCTAACGGGAGGAGTCTAAGTAAGTAGGTTTACCTACGTCGGGAGTATCTTTAAGGGACATTAGGAGGCCGGGGGGAAAATAAGGCGATAAGGGAATAAACTTAAGGGTATTAGAAAAGCAGACGGCATAGGCGGGAACCCGGGGGGCAAGAGGCGAGGATAAGGCAAAGGGCTCGCCCTCGTCGTTAGAGTTAGCGATAGAGGGGGCAAAAGGGGAACGAATTATATTTATAAATTATATTCCCCTAAGGGCGGGAATAGGAATAGCGGAAGCGGCCGGGAGGCTAGGGATAAGATAAGGCTAAGGGTTTAAAAGGCAAGAGGCGAGGTAGAATAAGGACTAAAAGGAGAGGGAGTTATCGCGTTAGCTAATAATAAGGTCGTAGCGGCGGAGCTAAAGGAGGCCGAGAATAACCTTATAGCTAAGCTTCGTAAGGAAGAAGTAGATAGACTTAGTATAAGCGCTAACTTAAGCGATTAAGTAAGCGTAATAGGTAATAGCGCCGGACTTATAGTCGCTACTATCGGCGAGAGAGAGCCGGCGAGGGAACTAAAGCTAGCGGACGGGGAGGGTAAGGCGGTATGCGGTCTAAGTATATATAAAGGCGAATCCGGAATAACTAAAGTTAATTAAAGCACTTACGGCGACGTTAGTAGGCATAAAGGAGAAGGGCAATAGTAAAGCGCGAGGCTATATTCCCGCCGGAAGATAAAGGTCCTCCCTTATATTAAATAAAGCTATAAAAGCAAAACCGAAAGCTCCGTCGCGTAATAAGGCGAAGGAGCTAGGCGTTTCCTAAGGGGGGGGAAGCGCCGGAGGTAAAGGTAGGAGAGTTAGTAACCTCGCCCTCGACGAAGCCTTACTTAATCGCCCGGACGTTAAGCTAAGGAAGGGGCGCGAGGAAGCATAGGGCGGGAGTACCGCCGCCTCGGCCGCGACCCCGGCTAGCACCCTTCTTAAGACAGGTCTAAGCCGTATAGGTCGGGGTCACTAAGGCGGCGTAGTAGAGATAAAGACGGTTCTTATACCGTCGCTACTTCTCGGCGTCTATAAGATTAGCCTGGAATACGTTAAGGTCTATCGGGTCGCCGGCGGGCGTAAAGGCGGCGGGGCTAGCGGACCCGGTAGGGGCGGGGGGGGGATAGTCTAGGGCTAGACGAGCCTCTTACGGGCTCGAATACGCTCGTAGTTCTCTTAGAGGGCGGCGTAAAGCTTAGCCTAGCCGTAGAAGTCGTCGGTATTAGGGCTAGGGACTTAAAGAGCGGCGGTATCGGCGAGCTCGTTAGTAACTTTTTAATAAAGGTATCTAACGTAGGCGCTCTCGTTGTAATTAAGGTCGGCCTATAGCTAGGTAAACCGCGAGAAGAAATCCGGCTAAAAGGTGCCTTTTATAGCTAAGGTATTAAATTCCGCTTTAGACTAAGCGCGGTAGTTTACGGCACTAAAGACGGAGGCGAGCTCGTAGGTAAGGGAGTTAAGGGACTAATAGCGCTACTGCTCGAAAGGGGTATCGTCGCGGATATAGCGGGGGACGCTAGCGGTAATAAAAGCAGCCCGGCCGGAAAGTCAGCCGGTCGCGTAGACAACTTAGTCTTTATCGGTAGGGAATATATAAGGGTCGGAGGCGATCTTAAGGGATATACCGTCGCGCTAGACGTAGAAGGCGTCCTAGCGCTGCTTCTAAGTGCTAATATCGCCGGAGAAGCGTTTAAGGTCGGCGAAGCGGGCATAAGGACTTACGGTAGAAGGGGCAAAGGCAGCCTAAAAGGCGGTAAGATAGGCGAAGGCGGCGTTAGACTAATTAAGCTAGTCCTAGAGCCCCTCCGCGTACTGCCGGTAGCCGAGGGCCTCCTTACGGGCGGTAGTAGCGGAGGTAGCGGCCTTAAGGAAACTAGACTTAAGAAGGACGAAAGACTAGGTCTAATCGGTATGCCGGAGGAAATTCGTCTAAAGGTCGGCGAAGATAGACGAGGTAACGGAGGAACCCTAGAGAATAGAGGCTAAGTAAGGGAAGGCGGAGAGGGCGTTAGGCTAAGGGACGTCCTAGAGGGGAACGCCTATAGGAGGGCCGGGCGAAGGGGATAAGGAAGGGGTAGAAATAAGAGTAGCTATCGTAGCGGCGGGAAAAAGGGGTAGCGGCGGGAAAAAGGGCTAGAAAAATCTATAGGAGAGCAGAAAAAAGGCGGAAAGGGGCGTAATAAGACAAAGAACGAAGGCAAGCGTATAGGCGAAGCCGAGGGGACTAAGGAATCGTAAAGGCTCGGCGGAAGCGTATAAGAATAGTAGATTAAACTATTATAGAACGAGCTTAAGGGGGGTATATAACTATTGTTAATCTATAAAGGACCGTAGCTATAGACTAAGTCTAAGGGTCTATATATACGATATAAAGGTTACGTAGGATAATATATAATATAACCTAATACTATAATAAGTAAATAGACTACTAGAGTAAAGGTTTAATATATAAACTAATTAATCTTATAAAGGCGAAGCTAATAGTATTTACGGATAGGTCGTTTGCTAATAATAAAGACCTATCGTTATAACTAGGCTTTATTATTGCATTAGTTAACGAGACTAAAAGGTCTAATAGCTAGTTTAAGGTTATTAGAAACATTATCTACTAGAGTTCGACGAAGTATAAGAGAGTTACCTAAAGCGTGCTAGCTTCCGAGATATACGGTATAGTTAACGGCGTTAACCTTAAAATCGCTTTAGCAACTACGCTAAAAATCATCACCGACCGGCTTAAGCTACCGGATATTTAATTAATTATCTATATAAATTCGTACTCGCTCTACGAATATCTCGTAAAGCTCGGGATAACTAAGGAGAAAAGATTAATAATTAATATTATATCTCTTCGATAGTTATATAAGCAACGTAAGATTGTAGAGATCCGTTAGATTAATAGCGATAATAACCCAGCCGATGCTATAATAAAGGCATTACCTAACCGAACCCTTAAACGCTTTATAGATAATAATAGCTTAACTATTCGGATAGAGGCATACGTTCTAGGCCCCTAAGTTCCCTTTTAAGACTCTCTTTTATTTATACTTATATATTGTATTTATTAGACCCCTTCGGTCTAATACGCGTTATCCTTACGATTAGGAAGGTTGCTTAGTAGTTAGAAAGAAAGACTACTAGTATAGGAATATAGTTATATAACTAAGGGATAGAGTCGCAACTATATTGCCGACTATACATAGGATAGGGGCAATAGGGGTTATAACCACGCGGCGTATAACGCTACGTGCCTTATATAGTTAATAACCTCGTTATTAACTAAGGGCATCGTAATAGCTAAAGCAGTAAGCCCTAGCGTAGGCCTTAACAATACATTATTAAGGCATAGTAGGCTTTATAGAGGGACCCTAGCAGACGGGTATAAAAGGGCCCCCTTATTCCCTCTTTCTAGCTAGATTAGATATAACTATCACTAATACAACCCCCTTTGTTTAGATTAATCTAAGTAAATCCCTACTAATATATACTATATATCTATATATACGTGAATATATAATCGTCGGTCGAATCTCCTAAATATAGCTATATAAGGGGTTATAATCCCTTATATATTGCTCTTATAAAAGAACGAGCTTAGGGGGGGGTATATAATTACTATTAATCTACGAAGGGACATAGCTATAGACTAGATCTAAATGTCTATAAATACGATATAGAGGTTACGTAGGATAATATATAATATAACCTAATACTATAATAGTATATCCCCTTTAAATCGGCGTTCGACTTAAATGCCTAAAAGGGTTAATAAGTTAATAAAACCGAAGGAAATCTATGTTAATTAGTCCTAAAAGCGAGCCTAATATAGAACGAGAGAGGAATAAAAAGAAATAAAGGGTAAAACTAAGAAACTAACGCATGCCGTCGTAACGTAAATTATATTAATAAATTATACTTATTATTACTTAAGCGAAGGTAAAGATATAAGGAAGGCCGTATAAAAGGCTAGTTTAGGCTTAGTCGGGTTAAGGGCGTAAAAAGCCTTAAGGTCGTCCTAGCAGCCGTTAAGGCAGGAGGAGTCCTCTTACGTAAGGGGGCTATAACGCTATTTAACGTAATACTTAATCTTCCCGGAGGCGTACTAGCGTTACGCAAGGATAGAAGAAAACTCTTACTTAAGGTACGCGTTATCGCCGTCGTCGTCGCTAGGGGAAAGGAGAACGCCGTTATCGGCGGGCCGGACGTTAAGCTCCGACTAGCCGGGCAAAGGGGGCTCTTAGGTCTTAGTAAAAAAGGAGTAATAAAAAACGGGGTAAAGGCGGCTGCCCTTAGGGAGGCGAAGAAGATACGCCGTCTTATATACCTTAAGGACCTTATATAGGCCCTCCTGCTTATAATCGAGCTTCTTTATAAAGCGGAGGGTCTAAATCTAGCGGGTGCTAAGGAATACTATATCGCCGGGCTAATACGCTAAGGCGGGAGTCCGCCGGGCGTCTGCGTAGTAAGCCTAAGTAGCCTAAGTATCTTCGATCGTATTGTAGAGGAAGTTAGAGATACGCTAGAGACGGGAAGTAAGCGCGTTACCGCAGAGGTATTCCTTCCGCTGCTAAGGGGTTATACTAAGCGGGGGGGGACTAAAGGGCTTAGTGCTAAGCTTTAGGTAAAAGCTATAGTTAGCGAAGAAAGGGGAGAGGCCGGTAGATTTAAAGACCTAATTATTAGTAGTAAACTTAGCGAAGGGAAGGAGGTCGACCTAATCGTCCTAAAGGTAAGTAGTATAATAACGAAGGTAAACCTTTATCTAAGCGTTCGCGATCTTAGTCTAACCGTCGGTCTAAAGGTAGTAGGCGGAGCTAAGGTAGAGGCGGTAACTAAGGCGACGATTAAGCTACTATTAGAAAGCCGAAATAAACTAAGTACTATAGTCGCTAATAATAAAGGTTAAAGTGCTATAAAGGGACTAAACGTGGGAAATAAACGCGTTAATAACGTCTTTAATAGTTATTAAAGGTATTAAGACGTAGTAGCGTATCTTTATAAAGCGGTCGACGATAACGAGGATATTAGAAAACTTAACGCCGTTGCGACGGTAGATAGGGAGGTCGGTAATAAAATCGACGGATATATCGGTCTATAGGGCGAAGGGAATACTTAAGGGCTAAAGCAAGCCCTAAGGGGAGGAATAAAGGGATTTAACGCGTAGGTATATATAATAATTCCGCACGAAGCTAGAAATAGACTTATATATACCGGGCTAGATATAGGACCGGCGGTAGAGGCTAGCGGTCTTCGTACGTCTAAGGTAGCCGGTAAGGGGGGAGGTATAAGCGCGGACGAGGATCTAAAGAATTAAGGCGTCGTTAGGGGGAACAAAGAGCCGGCCTTAGAAATAGAACCGGCCTTAGACCTTAGAGAAAGCGGTCTTACGGATCGAGCGGTAAAGGGCGCGAAAGGGGTAAGGCTAGCGGGGCTAAGGGGACTAAAGAGCTACGCGAATAGCGGAGATAAGCGGGGAGGAGGAATAAGCCCGGTCGATAAGGTTATCGATCGGCTTAAAGTCGTCGAGGGCGTAAAGGTTAAGTCAGTCGGAATTATATTTATAAATTATATTTATAAACGAATCGGACTCCTTAACGGTATTAAAGGCGGTAGTAGTATTAAGGTAGAAGGAGGCATTAACCTTAGACTTAACAAGGATAACCTAATATTAGTAGTTAATCCTCTCGTCGGCTCGGTTAGTAAAGGAGAGAGGGCGGGAGCCGGGTAAGCGGCTAAAGGCGTTAGGGAGAATAGCTTAAGAGCTAGGCTAAAAGACGATCTTAAAATTAAAACGACTAAGGAATTCGGCCTAAAGGGCTTATCGTTAGTTAAAGAGCTTTATAGTTATAAAATACTAAAGATTCTTATAGTCTAAGGCTATCTTAAACTTAGGCAGGCCCTTAAACTCGGAGCGCTACTCTTCGAGAGATTTTATAATCGCGAGGAGTTCCTATTCTTAGATCTCGTAATTACACTCTTAAGCGGAGTGTTTTAACGAGAAGAAAGCAATTAGATAATAACGACTATCGTTAAGGAACTATATTAGTATACCTTTAGTAGCTTAGTCGGAAGCATCTATCTAAACTATAGTCTTACGATAGGGGTCGAAGTATACGAGGACTAAGGCGGTAGTAAAGGCGTGCTTAAGGGCTTCGAAAGCGTAGGCGTAAGCGGGAGACTAGATCTAAAGGGCAGAGTTCTTAGTAAAGGCGTTTAAAGGGTTCGTAAGCTTAGAAAAGCCGCGAATAAAACGCCGATAAAAATTAGCGAATCCTAAAAAGCGCCGGAGGTCTTTAATAAAGGAAAGGGCAAGCTAGTCTAAGACCGTACGAACCTTATTAAGGTCTATACGAATGCCTTTATCTAAGATAATTAGGCCGAGGTACTTAGTCTCGGTAATATAGAAGTTATACTTATCTACGTTAAGCTAAAGGCCGGCGGCATTAAGGCGCTTAAGAACTATATTAACGTAGGCCTAATGCTTCTCCTACGTCTTTAAGAAGATTAAGATATTATTTAAATAAGTAGAGTAAAACTTATTAAGGATACTATAAAAGGCTATATTAATAAAACTCTAAAAGTAAGATAAGGCGGCGGTAAGGCTAAAGGGGGTAATATAATACTCGAAAAGCCTATACTATATAGTAAACGCGGTCTTTTATTTATATCCTTCGGTAATATAAAGGCGATTAAACGCTATAATAACGTCGATCTTAGTAAAAAACTTCGCCTTCCGGATATAGGCGAGAGTATTATAGATAAAAGGCAAAGGGAAGGGGTTCTTAATTATAGCCTTATTTAAGCCGCGATAGTTAACGCAAAAACGGACGCCTCCGCCCGGCTTATAGGCGAGTATAATAAAGGCAATAGCGGAGGAGGTAAAGCAGCGGATAAAGCCCTTCTTAAGCTGCTCGTTAACGTACGCGCGGACGATCTAGTTCTCGGCTTTACTAAAGGTACGAAGGCGGGTATAAGGAGGTTATATCCCCTCTTTAAGGTTAATTTAAGTATTAACAGTATAGTAAAAGGCGAGCTTATCGGCCTCGCTCTTAAGCTATATATAGATTATATAGTAAAGCTCTTTAAAGACCTTTGCCTAAAGCTCGTCGAGTATATAAAGGATTTTCTCTTACTTCTTAAAAAACTTAGCGATATCGTTAGGGGAGATCTTATTAAGGTAGATCTTATTAAGGTAGTCGTCGACGAAGTCGTTAAGGCAAAGGTTAAGGCAGGCTTTCGCGTCTTTAGCGTCTATATATCTAATTAAAACGGCCTAGTAAAAGTCCTTAGGGATATCCTAGTCGATAGGTAGCGGAGGCTTAGTAGGCAAAGGCTTAGCGGTAAAGGCCTTAATTAAGGTCTAAGAGGTTTAGACTTTAGGCTACCGGTAGAATATTACTATCGCGTTAACGTCGAGCATCCGGACGTTAAACGCTAAGTCGTTAAAGGATAAGAAGCAGAAGGGCTAAAGTCTAATAATCTTATAATTCGGCCGTAATATAGGGCGGCGGTAGCCGGCGGTCTTATAGACGGGACGAGGGCAAGGAGGTCGAATATAGTAGCGAAGGTAAAAGGTAGCCGGGGAGTTAGAGTTATAGCCGGAGTTAGAGTTAGCGTCGTTAACCTAGCGGGAGGAGTCCGGATATATTACGGTGTTAGGTTATATTATATATTATTCTATATAACCTCTATATCGTATATATAGACATTTAGATCTAGTCTATAGCTGTGTCCCTTTATAGATTGATAATAATTATATACCCCCCCTTAAGCTCGTTCTCTTATAGTTTAATCTACTATTTTATCCTATTGCCTTTAATTAATAATCTCGCTATCTTACCCTTTTCTTTTCTAACCTCCCCTCTTTCGCGACGTGAGTCTGCCTCCTCGCCGGACCCCCTTCGACTAAGTTTTCCTCGATTATTAGAATTTTCCCGGTATAAATACACCGTCTTAACGCAAATTGCATAGATTTCCCTCCTTACCCTTTGCCCTATAATCTACGATAACCGACTATATAAAGGCCGATCCTCCGTCCGCTACCCCGGCCGTTACCCCGCCGGCTATTACCGACCTAAAGCCTTAGACCGAGTACGTTTCTTACTACCCCCGCCTCGCCGCCCTTCTTCGGGCCTAACGGCCTATATTCGGCACGTTCGCCTATATTTAGGCTAACGCTACTCCCGACTTCCGCGCCCCTTAAATCGAGGCCCTTACTTGCCTTAATAATACTTACGTTAAGTTAGATATAGGAGTGCTTATCGCTTAAAAGCACGCAGCCGTTGCCTAAGAGCACGCTGCCGATCTTTAGCGTTAGCTTAACCGCGCTACGCCCTCTCTCCTCGTCCTAACTAAACGCGACGCGGCTTAGGACTAGGCCCTTACCCCCGCCCCCGCCCCTGCCTTTACCTATTCCTATATCGCCGACCCCGAGAGGTTCGCCGGCGACTCCGGCACTTAGAAGCAACGTTAGGAGGCTTTCCGGACCTAGCGCGACGGCCTTGCTATTAAGCTCCGTTAGGACGCCGCCTTATACCCTACGGAGTAAGACCGTATTCTCTACGCGGCTAGCTGGCTTACTAGCCGGGCCGCCTCTATTATCGCTAGCGTTCCCTAAGACGTCCTCGACAATAAGTCCTTCGCTAATTAGTAGTATACTACTATTAAAGCCCTTACCGACGACCTTAGCTTAGTCTTTAGTGCTAATTTTACCCGCGTTTAGTTAGAGGCCGACTTTAACGCCTTATTAATAAAGAATATCTCTTAGACGGACTTCTATTCGAAGTTTACCTAGCTTTAAGCCGACTTATCGTTTAACGGCACCGCTTACGTCGCTTACCTTTATTCGAAGGTCTCTATCGAATTTACTAACGCCGCCGCTCTATAGGTCGAATGCCCGGCCTATAATAACTTTACGGCCTAGGCTAAGATATATTCTACGCTTTAGGACAACTAGCAGCGTATTAAGGCCTGTTCTTAGCTCTAGCCGCCTCGCAACCCCGCTTATACCGGCCCTACCTCGTCCGCCCCGCCCGCGCCTCCTACTGGTAACCTAATATAGCTTAATACATTCCGGGCCCGGCTTACTAACGCTAAGAAGCAACGGCGGTTCGAGAACCGTCTTTGCCTCTACTACGCGTAGCCGGCTACCGCTACCTATACCGCCTAGACCTACCTTAATAAAGGTATCGGTGCTAATCCCGGCGCTAACCCTAGCGCTAGTCCCGGCGCCGGTTCTAGCTCTAGCCGCGGCCGTGGCCGTAGTAGCGGTACGTCTGCCCTACGCCTGCTCGAACCCCCTCCCCCCCGCTACTAGGTTCGCGCTATTAAGCAGGGCTTTATCGAGGGCGAGGTAGACGACCTCCCCGCCTCTTTGTCCTTAGGAAATACGTAGCTCCCTCGCCTTATCGCGCGATAAAGCTCTTAGTGTCCGAGTTTATAGCTTCGTTTAATACCGGGGAGGATCTTTACCTCCCCGCGGGAATATAACCGCGTGCTTTACTTATGCCTTTATCCCTTATGTCCGCCGATATCGTTATAAGTGCTTTAGTCGACTCCGGCTGCTCCGGATACGCCTTTATACACGCTTAGACCGCGTACCGCCTTGCCCTTCCTATCCGCTAGCTCTAGTTCTTACGCCGGCTTTCTCTCGCCGATTGTAGCGACTATAAGTCCGGCTCCGTTACTTATTACGCCTTTTCGGTCTCCCGGATTAGCGCCTATACTAAGTCTATCTGCTTCTTTCTTACGAAGCTTAGCTATAAGGTTATTCTTAGCCTCCTTTAGCTACGCCGGTATAACCCTATTATTAGCTAGCGCGGTAACCCCCTTTCCTTTTAGTCCCCTTTTTGTCTAGCCTCCTACCTCTCGGACTACTAGCCTTACCTTATCCTAGGTCTTTCGGCTACCTTTGCCCGCCCTACCCGCCCCGTCCTAGCTCCCCTTGCTCCTATTTCGGAGGGAATATAATTAATAAATACAATTCGTTTTCCCCTCGCTCCCTCCGTCGAAGACTCTAACGACGAGGGCGAACCCCCTACCGCCCCTTTTATTAGAGACTCGGACGACGAGGGCGAACCCTTTACCGCTACGATCCTTATTCCTACCGCTACGATCCTTATTCCCGCCTATATAGCCCTAGCCCGTCCTCTAGCCTTTATCTATTCCGTCCGCTTTAGCGACGTTCTTAAGTTTATTCCCCCGTCCCTTAGCCCCTCCCTCTCTGCGTTTTTTAAGGATGCTCTTAACGTAGGTAAACCCGCCTATCCGGACTCCTCCCGCTAGGTTAACGACGCCGACTCCGACTCCGGCTACGACTCTAACTCCCCGGCTACCTTTTACCCTCGCCGCTACGTTTAACCTTCCCGCCCCCGTCCCGTCTATAAGACCGCTAGCTACCGCCGCCCTATATTACGGCTAAGTCGTAAGACTATTAAACCCCGGCCTTTTTGCTTCTCGTCCCTCGACGACTTAGCGTTTAACATCCGGATGCTTAACGTTAACGTAATAGTAATATTCTACTAGTAGCCTAAAGTCTAAACCTCTTAGACTTTAATTAAGGCCTTTACCGCCGAGCCTTTACCTACTAAGCCCCTGCTACCTATCGACTAAGATATCCTTAAGGACTTCTACTAGGCCGTTTTAACTAAATATATAAATGCTAAGGATGCGAAAGCCTGCCTTAACCCTTATCTTTACGACTTTATCGACGACTACTTTAATAAGATCTACTTTAATAAGATCTCCCCCGACGATATCGCTAAGTTCTTTAAGAAGTAAGAGAAAGTCCTTTATACGCTCGACGAGCTTTAGGCTAAGGTCCTTAAAGAGCTCTACTATATAATCTATATATAGCTTAAAAGCGAGGCCGATAAGCTCGCCTTTTACCGTACCGTTAATACTTAAATTAACCTTAAAGAGGGGATATAACCTCCTTATACCCGCCCTCGCCCCTTTAGCGAAGCCGAGAACCGGATCGTCCGCGCGTACGTTAACGAGTAGCTTAAGAAAGGCTTTATCCGCCGCTCTACCTCTATTACTACTGCCTTTATTATACTCGCCTATAAGCCGGGCGGGGGCGTTTATTTTTGCGTTAACTATCGCGGCTTAAATAAGGCTATAATTAAAAACCGTTTCCCCTTACCCTTTATCTATAATACTCTCGCCTATATCTAAAAGGCGAAGTTTTTTATTAAGATCGACGTTATTACGGCGTTTAATCGCCTTCGTATTACTAAAGGATATAAATAAAAGACTGCGTTCGCTATATAGTATAGGCTTTTTAAGTATTATATTACCCCCTTTAGCCTTACCGCCGCTTTATCCTACTTCTAGAGTTTTATTAATATAGCCTTTTACGGTATCCTTAACGAGTTCTGCTTTATCTATTTAAACGACGTCTTAATCTTCTTAGAGATATAGGAGGAGCATTAGGCCTACGTTAACGCGGTTCTTAAGCGCCTTAATGCCGCCGGCCTTTAGCTTAACGTAGATAAGTATAACTTTTACGTTACTAAGACTAAGTACCTCGGCCTAATTATCTTAGATAAAGGCATTCGTATAGACCTTAATAAGGTTTATACGGTCTTAGACTAGCCTACCCCCTCCTTTATTATAGACCTTTAGCGCTTCTTAAGATTCGCTAATTTTTATCGGCGTTTTATTCGCGGCTTTTTTAAGCTTACAAACCTTTTAAACGCCTTTACTAAGAACTCTACCCCTTAGATCTAGTCTCCCGCCTACGCTTACGCCTTTAAAGCCCTTAAATACGCCTTTACTACCGCCTTAGTCCTTATATACTTCGACCCCTATCGTAAGACTATAGTCTAGATAAATACTTCCGACTAAGCCGCTAAGGGTATACTAATATAGCTTCTCGACGATAGTCGTTACTATCCGGTTGCCTTCTTTTTATTAAAGCACTCCGCTTAAGAGTATAATTACGAGATCTACGATAAGGAACTCCTCGCGATTATAAAATCTCTTAAGGAGTAGCGCCTTAAGCTTAAAGGCCTGCCTAAGTTTAAGATAGCCTTAGACTATAAGAATCTTTAGTATTTTATAACTACGAAGCTCCTTAACTAGCGATAGGCCCGCTAGGCCGAATTCCTTAGTCGTTTTAATTTTAAGATCGTCTTTTAGCCTAGCTCTTAAGCTATTCTCCCCGACGCCTTTAGCCGCCTGCCCGGCTCCCGCCCTTTCTCCCTTACCGACCGAGCCAATAAGAGGATTAACTACCGATATTAGGTTATCCTCCCTAAGTCTAAGGTTAATGCCTCCCTTTACCCTAATACTACTACCGCCCCCGACACTGTTAAAGAGTCCGATTCGTTTATAAATATAATTTATAAATATAATTCCGACTGCCTCGACCTCTACGCTTTCGACGACTTTAAGCCGATCGATAACCTTATCGATCGGGCTTATTCCTCCTCCCCGCTTATCTCCGCTATTCGCGTAGCTCTTTAGTCCCTTTAGCCCCGCTAGCCTTACCCCCTTCGCGCCCCCCTCCGCTCGATCCCTAAGACCGCTCTCTCTAAGGTCTAAGGCCGGTTTTATTTCTAAGGCCGGCTCTTCGTTCCCTTTAACGACGCCTTAATTCTTTAGATCCTCGTCCGCGTTTATACCTCCCCCTTTACCGGCTACCTTAGACGTACGAAGACCGCTAGCCTCTACCGCCGGTCCTATATCTAGCCCGGTATATATAAGTCTATTTCTAATTTCGTACGGAACTATTATATATGCCTACGTGCTAAATCCCCTCGTTCCTCCCCTTAGGGCTTACTCTAGCCCTTAAGTATTCCCTTCGCCCTATAGACCGATATATCCGTCGATTTTATTACCTCTTTATCTACCGTCGTAACGGCGTTAAGTTTTCTAATATCCTTGTTATCGTCGACCGCTTTACGAAGATACGCTATTACGTCTTAACTCCCTTAATAACCGTTAAAGACGTTATTAACGCGTTCGTTTCCCGCGTTTAGTCCCTTTATAGTACCCCGGCCTCTATTATTAGCGACTATAGCACTTAGTTTATTTCGGCTTTCTAGCAATAGCTTAGTCATCGCTTTAGTTATTATCTCTACCTTCGCTCCGCCTACTACCCTTAGACCGACGGTTAGACCGAGATCGCGAACGCTTAGATAGAGGTTTACCTCCGTTATTATACTACTTACCTTTAAGACGATTAGGTCGACCTCCTCCCCCTCGCCGAGTTTACTACTAATAATTAGGTCTCTAAATCTACCGGCCTCTCCTTTTTCTTCGCTAACTATAGCTTCTACCTAAAGCTTAGCACTAAGCCCTTTAGTCCCCCCCGCCCGGTATAACCCTTTAGTAGCGGAAGGAATACCTCTACGGTAACGCGCTCGCTTCCCGCCTTTAGTATATCTCTAACTTCCTCCGCGATACGATTAAGGATGCTTAAGCTACTTAAGCTCGCTACGCAAACGCCCGGCGGACTCCCGCCCTAGCGTATTAGCCCGGCGATATAGTATTCCTTAGCACCCGCTAGATCTAGACCCTCCGCCCTATAAAGAAGCTCGACTATAAGCGGGAGGGCCTATATAAGGTCCTTAAGGTATATAAGACGGCGTATCTTCTTCGCCTCCCTAAGGGCAGCCGCTTTTACCCCGTTTTTTATTACTCCCTCCTTACTAAGACCTAAGAGCCCCCTTTACTTAGCTAGTCGGAGCTTAACGTCCGGCCCGCCGATAACGGCGTTCTCCTTTCCCCCGGCGACGACGACGGCGATAACGCGTACCTTAAGTAAGAGTTTTCTTCTATCCTCGCGTAACGCTAGTACGCCTCCGGGAAGATTAAGTATCGCATTTAATAGCGTTTTAGCCCCCTTACGTAAGAGGACTCCTCTTGCCTTAACGGCTGCTAAGACGACCTTAAAGCTTTTTACGCCTTTAATCTAACTAAGCTTAAACCGGCCTTTTATATAGCCTTCCTTATATCTTCCCCTTCGCTTAAGTAATAATAAGTATAATTTATTAATATAATTTACGTTATAACGGCACGTATTAGTTTCTTAGTTTTGCCCTTTATTTCTTTCTATTTCTCTCTCGTTTTATATTAAGCCCGCTTTTAAGGCCGATTAACATAGATTTCCTTCGTTTTTATTAGCCTATTAACCCTTTTAGGCGTTTAAGTCGAACGCCGATTTAAGGGGGATATACTATTATAGTATTAGGTTATATTATATATTATCCTACGTAACCTCTATATCGTATATATAGATATTTAGATCTAGTCTATAGCTATATCCCTTCGTGGATTAATAATAATTATATACCCCCCCCTAAGCTCGTTCTCTTATAGGATAGGCGGGTTTACCTACGTTAAAGGCATCCTCGAAAAATGCCGAGAGAGAGGGGCTAGGGGATAGGGGAATAAACTTAAGAACGTCGCTAAAGCGGACGGAACGGATAAAGGCCGGAGGACGGGCTAAGGCCGTACGGGCGGGAATAGGGATCGTAGCGGTAGGAATAAGGATTATAGCGGTAAGGGGTTTGCCCTCGTCGTTAGAGTCTTCGACGGAGGGGGCGGTAGGGGGTTCGCCCTCGTCGTTAGAGTCTTCGACGGAGGGAGCGGGGGGGAAACGAATGATATTTATTAATTACATTCCCTCTAAAATAAGGGCGGGGGGAGCTAGGATAAAGCGAGCAAGGCGGGTAAAGGTAGCCGAGAGGCCCGGGATAAGATAAGGCTAATAGTCCGAGAGGCAAAAGGCTAGACAAAAGGGGGACTAGAAGGAAAGAGAGTTACCGCGCTAGCTAATAACGGGATCGTGCCGGCGTAGCTAAAAGAGGCTAAGAATAACCTTATAGCTAAGCTTTATAAGAAAGAAGTAGATAGACTTAGTATAAGCGCTAATCCGGGAGATCGAAAAGGCGTAATAAGTAATAGAGCCGGACTTATAGTCGCTACTATCGGCGAGAGAAAGCTAGCGTAGGAATTAGAGTTAGCGGATAGGAAGGGTAAGGCGGTACGCGGTCTAAGCGTATATAAAGGCGTATCTTAAATAGCCGGAGTCGACTAAAGCACTTATAATAATATCGGCGGATATAAGGGATAAAGGCATAAGTAAAGCACGCGGTTGTATTCCCGTAAGGAGGTAAAGATCCTCCTTAGTGTCGAACGAAGCTATAAACTTAGACACTAAGAGCTCTATTGCGCGATAAGGCGAGGGAGCTACGTATTTCCTAAGGACGGGGAAGAGGCGGGGAGGTCGTCTACTTCGCCCTCGATAAAGCCCTGCTTAATAGCGCGAACCTAATAGCGGGGGGGAGGGGGTTTAAGTAAGCGTAGGGCAGACGTACCGCTACTATAGCTACGGCCGCGGCTAGAGCCGGAACCGACGCCGGGACTAGCGCTAGGGTTAGCGCCGGGATTAGCACCGATACCCTTATTATAGCAGGTCTAGGCGGTGTAGGTAGCGGTAGCTAACTAAACGTAGTAAAGGCAAAGACGGTTCTCGAACCGCCGTTGCTTTTTAGCGTTAGTAAGCCGGGCCCGGAATACATCGAGCTGTATTAGGTTACCGGCAGAAGGCGCGGGCGGGGCGGGCGAGGCAGGGCCGGTGCGAGCGGGATAGCGAGGCGGCTAGAGCTAAGAACGGGCCTTAACACGCTGCTAGTTATCCTAAAGCGTAGAATACATCTTAGCCTAGGCCGTGAAGTTATTTTAGGCCGGGCATTCGACCTATAAAGCGGCGGCGTTAGTAAGTTTAATAGAGACCTTCGAATAAAGGTAGGCGACGCAAGCGGTGCCGTTAAACGATAAGTCGGCTTAAAGCTAGGTAAACTTCGAATAGAAGTCCGGCTAAGAGATATTCTTTATCGATAAAGCGTTAAAGTCGGCCTCCGACTAAGCGTAGGTAAAATTAGCACTAAAGATTAGGCTAAGGTAGTCGGTAAGGGCTTTAATAGTAGTATACTACTAATTAGCGAAAGACTTATTATCGAGGACGTCTTAAGGAACGCTAGCGATAATAGAGGCAGCCCGGCTAATAAGCCGGCTAGCCGCGTAGAGAATACGGTCCTATTCCGTAGGGTATAAGGCGGCGTCCTAATAGAGCTTAATAGTAAGGCCGTCGCGCTAGGTCCGGAAAGCCTCCTAACGTTGCTTTTAAGTGCCGGAGTCGCCGGCGAACCTCTTAAGGTCGGCGATACGGGAACGGGTAAGGGTAAAGGTAGGAGCTAGGGCCTAGTCCCGGGCTACGTTACGCTCGGTAAGGACGAGGAGAGAGGACGTAGCACGGTTAAGCTACCGCTAGAGGTCGGCGGTATGCTTTTAAAAGACGAGCACTCCCGTATCTAACTTAGCGTAAGCATTATTAAGGCAAGCAAAGGACTCGGCCTATAGGGCGCGGAAATTAGGGGTAGCGTAAGCCTAGATGTAGGCGAACGAGTCGAATATAGGCCGTTAGGCCCGAAGTAGCGCGGCGAGACGGGGATAGCGGGAAAGGTAGTCGTTCTAAGGCTTTAGGTCGGCGGGAGCCGGCGGAGTAACGGCCGGGGTAGCGGCGGACGAGGGATCGGTCTCTATAATAAGGTCGGATATCGTAGATTAAATAGGATAACGAAGAAGACAACGGGGAAGGGGTAAGGGGGGGAGGAGGGGATCTTATGCAATTCGCGTCGAGACGGCGTATCTATACTAGGAAAATTCTAATAATCGAGGAAAACTCGGTCGAAAGGGTCTAGCGAGGAGGTAGACTAGCGTCGCGAAGGGGGGAGATTAGAAAAGAAAGGGGTAAGATAGCGAGATTATTAATTAAGGGCAATAGGATGAAATAGTAGATTAAACTATAAGAGAACAAGCTTAGGGGGGGGGTATATAATTATTATTAATCTACGAAGGGACACAGCTATAGACTAGATCTAAATGTCTATATATACGATATAGAGGTTACGTAGGATAACATGTGATATAACCTAACACCGTAACAGCTCCTATCCCTTATAGAAACTCCTCCCGGTCTTATTAACCCCTTTAAAGGGCGTTAGGTTTAGTAGGTAGATAGCCGTTCGATAGGTCTCGGTCTAGAGGGTATTAAGGATCTCTAAGTCGAGACTTATTAGTCTTACTCTTTCCTTAATAATAGCCCTTAATTACTTTATATAACTATTCTAAGTCGGCGTTAAAGGGGCTAATATAAAGAGCTATAGGCTAAATCCGTCCGTATACTACTTAATCTCCTTAGTAATAAAGGCCTTCTCCCCGTTAGTCACTAGAATAATAATTTAAATCCCGTAGCGTATAGCGAGTTTTATAATTAGCTCCTTAAAGATATACTAGACCTCGGTCTTCTGCTTAATAGCGTAGAAGAACCTTATATTAGTCGTTCTATAGGTAAATAAGACGTAGTATTTAAATCCCGCGGTACTTACTTCTAGGCTAGCATAGAGGTTAAAGCTAAATTAAACCTCGGTTCCTTACGGCCTTAACGTTAGTAGGTCTTAGGAGACTTACCGTTTCGCTTTTCCTATAGTATATACCTTATATTTCTAGGTTGCTAGTCCGTATAGCTTTGTGCCTAAAGATCTATCTATTAGGAACCGTATAGCCTCCGGCCTTAAGTGCCCTAAGCGCCTATACTATAGGTCTATAAGGTCTTTATTTAATAGCGGCTTATATCGTCGACTCGTTATAAACATAGTCTCTAAGGTATCCGGCAGGCTCGCAATAACGTATTAGTCCTTAAATTTCTTAAGCTAAGTAAGCTGTATTGTCCTACTAGTTCTAATAAATCTAAGCCTTAATCCCTTATCGAACGGAAAAGACGCTTATCGGCATCTTAAGGATATAGTAGCTATTTTCTAGTAGGAGTCTCTTGCCCCTTAAGAGTAGGATAACTACGGATCCTACCCCCTAGACTATAAGGGCGGTCTTACTAGCGCGGACCTCTTTCTTATTAAACTACCTAATATTATTAAATATATATATACTCGCCCCCGCCTTATAGATAACCTTATCTCTAAGAGGTTTATCCTTAATATAGGCAAGATTAACTATAATATTATATTAATACGAGAAAATATATTCGTCTGCTTATTGCTATTACTGCTATTTAGAACTATAATTATTTCGTCTAACTTACCCGATCCTAATGGCTTTTAAGCTATAGCCTTCTTCTTACCTTCTAGGTGTTTATAAAGCTACTTATTAATCCTAGTCTTTGCTATATCCCGCACGTCCTATCCCTTAGGGGCGACCTTCTTAAATATCGCACGGAATAAAAAGCAGCTTTCCTATTAATTCTCTTAAGCGGTCCGGTAAGTATTTTACGGGCATTACGACTACCCTAACTCCTCCCTTAGTGCCGGAGCGGTCTAGTTAACCTAAGGTTTAGATTTCTTCCGAAGGGTTACCTTACGTTTAAATTCCTCGATAAGAGTCCTTATAGGGTTAAAGTTATTCTAACTATACCCTTAAGTTATTTATAGAAGGTATTATTTAATCTCTCGTTTAAGGCTTAACTACGGTCGAATTCCTCCGTAGTATAGAGGAAATCCTATTAGATCTTAATATTGTTTTAAGTCGTGACTTTTAGGTCCTTAGAGTTAATAATTACTTAATTAAGCTAATCGGCCTACGCCTTTTAATCCCGATTCCTTATTTTGCCGATAATCTAATAATACCGGTCGTCTATTAGGGTCTTTTCCTCCTCCTCTAAGGGTAGGACCTTCTATTTAAGTTCCTAGATCCTACTTAGTAAAGTTTATATAAGGGTCTCTCCCTTAAGAGCCTTACTAATCGACTTAGTAATTAGCTCCTTAATTAGCCTTCCCCTAGGTCTTAAATAGGCTAACTATAGGAACAAGGGATAAGGGATACGTACGAGGCAGTTGCAGCCACGTGATCACACGTGATTACGTGCTTGCAACGAGGCTACGTTACTTATAAAGGGGCCTCCTTTCCCTTCTTCCCTCCTAGCTAGACAAGACAATAAGAACCTAACCGCATACCTTCACACGTGCGATAGGTTTACTTCCGGCTGCTCACCGTAGAGAGCCCTACTAACACTGATTAGTGATTGAAACGCTTAATCATAGATTAGCTAGGTGGAAGAGACAGACCCTTTAACCCTCGAACGTGCGACGGATCCGATTGACATAATCCTAATCCGTACATTTAGAGAGGGCAGTTTGTGCTAAGAACGAAGGACCTTCCCGAACTAGAACCGACGGCTGTTGTAATAACAGCTAGCTTTCGGTAGCCGCTAAAGAGAATTCCCTAGCTCCCCTTAACGGATTACCGCTTTATAGAAGCTCGTGCTATTAAGAAGAGTGCGTCTATAACGCTAATAAGGTGTTAAAAACCCCCTATTAGATTACCGCTTTATAGAAGCTTGTGCTATTAAGGAACTATTAACCCTATCGCGAAGACCCTCGCGACCCGACAAACACTCCCGACACCACGGGACATTCGATTAACACACGAGCTATTTGATTACGACCATCGCGTAAAGAACCTTACGCAACAACTAACTAAAAGCCCGCTGCCTGCTCCCGACAAAACCATTACGAAGACCCTCGTATACGACAAAAACCCCGCCGTCTTCCGACCCGGCACTATATATAGTCCGCTTGCTCCCTTAAGCCCGGCACTACATACAGTCCGCTTGCTCCCTTAAGCCCGGCACTACATACAGTCCGCTTGCTCCCTTAAGCCCGGCATTACGCAATAGTCCGCTTGCTGCTTTAAGCCCGGCCTACTAGTTGTTCTTTACTATTTAAAGAACTGCTAGTATGTGCCTCCCTTCTTTACCTTTGCCGCTTTCTGCCTTTTGCCACTGCTTGCTACTGCTTTCTTCTTTACCGCTGTATTCTTCTTTACCGCCCCGAAGCAGGACCTATAAGAACCTAGCCACGCCCTTTTTCGGCCCGATAAAAGACCTGCTTTACCCCGGCACGAATAAGTCCGCTTGCTTCTTTAAGCTTTCTTCAATAAGAACACCCCGGCGGACTATAAGATGTTAGACCCGTCTCCCGTCGCCGCCTCTACCGCCCCGGCGGCACGCACGCTGCTCGAAGAATGGATGAAGGACGTGCCGATCTACGGCTCCTTCTATAAGCATATCGACATCGACTATTAGGAGACCGACGTCGCCCCGGACGAAGAAAGGGAGGTCGTCGTAACGACCTCGGTAGCGAGATTCTTAGCCGTTTGCGAGGCTAACGTGTACGCCCGCGGCCCCGATATACTAGACGACTTCTAAGAGCATTTCGAAGGGTAGACCGAAGCAACTTAGACGAAGGCCAATAAGGAATACCGTAAAGTCCTAAAGAACCTTTTAAATAGGCGCGGCATCTACGTCGATAGAAAGAACGGCTTAAACGTAGCGTAATTCGTCGCTTTATAAAGCCTCGAAGAGCTACTAGCTTAGCCTAAAGCCGCTATAGCTACTGCCGCCGCTGCTTTAACGATACCACCCTCATGCGTATCTAATAGCATTTAAGAAGCTGCTAGATTGCTATTATCGTTGCCGCCCGCCGTAGCATTAGTGGCTGCCGCAATAATAGCTCCGCCGCCGTCCTCGCCTATTGCTCCGTCGCCTATAGCTCCGTCACCCGTTGTTCCTAGCCCGCTACTACTAGTTATTCCCGGCCCCTTCGTCCTATAGGCTCCCTAGGCTCCGTAACACACGGTCTATCCGATAAGCCACTAGTTCCGGCATCCCGATTTCGTCCCGGCTGTACGGTTCTAGCCTAACCCTATCCCGGCTGCCTAGTACCAGCCTGCCGCCTAGCCATTCCTGCCTGCCGCCATCCTTGCCCCGATTCCTGCCGCTGTTCCTACCGCTATTCCTGCCGCCGTTCCTCGCCTCCCTACCGTCGCTCCTATCCCTGCTGTCCCCGAATTCCCCCTTAAGGCATATATAATAATGCCGCCGCCCGAGGTTCCTAACGCTCCTATAGACGCCAACCTCGTGCTGCAATTCACTAAGGCGTAGAAGAAAGAATATAACTATATAGGGGACCCGTACGACATCCTAGACGACAAGGTCCGGCTCTTTATACGGACCTACTATAGCCTACGCGTCGCACCTAGCTAATTCTACGACCTAATTGGTTAAATCCTCGCCGGCCGTGCCGAGGACTACTATATCCGGCACGTTAATTAGGATGCGTCGTTCCGGACTATATACGATACTCTTAAACGCCGCTTCGACGTCTACTAAGAATAGTACTTTACGGAGTAGACTATAACGTCATTCTAACGGCTCCGGACCTAGAACCCCGGGAAGACTATATAGGAGGTGCTCGAGCTGCTATTTAACAAGCTGCAGCTTTGCCAACGAGCCCTAGGAGGTATATTCGCAGACTAGGACCCGGAGACTAACGTCCCCTTGCGAATGACTCTCGTCCGGGCCTGCCGTGGCGTTCCGGAGCTCGAACCGGCCCTTTTCCGCCCGGCCGTACGCATTAAAGAGCTGTTTTCGGACCTACGATCGTCCCTCGAGACACACCTCGCACGCCGCCCCGACTAGCAGTTTTTCGGCTATGCAAGAGGTCGTCCTAGGGGATATATACGAGGTTCCACACGCTCGAGACCCGGTCTTAGTCAGCCGTACGGATAAGGCTACGGACGACAATAAGGCTATATCCTAGCCGAAGAGGAAGATAACGATGGGACGAATGAGCTTAGCTAGCTGACCCTATCGGACACTCCCTAGTGGCTGAGATAACGTTCTTTACGGCCTTTATTCTTTGTTTAAAGACTGCGAGTGTTTTTCCTATTTGTTTTTCCCCCCTTTTCGGCGCCCTATTCTTCCCCTTTTCGGCGCCCTATTCCCTCTTTTGCTTCCCCTTTTGGTGCCCCGAAATAAGCACCGAAACAAGCACTAAATAAGCCCTGTTTCGCCCCGGCAACGTTATGTGCCGACCCTATAGCACTCCGGCAACGTTCTTTCCCGGCCCGAACATACGCTCTTGTTTACGCTTTATTGCACGCTCTTTTCCCGGCCCGAAGATGACTCTATCTCTTGCTCTGCTTTGCCCCTCTGCTTCGCCCCGAAGCTTAATGCTTCCTAACGCTTTTTTCTAGTACGTTATACGGCTGTTATAAGGCTGTTGTAAGGTTGAAAAGCCGGATCTACGATGACAACACGGCCCCGTTTGACCGGGCCATAGATCCCTGTTTAGCCCTTTATTGCCCTTTGTTGCTACGTTCGTTTAGGCTATTGTTTCTACGATCTTATAAAGACTGCTAGTGTAGGAATAAGGGATAAGGGATACGTACGAGGCAGTTGCAGCCACGTAATCACACGTGATCACGTGCTTGCAACGAGGCTACGTTACCTATAAAGGGGCCTCCTTTCCCTTCTTCCCTCCTAGCTAGACAAGACAATAAGAACCCAACCGTATACCTTCACACGTGCGATAGGTTTACTTCCGGCTGCTTACCGTAGAGAGCCCTACTAACACTAACGGCTATATTTTAGCTATCCTATTTAAAGCGGAACTCTATTATCGTATTATTAAGCCGATTATTATAGTTAGTAGTTATATTATTAAATTTAACGTCTTCGAGGTCCTCTCTCTAAGGTCGTTCCTTAAGGCTAAGTTTAAACTCTCCCTAGCTAATCTTAGTAGGCTCTTCGAGCTATTTAAATCCTACTAGATCGATATATTCTTAGATATACCTATAGAAAACACCCTTATACATATATCGTATCCACCTAAAAAGGGCCGTAGCCGTAGGCGCGGTTGGGCGGTTAATTAGGCACGCATATAATTAAGGTCGGAAAAAGTCTGTTATTCTAGTCTAGTGTAGGCACAGGGCTAGCTGTATTACGCGCCTGCTTAAATAGGCGGCAAAGTAGACATAGTAGCCTGCTTAGATACCGAGCTATATCTAACCGGCCTTATAAGCGCCGCTTAAATACGATATACCCCCTAGCGTTAAGTAGTTAAATTAACGCTATAAGAAGAAGCTATTACGAGCGTCCTATAAGGTATAGAGGCATCCGTCCTTAGTGTTAATGCTCTTAGTCCTCCGTCCTTGCCTATATTCGCCTACGTATATCTTTTAGGTTTAGCAACGCTTTAAACTTCTTAAATTTAGCCTACGGTAGCGCCTTCGTTAGACCGTCGGCCGGCATCTCGCCCGTAGAGATATATTTTACCGTAAAGCGACCCCTTCTATATTCCTACTTAAGCTATAATATTCTAGATATTAACGTAACGTAGCTTTATAGAGATACGTCCTTCCTTAACTACGAGGCGGATAGATTAAAGGTTATTATAGTATATCTTTAGGGGCCTAAGGTCGTGCGAGATATCGCGAAGTAGCCTAGCGAGCGCGTATCCCTCCTTAGCGGTATGCTTAAGCCTAAGGAGCTCTACCTCGGTGGTAGAGGTTATAACTATATCCTATAAGCTTGCCTTCTATATGACTAGGCCGCTGTGGAGTATTATAATATAGCCTTACGACGAGCGGCGCGTCTTTAGGTCGTCGGCGAATAAGGCCTCGGTCGTAATAATAAAGGCCTCGCCTTAAGTAAGTCCGTCGAATATAATCACGAGAAACCTCGTTATATAGAGGTATTAGATATACTAATTAGCCGCCTTAAGGTATTCGGCGGAAAGGTTTATTAAGAACCGTAAGAGCTACGAAGCTACGAGGGCTACGTCTAGCCTCGCCGTAACCGTAGTATATATAATAAAGCCTACGCGTTCTTAAAAGTCCTTAATCTTACGTAAGGAGGCTTATTCCGTATTCTTAATAAGCTGCTAGGTCGGCATAGGGATTGCCGGCGCCTTCCCTATATTATTAACGCCAAATTTACGTACGATCTTCTTAATATAGGCGTTTTAGTATAGGTAGATTTAGCAAAGCTATCGGTCCTTAATAACGTAGATCCCGAGATACTAACTAAAGGCTTCCTCGTAGACCTCGTATTTGCCGTAGAGGAAGGCAACGAGGTCGTCTATAGAGTAGTCCTTTAGGCTTAAGATAAGGATATTATTAACGTATACTAGCACGAGGACCTTCCCGTCTGTAAAGATATAAGGCTCCTCGCCGTTGCGGATTAGACCTTATTCTTTAAGCGCTTAGTATATCTCGTTAAACTAAAGGGGAGGGTATTCGCGAAGTCCGTAGAGGGCTTTATTAAGCTCGGCGACTATCGCGGGATTTTTATCTAACTTAAGGAATCCAAGCTCTCGTAGCCCTTTAAGAGCTTTATATATACTAGCCTCTTCTTATTAATATTAGTATTACGGAACGCGTTAGCGATATTAAGTTATCGGACGTTAATATTATGCTTCGCTACTATAGAGATTATAGTCCTTAAGGTCTTAATAGTAAGGGTTATAGCTAAGGTCTTTTCGTCGCCTTAGTCGCCCTAAAGGTCTCCGCGTATATAAATACGAGCTTTATAATGTATAAGGTACCTATCCTTATTAAACTTATAGAGGAATACCTATTTAAGCGGAATTAAGGTTCCTTTCGCACGTTCTCGCGAAAGGAGGCGCTATATGCCTTTATAGAGGAGGTCTTAAAGCTCCTTACGATATCCCTCTTTAAACTCCTTACCGTATAGGTAGTAGTTAAGGTCTTAATAATGCTTAAGCAAGCGGAATAAGTCGTTACGATAATGCTTATAAGCTTCCTACGAGACTATAGCGGCGAATACTAAATAAAAAATAGTAAAGTCCCCCTATAGATAAAAGGCCTCCGGAAGTAAGGTAGTAAAGATATTATCTCTCCTTATCCCCTTACTCGCCTAAGAGCTCTATCTTATAGCTTTTATACTATAAAGCTCCTTTTATATTTAGCGAGGTCGTCGTAACCTTACGTCTAGTTATATGCCCGATAGGCCCGCTTAAAGGCCTTCGGCGTTACTTATCTATATGCTTAATAGGCCCGCTTTAAGGCCTTCGGCGTTATCCGTCTATATCGATACTAATAGAGCTATAATATTACAATCGGGATCTATTTAGTCGACGGGTTACTACGTGCTCTATAGGCCTATCTCTTATATACGTATAGGCGGCTGCTAGGTCGTAAGCTAGGTCTCTTAATAAGCGGGGGTATTAGCTTTAGGTATTAAGGAGGTTCGCCTAAGCTAGGGCTTTAGCTATACGCCTAGCTCTTAGGGCGCTAGGACGAGGGGTATGTCTATATCCTTATCTTAGGGTAGTAGTCTCGGTGTAGGCAACGGGCCTAGCCCCGTCGGGTTAAGCGTTCGTTCCGGCGTAAGAAGTCCTTTAAGGGTAGGCGAGGCTTCCTTTAGAGTCGGAGCCGCTTCTAGATATAACGACGACGAGGGGTGCTATTGCGCTAATAGCCAAAAGCCATTAGTAATATTAATTATATTACTACCCCTTACGTATACCTTATAAAGCCGACCCTAGGCCGTACTACTTATATCGCACCTTATACTTATCCCCTCTTTAATAGCAGTATGTCTTAAGCTATACGTGTGCCCCGTACGTGACCTAGCGCGCTATAGGCCTCGGCAACCGTAGGCAGGAATAACCTAGTAGACGTTAACCTAAGTGTAAGGGTTTTTAACTAACTATTATATAAGATTAGGCCTACGGCCTAATCCGTGCAGTTACGTGCGGGGCGGGCAAGGGCAGCGCATAGGGGTATATACCCGTACGTATATATACGTATACACTTAGTCCTTTATAAAGGATTTCTATACCTATACGGAGGGCACCTATGTGATTACTCTACTTACCTTATTATAGTATCTTCTATTAATTCTTTTACGAACCTTACAAACGGCTAGCCGCTATAATAGTAGCGCTAACGGACCTATAGAAAAGGAAATAATAGACGCTCTATAGGACGATCTCTAGGCGGAAGTCTAACGCCTTTATAATACGTAGTAGTAAAAGCTATAAAAGAAGGCCTAGCAGTATTAGCTACGGGTAGAGGCCTAACGCATATAGGTAGCCGAAGGGGCTTATATTCGGGGAATAATAGAGGGGGTTTACTAAGAGCGTGCGACGGATGGTTCCGCGCGTCCCTTAGCGGCCTAGAGTAAGGAGCAGCTGCTAGCGCTACTAAGTCGACTAGCTAGCGACCCGGTAAGACGGACGGAACTACTCGCGGTTCTTAGTAGCGCGTTTAGCTCGACGGGAGCTTCGACGTTCTCTCCCCCCTTTGCCTATACGGAGCCGACGTCCGCACCTAAGAGGACGGACTAAGAGGCCGCCTTCGGTAAGCGGAAGCCCTTACCGTAGCCGGAATAGGACGGTAAGCCCTAATTATTCTATTTTTTTCCTATATCGCCTCCGGAGCAAATTTATAGTCGACGAAAAGTAAAGCCTTAATAGCTACCGCTTTACCGCTTACTATTCGCTGCTTTATATACTGCCGGAGCTTTAGATACGACGGGTCTTAGGGTTTTAAGAGAATAGCGGCCTTAATACCGCCCGTAACCCTAAAGCCTTTTTCGACTACCTTATATACGCATTTAGGAATGTATAGGAATCGGAGAAGGCGTAGGATAGGCTATAGACCCTCTTTTAGAAGGACGGCTAGCCGTTTAAGGAATTCCTCCCTAAATTTAAAGAGACTATTACTCGCGCCGTAGGTCGTACTATCTAAGAGGATAGTGCTAAGCTTACGTAGTTATAGGGCTTTATCTCCCCGGCCTTACGTAAGCTGCTTATTCTTATTAAGATGCCCTCCGACTTCCGTAGGTACGTTAGCCGCTTAATAAAGGTCGCGTAAGGGCATAAGTAGACTCCGCGCTTTTAAAAGCTCCGGAAGCGTACCGACGGAGTAGGCACCCTTAGGGTATAGCCCCCCTACCGCTATTAAGGTCCGCTCTTAATATAACGGTAGACTAGGACGGCGACGTTATTATAACGGCCACGCGCTTAGCGCGTAGTAAGAATGAGAAGGCTAAGTCGCTTACGACCGCCGCACCGGCCTTATTAGATAGGAGGGCCCGGTAGGCAATAACTACGGAGCTCTAAAAGCGGCGTAATAACGGGCTTTGCTTACGATACGGCGTGCTCGGCTACCTTATAGCCGCCTGCCTATATAAGCCGGCCCGGAGGCCGGTACGCGTATAGGCTACACGTACGCCCGCTCTTAAGTTAGAGGATAACGAGGGGGTTCCCGCTCCGCCCTTAGCGGAGGGAAATATATAGCTCTAGAGCGTAGATAGGCCCTAGAGCCTAATACGCTAGCGCTAGCTAAGAAGGAGTTAACGAACCGTATTAAAGCTAAGCCTACTTTAATACTAATTATCGTTAATAAGACTAATCTCCTCTCCGCTCTTATAGACGAGGGATGCTAGTACTACGCCGCGATTAATAAGGCATTCGCTTAGGATTTACGTTTACCGGTAGAACGAATATAACTAAGGTAGGTAAAAAGACCCTTTAGCGTAATAGAGGGCGCGGAGATTAAAGGTATTACTTAAGTAGCTACAGAGGTCGACGGTTATATATAGCTGCTCGTCGTATATATAATCCCTTAGTTAGAGTTCCCTTTAATTTTAGGTAAACCTTAGCTCTATTATATAGAGTCTTTCTCTATGCCGTATAAGAGGAGGCTTTAGTATAGACCTTCGCAACGTTAGGTATAGCATAGGGCCGATAGGGACGAGGATAAGAGCGAGTGCCTTAAAGAGCTATAGGCCGCTTAAGAAGTAATAGCTTCTATGTTTGTTAGTATTATTAAGCGAATCCGTAGACGGTAGGGAGCGGTAGTAGCGTCGGCAGCGGTATGCGCCGTAAGCCTAGCGGATATTAAAAAAGCACTACGGCTTAAGAAGCTAAGGACAGAGCCCGAACTATAGAAGATAATCCCCGCGCGGTTCTACGACCTCCTTCCGCTTTTTACGAAGAGCGAGGCTAATAAGCTTAACCTAGATAAGCCTAGCATTAACCACGCTATGCCCGTCCGCTAAGACGCTAATAGCAATAATATAGTTCCGCCCTTTAGGCCGCTATATAGTATATCTTAGGACGAGCTTTTAGTCTTAAAAAGGACTTTACGCGACCTACTCGATAAGGGGTTTACCTAGGCTAGCTTATCGGAAGCAGCGGCCCTAGTCTTATTCACGCGGAAGCCTAATAGTAGGTTACGATTTTACGTTAACTACCGCGCCCTTAACGTAATAACTCGTCCGGATTAGTACCTACTTCCGCTAATTAGGGAGATACTCCGTAATATCGCAAAGGCGAAGTAGTTTACTAAACTCAATATCTATTAGGCGTTCTATAAGGTGCGAATCGCAGAAGGTAACGAGTAGAAGACCGCGTTCCGCACTCGTTATAGCCTCTTTAAGTAAATAGTAACGCTATTTAGGCTAACCGGCGCCCCGGCTACCTTTTAACGCTATATTAATAGCATCCTACGAGAGTTCCTTAACGAGTTCGCCTCCGCTTATATAGATAATATCCTTATCTACTCGAGCGGGAGCTATAAGGACTATATAGCTAAGGTACGGAAGGTGCTCGACCGGCTCGCTACGTATAGTCTATATCTCGACCTAAATAAGTGCGAATTTAGCGTTATATAGGTAAAGTACCTTAGGTTTATTATTATCGCGGGCGTCGGCGTATAAGCGGACCTAGCGAAGATTTAAGCTATTCGCGACTAAGCGGCGCTAACTTTGCAAAAGGGCGTGCGGAGCTTCCTCGGGTTTATAAACTACTATTAGATATTTATTCGGTAGTTTTCTTATATCGTTACCCCGCTAGTAGATCTTATAGGGAAAGGCACCCCGTTTAAGTAAGGTCCCGTATAGGCAGAGGCGTTCTAAACGCTTAAGGACCTCTTCTCGTAGGCGCTAGTGCTACTTTAGTAGGATTTCGACCGTTGCGCTACTATAGAAGCGGACTATAGCGGTTACTTATTTACGTAGACGAGCGTCCTTTATCTAGTTCCGGCGACCGTGTTCTTTCACCGGCGTCTTTATAAACTTAATATCTTTATCCTCCTCCGAGTAGTCGTCTACCGCGCCTTCTAAAGCGCTTAATTAGCTCTCTAAGCCCGCTAGCTACGCGAAGGCCTATACTAAAGCGCTAAAAGCGTAGGCCGCGACGGGGGGCACGTTAAGTGCGTACGATAGAATGGTAATCGTAGTATCTTTATTCCTTATTAAAATTCCTAAATACTAACGAGTAGACGAGGAGGGGGAGTAGGTTTTCACTTAGCGATAAGCCCGGCACGCTCTAATACGCGTATATTATAGTATATAGCAGTAACGGCGTTATAGACCCGCTTCGCCTTTCCCGCCTCCTTACCGGCGGAAGCCGCTTTCTAAGCGGCGACCGCTAATAAAAGGATAGATAGCGTAGGCTCGTAGGCGCGTCTTACGCGGGTGTAGTAGTAATAACTTCCGCTAGGCCGCTTAGCCTAGTAGGCGTAGGGTAGGTCTTAGGCCGCGTAATGAAAACAAAGTATATCGCGGTCCTCCCTAAGCGCTACGGTACGCTTATGCTATATACGGATTAGCTTATATATAATAATAAAGGCGGGAGGAAAAAGGGCGTATAGAAGGCGGGCATTCCGCCTCTTCCTTATAGGACGGCGGCGATAGGGTATTTATAGGCATTTAGTTAATAAGCGCTTTAGCGACTAAGGACGCGGCGGTAGGCGGAAGCGGGGACGGTAAGAAGAGCGTGTTTATTTCGTTAATAAGCGCCTTAGCGACTAAGGACGCGGCGGTAGGCGGAAGCGGCGACGGTAAGAGCGTATTTATTTCGTGAATAAGCGCCTTAGAAATTAAGGACGCGGCGGTAGGCGTAAGCGGCGACGGTAAGGGCGTATTAACGAGCGCATCGTCTATAAACGCCTCCGCTATAGCGGAGAAAAGCGGCGATAACGTAGGCGAAATTAGGGGTAACTAACCGCGGTTAGTATAAGCTACGCCGGTCGTATCGTCGGGAGCGGCACGCACTATATTATTTAAGGCTATTCGGACCGTAGCGCTTAAGGAAGGGAAGGAAGAGAGGGCGGCGATAGAAGCGCGGGAGGAAGAAAGGCGGGGCAACCCGGCACCTTATATAACGTTATTTTTTTCGGGCGGCTAGGTAAGGACCTTATATAAGGGTCTTTTACTATTGTATAAGATTAGGCCTACGGCTTAATCCGTGCAGTTACGTATAGGGCGGGCAAGGGCAGCGCATAAGGGCATATACCCGTACGTATATATACGTACACACTTAGTCCTTTATAGAAGATTTCTATACCTATACGGAGGGCACTTATGCGATTACTCTACTTACCTTATTATACTAAGACGTAGATGCTATCGTCGCACTACGTACGCCGCCTCTACGGGCGGTACGTAAGCTACGCTTACGCTAATGCACTTGCCTTATAGCTAGCTGCCTTAAGCCCCTTTCTTTAAAGGGTCTCGAATAGGAAAGCTATTAATTAATATTATAATTATAACGACAACGAGGGGTGCTATCGCGCGAATAGCTAAAGAGTCTTACTATTTATATAGCACGAAATCTCTATTTGCATAGTAAGATAGGTATACCCCTACTCTTTCTATACGTACCCCGCCCGCCTATATCCCGCCACCGAATTTTCCGTATAGGTATATAGTAATTAAAAAGGCCGCGTAAATCGTGTATAGCCTTAATTTAGTCGATTTATTAATAGCTATAGCAGCGCGCGCGCCCCCTATTGCGTGCCCTCTACTACGTGCCCTCTACTGCGTGCCCTACTGCGTGCTATACTACGTGCCCTCTACTGCGTGCCCTCTACTATATGCCCTCTACTGCGTGCCTTCTACTATATGTGCGGGTCCTTAATATATGCTTCGTGCCCGGCTGCGTGCCTTTTGCTGCATGCCCTCTACTATATGCCCTCTACTATATATACGGCTCCTTAATGTATGCTTCGTGCCCTACTGCGTGCCCTACTACGTGCCCTACTGCGTGCCCTCTACTGCGTGCCCTCTACTATATATACGGCTCTTTAATATATGCTTTATGCCCGGCTCCCGGCTGCGTGCTCTACTACGTGCCTTCTACTGCGTGCCTTCTACTGCGTGCGGCTCCTTAATATATGCTTTATGCCCGGCTCCCGGCTACGCGCCCTCTACTGCGTGCCTTACTACGTGCCCTACTGCGTGCCTTTTGCTACGTGCCTTCTACTATATGTGCGGCTCTTTAATATATGCTTTATGCCCGGCTCCCGGCTGCGTGCCCTCTACAATATATACGGCTCCTTAATATATGCGTCGTGCCTTACTGCGTAGCCTACTGCGTGCCCTCTACTATATATACGGCTCGGCGGCTTCTCGATGTATACTTTATGCCCGGCTCCCGGCTGCGTGCCTTCTACTATATATACGGCTCCTTAATGTATACGTCGTGCCCTACTGGGTAGCCTACTGCGTGCCTTCTGCTATATGTACGGCTCGGCAGCTTCTCGATGTATGCTTTATGCCCGGCTCCCGGCTGCGTGCCCTCTGCTATATATACGGCTCCTTAATATATGCGTTATGCCCTACTGCGTGGCCTACTGTATGCCCTCTACTATATATATAGCTCGGCGGCTTCTCGATGTATGCTTTATGCCCGGCTCCCGGCTGCGTGCCCTCTACTACGTGCCCTACTGCGTGCTCTACTGCGTGCCTTCTACTATATATACGGCTCGGCGGCTTCTCGATGTATGCTTTATGCCCGGCTCCCGGCTACGTGCCCGGCTACGTGCCCTCTACTACGTGCCCTTCTGCGTGCCCTATTGCGTGCCTCTACTACGTGCCCTCTACTATATATACGGCTCCTTAATATATACTTCGTGCCCGGCTGCGTGGCCTACTGCGTGCCTTCTACTATATGTGCGGCTCGGCGGCTTCTCGATATATACTTCGTGCCTAGCTCCCGGCTGCGTTTTACGCGGCTCTATTAATTGCTATAGCGCTATACTTAAATTAGGTAGCGTAGGCTAGGCGCGTAGGGTTAGCGTAGAAAAAATATATTTCTTATGTAAATAGAGATTCTTACCTATGCAAATAGGAATACTTATTATATATACGAATAAGCGCTTAGTATATCTCTAGCTAAAGGTTGCGTAGTAGCTTCCCTATAACGGAGCGGAGGCGTTATTAGATTATGCCTCCCGGTCTCTCCGCGCCGCCTATAGGCTCTTTTATATATAACGGCGGGAGTTTAAGCTCGATGCCCTCCCGCTTAGCCTAATCTTAAAAAAGCGAATTTCTCTACTCTAGCAGGTTAACTAAAGCTCTCTTATTATCTATCTTAATCTTGCAAATTACTACGCCTATATAGCGGCGGACTAAAGACTTAAAGTTACGGATTAGGTCTTTTAATTCCGTCTTCCGCGTTATACTCTATAAGAATATTATCCCGCTATACTTATTAGAGAGTAATAGGATCTATAGCGCCTACCTCTACGGATACGCTACTTACGCCTACGGCTACGACGACGAACTCTCTTATAGCTAAGGACGCTAAAATAGCTAACCTAAGGACGACCTTAAAAGCTGCCTTCGGCAAAAGGAAGCCTCTACCGTAGCCTATATAGGATAGCAAGCTAGAGTCTTTTTACTTCTTCTTATATCGCCTCTATAGTAAGCTTACCGTTAACGAGAAGTAGGGCCTTAACGGTTGCCGTAATACCGCCTAGTATTCGCTGCTCTATACGCTGCTAGAGCCTTAGATATAATAGATTTCCGGGATTTAGGAGAGTAGCGGGCCTAATAGCGCTTACGACCCTTAAGCCTTTTTTAAGCACTTTATCTACGCGTTCGGGAATATATAGGAGTAGGAAAAAGCGTAAGATAGGTTATAGACCCTCTTTTAGCAAGACGGCTAGACGTTTAAGGACTTCCTTCCTAACTTTAAAGAGACTATTACTTACTATAGGAAATAGTATTTAAGGAGATAGCGCTAAGCTTATATAGCTATAGAATTCGATTACTCTATAACTACGGGAGATACTTATCCCGATTAAGATACCCTCTAACTTCCGGGAGTATATAGATCGCCTTACGAAGGTAGCTTAGAACTATAAGTAAAGCCCCCGCTTCTAGAAGTTGCGAAAGCGCGCTAGCACGAATAGCGTAAGCAATAGGAATAAAGGAGTTATTACTAAGAACGCTATAACGCTTCCGCCGCCTAAATCCGCGCCCGATACTACGGTAGACTATAAGGGCGACGTTATAATATCTATTACGCGGCCTGCTTATACAAAAGCGAGGATAGCATCTACCGCTTTAAGTAGCGCGCCCTCCTCTTTTATATAGCGAGCTAAGTAAGTATCGAAGGCAGAGCTTAAAAAGCGGAGAGAAGAAGGGCTTTACGTACGCTCGCCGATAGTAGCGACTATAAGTCCGGCTCTGTTACCTATTGCGCCTTTTCGGTCTCCCGGATTAGCGCTTATACTAAGTCTATCTACTTCTTTCTTACGAAGCTTAGCTATAAAGTTATTCTTAGCCTCCTTTAGCTACGCCGGCACGACCTTATTATTAGCTAGCGTAGTAACTCCTATTCCTTCTAGTCCTCTTTTTGTCTAGCCTCCTATCTCTTAGAATACTAGCCTTATTTTATCCTAGGTCTTTCGGCTACTCTTGCCCGCCTTACCTACCCTATCCCGGCTCCCCTTACCCTTATTTCGGAGGGAATATAATTAATAAATACAATTCGTTTTCCCCTTGCCCCCTCTATCGAAGATTCTAACGATAAGGGCGAACCTTTTACCGCTACGATCTTTATTCCCGCCGCTGCGATTCTTATTCCCGCCCGTACGGCCTTAGCCCGTCCTCCGGCCTTTATCCGTTCCGTCCGCTTTAGCGACGTTCTTAAGTTTATTCCCCTATCCCTTAGCCCTTCCCTCTCTACGTTTTTTAAGGATGCTCCCGACGTAGGTAAACACGCCTATTTAGACTCCTCTTACTAGGTTAACGATATCGACTCCGACTCCGGCTATAACTCCGACTGCCCGGCTACCTTCTACCCTCGCCGCTACGTTCGACCTCCTTGCCTTTATCCTATCTAAAAGACCGCTAGCTACCGCCGCCCTACGTCGCGACTAAGTCGTAAGACTATTAGACCCCGGCCTTTCTATTTCCCGTCCTTTAATAGCTCGGCGTTTAACGTCCGGATGCTTAACGTTAATGCGATAGTAATATTCTACTAATAGCCTAGAGTTTAGACTTCTTAGACCTTAATTAAAGCCCTTACCGCTAAGCTATTGCCTATTAAGCCTTTACTACCTATCGATTAAGATATCCCTAAAGACTTTTATTAGGCCGTTTTAATTAGATATATAAACGCTAAGGATATAAAAGCCTGCCTTAACCCCCGCCTTTACGATTTCGTCGGCGACTACTTTAAGAAGATCTACCTTAATAAGATCTCCTTTAACGATATCGCTAAATTCTTTAAGAAGTAAGAAAAGGTCTTTTATACGCTCGATAAGCTTTAGGCTAAAGTCCTTAAAGAGCTTTACTATATAATCTAAATCTAGCTTAAGAGCGAGGCCGATAAGCTCGCCTTTTACTATACCGTTAATACTTAGATTAACCTTAAGGAGGGAATATAACCTCTATATACCCGCCTTTAGCCCTTTAGCGAAGCCGAGAACTAGATCGTCCGTATATACGTTAATAAGCAGCTTAGGAAAGGCTTTATCCGCCGCTTTACCTCCCCCGCTATTGCCTTTATTATATTTACCTATAAGCCTAGCGGAAGCGTCCGTTTTTACGTTAACTATCGCGGCCTAAATAAGGCTATAATTAAAAACCGTTTTCCCCTACCTCTTATCTATAATACCCCCGCCTATATCTAGAAGGCGAAGTTTTTTTACTAAGATTAACGTTATCGTAGTATTTAACCGCCTTCGTATTGCCGAAGGATATAAGTAAAAGACCGCGTTCGCTATATAGTATAGGCTTTTTACGTATTATATTACCCCCTTTAGCCTTACTGCCGCCTTATCTTACTTCTAGAGTTTTATTAATATAGCCTTTTACGGCATTTTTAATAAGTTCTACTCTACCTATCTAAACGACGTCTTAATCTTCTCGGAGACGCGGGAGGAATACTAGGCCTACGTTAATATAGTTCTTAAGCGCCTTAACGCCGGCGGCCTTTAGCTTAACGTAGATAAGTATAATTTCTACGTTACTAAGACTAAGTACCTCGGCCTAATTATCTTAGATAAAGGCATTCGTATAGACCTTAAAAAGGTTCGTTCGGTCTTAGACTAGCCTACCCCCTCTTTTATTAAAGACCTTTAGCGCTTCTTAGGATTCGCTAATTTTTATCGGCGTTTTATTCGCGGCTTTTCTAAGCTTACGAACCTTTTAAACGCCCTTACTAAGAACTCTACCCTTTAGATCTAGTCCCCTGCCTACGCCTACGCCTTTAAAGCCCTTAAGCACGCCTATACTACCGCTATAATCCTCGTATACTTCGACCCCTATCGTAAGACTATAGTTTAGAAAGATACTTCCGATTAAGCCGCTAAAGGCGTGCTAATATAGCTCCTCGACGATAGTCGTTATTATCCGGTTGCTTTCTTCTCGTTAAAATACTCCGCTTAAGAGTATAATTACGAGATCTACGATAAGGAACTCCTCGCGATTGTAAAATCTCTTAAGGAGTAGCGCCTTAAGCTCGAGGGCTTACCTAAGTTTAAGATAGCCTTAGATTATAAAAATCTTTAGTATTTTATAAACATAAAGCTCTTTAACTAACGATAGGCCCGCTAGGCCGAATTCCTTAGTTATTTTAATTTTAAGATTATCTTTTAGCCCGGCTTTTAAGCTATTCTCCTTAACGCCTTTAGCCGCTTGCCCGGCTTTTGCCTACTCTCTTTTACCGACCGAGCCGATAAGAGGATTAACTACCGATATTAGGTTATCCTCCTTAAGTCTAAGGTTAATGCCTCCTTCTACCTTAATACTACTACCGCCTTTAATACCGTTAAGGAGTCCGATTCGTTTATAAATATAATTTATAAATATAATTCCGACTACCTCGACCTTTACGCCTTCGACGACTTTAAGCCGATCGATAACCTTATCGACCGGGCTTATTCCTCCTCCTTGCTTATCTCCGCTATTCGCGTAGCTTTTTAGTCCCTTTAGCCCCGCTAGCCTTACCCCCTCCGAGCCCCCCTCCGCTCGATCCCTAAGACCGCTCTCTCTAAGGTCTAAGGCCGGTTCTATTTCTAAGGCCGGCTTTTTATTCCCTTTAATAACGCCTTAATTCTTTAGATCCTTATCCGCGCTTATACCTCCCCCTTTGCCGGCCTACTTAGATATACGAAGACGGCTAGCCTCTACCGCTAGTCCTATATCTAGCCCGGCATATATAAGTCTATTTCTAGCTTTATACGGAATTATTATATATGCCTACGCGCTAAATCCCTTTATTCCTCCCCTTAAGGCTTGCTCTAGCCCTTAAGTATTCCCTTCGCCCTATAGACCGATATATCCGTCGATTTTATTACTAACCTCCCTATCTACCGCTATAACGGCGTTAAGTTTTCTAATATCTTCGTTATCGTCTACCGCCTTACGAAGAAGATACGCTACTACGTCCTTATACCTTTAATAACCGTTAAAGACATTATTAACGCGTTTATTTCTTACGTTTAGTCCTTTTATAGCACCCCGGCCTTTATTATTAGCGACCGTAGTACTTAGTTTATCTCGGCTTTCTAATAGTAGCTTAATCGTCGCCTTAGTTACCGCCTTTACCTTAGCTCTACCTACTACCTTTAGACCGACGGTTAGACTAAGATCGCGAACGCTTAGATAAAGGTTTACCTTCGTTATTATACTACCTACCTTTAGGACGATTAGGTCGACCTCCTTCCCCTCGCCGAGTTTACTATTAATAATTAGGTCTTTAAATCTACCGGCCTTTTCTTTTTCTTCGCTAACTATAGCTTTTACCTAAAGCTTAGCACTAAGTCTTTTAGTCCCCCCCCGCCCGGCATAACCCCTTAATAGCGGAAGGAATACCTCCGCGGTAACGCGCTTGCTTCCCGCCTTTAGCGTATCTTTAACTTCCTCTACGATATAATCGAAGATGCTTAAGCCACTTAGGCTCGTTACGTAGACGCCTAGCGGACCCCCGCCCTAGCGTATTAGCCCGGCGATATAGTATTCCTTAGCATTCGCTAGATCTAGACCTTCCGCCTTATAAAGAAGCTCGACTATAAATAGGAGGGCCTATATAAAGTCTTTAAGGTATATAAGACGGCGTGTCTTCTTTGCCTCCCTAAAGGCAGCCGCCTTTACCCCGTTTTCTATTACTCCTTCCTTACTAAGACCTAAGAGCCTCCTTTATATAGCTAGTCGGAGCTTAACGTCCCGCCGGCTAATAACGGCGTTCTCCTTTCCCCCGGCGACGACGACGGTAATAATATATACCTCGAGTAAGAGTTTTCTTCTATCCTCGCGTAACGCTAATACGCCTTTAGGAAGATTAAGTATTACGTTTAATAGCGTTATAGCCCCCGTAAGAGGATTCCTCCTGCCTTAACGGCTGCTATAACAACCTTAAGGCCTTTTACGCCTTTAACTTAATAAGTGCCTAAAGGGAAGCTTAGAGGCAGAGGATTACGGTAAATGCAGAAGGTGTCGAGGAAGATGTAAAGATAAGAGAGAGAAGAGGATGTAGAATTGCTTAGTGATAGTCTGTCTAGGTGCGGACTAAGATCCCTTTATACAGCTAATTGCATAGGAATAAAGGTATATATAACTTAACTAATTGTCGGGATAGAAAGCGCTATTAATTCTAAGCTAGGTGCATGTGGTCTAACCTCGTATAGTATCCTGGTTGTTGCGTGATTAAATGCGCGAGTAATAGGAGGTAGTGTGGGTGACCCTAGTTAACCGGGGCCCGACTATGGACTATGCGCACATTAGTCCCCACACACACCACATACTTCGGCATTCGGTATCTCGATCATCCGGGCAGCTAATACAGCCGGGTGACTTATGTTATATACAATAATGCACGGCGGTTCTAATGCATATCTTTATATGCCGGTAGGATAAACCAATCGGGAGATATCTGCTCCCTTATAGCCCCTCTTAAAGGGTACTTATTGTATAAGAAGTGCGCTTTATATATATCCGTTTATAACTAACTAAGATTTATAAAACTCTCTAAAAAAACCTTTTTATAGGAAAAAACTTTTTATATAGAGAGAAATAACTCTACTATATTATATAGAGAAAAATTAAAAACTCTACTATATTTTATTAGTCCGTTTAGTAAACCTATATATAGGGAAAAACTAAAAGGTATATAGAGGAAAGCTAGAAGAAAGCATAAGCAAGAGCAGCTAAAAACCTCTATTTATCTTTATATATAGGATTATTTTTAAGACCTAAGAGGTCTCGAAATTAATTAAATAGTATACGCCCTAATTCTTTTATAAATATATCAGCGATATTATTAGCAGATTTTATATAGAATACTTCTATTTCGCCTAGTAAAACACTATTGCGGGTGAAATTATAGGTAAGGCCGATGTGTTTCCGGAGTTTATATGCTTCTAGGTTATTTGCTATTTTTAGCGCTAATTGACTATCGGAAAATATTAGAGGGACTTTATTAGATATAGGTATAGATAACTCTTTTGCGATGCTATTTAGATAGCTATATAGATATAAGGCCTCTTTATTAGCCTCTCTAAGGCCTATAAACTCTGCTTCGTAAGTAGATAGTAATATTGATTTTTGCTTTTAATATAACTAGCTTAAAAGATTATTGCGTATAAAGAAACAGTATCTAGAGACCGATCGTCGGTCTATAAGGTCACTAGCCTAATCGGAGTCCGTATAGGCTGTGAAATGAAAATCTAGTTTTAGTATATTGCAGTTATAGTATAAGCATAGGTCAGAAAATTTATTTAGGTATTTCTATATAACATCGAGGGCTTTAAAATGCGAGGAGTTAGGTTAAGAAGAAAATCTTGCGTAGGATATTACTGCGAAGAGGATATCAGGCCTTATAAATAGAGCTAAAAATAGTAGGGAGCCTATTTGCATTTAGTATAAGAGTATGCCTTTTTTAGAGGCGTTCTTTATTCCTGATTTATTTAATTTAACGCCCCTAGTAGTAGGTGTATTCGAGCTTCCTATATTTTCTTTTTTAAATTCCTTCATTTTAATTTTTATATAGGTTGCTTAGGATATATATAATTCCTTTGTGTCTCTGTTTATTTGTATAGATAATCCTAAGAAGTCTTTAACTTCTCCTAGCGATTCGATCGGTAGGGTCTTATTTATTTAATCTATTACTTAGGTTATTACACGCTCTATAGGTCTATAGAAGAGGAGATCATCCATATAAATAGCTATAGCTATTCGTAGTGTGCTATTTATAAACACTCTTTCGTCTATTAGAAGGCAGTAAAAACTAAGCTCGTTAAGTACGCTTTTTAATAGGTTATACTAGAGTAAAGGACTTTGTTTTAAGCCGTATAGTGCTTTTCTTAATTTCGCTACGAGCTTCTTCGTCTTGTGTTTATTTAAGTAATTAAAGTAAGTTATGCCTTTATATTTTGTATTTTTATGCTAGATAAACTATGCGTATAGTATTATATCTAGAAAAACTTCGGGTATCTATATATACGTTTCTATATCTATATCCGCATAAAGAAAGGCATTTTTTATATTAAACTATAGTACTTTTTGGTTATTAGCTATAGCCTATACTAGTAGGAGCCTTGTAGACTTAGGTCTTACTATAGTAGAGAAGGTTTTAATATAGTCTAAGCCGTATATTTGCTTATAACCTAAAGCTATAAGTCGAGCTTTAAACTTCTTTATTTGGTTTTGATTATCCTTTTTAACTCTATAGACCTATCGGCTTCCGAGGGCTTCCCGGTCTTCGGGTAGCTCGGTTATTTCCTAAGTATTATTATCTATAAGCTGCTGTATTTCTGCTACCATGCCTTTATCCTAGTGTAGAGCTTCGGCGCTTTTTATGGCTTGCTTATAGGTTTTTAGTTCTATAGGATTACAACCTTCTAAAGCAGATAGAAGGGTTATATTATCGTTATTTACTAGTAGATGTATTAGGTATTTTTGGTAGTCGTTATAGAATTTAGCCGGCTTCTTAGGTATTTTAACCTAAATTCTTTAATCCTTATTATTATTGTCCTATATTATACAGTTAGGAATATTATCCTCGGATATATTATCGGGTATTTTATAGGGATTATTCTAGGATTGTGTATTTTTAGGATTTATATCTAGTATAGAAGTTCTTATGTGTAGATAATTATCTGGTATTTTATTTATAGAAGGTATAGTATTAAAATTAAAAGTTTTATTGTCTTTTAAGAAGTTGTTTTCTAGTATAGTTATATCTTTTGAGATAACAACCTTCTTTCTGCTATAGTCTTATATTTTATATACTATATCTTTATAGCCTATTATAATTCCTTTATAGGCTCGTACGTCTAGCTTATTACTAGGTGTTTTGTTTTTATAGTATAGAATACTTCTAAAGACACGGATCTTATCTATGTCTTCCGTAGTAAGGGCTCTATCTTCTTTCTTTTTAAGAGGGCATATATACCCTAGGGCAGTATAAGGAGATCGGTTGTATATATATATAGCTGCTAAGACAGCTTCTCCCTAGAGGTATTTAGGTAGCTTAGCTATATAGAGTATAGACCTAACTTTATTAAGTATTGTTCTATTTATACGTTCTATTCTCCCGTTTGAGTAGGGGGTATATAGTAGACTTAAGTTATATTTTATTCCGTTTTTAAGAGCATAAGGTTTAATGTTATAGATGAATTCTTTTGCATTGTCTAAGAAGACCTCTTTTATCTTTATCTTATCTTTATTATTCTTAAGCTCTGTTTTAAATTCTAGGAACTTAGGTAGGCTTTCGGCTTTATCTTTTATAAGGTAAATTCTTAGGTACCTAGAGTAGGTATCTAGAAATAATATAAAGTATCTAAATTTGTCGTATATAGGGACTTTTATAAGACCCTAGATATTAACGTTTATTTTATCTAGAAAGAGATATCTTTGTTTTAAAAGGGTTTTCTTCTTTTTATCTATATGTTTAGCTTATATATAAGCTTCGCATTGCTTTATAGCTATAATATCTTTTTAGTCTACGGATATGTCTAGGTACAGTCTACGAAGATATCGGTATAAGGATTTATAGCTAAGATAGCCTAGCCGTTTATGCTAGAGAACGAGGTCTATTTTCTTTTTGATTTTAAGGGTTTTTATTGTTTTAGTTAGTATAGTATCTTAGAGTATAGCGTTATCTATTGTTTCTTTCGGGCTATAATATATGTTATATATCTTGTTTTTAATTAGAAAACGTGTTTTCTTTATATCTAACGGGATATAGTAAAGTCCGTTTTTAATAAAACCGGTTATTAGTTTATTAAGATTTCTATTAAGGAGGGATATAGAGTCTAGGTCTGTGAGAGCGTATGTGTTTGTTATAGCTAATTGGCTAATTATATTAATGCCGATTTTAGGTATATAAAGGCAGTTTTTTAAGGTATACTATTGTTTGCTATTAGGGAACTTAAAGATAAGATCCCTAGCCCCTCGTACGATAATAGAGGAGGCTTTTCCCTAGGTCATAGTAGTATATATTTCTTTATAGTTAGAGAGGAGAGATTTATTCGAAACTATATGCCTAGTAGCTCTAGTATCGAAGATAAAGTTATAGAAATTTCTAATCCGCATTGCAGTCCTATCTACTTTTAACACTACCCTCGAAATTACCGAAAGAAGAGGCTTTAGAGGTCCTATTATTTATTTTCTATTAGAGGGGGACTTTATTTTCATAAGGGTATATAGAAGGATATTATTCGGGGGAAATAGGGTATAGAAATAGGGTACTACTAAGGGTATTATATATAGCATAGAGGATATAAAGGATATATAGAGTGTTATAAAGGATAGGAGGGTACTTACGATACTAGAAGTAGAGTCCGAGACGACGAGGACCTTATTAGAGGTCTCGGAGGATTCCGGAGTGGCCTTGCGCTTCCGGAGGCGGGAGGTCTAGGGACGGCCGGCCGGACGAGGGGCCGGAGACGGAGAGCTCTCCCGAGAGTAGAGAACCGGGGTCGGCCTCCGGTAGTTGCGGTTAGTGTTCTCCTTAAGGTCCCGGCGAGAAGAGGAGGAGGCAGAGACCGTTTTCGGGGTGAATCCCGCAGCCCGAGCCTTATCTTTATTCTCGGGTTTTTAAAAACAATTCCTCTCGATATGCCTTCGCTTTTTACAGTAAGAGCAAATAAGGACCTTACTGCCGCCGGCTATAAATAGCTGCTCGTTATTCTTAAGAGCTTTCGTCCTCTTAAACTTATCTATAAGAGACGAGGAGAGTGATTTAAGGGTATACGCCGTAGCATTAGTACGAAGGGTCTACGTGATATTTATAATATAACTCGAGAAAAAGCTATTAAGGCTCTCTAAGATCTAGGTTATTACTACGATCTCCGGGATACGGATCTCTCTAGTGTTAAGCTCGTCGAAGAGCTCTTTCACCTTATTTAGGTAAGTCTCGATAGATATCTCTCCCTTAATCTTCGTGTTAAAGAGTTCCTCTATAAGGAGGAAGTTAGAGGTAAAGTTTATAGGGTTATATAGGGTTTTAAGTGCCTATTATACCGCCTTTACAGACGTATAGTGCTTTATCTAGGATAAAGGGCCGTTATTAACTATAAGCCTTATTAAGGCTAAATAGTCCTAGGACTTCGCATAAGCAGCATCGAGTATAGCTAGACCGAGCTTTTCGCGTATAAATATAGACTCTATACGCAGAGACTAAGCCGAAAAGTTAGTGCCCCCTTTAAGCTTTATAAATAAGTAGTCCTTAAAAGAACTTATTTTTACCGTATGTTAGATTAGAAGGTACCGGAGGAAATTCGGAAGAAGCTCGGCGTCTACGGGCTAAGGTAGGGGTGATAAAGGAATTTTTTCTGATTTTTTCGAGGGTTTTTTAGGTATAGAACAGTGGCTAAGAAAGGGTGCGTCGTAGGAGCGAAAACAGGGCTAACGAGAAACAGGGGGGGGGGGCAAAAACACTAAGAAAGTAGTGATATATATAAACTAAAGGTGGCCTAAGAAGGAAAGTGGCCTGAAAAGGCAAAGAGGAGGTTATAGCGGAGAGACGGTCGTTTTTAGTGCAATAGCGAGTGATCTAGGGGATCTAAGAGAGGCTCTAGGTGAGAAGCAACTTAAAGCTTAAGCAGAGATAGGGATTATAACTAATAAGTGCCTAAAGGGAAGCTTAGAGACAGAGGATTACGGCAAATACAGAGGGTATTAAGGAAGATGCAAAGATAAGAGAGAGAAGAGGATGTAGAATTGCTTAGTGATAGTCTGTCTAGGTGCGGACTAAGATCCCTTTATATAGCCAATTGCATAGGAATAAAGGTATATGTGACTTAACTAATTGTCGGGATAGAAAGCGCTATTAATTCTAAGCTAGGTGTATATAGTCTAACCTCGTATAGTATCCTAGTTGTTGCGTGATTAAATACGCGAGTAATAGGAGGTGGTGTGGGTGACCCTGGTTGACCGGGGCCCGACTGTGGACTATGCGCACATTAGTCCCCACACACACCACATACTTCGGCATTCGGTATCTCGAGCATCCGGGCAGCTAATGCAGCTGGGTGACTCATGTTGTATGCAATAATGCACGGCGGTTCTAATGCATATCTTTATGTGCCGGTAGCATAAACCAATCGGGAGATATCTGCTCCCTTATAAACCCGACTAAAACTAAGCCGGCCCTTTATACGGCCTTCCTTACGTCTTTACCTTCGCCTAAGTAATAATATACATAATTTATTAATATAATTTACGTTACGACGGCACGCGTTAGTTTCTTAGCCTTACCCTTTATTTATCCTTATTCCTCTCTCGTTCTATGTTAGGCCCGCTTTTAGGACCGATTAATACGGATTTCCTTCGTTTTCGTTAGCCTATTGCCCCTTTTAAGCGTTTAAGTCGAACGCCGATTTAAGGGGGATATACTATTATAGTGTTAGGTTATATTATATATTATCCTACGTAACCTCTATATAGTATACATAGACATTTAGACCTAGTCTATAGCTATATCCCTTCGTGGATTAATAATAATTATATACCCCCCCCTAAGCTCGTTTCCTTACATTTTCTATCTTCTTAGACAAAATCTCTTTGACTTTATATTCGTCTTTTTCGACTAGTATATTAATATCTTTCGCTAGGCGGCTATTCTTAAGCGCTAATTCGAGTAGCGAAACGTAAAAGATAGGGTATATAAGCATAGCTGTTAGTAGGTCTAGCTTATAAGTTAAGTCAGAGACTTTTTCCTATATAAGAAAAGGTCCTATCTTCTTATAGTCTAACGAATTATTAAGCTTATTAAAAGTAATATTCTTTTTAATAAGGTAGACTTTATCGCCTTTATTAAAGGTAGGTTCCTTTTCGGTCTTCTTATTATAATAATAAGTCATTCGCTCTTTTATAAATTTAAGCTCGTCTTTAATAGCGGAATATAAGCTTCTTAGCTGCTTAAAGCTTAAGATAGCTTTTTCGGCTATAACTTCCGGTAGGGAAGACCTATAGGCTTCGGGTATAAATCCGTAATTCACAAAGGCTAGCGTTTGCTATATAGGCTCCGATACCGTAGTATTATAAGATAACTGGGCTATTAGTAGCCTAACTAGCTAGTCGTCTTACTAATAGTTAATATAGCTTCGAAGGTATTGCTTTAAGGTCTAGTTTAGCCGTTCCGTAATTCCGTCGGTAATAGGGTAATAAGTAGTAGATAATTTATGCTTAGTTCCTAAAGCTTGTATAAGGCTCTGCTAAAAGTGTGATATAAACTTTCGGTCCCTATCCGTAATTAGGGTTTTTAGTAGGCCTCTATCGGCTAAAATATATCTTATAAAGACGTAAGATAATTCCTTAGCCGATATAGCTTCTTTAATCTAAATAAAATAACCGTATTTTATAAGGCGGTCTACTATAACTAATATAGAGTCGTATTCTATATTCGTGATAGGTTAGATAGATTTCGGTAACTTTATAATAAAGTCTATAGCAATAGATTCTTAAGGTAATTCGGGGGTCTCTATAGGCTATAGGTTTCCGTCAGGCTTATGCTATATAGCCTTAGCTTTATTGCAAGTATCGCATACTTTAATAATCTTCTGAATTTTACGGCGAAGATTATAAATATTATAGTAATTCCGAATTCGATTATAAGTCCGGGATATCCCTTAGTAGCCGTATGTCGGACTTTCGTAGAAATCCTTTATAATTATTGCCTCGCTACTAAGCGTAAGGAATCACTTTCCCTTATAGTAGGCGAGGTCGTTTTCCTAGGTTATATGCTTCTTAAACCTACTAAAATCGGTATCCTTATAAGTGCTTTTAAGTAATTCTAAAATAGAATTATCTCCTTCGATCTTAAATACGGCGTTAAGTAATTGCTGCTCGTAATTGCCTTTAGTATTAAGATATAAAAGCCTTTCGTTATAAGGTTTGATTTTCGTATTATAGTCGGGACGTCGATTAATAGCGTCGGCACGGGAACTTTCGGTTCCTTTCTTATGCAGAATTTCGTAGTTAAAATCTGCTAAGAATTCTACCTAACGGATTTACCGTGCGTTATGCCACTGCGTGCTAGCCAAATAGGTGATATTCCTATAGTCTATATAGACCTTCGTCTTATAGGAATTCCCTAGAATATAATGCCGAAATTCTTTAAAGGCGTTTATAATCGCTAAAAATCCTTTATCGTAGATCGGATAATATATCTCTACCCTACTTAGCTTTTTTAAGTAGAAGGCTATAAGATGTAATATATTATCGTCGTCCCTTTAGCTTAACTACGCGCTTAATGCGAAATTAAAAGCGTCGGTTTTTAATTTATAAAGCTTATCCGCATCGTAGCTATATAGTACCGGGGCGGAAGTTAATAGGCTCTTAAGCTTAATAAAAGCATTATTTGCTTCGTCCGTCTAGGTATAGGGTTTCGTCCTAGCTAGCTTTATTACTGCTAGTATAAGGATTAACTCTTTAGAGAAATCCACTATAAAGCGTCGGTAGTAATCAGCATAGCCTATAAAGCTCTATATTTCCTTAATCGTAGAAGGAATAGGCTAACCGCTAATTGCCTCTAACTTATACGGATCCATCCGTATCGTATTTAGGGTAATTATATAGCCTAAGGATTCGACTTCCTACGTATAGAATATGCATTCTTCTAGCTTAATATAAAGGCTAGCTGCTTTAAGAGCCTTAAGCATCTTTATAACGTTAAGTTTATGCGTTTCTAAATCGTCTAAATAGACGATTATATCGTCTAAATAGGCTAAGACGAATATATCGAGGTATTTGTGTAGGGCGTTATTAATACGCTTCTGAAAAGTCGCTAAGGCATTTATAAGCCTTAGAGGGAGGATTAAAAATTCGTATAAGCCGTATCGAGTTCTAAAAGCGGTCTTATATTCGTCTCCTTCCCTCATTCCTATCTAGCTATAAGCCACTTTAAGGTCGATTTTCGTATAATATCTTTTCTTAGATAATCGATCCCTTAGTTTAATAATAAGGGGTAAAGGGGTCTAGTCTTTCATAGTATCGTTATTAAGCTAGCGGTAGTCGATGCATAGCCTAGCTTTAACCTTATCTTTGCTGTTTTTCGGAGCAAATAGTACTAGGGCCCGATATTCTAATTTTGACTCCCTTATATAACCTTTTCGAAGGTTTTTGTCGATATAATCCCGAAGCAAATTTAAATACAATTCATCGAGGTTATATATCTTATAGAAGCGAGGCTTCGCTCCGTCTTTAAGGTTGATTTCGTAATCCTATTGCGTTTAAGGCGGTAGTTTATCCTTTAGTAGGTCGTTAAATATTATACCGAATTTAACGAGGATATCGTGCTGTATAGTCTTAAATCTATCCGCTTTAAGGTCCGTCTCTATTTCTTTAATAAAGGCGCTATTCGAAGCGTCTTCTAATAAGAGGTTTAGCGGTTCTAAGACCGTATTAAATCGGTCTAAAAGTTCCTCTTCGAATAAGGTAGCAACTTTCTTAATTCTTAGGCTTCGCCTTTTTAGGCTAGTATTTAGTTCTAAGGTTTTTAGTCCGGTTAAGTCCTTTAATTCGTTATAGAGTAGAATATCTAAGGTATCGTCTTTAAACCTTAAAAGACCTTTATTCTAGTCGATAGAAGTATAGGAATGTAGGAATATAGGATAAACACTACGCGGAAAAGGGTTATAAGTTATAACCCCTAATGACCCCGACGGTCCCGACGGCAGCGTTATTAGCCCTGTTATAACCCCGGCAGCAGCCTTATTATAACCCGGATGACAGCGTTAGCGGCTGGGTCACGTGCTCCTAACAGGGCTCTATTAGGAGCCCGCTAGGCCCGGGTTAGACTCTTTATAGGACCTATAAAGGGGGCCCCTTTCCCCCCCTTTCTAGCTAAGCAGACAACACACTTAAATACCAACTAGAAGACCTCTTAATAAGATATCTTACGTGTGATCCCTACTAACACTAATTAGTGATTGAATAGATTTAATTATAGAATAGTAAGGCAGAAGAGGCAGATCTCGACCTTCGAAAGTATAGTAGAATCTTTATTCCTTACGGACGCTGTTTCCACGCATCTTTACCCTTAAGGTTCTATTGCGTATACCGAAGAGAAGGTCATCTATGCTAAGAATAAGGACTATTTGTGTCTAGCTCTACGGCAAATAGACCTTTAAGCTCTCTATTAATCCCGTTCTCGCCTAAAGTAGGAAGAGTAAACGTCGATAGGAAGCGCGTTAGCAACGCACTAACGCGAGAAGAAGAAGAACAACGCTGGGTTTACCTACTAGGAGTTCTCTTTAGACCGTAAGGACGAGAAGAAAAAGGAAACACCGCTGGTTTTACCTACTAAGAGATTCCTCCGACCGTTACGACAATCATCGCGAAGACCCTCGCGATAAAACCAGTCATCCACGATGATACTAACGAGCCCGCCTATCGCCGCAGCCGCCGATGCGGCAGACAGATAACACCGTCGCACTATTTAATTAACGACTTAAGGCCCCGATGCCGGCCTTTGCGACCCCTTAAATCGGCTCTCCCCCCCCCCCCCTATTAATTCTCGCAGCAGTAGCTCTTATAGTAGCTTCTAAAGCGAACCCCCTATTAAAGCCGCCCTAACCGACGCTTTAAAACTACGAAGCCGCCGACCATACAGACGCTTCCCCTAGCAAGCCCTTAGTAGAAAGTCGTTATTGCGAACCACCCCGTCGAGTAAAGCAAGCCTCGAAGCAGCTCTTAACGCAGCTCTCGAAGCAGCTCCCTCGATACTACGAAGCCGCCCTTATAGACGCTTCCCTTAACCCCCTAGCAGAAAGCCGTTACTATAAACCTATACTATCGAGCGAAGCAGCCCTCGAAGCAAGGCTCGAAGCAGCTCTTAAAGCAGCTCTAATAAGAGCCTAAAGAGAAGCTTAGAGGCAGAGGATTACGGCAATGCAGAAAGTGTCGAGGAAGATGCAAAGATAAGATAGAGAAGAGGATGTAGAATTGCTTAGTGATAGTCTGTCTAGGTGCGGACTAAGATCCCTTTATATAGCCAATTGCATAGGAATAAAGGTATATGTGACTTAACTAATTGTCGGGATAGAAAGCGCTATTAATTCTAAGCTAGGTGTATATAGTCTAACCTCGTATAGTATCCTAGTTGTTGCGTGATTAAATACGCGAGTAATAGGAGGTAGTGTAGGTAACCTTAGTTAACCGGGGCCCGACTGTAGACTATACGCACATTAGTCCCCACATATACTATATACTTCGGCATTCGGTATCTTAACCATCCGGGAAGTTAATGCAGCCGGGTGACTTATGTTATATAGAATAAGGCACGGCGGTTCTAATGCATATCTTTATATGCCGGTAGGATAAACCAATCGGGAGATATCTGCTCCCTTATTGCTCTCGAAGCAGCTCCCTTAAAACCACAAAGCCGCCGAACACAGAAGCTTCTACTAACAAACAAGCCTCTAGCAGAAAGCCGTTACTACACACTGTCTATTAAGCGAAACAGCCCTTAAAGCAAGCCTTAAAGCAGCTCTTAAAGCAGCTCTGAAAGCAGCTTCCTTAATACTATAAAGCCGCCGAACGAACAGACGCTTCCCCCTTAACCCCCCTAGCAGAAAGCCGTCACTGCAAAACCTACGAATTCTCGCAGCGCACTCGTCCGATAAAGGATGTTACTATACGAAATGCATATAGACTTCCTTTAAGACCGTTACGCCCGAAGCCCGGCTAACGACCACACTCTTTTTATTCCGAGATTTAGCAGAGCGCTAATAGCTCCGCGCAATAACAACAGCACGGCAATAACAGCAGCCTCGCGAGCCTAGACCTCCGCCAATCTTATATTCTCTTTTGTATTTATCTTTTGTATTTATTAGGCAATTCGGCCTAATACGCGTTCTTTAATCAATTAGTTATTAGTTACGGTTGCAAGCTTTAAAGAAGAGGCTTTAAAGAAAAACTGCTAGTGTAGGAATATAGGAATATAGGATAAACACCACGAGGAAAAGGGTTATAAGTTATAACCCCTAATAACCCCGACTGTCCTAACGGCAGCGTTATTAGCCCCGTTATAACCCCGGCAGCAGCCTTATTATAACCCGGATGACAGCGTTAGCGGCTGGGTCACGTGCTCCTAACAGGGCTCTGTTAGGAGCCCGGCAGGCCCGGGTTAGACTCTTTATAGGACCTATAAATAGGGCCCCTTTCCCCCCCTTTCTAGCTAAGCAGACAGCACACTTAAATACCAACTAGAAGACCTCTTAATAAGATATCTCACGTGTAATCCCTACTAATAAGAAGGGTTATATTATTGCAAGAAGAGTAGTCCTAGTATAATATCGTATCGTATAGATAGGATATCGAAAGGGTCTTTAAACGATAAGTTTCTAATATATTATTCGAAAGGATTAGTTTCGTAGATAATATTCCTATTGTTATACGTAAAGGGTTTCCCTTCGGCTATAAATAGCGTATAAGGCGTGGTTTTCTACCGGTAACAAAGGCGTAGACGATTTATCGTTTCCGGGGCAATATAGTTGCTTATAGATCCGCTATCTGCTAAAGCGGAAAGTCTATACCCTTAGTAGTTAATCGTAAGGGTTATCTTCTTACTAATAGTATTATTAGTAATAAAAAGATCTTTATTTCTAATAAGTAGCCCTTTTACTATTAGTAATAGAGGTTTTTTATATCCTCGGTAGTAGGGGTGCTATTACCCTATATCCCCTCCCTTAGAATAGTCTTAAGGGGATTAGGTTCTCTCTTAAACCTAGTAGACTTTCTTTCGAGCCTATTAGACTATCTTTTTAGTCTATATAGATTAATCTCTCTTTTAAGCTTAAGGGGTTCTCTTTTAAACCCTAAGAAGTCTTTTTTAAACCTAGTAAAACCCGGCTCTCCTTTAATAGACTCTCCGTCGAGTCTACTAGTAGTTCCTTAGGGAATAGGTTATATTATAACCCTATAATTAGTAGTCTCGAAAGGGAGACCTTAAAGTTGCCGGACCTATTCGACTAGGTCTCGGTTAACTTAAGAAGCAAGGCCGAGGGTCTAAGAGGCGAGGCAGTAGACGCTTTCTAGCCTCCGGATGGCCTCCTAGAGCGTCCGGACCTTATAAGAGGGTTCCGGGTGTAGCTCCGGCACGTAACCTCCTAGACGGTCTAATCTAGTAAGGAGGTTAAGCCTCTCGCGTTCTTTTTCTTCTATAAGGGCAGCTAAGGACTTAATTTCCCTATAAAACCCCTTATAGGTTTCGTGCTCGTTATCTAATAGCCTTATATCCAGCCGATTTACTTTACGCTTATAGCTTTAAAGTAAAGCTAAAGTCTCTTCGGCGATTTCGGTAAGGCAATTCGGGGGAGTATCTTTAGCGCTTAAGTAACCTAAGGCTTCTTATTCGATAACTCCTTTTAAATAGTTCGTTATAGCTAGGTATTCCGTATAGCTGCTATATTCCGGATTAAGAGCATCGAGAAGGTCCTCTTTGTCTTTAAACTCTTAGTATTCTAGAGGGGGCTCCTAGCCTTATAGAGCAGCCGTAGCTATACTACCCTCCGAGAATACCTTAGTATAAGCGGGGCTATAAGCGTTAGGTATATAGCCTCCGGTAAGATCCTTTAACTCTAGGGCCTAGCTATAGTTTTGCTAGTATTAGGTTTCTTAGGGAAATTCCTCGTTGTTATACTAGGTTATTAAGGGTATCTCGTCGTTATTTAAGTAAGCACCCGGCTCTAGCCCGGGCTCCGGACCGTCTTAGTCCGGAGCGGACTCTACGGAGAAATCTAGGGAATACGGGGAGTCCGGGGGTGCTAGACCGACCCCCGCGTTATCTATAGAGCTATCTATAATCTCTCCGTCCTCTAAGTCTATCACTAGATCCTCTATTACGCTATCCGGAGCGTCCGGACTATCCGGGCCGGCCGGGTCCTTTAGGCCGGCCGGGTCGTCCTTTAGTCCCGACTATCCGAATAGGTCTTCCTCTTCCTCGATAGAGGGCCTAACTAGGCTATCTATAATAGGTGCTAACTTATCTTAAGGATCCTTAATAACCGTAAAACGTTTACTATAGTAAGGATAGGCAGAAAAGCTTATAGGCTCGTCGTTAAAGAGCGTAAGATTAAGAGCTTCTCGTAAATGCGGTAGAGAGGGCCTAAGGGGTTCTCACTCTAAGATATTTAATATATATAAGGCATCCTCTATGCTATATGCCGGGGCTAATGTAATTAGCTATAGATAAGATAGTAGGGAGCTATTCCTAGATCCCGGGGCTTACGCCTACCTAATAGAATTATGCTTCTTTATATATATATTCTTAGTGCCTAGTGTATTAAAATTAGTAGCAACTCGCACCTTCTGCTTTTAAGCTACTATTAGGAACGCCCTTCCTATCTTTAGAGCTTCGCTCTACTACGACACGTTCGCTAAGAGCTTCTAAAGCTCTCGCTATTCGTTAGAAGCCGCCTAAAGGCTCCCGACACCTATAGTATAACTAGCTTATACAACCTTAGCTAGCACGCCTATATAACCTGTAATATAAGCCTTACGATCCGACGAGGCTCGCCTTTCTAAGCATTATTAGAACTAGTAAGGCTTTTAGTCCTCGGAATAGCTGCACAGAGACCTTATGGCTTCGCGTTGCGTGGTTGTAAGGAAGCTACGTTAAGGTTATATTCTGTGTGTTAATTAATTATCTAGAGGTTGTAGGCGCGCAGGGTTTTTAGGGAAAACCCTATGCGATGCTGACTAATGCGCCCACAGCGGGATCCTTAGATGCCCTTTGCTTAAATAAGCAGTCCGCTGCTTATAAGGCAATCAACGCAACCCAAACAGGAAATAACGCATTAAAAGAAGCGATGCGAAACAAGCAACGAATAAGCAATAGAAAACACACCAAGCAACACGAACAACACACTAAAAGCAGACCAAGCAACACGCCACGTTCCTAACGGCGGCCTAGCTATAACGGCCGCTGTCGATTTCCTCGTACATAGCGGCGATGAGGGCCTGCGTTTGAGGGTCATCCTCCTCATCCGCATCGGCAATAGAGCCCTCGTAGTGGACCCGTGGCTGGCTGGCGTTGCCATTGCCACGATGGCTTCCACGGTCGCCTGCTGCGAAGCAGCCCTCCCCTTTCCTCGTATTGCGCCAGCGGTTGCCGAGGGTTCTCGCCATCTTATACAGCTTGCCCGTGATCTCAATGTCTTCGGGCGGCGGGGACGAGGCGAGCTCATAGCTCCTGGCCCAATGGCCTGCTTTGCCGCATTTGAAGCAAGTGTTGCGCTAGGCTTCGGCTGCGGAGGTCTCGGACGGGGTGACGGTATCGTCGTCAGCTAAAGGGTAGACTATATTGCCGTGCGAGAATGACGAGGGCAGCGTAGAAATAGACGAGGGTAGCGCAGACAGGGATAAGGCCGATAGCTAAGTAGGGCTAGGCCTAATTATTTCGAACTAGGCCGGCTTGCCGCTAGTAGCCTCGTTAATGCGCTAAGTCTAGTACGGCGAGGCCTCTTACGTACGAATCGTCGTCGAGGGCTTGCCGTAGATATCCTCAACCGGCTAGCGAGACTGTTCGCCCGCTAGTAGGACTAAACGCTAGATTAAGCCGGTGCTATATAGGGTCGCGATATCTCGACGTAGCTAAGACTAAATTCGCGGCAGGTTATTGCGTACGTGCTAGATCGTGAGATTCCGTACGCTAGGGCTCGTTTTCTCGACGTCTAGGAGGTTAAGGAACGCGTCCCGGATACGCTAGGCGAAATTAACGATAGCTTCGTCCTTAACCGGGGCGAGCTGCGCAAAGAGGGCGAGCGGGGCGTCGAAAACACCGTAGTCGCGTAAGACGGTAAAAATACCCTCGAGAAGAAGCATCTAAGTAAGGTAATAGACGTTAACCTAGCAAGCGACGTGGCCGAAGTCCCCGGACAGCTCGTTAACTATACGAGCTAGCTATAGCTTATAGGGGATTTAGCTAACGACTAGGGTAGACTATATCTACTGCAATCTCTATAGTACGGTATAGTCTGCCTAATAAAGCTTCTACTCCGCCTGTAATACGATCTTATTCCGGTTGTTTATAACCGTCTTATCGATTTCGTCAGCCGCCTTAGCTCGCGGCTATACGGACTTAACGAGAGCCTGTATAGCCTAATCGTACGAGGCGTCGTAGGGAACCTAGGCCGGACAATCGAAGTTAAGGCGTTAGCGATAGCCTCGCTCGTAGAAGGCGTATAGGTCGCCGGTGCCTTCCTCGACGTACGGGAAGTGGATTATAGCAGCAGGAGGCTGCTAAGCCGGTTGCTACTGCGGGTGCTATGCCGGCTGCTAAGCTCGCTGCTCCTGCTAGGCTCGCTGCTGCTGCTAGACTCGCTGCTGCTAGGCCTATTGGTTGGAGCGTTTAAAACGCTCCTCGCTAGTTAGGGCAGCTGGGCCCGAAGTCGGCTGCGGCGATAAAGTCGGCGGCGACGAGGGCAAGGGAACAGACGCAGCAGAAACAGGGGCAGGAACAAGCGCAGAAGACTAAGCGGCTAGGGCAGAGGCAGAAGACGGCGTAGGCTTAGCGACGATGGCCATCAGCCGGGTCATCTAATTCACCATGCCCGTCATTTAACTAGCGAGCCGAAGAAGCTCGTGGCGAAGCTTATCTTACTTCGCATCTTGCCTCTGAAAGTAGTATTCAGCCTAGTTGCCGAGGCTGGCAACGGACTTGCCTTTGCCGGGCTCCTAGGCGGTGCTAGGGCCCGCTAAGGAAGCCTCTCGAGCCAGTTGGCTTTCTGCCTCATCGTCCGAGCTTAGGAACGGTTAAGACATCTTGGCTCGTTGGGTGGTATCGGTGGTAGAGTCGTTGCGTTGCGTTGCGTTGCGTTCGTTGTGGGTTGTAGGTTGGTAGGAATCCGATTTCTAAAGAGCTAAGGGTGACTCTTTAAAAATACGTATTTTTTAAGGCTTTTAGTCCTCGGAATAGCTGCATAAAGACCTCGTGGCTTCGCGTTGCGTGGTTGTAAGGAAGCTACGTTAAGGTTATATTCTATGTATTAATTAATTATCTAGAGGTTAAAGGCGCGCAGGGTTTTTAGGGAAAACCCTATGCGATGCTAACTAATGCGCCTACAGCGGGATCCTCACTAGGGCCTACTGCTTAGTTCTTTATTTTAAGTCCTTACGCAATTAGCCGTAAGGAAAAATTTTCTCTCTATGTTTTCGATTTCCTACGCGTACCCGTTCTTACGCTAAAATTAAAACACCCTATACCTCCTACTATAGACTTTTCTCCTCTCCTATAACTCTTCTTTCTTCGCAATCCCTTCTCTTTTCTATCTATCGACCTCTTCGCCTTCTTCCCTCGTTTTATTTAAGCTATTATTACTATAGCTAGGGACGAAGAAGCCCGTTAAGCTATAGCATCCGTATCTCGCTTAGACGGCGACCCTTACCCTCGCTTACCGATATAAGAATATGCCCCGCCGGATAGTGTCTATAGCGCCGCCCTTTCTAAGGACTCTAAGAGTAATTATAAAGATCCTCCTCCTCCTGCCCGCCGTCGTCCTCGCCTATCCTTAGAAACCGAGGTACTATGCAAGCAGTCTACTATACTAGCTATAGAGGATAGGGACTATAATAACCTATTAAAATAGGCCGTTCGCTACTCTAAGTTAATTAAGACACTGCCTACGGAAAGGGTTATTAAGACCTTTACTAATATAGATATAATATATATAAAGCAAGCCCGTATTCTCTTAGGCTCTTTAGCCTCTAAGTTAGAGATTATCTTTAATATTTTAGATCTTCCGCCCGTAAAGGAAAAGCATCTATAGCACGCCGACACTTAGCGAAAGAGAATTCACGTATATCTTCGTTTTATAAGCGAGCTCCCTATAAAGAGACTCCTCTATACGCTACGATAACTTTAGTATATCGGCTAATCTAAGCCGTGCCTTTAAACCCGGAAATAATCGACGGAGACCTTTCTAACGGTTAATTAGAGGAATAGCCTCCTCTTCGTCTATAAAGAATACTTCGCTTATCCGAGCAGCGCTCTATTAGATAGTAGCATTACCTTAAGGAGTAACCCTAGGTTCTATATTACTCTCTTTAGTCTAAGTTATCTAAGTATTCGTAGGCCTTTTACTCTCGTCGATAGAAGGATTTAGATAATAATAATAATAATTCGTCGAAGTCCGATATTAGTTTTATCCGCCGCCCCCTAAAGTCCTATCCGAACCTGCGTAAGCACCGCGAGGCGAGTTATACCTCCTCCTCGGCCTATAACGACGAGGCTATTACTAAACGCCTTAAATAGGACAATATTAGTACTTTTAACCTAGATAAGTATAATCTAAAGAACTTAGGCATTATCGCTCTTAGCGATAGAAAGAATATCTATATAGACGTCTATCTCTTTACGGAGCGTCTAAGGATCTATTAGGACGAGGATCTATTCGCCTTTTGCCTATATTACCTCTCCTTCTTAGTAAGAGGAGCTCTTATATAGTATATAAGTAAGCTTATAGCGGAATAACGCGATATCCTTAGTTCCTCCCCTCTTAGAACCTTCTATAAGTTCTTAACTAAGCGTTTTAAGCGTCCTAACGCCGATATCTTAAAGGAACTTTATAGGGAAAGGTATACGATATCTATATAGTCCTTTAGCTCTATTACTCTCGCGTAGTAGATCTAGAGAAAGGTTTCGCTCGCCCGCTAACTTAAGATAGGCAAAGATGCCTAAATTATTAAGGCTATCTATCCTCTTATTACCGTTTAGATCTCCTCGCTTCTTCCTATTCCTACGAAGAAGACCCCGATCGATAAAGAGATTCGCATTATTAAGGAACGAAAGCCCTTTATTATAGCCTCCCTTAAGCTATATATCTCTAAAGACCGAGACCGTTCTCGCCGCGGCAGCTTTTCCCGTCGGGATAGTAACTACCGTTAGGATAACCGTCGCCGTAATAATAGTTACCGTTAGGGTAACTGTAATCGCAGCCGTCGTAATAATCGTCGCGATAACTATCGTTAAGGTAACTAAGGCAATAACTACCGTTAGGGTAACCGTCGGGATCGAGACTAAGGTTATAATCGTAACCGTAGTCCTAAAAGACGAAGCTTAGGTAATAACCGTGATTAGTTAAGCTTACGCCCGCTACGCCGCGATAAGTGTTACCTTCGCCGGGACGACCGACGAGATAACCGAACGGAATACCGCTAAGGTAAATATAAGGGTAATAATAATAAGAAGAAAGTGCGTTTTAAATCGAAATATTAGAGCGATAAGAAGACTACTCTTAGCGGCGACGAAGTTAGTAATAAGCTATACTTAAATAACTCTTAGGACGACGCGTCCTTTTACGCCTCCTTAAAGGCTAACTTTATAAGCTATATAAACTCCCGCTACCTTACTAAACGGGCCGGTAAGTTTAAATATAGCACCTACGACCGTACCTTCGCCCTCGCCTCCGTGCTTAAGGAGTATATATATGCTAACTGCTATATATCTAAGCAGTAGCTCCGTAGTAAAGAGCGCGCGCTTAAGCCTTTAATCTATAAGGTCTATAAGACCTCTTTTCTTTCTCGTAACGCCCTCTTCTCTTACCTCCGTCTTAGGTATAAGAAATCCCTTCCTATTACCGTAGGGAACGTCTCTAATCCTATCGTTATTAAGCCTAATACCCCCGCCGCCCTAGAGCTTGTTCTTCCCGCACCTATCGTTAAGGAGCCTGTTTTTTATATAGCGCCTACTATAGCACCCCGACTAAATTAAGTCCTAGAAGCTAAAGCCGAGGAGCCCTAATAGGATTAAGATTCCCCGCCGCATATATACTCCTATATAAGGATTAAGGTCTCTGCCTAACCCGATAGGCAGGAAGTCTAAGTTTGCCCCGACTCTAGCTATAGTAAGCCTATAATTAATCGCGACCTACTTTAGACTCTTAACTATACCGTCGAGAAGAAGCCTCCGGTTATTATTAACGGAGTTAACGGTCGTTCTTTTTGCGAGGACTAGGCTACGTTCTCTTTCTACGCGCGTGGTACTATACCTAGCCCGACCGCTTAAGCAGCTATAGCTAAATTTACTTACTCCGCCTAGGTCTCTAAGGTAAAGGCTAGCGTACTTCTCGGCAATGCCTTCCTTAAGCTATACCGAGGATCCCTTAATTATAATAAGGAAGTTATTCGTATTAGAGTGCTTAACGGGTTTAAAATCCTATTCGATATCTATAAATAGCCCTGTAAAGTCGTTCGCTATATCTAGGCCGTCCGAAAGACTATTATACCGCCCGGCACTACCCTTATAGTCCCTATATCTTAGAAAGAACTTCCTAAGGACCGCGCCTATACTGTCTTCGCCTCTTACGCTAATACTATTTATAGTATCGTCGATGCTAAATCTCTTCCCGCTATTCTTATTATTAATAGCACGAACGTTAACCTCGTTATTAAGCGCAAGCAGAAGCTTAGCTAGATATAGGAGTGTTAGGAGTCTGGCTATTTTACCGCCCCGTCTTAGAAATTAGCTATAAAGGCTCTAATACTAGCTACGGCAATCTCGCCTACTCTTAGAGCCGCTGCTATACTATCCTCCTCTATAGGAACCGCTATTGCTACTACCGCTTCTTTTATTAATTTATCGGTTAACGTTACGAGCACTTTCCCGCTTACGTAGGAGGTCCTCGAGTGTCTATAGACTCCCGCCCCGTCTTAACCCGTAGAAGCTCCTATTCTAAGCACTTCTCTAACGCCTTCGCTATCTAACTCTATCTACGCCTACGTTATAGCTTCTTTAGTAAGACCCGCTAAGTAGTCTAAGGTTCGCTAGAACCTTACAGCAGCTATTACTAACGTAACGGCAGCTGCCGTAGCTATCGAGACAAACGCCGCGGATAGAATCGAAGATCCCTTCTTTAGCCGTATTCTATACTAAACGTACGTTTAGCGCCTACTAGAGATTTAAGAGAAATACACTAAGGAGGGTATTTATATTTTCGACTATAGCCCCTCTTTCGTACGCCGCGCTAAGAAGCTTCTTAGGAAATACTCCTAGCTCTAGCGAGATATAGGCACCGCCGTTATAGAACCCGGAAAGGAATTAATAGTCCCTTTAATCGACAATTAGCACGAAAAACGAGTCGCTTAAAGGCCTTACCTATAAGGGCTTCGCGATAGGAAGGTTATCGACGACATATTTAACCTACTTTATAAGCAGGGTCGCTTAGAGTAGGCCGACGAGCCTACGCCGTTCGTAGCACCTATCTTCGTAGTCTAGCGTATAGCCCGAGGCGAGACTAAAGGCCGAGTCGTTATTAACCTACGTGCCGTTAATAGTATTACTATCCCGGATTCCTACCTTCTGCTACTATAAAGCTCTATTATTGCTAAACTCTTAGGCGCCCGTTTTATTACTACTATCGACGCTTCCGCCTTCTTCTATTAGTTTCGAGTTAAACTTAAGCATTAAGGTAGGTTTACTATTATAAGTCATCGAGGTCTAAAGCGCTTAATAGTTACGCCTATCGGCTTTCGCAATAGCCTAGCGTACGTATAACGCTATATAGACCGAGTTCTCCGTCCGCACTAGGGCTATAGCCGCGCGTTTATTAATGATATTATTATTTACTCCGCTATAGAAGAGGAACACTTTTAATATCTCGAGGCTATCTTTAAGCTCGACGCATCGCTTAACCTATCTATAAGCCCTGCTAAGAGCTAGATTAGCTACCCTTCCGTAGAGTTGCTTGGATTTCGTATCGACGCGTTCGGGATAAATACTACGAAGCATAGGCTTGCCGCCTTTATAAAGCTTTTATTCCCCGATAATCTCGCCGCTCTTAAACACTATATCGGCGCTATAGGGTATATTCGCAATCTTATTCTATACTACGGCGCCTCTATTGCCCTTCTATAGGATCGTAAGACTAGTCTTCTAGCTTAGGGTCGCTCAATCGGTAAGGTTAAGAACGGGAACCGTAATAAGCGGAAGTCCTATACGCGAGTTATATCGTTCTAGCCGACCCTAGCCGAGCTTTCCTCCTTCGCCTCCCTTTAGAAGGAAATTACTTCTAGCCGTATGATTTACTATATAGACCCGTAGAAGAGGCTATTCTATTAGATTAACGCCTCCTTATAGCAAGGCTTCGTAGCCGTCTTTTTCTATCTCCGCGATAGCACCGTTTAGCAGCTAGGCTAGCCTATTCCGGTTAAAGCCATTATGCCTATCTGCTTCCTCTCCCGCACTCTAACGAGAGCCGAGCAGTCTTATAGTCCCTTAGAACTAAAGGTCGCCTGCCTAATATAAGCTGCGAAGAAGATACGTACTACGGTGCAGTCGTTAACCCTCCCGCTTATAGTCTTAACCGATTACTCCGCGACTAAGCAAATCGTCGCTAAGAAGACCCTCGATACTTCTAGTATAGACTAAGCCAACCGTCGCCTAGTTATAGCCTTAATTTATCTCTCTAAGTACGACATCGAGGTTTATTACCTCCTTAGTAAGAAGAACTTTATTCCTAACGCCTTTAGTCGCCTGCTAGCCGAGGAGTCCGATTAGCTGCTTAACCGTCGCCGCCCTAACTTTACTATGCTTAACGATATGCTTATAGCCTCCGAAGCTATTATAGCTCTAGAGAAACGCGAGGAATTCGCCGTCGCCTACGATAATAACCCTTACTATAAGCGAATACTTTAGATAATCGCGGATAGCGAGGACGCTATCGAGAGTCTTTCCTCGCCCCTAGAAGGAGCTATAGTCACTAATACTATAGCAAAAATAAAGGCGTAGCTTAAACCCCGCGGCATACCGTTCTTTATAGTCGATAAGCTCTTATACTATAAAGGCCCCGACGGCTTTCCCCGGCTGTATATCCCTAACGCCCTCGTCCTATCTATAATCTCGGCAGCTTATAACGATAAAAACTACTTCGGCGTCGTCTATATAATTAAGGACCTAGAGATATACTTAATTCGCGGAGTCACCCGTTAGGTAAAGAAGCATATCGCGGCCTATAAAGCCTATTGCCTTAGCTAAATAGACCGTTAGACCCTTGCCGGCAGCTATAAGCCTATTCGCCCCCCGCTACTTTTAATATAGAGTATCGCAATAGACTTTATAACCGATATACCGCCCTTACCTTTAGCAAGCTCCCTATAGTAGATCCTAGGCTTTAATATCTTTAACTAACTCCTTACGGTTACTTATTTAACTAGCAAGAGATGCTTACTAATCCTAGGCAACGCTAAATACGGCATAAAGGACTAGGCTTAAAGCCTAGCCCGTTAGTTGCTTCTTTCCGATTAGGGTATACTAAGAACTATTATTAGCGACTAGGATCGTAAATTTACATCCGACTTTTAGAAAGGCCTTTAGAGCGCATTCGGCACTAAAATTACAATAACTACCGCCTACTACCTATAGGCTAATAGACTTACCGAACGGCGCAATTAGACCGTAGAGACCGCTCTACGAATGTCCTATATCGAGGATCCTAGCCTAGATTAGAAGATAATAATCCCCGCCCTCTAGTAGAATCTAAACACGGCATTTAACGCTAGTACAAAGATCTCCGCTTATAAATCTATCTTCGGCTTTAATATGCGTAGACCGTTAGAAGCTGCCGATAACATCCTAGGCACTACTACGGACGAACTGCCCTACTTGCGAGAAGTCACCCGTAGATAAGCGAGCTTAGCTATAGACCTAGCAGCTATAAAGGCCAAGCAGCGGTATAACGCGAAACACCGGCCGGAGCTTCTTAAAGCTAGTAATAAAGTCTACCTAAAGCTATATATAGGCTATTACGAGCCTAGCTAGCCGCTAAAGAAATAGTCGCGGCAACGAGAAGGCCCTTTCGTTATTAAGCGTATAGTTAAGAACCTCGCGGCGGAACTCGACCTCCTTAGCTAAGTTAAAATCCACCTAGTCGTCTCTATTTAGCACCTTAAGCTCGCGCACGAAGGGCATTACGTCGAGCTCGAGCCTAGGCCTATAGAAGCCGCTCGCGATATCGAAGCACCTACCGAAAGGGATTAGCACTACGAAGTCGAACGCCTAATAGATATCCGTATTTATCGCATTAGTCGGTCGAAGTCACCTATAACCGAATACCTTATACGATAGAAGGGATAGGCTGCTATGCATAACCAATAGGTCCGAGCCGACTAGGTCTCCGCTAAAGCTATTACGGAGTTCTAGGGTCGCCCTCTAGCACGCGCTATACGAAGCAAGAAGGCCGCTTAGCAAAAGGAACGATTAGAGGAATAATTACTAGCAGGTATAAGCATAACTTATAAGAATAAAGGGAAGGATTTAGGCAATAGGAGTATTCCTCCTAATTGCCTAATTAGGATTATATTTATGACTGCTGTAGGCAGTAGTGTTTTCTTTTTTAAGCCGGCATTCTAATGTATGTAAAGCATCCTCTGTGCTGTATGCCGGGGCTAATGTAATCAGCTATAGATAAGATAGTAGGGAGCTATTCCTAGCTCCCGGGGCTTACGCCTACCTAATAGAATCATCCTTCTTACACACACATTCTTAGTGCCTAGTGTATTATCGGTCTACTAGTTCTACGGTTATAGTTAGTAAAAGAGTAGAAATATCGGGTTAGAAATCCTATATATTCTTAAAAATATCCTCCGGTAGTTCTAGGGTTAAGTTAAGAGTTAGGAGCTAAGGATTGCTATCGGCTAAAACGTCTGCTAGAGTAAAATGCTTATTAAGAAGTATTATTAGCGTTAACTAGAATTCTGTCTTATCTTACTCTTCTTCCTATATAATATATAGTAGAAATGCCGGTAATAACACCTATATTAGCGGTTCGGATGTCTTAGACGTAGTAAAAAACTAAGTCTTATTAAACGTTATATTACGAACTTAACGAACCTCCCGTCGCTATAGGATCTATATACGAAAAATGTTAGTAGAATTATACCTAACTAAGTAACTAACCTCTATATAAGGTTCTTGCTTAAGATAACGTTTCTATATATTAGTTAAGGCCTTAGTAGTTAGTAGGTAGGCCCTATAGCTAAAAGCTTAAAGATAATTAAATCGTAATAGTTAGGGAAGGAGAAAAGCCGGTATATTCCGGTCGTAATCCTTTAACTAATCGTAAAGGATCTCTATTAGGGAAATCTACTTCGATAGAAATAACGTAGAGGAAGCTGCCTAACGGGCTAGCATCCGATTATATAAATATACTATAGTTTTCTACGTTTCTATCTATAAATGCTTAGGCAAATTTGCTTTAATCCTTATAGATCGAGCTTTCGTAGATACTACCCCCTTAGCTCGTTCGGCAGCGCTATTCTAAGCGGGTGTATAGGGTATAGTAGGCTTATTATAAATGCCCTACTAGTTAATAAAATCTAAAAAATCCCGTCGAAGGGCTCGGTCGTTATCTCGATAGATTATACCGATAGAAAGTAAGAACTATCGGGAAATATACCGACCTAGGCTCTTAAAGCATAAAGTTAGCTCGTCTATAAAGGCTTCTAAGAGTATATATAGAAAAATAAGCTTCGTATAGTTATCCTTAATAAGAAATATAACGTTCTTATTATTATAACTTTTATATATAGAAAAGATATTGTAAAATACCTTAGAAAAAGGAAAAGTCGCTTTAAAAAGCAGCGGTTCGCGGTTTATAATTCGTTTAGCCTACGTAAGTTTATAGGACTTATAGGAGATTATCTTATCGAAGGTTACCGACTATAGTATTCTAAGTGCTTTCAAAAGCGCTTTATTATTCGGATGTCTAAGTCGTTAGTGCTAAAGAGAAAGTTCCTCTACACTTATTAGTATAGAATTCGGTGTAATAGCCGAAAAAGGTGCTATAACCGGGGTTTCTACGGTAGAATCTATAGAAGGAACGGAAGCAATAGTGAGAATAGTTAGAAGCGTAGTAGAAGGTGTTAACGGGTTATATTCGATAATATACTAGTTGTAAATTAGCTCCGTTATACAAATAGTGCGTATTAAAGAAGAGATCTATCTAGTCTACGGGTTCTATAAAAGATTCGCCTTATGCAAAAGACGAAGTAAATAAAGGGACGTATAAAAAGACGGGATATATACTACCTAACTAAGCTAAAAAGTGCCCGTCGAAATACGTATAAATACCGTGCCTATCCTAAGAATTAGAGTGCTTCTACTGCCTATAAGTATATACTCGGAAGAAGGCTAGAAGTTATAGAAACGCTCCCTATTATTGAAAATATGTCTATTAGACCCTAAATCTATAATAAAAGAATCCCTTAACGGGTATTCTATAGTAGTCTATAGAATAACTAGTAGTAAAAAGGTCGTAAGAATATTCGCGGCAGCTATAGCTTATACCGTCTTTATCTCGGTTTTATTATTCTTCCGCTACTCCTCGTCGCGAAGAAGTGCCGCGTTAACTTTAGCCTTATTAGCCGGAACCTTAAGGTAATCGTCTATAGTCTTTTAGACGTCTTTATCGGGTTTCTATAATAGAAGTCGAACGGAAGGGTTAAAGTAGTTACACTTAGAGAAGAAGTAACGTTCTCTATAAGCATACTATAGTTCTAATTTTAGCTTAGTCTTATTATTTTCTAAGCACGTCGCAGCCGGTATTTTCGTAGGTTTTTTAGTAGATTCCGCGGTTAGGGATTGTGTTCCTTAGCCTTAGAACTTTGCAAATGCATTAGTCTTTAGCGCTTTAGTCGTAGCCTTTAAGGCCTACGAGCGCTCGAGAAGTTCGGATATCTTAAATTCGTCGGGGAAAGGCTACTCTTACCCTAGCTTATTTAGGCGGGTATCGTCCTTTATCTTATCTATTTAGTATTCCGCAAAAGGGCTAGAAATTGGCTAAATAGCCTTAAGAAAAAGCTATATAGCCTAAAGACCTTCCGATTCCGGCAACTTAATTCGCCGGGCATCGGTAAGGACCTTCTGCTAGTTGGAAATCTATATCGTAATATCCGTCCGGTCCGGTGCTTTTAAAATAGTATAGAACTACGTAAGAATCGTTTTCTATTGCGTCTACGAACTCGGCTTTATACGCCGCTATAGTAAAGCTAATTCCTTAGACACCTTATATTCGTCGGCAATCGTTAAGTAGTAGTTCTTAATATTCTAAACGATAAACTGCTAGATTAACGTAAGAGACTTCTATTAGTCCTTATAGGCTTAAAGCAACGTACGATACCGGGAAAAGAGGAACTTAAACCTCTTAAGTTCTTCTATAGATAAACTAGTAATATAAGTAACGGTCGCGTTAACTATTCTAGCTATTAGTTCTATAGGAAGAGGCAATAAGGGTTTCTAAAGTTTAAGCGTGATAGAAGGATCGATTTTCTCCTAAATCCCTTAGGTAAGTGCGTATTTCTAGATTATTAATATCTATCGGTCTTAGTCCGCTAGTCTATTTAAAACGGTCTTTAAAGTAATATCGGCTATAATAGATACGGTAACGTAGGTGAAAGTATAGTAAAATCACCGGAAGAAGGTAGTTAGATGTATAATATATATAAGTAAACCGTAAAAACTAAACTAAGTGCGGGAAAACACTAATAGAATAAGGTAAACGTACTAACTAGTCCTCCGTAAGTTAATTCGCTAGATTAATAACGTTCTTTAAAAGATATACTAGTCCTCTATAAGTTAATTCGCTAGATATAAAGGCAAAGGCTTTACTACCGTAAGTCGTAGCGTTAGCAGGCTAAAACTATAAGCCGTTAGAACTCTATATACGTAGAGAAGTTTGTCCGGGCTTATAACTATCGAACGCTAATTAGTTAGGTCCTCGACATATAGGTAATAGCAATTAAAAAAGGGAAGAGAGGTTCTAAGGCTAAAACAGCCTATAAGGAAGGATGAGAAGCTATAAGGTGTAAATCACTAAGAATAATAGCTCTTATCTTATCTAGTAGGGAGGCTAACTAGTCTCTATATATAGGGAAAATCCTCGGACGAAATCAGCCGCGTAGACCTAAGGAAAAATAAGTAACGTAAATAATCGGACGGAAGGATCGGTAGGAAAAGCATTAGATCGTGCCGTACGATAAATAAGTTATACAGTTAGCAAATAAAACGCAGTCTAGTAGAAGACTAGTGAATTCTCCGGTAGAAGCCGTAACTATATAAAGGAATTCTACGGTAGAAGCCGTAGAAGGGAATTAGAATTATACGGTAGAAGACCGTAGAAGGGAAGAGATTTTACGGGTAAAGACCGTATAAATTACCGTAAAATCAGCGTAAAATCACGGTAAAATATAACCGAAGAAAAGTAGGTAAATACGCCTGTGTAAGTGCGGGGTAAATAACCGTAGAAGCCCGTGGAATTCTATAGTAGAATCTAAGGAAGAACCGGGGATTTCCCGGTGGAAGGCAAATAGGGAAGACGGTAATATCAATAGTAGGATTAGGATTCCCCGCCGTATGTATACTCCTATATAAGAATTAAGGTCTCTGCTTAACCTAGTAGGCAGGAAGTCTAAGTTTGCCCCGATTCTAGCTATAGGAAGCCTATAATTAATCGCCACTTTTTTTAGACTCTTAACTACACTATCGAGAAGAAGCCTCCTATTACTATTAACGGAGTTAACGGTCGTTCTTTTTTCGAAGACTAGGCTACGTTCTCCTTCTACGCGCGCGGTACTATAGCTAGTCCGGCCGCTTAAGCAGCTATAGCTAAGTTTACTTACTCCGCCTAGGTCTTTAAAGTAAAAGCCGGCGCACTCTTTAGCAATGCCTTCCTTAAGCTATACTAAGGACCCTTTAATTATAATAAAGAGGTTATTTGCATTAGAGTGCTCGATAGGTTTAAAATCCTATTCGATATTTATAAATAGTCCTATAAAGTTATTCGCTATATTAAGGCCGTTCGAAAGACTATTATACCGCCCGGTACTACCCTTATAGTCCTTATATCTTAGAAGGAATTTCTTAAAGACCGCGCCTATACTTTCTTCGCCTTTTACGCTAATGCTATTTATAGCATCGTCGATGCTAAATCTCTTCCTACTGTCTTTATTAGTAATAGCATAAACGTTAACCTCGTTATTAAGCGTAAGTAGAAGCTTAGCTAGATATAGGAGTATTAAGAGTCTAGCTATTTTGCCGCCCCGTCTTAGAAATTAGCTATAAGGGCTCTAACGCTAGCTACTGCAATTTCGCCTGCTTTAAGAGCCGTAGCTATAACGCCCTCGCCCTCTATAGGAACCGCTATTGCTATTACTACTTCTTCTATTAGTTTATCGGTTAATATTGCGAGTACCTTCCTACTTACTTAGGAAGTCCTTAAGTGCTTATAACCTCCCGCCTTGCCTTAGCCCGTAGAAGCTCTAGGCACTTCTCCGGCGCCTTCGCTATCTAACTCTATTTACGCCTACGTTATAGCTTCTTCTATAGGACCCGGCAAGTAGTCTAAGGTTCGCTAGAACCTTATAGTAGCTGCCTCTAATATAACGGCAGCTGCCGTAGCTATCGAGATAGACGCCGCGTATAGAATCGAGGATCCCTTTTCTAGCTATATTCTATACTAAACGCACGTTTAGCGCCTACTAGAGCTTTAAGAGAAACGCACTAAAGAAGGTATTTATATTTTCGACTATAGTCTCTCTTTCGTATAGAGGATTAAAAGGCTTTTTAAAAAATACTCTTAGCTTTAGCGAGATATAAGCACCGCCGTTGTAAAACCCGGAAAGGAATTAATAGTTCCCTTAATCGATAATTAGGACGAAAAACGAGTCGCTTTAAGGCCTTACCTATAAGGGCTTTAGGATAGAAAGGTTATCGACGATATATTTAACCAACTTTATAAGCAGGGTCGCTTAGAATAGGCCGACGAGCCTACGCCGTTCGTAGCGCCTATCTTCGTAGTCTAGCGCATAGCGTAAGGCGAGACTAAAAGCCGAGTCGTTATTAACCTACGTGCCGTTAATAGTATTACTATCCCGGACTCTTACCCTCTGCCTTTATAAAGCTTTATTATTGCTAAGCTTTTAAGCGTCCGTTTTATTACTGCTATCGACGCTTCCGCCTTCTTCTATTAGTTTTAAGTTAAACTTAAGCATTAAGGCAGGTTTACTATTATAAGTCATTAAGGTCTAAAGCGCCTAATAGTTGCACCTATCGGCTTTCGCAATAGCCTAGCGTATATATAACGCTATATAGACCGAGTTCTCCGTCCGTACTAGGGCTATAGCCGCGCGTTTATTAATAATATCGTTATTTACTCCGCTACGGAAGAGGAATACTTTTAATATCTTAAGGCTATCTTTAAGCTCTTTACGTCGCTTAACTTATCTATAGACCCTACTTAAAGCTAGATCCGCTACCTTTCTATAAAACTGCTTAGATTTCGTATTAACGCGTTTAGGATAAGTATTATAAATTATAGGCTTACCGCCTTTATAAAGCTTTTATTCCCCGATAACCTCGCCGCTCTTAAAAACTATATCGGCCCTATAAGGTATATTCGCAATCTTATTCTATACTACGGCGCCTCTATCGCCCTTTTATAAGAACGTAAGACTAGTCTTCTAGCCTAAGGTCGCTTAATCGGTAAGGTTAAAAACGGGAACCCTAATAAGCGGAAGTCCTATACGCGAGTTATATCGTTTTAGCCGACCTTAGCCGAGCTTTCCTCCTTCGCCTCTCTTTAGAAGGAAATTACTTCTAGCCGTATAATTTACTATATAGACCCGTAGAAGAGGCTATTCTATTAGATTAACGCCTTTTTATAGCGAGGCTTTACCGCTATCTTCTTCTACCTCCGCGATAGCACTATCTAGCAGCTAGGCTAGCCTATTCCGGTTTAAGCTATTATACCTATCTACTTCCTCTCCCGTACTTTAACGAGAGCCGAGCAGTCCTATAGTCCCTTAGAGCTAAAGGTCGCCTATCTCGTATAAGCTACGAAGAAGATATATACTACGGTATAGTCGTTAACCCTCCCGCTCGTAGTCCTTACTAATTACTCCGCGATTAAGCAGATAGTCGCTAAACGAACCCTCGATACCTTTAGCACTAACCGAGCTAACCGCCGTCTAGTTATAGCCTTGATTTACCTCTCGGAGTACGATATCGAGGTTTATTACCTCCTTAGTAAGAAGAACTTTATTCCCGACGCCTTTAGTCGCCTACTAGCCGAGGAGTCCGATTAGCTGCTTAACCGCCGTCGCCCTAAGTTTACTATGCTTAATAATATGCTTATAGCCTCTAAAGCTATTATAGCGCCCGAGAAGCGCGAGGAATTCGCCGTCGCCTATAATAATAACCCTTACTATAAGCGAATACTTTAAATAATCGCAGATAGCGAAGACGCTATCGAAAGTCTTTCCGCGCCCTTAGAAGGAGCTATAGCTACTAAGGGAGCTATAGCTATATCTATTAACTTAAGGGCACGAACGAAAGCGTAACTTAAGCGCTACGGTATACTATTCTTTATAGTCGATAAGCTTTTATACTATAAAGGCCCCGACGGCTTTACCCGGCTATATATCCCTAACGCCTTCGTCCCGTCTATAAACTCGGCAGCTGATAACGATAAGAATTACTTCGGCGTCGTCTATATAATTAAGGACTTAGAGATATACTTAATTCGTGGAGTTATTCGTTAGGTAAAGAAGCATATAGCGGCCTATAAAGCCTATTGCCTTAGCTTAATAGACCGTTAGACCCTTACTAGCAGCTATAAGCCTATTCGCCCCCCGCTACTTCCTATATAAAGCATCGCGATAGACTTTATAACCGATATACCGCCCTCGCTATTAGCAAGCTCCTTATAGCAGATCTTAGGCTTTAATATCTTTAACTAACTTCTTACGGTTACTTACCTAACTAATAAGAGATGCTTGCTAATCCTAAGCAACGTTAAATACGGCATAAAGGACGAGGCTTAAAGTCTAGCCCGTTAATTGCTTCTTTCTAATTAAGGCATGCTAAGAACTATTATTAGCGACCGGGATCGTAAATTTATATCCGACTTTTAGAAAGGCCTCTAAAGCGCATTCGGCACTAAAATTGCAATAACTACCGCCTGCTACTTATATGCTAACGGGCATACCGAACGGCGCAATTAGACCGTAGAGACCGCTCTACGAATATCCTATATTAAGGATCCTAGCCTTAATTAGAAAATAATAATCCCCGCCCTCTAGTAGAATCTAAATACGGCATTTAACGCTAGTATAAAGATCTCCGCCTATAAGTCTATCTTCGGCTTTAATATACGTAGACCGTTAGAAGCTATCGATAATATCCTAGGCACTACTACGGACGAATTGCCCTACTTACGAGAAGTTATCCGTAGGTAAGCGACCCTAGCTATAGACCTAACGGCTATAAAGGCTAAGCAGCGGTATAACGCAAAGCACCGGCCGGTTCTTCTTAAAGCCGGCGATAAGGTCTACCTAAAGCTTTATACGGGCTATTATAAGCCTAGCTAGCCGTCTAAGAAGTAGTCGCGGCAGCGAGAGGGTCCCTCCGTAATTAAGCGTATAGTTAACGACCTCGCGGTAGAGCTCGACCTCCTAAGCTAATTTAGAATCTACCCTATTATCTCTATTTAGCACTTTAAGCTCGCGTATAAAAGGCATTACGTCGAATCTAAGCCTAGGCCTATCGAAGCCGCTCGCGATATCGAGCAAGCGCTTAACGAAGGAGATTAGCACTACGAAGTTAAGCGCCTAATAGATATCCGTATTTATCGCATCGGTCGCTCGAAGTCACCTATAACCGAATACCTTATACGATAGAAAGGATAGGCCGCTATATATAACTAATAGGTCCGAGCCGACTAGGTCTCCGCTAAAGCTATTATAGAGTTCTAAGGTCGCCCTCTAGCACGCGCTATACGAAGCAAGACTAAGGCCGCTTAGCAGAAGGAAGAATTAAAGGATAAACGATTACTAGCAGATATAAGTATAACTTATAAGAATAAAAGAAAGGATTTAAGCAATAGGAGTATTCCTCTTAATTGCTTAATTAGGATTATACTATAACTACTATAGGCAGCAGTGTTTTCTTTTTCGAGCCGGCATTCTAATATATATAAAGCATCCTCTATACTATATGCCGGGGCTAATGTAATTAGCTATAGATAAGATAGTAAGGAGCTATTCCTAGCTCCCGGGGCTTACGCCTACCTAATAGAATTATCCTTCTTTATATATACATTCTTAGTGCCTAGTAGTATTAAGGCTTCTAAAAGCCGCCGGCTTTCCTTAAGCTAGAATTTTCTTCCCGTAGTAGTCCTTAGCAATATGCCCTACCTTCTTATAAAAGAAGTAGGTAAGGCTCTTATAAATGCTGTTGTTTTTCGAGCTTCCGGCCGGTGCCGAATAGCTAGTTGTTCCCGGGTTTAGAATAGCATCTAGGTCTATAGGATCGCCGTAATTCGTCTATTTCCCCCTTTTCTTCGAAAAAACCTTATACCCCCCTTAGGGGTCCTTCTTCTATTACCGGCGTTTAAAAAGCCGGTCGTCGATTCTAACTGCCTAGGCTATAAATTCGACGAGGGTATTAGGACGATCCTATTTAAAGATCTCGTCCTTTATATTATTCTTTAGCCCTTCGTAAAAAAACGCTATTATCGCATCGTTATCCTATTCTAACTTCGAAGTTATCTGCTTAAACGAGGCAGTATAATTAGAAGTAGAGGATTTTTATCGTAGATATCGCAGCTTATGCTTTACGGCTTTCTTCTCGTTACCTATACCGAAGGTCTACTAAAGGTTAGTTTTAAAAGCTGTATAACTATTAAAGATATCGTCTGTAAGTTTATCCCGGTCCTCCTTTGCCTCGTTAACCCTATCCCTAAGAATAGGTTTAAACTAGGTTAAAGCTAGTCCCTTCAAGCAGCTAGCTGTAAAAAAGACCTTTACTTTATCAATAGAGAAGGAATCCGGAAAGGAAAGAAAGAAGGCCTTTAGCTAGGTAAGAAATTCCTATAGCTTTCCGGCTTCTCCGGTATAAACAGCCGGCTTTAGGGTTTTAAAGATTTCCCTAAACTGCCGGGGGTGGCGGAAATCCGGGACTAGGGCCTAGACCGGGGCGAACCCGGCCGGGCCTAGAGGCGGCGGCGGTCTTAGGGCAGCGGTATAAGCCGGAGCTAGGCCCGTAGGCGTAGCAGTAGAAGCAGCAGCCGTAGCTGCAGCCGGACGAGCAGCCGGGCGAGCAGCCGGGCGAGAGGTTAAAGAAGTAGAAGAAGATATACTTAAAGAAGTAGTTGTTTTTAGTGTTTTTTCTAAAAAGGGTTCTTTGAATCTATAAAGACTAAAACAAGATCTAAAATCTAATAGATAGGAAAGATTAGAAAAGGATTAAAGGGTAAAATAAAGACTAAGCAAATATTAAATAAAGATTAAGCAACGGTCTTTAAAACACACTCCGCGGCTAAGCAAAAGGTAAGAGCTTTTATTATATAATAGAACGGTTGAAAGATAAAAGATAGTCTAACCGGACTAGGTCTCTAATAGTTAAAGACTAATAGAAGGCGTTATTTATCCTTAAAAGCTATAGGGGCGGAATAGTAAGTAGAAGAGCACTCGGGGTTACTTATACTAGACCGGCTAGCTAGGTCTAAGCAAGTAGGGGTAGTTAAGGCTAGAATACTAAGGGCACTACTAGAAGAGGTATAGGTCGCTTAGTAAGCAGTTAAACTAAAACTATAATAAAAGCTAAAGAAGAAAGGAAGGAAGGAGAGCCTAAGGAAGGGCGGACTAAACATCCTTTATATAGCTCTTCCCGTCCGTCCGGACGGCCCCGGTACGTCCCTTTCCTTCTAGCACCTTCTGCCACGTATCCCTTATACTGCCCCGAACTAATACGGGTCCTTAGGGCTGCGTAAGGACTATATAGGTCGGCTGACCTTAAGAAGGCTGCCTCCCGCGTCGTTCTTAAGCCCGTATAGACTAAACTAGGTTATATAGGTCTATTTATGCACCTCGTGTAGAACGTTATATAGGTCGGCCATACGATACAAGTGGTATAACCTCCTTATACCTTATACGAAGGATCGGTCGAATAATCGGTCCTAAAAGCCGAGGGGGCTATATTAGGCCTATAGCTCCCGGGGATTTAGGTATCGGTCCCTTATGCAGGGCATTAAGCCAATCATCGGGTCTTATTAAGTAAGGGTGCTTAATAAGATCATCGGCGTAACCGTAGCTACGTAGTACGTCCCGTACCTAAGGAAGCTAATATAAAGGTCTTTAACCCCTATTATACAATCTAGTGTACGTAACTAAATAACTTATATTTAGGTAGCTTTATAGCCTTAGAGGCTACGCCCGTACTTCTCCTCCTTTCTCCTCTCGTAGTATTATTCTACCTCTTTTAAGGACCTCTTTTATACTTACTTAGAATAACCCCGTTATATAATAATAATACCTTTCTAACTGACCTTTAGCCTCTTCCGCTTTTAGAAATACTATAACGAAGTTTCTCCGACGTTTAATTTAAGGGTAATTAAACTACCCGCACCCGCGAGCCGATATATCTGCTTAATCCTAAAACCTCCCTTAGTCGTAGAACTAAGAAAAACGCGACCGTTAATTCGTATACGTAATTAAGGGATTGCTTTAATAATTAATAATAGCGCGAACCCGCGCGAAAAGCTATTCTTCCGTACTTTACGAAATTTAACGGTTTTACTAACAATATTAAACTATAGATTCTTTACCTAAAAGCGAAGCTTTATACTTATAGCGCCGCTATTAATAACCTCCGCGCTTAATTTAACTATCTTTACGTAAGCCTATTACCGAAACTTTAATAGCAGCTGCTGCTCTTTGCCTACGTTACTATAAACGCCCCCGCCGATATAATCGTAAAGCTCTATCTCTCTTATAGAGAACTAAATATAGCTAAGACTATAGCTCTAGAGCTTAGTTTACTCTATTAAAAGCGGACTAAATCTATGCCGGCCTACCTTATGCGGTTTAAAGAAGTGCTATTCTAAGCCGACGCGAATATATAGCCTAATACGGTAAAGACTAACTATCTTATAGCTAGCTTAAATATAGACTAACGCGTACGCTTAAGCGAGAAGACCGGTCTTTAAAACGTATATAACGCCTTTATATAATACCTTTATAAGCTAAGCGGTAATAAATTTCTTTTATTAGTTTATATTTCTACCTTTATAAGTAAAAGCGCCTTTTTAGGTAATACGATAGAAATTTACGTCTTAGCTATAAGCGTGATAAAAAGAAGGAAGTAGCGAAAAGAAGGCCGCTATATAGGATACGGCAGTAAGACTTACTAGTCTAAGGTATGCCTAAAGTAGGTAAATATCCGGCGTATAGCGGTAGGGCGTACGTAGGAGAGTAAAAGCGACGACGACTTAGGCTTAAGTGATAAGTAGTTAGGAATGCTTCCGCCGGCAGCCGGCGGCGATATTAAGAGGCTATATAAAGGAAGCTATGCTTATACCCTAAAGGCCGTAGAGAACGGACGGAGCCCGTATAGCCTTATATAGGAAGAATAATAGGTAATAGCGGCTATAATAGCGCTTAGAGATAAAGTTATTGCAATAGGGCGAGTCCTTAAGAGCACTTAGGCGTGCGAAGTATATAAGCCGGAAAGGAAAAACCGGCCTTACTTAAAGTAGTCCTTTAGTTATTTTTAGCAAGCAGCTTGCCCTCGTTCTTATAAGCTAATAACGGCCTAGCTGATATTTATTGCGTTAAGGGAGCTACGAGGAGCGTTGTTTTCCGCACTTTCTAATACGTAGGCTATACGCGACGTTTGCTCTCTACGTCGGGGCACGGTATTAGGTGTTATATATTAGGGGCCTTACTAGGGTAGGGTCTAATATAAGGGTCTTTAACTCTTATGAATAATCTAGTGTATATAACTAGATAACCTATATTTAGGTAGCTCCGTAGCCTTAGAGGCTACGCCCGTACTTCTCTTCCTTTCTTCTCTTATAGTATTATTCTACCTCCTTTAAAGACCTCCTTTATGCCTACTCGGAATAACCCCGTTATAGCTAAGTCCCGAAGGACTTAGGTTCGCAAAAGGGGTATATCCTAAGCTAGAAAGGGGTATAACCGGATAATAGGTAAGTCTAGGGCGAATATATTTATGCTAAGTTATAAAGTACTAAGTACCCCGGTACCTTTATACTAAGTCTTTCCGTACTTAAGTCCCTTAGTACCTAAGTCGTCCTATACTTTAGGAAAGAAGAAAGTAAACTAGGAACCTAAATTAGTAGTTCTATAATACTTTAAGGCTACTCCGCCGTAGACTACCTTAGTAGCTCGCCCTCTCCTTATTCGTCTTACCGCCGGCCGCCGCTACGTTCCCGCCCGTTAGGGCTAAATAAAACGCCCCTACTAACGCCCCTACTAACGCATGCGATAGAAAGATTAAGAGTATTACTATTTGCACTAAGTGTTTTCTCTATTTGCACTAAGTGGACCTAAAATCTTTTTGCGCTTACCCTCCGCGCCTACCCCGCCTAATCTAATTTGTGTGCAATGACATAGCAACGGCGGGGCCCGGGCAAAGTGAACAGTCTAGGCGGGCGTCTACGCTTAATCTATGCGAATAACACGCTTAATTCGCCCACTCAATTCGCCTTTATAACGCATCTCAATTCGTGGCCCTAGACTGCGTGGCCCTAGGCTGCGTGGCCCCAGGCTGCGTGGCCCTAGGCTGCGTGGCCCTAGGCTGCGTGGCGGGAATAACCTCCTCTATAGCGGACGACGCAGGCGTAGCTCTGCCGCCCCTGACGCCCCTGCCTTGTCTCCCTCTTAATCCTCTGCCTCGTGTATTTGCGCGCGCACGCCTGACTAGAGCCCTTTCCCTCGGGGCAGGCTCGTGGGCAGGCTCCTTCGTGGGTAGCTTCGTGGGCAGGCTCGTGGGCAGGCTCCTTCGTGGGTAGCTTCGTGGGCAGGCTCGTGGGCAGGCTCCTTCGTAGGTAGCTTCGTGGGTAGGCTCCTTCGTGGGCAGGCTCCTTCGTGGGCAGCTTCGTGGGCAGGCTCGTGGGCACGCTCCTTCGTAGGTAGCTTCGTGGGTAGGCTCCTTCGTGGGCAGGCTCCTTCGTAGGCAGCTTCGTGGGCAGCTTCGTGGGCAGGCTCCTTCGTGGGTAGCTTCGTGGGCAGGCTCCTTCGTGGGCAGGCTCGTGGGCAGGCTCGTGGGTTAGGCAGAGGGCAGGCTCGTAAGACTCTTTACTTTACGCGGGCCCCGCCGTTGCTATATCATTGCACATAAATTAGGTTAGGCGGGGTGGGCGCGGAGGGTAGGCGCAGAAGAATTAGGTCTACTTAATGTCAACTTAGTGCAAATAGAGAAAACACTTAGTGCAAATAGTAATACTTAAGACTAAATACCCTTAGATATAAACGATATCTACTATATATATATAGTTAACTTTATTTAATTCTATAAATAAAATAGGATCTAAGCGATACGAATTAGTATATTTAAACTAGCTAAGCTAGTTAAAGAAGGAGAAAATCTATAACTTCTTAACGAACTCTTAGTAGGCTTAATTAAAGTCTTAGAACTATCCGAGACCTCTTTTTAACGCGTTATTGCTAATGACTATATAATAGAGGTAGCTTAAAACGCTTTTCTTAAACGCTTCTATAACTTTATTTAAGCGAACCTTTAGGATATAGCCGATTCTAAATCATTATTCGGGAGGGTTGCCCTCGATAATTTCTATATAGTATATCTCAACGATATCCTAGTCTTTTCAAAGACTAAGGTAGAATACAGGAACTACATACGGATAGTTATCTAACGCTTAGGCAACGTAGGGCTTTAGGATCGATATCGGGAAGTTAGACTTCTATACGATAAAGACTAAATACCTTAGACTAATTATTTTAATATCCAGCATAAGTATAGACCTTAAGAAGGTATATATAATTACGGCTTAAAACGCCTTAACCTTAGTAAAAGAACTCTAGTAGTTTCTTAGGTTTATAAACTTCTACCGCCGTTTTATTAAGGGATACTTTAGTATTATCTCCCCGATAACTATACTACTTAGAAAGATTCCCGTTAGTCTTAGGGACTTAAATAAGCTAGCGCGTTTAAAGCCCTTAAGCTTGCTTTTACTATTGCCCCTATCCTAGCCTATTTTAACTACTTAAAGAAAACAGTTATCGAAACCGACGCTTTAAATAAGGCCTTAGGAGGGGACCTTTCTTAGGTCGGAGACGACGGATATCTTTACCCTATTGCATTCTTCTTATTAAAGTATACCGCTCTTAAGTATAACTATAAGATTTATAATAAAGAGTTATTAGCGATTATTAAAGCGCTTAAGGAATAGCGCTTAGAACTCTAAGGAACTACCGAAGCGTTTGATATTATTATAGATTATAAGAAACTTTAGATATTTATATCCATAAAGTAATTTAACTAACGATAAGGAAGCTAGGCCGAGTTCTTTTCTTAGGTTAACTTTATAATTATATACCGCTTAGGCAATAAGGCAATCCTCCTTAACGCTTTTAGTAGGCTCCCCGGCGATAGAATAGCTACTATAAACGACGACCGACTCTTCTATTATAATTAGGTGATTATCCCTAAAGAGGAAATTAACCCGATTATCCTAAAGGAACTCTTAGCTAATTCCCGTGCCTTAAAGACCTCGATATAATCGCCGCGCTTAGATTAAACGCTATTAGTAAATTACTTAATAAGCTTATCCACGAGGTATATTAATAAGATACTTTCGCTTAAGATATAGTAGCAATACTCTAGGACCTATATGCTTAACGCTAGCTAATATATATTCGGAAGCTTTTATATTGCGATCTATCCAAATATTAGTTAATTAAGAAATATATCTTTTTCCGCGACCGGCTCCTCGTCCTTTATACTTTAGATCTCCGCCTTAAAGTCGTTTATCGATCCTACGGCAATAGCCTACTAGGATACCTAAGGAGGGTAAAAACCCTTAATTTATTAAACTAGTCTTAAATGCAGGAAATCAGCTGCATAAATATCATAGTAGAAGAGTGAAGAAAGGAGGTCTAAACTCGTAGACATAAAGATGCATGCAGCTACCTAACTATAGGACTAACGGAGGTATATATAGGTACCAGAGCCTTTTAAACAGGGCCCTTAGCCCGCACTAACCGTAGTTATAATACAACGGAATACCTACCTACCGTCCTTAGCTAAGGGGGTTATATAATAGGCTCGTTAGGGACGTAATAGCCTGTTGCATCCCTATAGTCTAGGCCTAGGTTAATGCCCCGTGTGGCCCCTAACGTCCTATAACGTTAATACACCCCCTTGCTATAGTCCTTATAGAGACTATAGTAATATAAAGAAAAAACACTGATTAAATAAAATAGCACGTTCGAATTAGTTAGAACGGCCTATATCCGTTATACTACCCCTAATGTTAGATAGGGGGCTAATATCGTATAAACTATAAAAACACACCCTAGAGGGCCCTATCCGCGCCGTCCTAGTCCTTCCTATCTAAGTCCTCGGGGCGGTCCCTTATGCCGAGCTGCTTTACGAAGTCTTCGTGCTTTTGCAAAGGGAGGGCCTTAGTTATACCGTCCGCCGGGTTCTCGGTGGATTTAATCTATCTAACCTAGAGCCGTTCCTCTTGCACTTCCTAACGAAGCTAATATCGATAGATGTCGATATGCTTTAAATTCGTTTTAAGTCAAGCACTTAGCTCGGTCAATAGCCTAATCGTCTAGAGGTTATTATACTATAGCTCCGTAGTGCCCTCTACCTAGATCCTAAGCTCCTTAATAAGTCGAGCAAATTGCATTTACTCTTTTGCGGCCCTTAATAAAGCTAGGAGCTCTGCTTCGGTAGACGAGGTCGTAACCGTAGCCTGCTTAATGGCTTTCTAATCCATAGGTCCGCCGAGAAATAAGAATATATACCCCTATAATAACTTCCTCGACGTAGGGTCGTCCGCGAACGAGGAGTCTAACGCATAGAGAAACCTCCTTATCTCGTCAGTCGCTTTAAAATAGATATAACGGTCCTACGTAGTGTATAAGTACGCCAGGCACCTTTTTGCCTCTCGAAGGTATCGTAGACCCGGGTTGTAGCTAAACTAGGCCAGCCGTGCCGCCGGGAACGCCGCGTCCGCCCTAGTGTAAATTGCCGGATAAAGGATCGTGCCTACTAAAGAAAGAAAGTAATAGACCTCTTTATTACTCGCCTTCTCCTTATACGGAATTAAGTTATCCGTCGTTAGGGGGATCTTAGGCGCGCTAAAGCCCGAATCGTTATCTATATGAAATTTCTTCGCTATCTTAGAGATATAAGATGCCTAAGAAAGCTATAACTTCCTATTAGGCCTATCCCGGATTATCTTAATCCTTAAGAACTAACGTAGTTCCCTTATAAAGTTAACGGTGTATTTCGCTATAAGGGCCTTATAGAGTTCTAGCTAGTTATCCTTCCGCTCCTTTAGATATATTATCGCGATATCGTCTACGAAAAAGAAGATAATCACTCCCTTATAGACTATTATATAGGCGTCCTTAATTAGGGTTTCCGCGCCTAAAGACTTAAAAAAACCGGTGAGATCCTTATATTAGAGTTTTAGGGCGATTCTTAGGCCGTATAGCCCTCGTAGAAGCCGTATGCATAAGCCTAGTTCCGCGTAGCCGGGTGGAAGCTAATAGTAGACTGTAAATCGCAGTATTGTGTTTAAAAAAGCCGTCTTAACGTTATACTACGTAGACTCTATATCCTCGAGACATAGTAGGGCTATCAGCAGCCTAAAGGTCCTCGCTCGAAGGGTCGCCGCATACGTATCCTCGTTATCTTCCGGTTGGCGATCTCTTAGACGGGCTTTAAATCGAACTATATATCCCTATAGCTCGCACTTATAGGCGTAGACCTATCTTATCGGAATTAGGGGTTCTCCCTTCTTCTTAGCCTTAGATTTTAGGGTCTTAACCTAGGTTAAAAGTCTCTCTTAATCCTTAATTTCGTAGGTTATTCCTCTAAGCCACTAGGTCTTATAGGGCGAGGCTATCGCTATCTTATAGGAGGTAGGCATAGGAGGCATATCCTCGATGTATAGTCTATAGGTTAAAGCCCTCGTAATAACATTATTAATAAATAGGGTCCTTTAAGTCCTCTTCCTCTTCCCTTTAACGATATTGCTAGGGTTTATACCCTAAGACGTGTCCCGCTCCTTACGTAACGGCTTCGACGAAGCCGGCACGTCTTCCTCTATATCTAAAAGCTCCTCTATGCGAGGTCGGCCGTTAAGGTCGGGTCTATTAGGTCTAGCCGTTATCCCGGCTATCGATTCGGACGTTTTACCCCCTAGAGGAGGAGGCATCCCTAAGACCTCCGATAAAGGCGTCCTAAGGCCAATTAGCTCCTCCGTAGGTCCTAGTGTTACGGTTCTTAGTGTCGTAGGATCCCTACCCTTAAGATCGGGTAGTATCGCGGCATTAAAGGAGACTACCTTACTAGTCTATAGAGGCGAGACGTATAGACCCTTTATTATCGGGGGTATTACCCCCTTATTCTACCTCTTATAATTAAATGCTAGCATAAATTCAGCCGCCGTAAATCGCAGCCGGGTGGTCTTATCGGTTCGAGGGTACTCGTAGGCCCCCTCTTTATCGCCCTTATTTTCTTCGGGTATATTAATTGCGTTTATCTATCGGAGGACATTATAAGTATAGGTATATAGAACCTACGCACCTTCCTCCCTCCTTAGATCGTATATAATATCCTTATTAAATTAAACATTCGAAGAGTATTATAGTACTATATTACATAACATAGTACATAGTGACATTCCACGTGACATATAGTCCTATATATAAACGAGCTCTTAGCCTCTATAGTTCTTCTCCTCTTTATAGAACAATAAGGTTATCTAGCTATCACCTAGTGCCGTGATAGTTTGTTCTATCGTATACGTAGGAGAACGGTAGTACGTCTATAAGCGGGATACGACCGGACGATTTAAAAAATAAACATTAAGAATGCTACCGCGCTTGGCGCGGCGATAGCGGGCGATACGAGGGGATATTGCCTATACCCGGGAGACCGTAGCAAAAAGAACGGCGCCCGTATAGCCCTATGCGGGGAGAGCAGATAGTAATAACGATACACGCCTAGAGATAAAGAGCTAGTCGCTATAGGGCGAGCCCTTAAGAGCACTTAAGCGTATAAAGCGCACGAGCCGGAGAGGAATAATAACCGGCCCTACTCGAAGTAGTCTATTCTACTTATTAGGAAAGGAGCTTCCCCGCGTTTTAAAAAAGCTAAAAATACGGTTCCGCTAATATTTATTACGACGAGGGAGTCTGGAAGGTTATTTCCGCGTTTATAGCTGCGTGCCGCTTATCCGTATAGTGTTTTTAGCTGTTTGTGTTTAGTATAGGTTTCGCCTTAATTGCGTGGTCCGTACGTAACGTCCGTCGCGCGTTAGGGTACGGCTTTAGGTGTCTTAGAAGGTAGCTCTAAAGGAGCCGGGGCAGGGGGCTAATATAAGGGTTTAGACCCTAGTGTTATTATCTAGTGCACGTGACTAGATTGCGTGTATTTAGGTAGTCCGCGCCGGCGAGGGCTGCGCCCGCACTCTCTTCCCTTTCCCCCTCTATAGTATTATTCAACCTCTTTTAGGGACCTTCTTTATGCTAACTTAGAACAACCCCGTTATATTCCTTATGCCTACGTTATTCTCTAGCGCCTTAAAGCGAACCCTCCGCTTCCGCTAATTAGACTTAATATTCTTCCCTAGTAGTAGCTTAAGAAGCCTTTAGTTCGACCCCCCCCTTTATTACTATAAACCATGCTAATAACGACCTCTAGGGCCTCGAGGAGCTACTCCTCTATATCTAAGACCCTAACGTAGTGTAAACGCTTAAGGGCCGGCCTCGCGCTGCGAAGAATACTAGTCTAACTATGCCCTTAACCTTATAACACTAAGAGGAAGAGGAAGGCGACGATTAATAAGCGCCGGCAGCTTTATAAGCAGCCTTATAGCCACGAAGACGAGGACGAGGACGAGGACGAGGGATATAGAGGCAGCTGCCGGGATTAAGTTAGGCTAGTCCCCGCCGACTTAACGCAAGCGTACGACGCACACACACATAGAATAAGGTAGACGTATTACAATAAGCGTTATAAGGAAGATCGCGTGTACGCGTAAATACACGGGCAAGGGGATCTTAAGGGAGACGGGCTAGGGGCGGAAGAGCTATAAGAGCTACGCTATAGCCGTTGCCGTCGCCTTCGCCCTCGCCGTTTATTAAGGAGGTTATTCTAGCTACGTAGGCTACGTAGTCCGGGCCGGACTAATAAACGGGCCGATTATACGGATATATCGCGATCCCTTTAAATATACGTTATTTGCGTTATTTAAGCTTCTTGCGCAAGCGCTACTAAATTACGCGCTGCTATAACTATTAAATTAAATTAAGGCTAGGGACGATTTACGCGGCCCTCTTAATTACTATATACCTCTACCTAATTTTAGTAGCGGGATATAGGCGCGTGTTAGGCTAACAGCCCCCGTAGAGGCCTCTAAGGGTACAGGTGGCAAGGCGGTTAAGTAGGGCAGAAAAAAGCCCATAAGATACGTGTTTTTCTTAGGGCGCGGCAGAGCTATTCTACATCTACGATCACTTCCTTTTTCAGGCCCTCTTTAAGCCTTATTCTCTATGCAACGTCGCACTACATCGTGAAGTTCTGTTTTTAGTGGCAAGACTAGGGTGCGTAGAGCGACATTCGCCGCTACGCCTTCTTAAGACCCTTAGAATTATTACGGACCTTACGCATTCTTCGCATTTCTTCGCGAGACCTAGCCGATACACTAGACTTTTCTAGAACAGCCTTTTCTAAGGCACGATCTCCTCTTTAGGAGGCAACCATCTCGTCGATATTACTATCGAGATTAGAGAAGTTAACTTTTTCCTTATTATTAGAAGTTCTTAAGCCTATTTCCCCTCTACCTAAATCGTTAGTTTGTATATTCTTCGAGATATTAGCTAGAGGAGAGTTTAGGCTGCCGATAGCGCCCGAGATTAGGAATTTTAACAGCAATAGAGCCGCTAGTCGATAGCTATCCTAGCTTAAATAGATATTCCGAGCGCTTAACGGCAATACGCTAGATGCTTCTCTTATTGTTTAGGCAATTAATATAGGGCTCCTTAGGGATGCTGCTATCTTTATAGATAGTTCGGATAGACTAAGGGAGATCGTAGCCTTTGCTAAAGGGAACCTTGCCTTACTAAAAGACCTTAAGGAACTAGAAACCGCATTAACCGATTAGTTTAAGGCGACGCTTATCGACGAGATTAATACGAACTTTTAGCAGCCGATTTAGTAAAGACTAAATAAACTACTAGTTGCCTACTATAAGCGAGCCTAAAAGCTTATAAGACAGCACGGTGGTAAAGACCGGCTAGGGCCTAAGGAGAGGGCCCTTACGCTACTTAAGCGTTATTATCTTATGCATTTTATAAAGAGTTTTGTTAACGGGTTAGCTAATGCCGAACTTAAGCGAGGATTAATCGAGCAGAATGCTCTTACTATAGATAGTCTATCTAGTGCAATAATAATTGTCTAAAAGACCTAAGGCATCCTTACGGCAAAAGCGAATAATACTTAATAAGTAGCCCGTAATGCCTTAGTTACTGCTATAGCTAACTACATTCGTCGCTAGACTAGACAGAGTGCTTAGAAAGTCCTTATAGATAAATATAGCTTTAATCCCTACTAGTTAGCACCTACGCCGGAGAATACGAGCGAGCGAGGGCAGACCCTATCCTATGTAGGATCTCTATATATAGCTATAACGATACCGGATCCTATGTTTTTACTATCCGCCCTATACCTATACGTTAGGTAGGGCATATACTATTAGATAAGGGGGAATACTAGACGAGTGGTTAAGCAGCCTTATAGGCAAGCTCTTGCTTAAAAGGTGCTCCCTATACCGCCTATTCGTTAGTAGCCTACCTACTAGCAGCCTATCTAAGGATAAATATAGGAAGAAAGATCGGAGAGGACTATAGGACTATATAATAACTAGCGAGGGGCATTGCGTAGCTATAGTCGAGGAGGATTGCCGCCCTTTAGAAGCCGAGCGGGACTATTAAAGCTAAAGGACTCCTAAAACTAGTATATAAATAGATCTTCTCCTATTCCGGATTAGCCGATCTACTTTATATACGGACAATATAGCTACTACCCGTTAATATGCTCTATATCATTTGCAGAAAGACTTCGGGATTAGGAGAGAGATATTCTTCGCGAGCGGTGTTACGCAAAGAGAGTATAGCAGTAAGAGGCAAATAGACAATTGCCTAAGGGATTAAGAGGGACTAGACCTCTACCCTAAGCTATAGTCTAAGCCAACTATAGATATATAGAAGAGGAGCTAGAGACCTATATTGCTAAGGCTACGTTAGGTGCGAGAGTAGTTTATTTTACAGACTTATAGGACCTTTTAGACAGCGATAACGAGTATGGCTATAGTATCCTTACTAGCGTTATAGAGGAAACCTATATTAATAAGGAACTATCCGTTAGAGCCCGCGCTATAGGATTAAAGCCCGATGCCGATGCTATTTAGGATTCCCCGGTCTAAGACTAGGACTAAGGCCCGGACGGAGCAGAAGCGTTGTTAATAATTAAGCGCCTTTAGAGAGTTATAACCGAGGAGGATATTAAGGACCGGGATACATCGGCCCTAATTTAAGGTGCCTTAGCGATTATAATGCTAGCGGGGGGGGCGAACCTACCTCGTGCTATAAAGAAGAGGCAAGTAGGAGGCGACGTAGTCCCCGTTATTATCTAGCTAGTGACGGATTCTAAAGAAGCGCTAAGGAGGCATAAGGTGCCCTAGGGAGAGGTAGACCTCCTAGCAACCACTACTGCTATTACTACGAAGGTGAAAAAGCGAGCTAAGCCGAGAAGCCTTGCGGAAATTTAGGCAAGAGAAGGGCTTAGATCCTTCGATTAGATTGACCTAGCTCGTAAGGTTATAGTGCCTCTTAGCCTAGCCGACTTTTGGCAAGTAAGCCCGGAGGGTGCTAAGCAGTTTCGTTATTTGTCTTTACGTAAGTAGGTGCGATAGGCTAAACCTAGGAAAGGAGCTATGCCGGCGATAGCCGCGGCGGCATATAAGTATGCATCGCCCTTCTATAACACCTAGTTGTTAGCAAAAGCGGTAGTAACCCTAAAGACGTTTAGAGTAGCCGTTATAGTTATCTTTGCTAGCACTTAGCAAGAAGCTATATATATCGCTATGCTATCGTAGACCGTTTAGGCAGACTAGGGCTCGGAAGCTAACATTATATTATAGAAGTTTGCCGTAGAATATAACTAGCCACGCTAGTAACTATCCGAAGTCGGGCTTTAAAGACTATTAATAACGAACGCTAATAGATCGAGGACCCCTATTATAGAGTTCGTAAAGGGCACTATCGTTTGCAAGAGGATTAGGCGGGAGATCCTAGCTATTGTTCGACCGGACCTCTATAAAGGAATACTAAATGACGATATCTTAATCTTGCTTAGGCTCCTATAGCTCTACGAGATCAATGCAGCATTCGATATCCGAGCGAGCACCCTTAAGATTAGACTTCCCTCTATTAGGGAATAACGTTAGAAGATATAAGGTCTAATTATAACTATAAGTAGCCGTTAGAAGCTATTACTATCTCTAGCAGCGCCCTTATTGTTAAAGAGGTTCGTAGGGAAGAAGGGCATACGCGAGGCTATTGCCGTGTTAGAGGATAACTCCTTATCGGAAGAAGACTCTTCCTTTACTAGATACACCGTATCTTCGGAAAACTAGATCTCCTGCTTCGACCTAAGTATATCGTTAAAGTGCGATTAATAGTATTATTATTTAACTATACCCTATACCTCCCTTTCTCCTAGTTCTTTATAGAGCCTTTACTATGGCTTTTAGGACATACACTACGCCTAACGAAGCCGAAGGACTAAGCAGCTTTTAAGAGAATGTACCGCCTAGGAATATACTATATAGGCCTATTATACGTTACGAATGAGTGCACTATAGAGGAGGATTTAATCCCGATAGCCCCGATAGACTTTGCGAGAGATAGGCTAACCCTTAGAGACCGCGTAGATGTAGTTAACTAGCCTAGACTATAGAGCGAGGGACCGTCTGTATACCCTTTGCTAACGCACAGAAGGGTCTAGAGGAAGCCAATTGATAAGACAACCCCGTTAGAGGTTATTACAGCCTGGTTTACTACGATAGGGATCCGGCTAGGACTATTAGTGCTAAAAGACCTTAAGGAAGAAGTGCAGCGAGTGTTCTTTACCTATCGGGAGCTTAATAGGACTACGGTGCATAATCTACCCCTAATAGACCTTTATACGCATAGACCCTACGTTAGGGGAGGCGTAAAGCCGTGGAATAGATCCCTAAGGAGACGTTAGACCGAGCCGTAAAAATATTAGCTAAATAAGATCGTAAACGACTGCGTTAATGCCAGCATATATAAATACATAGCTGCAGCGAATAGCACGCTATTATCGTAGTCGGCCGAGCCGGTACTAGTGGTTAAGGATAAGAATGACCCGTAGGTAGAACTACGATTAACGATTAACTATAGCTATATTAAGGAGGACCTACTAGGAACGGAGATCCTACTATTAGCCGAGATTTACGACAACCTCTTAGATCCTAGGGTAAGAACCTACTATTAATTTAACCTTAAATATAGATACTAGGCTATCCTTATAGACCTAGAACTTCGATACGTTCTTACTTTCGCGATACTAGGCTTTACGCAGTTATAGCCGACGAGAATGCCCTAAGGGACCTAGACGGTGCCTTTCTCCTTTACAGAGTTTATAAAGATTGTAATAGGGCCTATCCCTACACCCTTTACTAAGCCCTTACTTATAGCCCCTCCTGCTATTAGAGATATAGCACCCGTTAACGTATATATCGATAACGTATTCGGCAAGCATAAGACCTTCGAGGAGTAATAGGCGTTTGTGCGGGATATTTAAAAGAGTCTTGCTATTTACATAGTACGAAATCTCTATTTATATAGCAAGGATATCTAAATCTCTACTTTTCTATACGTACCCCGCGCGCTTATATCCCGCTACTAAAATCTAGTGCCGGTATATAGTAATTAAGAGAGCCGCGCAAATCGTACGAAGAACGCGAAGAATACTACCGACACGCAGTAGAAGGCACGCAGTAGGGCACAACGCATACATTAAAGAGCCGCACATATAGCAGAGGGCACGCAGTAAGGCACGCAGTAGGGCACGTAGTAGGGCACGCAGTAGGGCATATAGTAAGGCACGTAGCATATATTAAGGAGCCGCACATATAGTAAAAGGCACGTAGTAGAAGGCACGTAATAAGGCACGTAGTATATATTAAGGAGCTATATATATAGTAGAGGGCACGTAGTAGAGGGCACGTAGTAAGGCACGTAGTAAGGCACGTAGTAGGACACGTAGTAAGGCACGCAGTAGGACACATAGTATATATTAAGGAGCTATATATATAGTAGAAGGCACGTAGTAGAGGGCACGTATTAGGGCACGCAATAGGGCACGTAATAGAAGGCACGTAGTAAGGCGCGCGCGCTGCTTTAGCTATTAAATTAACTAACTAAATTAAGGCTATATACGATTTACGTGGCTTTTTTAATTACTATATACCTATACGGAAACTTTAGTAGCGGGATATAAGCACGTAGGGTACGTAGAGAAAGAGTAGGGATTTAGGTATCTTACTATATAAATAGAGATTTCGTGCTATATAAATAGTAAGACTTATAATATATACTTTTAGATTATTTTATATTAATATTTTAAGACTTATATATAATATATAATATAAATTAATATTTCTACTTTATAAGCTTAATATCGTTTTATAGTTCGTTTTAGTATAAGCTTACCTAACTAACATTTTAAATATAGGTAAGCTTATACTAAAACAAACTATAAAACAATATAAAGCTTATAAAGTAAAAATATTAATTTATTTTATATATTATATATAAGTCTTAAAATATTAATATAAAATAATCTAAAAGTATATATTATAAGTCTTGCTATTTATATAGTACGAAATCTCTATTTATATAGTAAGATACCTAAATCCTTACTCTTTCTCTATGTACCCTACGCGCCTATATCCCGCTACTAAATTTTCCGTATAAGTATATAGTAATTAAGAGGGCTACGTAAATCGTATATAGCCTTAATTTAGTTAGTTAATTTAATAGCTAAAGCAGCGCGCGCGCCCTACTATATGCCTTCTACTATATGCCCTACTACGTGCCCTACTACGTGCTCTTTACTACGTGCCTTCTACTATATATATAGCTCTTTAATATATACTACGTGCCTTACTACATGCCCTACTACGTGCCCTCTACTATATACCCTCTACTATATATATAGCTCCTTAATATATACTGCGTGCCTTACTACGTGCCTTTTACTACGTGCCTTTTACTATATATACGGCTCCTTAATATATGCTACGTGCCCTACTGCGTGCCTTACTACGTGCCCTACTGCGTGCCCTACTGCGTGCTTTACTACGTGCCCTCTACTATATATATGGCTCCTTAATATATACGTTATGCCCTACTGCGTGCCTTCTACTACGTATCGGTAGTATTCTTCGCGTTCTTTATACGATTTACGCGGCTCTCTTAATTACTATATACCGGCACTAGATTTTAGTAGCGGGATATAAGCGCGCGGGGTACGTATAGAAAAGTAGAGATTTAGATATCCTTACTATATAAATAGAGATTTCGTACTATATAAATAGCAAGACTCTATATTATAATTATTATATCTCTAGCTAGCTTAGAATATTACTTTATAATTAGAGAAATATAAATATAAGAATAAGGGATAAAGGATATATAGGAATATATAAGGTATATATTATATTAAAATAAAGCTAGGATAACGCGGTAGATAGGGCTTAGTATACGTAGTCGATATAGTGTCTACTACTACGCTTATTTAAGCAGGCTCGAGGGATACTAAGCCCTTATAGAACACACACATAGAATAATAGACTTTTTACCCTTTAATTTAAGCCCTTTTCCCGTGCCTAGTGCCGCGTGCCCCTACGGGCGGATGCGATAGTTATAAGCCCGGTATACGTCCCGCGTAAATTGCTACCTAACACGACTAACGTAAGAAGCATTACGTCCCGTAAGGAGGCGACCGCGGTGCTAGGCCAATCCCCCTTTTCCTCGGCGCCTAAGGCGTTACACGCATACGCTCCCTTAGGGGTGCTAAACGCCCCTTTAGCTCGCGGCCTTAATGCCGCTTTCTTCCTAGGCTTCGTTGCTACGACGGCTTCGTCGCCCTCTTTTATTCTAGCTTTAATGCTACTGCCCTCGGCTTTGTGCCGTACGGCATTATCGCTATATTCGGGCTTCGTCGCTACAACGGCTTCGTCGCCCCTCGCCCTCCTCTTTGCATCGGCTTTACTAACCGACTCGGCCACGCTCGCCGCACGGCACTATCGCCGCTTGCCTCCTCCTATTCCTCCTAGCCTTACTGCCACCTCGGCTGCTCCCGCCGTACGGTACTATCGCCGCCCGGCTTCGTCGCTATAACGGCTTCGTCGCCTCCTTTATACTGCTGGCTTTACTGCCGCCTCGGCTGCTCCCGCCGGACGGCACTATCGCCACATTAGGGCTTCGTTGCCACGACGACTTCGTCGCCCTCCCTCTTGTCCTAGCCTTGCTGCCGCCCTCGGCTTCGTGCCGTACGGCATTATCGCTATATTCGGGCTTCGTTGCCACGACGGCTTCGTCGCCCCCTCTTTCCTCTGCATCGGCTTTGCTAACCGACTCGGCCATACCCGCCGCACGGCACTATCGCCGCCTGCAACTCCCTCTCTTCCGGCTTTGCTGCCGCATCGGCTGCTCCCGCCGAACGGCACTATCGCCGCCCGGCTTCGTCGCTATAATGGCTTCGTCGCCTTACGCCTCCGCCCCCCTCTTTCTCAGCGTTGCTGCCGACTCGGCTGCTCCCGCCGTACGGCACCATCGCCGCTAGGCTTCGTCGCCTTCTTCGTCTCGGCTTTGCTAACCGTCTCGGCCAATCCCACCGTACGGCACCATCGCCGCATTCCGCGGGCCTCGTCGCCACTTTGGCTTCGTCGCCTCGCGCCCTTCTTCTCTTTCGGCTTTACTAACCGACACGGCCACGCCCGCCGTACGGTACTATCGCCGCCCGGCTTCGTTGCCACGACGGCTTCCTCGCCTCACGCCTCCGCCTCCTTGTCTCTCCCGGCTTCGTCGCCACGCCGGCTTTATCGCCTTCTCTACATCGGCTTTGCTAACCGACTCGGCCACTCTACGCCGTACGGCATCATCGCCACATTCGGCTTCGTCGCTACGTCGGCTTCGTCGCCTCGCCTTCCTTTATTCTGCTAGCTTTGCTGCCGCCTCGGCTGCTCCCGCCGTACTGCACCATCGCCGCCATATACCTCTTCCCCGGGCTTCGTCGCCACGTCGGCTTCGTCGCCCCACGCCCTTCCTCACTCGCGCCCTCCTTTGCATCGGCTTTGCAGACCGTCTCGGCCAAGCCTGCCGCACGGCACTATCGCTGCTTACACCTTCCACTACCGGCTTTAATGCTGCCGCCCTCGGCTACACGCCGTACGGCATTATCGCCACATCGGCTTCGTCGCTACGTCGGCTTCGTCGCCTCTATCGTCTCGGCTTTATTGCTGCCGCCTCGGCCACTCTACGCCGTACGGCACTATCGCCGTCTTCCTCGGCTTCGTCGCCACGTCGGCTTCGTCGCCCGCCTTCTTCGTCCTAGCTTTGCAAGCCGCCTCGGCCACTCTCGCGGCGCGGCACTATCGCCACCTTCCCTTAATTAGCATTGAATTTCTTTTCCTATAGAGCAGCTAATTAGTATACGTATATTCCGGGATTTAAATTAGCCGCTATTCGAACTTAGGGGTAGAGGGTAGGGCAAAGAGAGACTAGACCGCCTTGCCCTTACCCTTAAGGACTTCTTATATTAAAGCAAACAAGGGCACTACCGAACCCCTCGTAACTCTAACTCTTTAACCGCGAGACCTATTGCCTTACCCGGGAATAAACGCCTATCCCGACGAGGCTCTAAGGTCTATAGACCGTACTAAGCTTAGTGCGAATACTAGACCCGACGGGGTCCTAGAGTTCGTAGCCGCAACGAGGTTATCGTTAGATATCGGACGAGGATATATATCCCTCGTCCTAGAGCCCTTAAAGCTTAGGGCATAGCCGTAGCCCTAGCTCGGGCGATCTCTCCTTACCACCTAGAACTACTATACCCCCTCTTATTAGGAGACCTAGCTTACGACCCGGCAGTCGCTTAAACATACGGAGGAGATAGGCCTATAGAGCCTATAGCTATGCGTCGACCGAAGAGGATCCCGGTTACGATAGTATAGCTCTTATAGAAAGATACGTGATACCGTAAGCCCTAAGATAGGTCTAGCTAGCCCTCGGGCGGGCCTACCGGATCCGTAAACACGATGCCGTACGCTTACGAGAGGCTACTACGGATCGCAATACGCTACGAGGCGAGTCTCGCTACTTAGCATTATCTTTACACCTTTCCTATCCGGCCTCGTTAGCCCCTTTTCGGCTTCGTTAGCCCTCTTTTAGCCTCGTCGCTACGATAGCCTCGTCGGCCCTTTTGTTCCCGGCTTCGTCGCCTTACTACGACGGCTTCGTCGCCCTATTCCCGGCTTCGTCGCCACGACGGCTTCGTCGCCCGGTTCCCGGCTTCGTCGCCACGACGGCTTCGTCGCTATACGCCGGCTTCGTCGCTACGATGCTTCGTTGCCCCTTTTTCTTCCCTTACTTCTTTTAGTCACGCCGGCTTCGTCGCCGCGATAGCTTCGTCGCCCCTTTTCCTTGCTTTTCTTCGCGTCGCTACGACGGCTTCGCTACCTCTTTTCCTCTTCTTCTTATCACTACAACTAGGCAGGACCCCCACCCGCTTACATCTAGCATTCGCGATAGCTTCGTGCAGCGTAAATCAACGAATTGATTAACGCTAAGGGGTATATTGCATTAGAACGGAGCGAGGATAACGCGGTGGATAGGGCCTAGTGTACGTAGTCGATACAGTGTCCGCTGCTACGCCTATTTAAGCAGGCTCGAGGGATACTAAGCCCTTATAGAATATACATATAGAATAATAGACTTTTTACCCCTTAATTTAAGCCCTTTTCCCGTGCCTAGTGCCGCGTGCCCCCGCGGGCGGATGCGATAGTATAGTTATAGGTATATAACCTATATAATTAGAGTATTACTATTTATACTATAAGGAATCTCTATTTATACTATAAGACCCTATTAGACGCTAAAGTCCTTCCTTTTTCTACGCTTACCCTACGCGCCTATATCCCGCTACTAAAATCGGGTATAGGTATATAGTAATAAGAGGGCGGCGCAAATCGTGCCTAGCTTTAATTAAGCAGTCAATTTAATAATAGTAATTTAATAGCTATAGCAGCGCGCGCGTAAGGAGCCCTACTACGTGCCCTCTACTACGTGCCGTTCTTCGCACGATTTACGCGGCTCTCTTAATTGCTATATACCTACTTCGTTATTAGGCTAAGAGCCCCCTTAGAGGCCTCTAAGGGCATAGGTAGTAGGGCGGTTAAGTAGGGCAGAAAAAAGCCTACTAGATCCGTGTGTTTTATAGGGCCCTATTATCGAACGCTAGGCAGTCGGGTCCTCGACATTTAGGTAATAGCAATTAAAAAGAAGAGAGGCTCTAAGGCTTAAAACAGCCTATAAGGAAGGATTAGAAGCTGTAAGGTATAAATCACTAAGAATAATAGCTTTTGTCTTTTCCAATAAGGGGGCTAACTAGTCTCTATATATAAGGAAATCCCTCGGACGAAAACAGCCGCGTAGACCTAAGGAAGAAGGGCAAAGGAAGGAGTTAGACGGAAAACACCGGTTAGAAATTAATAGATCGTGTCTATACGATAAATAGTTATACAGTTAGCTATAGTTAGTAATAAAGGAATTAATAACGTAATAGTCTATTAGAAGGACTAGTGAATTCTACGGTAGAAGCCGTAGAATGGAATTAGAATTCTACGGTAGAAGACCGTAGAAGGGAAGAGATTTTACGGGTAAAGACTGTATAAATAACCGTAAAATCACTGTGAAATCACGGTGAAATATAACCGTAGAAGAAAAGCGGGGCGGACGCCCGTAGAAGTACGGGGTAACTACCCGTAAAAGCCCGTGGAATTCTATAGTAGAAACACGTGACACTTCTATGTAAATTCCATAGACACTTCTATATAAATTCCACTTCTTTATAAATTCTATAGTAAAAACCTAAGGAAGAACCGGGGATTTCCCGGTGGAAAGCAATAGGGGAAGACGGTAATATTAACACCTAAATAGCGATTTATATAGTTAATAGAGTACTATACAATATATGCTATAAAGGCATTACGTAAAGTAGAAGGTTAGCTTAATTCCTTAACGATATTACCCCTTGCCTTCTATACGGATCTAGGCTCTTCTTTTCGGTTACGAGAGTTTAGAGAAGTTTATAAAACAACGTAAAGTAGAGATAGAAAGCGTACCCTTATAGTCTTATAGGAGCGTAGGCCTAGTTAAGGTTACTAATAGGATCTTATAGGCAGTTATAGGGCGTATTAGAGTATTACAACTAGAGTAGGATAAGACCTTGCCTTTAGTTCTAAAGTCTCTTAACTATCGTTGCATCCGATTATTAAGGTACTCCTTAAGTTAAATCCTCTTTAGGTTAAAAGACGATGCTATTATAAACGACTAGAATAAGAGCTAAGGCAATAAACGAGCAGCGCTAACGTCGGGAAAATGCCTATAACTATGAGGAGGTATCCTAGCCGACTTAGTGATAGCGCATTTAGCTATATATGCCTTGCGACGATTAGCCGTAAGAGCTATATTCTACTATAAAGCAGACTAATAACGGCAGCTCTATAAGGCACGAAAATAACCTAGATTCGAAGTAAAGGATATAGTACTCGTAGCTTAAGAAGGAAAGCCTAAAAAGCTAACTCCGAAGTAGCGAGGTTTATCTCTAATTCACTAGAGAAAAGGGCGGGCGATATACGCACTAGTTTACGTAGATATATTACCTATTCGGGGGGCCTAAGGGTTGGAATTTCATAAGGATAGCCTATTAAAGATATATATACGGCCGGCGCGCTTAAAGGGACGCGCCCTATAGGTATACCCCTTTAGGCTATTATTAAAAGCATAGAAAGGGAAGGCGAAGCTATAACGATAACGAGGTTATTATAAGGAAGGGGAAAGGAAAATAGTGCTATTCTATTTATTTTGTTTATTTACATGCCGGTGGCATACTAGTTGCCGGGGAATATATTAGGCTAAGAGCCCCCTTAGAGGCCTTTAAGGGCATAGGTAGTAGGGCGGTTAAGTAGGGCAGAAAAATTCCAACTAGATCCGTGTTTTCCGTAGGGCCTTATAGAGCTATTCTATATCTATAATTACTTCCTTTTTAAGCCCTCTTTAAGCCTTGTTTTCTATGCAACGTTATATAACATCGTGTGTGCATTTAGTTTTATACACTAGATTTTAGTAGCGGGATATAAGCGCGCGGGGTACGCGTAGAAAAAGCGGGGACGATAGGGTCTTATAGTATAAATAAAGATTCCTTATAGTATAAATAGTTATACTCTATAATTATATATATATAATAAGTATAGGGATATAGTTATATAACTAAGGAATAAAGTTATAGCTATATTATAGACCCTATATATAAATAGGGTAATAGGGGTTATAATTATAAAGCATACCTAATAGTATAGACTATACGCTACGTATTATATATAGTTAATAACCTTGTTATTAACTAAGAGCATCGTTATAACTTATTATAGTATTAGGTTATATTATATATTATCCTACGTGACCTTTATATCGTATATATAGACCCTTAGACTTAGTCTATAGCTGCGCTCCTTTATAGATTAACAATAGTTATATACCCCCCTTTAAGCTCGTCCTATAATAGTTTAATCTACTATTCTTCTGCCCTTCCGCCGAGCCTTTATAGTTCTTTAGTCCCCTTAGCTACGCTTACACGCCTGCCTTCGTTCTTTATCTTATTACGCCCCTTTCCGCCTCTTTTCTACTCTCCTATAGATATTTCTAGCGCATTTTCTACCCCCTATAGATTCTTTCCCCTTTTCCCGCCGCTACGATAGCTACTCCTATTTCTACTCCCTCCCTCTCCTTTTTGCCCGGCCCTCCGGCAGGCGTTCCCCTTTAGGACGTCCCTTAGCCTAACGCTCTCGCCGCCTTCCCTTATCTAGCCTCTATTCTCCGGGGGTCTTCCGTCGCCTCTTCCGTCTTCGCCGACCTTTAGACGAATTTCCTCCGGCATACCGATTAAACCCGATCTCTCGTCCTTCTTAAGTCTAGCTTCCTTAAGGCCGCTACCTCCGCTACTACCGCCCGTAAGGAGACCCTTACCTACCGGCAGCACGCGGAGGGACTCTATAATTAGCTTAATTAGTCTAACGCCGCCCTCGCCTACCTTACCGCCCTTTAAGCTACCCTTACCCCTCCTACCGTAAGTCTTTATACCCGCTTCGCTAACTTTAAACGCTTTTTTAGCAATATCGGCATTTAAAAGCAGCGCTAGGACGCCTTCCGCGTTTAGCGCGACGGTATATCCCTTAAGATCGCCTCCGACCCTTATATATTCCCTCCTAATAGGGACTAAGTCGTTTATACGACCGGCTAACTTTCCGGCCGGGCCGCTTCTATCGCCGCTAGCATCCCCCGCTATATCTACGACGATACCCCCTTTAAGCAGTAGCGCTTTTAGTCCTTTAACTCCCTTACCTACGAGCTCGCCTCTATCCTTAGTACCGCGAACTACCGCGCTTAGTCTAAGGCGGAATTTAATATATTAGCTATAAAGGGCACCTTTTAGCCGGATTTCTTCTCGTAGTTTCCCTAGGCCGACCTCGATTATAACGAGAGCGCTTACGTCGGATACCTTTATTAAAAGGTTACCAACGAGCTCGCCGATGCCGCCGCTCTCTAAGTCCTTAGTCCTAATACCGTCGACTTCTACGGCTAGGCTAAGCTTTACGCCGCCCTTTAAGAAAACTACGAGCGTATTCGAGCCTATAAGAGGATCTTTTAGCCTTAGACTATTCCCCCCCCCCCCGCTCTTACCGGATCCGCTAGCCCTGCCGCTTTTACGCCCGCTAGCGACCCGATAGACCTTAACGCGTTCTAGGCTAGTCTTACAGACGCCGGGAAGCAACGACGGTATAAAAACCGTCTCTATCTCTACTACGCCGCCTTAATAACCCTAACCTATACGGCCCGGACCTATCTTAAGAAGGGTGCTAGCCGGGGTTACGGCCGGGGCGGCGGCACTCCCGCCCTACGCCTCCTTATGCCCCTTCCCCGGCTTAACGTCCGGGCGATTAAGTAAGGCGTTATCGAGGGCGAGGTTACCGACTCTATTACCCTTACCTCTAGCGCTTCCCCCCCCTTAGGAAACGCCTAGCTCCCTCGCTTTATCGCGTGATAAAGCTTTTAGTTTTTAATTTTATAGCTTTATTTAATATAAAGGAGGACCTTTATCTCCCGGCGGGAATATAGCCTTACGCTTTACTATTGCCCTTCTCCCTTATGCCTGCTAACGTCGCCGTAAGTGCTTTAGTCGACTCTAGTTATTCCGGATTCGCCTTTATATATACTTCGACGGTATACCGCCTTACCCTCCCTATCCGCTAGCTTTAGTTTCCTCGCCGGCTTTCTCTCGCCGATAGCGGCAACTATAAGTCTAGCGCTATTACCTATTACGCCTACTTAATCGCCTAAGTTAGCGCCTATGCTAAGTCTATCTACTTCTTCCTTATAAAGCTTAGCTATAAGGTTATCCTTAGTCTCCTTTAGCTACGCCGCTATAACCCTATTAAGCTAGCGCGATAACTCCCTCTGCCTTTAGTCCTCGTTCTACCTTATATCTTACCTCTCGGACCTTTAGCCTTATCTTATTTATAGCCTCCCGGCCGCTCCTACTATTCCTATTCCCGCCCTTAAGGGAATATAATTTATAAATATAATTCGTTCCCCCCCCGCTCCCTTTATCGCTAACTCTAACGATAGGGGCGAGCCCTTTGCTTTATCCTCGCCTTTTACCTCTTAGGCTTTTGCCTATACCGTTCGCTTTTCTAATACCCTTAAGTTTATTCCCCTATCGCCTTATTTTCCCCCCGGCCTCCCGACGTCCCTTAAAGATGCTCCTAACGTAGGTAAACCTACTTACCTAAACTCCTCCCGCTAGACCGACCTCGACCTTAGCTACGACTTTAACCCCTTAGATACCTTCTACCCTTACTATTACGTCCGCCTACCTTACCCTCGGCCTATACGTTAGGCTACCGACTCTTACTACCCGGCTCCTTAACTTAAGCATTAGGCGTCAGGACCCCGCCCTTTTATAATCCCTCCGGGTGACCCTATATTCTCTATCCGGATGCTTAATATAGCCGCTATAACGGTATTCTACCGCTAGCCCTTAATTACGGCTTCTTAGACTACGATTAAAGCCTTAGCCGCTAAGCCCTTACCTATTAAGCCTCCGCCTCCTATCGACTAAAAGATCCCTAAGGAACTCTATTAGGCCGTTTTATCCAGGTTTATTAATCTTAATACCGCTAAGGCCCGACCTAACCCCCGCCTTTACGACTTCGTTGATAACTACCTTAATAAAATCTTCCTTAATAAAGTCTCGCTTAATAATATCGATAAAATCTTTTTAAAATACGATAAAGTCACTTTTACTCTCAATAAGCTTTAGGGTAAGGTCCTAAAAGAGCTTTACTATATAATCTATATATAGCTCTAAAGTAAGGCTAATAAGCTCGCCCCCTACCGCGCCGTCGATACTTAGATTAACCTTAAGGAGGGAATATAACCTACTTATACCCGCCCCCGCCCTTTTAGTAAAGCCGAGAACTATATTATTCGCGTTTATATTAACGAATAGCTTAGGAAAGGCTTTATTCGCCGTTCGACCTCTACTACCGCCGCCTTTATTATACTAGCTTATAAGCCGGGCGGCGGCGTTTGTTTCTACGTCGATTACCGTAGCCTAAATAAGGCTATAATTAAGAACCGCTTCCCCTTGCCTTTAGTCTATAATACCCTCGCTCGAATTAAGAAGGCGAAGTTCTTTACTAAGATTAACGTTATTATAGTGTTTAATCGCCTTTATATCGTCGAGGGCTATAAGTAGAAGACGGCTTTCACTATACGGTATAGGCTTTTTAAGTATTATATTATACCCTTTAGTCTCTCTAACGCGCTATCTTACTTCTAAAGCTTTATTAATACAGCCTTATATAATATCCTCGATGATTTTTATTCCGCTTACTTAGATAATATCTTAATCTTCTCTATAATACAGGAGGAGCATTAGGTCTACGTCTAAAAGGTTATTAAGCGCTTTAATACCGCCGGCCTTTAGCTCGACGTCGATAAATGCGATTTCTATATTACTAAGACTAAGTACCTTAGCCTAATTATCTTAGATAAAGGTATACGCATAGATCCTTAAAAGATCTACGCAGTCCTCGACTAGCTAGCCTTTTCCTTTATAAAAGACCTCCGGCGTTTCTTAGGGTTCGCTAATTTTTATTAGCGTTTTATCCGCGGCTTCTTTAAGCTTATAAACCCCTTAAACGCTCTTACTAAAAACTCTACCCCTGAGATCTAGTCCCCCGCTTACGCCTACGCCTTCGGAGCCCTTAAGCACGCCTTTACCGCCGCCTTAGTCCTCGTATACTTTAACCCCTCTCGAAAGACTATAGTTTAGACCGATGCTTCCGATTAAGCCGCTAAAGGCGTGCTAATATAGCTCTCTAACGACGGCCGCTACTACCCTATCGCGATATTCTCGTCGCAATACTCCGCCTAAGAATATAACTATAAGATCTACGATAAAAAACTCCTCGCGATCGTAAAGTCCCTTAAGGAATAGCGCCTTAAGCTTAAAGGCCTGCCTAAGTTTAAGATCGCTTTAGACTATAAGAACCTTTAGTATTTTATAATTATAAAGCTCTTTAACTAACGGTAAGCCCGCTAGGCCGAGTTCTTTAGTCGTTTTAACTTTAGGATTGTCTTTTAGCCTACCTCTTAAGCCACCCTCCCTAACGCCTTTAGCCGGCTTCCTAATTCCCGCCTAACCTCCTTAACCGACCGCGCTAACGAGAGGATCGACTATCGTTACTAGGTTATCCTTCTATAGTCTAAGGTCGACGCCTCCTTACTCCCTAATAGGTTTAAGAAGTCCGACTTATCTATAAATATAATTAATAAATATAATTCCGACGACTCTAACTGCCTTACCCTCTATGCCTTTAACGACTTTAAGCCGATCGACGACCTTATCGACCGGGCTTATTTATCCTCTCTACTTATCGCCGATATTCGCGCGGCTCTTTAGTCTCCTTAGGTCTATTAGCCGGGTTCTCTTCGCGTGCCTCTCCGCTTAATCCTAAAGTCCGCCCTCTTAAAGGCCTAAGGCCGGTTCTACTTTTAGGGCCGGCTATTCGTCCCCCCTAACGACGCCCTTATCCTCTAGATCTTAATCTATACCTATACTTCCCCGCTAGCTAGCTACCTTAGGCGCACTAAGACTACGAGCCTCTACCGCCGGACCTACGTTTAGCCTAATATATACGAGTCTATTTCTAGCTTCGTTCGCAACTACTATATCTACCTCCGCGCTAAGTCCCTTTATTCCGCCCCTTAAGGTCTTCTTTAACCCTTAAGCATCCCTTTTGCCCTTTAGACCGATATCTCTATTAATTTCGTTATAAACCTTCCCGTCTGCCGCTATTATAGCGTCGAGTTCTCTAGCATCTTAGTTATCGTTAACTATCTTACGAAGATACGCTAATACGTCCCGACGCCTTTAATAATAGTTAAGGATATCGTTAATTCGTTCGTTTCTCGCGTCTAGTCCTTATATAGCACCTTTGCCTTAATCGTTAGTAATAAGGGCACTTAGTTCGTCTCCGCCTTCTAGTAGTAGCTTAGCCGTCGCCTCGGCTGCCGCTTATACCTTAGTTCCGCCTACTACCCTTAGACCGATAGCTAAACTAAGATCGCGAACGCTTAGATAGAGGTCTACCTCCGCTATTATATAACCTTCCTTTAGGACGATTAGGTAGACCTCTTTCCCTTCGCTAAGTTTACCGCTAATAATTAGGTTTCTAAGTCTACTAGTCTTTCCCCTTTCTTCGCTAACTATAGCTTCGACCTAAAGCTTAGCACCGAGCCCTTAAGGCTACCCCCCCTTAGTATAACCGCTTAGTAGCGTAAGGAGTACCTCCGTAGCGACGCGCTTGCCTTACGCCTTTAACGTATATCCGACTTCCTTCGTAACGCGATTAAGGGCGCTTAAGCCACTTAGGCCCGGTACGCTAATGCCCGTCGGGCACCTGCCCTAACGTATTAGCCCGGCGATATAGTTTTTCTTAGTACCCGTTAAATCTATACCCTCCGCCTGATAAAGAAGCTTAATTTTAAACGGGAGGGCTTATATAAGGTCCTTAAAGCGTGTAAGACAGCTTACCTCCTCTAACTCCCTAAGAGTAGCCGTCTTTACCCTATTTTCTACTATATACTCCTTACCTAGACCTAGGAGCCCCCTTTACTTAGCTAAGCCGACCTAAATGTCCGACCTTCTAACGGAGGCATCTTGCTTTCCCCGGACGGCGACGACGATAACGACGTATACCTTAAGTAGGAATTCTCCTCTATCCTCGCGTAACGTTAGTACGCGTTTAAGAAGATTAAATATCGCATCTAGTAGCGTTATAGCCCCCTTACGTAAGAGGATTCCTTATGCCTCGACGGATGCTAGGACGACCTTAAGTCCTTCTACGCCGCGAACCCGGCTAAGCCTCGCCCCGCGTTTTATACTACCTTCCTCGCCTCGTCCCCTCTGCCTAGATAATAATAGATATAATTAATAAATACAATTTATCTTAGCGCGTATAGGCTTTCTAACCTTGAGCTTTATTTTCTTTCCTTCTATTATATTACGGGTTAGGCATACCTTTAGGTCGATTAATATAAGATTCTCTTAGCTCTCGCTCTTCTACTATTGCCCCTTTTTAGGCGTTGAAGTCGAACGCTATAAGAGAACGAGCTTAGGGGGGGGGTATATAATTATTATTAATCCACGAAGGGATATAGCTATAGACTAGGTCTAAATGTCTATATATACGATATAAAGGTCACGTGGGATAATATGTAATATAACCTTACACCGTAATAGTATATCCCCCTTAAATCGGCGTTCGACTTAAACGCCTAAAAGAGGCAATAGGCTAATAAAAACGAAAGGAAATATATATCAACCGGTCCTAGAAGCGGTCCTAATATAGAACGAGAGAGAAGAATAAGGAGAAACAAAGGGTAAACTAAGAATCTAACGCATGCCGTCGTAACGTAAATTATATTAATAAATTATACTTATTATTACTTAAGCGAAGGTAAAGACGTAAGGAAGGCCGTATAAAAGGCCGGTTTAGGCTTAGTCGGGTTAAAAGCGTAAAAAGCCTTAAGGTCGTCCTAGCAGCCGTTAAGGCAGGAGGCGTCCTCCTACGTAATAGGGCTATAACGCTATTAAACGCGATACTTAATCTCCCTAAAGGCGTACTAGCGTTACGCAAGGCTAGAAGAAAACTCCTACTTAAGGTACGCGTTATCGCCGTCGTTATCGCTAAGGGCAAGGAAAACGCCGTTATTAGCGGGTCGGACGTTAGGCTCCGACTAGCCGGGTAAAAAGGGCTCTTAGGTCTTAGTAAAGAGGGGGTAATAAAAAAAAAGGTAAAGGCGGCTGCCCTTAAGGAGGCGAAAAAGACACGCCGTCTTATATACCTTAAGGACCTTATATAAGCCCTCCCGCTTATAGTCGAGCTTCTTTATAAAGCGGAGGGTCTAAATCTAGCGGGTGCTAAGGAATACTATATCGCCGGGCTAGTACGCTAAGGCGGGAGTCCGCCGGGCGTCCGCGTAGCGAGCCTAAGTAGCTTAAGCATCCTTAATCGCATCGCGGAGGAAGTTAAAGATACGCTAAAGGCAGGAAGCGAGCGTATTACCGTAAAGGTATTCCTTCCGCTACTAAGGGGTTATACTAGGCGGGGGGGACTAAAGGGCTTAGTGCTAAGCTTTAGGTAGAAGCTATAGTTAGCGAAGAAAGGGGAGAGGCCGGTAGATTTAAAGACCTAATTATTAGTAGTAAACTTAACGAAGGGAAAGAGGTTAACTTAATCGTCCTAAAGGTAGGTAGTATAATAACGAAGGTAAACCTTTATCTAAGCGTTCGCGATCTTAGTCTAACCGTCGGTCTAAAGGTAGTAGGCGGAGCTAAGGTAAAGGCGGTAACTAAGGCGATAACTAAGCTACTATTAGAAAGCCGAAATAAACTAAGTGTTATAGTCGCTAATAATAAAGGCCGGGGTATTATAGAGGGACTAAACGTAAGAAACGAACGCGTTAATAACGTCTTTAACGGTTATTAAAGGTATTAAGGCGTAATAGCGTATTTTCGTAAGGCGGTCGATAATAATAAGGATGTTAGAAAACTTAACGCTATTATAGCGGTAGATAGGGAGGTCGGTAATAAAGTTGACGGATATATCGGTCTATAAGGCGAGGGGAATACTTAAGGGCTAAAGCAGGCCTTAGGGGGAGGAACGAAGGGATTTAGCACGTAGGCATATATAATAATTCCGTATAAAGCTAGAAATAGACTTATATATGCCGGGCTAGATATAGAACTAGCGGTAGAGGCTAGCGGTCTTCGTACGTCTAAGGTAGCCGGCAAGGGGGGAGGTATAAGCGCGGACGAGGATCTAAAGGATTAGGGCGTCGTTAAGGGGAACGAAGAGCCGGCCTTAGAAATAGAACCGGCCTTAGACCTTAGAGAGAGCGGTCTTAGGGATCGAGCGGAGGGGGGCTTAATAGGGGCAAGGCTAGCGGGGCTAAGGGGACTAAAGAGCTACGCGAATAATAGAGATAAGCGGGGAGGAGGAAAAGGCCCGGTCGATAAGGTTATCGATCGGCTTAAAGTCGTCGAGGGCGTAAAGGTTAAGGCAATCGGAATTATATTTATAAATTATATTTATAAACGAATCGGACTCCTTAACGGTATTAAGGGCGGTAGTAGTATTAAGGTAGAGGGAAGCATTAACCTTAGACTTAAGGAGGATAACCTAATATCGGTAGTTAATCCTTTCGTCGGCTCGGTCGGTAAAAGAGAGAGGGCAAGAGCCGGGCAAGCGGCTAAAGGCGTCGGGCAGAATAGCTTAAAAGCCGGGCTAAAAGATAATCTTAAAATTAAAACGACTAAGGAATTCGGCCTAGCGGGCCTATCGCTAGTTAAAGAGCTTTATAGTTATAAAATACTAAAGATTTTTATAGTCTAAGGCTATATTAAACTTAGGTAAGCCTTTAAGCTTAAGGCGCTACTCCTCGAGAGATTTTATAATCGCGAGGAGTTCTTTATCGTAGATCTCGTAATAATACTCTTAAGCGGAGTATTTTAATAAAAAGAAGGCACCCGGATAGTAATAACTATCGTCGAGGAGCTATATTAGTATACCCTTAGCGGCTTAATGAAAAGCATCTATCTAAACTATAGTCTTACGATAGGGGTCGAAGTATATAAAGACTAAGGCGGTAGTAAAGGCATGCTTAAGGGCTTTAAAGGCGTAGGCGTAGGCGGGAGACTAGATCTAAAGGGCAGAGTTCTTAGTAAAGGCGTTTAGAAGGTTTATAAGCTTAGAAAAGCCGCGAATAAAACGCCGATAAAAATTAGCGAATCCTAAAAAGCGCTAAAGGTCTTTAATAAAGGAAGGGGTAGGCTAGTCTAAGACCGTACGAACCTTTCTAAGGTCTATACGAATGCCTTTATCTAAGATAATTAAGCCGAGGTACTTAGTCTTAGTAACGTAGAAGTTATACTTATCTACGTTAAGCTAGAGGCCGGCGGCATTAAGACGCTTAAGAACTACGTTAACGTAGGCCTAGTGCCCCTCCTATATCTTTAAGAAGATTAAGATATCGTTTAAATAGGTAAAGTAGAACTTATTAAAGATACCGTAAAGGGCTATATTAATAAAACTCTAGAAGTAAGATAAAGCGGCGGTAAGGCTAAAGGGGGTAATATAATACTCGAAAAGCCTATATTATATAGCGAACGTAGTCTTTTACCTATATCCTTTAGTAATGTAAAGGCGATTAAACGCTGCGATTACGTTGATTTTAGTAAAAAACTTCGCCTTTTAGATATAGGCGAAGGTATTATAAATAAAGGGTAAAGGGAAACGGTTTTTAATTATAGCCTTATTTAGGCCGCGATAGTTAACGTAAAAACAGACGCCCTCGCTTAGCTTATAGGTAAGTATAATAAAGGCAATAGCGGGGGAAGTAGAGCGGCGGATAAAGCCTTTCTTAAGCTACTCGTTAACGTACGCGCGGACGATCGAGTTCTTAGCTTCGCTAAAAGGGCGGGAGTAGGTATAAGGAGGTTATATTCCCTTTTTAAGGTTAATTTAAGTATTAACGGTATAGTAAAAGGCGAGCTTATCGGCCTCGCTCTTAAGCTATGTATAGATTATATAGTAAAGCTCTTTAAGGACCTTAGCCTAAAGCTCGTCGAGCGTATAAAAGACTTTCTCTTACTTCTTAAAGAACTTAGCGATATCGTTAAAGGAGATCTTATTAAGGTAGATCTTATTAAGGTAGTCGTCGACGAAGTCGTTAAGGTAAAGGTTAAGGTAGGCTTTCGCGTCCTTAGTATTTATATATCTAATTAAAATAGCTTAATAAAGGTCATTTAGGATATCTTAATTAATAGGTAGCGGAGGCTTAGTAGGCAAAGGCTTAGCGGTAAAGGCCTTAATTAAGGTCTAAAAGGTCTAGACTTTAGGCTATTAGTAGAATATTACTATCGTATTAACGTTAAGCATCCGGACGTTAAACGCTAAGTCGTTAAAGGATAAAAAGCGGAAAGGCTAAGGTCTAATAGTCTTATAACTCGGCCGTAATATAGGGCGGCGGTAGCTAGCGGTCTTATAGATAGGATAAAGGTAAGGAGGTCGAACGTAGCGGTAAGGGTAGAGGGTAGCCGGGGAGTTAGAGTTATAGCCGGAGTTAGAGTCGGCGTCGTTAACCTAGCGGGAGGAGTCCGGATAGGCGGGTTTACCTACGTCGGGAGTATCCTTAAAAACCGTAGAGAAGGAGGGGCTAAGGGACGGGGGAATAAACTTAAGAACGTCGCTAAAGCGGACGGAATAGATAAAGGCCGGAGGATAGGCTAAGGCTAGACGGGCGGGAATAAGGATCGTAGCGGCGGGAATAAAGATCGTAGCAGTAGGGGGCTCGCCCTTATCGTTAGAATCCTCGACGGAGGGACTAAGGGGAAACCCCCTTAAGGCAAAGGCAGGCAAAGGCGCGGTAGGGGGCTTGCCCCTATCGTCGAAATCTCTAATAGAAAGGGCAGGGGGGAAACGAATTGTATTTATTAATTATATTCCCTCTAAAATAGGGATAAAGGAAGCCGGGATAGGGCGGGTAGGACGGGCAAGGGTAGCCGAGAGGCTTAGGATAAGATAAGGCTAGTAGTCCGAGTTATAAGAGGCTAGATAAAAGGGGGACTAGAAGGAAAGGGAGTTACCGCGCTAGCTAATAATAAGGTCGTGCTAGCGTAGCTAAAGGAGGCTAACAATAACCTTATAGCTAAGCTTCGTAAGAAAGAAGTAGATAGACTTAGTATAAGCGCTAATCCGGGAGACTAAAAAAGCGCAATAAGTAATAGAGCCGGACTTATAGTCGCTACTATCGGCGAGAGAAAGCTAGCGCGGGGTTTAAGTTAGCAGATAGAAAGGGCAAGGCGGTGCGTAGTCTAAGTGTGTATAAAGGCGTATCCGGCGTGTATAAAAGCGTATCCGGAATAGCCGGAGTCGACTAAAGCACGTATACCGATATCGGCGGATATAAGGGATAAAGGCATAAGCAAAGCACGCGGTTATATTCCCGCGGGGAGGCAAAGATCTTCCCTAGTGTCGAACGAAGCTATAAACTTAGATACTAAGAGCTCTATCGCGCGATAAGGCGAAGGAGCTACGTATTTCCTAAGGATAGGGAAGAGGCGGGGAGGTCGTTTACTTCGCCCTCGATAAAGCCCTACTTAATAACGCGAACCTAGTAGCGGGGGGGAGGGGGTTTAAGCAGGCGTAAGGCAGACGTACCGCTACTACGGCTACGGCCACGGCTAAAGCCGGAACCGGCGCTAGGACTAGCGCTAAGGTTAGCGCCGGGATTAGCACCGATACCCTTATTAAGGTAGGTCTAGGCGGTATAAGTAGCGGTAGCCGGCTAAGCGTAGTAAAGGTAAAGACGGTTCTCGAACTACCGTTGCTTCTTAGCGTTAGTAAGCTAGGCCCGGAATATATCGAGCTACGTTAGGTTACTAATAGGAGACGCGGGTAAGGCGGGCGAGGTAAGGCTAGTGTAAGTAAGGTTATAAGGCGGCTAGAGTTTAAAATAGGCCTTAATATATTGCTAGTTATCTTAAAGCGTAGAATATTTCTTAGCCTAGGCCGTAAAGTCGTTATAGGCCGGGCATTCGACCTATAGAGCGGCGGCGTTAGTAAGTTTAATAAAGACCTTTAAATAAAGGTAGGCGACGTAAGCGGTGCCGTTAAACGATAAGTCGGCTGAAAGCTAGGTAAACTTCGAATAAAAGTCCGGCTAAAAGATATTCTTTATCGATAAGGCGTTAAAGTCGGCCTTTAACTAAGCGCGGGTAAAATTAGCACTAAAGACTAAGCTAAGGTCGTCGGTAAAGGCTTTAATAGTAGTATACTACTAATCGGCGAAAGACTTATTATCGAAGACGTCTTAAGGAACGCTAGCGATAATAGAGGCGGCCCGGCTAATAAGCCGGCTAGCTGCGTAAAGAATACGGTCTTATTCCGTAGGGTATAAGGCGGCGTCCTAACGGAGCTTAATAGCAAGGCCGTTGCGCTAGGTCCGGAAAGCCTCCTAACGTTGCTTTTAGGCGCCGGAGTCGCCGGCGAACCTCTTAGGGTCGGCGATATAGGAACGGGTAGGGGTAGGGGCAGGGGCAAGGGCTAGGGCTTAGTTCCGGGCCACGTTACGCTCGGTAAGGACGAGGAGAGAGGATATAGCATAGTTAAGCTACCGCTAAAGGTCGGCGGCGTGCTTTTAAAAGACGGGCACTCCTATATCTAACTTAACGTAAGCATAGTTAAGGTAAGTAAGGGACTCGGCCTATAGGGCGCGGAAATTAAGGGAAGCGTAAGCCTAGATATAGGCGAACGAGTCGAATATAGGCTGTTAGGCCCGAAGTAAAGTAGCGAGACGGGGATAGTAGGAAAGGTAGTCGTTTTAACGCTTTAGGTCGGCGGGAGTCTGCGGAGTAACGGCTAGGGTAGCGGCGGACGAGGGATCGGTCTCTATAATAAGGTCGGATATCGTAGATTAGATAAAGCAACGAAGAAGAAGGGGTAAAGAGGGAAGAAAGAAATCTTATGCAATTTGCGTTAAGACGGCGTATTAATACCGGGAAAATTCTAATAATCGAGGAAAACTTAGTCGAAGGGGTCTAGCGAGGAGGCAGACTTACGTCGCGAAGAGGGGAGATAAGAAAAGAAAGGGATTAGATAGCGAGATTATTAATTATAGGCAATAGGATAAAATAGTAGATTAAACTATAAGAGAACGAGCTTAAAGGGGGTTATATAATTATAATTAATCTACGAAGGGATATAGCTATAGACTAGGTCTAAATGTCTATATATACGATATAAAGGTCACGTAGGATAATATATAATATAACCTAATACCGTAATAGTATATCCCCCTTAAATCGGCGTTTGTTATAGTGTTAGGTTATATTATATATTATCCTACGTGACCTTTATATCGTATATATAGACTATTAGACTTAGTCTATAGCTGCGCTCTTTTATAGATTAATAATAGTTATATACCCCCCCTAAGCTCGTCCTATAATATAACTAGAGTAGTAAGCCTTATTATATGCCTTAATAAGGTATTATTAAGGCATAGTAAACTCTATATCCGGACCCTAGCTTATAGGTATTAAGGAGTCCCTTTATCCCTATTTCTAGCTAGAGAGACTAGATAGGAAATCCACTAACCCGACTTCTATCGCCGTAGCTAACGCAGTACCGACTCTTATAGCCGACGCTAACGCAGCCGCCCTAGCGGCAAACGTTACACCACTCGACTACCTTATGATAGAAAAGATAGCCCTTCTAAAGGCCTTATATAAGCATATTAATATAAGCCTTTAGGACGGAAATATTAAACGGAATTAAAATACGGTCGCAATTATAATATACGTCGCCGTATATATATTATATTGCGAATATAACACCTATCTACGCGGCATTATTATTATTATTAAAGTACTCTAGCTGCCCTAACGGGCCTAGTGCCCCTGCGTTTAGCTAGCATAGGAAAAACTAGGCGGCCTAAGGGAAAACCTATATAACGTCTATCTATCTTAACGTCGGGCCGGATGCGGCCTATGTTCGCTACGGTGAATTAAGTTTAGTTACTACCGCCGGTCTAGTGCCTAATAAAGGTTACCCTACCCGGGTAGGCCTAGGGGCGTCGGGGTCGGGCGGATAGTCTAACTTAGTAAAGCCGGCGCGTAGACGGCACGCGGGCGATAAGGTGCGGGCCGGGGCCCCGCCTAACGGGTCGGAACGTAGAAAAATAAATCTTAGTAAGCGTATAATCGAATATATAAATATACATAAATATATATAAACGTTAAAAGGGGCTAGCGCTAAGAGCCTTATCGTCCTACTCCTAGAGCTCCCCCCCGCCGGCATTACGGCGGTCTATCTTCTCCGTAAGGGCTATCGCGGCCCGGAACTACTATAGTAGGCGGTGCTTAAGGAACCACCGGATAAGCGGCTTTACGGCGGCGGGGCGGTTAAGCACCGCCCTAAGGTCGCTCTCCTATCGGATGCCTCTTAGTAGGGCCGCACTCGCGTTAGTAAGGGCAAGGCACCGGAGGAAGAGGTAGAACGTAGTTTTACACGCGGTCTTATACTAATAGAGCGGTAAGTCGACGTTAGGGACGTTCCGGTCGAATAAGAACTCTTATAGACCGATCTTCTTAGTCTAAATCTAAATAAGCGCGGAGCTCTCGTACTTATATAATCCGTTATATACCTTTAGTGCCTTCTTCGGCCGGTCGAAGTAAGGGTTAATGTCTGCCGGCTACCGTACTCTTTATAGTCGCTTCGCCTCCGTCGCTCGGAGATCCTCCTTCTAGCGCGCCTCTTAATCGCGGAGGACCGCCTCCTCTATTATAGTGCCCCGGGGGCACTAGTCCTAAAGCTATACGTCGTGCGGCCGGGTCGGCCGACGGGGTTAGGGCAGTACTCTCGCCGGCTTCTCGTAAGCGCGTCGGATCCGGTCCGCTATGCCTAACTCCTCGGTTCGCTCCTTATACCGCGCGAGGCGGTCGTTAAGGTAGAGGTTAAGCGGCGGGACCGCCGTCTATATCTCTAGGTTCTAGATTAAGGTCGCCTTAAACGCCTTAGCTATTACTTATAGGCAGCTCGACTAATGCACTATAAGCGCCTTTACTAAGCCGGTAGGTTTCCTTCCTTTAGGCGTAGGCTTATAGAACGTCGACGCCCTATAGGCGAGCGTGCTCCGAACTATACTAGCGTAGACCGTCCTCGCGCTTCGCAATCGTATGCCTTATATAGACGCCGCGAGCCCGGTAAAGGCTAGCGCTTATATGCTTATTTTCGTCTTAAGCTTCCTAACTTAGGCTTTCTATCGTAGCTTTCGGTTAAACTAAACCCTTAGGAACCGCCTATCTTCGACCGGCCGGACTATATTCGTCTTAAGCCGAAGCTTCGTCGGTATCGGCTTATAGGTCTACGTAAAGTAGATTAGCTCGCTCTTCTTTAGCTTAAACTTAGCGCCGACCTCTCTTACCTATTTATTATACTTCTTTTAAGCGCTCCTTAGACGCTATATAGTCGCGGCTATAGTCTTACCGTAGGCTAAGAGGTTTATATCGTCGGTAAAGCCGACGGTAGTAACCCCTATCTCCGGCTTAAGGTCGTTGTATAGTAGCGCGATATAAAGGAGGAAAAGGATTAAGGAGAGGGGCGAGCCTTAAGGCACGCCCGTAAGCACCTCCTAGGTCTCCGCCGGCGCGCCGTTAAAGTAAAGCCGGGCCGTCCTCCCCTTAAGGAAGCTCCTAACCTACGCGATAACCTAGCCTAGGAAATCCCTCTAGCGGAGGGTCTCGACGAGGTACGTATAGTCTACCCTATCGAAAGCTTTATTAAGGTCGAGCTAGAGGAACGACGCTACCCCTCCTTAGGCCTACGTCGTCTTTACGAGCTTTATTATAAGTCGTATCGCCGTTTTAGTAGACCTCTCGGTCTTATTCCCTATCTGCCCTTTAGGCAGGAGGTTATACGCCTCTACTACGTCTATAATCCTCCTCGCGACTATAGCCTTAAGGATCTTCCCTACTATGCTAATAAGAGAGATTAGTCTCTACCCCCGGGCTTATTAAAGCTAGGCCGCTGTCTTCCCGGGCTTTAGTAGGACGATAACAGCCGCGTGTTAGAACCGTCTTAGAAAATGTCCGACGTCGTAATTAGTCTACGCGGCATTAAGATGCTAGGCTTCTTCGAGATATAATTCGAATGCTAGACCGAATATATATAGGATAAGCTCTATAAGGACTTTAAGAAAGCTCTACGGCAACTATTAAGAAGGTGTAGCATGTATATAGGCGGGACGAATACCCCTTTAGCGTAGCAATTTAATTTCTTTATAATATACGGCGGCGATCCTAAGGCGCTCTTTAACCCTCTACCACCGTAGTCTTAAGACGAACCCTAGGTGTTTAACCCGGTGGTTATAACGCCCTCGCTACTAGAAAGAGACGATAAGGGACTATACATTAAGATATTAAGAAATGCCGCCGCTATAGCTAAAGCCCTCGTAACGCTAACGCTAAAGCCTTCCTCGCCCTCGTTAGCAGTAATAATACTAGCGGCTTCGACTCTTTAAAGTCCGCTAGTTGCTATAAGGTTATAGCCGCAGCTATAGCCGCACGCTTCGCTAAGCCGGCTAAGCCGGCTCCCTATTCCAAGCCGACTTCCCGTTCTAAGCCGGCTCCCTATTTAAGCCTAATCGCCTGCTTTACCCGCTCTAAGCAGCACCTCTTCGGACTGCTCCCTTAGCCCCTAAAGCGAGTCCTATAATAGCTCTCGCAGCAGCTCTTTAAGCTGCTCGGAACCTATAAAGCTGCCGTATATATAGCAGCTTCCCTATTAATAGCGCGCTCCTTAGCATGCCCTAAAACCAAGCATATACCGCCGCTGTAAGTCCCCCTTCTAGTCTCGTAGCGCACTCTTTTGCCACCTCGGCGAAGGATGTCACTAGATAAAACGCGTGCAGACTTCCTCCTAGACCGTTATAACCTAAGCCCGGCATACACTACTAAAGCAGGCTAATTGCAGGCACTATAAATCCTACTTTAACTCCCGAGGCGTACTCTTCCGTTACCTTGCTAATAGATGTCGCTACTAGAAGCCCTTATAAGCTTCCTCTTAGCCCGTTAAACAATAGGGCAACCGATTCTCCCTTAACTAATAGTCTCCCTAGCCCTAGCTTGCTATATAGCCACTCTCTCGTTACCGTAGAGCAAGAGACTATTACTAGAAGTCTATATAGGCTTCCTCCCCGCCGGTCACCCGGTAGTTACCCTCGCTACGGTAGACGCCCTTATCTTTATATATTTTTTTTCCGAGCCCTAGCAACGCACCCTTCGTTCCGCGTGGCTAGCTTAAAACGGCAAAGCAGCTCGTAGAAGAAGAACTCTCGAGGGATCCCCCTGCCCGTTGCTCTGCCCCGGCCCTTCCTTCGTGTATTCTCGCTGCTCGTTGCTTTGCCTACCTTCCTAACGCTCCCTTCCTTCATTCGCTTATTGCGTTACGTTCGTTGCGCTCTCGTTGCTTCATTGCTCGTTGCCTATTGCTCGCAATACCGCTCTTTTAATTTAACCCTCGATGGCATCGCAAGATCCGTCTTTCCCTCTCTCTTCGTACGTTCGATGCGTTCGATGGTTTAGGGTTGAATTAGGTTATATTCCTTTAGTTCGACCTTATAGCGTTGTTAATGTGTTTACAGCCTTTTAAAGAAGAACTGCTAGTATAGGAATAAGGGATAAGGGATACGTATAAGGTGCTATTATAGACACGTGATCTATATAATTACGTTTACGCAACGAGACTATATCTCCGCGATGCCTTCCCCTTTCTAGCTAGCAAGACAGACATAATATACCCCTTTTAGTTAACCCTATATAGTAGAGCCTAACTAATAATCTTTATATTATATAATCTTATTATACTAAAAGTACCCTTTGCCTTACTCTTACCCTTACTTTTAAGTAAGTACGACCTTAGCTCTACCCCTAGCTCTAGCCGGTATAACTATATTTATTATAAGAAAGACCCTAATTCTACCTTTAGCTTATATAAGCGCGGCTTTAATACTAGCTATTCTATAACTACTCCGCCTACCCTAAGCTCTAGTAGTAGCTATTTTAACTATTTCCTTAGCTCTAAAAGTAACTCTCCTATCGGCTCCTCTATTAACTTTTATAACGACTCTTAAAGTCGCTTTTATAGTAGCTCTTATAGCGAGTTTACTATTAAGCCCTATAGTAGCTCTTTAAGCTGCTCTTTTTTAAAGCCGCTGCCTATATAAAAGCTTTATTAGGGAATGCTTTTATACAAGCGGCTTTATAGGTTTAAAAAGGGAATTCAAAGAGTTAGTTAAAGACTTAATAGTAGATTTACTATAAAAGCTATTACGAGGGCTACTAAAAGAGTTAGTAAGGGAGCTAGGACTAATAAAAAAGCTAGTATAATATAGTAGCTCTTTAAGCTACTCTTTTATAAAGCCGCTGCTTATATAGAAGCTTTATTGTTTAAAGCTTTTATATAAGCGGCTTTATAGGTTTTAAAGAGTAGCTTATAGAGTTACTTAAAGGCTTAATAATAGAATTGCTATAAAAGCTATTACGAGAGCTACTATAAGAGTTAGTAGAGGAGCCGGGCTGAATAAAGAAGCTAATAGGGGAGTCGCTTTAAGGGCTAGTAAAGTAGTCTAAAAAGCTACTATAAAAGCTTAAAGTAGGCGGAGTAGTTATAGAAAGTCTAGTATTAAGACCGCGCCTATAAGAGCTAGAAATAGACTTAGGGTCTTTTCTAAAGGAAATAGAGTTATACTAGCTAGATCTAGGAGTTACGTTAAAGCTATGCCGGCTTAAAAGCGAGGATAAAAGTACTATAAGCAATATCTTTAGCGCTACTATAAGTACTTTAACGAGGTTAACGGGTACCCCTAATTATACTCCTTAAAGTCCGTCGGAGCGGTAGGATCTTTAGAGAGGCGAAAAGGAGGAATAGGAAGAGAGAGAGAGAAAGAAAAAATAAGGGAAGAGGCATTTTTAGTAGGCGATTTCTATTATAGCACTAGGTAAAAGCTAGATAACCTTATTGTTCTATAAAGAGGAGAAGAACTATAGAGGCTAAGGGCTTATTTATATATAGGACTATATAGTACGTAGTATATTACTATATACTATATTATATAATATAGTACTATAATAGTACGCCCCCTTTAGAGACGATTATCACGGTGTTAGGTTATATTACATATTATCCTACGTAACCTCTATATCGTATATATAGACATTTAGACCTAGTCTATAGCTATGTCCCTTCGTGGATTAATAATAATTATATACCCCCCCTTAAGCTCGTTTTCTTATAGTTTAATCTACTATTTTATCCTATTGCCCTTAATTAATATTCTCGCTATCTTACCCCTTTCTTTTCTAATCTCCCCTCTTCGTAACGCGAGTCCGCCTCCTCGCTAAACCCCTTCGACTAAGTTTTCCTCGATTATTAGAATTTTCCTAGTGTAGATACGCTATCTCGACGCGAATTACATAAGATTCCCTTCTTCCCCCTTTACCCTTTCCCTATTATCTTCTTCGTTGCCCTATTTAATCTACGATATCCGACCTCGTTATAGAGACCGATCCCTCGTCCGCCGCTACCCCGGCCTTTACTCCGCCGACTCCCGCCGCTCTAGAGCCTTAGAACGACTACCTTTCCTACTATCCCCGTCTCGCTACTTTACTTTAGGCCTAACGGCCTATATTCGACTCGTTCGCCTACATTTAGGCTTACGCTACCCCTAATTTCCGCCCCCTATAGGTCGAGTCCCTTACTTACCTTAATAATGCTTACGTTAAGTTAGATATAGGAGTACTTATCTCTTAAGAGCACGCCGCCGACCTTTAGCGGTAGCTTAACCGTACTACGTCTTTTCTCCTCGTCTTTACCGAGCGTAACGTAGCCTAGGACTAGGCCCTAGCCCCTGCCCTTGCCCCTACCCGTTCTTATATCGCCGACCCTAAGAGCTTCGCCGGCGACTCTAGCACTTAGAAGCAACGTTAGGAGGCTTTCCGGACCTAGCGTAACGGCCTTACTATTAAGCTCTATTAGGACGCCGCCTTATACCCTACGGAATAGGACCGTATTCTCTACGCGGCTAGCCGGCTTATTAGCCGGGCTGCCTCTATTATCGCTAGCGTTCCTTAAGACGTCCTCGATAATAAGTCTTTCGCTAATTAGCAGTATACTACTATTAAAGCCCTTACCGACGACCTTAGCCTAGTCTTTAGTGCTAATTTTACCCGCGCTTAGTTAGAGGCCGACTTTAACGTCCTATCGATAAAGAATATCTCTTAGCCGGACTTCTATTCGAAGTTTACTTAGCTTTAAGCCGACTTATTGTTTAACGGCACCGCTTACGTCGCCTACCTTTATTCGAAGGTCTCTATCGAACTTACTAACGCCGCCGCTTTATAGGTCGAATACCCGGCTAATAACGACTTTACGGCTTAAGCTAAGATATATTTTACGCTTTAGGATAACTAGCAGCGTATTAAGGCCCGTTCTTAACTCTAGCCGCCTTATAACCCCGCTCGCACTAGCCTTACCTCGCCCGCCTTACCTACGTCTCCTACCGGTGACTTAATATAGCTCGATATATTCTAGGCCCGGCTTACTAACACTAAGAAGCAACGGCGGTTTAAGAACCGTCTTTGCCTCTACTACGCTTAGCCGGCTACCGCTACCTATACCGCCTAGACCTACCCTAATAAGGGTATCGGTGCTAATCCCGGCGCTAACCCTAGCGCTAGTCCTAGCGCCGGTTCTAGCTTTAGCCGCGGCCGTAGCCGTAGTAGTAGTACGTCTGTCCTACGCTTGCTTAACCCCCCCCCCCCCCGCTATTAGGTTCGCGCTATTAAGTAAGGCTTTATCGAAGGTAAGGTAGACGACCTCCCCGCCTCGTCCCTATCCTTAGAAAATACGTAGCTCCCTCGCTTTATCGTACGATAGAGCTCTTAGTGTCTAAGTTTATAGCTTCGTTTAATACTAAGGAGGATCTTTGCCTCCTTACGGGAATATAACCGCGTGCTTTACTTATGCCTTTATCCCTTATATCCGCTAATGTTATTATAAGTGCTTTAGTTGACTCCGGCTATTCCGGATACGCCTTTATACACGCTTAGACCGCGTACCGCCTTGCCCTTCCTATCCGCTAGCTCTAATTCCTACGCCGGCTTTCTCTCGCCGATAGTAGCGACTATAAGTCCGGCTCTATTACCTATTGCGCTTTTTCGGTCTCCTAGATTAGCGCCTATACTAAGTCTATCTACTTCTTTCTTACGAAGCTTAGCTATAAGGTTATTCTAAGCCTCCTTTAGCTACGCTAGCACGACCCTATTATTAGCTAGCGTAGTAACTCCCTTTCCTTTTAGTCCCCTATTTATCTAGCCTCCTGCCTTTCGGACTACTAGCCTTATCTTATTTTAAGCCTCTCGGCTACCTTTGCCCGCCTTGCCTGCTATATCCTAGCTCCCCCTGCCTTTATTTTAGAGGGAATATAATTAATAAATATAATTCGTTTTCCCCCCGCCCCCTTTATCGAAGATTTTAACGACGAGGGCGAACCCCTTACCGCTACGATCCCTATTCCTACCGCTGCGATCCCTATCCCCGCCGCTGCGATCCCTATTCCCGCTTATATAGCCTTAGCCCGTCCTCCGGCCTTTGTGTATTCCGTCCGCTTTAGCGACGTTCTTAAGTTTATTCCCCTATCCCTTAGCCCCTCCCTCTCGGCGTTTCTTAAGGATGCCTTTAACGTAGGTAAACCCGCCTATCCGGACTCCTCCCGCTAGGTTAACGACGCTAACTCCGACTCTAGCTATAACTCTAACTCCTTAGCTATCCTCTACCTTCGCCCCTACGTTCAACCTCCTTACCTTCGTCCTATCTATAAGACCGCTAGCTACCGCCGCCTTATATCGCGATTAAGTTATAAGACTATTAGACTTTATCCCCTCTGCTTTTCGTCCTTTAATGACTTAGCGTTTAACGTTTAAATACTTAACGTCGACGCAATAGTAATATTCTACCGGTAGCCTAAAGTCTAGACTTCTTAAACCTTAATTAAGGCCTTTACCGCCGAGCTATTACTTACTAAGCCTTTACTACCTATCGACTAAGATATCTTTAAAGACTTTTATTAAGCCGTTTTAATTAGATATATAGACGCTAAAGACGCGAAAGCCTACCTTAACCCCCGCCTTTACGACTTCGTCGACGACTACTTTAATAAGATCTACCTTAATAAGATCTCCTTTAACGATATCGTTAAATTCTTTAAAAAGTAAGAGAAAGTCCTTTTTACGCTCGATAAGCTTTAGGCTAAGGTCTTTAAAGAGCTTTACTATATAATCTATATATAGCTTAAGAGCGAGGCCGATAAGCTCGCCTTTTACTATACCGTTAATACTTAAATTAACCTTAAAGAGGGAATATAACCTCCTTATACCCGCCCCCGCCTTTTTAGCGAAGCCGAAAACCGGATTATCTACGCGTATATTAACGAGCAGCTTAAGAAAGGCTTTATCCGCCGCTCTACCTCCCCCGCTATTACCCTTATTATACTTACCTATAAGCTAGGCGAAGGCGTCTATTTTTATATTAACTATCGCGGCTTAAGTAACGCTATAATTAAGAACTATTTCCCCCTGCCTTTTATCTACAATACCTTCGCCTATATCTAGAAGGCGAAGGTTTTTTACTAAAATCGACGTTATCGCGGTATTTAATCGCCTTTATATTACCGAAGGATATAAGTAAAAGACTACGTTCGTTATATAGTATAGGCTTTTTAAGTATTATATTACCCTTTTTAGCCTTACCGCCGCTTTATCCTACTTCTAGAGTTTTATTAATATAGCCTTTTACGGTATCCTTAATAAGTTCTACTTTACCTATTTAGACGATGTCTTAATCTTCTTAAAGACGCGGGAGGAGCATTAGGCCTACGTTAATACGGTTCTTAAGCGCCTTAACGCCGCCGGCCTTTAGCTTAACGTAGATAAGTATAACTTCTACGTTACTAAGACTAAGTACCTTAGCCTAATTATCTTAGATAAAGGCATTCGTATAGACCTTAAAAAGGTTTATACGGTCTTAGACTAGCCTGCCCCCTCCTTTATTAAAGACCTCTAGCGCTTCTTAGGATTCGCTAATTTTTATCGGCGTTTTATTCGCGGCTTTTTTAAGCTTACGAACCTTTTAAACGCCTTTACTAAGAACTCTACCCTTTAGATTTAGTCTCCCGCTTACGCTTACGCTTTTAAAGCCCTTAAGCACGCCTTTACTACCGCCTTAGTCTTTATATACTTCGACCTTTATTATAAGACTATAGTTTAGATAGATGCTTTTAACTAAGCCACTAAGGGTATACTAATATAGCTCCTCGACGATAGTCGTTATTATCTAATTGCCTTCTTCTCGTTAAAACACTCTACTTAAGAGTATAATTACGAGATCTACGATAAAGAACTCCTCGCGATTATAAAATCTCTTAAAGAGTAGCGCCTTAAGCTTAAAGGCCTACCTAAGTTTAAGATAGCCTTAGATTATAAGAATCTTTAGTATTTTATAACTATAAAGCTCTTTAACTAGCGATAGGCCCGCTAGGCCGAATTCCTTAGTCGTTTTAATTTTAAGATTATCTTTTAGCCCGGCTTTTAAGCTATTATCCCTAACGCCTTTAGCCGCTTACCTAGCTCCCGCCTTCTCTCCTTTACTTACTAAGCCGACGAGAGGATTAACTACCGATATTAGTTTATTCTCTCTAAGTCTAAGGTCAATGCCTCCTTTTACCTTAATACTACTACCGCCCTTAATACCGTTAAGGAGTCCGATTCGTTTATAAATATAATTTATAAATATAATTCCGACTGCTTTAACCTCTACGCCCTCGACGACTTTAAGCCGATCGATAACCTTATCGACCGGGCCTTTTCCTCCTCCCCGCTTATCTCTATTATTCGCGTAGCTCTTTAGTCCCCTTAGCCCCGCTAGCCTTGCCCCTATTAAGCCCCCCTCCGCTCGATCCCTAAGACCGCTCTCTCTAAGGTCTAAGGCCGGTTCTATTTCTAAGGCCGGCTCTTCGTTCCCCTTAACGACGCCCTAATCCTTTAGATCCTCGTCCGCGCTTATACCTCCCCCCTTGCCGGCTACCTTAGACGTACGAAGACCGCTAGCCTCTACCGCTAGTCCTATATCTAGCCCGGCATATATAAGTCTATTTCTAGCTTTATACGGAATTATTATATATGCCTACGTGCTAAATCCCTTCGTTCTTCCCCCTAAGGCCTGCTTTAGCCCTTAAGTATTCCCTTTGCCTTATAGACCGATATATCCGTCGACTTTATTACCGACCTCCCTATCTACCGCCGTAATAGCGTTAAGTTTTCTAATATCCTTATTATCGTCGACCGCCTTACGAAAATACACTACTATATTTTAATAGCCTTAATAACCGTTAAAGACGTTATTAACGCGTTTATTTCCTATATTTAGTCTCTTTATAGCACCTATGCCTTTATTATTAGCGACTATAGTACTTAGTTTATCTTAGCTTTCTAATAGTAGCTTAATCGTCGCCTAAGTTACCGCCTTTACCCTAGCTCCGCCTACTACCCTTAGACTAACGGTTAGACCGAGACCGCGAACGCTTAAATAGAGGTTTACCTTCGTTATTATACTACCTACCTTTAAGACGATTAAGTCGACCTCCTTCCCTTCGCTAAGTTTACTATTAATAATTAGGTCTTTAAATCTACCGGCCTTTCCCTTTTCTTCGCTAACTATAGCTTCTACCTAAAGCTTAGCACTAAGCCTTTTAGTCTCCCCCCGCCCGGTATAACCCTTTAGTAGCGGAAGGAATACCTCTACGGTAACGCGCTTGCTTCCCGCCTCTAGCGTATCTTTAACTTCCTCCGCGATACGATCGAGGATGCTTAAGCTACTTAGGCTCGCTACGTAGACGCCCGACGGACTCCCGCCTTAGCGTATTAGCCCGGCGATATAGTATTCCTTAGTATACGCTAGATCTAGACCTTCTATCCTATAAAGAAGCTCGACTATAAGCGGGAGGGCTTATATAAGGTCCTTAAGGTATATAAGATAGCGTATCTTCTTCGCCTCCTTAAGGGCAGCCGCTTTTACCCTATTTTTATTACTCCCTTTTTACTAAGACCTAAGAGCCTCCTTTACCCGGCTAGTCGGAGCTTAACGTCTAGCCCGCCGATAATAGCGTTCTCCTTTCCCTTAGCGACGACGACGGCGATAATACGCACCTTAAGTAGGAGTTTTCTTCTATCCTCGCGTAACGGTAGTATACCTCCGGGAAGATTAAATATCGCGTTTAATAGCGTTATAGCCCCCCTACGTAAGAAGACTCCTCCTACTTTAACGGCTGCTAGGACGACCTAAAGGCTTTTTACGCCTTTAACCCGACTAAGCCTAAGCCGGCCTTTTATACGGCCTTCCTTATGTCTTTATCTTCGCTTAAGAAATAATAAATATAATTTATTAATATAATTTACGTTACGACGGTATACGTTAGTTTCTTAGTTTTACCCTTTGTTTCTCCTTATTCCTCTCTCGTTCTATATTAAGCCCGCTTTTAGGACTAATTAATATAGATTTCCTTCGTTTTTATTAGCCTATTGCCCCTTTTAGGCGTTTAAGTCGAACGCCGATTTAAGGGGGATATACTATTATAGTATTAGGTTATATTTTATATTATCCTACGTAACCTCTATATCGTATATATAGACATTTAGACCTAGTCTATAGCTGTATCCCTTCGTAGATTAATAACAATTATATACCCCCCCCTTAAGCTCGTTCTCTTACAACGATTTAGTCCTGAAATTGCTAAGAAATCGCTAAAATCGTCGAAATCGCTTGCTAGAAATATTATTTTGCTAGAGATTAGGATGCTATAAGAGAATCTTTAAGGGAGGGCCTAATCTAGAGGGCCGGGCTTATCCGGGTTATATCTATAGAAGCGTTAAATAGCTTTAGGATAATCTCTTAGGTTATCTTCGGGCTGCTAGGTCGGTACTTAGTAATGTTTCTATTTAATTAGATAAGTTAAAGTCGGGGCTTCGTTATCGTATATGTTAAGAATCTTTTTAAATAAGTATTACTATTTGCACTAAGTGTTGTCTCTATTTGCACTAAGTAGACTTAAAATCTTTTTGCGCTTACCCTCCGCGCTTACCCTGCCTAACCTAATTTATATGCAATAATATAGCAACAGCGGGGTCCGCGCAAAGTGAATAGTCTAGACGGGCGTCTACGCTTAATTCATGCGAATAATACGCTTAATTCGCCCTTATAACGCATCTTAATTCGTAGCTCTTAATTTATAGCCCTAGGCTGCGTAGCCCTAGGCTGCGTGGCCCTAGGCTGCGTGGCCCTAGGCTGCGTGGCCCTAGGCTTCGTGGCCCTAGGCTGCGTGGCCCTAGGCTGCGTGGCCCTAGGCTGCGTGGCCCTAGGCTGCGTGGCCCTAGGCTGCGTGACCCTAGGCTGCGTGGCCCTAGGCTGCGTGGCCCTAGGCTGCGTGGCCCTAGGCTGCGTGGCCCTAGGCTACGTGGCGGGAATAGCCTCCTTTATAGCGGACGACGTAGGCGTAGCTCTGCCGCTCTTAACGCCCCTGCCTTATCTCCCTCCTAATCGTCTGCCTTATGTATTTATACGCGCGCGCGATCTTGCTTACGACGGCTGGCTAGACGTCTAACTGCCTTCCCCTTCCCCTTATAGCTCGTCTATCTCGTATTACGTACGTATACGGCGCACGCTCGCATTAAGGCGGCGGGTGCTAGCTTAGCTAGACCGCGATAGCTGCCTCTACGTGCCTTATATGCCTCTACCTCTACCTCTGCCTCGTGTGCCTTACGTGCCTTTCTGCGAGGCTTACTATAAGGCTTGCTATTGCGAAGCTTAAGCGTCGTTATCTTAATCTCGGCTTAGCTCTAAGTCTTAAGGCACCGGTAGGGGCACGTTCTTTAGTGCATAAGGCCGACTACTAAGGTTTTAAACGATATTAAGGTCTTAGATTCGAAGGAGTAGTTCGTCGAGGTCCTAAGGGTAAGGATTAGCGTAATTTATATAGAAAAGGGGGGGGGTCTTACTAACGGCTTCTTAAGCTATTACTAAGGATAAACATTAAGCTTAGTAAGCGGTATATCGGCCTAGAGTATATCGGCTTAAAGTCGTTAAAAGATCACTTAGGAATAAGGAAGTCCTTACTGCTATATAAACCGCCTTATATAAGGCGGTAGCGGCACTAGCTCCCGCGGCTCTTTCCTAAGCTCGAAAGGTAATACGGCTAAAGCAAGACGGTGCTACTTAATAAAGAGGTTAATAGCTTAATAGGTAACCTTAACGTTAAGCTTTTTAAGCTACTTTTAGCTAAGATATAGTAACCGCTGCTGACCTTACTGCCGGGCGGCTTTTTAGATATAGTAACGTTGCTTATTCTCGATTATCTATAGTAAGGCGTTATAGAGGTAAAAGAGATCGCCGGTGCCTATAAGCAAATATAACTTTACGTCCTTATAGGCAGTCTCGACCGGGCTATTAACTCTTTAGCCGAAGTTACGATAGCGGCTAATAAAGCAATAAGCCTACTGCTTACGCTAAGGCATATGCTTGTTTAAGATATATCGTAAGATATGCCCTTAGTATTCGCCGTAAGTATAATTAAGAGCCCGCTAAGCCGATTAAAAAGCTTCCTTATTAAGAGTATAAATAACTAACTTCTAAGCGGCAAATATACTCTCGCGGCTATATTCCTCCTTAGGCGGGCCTAAGATTCCGTCTTTAGCCTCTTTAGCCTTTTATTAAGTACGGACTCGTCCGGTAGCAACCTCGGCAGCGGCAGTAACCGCGGTAGCAACCTCGGCAGCGGTAGCATCCTCGGTAGGGGCATCGGCAGCGGCAGTATCCTCGGCAGGGGCATCGGCAGCGGTAGCATCCTCGGCAGGGGCATCGGCAGCGGCAGCATCCTCGGCAGGGGCATCGTTATTATCGCCTTAAGGCGCCTTCTAGCGGGACTTAATCCTCGCATTAACGTTAGCGTTAATATAGTATACGTAAAGCTATTGCTACGAGGCAGGAAAAACGCGTAGGAGTGCGTTGTTAAAAGCCTTTTCCTTATCTATAATGATTATAGTAGGCTTTAGGGCCTTAACTTACTATCGAAGGTTATTAAGTTATTTAGAGAGCTATAAGAAGCCCTCCTCCTTTTCCGAGTTAATAAGGCTAAATGCGAAGTTAGCGATAGACTTTTAATCGGTAACCTTAGTGGCCTAAAAGAGATATATTTTAAAGTGGTTTGTTTTATATATATTATTGAGTCTTAAGACTTCTAAGAACCGCTTCTATATCTGCTCGCACTAAGGATATATCTAGAAGATAGCCTCTACCTTTTGCTCGTCCTCGTCGTTAAACTTAACTATATGCTTTAGACCGCCGCGTTAGAGGTAGTTAATAAATGCCTAAGTAGCCGTCTTACTACCGAGGGCTACGGCGCGAATTTTCTAACGATCGTTATAGATATCCCGCTGCCGGAAGAAAGACTCCTTATCGGTAGCGTCTTTAATAATCGAGGCTACCTCGCGAGCCGGTAGGGCATAATGCTTCGAAAGACTATTCTCGAGCTCTTACGATAGCTTTATATAGCGGCGATAGGCGTTATAAGCTAATAGATCGATTAACTAACTATAGTTATACTAAGCATTATTAACGCGATAAGTCTACTTTTAATAAGATCTTTTCGTTACTAATGCAATGATTTTAATAAGGCAGTCGAGCTTTTATATAAAAGCCTTACAAAGCCCGCTGCTTATCGAGGCTCGCCGTTTGCTATAATTATAGATAAACGCAATATAGGTGTATATAACCTACCTATTAATCTCTCGCTTATAGGAGCTAGACTTCTTTACGATAGCGGCGCTATTATTTCGATAGAAGCTTTAGATAAAGCTATATAGCTCTTCGTATATATCGAAAGATAGCGAAGGCGGAAGATATAGGATTAGCAGGCCCTCGTTATCGTCGTAGCTAGCCTCGTCGCTAAGCTCGTCGTCGGCAGGCTGTTTAGGCCGGTCGGGTTTAAGTAAGAGTTATAGATCTATTGCGAAGGCTGTATAAAGAGCTTTACTTTGCGATATAGAATAAATAGACTATTTACTTTGCGCGGGCCCCGCCGTTACTATATTATTCTATATAAATTAGGTTAAGCGGGGTAAGCGCGGAGGGTAAGCGCAGAAGAATTAGGTCTAATTAATATTAATTTAGTGCAAATAGAGAAAACACTTAGTGCAAATAGTTATACTCTTTTTAATTCCTATATTTCTTCGATATTGCCGTCGTTATCGCGTTCTACGATACGGCCTACGACGTTACGTCGTTCCTCTTAATTAATCTATGCCTAGCCTAGCATTATTCCGGTATCTAAAGCTATACCTTAGACGTATAGAAAGACCTATTAACCTATATATGCTTAAGGAGGTTAATAACTATAGCGCCTCGGTAGACTTTGAGAATAGGATAAGGTCCGTCCTATTTATCGTCTTATTTCTTCTTTAGGCGATTAGTAGCTATAGTCTCTAATAAAACTATAACTATATTACCGGGCCGGAAGAAGGAACCTTTATCCCGCTTTATATTAGCGGTATCCTTATATCTTTATTATAAGGCTAATGCAAGGGCTTTAAGCTAGGCGAGGATACGATTAAAGCGGCTAGCTATTGCGTTTACGCAAAGAAATTCCTTTTTCGCCTATAAGGAGAGAGTTAAGGGTCGAGGACTATAAAAAAGGCAGACTAAAGGTACGTTTAGGAAGGTAGGAACGATGGTCAATAATACGAATAATCCTTTATTACAATAAGGTTGCCCTCTCGTAATAAGACTAAACCTTGCCCCTCTTTTAAGATATATCGGGGCCTTAGGGATATACCCTTAGGCCTTAAGAGGGGTTATCGGGGACTAGCTAGCGACTAATACCCGAATAGTCCTTAAGCTAAAATGCATTATCTATTATATATATATCCCTGCCTCCCGACTCTATAGTTGCGTAGGTAGCTGCGTTATAATTATCCCCCCTTTCTAAAGCGGACGCCTTAAACGCTAGGATAGCTTTAGGTACGAATAAAGTCGTAATAATAAGTAAAGAGTATTGCTATTTGCACGGATATAAATCTCTATTTGCACGGAAGTTCGCTAAAATCCCTACTTTTTCTACGCGACCCTACGCGCTTATATCCCGCTACTAAATTTTCCGTATAGGTATATAGTAATTACGAGGGCCGCGTAAATCGTGTATAGCCTTAATTTATTTACCTAGTGAATTTAATAGCTATAGTAGGTGCCCTCTACTACGTGCCCTACTCCGTGCCCTACTGCGTGCCCTCTACTACGTGCCCTCTACTCTATATAGGGCTCTTTAATATATGCTTTATATAAGGGAGCAGATATCTCCCGATTGGTTTATCCTACCGGCACATAAAGATATGCATTAGAACCGCCGTGCATTATTGCATACAACATGAGTCACCCGGCTGCATTAGCCGCCCGGATGCTCGAGATAGCGAATGCCGAAGTATGTGGTGTGTGTGGGGACTAATGTGCGCATGGTCCACAGTCGGGCCCCGGTCAACCAGGGTCACCTACACCACCTCCTATTACTCGCGCATTTATTCACGCCACAACCAGGATACCATACGAGGTCAGACCACATGCACCTAGCTCAGAATTAATAGCGCTTTCCATCCCGACAATCAGTCAAGTCACATGTACCTTTATTCCTGTGCAATTGGCTATATAAAGGGATCTTGGTCCGCACCTAGACAGACTATCACTAAGCAATTCTACATCCTCTTCTCTCTCTCATCTTTGCATCTTCCTCGACACTTTCTGCATTTGCCGTGATCCTCTGCCTCTGAGCTTCCCTTTGGGCTCTTATTCTTTATGCCCTACTGCGTGCCCTCTACTATATATGCGGCTCCTTAATATATGCTTCGTGCCCGGCTCCCGGCTGCGTGCCCTCTACTGCGTGCCCGGCTGCGCGCTATCTACTGCGTGCTCTACTACGTGCCTTACTGCGTGCCCTACTGCGTGCTCTTTGCTGCGTGCCCTCTGCTATATATGCGGCTCCTTAATATATGCTTTAAGCCCTACTACGTGCCCTACTACGTGCCCTACTGCGTGCCCTACTGCGTGCCCTATTGCGTGCCCTTTGCTGCGTGCCCTCTACTATATATGCGGCTCCTTAATGTATGCTTCGTGCCCTACTACATGCCCTACTGCGTGCCTTTTGCTACGTGCGCGGCTGCGCGCCCTCTACTACGTGCTCTACTGCGTGCCTTACTGCGTGCCCTACTGCGTGCTCTTTGCTGCGTGCCCTCTGCTATATATGCGGCTCCTTAATGTATGCTTCGAGCCCTACTGCGTGCCCTACTACGTGCCCGGCTGCGTGCCCTACTACGTGCCCTACTGCGTGCCGTACTACGTGCCTTATACTATATATACGGCTCCTTAATATATGCTTTATGCCCGGCTGCGTGCCCTACTGCGTGCCCTCTACTACGTGCCCTACTATATGCTTTATGCCCTACTATATGCTTCGTGCCCTACTATATGCTTTATGCCCTACTATATGCTTTATACCTAGCTTCCGGCTGCGTGCCCTACTGCGTGCCCTACTGTATGCTTTATGCCCGGCTCTACTACGTGCCCTTTACTCTACTACATACTCTACTATTTTTCGCACGATTTGCGCGGCTCTCTTAATTGCTATATACCTACACTAGATTTTAGTAGCGGGACATAGGCGCGCGGGGTTCGCGCAGAAAGAGTAGGGATTTCCTAGACTTCCGTGTAAATAGAGATTTATATCCGTGTAAATAGCAATACTCTAAGTAAATAAGACTAAACGTAGTATATTAATAAAAGACGATAGTTATTATTTTATATATTATAATAATTATCGTATTAATTACTCGTTATAATAGCTATTGCGCAATAGGTAGCTAGTCGCCTACATATAGTTAGCGAACTATAATAGAGTGCTTCTCTTTATATATAAAGTTTTTTCTTCTTTTCTCTTATTATGCGTATATAACTATATACTGAATAATTATAGACGAAAACATTTTAACGAAATCCGACGCTATAGGTTTTTAACGAAGAACGAGCATAGCGGTAGAGATACCTCGAAAACGCGGAAAGCAGCTAAACAATATCCTACCGGTAAATCTATTAGTTATAGCTTAAGTTCTCAAGTTATCGGCTACTAAAGTATCGATTACAGACGCCGTCGCGATAGTAAAGGAAGAGATAACGCTAAAGAAGAAGCGTTTAAAGAGGATTCCTACCGGAGAAAAAACGATACTATTGTAATAACTCCTCCTAGATAAGAATATTCTGAGTGTATTAAAGCAATCGATATTATCGTTAAAGGGAATAAAAGTCGACGATCTACTATTTTATTAGCTATTTAAGGGACTATTTATAAGCATAAAGAAACCTATTATAGTAGAGTCTTAAGAAGGTGTTAGATCTTTAATCTACGGCTCAGACTAAATAGGCACGATTGTAGGTCTTAATAGGTCTAATAGGTTGCATAGCAAAAGAGGTTGTATTAATGTAATAATAAAGATCTATGTATAGCCCTTATTTTCTTAAGGGGCTTGTTTTATAGGAAACTTTCCACGAAGCCACGTAACGGTCATGCTGACCTAATGTAGTGGCCTCTATTATGTAATCTCACACACCCCCCTAGCTTCGAACCTACATCCGCGGGAGGGAAGCTAGCGTAAAGAGGTCGCTAAATAGCTTAAATCCGATGAGTTTTTAATCCTCGTTCTATCGTTAAGCCATCGGGTCGGGACATTATTAATCCCTGCCCTTTTATTCCTACGCCTAAGCGCCTTAGAGAGTGCGGCTTCTTAAGCTCTTATACCTCTTCTTAATCCTTCGAGGACCCCTCGTCCTTACTATTTTCCTTCTTAGCTCTCTACGCTTAATCGAGCTATAGAGCCTTTAAACGCAGCCATACGTAGCCTCTTTAAGCCCTAGGTCCGTCGTCTCTCTAACGTCGTCGCGGGGCGTAAAGCATACTTCGAGGCTATCTACAGCCTTACACCTCTTAATCTTCCTATACTATATAATTATCGGTTTATATCGCTTCGTCGGTCGATTCGGGGAGCTTTCGATCGGCGAGGCGTTGTAAGATATCGTAGAGGCCGATTTATTTAACAAAGGCCTTAAAGGAGGGCCCTTAAAGCGCCTTTATAAGGCCGTCTGCTATTATCTTCGCGGTAGGAGTATACTTAACTTCGATAGTCTCGTTAAGGACCTCCTAACGAAGCTAGTGGTTGTATATATCTATATAGCGAAGCTTCGTCTATAGAGTTACGACTTCGGCCTTAACTAGTCGGATAGTCTAAGTGTTATTATATTAAATGCGAATTCGGGAGTTATCGAGGGAGACGTCGAGCTCTTTAATAAGCTTGCTTATATAGATCGACTCCTTTACTACATGTAATAGAGCTAGAAGCTCCGCCTCTATTATTAAAGTTATAATAGTATCCTATTTATTAGCTCTCTAGCCGATTAGGCCTCCGAATAGCTTTATAGCAAATGCCTAAGAGCTCTTGCGATTAGTGTTATTAGCGAAAGAGGCGTTACTTACTACCTCGAAGTCGTCTCTACCCCCTAGACGAAGCGTGAATCCACGAGTGCGGTGTAAATAGCAGATGACTCGATCGATAGCTTCTTTATAGTTCGGTCTAGGGTTAGTATTATATTTGCAGAGTTTTAATATAGCAAACGCGATATCGGGTCGGGTAATAACCGCCGCGTATAGTATAGAGCCTACGTTTACTTAGTAGGACCGTATCTCGTAGTGTTTAGCGACCCCTTTATAGGGAAAGAGGTCGTTTACTCCTATCGGTGTGTTAAATAACCTACGTTTCTTCGCTAGTCGGTAGATCTTATTAATATAGGCGGCTTATAATAGCTAAATATAACCCTATTTGCGATTACGTAGAATCTCGATACTAAGGAACTATTGTAGGCTATTACCGCCTATAAGCTTATACTTTCCTTTAAGCTAATTCTAGAGCGATTTAGCCCTCTCTTAATCCTTCTTATAATATGCAAAAACGATGTTATCTATATAGAAGAAGACGATAATGCCGTTAAACACTAAGCAGTAAGGTTCGTGCGGTACTGTCTGGAATCCTATCTCCCGGAGCGTTAACGTAAGTTCGCGATGCTATAGAAGAGGGGATTTCCGTAGTCCGTAGAGTGCCTTATCGAGCCTAAGCACGATCGAGTGTTTCCTATATCCTAGAGGCATCTTTATATAGATAATCTCGTCGAGGGTAGCGTTAACGAAGGCGTTAATAGCGTTATACTATATTAGCTCGAGATCGAACCTTACCGCGATCGTTATAAGTGTCCGAAAACTCCGTCCCGCGAGAGTAGCTACGTAGGTCTCTTACCCGTTTCTAAGCTATTAATCTCCTCGTATAACTAATCTCGCCTTGCATTTAGAGAGTCTCCTGTATTTATCTGTCTTATATACGTATACCTATATATAGTTAAGCACTTAGCCTTTCTTCGTGAGTGTTTTATAGTCGACTTTAGTCTACGACCTTATTTTCTTATGGCTTTAAAGATATAATCGCTCCGCCTCCTCGAAGTAAGGGCTAAGTAGATAGTGTTTAAGCTATCTATAATATGTTAGCATAGCTGGAAGGTCTCGCCGATGCACTTGCCTTTTTAGGATTAGGCGGTCGAGGTAAGCCTTATCCTTAAATCGTAGCGTATTAGTATCTCTTAAGGTCGGTGCGGCTCGAGTGCCTACTATAAATGCCGAGTGCTAGTAGGCGTGTTTTTAATCGTGCTACGGAGGGGATTATTCCTAAGCTTTTAGCTTATATAGGCTTGTTTTTAGTGCTATGGAGGGGTTCGCTCCTTATTTATATAGACTTAATAATAATGCTACGGAGGGGTTTACTCTTTATGTATATAGACTTAATAAAGATGCCACGGAGGGGTTTACTCCTTATGTGTGTAGACTTATGTTTGTATGCGGTAAAGGAAGTGTTCCCGCCTAGAAGGCTGCTCGCGAGTGTTTGTGATTTTCGCTCTATGGTTTTATCGACTAGTTAGCGAGATGTGATTAGATTACAGCTGTAAATAGGGCCGCTAGGGGAGTATTCGGAGGAGTAGGTAGAGGCTTAAATCTAGCTTCCGTGTACTGCTTCGTGCTCTCTCGGTCGTTCTTAGGCGCTATTGCGTAGTCTATATCGTCTTCTTAGCTCGCCGCGTATGCTAGGTTTATATCTTCGTAGACGAGAATATCGTTAAAGACTTAATCATTAAGTACCTATAGCGCGTTGATTCGGTTATTGTCGGGAAGGCTGATGTTCCTTAGGGCTAGGGCTAGCTCCTTAAGGTCGCTCTCCTTAACGCTATCGGTAAGACTCTCGAAGGTTCTATCGAAAATCTCCCGCTCGTTAAACGCAACGTCTCGTATAGTAATAACGTTTCCTTTAGTAGGCACCTACACGCGGTAGATATTAGATAATGTATATCCTACTAGAAAGCCTACTTAGGCTTATAGGTCGAGCTTCTTAAGGCGTTGTCTCTTTTCCTAAGCTATAGTAGTTATCGCGAATACTTTACACCTATAGGCACGAAGATATTATTGCGTAGGCTTCCTACCGGTTAGTCTTTCGTAGGGACTTTCCTACTTATAACTATACTTTAGTATACGGTTATAGAGATATACTGCTAACTTATATATCTCTCGCTAAAGTTGCGTTAGAAGTTTGCCTCGTATTGCCCGCGATTTGTCCTTAATTATACCCCCTAAGCGCTCGGCGCTACTATTTTAGTCCTATATATATAGGGCTAAGGGCTCGATTTTAAGGAGTCTCGCCTTAAGGAAAGCTTCTACTACTAGCTTCTAACTAGTAATCTCGTTGTTATATTCGATAGTCTTAGTGTAGAATTAGTATTAATGCGTAAGGTAGTTAAGGCCGGACTTAAGGGCCGCGATAATAGTTTCTGCGAGGCGGTCCTATAGGTAGAAATCCTATATAAAGCCGCTCGCCCTATCTGTTAAGAGCATTAGTAAATTATAACCTTTATTATTAGGCACGAAGTTATAGAAGTTAATTGTAATTCTCTCGCCTATAACGCCTTTATCTTAAGGAGCTCGTCGTATTATCCGCTTTGCTTTAGCGGTGCTATAGTTGTCGCACTAAGTCGTTGTAATGCCTTTAATCTTAATACCTTCGGAGCAGTTAATAAGGTGTTCGAGCGCTCGTAGTCCCGGATGTCCTATCCGGAGATGCTAAAGTTCTACCGTTGCCTTTTATAGCTTCTTCTTAGTATAGCTATCGAACTTATTTCGGCGGGTATAAAAGGCCCGCCTTATTGTATCGTAGGGGATGTGTTTTAGGACGAACTATCCGTAGTGTTATTCGACGAGTCCGACTATAGTATTATTAGCTGCTCGAAGCGTCGACGGTCTACAGGGTCGTTCGTCCTACTATATCCCCTATTGTTTTAATAACCTATAGGAGATTAGGTTATACGTAAAGTTCTTATAGAATGCGACATTAAGCAGCCGTAGTACTTAAGGCTTAAAGGAAGGGGTTTAAAGGCGGACGTTAACGTCGCTATATCCGAGGATAGGCACTTTTTCTGCGCCTGCCTAGAGGAAGTCTCCCTCTTTAGCTATCCTAAAGTTCTTAAATCGTAAGATCTCGTTAAAGATATAGAGTATCGTTCTATAGTCTAGAATAGCCGAGTGGTAGAGGGGATAAACGTTAATGCTAAAGGAGGCCTTAACGAGGGAGATAAGGAAAGAAGCCGAAGGGCATCTTCCCTTTTCCCGTATTAGTCAATCCTTATCGTCTTTAAACGTTACCTTCTTCCCTTTTAGTCGTTAGACTTCTTTCGCGATCTTAGGGTCTTCTATGCTCTTCGTGATAGCTTCCTGTCTATTCCCTAGCCATTAGTCGGGGGCCTTATCGGACTTAATCTCCTAATAGTTCTTAAGAGTATAGCCCTTAAGCGTGCACAGCCTACACTTAGGAATACCTCGCTTATCCGAAGTAGCAGCCCGTAATCTCTTTTTATTGTTTTTATTATTTTTATTGTTTTTAGTGTTTTTAGTGTTTTTATTTTCTAACTAGCCGTCTTATTTATCGTCCTTTTAATCGTCCTATCCGGCGAAAGAAGGGCTAAAGGCGCCTCTCTTCGTATAGGACGGTTAAGCAGGTAGTTTATCGATAAAGACGGTAAACTCGTTAGTTATTATATAGATGTTAAAATCTGCGTTATTCTTAAGGTGCGAAAGGTTAAAGGAATTAACCTAGTGATAATAGTAGGGATTGATAAAGGATAGGAAGTCAGACACTTAAATACTCTTATAGGTAGCTTTAGGGAGTTTTTCTTAAATCCCTTTATATATAACCTTCTTCTAACTCTCGAGCCAATAGTGCTAGTTCTTCGGCTAACTCGTGGAAGGCTTAATTGCCGCTTTATAGCGAACCTAAACAGCACGGAGGATGTCTTCCGGCTTGCCCTTTGCCTCCTTCTTAAGCGTGGCGTACTACTCCTTAAGGTCTTTATCGGGCTTGCAATAAGTCTGGAAAAGGTAGTCGGAAATTATTATAGCAATCTAAGTGCGTAGCTCTTTAATGTCCTTTCTCTAGCTCTCTTATTTCTTCTCCTTATAGAGGAATACCTGCTATTTCTAGGATCCTTTAGGCGGTTGGCCTTATTAGATTATTTCTTCGTCTACGGTGCGAACGCGAGATCTCTTTAGGGCGTTGTCCTCGATAGGCATCGTCGGAGTAGGAAGGAGTTTTTCGGTCCCGAAGACCTAGTCCTAGAGGTTGCTATCGAGGGCCTACGCCTTAAACTTATTGTCCTAAAGGGACTAGTTAGCATTATCGTTGAGAATAACCTCGTTTTTCTTAGTAAGGGTAGACATAGTAATTGTCGGCCTAAAGGAAGCCTTTTTCGGTTTCTAGTTTACGGTTCCGGTGGATTAAAGTATAAGACTCTTAATTATTAGATCTTTAATCTACGGCTCGGACTAAATAGGCACGATTATAGGTCTTAATAGGTCTAATAGGTTGCATAGCAAAAGAGGTTGTATTAATATAATAATAAAGATCTATGTATAGCCCCTATTTTCTTAAGGGGCTTGTTTTATAGGAAATTTTCCACGAAGCCACGTAACGGTCATGCTGACCTAATGTAGTGGCCTCTATTATATAATCTAATAGAAGGATAGGCGATTGCTAAGCGTATAACGCCGATGCTTATAGAGTCTAAGATATTCTCGTCGTTTAGTAAGAACGATAGAGAGGAGGAAATAAGGGCTAATGCCTAAGGAGAAACCGCCGATATAAAGAACCTCTAAAAAGGGATATAGCTAAAGAAGAAGGCTAAGAAGGCCGGAGTTATAGAGAGTCGCCGAGCGAAATGCTATTAAGTAATAGAGCTATACTATATTAAATATATAAGCAGTAGTATATAAGGGTTTAGTAATAATAAGAATAATACTAAGATAAATAAACTGTCTTATATTTGGAAAGATACGCGATTAAGCCGGTATATCTAGTATAACTCACGTAGTAATCCTTATAAATCTATAAGTTCCTTATTGCCCCTTAAGTCGGGATGAAATCGCTTATAAAATTATAAATGCCCGCGATAATATTAGGTAATATAGCTAATTTATATAGGATTCAGACGAAAATTATAGAGTTATAGAATACTCGCGATAAAGTAGAGAAAAATATGATTAACCTAATCTTTCATTAAGTTTATACGTCTTTTATAGCCGCTATAACGTCTTATAGGGAGGAATAAGGAGTATCGGGCCCGAAACGTTCGTATACTAAACACTAACTTAAATATCGGAGCGCGTCGAAGGAGCGACGTAAGACTATAAGTTAAAACGGCGACTAAAAGCTCCGTTTGCTAATTAAGGACGCGGGCTTTACCCTATATCGTATAGCCTAAGAATACGCGTACGATAACCTATACGACGTAATTAAGGAGAGTGGCCGACGAGGGTAAGGCAAATAAGGAAAACATCTCTTAATTATTGCCGAGTTTATTAGCGAGACGGAAGTAAGAGAGTTCCGCCGTATAGATATTAAGGAGTAAGGGCGAAGCGGCGGTAGAAACGTAGAGAAGGAATAGAAAAGTTAGGGTAAGCTAAAAAGAAGTTATTTCGTAATGCGTTATTTCCGCTATTTCTTTAGTTATATCTTTAGGTATTCGTTAATAAGTTCTTAGGCATTTACTATATCGTCTTAAACAACCCACTCGTTATATTCGGCTAGCTAACCCTCCTATTTTACTAAGTAGTAGGTAACGCCTTTCTTCTTCTTATAGTCTTTAATTTGCTAGACCGACTATTCTCCTTCGGTATCGTCGAGGTTAAGCATCGGCAGTAATTCGCTAGGGCATTAGCTAGTAGCCCTTTCTGCCTACGGTTTAAAAAGACTAATATAAAATATATTATAAAGCCGGTAATATTTGTTTAGTAGGGCTAAGCGGTACGCCTACTTGCTAATAGCTTAAAGAACCTTAAAAAGTCTAATATATTTAGGTAATAACTTCCTTCTTTAGTCCTTAAGGCGTAAACTCTTTATAGAGAGTTATACTAAGTCCTTAACCTTAAGGGTAAGTAGCTTATAATAGGGGTTAAAGAATTTCTTTTACGACTCGATAGCTTATCGCTAAGAAGTCTCTAGCTTTTTCCTTAAGTCTGCTAATCTATTAAGGCGAGCTCTCGCTTTAGGCACTCCCCTAATAATAGCATCGTCCGTAAGGTAGATATAGTAGTCTAGTTAGTACCCGAATAATGCCTTATTAAGCGAAAAGCCTTTAGTTATATTCTTCGCATTATTATAAGCGAACTAAGCCTTTTATAGCAGTCTAGTCTAGTTATTCTATTCGGCATTTATATAATACCGAAGGTAGTATTATAGTGTCTAATTCACCCGTTCGGTCTAACCGTCGGTTTATAGGTAAAAGGCTATCGATAACCTACGTTTTATCCGTAATATATAATAAAGGTCTAACTAAAACTTACTAGTAAATAGAGATCCTCTATCGGAAATAATGCCTTTCGGTACTCTATAGATAAGCTTAATCTTATAATAAAAAGCCTTAGCTAAATTAAGCGCTATTATTATCTTAAAGACCGCGAGAAATACGCTATACTTAGTATATCGGTTAATGATTATTAGTATTGCGTTAACTTCTCTACTATCGAACTATAACTTTAGAGAACCGGTAGTAAAGTCTATAGAGACTTCTTCCTAAGGTCTTATAGGAATAGGCAGCGACTTAAGGGCGCTATATAAGCGATACCACTTTAAAACGGCGCTTTAATAGATATAATACGAACGTACATAGCTATTTATATTACGAGCTATTCCTTCCTAAAAGAATTTCCGGGATAGGAGGTAATATATACAAAGCACCCTTTGTAGGGCATCCCGGGGCTGCTTACATCAGCCATAGATTAGATAGCGGGAGCTATACCTAGCTCCTAGGGCTCGCTACCTACCTTAAATAAACCATCCTTCTTTACCTACCTTTCCACGCTGCTTAGTGCACTAAAATAGTAGCAACACCTTGCCTCTTCTTCGGCAAGCATTAGAGGCCCTTATAAGCCCTCTACTAAGCGCCTCTTAAAGCCGCACTAAGCGCCTCTTAAAGCCGCACTAGCGACGCCTTTATTTACGTTGCTTTAGAGCGCTAAGTTCGCTCGCCAAAAGCCAATAATCCTTTAGTCTACTTTCGGACGACCACCTCGCTGTTTTCGGCTTAGCCCGCGTCGAGCCCCCGATAGTAGAGCTAATCACTCTCTCTTCCGCCTTAGCGCCTTATTAACGCGCCCTTCGCTATTACGATAACCTCTCTCTTCTAGCAAGCCTAGAAACTATTAACTAAGTCTTCCCTTTTTTTCTATGTGTGCCTAAACCTCTTTACACCTATTTTAGGTGGTTGCAAATTTTTATATACACTAACCGATTTTCTTTATGCCACCCGATTTTCTGTGTGCCGCCCGACCTTTCTTATACCGCCCGACTTTCTATATGCCGCCTGCCCTACTGCTACTTCGGCTTACACCGACCCCCCCCCCCCGCTCCCTACGATGCCTCGCTACGAGCAATAGCAACCGAGCTTTGCCTATACCCGAGTTTCCTTCGATCCTTATCGTCGCTAATAAGAGCGTTAAAAGACCCGAGCCTCGAGGGACCGAGACACTTCTTTTCGCCGCGGCAGACATACGTAGGATGACGACCGACGCCGCGATCGGGATGACGACCCTTACTAAGAACGCCGCCGATAAGAGCAATAAGAGACCTCCTAAGTCTCGAAGGACCGAGATCCTTCTTTTCGCCGCGGCAGAACCCACTATAACGACCGACGCCACGAACGGGACGATCGCCGCCTTACCCGTTAGGGCGAGGAATATAGTAAGGAAGAGGCGAAAGGAGCCTAATCGAAGATCCGTGTAACGGCAGCTTCGCCTCTACCAACGATAGTCCCGCGGCCTCTGCCGTACCTTATTCTACCGTCTGCTGCTGCACGTCCTGCTGCGGCGATATCCTTGCCGCCCGCTAGCCGTATGACGGCAGCTTCGCCTCTGCCGTACCTTGTCTTACCGCCTGCTGCACGCCCTATTGCGATGTCTACAGCGCGCTCTGCTTCGCCGCCTACTGTACGCCCTATTGCGATATCTGCAGCGTGCTCTACTTCGCCGCCTACTACACGCCCTATTGCGATATCTGCAGCGTGCTCTGCTTCGTCGCCTGCTACACGCCCTATTGCAATATCTGTAGCGCGCCCTATTCCGCCGCCTGCTTCACGCCCTATTGCGATGTCTATAGAGCGCCCCGTTCTAACAATGCCTTCGCCGGCTGCTAAGGCTCCTCCGGCCCTAAAGCCCTCTTCGTGCCGAAAGTGTAAGGCGCCCTTTGCTTCCCGGAACGCTCTTTTTAAGCACCTTCGTAGAGCCTGTCCCGGCTAGCAGAAGGCGCCTGCCGCCGTTATTGCGACTATTCCCTAACCTACCGGCAACCCTGCCTCTTCTCTCGAGACCGTTACTTAAGGATTTTCTATTAACGATAACTTCGGCAATACGTCGCCTCCGGCCGAATTAAGCACCCCTCTCGCGACTGCTCTTACGCCTGCTTTAGCCGTTATCGAAGCCGTCTATACGACTATTCTCGCGGCTATTATTCGCCGTATTACATCCTCTTCCGCCTCTCCCGCCGAGAACGTCTCTTAAGAACTCTCTGCTATTAACGCCGGCTATACGACTATTCCCGCGGCTGCTCCCTTAAACAAGCCGCCGTAGCAGTATCTTCTTCCTACCGCCGCCTCGCCTACTGTTAGCACCGTTTGTACGACTATTCCCGCGGCTGCTTTAGACAAGCCGCCGTCGCAGTAGCTTCTTCTCCCTGCCGCCTTACAGCGAGATCTTTAACCTCCCGGCAACTCGTCGCCTCCGGCCGCTGTCTTTAAGCCGGGGCGGGATGCTATTCGCCTAGTTATAGCCACCTGCACGACTATTCTCGCAGCTGCTCCGACTAACTCGCCGCAGCAGTATCTTCTTCCTGCCGCCGCCTCGCCTACTGTTAGCACCGTTAGTACGATTATTCCCGCGGCTGCTCCTCCGGACAAGTCATCGCCGCAGCAGCTTCTTCAAGCTGCCGGCTCGCAGCAACGTCTTTAACCTTCCGGCAACGCGCCGCCTCCGGCCGAATTAACTACTCCTACGATTGTTCCCGCGGCTATTATTAACTCGTCGCCCCCGGCCGCTATCCTTAAACCGGGGCGGGATATATTTCGCCTTATTATAACCGCCTCGCCTGCTGTTAACGCCTTTGGCAAGTCGTCGCCGCAATAGCATCTTCTTCCTGCCGGCAACTTCCCGCCGTAACGATGCTTTCAGTCGCCGCAGCAGCTTCTTTAAGCTGCCGCCTCGCAGCAGCATCCTCTTCCTGCCGGCGACCTATCGCCGCAGCAACTTCAAGCTGCCGACAAAGGTGTTATTCGCCTCGTTCGACATCTTTAAGCTGCCGCCTCGCAGCGATGCCTTTAACCTACCGGCAAACCGCCGCCGCCTTAACGATGCTTTTAACCTACGCCACTGGCCGTAGCGTATAGCATAACGCGCCGGCCCTACGCCCCTTAGCGCACCGATTAGCGCCGCCTTAGGCTCTCGCAATAAGACTGTTCCGCTGCGCGCTTCGCTACGCGCTTTTAGCATGATTAGAGAGCAGCCGCTTGCTCCGCTGCCTAAAGAGATCGCCGTTATATGCCCCTTTCGGCGATTGAGGAATAATCTAGGCGATAAATAATCACTAGCAAGCGTGAGTGTGACTCACGAGAAAGGAACGAAGGATCCGGGCAATAGCCCGATTAAGATTATTATTATAACTGCTATAGTCAGCAGGCTTTTCTTTTATGCCGGCATTATAATACATGCAAAGCACCCTTTGCAAGGCATCCCGGGGCTACTTACATCAGCCATAGATTAGATAGCGGGAGCTATACCTAGCTCCCGGGGCTCGCTACCTACCTTAAATAAACCATCCTTCTTCACCTACCTTTCCACGCTGCTTAGTGCACTAGGAGGTCTTCCGTGCGGGCTATTCCGAAGTATCCTATAAGGGGATCGTCGTAGTAGAGCTATATAAGCTCTTGCCTTAAAGCAACCTCTACGGGCACTACGATTCTTCCCGAATATAGAATAAATCCGTTTAGGCTTAACGACTAAGGATTTACCCCTTTTCCAAGGTACCTTCGGCCTATACTCGCTATATAGTCCACGGATCTTCCGCTTAAGTCCTTTTTAAGAGCTTAAAAGGGGGCTCGGAGATATTACTCTTATAGACCCTTTTATAACGAGCTGCCGACCTAGCTATTTATCTTTTATATCGTTGTTTATAACTAAGAACGCTTTTAGCCTAAGTGGCTAACTCGGCGGGACTTATTCCTAAATCTTAAGCGATTGAATCTTAGAGAGCTTATGCGTTTTCCTTACGTAAAGTCATTTCGTTAAGCTTAAAGATAGGAGAGACTTAAGAACTCGTCTTAAGGTCGCTTTATAAAAGATCTATAGCTATATATACCTACTAAATAATTGCTAACTTCTATTATAGTTCTAAGAGTAGCTTTATAGACGGTAAGGCTTTGCCTATAAATTCTAGCTTCCTTAATTAAGCATCGGCAGGATTTAATTTACCGGCTTAGTATTAAATTATAAAATCGAAAGGAGCTAGGTATATACACTAATATACTTATCTTTTATTAAGGGATATTTGCTTTATAAAGCCTTAAAGGTTTTAGTAATATAAAAAAACCTTAACGGTATTAGCCGCCTTTTCGACGTAGTATTACTAGTATTTATATAACTTAACAATACCAAATATCTGTTAATTAAGGGTGCCGTAGTTTAGCTTAAGGCTAGTAAACTTCCGTAATTAAAAAGCAATCGGATAATAATAGCCTTCGTTATCGGGCTGCGAAAGAATGCTAGCTATTGCGAAAATTAAGGCATTAGTCTTAATGCAAATTAGTCTTTAAGGGTCGAAGTATCGGAGAAGTAAGGCTATTATAAAGGCGTTTTTTAAGGCGTAAAACGCTATTAATTCGCTAGTGTTTAGCTATACTCGTCCGGGCTTTCTTCTCTTAACGCTCCTTTTTAATAACGTAGTAAGAGGGGCAATAATACTAGAGTATCCTAAAATAAATCGTCGGTAATAATTTGCAAAACCGAGAAAAACTTAAACATTATAGAAAGACTAAGGTTCTTCCTAGTTTATAATAGCCTTAAACTTGGCTAGGTCTATTGCGACTCCGTTAATAGATACGATAAATCCTAAAAACTCTAGAGATTGCTTATAGAAAGTGCACTTAGATAAGTTAGCGAATAGCTTTATATTCCTTAGTCGTTTAAAGACTTATTGCAAGTGTTCTATATACTCCTCGTAAGTCTTAGAAAAGATTAAAATATTATTAAGGTAGACGACGTAAATAGTACCTATAAGGCCTTTAAGAGCTTAGTTAATATATAACTAAAATATAGTAAGGGCGTTAGTTAATCTAAACGGCAATACTAAATACTTATAGTAACCGTAGCGAGTACGAAAAGTTATCTTCAATTTATCCCCTCCCTTAATCCGGATGCGTTAATATGCATTTTTAAGGTTAATCTTAGAGAAGTATTTAGCCCTTTAATAACGGTCTATAATCTCTAAAATAAGAGGGAGTAGGTAGCGATTCTTATTAGTAATGCTATTAACCCCTCGGTAGTCTATATAAAGACGCAAAGTGCCGTCTTTCTTAGGCACGAAAAGGATAGAAGCTCCGGCCGAACTCTTAGATTTTCGGATAATACCACGCTTAAGGGACTAGTCTAGCCACTCCTTAAGAACCTAAAGTTCGGACTAAGAAAGAGGGTAGATAGGCCTAAAAGACGGCTTAGAGTCGGGCAATAGGTTAATTGCATTATCGGTGCCCTTCTTCCTTAGCAATAAATCGGCCTTATGCTTAGAAAACACGTCTTTAAAGTCTAAAAGAGTCGCCGGGATTTCCTCCCCCGTTTGCTTAGTTAAGAGCTTATATAGCAGGAGCTAATAATCGTGTCTTATATATATATGTCCGTGTGTAAGCTAGCTAGCTATACGAGAGGGTAGCCCTAATAGCTGCCCCTAGCATAAGGCTGACTAATAGCGGGCTAACCGTAATACCTCCCCTTAGCCGAATCCTACTACTATATAAGGCGGTCCGCGAGGGTTATCTTAGTATTCTTCCTTAAAATCTATAGTATTTATATAAAAGGCGGCCTCTAAAGGCTACCGTAGGCAATTCCTGCTAATTCATCCCTATAACGTATTATTACGTTTTCGTACGGGCAATTCGCGCCTATTTTAATTCCGGGTTCTTTTTTTTATCGTAGTTATATTACTATAAGGGCGGGCGGACTAAGCCTCTTAAGACAGTATCGTCGTTCGTTATAAGAGAAGGCAACTAGCCTCTTAGGATAAAAATCGTCGTATTATAAGAGAAGGCAACTAGCTTCTTAGGATAAAAATCGTCGTATTATAAAAGAAGGCAACTAGCCTCTTAGGATAGAATCCTCGTATTATAAGAGAAGGCAACTAGCCTCTTAAGATAGCATCGTTCGTTCGTAGTTATATCGTATAAGAGAAGGCAGACTAAGCCTCTTAGGATAGAAGCTATGGTTTAGTCCGCTAGCCGGCGTTAGTCGGTTGGTAGCGTAAGAGGCTTTTTCTTCGTTTAGACCTTACGGACAACTATATCGGAGGGAGGGAAGGAAAGTTTTTTAAAAGGCGGCTTAAGGGCGATAATAGGCTGTACAGCGCGAGAAAATTCCCGATCGTTTCGTTCTATCGGACCTAACGGACAACCCTATCGTAGGTAAAGGGGCTCGAGGAGACTCTTTTAGTCTCTCGGCTTAAAGTCGTAATAAAATGCTCGAGAAGACTTTTCTTTCGGTCTCTTAGCGTAAAAGTCGATCGCTATAATTAGAACAAGGCGAAGAAATAGCTACTTAATGCAGTAGAAGGTCGTCTTATAACGCAAATAGAAGCGTATAAAGGCTTATTACCTCTAGAGCTTATATAGCAAGGCCTAATAATCGTGTCTTATATATATATATCTGTATATAAGCTAGCTAGCTATACGGGAGGGTAGCCCTAATACCTGCCCCTCGTATAAGGCTAACTAATAGCGGGCTAACCGTTATACTTAGGGTTCGCTAAGTCGTCGTCTTTATCCGGAAATAGTATAAAATTTAGGTCCGGTATAACTATATAGACCTATGCTTTATTCCGGCACTTATATAAAACCTTCTACGGCTAGCGTAATAATACCTTAGAAAGTTAGTGTTTAAACCACTAAGCGCGCTTAAAAGGAACGAGATATTTATATTCCTAAGAAAGTATAGGTATACTAAGTAAAACTAATATGTCGTCGGGTTTTAATCCGTTATCGACGCTAATATAAGGGCGAGTAATTGTCTTTTCCTTATAGCGATTATCTTAGAGTTAGATAGAAACTTCTTAGACTCTATATCGTCTTATATATATATCGCCGACTACCCTTAATCTAAGGGTCGATAAAGGAAGCTATCGTAGCCTTTATTTTCGAGTAAAATTTATATCTATTAGGTCTACTTTACTACCGTAATTAAGATTAACGATAATTTTATAAGGTATTCGCTTTAATAGCTTTCTAATAGCATATAGTCTCTTAACTACCTTTACCTATAGCTTAGTCGAAGGAGAGGTATTTACTTTAACTTTTAGGTGTTTCCCTTCTTCTTCGTTAATTCTAAATCGGCTATAGCTCGGTTAGCTTTCGCTAGCGCGCGGCAATCGGCTTTTATATAGCCTAGTTTTTTATAATTCTAATGAATAAGTATGCCGGATTAGCTTTCGCCGTTTCGATAAGAATTTCCTTAATGCACTAAGCAGCGTGAAAAGGTAGGTTAAGAAGGATGGTTTATTAGGGTAGGTAGCGAGCCCCGGGAGCTAGGAATAGCTCCCTACTATCTTATCTATAGCTAATATAAGCAGCCCCGGGATGCCCTGCAAAAGGTGCTTTACATATATTATAATGCCGGCACAAAAGAAAAGCCTACTAACTATAGTAGTTATAATAACAATCTTAATCGGGCTATTGCCTAGATCCTCCGTTCCTTTCTCGTAAGTTATACTTACGCTTGCTAGTAATTATTTATCGTCTAGATCGAATTCCTTAATCGCCGAAAGGGGGCATATAACGGCGATCTCTTTAGGTAGTAGAGCAGCAGCCTTAAACGGGTGCTTTCTAATTATGCTATAAGCGTATAGCGGAATAGTCTTACTGCGAAAGCCTAAGGCGGCGCTAATCGGTGCGCTAAGGAGCGTAAGGCCGACGGGTTATACTATATAATACGACTAATAGCGTAGGTTAAAAGCATCGTTACGGCGGCGGTAGCTTACCGAAGGCGTTATTAAACGGCTAGCCGGTAGGGTAAAAGTATCGCTATAACGATAGCTTGCCGGTAGAAAAAAGATACTACTACGGCGGAGGGTTGCCGGTACTAGGGGGGACTAAAAATTCGTCCCTACCCCCCCTCCTTCTAGGAGGGGGGGGACACCGACTAGCTAAAGAGTTTAGCGATAGGCCAAAAAAAGGGTACTTAGTCGCACCACCTATTTTCCTAGTAAAGCAAAGTACCCCGATTTTTTCGGGTAGATGCACATTTTCGTAGCTGCCTTAATAAATAATCGCGATACTACTACTTACACATCGCATAACACTATATCGCATAATATATCGCACGTTAATAACTAGGTAGTAAATCTAATTTAAATCTAACGTTCTAGCTTAAGAATAGGGAATAGTTCCTCCGCATCGGCTTCCTATTCCATCGTGATTTCAAGCCCGTCAACCTCTAAAGCAAGGAATTAATATCGCGAAGTTGTCGTCGCGACGCGTTAGTATTGCATTATTACTATCACTATAAGCGGGCTTAATGCCGTAGTATACGGCATAGGCATTTAAACGAGGATACTTATATTTACGTAGGGTGCTTATACTAATAGGAGGTATCTTTTTTTTGGCCTGTCGCTAAACTCTTTAGCCGGTCGGTGTCCCCCCCCTCTTAGAAGGAGGGGGGGTAGGGACGAATTTTTAGTCCCCTCTAGTAGGGTAAAGACCTTAAAGAAAGCGAAATATATCCCGCCTTAGCTTAAAGATAGCGGCCGGAGGCGACGAGTTGCCGGAGGGTTAAAGACGTTACTACGAGGCGGTAGCTTAAAGAAGCTACTATAGCGATAGGTTAGCGGGAGGTTAATAACGTTACTATAAGCCGGTAAAGAGAAGATACTATTATAGCGGCGATAAAGATATCGTCTTAATAAGGCGTATAGCCGACGGCGAAGACGTTATCTTAATAGGATAAATTATAGATTCTTAGACCTTAAGAGAAAGGGCCGCTTTACCGGTAGGTTAAGAAATAGTTATATAGCCGGCGTTAATAGCAGTAGTAGATAAAGCGGCATTAGGAATAAAGGCCGCGGTAGGAGAGGCTACGAGGCGGCGAATAATAGCCGCGAGAATAGTCGTATAGACGGCTTTAATAGCGGTAGAGAGTCCTTAAGACGAGAAGCCGGAAGAGACGTTCTCGTGAGAAGAGGTAGGGTTACCGGTAGGTTAAGGAATAATCGCAATAACGGCGGTAGGCGCCTTCTACTAGCTGGGGCAGGCTTTACGAAGGTGCTTAAAAAGAGCGTTCCGGGAAGTAAAGGGTGCCTTATACTTTCGGCATAAAGAGGGCTTAGCGGCTAAAGGTTCTTTAGGAATAAAGCCTATAGTAGACGGCGAAGCTATCGTCGTAACGGCAGGCGGCGAAGCAAAGCGCGCTATAGATAACGCAGTAGGGCGTATAGTAGGCGGCGAGGCTATTATCGTAATAAAGCGTATAGTAGGCGGTATAGATATCGTCGTAGTAAGGCGTATAGTAGACGGTAAAATAAGGTATAGTAGAGGCCGCGGAACTATCGTTAGTAGAGGCGGCGAAGCTACCGTTATATAGCTAGCGGGCGGTAAGGATATCGTCTTAGCAAAGCGTATAGCAAATAGTAAAATAAGGTATAGTAAAGGCCGCGGAACTATCGTTAGTAAAGTCGAAGCTACCGTTATATAGCTAGCGGGCGGTAAAGAGATTATCGATTAAGCTCCTTTCGCCTCTTCCTCTCTATATTCCTCGCCCTAACGGGTAGGGCGGCGATCGTCCCGTTCGTAGCGTTAGTCGTTATAGTAGGTTCTACCGTAGCGAAGAGAAAAAGGCTCTTAGTCCCTTAAGGCTTAGGTCTTTTAACGCTTTTATTAGCAACGATAAAGATCGAAGGAAACTTAGGTATAGGCAAAGCTCGGTTGCTATTGCTCGTAATAAGGCATTATAGGGAGCGGGGGGGGGGGGGGGGGGGGTCGGTGTAAGCTAAAGTAGTAGTAAGGCAAGCGGTATATAGAAAGTCAGCCGGCATATAGAAAATCGGGTTATTAGTGTATATAAAAATTTACAACCACCTAAAATAGGTGTAAGGAGGTTTAGGCATATATAGAAAAAAGGAGAAAACTTAGTTAATAGTTTCTAGGCTTACTAAAAGAGGTTATTATAAAGGGCGTTAATAAAGCACTAAGACAGAAGAAAGAGTAATTAGCTCTACTATTAGGGGCTTAACGCAGGCTAAGCCGAAAACAGCGGGGTAGTCGTCTAAAAGTAGACTAAAGGTTGGTTTATTCTTCGCGAGCTTTACTAGCGCTTTAATATAACGCAAATAAAAGCGTCGCTAGTACGGCTTTAAGAGGCGCTTAGTTAAGGCTCGTAGGCTCTCTACTGCTTGCCGAAGAAGAGGCAAGGTATTACTACTATTTTAATACACTAAGCAGCGTAAAAGGGTAGGTTAAAAAGGATGGTTTATTAAGGTAGATAGCGAGCCCTAGGAGCTAGGTATAGCTCCCTACTATCTTATTTATAGCTAATATAAGCAGCCCTAAGATGCCTTATAAAAGGTGCTTTATATATATTATAATACCGGCATAAAAGAAAAGCCTACTAACTATAGCAGTTATAATAATAATCTTAATCGGGCTATTACCTAGATCCTCTATTCCTTTCTCGTAAGTTATACCTACGCTTATTAGTAATTATTTATCGTCTAGATCGAATTCCTTAATCGCCGAAAGGGGGCATTTAACGGCGATCTCTTTAGGCAGCGGAGTAATAGCCTTAAATAAGTACTCTCTAATCGTGGTATAAGCGTATAGTAGAATAGTCTTACTATAAAAGCCTAAGGCGGCGCTAATTAGTACGCTAAAGAGCGTAAGGCCGACGGGTTATACTATACGATACGACTAATAGCGTAGGTTAAAAGCATCGTTATAGCGGCGGTAGCTTACCGAAGGCGTTATTAAATAGCTAGCTAGTAGGGTAAAAGCATCGCTATAACGATAGCTTGCCGGCAGAAAAAAGATACTACTACGGCGGAAGGTTGCCGGTAGGGTAAAGACCTTAAAGAAGGCGAAATATATCCTACCCCGGCTTAAAGATAACGGCTAAAGGCGATAAATTGCCGGAGGGTTAAAGACGTTATTATAAAGCGGTAGCTTAAAGAAGCTACTATAGCGATAGGTTACCGGGAGGTTAATAACGTTACTATAAGCCGGTAAGGAGAAGATACTACTATAGCGGTAACGAAGATATCGTCTTAATAAGGCGTATAGCCGACGGCGAAGATATTATCTTAATAAGATAAATTATAGATTCCTAAGCCTTAAGAGAAAGAGCCGCTTTACCGGTAGGTTAGGAAAAAGTCGTATAGCCGGCGTTAATAGTAATAGTAGATAAAGCGGCATTAGGAATAAAGGCCGCGGTAAGAGAGGCTATAAGGCGGCAAACAATAGCCGCGAGAATAATCGTATAGACGGCTTCGATAGCGGTAGAGAGTCCTTAAGCCGAGAAGCCGGAAGAGATATTCTCGAGAGAAGAGGTAAGGTTGCCGGTAGGTTAAGGAATAATCGCAATAACGGTAGTAAGCGCCTTCTATTATCCGGGGCAGGCTTTACGAAGGTGCTTAAAAAGAGCGTTCCGGGAAGCAAAGGGTGCCTTATACTTTCGGCATAAAGAGGGCTTAGCGGCCGGAGGTTCCTTAAGAATAAGGCCTATAGTAGATAGCGAAGCTATTATCGTAACGGCAGGCGGCGAAGCAAAACGCGCTATAGATAACGCAATAGGGCGTATAGTAGGCGGCGAGGCTATCGTCGTAATAAGGCGTATAGTAGGCGGTATAGACATCGTCGTAGTAAGGCGTATAGTAGATAGTAAAATAAAGTATAGTAAAGGCCGTAGAACTATCGTTAGTAAAAGCGGCGAAGCTACCGTTATATAGCTAGCGGGCGGTAAGGATATCGTCTTAGTAAAGCGTATAGCAAACGGCAAAATAAGGTATAGTAAAGGCCGCGGAATTATCGTTAGTAAAGGCGAAGCTACCGTTATATAGCTCGCGGGCGGTAAGAATATTATCGATTAAGCTCCTTTCGCCTTTTCCTCTCTATATTCCTCGCCTTAACGGGTAGGGCGGCGATCGTCCCGTTCGTAGCGTCGGTCGTTATACTAGGTTCTACCGTAGCGAAGAGAAGAAGGCTCTCAGTCCCTTAAGGCTTAGGTCTTTTAACGCTTTTATTAGCGACGATAAGGATCGAAGGAAACTTAGGTATAGGCAAAGCTCGGTTGCTATTGCTCGTAACGAGGTATCGTAGGGAGCGGGGGGGGGGGGGGGGTCGGTATAAGCCGAAGAAGCAGTAGGGCAAGCGGCATATAGAAAGTCGGGCGGCATATAGAAAATCGGGTTATTAGTATATATAAAAATTTACAACCACCTAAAATAGGTATAAAGAGGTTCGGATATATATAGAAAAAAGGAGAAAACTTAGTTAATAGTTTCTAGGCTTACTAAAAGATGTTATCGTAAAGGGCGTTAATAAGGCGCTAAGACGGAAGAAAGAGTAATTGGCTCTACTATCGGGGGCTTAACGCGGGCTAAGCCGAAAAAGCGGGCTTTACTAGCGCTCTAGTACAACGTAAATAAAAGCGTCGCTAGTGCGGATTTAAGAGGCGCTTAGTCGAGGCTCGTAGGCTCTCTAATGCTTGCCGAAGAAGAGGCAAGGTGTTGCTACTATTTTAATGCACTAAGCAGCGTGAAAAGGTAGGTTAAGAGGATAGTTTATTAAGGTAGGTAGCGAGCCCCAGGAGCTAGGAATAGCTCCCTACTATCTTATCTATAGCTAATATAAGTAGCCCCGGGATTCCCTACAAAGGGTGCTTTACATACATTATTCCTCATTTATTATTACTACGGCTATTCCTACCGTAACTATTCCTACCGTTGCGACTATTACGACTATACCCTCGGCTATACTTACGGCCGTTGCTACGACCGTTTCTACGGCTATTTAAGGTCGATCTAGCGGCGTTAGAATCTTAATAGTTATTAATAGATATATTTTAGCCTTTATGCCGGCAATAGCCTTTTTAATAGGAGCCTTTTGCCTTTTAAAAAGAGGTCGACTAATCGTTAGTTAGCTTTATAAAGCGCTTCTTATTTCCTAAAGCATTTTAGAAGCGTTAAGCAAGTTAGACTATCTCCTTACGAATATTATCTTAAATAGACGCTAAATAAAGGTAGATTTAGTCTTAAAGATCGGGACGCAATTTTGCAAAATAGGAAAGTATATAAGTTTTTTCTAGCGGATATTCTAAGTATTACTTAAGGGAATCTAAGTAAAGACTAAAATCGAGGGGGGATTAACCCTCTCGTTAGTATGCTTCCTATAGCTATATAGCTAAGAGAGTCTTACGATTAGTAATATCTTTAATTAAAATTAAGTCTTACTATTTATATAGCACGAAATCTCTATTTGTATAGTAAGATAGGTATATCCCTACTCTTTCTATACGTACTACGCGTGCTTATATCCCGCTACTAAAATCTAGTGCCGGTATATAGTAAATAAGAGAGCCGCGTAAATCGTGCGAAAAACACTATACCGTAACGCAGTAGAACACGTAGTAGAACACGCAGTAGAACACGCAGTAGAACACGCAGTAGAACACGCAGTAGAACACGCAGTAGAACACGTAGTAGAGGGCACGTAGTAGGGCACGCAGTAAGGCACGTAGTAGAGAGCACGCAGTAGGGCACGTAGTAGAGGGCACGTAGTAGAACATAAAGTAAAACACGTAGTAAGGTACGCAGTAGAACACGTAGTAGAACACGCAGTAGAACACGTAGTGGAACACGCAGTGGAACACGCAGTAGAACACGCAGTAGGGCACGCAGTAGAAGGCACGCAGTAGAAAACGCAGTAGAACACGCAGTAGAACACGCAGTAGAACACGCAGTAGAACACGCAGTAGGGCACGCAGTAGAGGGCACGTAGTAGGACACGCAGTAGAGGGCACGCAGTAGAGGGCACGTAGTAGGGCACTTTAGCGGGGCATTTCTCCCCCCTATTTAATAAGGGGGAAAAAGAGGGTTATATAACGTACTAGCACAACCTAGGCGTATAAAAGGGAAGGGAAAGGAGGAAGCATTTAATTATATACATAAGATTAATATAATATAACTAAATTAACTTAATTTTGCCCTCTTAAATATTTAACGATTTCTCCTCGAGGACTTCTACCTATAAATTATTAAAGAAAGACGATTATTGCCGTATAACTTTTGCGATACTTATATCTAATCGGTATTAGCATAATTAAATAGTCCTAAAAATACGAAGAGACTAATCGAAATAAGTGCTTAAAAAATATAATTTAAGAGATTACTCCCTAGGTAGGATATCCTAACTTGTACGGAAATCGACTAGCCGAGGCTATAATACAACTACCCTACGAATTTCTGCTATTCTTCCTAACCCTTAGTATAGCGACTGCTGCGCTTGCTTTAGGGTGTGTGCCCTTTCCTCCGTTAAAGCACGCAGTAGAGGGCACGTAGTAGAACACGCAGTAGAATACGCAGTAGAACACGCAGTAGAACACGCAGTAGAACACGCAGTAGAACACGCAGTAGGGCACGCAGTAGGGCACGCAGTAGAGGGCACGTAGTAGAACACGCAGTAGAACACGCAGTAGAACACGCAGTAGAACACGCAGCAGAACACGCAGTAGAACACGCAGCAGAACACGCGGTAGGGCACGCAGTAGGGCACGCATTAGGGCACGCAGTAGGGCACGTAGTAGAGGGCACGCAGTAGGGCACGCAGTAGGGCACGCAGTAGAAGGCACACAGTAGAGGGCACGTAGTAGAGAGCACGTGTGCTACTATAGCTATTAAATTAACTCCGCTATTAAATTAACTAAATTAAGGCTATATACGATTTACGCGGCCTTTTTAATTACTATATACCTATACGGAAGATTTAGTGGCGGGATATAGGCGCGTAGGGTACGTATAGGAAGAGTAGGGATTTAGGTATCTTACTATATAAATATAGATTTCGTGCTATGTAAATAGCAAGACTCCTCTAATATAGACGATTAAGAACTAGTTATAGCTTTAGATACCGCCTACGCTAATAATCTAAATACTCGCTATTCTTTAGAAGGCTATTTTATTAAGCTTTTTAATAGTCTAATCGCGTAAAGTGCCCGGAAATAATCTACGGTTACTACGTCTTCTACTAAGGCCGAACTCCTTATAGTCTCTTCTATAGTAAAAGAGCTAATTTCTATTCTTCGTTTATTTAACGATATTTCTCTATAACTAGATATTCCTATTCTTACTATTCAGTGCGATAATACCTAGACTATTCGCCTAGTTTCTGCCGAGATTCTAAAGATCTAGACCGCCTTAAAGCATATTGAAATTCATAACTACTAGGCCTAATAGGAATTCTTACGTAATACTTTTAATATTAAATATATCCCTTCTAATTAGATAGTTATAGATAGATTAACTAAGTTACTTCTACGATAACGCTTTTAAACGTTTCTTTACTAGCTTCGACCTACGGATATTTTATCTAAGATCTATAAGGAAGTCGATAATAATTCTAACTAGCTGGAAGGTGTTTTCCTTCTAGCTAAGGGGGTATATTAATATCACCGTCTTCCCCTATTGCTTTCTACTAGGAAATCCCCGGTCCTATTATAGAATTTATATAGAAGTGTCTATAGGATTTATATAGAAGTATTATGTGTTTCTACTATAGAATTCTATAGGCTTCTATAGGTTATTACCCCGTACTTCTACGGTCTTCTACTATAGAATTCTAAGTCCCTTCTACGGTCTTCTACCGTAGAATTCTAATTCCCTTCTACGGTCTTCTACTATAGAATTCTAATTCTCTTCTAACGGCTTCTACCGTAGAATTTATATATCCTTCTAATAGACTATTGCATTATTGATTTCTTTATTTACTAACTATAGCTAACTGTATAACTATTTATTGTACGGACACGATCTATTGTTTTCTAACCGGTGTTTTCCGTTTAACTCCTTCCTTTACCCCTTTTCCTTAGGTCTACGCGGCTGTTTTCGTCCGAGGGATTTCCCTAAATATAGAGACTAGTTAGCCCTCCTTATTAGAAAAGACAAGAGCTATTATTCTTAGTGATTTGCATTATTTATAGCTTTTAATCCTTCCTTATAGGCTGTTTTAAGCCTTAGAGCCTCTCTTCTTTTTTAATTGCTATTACCTAAATGTCGAGGACCCGACTGCCTAGCGTTCGATAATCTTTATAAGAGAGGTTTTATAAAGCCTAGCGCTTTTTAAGGCTCGTCGAGGCCTACGATCGTATATAAAGACAACGTAGGTTAGAATTAGCTAGCCGTTAATCTTACGCTTATAAGCGCTATTCTTCTCTACGATAGCAGCGCTATTCTCGCGGTAGAAACGTTATATAAAGTCGTATAGCTTATCGTACGTATTAAAGGTCGGCGAGGGCGGTAAGGGTAGAATTAGTAGGATATTATAGTCGTCGGGTTCGTAAAGAGGCCTCTCCTCGTCTTAAGAGGGCTTATCGGCGCGTAGCTGCTCGTACATCGGCTCTTAGGGAGGGCGTTGCGAATCTATCGCGAATAGCTTTACATCGCTATTATAGGAAAAATCGATAGGCACGATTTACGCGGCCCTCCTAATTGCTATATACCTCTACTAAATTTTAGTAGCGGGATATAGGCGCGCGGGGTACGTATTGAAATAGTAAGGGTCTATATATCTTACTATACAAATAGCAATTTCGTGCTATGCAAATAGCAATACTCTATTTTAATAGGATTATATTAGAATTTCTTTTTATATTCTATAAGGGGGGAAGGCCCTTATCGGGCTGCTTATCGACATTTCGAAGCCTATTTTATCTATACATTGGTGTAGGCGTAGACGGGTTTTTCGGCCATGTCGAGGTTTTGAAACATATATAGCTATGGCCTTCCGTACAGAGCTCATGTCTATCCTTAGCAAGGCGCCAATGGAAAAAGACGTCCCAGCCCAGTTGGCCCAAACACATCAATTCATCCATCTTGACGTTGATCGAATTCGTGCCAGGTTGAAGAAGAGGCCAAGCTATCATTGCCTCGTCCCGTTCACATAGCTTTTGAGACTACCGCATCTAGCGGTCCGCAATGATCGAGTACCGCTCGTGGCCAGTGCTGCTGCGATGCTGCTGGACCGCCCGGTCTGTCAGGCACATGAACTCGCAGTCTGGTGCCTCACACCTCCGAAGACTGTTGTCTCCTCCAGGCTCGGTAATCTCGCTCAACTCAATATGGCCAGTTCGTTCTGCGTGCTTCCTTCCTTCCAGCTGGCCGCTTCCTATCCAGTCACAGCCGGGAACGTCGCACTTGAGAATGAGGCCGTCGGTGTCGGTGTAGTAATGCGCCGCATGCAGCTTTTGTACGAGCTTATGCGCCTTGAGAAGAACATCGGCGTCGCTGGTGGACCAAACGGTGCGGTCTACCTCCGGTGGTAGCATGGTGATATTGTGGGGGAACTCAGAGTAGGAAAAGGCGACGCGGTCGTAATGGATCCCCGAGTAGACCAGGATACATCGCCGTTGTTTTGATTCTCCGAAGGTGATGAGTTTTTCCGTCTTGGTGCACTGTCAGCTTGTGAAGCGGACACAACGAGAATTCCACGCAGTCTCTCACCTGGACGTCGTAGGTGCAGATTTGAAGGTCGAAAACGGTGGAGAGAATGCTCAGTTCAATGCCACCGCCCCAGCGTTCCGGGTCTTGAATGCCGTGACAGTACGAGCCTGGCGAGCATCCCAAGACTGCTTCGGTATAAACGTCTGAATGTGCCATGATGTAGTCTGCCATCATCTGACGGAGTCTTTGGGCTGCGATTTGCTCCGGCAAGGCTCCGCCGAAGGCAGTGAAAAGGCAGCTGTTATCGCTGGGCATGACGCGGAGCACTTGGCCTTGTTAGCAATAAGTAAATAGTTCACGACTTGGCTGACCCAGGCGCAACGACTTGCCCAAAGTGCCATCGCGCTCTAGCCAAGGCACAGTCATGTTGTCTGGACTCTCGTGTGGCCGCGATCTGCTTATGTTCTGGCCACCTGGTGAACATGCCGACGGCAAGCTCCTGGGCTCGTTTGGGACAATGGTCAGGGTCTCCCCGTTGAGACCCAGCGACTTGGCAAGCTGATGCCTGTGGCTGCGGTTGAGCGTCTTCATAGCCATCGGGGGGCCATATTTTATGGCAAAATGGTCAATGCCGACTTTGGCCTTGATCTCGTCGAATATGACCTCGACTGTGGAGTTGTCGTCGACGTCGAGGAGTCCAGTGCCTAAAGGTCCCTTAAAACGAGCTCTCATTGCGCAAAATATCCTAGAGGCAAAGGCTTTTACGGAAGGTGTTACGGAAGGCCATACTAGGGGTCCAGGAGGGGGGGAACAGCGACTAACAAAAAGCCCAGCGACTCGCCAAAAAAAAGGTACTTAGCCGCACTACCTATTTTCCTAGTAAAGCAAAGTACCCCGATTTTTTCGGGTAGATGCACATTTTCGTAGCTACCTACCTTAACAAATGATCGCGACACGACTTATTTATACACCTACGACTTATCTACTATATACGCAAGCAACGGTAGATCTACTCGACGGTTACTAACAAATTCCCGCGGCCCCGTTAGCCTTATAGCCTATTGTGCCCCTCTACCCTTAACGCCCCGGGGCCCGCTTTTAGGTATTTTTGCGTGTTTTTATTTCCCGGGTAAGGGGATTAGCGCTATACTTAGGTAGTTATAGTAGAAGAGGGGAAAGGGATATACCTATAGAGTCTTACTATTTGCATAGCACGAAATCTCTATTTATATAGTAAGATACCTAAATCCCTACTCTTTCTACACGTACCCCGCGCGCTTATATCCCGCGGCCTAATTTTAGTAGAGGTATATAGTAATTAAGAGGGCCGCGCAAATCGTGCCTAGCCTTAATTAAAGAGTCTTACTATTTGCATAGCACGAAATCTCTATTTGCATAGTAAGATACCTAAATCCCTACTCTTTCTCTACGTACCCCGCGCGCCTATGTCCCGCCACTAAATTTTCCGTATAGGTATATAGCAATTAGGAGGGCCGCGCAAATAGTATATAGCCTTAATTTAGTTAATTTAATAGCTATAGCAGCGCGCGCGCCCTACTACGTGCCCTCTACTGCGTGCCCTACTATATGCCCTACTGCGTGCCCTACTACGTGCCCTCTACTATATGTGCGGCTCCTTAATGTATGCTGCGTGCCCTACTACGTGCTTTAACGGAGGAAAGGGCACACACCCTAAAGCAAGCGCAGCAGTCGCTATACTAAGGGTTAGGAAGAATAGCAGAAATTCGTAGGGTAGTTATATTATAGCCTCGGCTAGTCGATTTCCGTATAAGTTAGGATATCTTACTTAGGGAGTAATCTCTTAAATTATGTTTTTCAGGCTACTATTTTAATTAGTCTCTTCGTATTTTTAGGATTATCTAATTATGCTAATACCGACTAGATGCGAGTATCGTAGAAGCTATACGGCAATAATTGTCTTTCTTTAATAATTTATAGGTAGAAGTCCTTAAGGAGAAATCGTTAAATCTTTAAGAGGGCAAATTAAGTTAATTTAGTTATATTATATTAATCTTATATATATAATTGAATGCTTCCTCCTTTCCCTTCCCTTTTATACGCCTAGGTTATGCTAGTACGTTATATAACCCTCCTTTTCCCCTTTATTAAATAGGGGGGAGAAATGCCCCGCTAAAATCCTCCCTAGCGCCCTTCTATCTTTAATAAGGGCGCGATTAATATCGGGGCTTTTTAGCCTTACCTCCTCCTCTACGCTCTCGCGTTTCGGGCGTCTTTCCTATCCTAAGTGCTCGGTCTAGCTAAGTCTTACTCGACCTCGTTATATATCTTAGTCTATGCTTCGACTCTTATAATCCTTAGGGGCATTAAGGAAATAAATTAGTTCGCTCCCTCCTTTATTGCCTAGACTCTTTCGTACGGTTTAACTGCTTTGCCTAATAACTTACGGAGACCGAGGGTTATCGCTAGACTAGCCGTTCTTAGTCGGCCTAAGCTATTGCATCCCTACTTATCTTTAATATAGTTCTTATATATGCATAACCCGTCGATACCTATAATAGGGACCTTAGCGATTTCTTTCTTAAAAGAGGTTGTCTAGTTAAGGTCGCTCCGTATTCCCTATTTGCGTTTCTAAGGCGTGCTTAGCTTCGCTAGTCTTTGCTTAAGAGGGATAGGTATCTTTACTCGTAGGCTAGGTGTAATAGTCGGTCGCGAGGTCGGGGCGATAACCTATATCCGTAGGGGTAAATCGATAACTAGCGTAGGTAGAAAAGCACGAGGTAGGCTAGCGAATTAGGCTCGAAAGGCGCTTCCTATACCGCTTAATATCCCGCTTAGCTTAGACAATAGGGATAAGTCCCTTAATTTCGAAGCTTAAAGGGAGATAACGCTTATAGCGAGTTCCTTAAGTCGTTCTCTCTATATCTAGCGTCTATTATAAAGGCTTTAGATCTCCCGAGGAATCTATAGGCGCTAGTCTACTGCTCGTCCTTAATATTAAAGCTTAGTTATAAACTAGATATTAATTAGGTCGGGTCCGCTATAGATAAGCCTAGAATAGTTAAAGATCCTTACTATAGGGATTCCCTCGATAGGGTATAGTCCTCTTAGTAATATTAAGATTTAATCTTAATATACGTATTTAAATCCTTTTATCTAGGTCTTTAGTCGGTAAAGGGGTCTAAATCTAAGTAGGCTTAGGTCTTTAATCCCTAATTTATTTCCTACTATAGCGTATAGGGTTATTATTGTCTATGCTAAGCTTGCTTCGTAAGTGTCGGGTTCGTCTTTTAGGAAGAATCCCTAGTCCCTATAAGGGAATTCGCGGACTTAGTAAGGTTGCTCCTTTAAGAATTAGTTATCCTATGTAATCTTAACGCCTAGGTATACCTTTAGTAAGAACTTAAATAGGATCCCGATAAGGCCTTTTACCTAGTGTTAAATTATCGTAAGGGCAAGATATCCGCATTCTTAACCGAGTTTTTGCTCTATCGTCGGGATGCTAGTAAAGGCGAATAAATACGGGTATCCTATCCTATATAGCAGCTGCCGCTATACTCGTAAGAACCTATATAGTCGAGGTCGTCGTCTACTTCGCAAAGCGTTAAAGATAATAAGTTAGCTCTCTCGCCTATCCTATAAAAAATATACTATCGTAGCCTTTAGCGTTAGTAAAGCATGCCGTGCCGACGATATAACGTCTTTTAAATACAATATTTACAGCGTTAAAGGATAGCTAGCTAAACATTAGTATTTCCTCTCCTTCGTAAAGTCTATAGTAAAGGCCTAGGTTGCGGTCTAGCGCGGCCTTCCTTAGGATCTAGTCCTCGTCTATATAGATTATTATAGGTTAGTCTATTATAGCTACCGTACCTTCTACCCCTTTAGTAATAAGTCGTAGTATCGTAGTTAAACTACTATCTTTAGCCTCTTCTTTTCGGCTTACTTATATAAGGAAATTATATACCTTATTCGTATATCGATACTAACGGCTTTTGCTTTTATAAAACCTATTTATTAGGGATATAAACTAGTAGGTCTTCTCTACTTCCTCTCGGGTTATTTCGTAGTCGCTTTTAGCTTATTATAGTCTTCCTAGCTAATTTTGTCTATATAAGAACTATATTAGTTAACTCCTATTATAGGCTTTAACTCTTATTTAGTCGACTATTGTTTCTTCGTTAGGGCTATAATGCTTCCCTATGCCTCCCTTAATATAGACTTTCCTATAGACGCCCTTAAGAGGCATTCCGATGTCTCCGGTTAGCCTTCTATAGAAGGTAGTCGCTATATTCGAAAGCTTATTAGCTTTGCCTAGTGCTACCACGTGCTAGTCTATCGCTATTCGTCGATTAAATAGTCTATATTGCAAAAGGAAGAAAGCAGGTGTGCGTAGGTAGAATAAGGGTTTTCTCGTAAGGAGTGCTTTCTAAAGCGCGCGTTGTCTTCTAAGGTATTAGGCTAAAAGCTTTACTACGTAGGCTTAGTGGCTAATCGTTCTATCGTCTATAATCCTTTAAATCCCTTTCTCTTCCTTAGTTTATCCGTAATTAGCCTTTATCCGATCTTTATTTTCCCTGCCCTTAGGCTTATCCGATCGTAACTTTCCCTCTTTTATTTCTTCTTCCTTTCTTCTTTAAAGCATCCTTATTTTCGCGACTATGCCTATCGACGCATCTTCTTTAAAGGCCGAAGGCCTTCTAGATATCCTTAAGCTTTCCCTTACCTCCCTTAAACCCGATGATGTCTTAATAAGCGTTCTTTTATCGTAGAACCATCGTATAATAATCTTTCCGCGACGCCTTAAGTATTTTATAGTAACGAACTATTTAATCCTTTAAGTCTTAGTCGTCTGCTAATTCGTAGTTATAATAGATTTATAGTTGCTTAAGAACGTTTATCCGCGGCGGTTATAAACTTAGACATTAGGGCTTCCCGATCTATATCGAGGTCGTTATTCGCCTTAAGATCCTAAGTCGAGCGCCGGACTTCGTTAAATCGGATGCGAAGGGCAGGAAGCCTTTAGAGTACCTCCTTAACACCTTCCTTAGACCTTAGGATCGGGCCTTATACGAGAATCTCATTAAGCGTCGTCGTATCGTCTATATTCCGGCCGAGGTAGCCTATCTACGCGGATTTTTCTTTTCCTAGCTTTCGGGAAAGAGGCCTAAGTATATACGGGCTTTCCTTATATCGTTATTTAAGACTAAGAACCCTCGCATATATAATAGGTGTCTATTAACGTATCGATCGACGATTACCTCTACGAACGAATACGTAATATTCCCCTTTTATAAATATATCTCTTTAGAGGGCGCATTAAGTAGTTTTTGTTTAAACTATATATAAAGTGCGTCGAAGGCTCTTACTTATAGCTAACGGCTTTTGCCCGGATACTAAGGTAGAAATAGGGATAGCAACTCTTCCCGTCTTACGGGAAGAGAAGAGTGCAACCTTCCTAAAGGCAGCGGGCTAATATATTACCTAGAGTACCTAAGCGACTATAACGCTCCTCGTCTTCTATTTAACGATCCGGACCTATTTAGGCCGGCTATAAACTTAGAGGAGGCTAACGGTTAGGGTAAAGGGACCCCTACGACTCCCTCTAAACGTCTAAGGGGAATAGGCTCCTTAAACCTTAGCTAAGGTCTCGTCGATGCTCCCTCTTATCGTATTTCGGTTAGTTCGTTATTTTTCGTTTTTTAGGTTTTTCGTCTTTTATATTGCTTCCGTAGGAACCTCCTCTATAATTAAGAAAGAACGTCTTCGTCCGATCTTAGTTGCTATAGTCTCTCTACTCCTTTATAATTAAATGCTTTAAAGCTCTTACGTATAAATCCCTCTTATCTTTCGTAAGCTAGGGAAGTCGTACTTCGATCCTTTAGTCGGGTCCCTTTTTCTACGTTCTTATATAATTATCTTTATGTCTTTAGTCTTAATCTTATATTTCTTTATTTTAAGGTCTTAATATTATTTAATCTAATGCTTCTCTACTAGGTAAAAGAAGTAGGTCGTCTATATCGTCCGTCTATTCGTCTTGTCTTTTCCTCCCTAAGTCTAATTTATCCTATAGTAGCTATCCGTCCGTAGACGAAGACTACTATCCTATTTCGTCCTTTACGAATTTCTTTAAGTGCTCGCTAGGTATCGTCTTATTAAGTATTATACCGTCGAGTGTTTTAATCCTATAGCTCCCGGCTACCTTCGCATAGGAGACTAGTCGGAATAGGCCTAACTACCTTATCTAGTGTTTAGCTTACCTCCTTAGGTTATTTAATCTTCTAACATCGAATAGGAGGACTAAGTCGCTAGGTCGTAATTCGTCCTTACGTATTATATATTTATTCGCCTCGTTAGTCCGGATAGTAAGTCGTTTCCTATATTTTTCGACTCTTTCTTATGCTTTAGCTACGTCTTTCCCCTTCCTTTTAAGCATTTACAAGCGTGCTTCGAATAGGGACTCCTCTATAGTAATCTTATCCTAGTCGATAAGTCGCTAGGCCGGGTATTCTACTTTAAGAGGTAAAATAAGATCCTAACCGTAGATTAAATAGAAAGCCGATATGCTATATAAATTTCGGATAGCGGTACGGTCTATAAGAATAGCTTAGTATAGGTATTTTAGCTATTTTCCTCTTTCGTTAGCTATCTTCGCAAGGGCTAATGTCAATCTCTAGTAGCCGTATTCGACGACTGCGTTAGCTTTCGGGTTATAGGCAGAGGTCTATATAACGTTTAAGCTAAGGTCTTTAAGAATAAACTTAAAATTCTTTTTTATCTCCGGTCCTTTATTAATCATAGCGTAGAGCATTACGCTATACCTATAAATTAAGGATAGAGCAAACTTCGTTATAGCTCTAGCCGTAATTTCCTTAACTAGCATTACTTCGACCTATCTAGTAAGGTTATCTTAGGCTTCTATTAAATAAGCGTATCTATAGTCTAAGGGCATATACTAGCTATTAAAGTGAATCTTGCTTATTAAGTAGCTAAGAGCTATAGGCATAGATAATTCCCTTAGTCTCGTAGGTGTAAAGCTCTAGCAATCCTTATATATTAATATAGCCGTATAAACGTCGTTTTAAAGAGAAGTCTACTAATATCTACTATAAATTCAGTCGTAGGTGACTTATCGTCCCTTATAACCTATCTATACGTGATATTTCGTTATAATTCGTCGTTGCTTAGCTTAGTCGGAGACTACTAATATAGGTCCTCGGTCTATCCGTCTTAGTAGTCGCTAGAGTTTTCCGTCTTTAATGCAATAGTTTAGGCTTCTTATACATAGTCTCTTATAAGCTTATTTATTATAATGAATTAGTCTCTTTATCGTTTAAAGGAACTCTATAACTGCTTGTAGTCTAGGGGGATATCGAGGTCCCTCTAGATAAACTATATTAAGATATAGATCGACGAAGTCTTTAACGTCGCCTTTAAATGTCTTATCAACGATATTAGAGGGTCCTTCTGGCTTTTATAAGAGCCTATTAGCAACGCTATTCTTTTTCCCGACTATATATCGGACCGTAAAGTCGAAGAGGAAAATGTAACTAATCTAGCGGGTGACTAACGCTCCGGGTATATTTTTAATAGCGCCTTTTAATTAATTAACAAGGACCTTTGCCTTAGTCTTAAGGATGAAATACACGCCGTAAATGTGCATTCTAAGCCGTTATAGAGCGTAAAGAATAGCTCTATACTCTCTTTTCGTAGTACTGTATTTTGCTTCGGCGTTATTCTATATGCCGCTCTCGTACCGGACTAGTCTTCGTTTTCTATCGATAATTTGCATTAAAATAGCTCCTTAACTAATAAGGCTAGCGTCGTATATAAGCATAATTTCTCCTCTATCTAGTCCGATGTCTAGGGACACTAAGAATATAGGGTCTGTGATAGCATCCTTTAGCGCTTCTATCGCCTAGTTCTATAGTTTGCTTTAATCCTATCGTGCTTCTTTTCTTAAGAGGTCGGTTAAGGGCTTTACTATAATAGCGAACTATTTAATCTATATTCGGTAGTATCCTACGATGCTAAGGAAGACTCGTATATACGTTGTATTATAGCATTTAGTCTATTCTTTAATCTTAATGACCTTTGCCTCCCTAGGACTTCTTCCGTTCGTCCTATAGATATAACCTACGATCTTAGTCGCTTTTTAATAGTACCTAGATTTTCCTCCGGCTATTAAATAGCCTAATAGTTCGATATTAACGAGGACTTAGTCTAGGTTAATAAAGTGCTTAAAAACATACTTCCTAACTCTAGGGGCAACTTCCTCGTCGTTATAGATAGTCTCTAGTCCCTTAACCTCTATATCGTCTACGAAGTTCTTGCTAATATTAGGGAATAAGTCTCTAAGGATTCTCTATATGATTCGGGTGAATTATCCTACTGAATTAGTAGCTCCCTATAGCAGCGTATATATACGTAGAGTGCCTAAAAGGGTAGTAAAGGTAGTTATATCTCGGCTTCTAATATTAAGGGGCACTTAATTATAACTAGAGAATAGGTCTAGCAGCGATAGGATCTTATACATCGAGAAGTAGTCGCTAAATTTATCCGTACTTAGAGGAGGATTAGTATCCCTAATTATAACCGCATTTGCTCGGGTAATCGAATTAATTAGTCGTAGGCCTCTGTCTTTCTTTACAATAAGGAAGAAGGGGTTCCTATATGCTTTATAGCTCTCTTTAAGGACACCGCTTTTTAGTCTAACCCGTAGGATATCGATAACCTTCTTTTCTATTGCCGTTAGGATCGGGATTATCGATGCTTACTATGCGTTATATTCTATTGTCTCAATGATCTAAGGAGGAGCGACTAGCGGGTCTACCTTGCCTCTTTCCGTAAAGCTCTATAATAGTACGGCTTCTTTATTAAACATAATTTAATAGAAGATAGCAATTTCTTATTTCGTTAGGAGGTCGTTAAATTGCTTATAAATGTCTTTAAGTCGTTCTAGCGTAAGCCTCGTCCCCTATTCTATATTAGAAAACTTTCCCGTTATTTAATTATAATATCTAGCGTTCTTAATTTCATTTTTAGCTTCTTCCTACTTCATTTTTCTCTAATTAGTATTACCCGTTAGAACTATCCCGTTAGACGGAATATTATCTAAGGGGTTAATTTTATCGCTTTTTCTTTCAAATATCGTATTAACCCGTATATTCTATATCTTTATAGGCTTCTTTCTTCCAGTCTATACCTAAATCTTCTATATTTTCCGGAATTTCCTTTATGTCTTTCTTATAGTCTTTCTTAGCTCTATAGTCGTCTCGTTTATTATTACTTTTAGGATTTCCTTAGCGGTTTCCGATCTAATCGAGAGAATAGCTTAATCTTCCTTATTAGTAATAAATTACTGCCTAATTAAAGTTTATGACGTAGGTATAGGTGTCTATCGCCGTATCCCTCCTCTATAACTAAGAATCTCGCCTCTTAGCGAGGCAAGGATAGTCGGCGAAGATTAAATTAGATAGGAAACCGTTAACTATTAATAGGTCTACGTAGATATAAAATCGAAATATAAGAAATAGGAGAAAATCCTTTCGCATCCTTATGTTCGGGAATACCTTCTACGTTAGAATCCTTATCGTTATTAATATCTTTATCTTCGGGAGCACCTTCTGCGTCGGAATCCTTATCGTTATTAGTAAAAGCGGCCGGTCGGAACTTATTATATCGTCCGTTAGTTATAATAATATTTATCCGGATAACCTTCTTATTAGCTACGGAAGAAACCTCCTATCTAATAGCGCCGGCCGTAGGAGCGATAATTCTAACTGTTCCTATCTAATACCTAATATATATATCTCCGTTTTTTAAAGTATAATTAAATATCGCCCGGGCCGTCCGGATAAACGGCATGTTTAGAATAAGAGGAATAAGAATATAGTTTAGTGCAATAAAGAACGTAATTAGCATCTACGCTAAGCCTATATATAACTCTATCTCGACCTCCCTAACTATTTCAATAGCCGCGCTAGAGTATAACTTAGTCGTCGCCTTCGTCGTGCCAATCTTTAAGCCGTAGGATTATACGTAGTGCTTGCTAATAAGATTACCTTTAGACCTAGTGTCTAAAAGTGCATTAAGGGGCCTTGATTTTCTTCCTCCTAGCCTAATTTAAATATATAGTAAGTCTTATATCTGCTTTAGCAGACGGTAGGGAGTTATTATACTAGTCGCGTTAGTCGCGAAGGTCTACGGCGCTAACGTAGTCTTATTAAGCTCCGGCAAGTCGTCTATTAGCAAATAGACGTTATTTATTATGTGATTATCGTCGTAGGCATAGTCTAGATCGTTATCTTCCGGACTAAACGTCTTGTTATAGCTAAGGAGAAGGTCTAATACGTTAGACGTCTCCGATAGCGGTTTTATAGAAGTCGCCGAGGATAGCGCGGGGAATAAAGGCGATAAAGGCGGCCGAGGATAGTCCTATAAACTCGTATCCGTCTATATTATAAGCGCGTCTATATTAGGCCGAGAGCCTGCCGTAAGCTCGAGCCTAACCTCTTTAATAGTCTCGAAGACTAAGTTGTTTAGGTCGACGCGGTCTTATAGGCTCTAAGAGACCTAGTCTATTATATCGCATAGATATCTTCTCTACGCATATACTATAACTGTGTTAACGGTGTTTAAAGTATACACGCTTATCGCGTCGGACATAAGGGTAGTAGTCTCTAAATTTTCCTCCTAAACTAGAGTCGTCGTATATAGCGTCTAAAGACGTTATACGCATTAGCTATAGAGTCTATTATCGTCTTACGGGGATACGTAGGCGCTGTCTTACGGGGATACGTAGGCGCTAGTCCCTTCTTCTTCGTCCGCTTCTATCGTAGTTCTTATTAAGTTAAGGTTAACACTTTCATTTAGCAGGCGCGAGGCGAAAAATAAGTCTATTTAATCGAGAAAAGAGGCTTTTAATACTATAAGAGGATCTTTGTTAGTAGGTGATTTACTTAGATTAATCTAAACAAAGGGGGTTGCATTAGTTATAGTTGTATCTAATCTAGCTAGAGAAGGGGGAATAAGGGGGCCCCTTTATACCCGTCTGCCGGGGTCCCTCTATAGAGCCTACTGTGCCTTAACAATGCATTGTTAAGGCCTACGCTAGGGCTTACTATTCTAGTCATAACGATGCCCTTAGTCAATGACGAGGTCATTAACTATATAGGTTACGTAGCGTTATGCGCCGCGTGGTTATAACCCCTATTGCCCCTTTCCTATGCATAGTCGGCAATATAGTTGCGACTCTATCCCTTAGTTATATAACCATATTCCCACAATCTTAGTATATAAGATTAAATAGTTAAGGTTAGTAATAAGACAAAGATAGCAGTCTAAATGTAGTTATTCTATCGTAGTCGTCTTAAGGTTTAACTATAGGAATTAGGTACGTGATAGAAGGCGTGTTTATTAATATAGTCGGCTTAATAGTCCCTATGTGGAAACACGTAAGCCGACTGTTAAACTCGTCTATTAGAGCTTTCTGCCGCTTTATATACTCGTCCTAAGTCGTCTTCGATAGGGAATTCACCGATAAGTCTCCGTTATAGCTAGCTATTGCCTTAGTCGACTATGCGCACGTTGACTTTTATCGACCCCTCGTGGTTAGCATACTAATATATCTTCCGGTCCGGCATCTCTTTATCGTAGAGTAGGTATATAATAGCTTCCGGCTCGATCTAGTATTCTCCGATAGGCTCTTTAAGGTGCACTGCCGTTATAGATAGCTTTTCTTATAGGTAACCTAGAAGGTCTAATCCTTCCTCCTCCTCGTCGTCGGTTAGAATTTCTACGGCGACTGCCCTTAAAATAGGGGGAGAAGTAGCTAGCTCTTTAGGGTATTAGAATTGCGTAGTCTTAATGCCTTAGGCTTTATCGATGCATTTTACGCCTAATTTAGAACTAACTAAGGGCAGAAACTTAACTAAGGTCGATAGAGATATTAGTATCTTCTTTAATATAATATTATAGACGATCTCGCCTAATATAATATCAAACTTCTTTTTAGGTTCCGTCCTATGTTTATAATAGACTAGAGTTTTAATAGGAATAGTCTTTATAGTCGCATCATCCTAAGAGTCTACGTTATCTCTATCGACTTATCGTCTTTTTGCCTCTTAGGCATTAACTTATATAGTCGAATAGAGCATTTAATTATCTATCCCTCCTTCCTTCTAAGGCACTTAGAATCGAATTATAGAGGTCTTAGTCGCGACGTCGGTCCCGATAAGGTCGCGAGGTTTCTACTCCTAAGGATAAGAGTATTTCTAAAAGGCATCTATCGTAGCGATTTCTTTCTTATTTACTATTCAATCCTAGCAAGAAGGCGTAGATAACGCTTTAACTTAGGCAATTAGCGGAGTTAGAAAGCATTTAGGCTATACGTTAGCCTAATAAGCAATAAGCCTCTAAATGTAAGATCTAGGCCTTATATACTCGCTAGCTAATATAGGAGGAATCGGGCTTATGTCTTTCGGTCTTCTAAGGGCGAGAACTCCCGAGGAAGAATTATAGGTAATAACGCCGGCTATATAATTAGCTTAGAGCGTAGGATATTAGTCCGGGTAGTGTTTAGGTTCTCCGTAGTAAAAGCACCTCTAGGTCTTAACGAAGTTTACGTAGAACTTATCGTTCGTCGGCTAGTGTAATCTAAGGGTATTCGTCGTGCTAGAGTAGTAACTACCTCTTCCTTAACTATTAAAACCGACGCGGCGTAATTCCCTCTCTATAGGGTTTATAAGAGCTTTATTCTAGCGGTTTAAGTTAATAGTTATATCCTAAAAGGCCTTAGTTAAGTCTTATATCGGCTAGTAAATATCTTCCTTCTTAGTAATGTCTTTCGTAGAGGTAGTAGCCTTTTTCTTAGGCGGTTTAGTATTAGGCTTATCTATAGGAAGCTCTATTATACCTACCTTCTTATCCTTAAGGGAAGTCGCTTACTCTTCCTTAGTCTACCTAAGCTTTTAATTATATACCTTTAAAGCTATATCTCGTCTTTTAACGTCCTATCGTAAGGCTAAGTAGCTATTAATTAGGTTAATAATATCTTCGTAAGGCAACCTTAAGAAAGCATCTAAAGTTTTCTTATTACGTTCGAGGATACTAATAATTAAATCCTTAGGCATAGCGCGGTAGATAAAATGCGATTGCGTAGTAGCCTAGGTCTATCTATTAGGTTAGGCCTTACGCTAAAGGTACGAGTAGAGGCTAAGCTATTCCGTAACTTTAAAGACGGACGAAGGTCTTTTTATATTATAATAGTTAAGTTGATCGTTAGCGGTCTTAAGTTGCTTAATATCGTATACGTAATAGTATTTAAGAAGTCGTTTCTTTACCTCGTCTTATAAAAGACCGTCGGTAAGTATTACGGCACTAGGTGATAGCTAGATAACCTTATTGTTCTATAAAGAGGAGAAGAACTATAGAGGCTAAGGGCTCGTTTATATATAGGACTATATATCACGTGGCATATTACTATATACTATATTATGTAATATAGTACTATAATAGCACTCCCCCTCTAAAGACGATTTAGTCCCTAAATCGCTAAGAAATGTTATTTTCGCTAGAAATTAGTGTATAATAAAGGAATCTTTTATAGGCGGGCTTAATCTAAGGGGCCCGGCTTATCTAGGTTATATCTATAGAAGCGTTAGATAGCTTTAAGGCAACGTCTTAGGTTATCTTCGGGCTATTAGGTCGGTTCTTAGTAATATTTCTATTTAATTAGATAAGTTAGGGTCGGGGCTTCGTTATTATATACGTTAAGGATCTTCTTAAATTCCTATATTTCTTCGATATTGCCGTCGTTATCGCGTTCCGTAATACAGCCTACGACGTTACGTCGTTCCTCTCGATTAATCTATGCCTAGCTTAGTATTATTTCCGTTATCTAAAGCCGTACCTTAGACGTATAGAAAGACTTATTAACTCGGATATACTTTAGGAGGTCGATAGCTATAGCGCTACGGTAGACCTTAAGAATAGGATAAAGACCGTCCTATTTATCGTCTTATTTCTTCTTTAGGCGATTAGTAGTTATATTCTCTAATAAAACTATAACTATATCACTAGGTCGGAAGAGAAAGCCTTCGTCCCGCTTTATATTAGCATTATCCTTATATTTCTATTATAAGGCTTATGCGAGAGCTTAAAGCTAAATAAGGATATAGTTAAAACGACTAGCTATTACGTCTACGCAAAGGAATTCCTTCTTTGCCTATAATAAGAGCGTTAAGGGTTAAGGGCCTATAGGTTTAATGCTAAGACGAGGATTAAAGCCGTAGTTAGCGAAGAACGGAGAAATACCGGTTGTTTTATTTACTTAATTATTCGTTGCGAATTCCGCGAGCGGGAGCTAGTCGACTTAGTTATCTTAGGTAAAGCTAATATAAGCTCGAATATATTTATTTATCGTAGCGTTAACGATTTCGGTTTAACTATTAGTCTCTAAGTGCTATATTAAGCTTAGTTTTAACGTTATTCGTAAACGAGTGCTAAGCTATCGTTAAAAATTAGAGATAAACTAAGTGCCTCGGTCGGAGATAATAGTATCCGGTGCTTTATATAAGCGATAGACTACGTAGATAAAGGAGTTAATTAGTTCTTCTATAGAAAGGCCGGTAATAAGGATAAAATATCTTATCTTTATAAGCCTATTAACTATCGTAAGTATATTCTTATAAGTCTTCCCGTTTTAGGTATACTTAGGGAGTATTGTAATATAATTAATTAATATATCGGCCTATAGTTAGACCGGTAGAGCGAGGGGTTTTAGGAATCTAAGGGGAGACAAGCGGGGGGTCTTAGTCCGAAGATAGAGAGTATAGTCTTTAACGAATATAGCGGCGAAGTAAGAAATCCTTAGCTATTAGTATATTCGGTTTAATAGATTAAGGGTTTTTACCCCCCTTAGGTATCTTACTAAGCTATTACTATAGGATCGATAAACAACTTTAAGGCAGAGATCTAGGGTATTAAGGACGAAGAGCCGGTCGCGGAAAAAGATACGTCTATTAATTAACTAACATTCGGATATATCGCAACGTAAGAGCTTTCGGATATGCTTTAGCTAGCGTCGGGCGTATAAGTCCCGGAGTATCGCTACTATATCCCGGGTAAGATTATCTTATTAATATGCCTCGCGGATAAGCTTATTAAGTGATTTACTAGCTGCGTTTAGTCTAAAGGCGGCGACTATATTAAGGTCCTCCTTTAAGGCACGGGAATCGGTTAAGAGTTCCTCTAGGATAGTAGGTTCGACTTTCTCTTTAGGGATAACTACCTAATTTCGATAGAGGAGTCTATCGTCGTCTACGGTAGTTAGTCTATCGCCGGGTGTTATAAAGCGAGCTTAGAGGGGGTATATAACTATTATTAATCTACGAAGGAGCGCAGCTATAGACTAAGTCTAAGGGTCTATATATACGATGTAGAGGTTACGTAGGATGATATATAATATAACCTAACACCGTAATAGTATATCCCCCTTAAATCGGCGTTCGACTTAAACGCTTAAAAAGGGGCAATAGCAGAAGAGCGAGAGCTAAGGGAATCCTATGTCAATCGACCTAAAGGTAGGCCCCTATAACATAAAGGAAGGAAAGAAAACAAAGCTCGAGGTTAGAAAGCCTATACGCGCTAAGATAAATTACATTTATTAATTATATCTATTATTATCTAAGCAAAGGGGATAAGGCGAGGAAGGTAGTATAGAACGCGGGGCGAGGCTTAGCCGGGTTTACGGCGTAGAAGGACTTAAGGTCGTCCTAACATCCGTCGAGGCATAAGGAATCCTCCTACGTAAGGGGGCTATAACGCTACTAAATGCGATATTTAATCTTCTTAGACGCGTACTAACGTTACGCGAGGATAGAGGAGAATTCCTACTCGAGGTACGCGTCGTTATCGTTATCGCCGTCTAGGGAAAGTAGGATGCCCTTATTAGTAGGCCGGATATTTAGGTCGGCTTAGCCGGGTAGGGGGGGCTCTTAGGTCTAGGTAAGGAGTAAGTAGTAGAAAATAGGGTAAAGACGGCTACCCTTAGGGAGGCGGAGGAGGCAAGCCGTCTTATACGTCTTAAGGACCTTATATAGGCCCTCCCGCTTATTGTTAAGCTTCTTTATCGGGCGGAGGGTATAGATCTAACGGGTGCTAAGAAAGACTATATCGCTAGGCTAGTACGTTAGGGCGGGCGCCCGGCGGGCATCGGCGTGCCGGGCCTAAGTAGCTTAAGCGTCCTCGATCGCGTTACGAAGGAAGTCGGATACGCGTTAGCGGCGTAAGTCGAGCGTATCGCTATAGAGGTACTCCTTACGCTACTAAAGGGTTATACTAAGGGGGGGTAGTCCTAAGGGCTTAGTGCTAAGCTTTAGGTCGAAGCCGTAGTTAGCAAAGAAAAGGGAGAGGCCGGTAGACTTAGAAACTTAGTTATTAGCGGTAAACTTAGCGAGGGGAAGGAGATCTACCTAATCGTCCTAAAGGAAGGTAGTATAGTAGCGGAGGTAGACCTTTATCTAAGCGTTTGCGATCTTAGTCTAGCTATTAGTCTAAAGGTAGTAGGCGGAACTAAGGTATAAGCGGCAGCCGAGGCGGTGGCTAAGCTACTGCTAGAAGGCGGAGATAAACTAAGTGCCTTTATTATTAATAATTAAGGTAAAGGTGCTGTAAAGAGACTAAACGCGAGAAACGAATGCGTTAACGACGTCCTCGACCGTTATTAAGGGCGTTAAGACGTAGTAGCGTATCTTCGTAAGATAGTTAATAATAACTAAGATACTAAAGAACTTAACGCTATAATAGCGGTAGACGGGAAGGTCTATAACGAAATTAATAGAGATATCGGTCTAAAGGGCGAAAGGGATGCTTAAGGGTTAAAGAAGCCCTTAAGGGGTAGAATAAGGGGACTTAGCGCGGAGGCAGACGTAGTAGTTATAAACGAAGCTAGAAATAGACTTATATATACTAAGCTAAACGTAGGTTTAGTAGTAGAAGCTCGCGGTCTTAGTACGCTTAAGGTAGCTAGCTAATAAGGAAGTATAGGTGCGGATTAAGATCTAAAGGATAAAGGCGTCGTTAGGGGGAATAAATAACCGGCTTTAAAAGTAGAACCGGCCTTAGGCCTTTAAGAGGGCGGACTTCGGGATTAAGCGGAGAGGTACGTAAAGAGAACTAAGCTAACGGAGCTAAGGAGACCGGAGAGCCGCGCGAATATCGGCGATAAGTAAAGAGGAGAAATAAGCCCAGTCGATAAAGTCGTCGATCGGCTTAAAGTCGTTAAAGGCATAGAGGGTAAGGCAGTTAAAGTCGTTAGAATTATATTTATTAATTATATTTATAGATAAGTCTAACTCCTTAAACCCGTTAGGGAGTAAAGAGGCGTCGACCTTAGACCGTAGAAGGATAACCTAATAACGATAGTCGATCCTCTCGTCGGCGCGGTCGGTTAAAGAGGTAGGGCGGGAACTAGGGAGTCGGCTAAAGGCGTTAAGGAAGGTAGCTTAAGAGCTAGGCTAAAAGACGATCTTAAAGTTAAAGCGACTTAGGAACTTAGCCTAGCGGGCCTACTGTTAGTTAAAGAGCTTTATAGTTATAAAATACTAAAGGTTCTTATAATCTAAAGCGATCTTAAACTTAAGTAGGCCTTCGAGCTTAAGGCGCTATTCCTTAAGGGACTTTACGATCGCGAGGACTTATCGTAGATCTTATAGTTATATTCTTAGGCGGAGTATTTTAACGAGAAGAACGCGATAGGGTAGTACTAGCCGTCGTTAAAGAGCTATATTAGCACGCCCTTAGCGGCTTTATCGGAAGCATCGGTCTAAACTATAGTCTTTCGAGAGGGGTTAAAGTATACGAGGACTAAGGCGGCGGTAAAGGCGTGCTTAAAGGCTCTAAAGGCATAGGCGTAAGCGGGGGACTAGATCTAAGGGGTAGAGTTCTTAGTAAGAGCGTTTAAAGGGTTTATAAGCTTAAAGAAGCCGCGGATAAAACGCCGATAAAAATTAGCGAACCCTAAGAAACGCCGGATATCTTTTATAAAGGAGGGGGCTAGCTAATTAAAGACGGCGCGGACCTTTTTAGGATCTATACGTATGCCTTTATCCGAGATAATTAGGCTAAAGTACTTAGTCTCGGTAATATAGAAATCGCACTTATCGACGTTAAGCTAGAGGCTAGCGGCGTTAAGGCGCTTAAGAACCTCCCGGACGTAGACCTAGTGCTCTTCCCGTATAGTAGAGAAGATTAAAATATCGTTTAAGTAAGCGGAATAAAAATCATCGAGGATATTATATAAGGCCGTATTAATAAAGCTCTAAAAGTAAGACAGCGCGTTAGAGAGACTAAAGGGTATAACGTAATACTCGAAAAGCCTATACCGCGTAGCGAAAGCCGTCTTCTACTTATAGCCCCGGCGATACGAAGGCGATTAAACGCTATAATAACGTTAATCTTAATAAAGAACTTCGCCTTCCTAATTCGGGCGAAGGTATTATAGACTAAAGGCAAAGGGAAGCGGTTCTTAATTATAGCCTTATTTAAGCTACGGTAATCGACGTAGAAATAGACGCCGCCGCTAGGCTTATAAGCGAGTATAACGGGGGCGGCGGTAGCGGAGGTTAAACGGCGAATAAAGCCTTTCCTAAGCTGCTCGTTAACGTAGGCGCGGATAATACGGTTCTCGGCTTTACTAAAGGGGCGGGGGCGGGTATAAGGGGGTTATATCCCTTCCTTAAGGTTTATCTAGGTATCGACGGCGCGGTAGGGGGCGAGCTTATCGGCCTTACTCTAGAGCTATATATAGATTATATAGTAAAGCTCCTTTAGGACCTTAGCCTAAAGCTTATCGAGAGTGTAAAAGACCTTATTATATTTTAAAAAGAATTTAGCGATATTGTCGGGCGAAACCTTATTAAAGAAGATTTTATTAAAGTAGTTATCGACGAAGTCGTAAAGGCAGGGGTTAAGTCGGGCTTTAGCGGCATCGGGATTAATAAACTTAGATAAAACGGCCTAATAGAGTTCCTTAGGGATCTTTTAGTCGATAGGAGGCAAAGGCTTAATAGGTAAGGGTTTAGCGGCTAAGGCTTTAATCATAGTCTAGGAAGTCGTAACGGAGGGCTAGCGGTAGAATACCGCTATAGCAGCTACGTTAAACATCCGGATAGAGAACGTAAAGTCGCCCGGAGGGATTATAAAAGGGCGGGGTCCTAACGCTTAATGCCTAGGTCGGGGAGTATTATAGAACAAGCTTAGGGGGGGTATATAACTATTGTTAATCTACGAAGGAGCGCAGCTATAGACTAAGTCTAAGAGTCTATATATACGATATAGAGGTTACGTAGTGTAGGGAAAGATAGCATAAGGCAAAGGGTGCGTGTGTAAGAAGAAGGATAATAAATTATAGGTAGCCCGGCATGCCCTACGAGTTATAGGGCTGCCGGAGCCCGGACTATCTACTAATCCGTAGGCACCTATTAGGTGCCCTGCCTTTACGCATTATAATGCCGGCCCGAAAAACGAGCCCCTACTATCCTTAGCAGAATAAAATAAAATAAATAACTAATTAAGAAGGAAAAAGGCAATTTAAAGCAACGTAACGCGATCCTTCTTATCTATGCTTCTTTGCTCTATGCGTTACTATGCGATCTTTTCCTAACTAAACAATTAGATCGATGTCCTTTAATTAATCGCAGCTAGGGCAGCGCCGACGGAACGCGTAATGCGCTTTAAGGCAAATTCTGCGATTACTTCCTAGGAAATAGCGCTAGCGGGGACCTACTAATCGTAGGCGGCCCCTTAGCCCTTCTAGCGGACTTAATACTTAGTGACGGGGGTCTTTAACCGGCTAATGCGGCGCTTACGAGATTTAAGTATACGCTCGAGCTCGTAGTGCTCGTCGCCCTCGCCTAGGACGTTATCGAGATCTTACGCTGCTTTAACCGCGCTGGGTTTATCTTCCTTAAAGCATCTATCGTACGCGGGCTTTAAATGCTTTACCGAGATAACTAGATGGATTTAGATATAGGCGGGTAAGTTAAGCTCGGCTGTAAGGTCGTTTACTATTCTTTTAATAAGGAAGGGCCCCTCCTTCTAACGGGACTATTTCTTTATAGGCTAAGATAGTTTATAATAACTACGATACAACTTAAGGTATACCTTATCGCGAGCTTAAAGGTAGATCTAGCGATATTTGCCGTTATAACGGCGCTTAGCTTTTATCGCCGCGAGGTCTATTATAAAACCGGCCTATCGTCTTACCGCTTCCCGTAAATAAGGGAGGTTATCCGCAATAGAGACGTCGTCGGCCTTAAGAGGGGAGCGGAGATCGTAACCGAAGATATAGTTATACGCGGAGATATAGGTGCTAGCGTTAAAGGCCGAATTTAGGTTCTATTATAGGGCAGGCAAGAGCAATTTCTAATTAAGGTCTAGGTCCTCGATATAGGCTATCCTTAATGCGATTTCGACCGTCTAATTGCGACGCTCTACTAGGCTATCGGCTTAGGGGTAGTATACTATAGTTATAGCGATTTTAGTCCTAAAGGACTTCTATAGTAAACGCTAAACCTTAGTATTAAAGCGTCTATTGCGATTACTAACAATAGTAGATAGTATTCCTTAGTCCGCGAGCAAAAGAAGCCGAGAAAGGGATACGCCTTAGTTCGTCGCGGAGTACTTAGCGTTTCCGGGGATTAAAAGACAACGTTTGCTACCTAGGCAGGTTACCGTAAGCAGCTAGTTAAAGGTATCGAAGCTCGAGATAGCCTAAGGCGAAGAGGCGGAGGATATAACGGGCATATCCGTGATAAATTCTATTCTAATAGAACGTATAGGTTAAACCGGGGCCTAGATAGGCTTATAGGAGCCTGCGAGTAGCTAGCGGTCTATCTATCCTAGATAGTAAGCCTTATAAGCCGTAATATACTTCTTAACTTTAGAAGTTAAGTTCCGGATAGAGTAGCGCTTAAGGTCCTATAGTATACGTATAGTCCTAAAGTGATTTTTCGTATCGTAAGCGGCCGCTAGCATAGGCGATACTATAGAGGCGGGGATATAGAGGCGGAGGTAACTATTACGACCCTCGTGATAGAGCAGCTAGTCCTAAAGAAGGAAAGGAATACCGCGCCTTTTAAGGCGTAGAAGGGCTGCCTTACGCATATCCTAGCTAAAGGCGGCACTTAGAACGGGCGTAGGAGGAAGAGGAGCGCCGTCGGGGTTAAGCGCAGAAGCCGTAGTAGCCGGAGCGGCTAGGTCGTCGGAAAGTATGCCGATAATCTTAGAGAAGTACGGGTCGGAGGCATAACTAATAACGAATTAAGTCTTTGTCCTAGGATCTATAACGGCTTTAGACATAAGCAGCACGTCGTTAAGCGCGGTGTAGTTAAGGCGGTAACGGTCGGGGATAAGATCCGTTTCTAAAGCAGCTAGCCTACTAAAGGCGTTAGGGATAAGGTTATCCTTGCCGGGCATATAATAAATCTTAAGATTAAATTACAAGAGGTAGATAAAAGCAACTACTAATCGACGGTTGCTATAGTCGGCGCTAGACGTATTAAGTATACGCTTTTTATAAATCTGCTTTATAGCGGAGTAATCTATAAGGACTATAAGCGGTAGAGTTAATAACTAGATTATAGTTCGCATTTTCTTAGTTGCTTAGATAAGATAGGCAACTTCTAGCTTAGATAGACTATAGTTCCGTTCGGCGGGGGTAAGTACCTAAGAGAGGAAGCATATAGGCATTATCTATTTTATAGGGATCGGCTAGCCCCTAACCTAAGTAGAGTCGTTTAAGAGATAATAGAATACCGCTCCGAAGCCGCGCTAGAGAGAGGCGTCGATCTAGGCGAAAAGCTTCTTAGCCGGGTTAGGGTAATATAATATCCGTCCCGACGCGATTTCGGCTTAGAGGGCCTAAAAGGATAGCTTCTCCGCAGCTATAGGTAGGAAGGCAGTATTCTATGCAAAAGCTTTACGGCGATTTAGGTTCCCGTCGGTTACTTTACTAAGCGCGTAGCCTAAAGCGAGGAGAGCCGTCTTCCGGGCTTAAAGAGGTTCGACGAGGGGGCTAAAATAAGGGATCTTCGATCGTATAAAACCTATTGCGCTAATATAATGCTCGAGTTTCTATAAGGTGTTTAGGAATTCGAGTTTTATAAACGGGGCTATACGGTCCTCTAACGTACGTATGCTAAATGCGTCGATATAATGCCTAAGAAGGTATACGGATAGGTAACTAATCTAGCTCTTCGCTAGGGATATAGTTAGGTTAAGCTTAGCAAATAGTTTTATAATAGTCTAAAGGTAACAAAGATAATCTGCTTAAGTGCGCGAATAAATCACAATATCGTCGATAAACACGCGGGAGAAGGCTTAGTAAGGTCGGAGAATACGGTCTATATATCTCTAAGCGTAGGCAGGGCTATTCTAAAATCTAATCGGCGCTACGGTAAGATTCTTAAGTCTACGGTAGCTAATAACGGTAAACCGGTTGCGATAGTTATAACGCACGCCGAATTAGTAAAAGAATAAAGCTACGTCGATAATAGTAATATACTTAGCTCTTAGCAGCTCGGCGATAATGCTCTCTTAAAGAGGAAGTAGATAGGCGTCGGGGACTATTACGCCGTTTATTCCACGCATATCTATAACGGCGCGGCCCTTCGTAATACCTCGAGAGGTGCGCTAGATAATAAAAACGGGCGCTACGAAAGGCGTTAGTTACGTAGTCTATTCTATGCGATTCTACTAGTGTAATTTATCGAAGGTCTTATTAATAATCGCACGGTCGCGGAGTCCTTACGGGTAGGGACGCTAGGCAATCTTTTAATACTACTATCCGTCGACGAGAGGGACGGTAGGCTTTTTACCGGGTTAGATAACGGCTATACCTATGTCTTTCTAAAGAGAGGGGAAACGCTAGAGGAGCTTAATAACCTTATCGATAAAGCGAGGGTCTCCGGCGTAAATGTAAATGCCCTCCTCGGTGATATACTCCGGAAGGGAGCTTAGCTTCTAGGCTCGGCGCTAGAAAGGGACTACGTTAGGCTCCGGGAAGGGCGCTACGGAAGGGAAGTCGACCTAATTAACGAAGAGAGGCGCTAGAGCTACCGGCTGCGAAGCGGCCGAGATAATATTAGAGGAGAATATAACAGATGCCGAGATATTAAAGCTACTACCGATTATAGGGACTTACTAAAGGTCGGCAGCTAAAGAAGAGGCTATAGAAGGGTTAAGGGCTACCGTAGCTAGAGAGGTAGTAGTTAAGGCTTAGAGGGCGGAAGTCTACGACGGGACTATAAGGAATCCTAAATTATAGCACTCTAAAATCTAGCTAAGTCGCTGCTTACGTAAGATAACTACGTCCTTTATAGAGTTATTAATTATAGCGACGCTTAGGAAAGAGGAATTATCTACGATAGCGTACGCGGCTAGGTCGTAAGAAGAATAAAAGGCGTACGGCCGGCCTTTAGGGATTTCTTTCTAAGAGGCGGGCATAATAATAGTCTAACCGGCAGGAACTAAGGTCTTTCGGACGGCTTAGACGCGACTCACTATATCCTAGCTAGGGCGATAGATGTTAAAAGGGATCTTAAAGTCCTAGAGAGTGCCGATGCGGATTACATCCGATCCGTAGTCGACGTTGCTAAGGTGCGGTTTAAGAAAGGCATTCTTAAGTATGGCGCTTACAGCGACCTTTATGACCTAGGCGGAGTAAGAAAACTCTATAAGCCTTATATCGGAACCGTTAGCGTAACGGCCTTAGACTAGAAAAGAAAAGGTGGCTTAGTCTTCGACGTAGGCGTGACCGGTAATGCCCTTAACGGCTATAGGAGGCAGCTTCTTAATAGTATACGGCAAATGCTATAGAAGGTCCCGATTAATTATAGGCTTACCGCATCCGGTGTCCGGATAGATCTTAAACGCCTTCTTAAACGGCTTGCCTATAATCTTAATCCTTATATAGGAAAAAGGAACGGGTATACCTTTGTTATCTCGATAAAGGGGTCGGGGCATAGGCTTAAGAATAGATAGGGAGTCGAGGAGAGACGCAGGGCCTACGGCCTCGGCTAGATAAACTAGCTCGGCTATTAAGGACGTAGGGCTAGGAGGAGCGGTTACCTTATAAGAAATCGAGGGAGGTGTAACGACTAAAGGGGTAAAGCATTAGCTTAGGACAATGCCCTTACGCACTTAGGTGCAGCCGTTAGTGGCTAGGTGCTAAAAGAGGAGGTTTTATAACGGAAAACTAGTCTTATAACGGCGATATTTAGCGGGTTTTAGGGCTATCGTCTCCTTAGTAAGCTGCTGCTTCGAAACGTAGCACTTAGCGCGAATATACTCGTCTAGAACGGAGGCGAGGGGGAAGCATCGATCGTAGGTAGCGTACTTAAAAAGGCCTTTATTAGGTAAGACATACGTCGTTATATAACCGACGAAGTAGGCCTTAGAGAGGTCTAAGTTAGAACGAATAGAGCTCTGCTCGTCCTTAGAGGCTTCGTCGCCTGCCTTACTGCTACTTAAGGCGGGGGCCTCGCTGGCTTAATACTTCGATTTAAAGCGTACCTACTTCTTTACTTTTTCCTCTCTATGTATATCTCTTTATCCGGCGGGGCGGCGACTATCCTAATCCCGGCGACGGGGAGCTTAGTCGTTACGACGATCGTTATTACGACGGTCGTTAAGGCGGCGATCGTACTCGCGGCGCTTATAGTCGCGGGTAGAAGGCCCGGCATAGCGATAGTTGCCTCGGCCGCGGCTGCTATTAAAACGGCGAGTATCTCGCTTACGGTCTCCGTTATAATCGTTATTATAGCGGCGGGAGTCGCGATAGTTATAGTCGCGGTCGCGGCGGTCGAAGTTACGGGAGTCGCTACGATAAGAGTCTCGAGAGATATACCGGTTAAGTAACGCGGTAATAAGAGGCTTCCTCTCTTCGATTTCCCGAATCTACTTCTTAATAAAAGTCTTTTTATTAGGCAGCGGAAGGAGGGAAGCGATTTACGCAGTAATAAGTCTATAAAAGGTCTAAATAATCTAATAGTCTTTTTCGAGGCGAAGCTATCGTACGAGTAAAACTTTGCGTTAGATCTACTACGGAAGGGATAACTCTCTTACGTTCTATATAGAGATAGTATATTCTCTACTATAGAGCTTATAGGAGATTTCTATATCTAAGCGGCTAAACCTCTTAGTAAGCTTCTTTATAAAGGTTATAAAGGACGTAGATCGTAGATAGTATCGCTAAGCGACGGAAAGTTTACTTATATACTAACTAAGCGTACTTTCGCTAAAGAACGATAGGTAGAAAGGATAGAGTGTATAAAGGTCCTTATCGTAGTAGAGTTAAAGACGCTTGTAAAATAGATAGGCGTTAGTATAGGTATTCTTCCCGTCGGCTTAAGCGATTAGCCTAAGGTAGCGTAGGTCCCTTTTGTCTAGGTTAAATACTCCTATATTATCTCTCTTAAGACGTTTTACTATAGCTTCGTTAGGGGCTAACGCCTCTAAGGGATAAGAGAAAGCGGAGTTCTTACGACGGAGATAAGCGTTTAGAGGCTAGCCTATGCTAGCGCTATATCTACTTAAATCGGAAGAGTTACCGTCTAGCTAGCTAGAATCCGGCAGGCGATAGGGAGGCTAGCGTCCGGGTAGCTAACGAGAAGAAGATAGGACTTAATCCTAGGAGCGGGAGGCTCTACGTACTAGGGGATCGGGGCCGGAGAGGTTATCGTCCGGAAGCATAGGAGCAGGTTATAGACGAGACCGGGCGGGAATCGGGTAGCGAGTTACGATAAAAGGAGTCTCGGTTAAAAGCATACCCGCGGGTTTATCTAGAATATCCTAAAGATTTCGCCTTTATAGGGTATATATATTAAGGTAGGATTCCTTAGCCGTTGTTTTATTAAGATAAACTTAGAATTTAGGGTAGTCTTTCGTAAGGCGATAGATAAGATTAACTACTTCCTAAATATAGAGAATATCTCCGTCGGTAAAGGTTTAAAGGATAAGCTCGGTGGGATTATTAAGAATTAAGCGGTTAAAACGTATGCTCTATCCTACGACCCGCTTATAAAGGTTATTATTAAGAATCGCGGCCGCTAAGTTGCTAAGCTCGTCGGGTTAATTCTAAGAGTATCGGTTAAAGCGACGACGTTTAAGCGGCGGGATATAGGCATCCTAGGACCGATTCTCATCGGAGAACTAATCGTCGTCGGGGGGAAGGGAGTTTTCGCGATCGCGAGAGTTTGCCTTATCGGCCTAGGCGCGGTCCTCTACGTCCCGAGCTATACTTATTAAAGAACGAAGAGCTTATAGCGAGGGTAAAGAACGCGAGGTGCGATAATACGAGGAAGTAAAAAGAATCGTGTGTATAGAGAGTAAGGCGAAAGGCATATAAAAAAGTATAGGCGAGAAACTTTTTTCGCTTTATAAGAAAATAAGAGGAACTTCTCGTAGCGATAGAAGAAAGATATAGATTAGCTATAATACTTCCTAAATAGCGTATAAGGCTATCGTAAAGCCGTTAAGGCGCTAAGACTAAAAGCGACGGCGATTAGCTAACGGTAGGCTCCGCTATCGAAGATCGGACGTAGAACGTATAGAAAATTACGGGGGGTTCGTCCTAAGTAAGACAGGCGTATACTATAAGTTTAGGTTTATATAACGCCCTTATACAACGCTCCGAAGGCGATGCTAATAAGAGCCTTACGGATCTCTAGTCTTGCTAGAAAGAGGGCAAGGTATTACTACTATATAGTGTAGGGAAAGATAGCATAAGGCAAAGGGTGCGTGTGTAAGAAGAAGGATAATAAATTATAGGTAGCCCGGCATGCCCTACGAGTTATAGGGCTGCCGGAGCCCGGACTATCTACTAATCTATAGGCACCTATTAGGTGCCCTGCCTTTACGCATTATTACGTAGGATAATATATTATATAACTTAACACTGTGATAGTATATCCCCTTTAAATCGGCGTTCGACTTAAACGCTTAAAAAGGGGCAATAGTAGAAGAGCGAGAGCTAAGGGAATCCCGTATTAATCGACCTAAAGCTAGGCCCTTATAACACAAAGGAAGGAAAGAAAATAAAGCTCGAGGTTAAAAAGCCTATACGCGCTAAGATAAATTATATTTATTAATTATATCTATTATTATCTAGGCAGAGGGGAGGAGGCGAGTGTTATAGTATTAGGTTATATTATATATTATCCTATATAACCTCTACGTAGTATATATAGACATTTAGATCTAGTCTATAGCTATGTCCCTTCGTAGATTAATAATAATTATATACCCCCCTTAAGCTCGTTCTCTTATAGTTTAATCTACTATTTTATCCTATTACCCCTTTCTTTTTTAATCTCCCCTCTTCGCGACGTAAGTCCGCCTTCTCGCCGGACCCCTTCGACCGAGTTTTCCTCGATTATTAGAGTTTTCCCGGTGCGGATACGCCGTCTCGACGTAAATTGCATAGATTTCCCTCCTTACCCTTTGCCTTATAATCTACGATGACCGACTATATAGAGGCCGATCCTCCGTCCGTTACCCCGGCCGTTACCCCGCCGGCTCCTACCGACCTAAAGCCCTAGACTAAGTACGTTTCTTACTACCCCCGCCTCGCCGCCCTTCTTTAGGCCTAACGGCCTATATTCGGCACGTTCGCCTATATTTAGGCTAACGCTACTCCCGACTTCCGCGCCCCTTAGATCGAGGCCCTTACTTACCTTAATAATGCTTACGTTAAGTTAGACACGGGAGTGCTCGTCGCTTAGGAGCACGTAGCCGTTGCCTAAGAGCACGCTGCCGATCTTTAGCGTTAGCTTAACCGCGCTACGTCCTCTCTCCTCGTTTTAACCGAACGCGACGCGGCTTAAGACTAGGCCCCTACCCCTACCCCCGCCCTTGCCCCTACCCGTTCCTATATCGCCGACCCTAAGAGGTTCGCCGGCGACTCCGGCACTTAGAAGCAACGTTAGGAGGCTTTCCGGACCTAGCGCGACGGCCTTACTATTAAGCTCCGTTAGGACGCTGCCTTATACCCTACGGAGTAAGACCGTATTCTCTATACGGCTAGCCGGCTTATTAACTAAGCCGCCTCTATTATTACTAGCGTTCCCTAGGACGTCCTCGATAATAAGTCCTTCGCTAATTAGTAGTATACTACTATTAAAGCCCTTACCGACGACCTTAGCCTAGTCTTTAGTGCTAATTTTACCCGCGCTTAGTCGGAGGCCGACTTTAACGCTTTATCGATAAAAAATATCTCTTAGCCGGACTTCTATTTAAAGTTCACTTAGCTTTAAGCCGACTTATTGTTTAACGGCACCGCTTGCGTCGCCTACCTTTATTCAAAGGTCTCTATCGAACTTGCTAACGCCGCCGCTCTATAGGTCGAATGCCCGGCCTATAATAACTTTACGGCCTAGGCTAAGATATATCCCACGCTTTAGGACAACTAGCAGCGTGTTAAGGCCCGTTCTTAGCTCTAGCCGCCTTATAACCCCGCTCGCACTAGCCCTACCTCGTCCGCCCCGCCCGCGCCTCCTGCCGGTAACCTAATGCAGCTTAATGCATTCCGGGCCCGGCTTACTAACGCTAAAAAGCAACGGCGGTTTAAGAACCGTCTTTGCCTTTACTACGCTTAGCCGGCTACCGCTACCTATACCGCCCGGACCTACCTTAATAAAGGTATCGGTGCTAATCCCGGCGCTAACCCTAGCGTTAGTCCCGGCGCCGGTTCCGGCTTTACCCGCGGCCGTAGCCGTAGTAGCGGTACGTCTGCCCCGCGCTTACTTAAACCCCCCCCCCCCCCCGCTACTAGGTTCGCGTTATTAAGCAGGGCTTTATTAAGGGCGAGGTAGACGACCTCCCCGCCTCTTCCCCGTCCTTAGGAAATGCGTAGCTCCTTCGCCTTATCGCGTAATAAAGCTCTTAGTGTCTAAGTTTATAGCTTCGTTTAACACCGGGGAGGATCTTTACCTCCCCGCGGGAATACAACCGCGTGCTTTACTTATACCTTTATCCCTTATATCCGCCGATGTCGTTATAAGTGCTTTAGTCGACTCCGGCTACTCTAGATACGCCTTTATGCACGCTTAGACCGCGTACCGCCTTGCCCTTCCTATCCGCTAGCTTTAGTTCCTACGCCGGCTTTCTCTCGCCGATAGTAGCGACTATAAGTCCGGCTCTATTACTTATTGTGCTTTTTTAGTCTCCCGGATTAGCGCCTATACTAAGTCTATCTACTTCTTTCTTACGAAGCTTAGCCACGAGGTTATTCTTAGCCTCCTTTAGCTACGCCGGCACGACCCTATTATTAGCTAGCGTAGTAACTCCCTTTCCTTCTAGTCCCCCTTTTGTCTAGCCTCCTGCCTCTCGGACTACTAGCCTTATCTTATCCTAGGCCTTTCGGCTACCTTTGCCCGCCTTACCCGCCCTATCCTAGCTCCCCCCGCCCTTATCTCTAAGGGGATATAATTAATAAATATAATTCGTTTTCCCTTTGCCCCCTCCGTTAAAGACTTTAGCGATAAGGGCGAACCCTCTACTACCCCCTCTGTCGAAGACTCTAACGACGAGGGCGAACCCCCCGCCGCTATAATCCTTATTCCCGCCCGTCCGGCTCTAGCCCGTCCTCCGGCCCTTATCCGTTCCATCCGCTTTAGCGACGTTCTTAAGTTTATTCCCTCGACTCTTAGCCTATCCCTCTTTGCGTTTTTCGGGGATGCTTTTAACGCGGGTGAACCCGCCTATCCGGACTCCTCCCGCTAGGTTAATAACGCCGACTCCGACTCCGGCTATAACTCCGAATCCCTAGCTACCTTTTACCCTCGCCGCTACGTTCGACCTCCCTACCCCCGTCCCGTCTATAAGACCGCTAGCTACCGCCGCCCTATATTACGGCCGAGTCGTAAGACTATTAAACCCCGGCCTTTCCGCTTCTCGTCCCCCGACGACTTAGCGTTTAACGTCCGGATGCTTAACGTCGACGCGATAGTAATATTCTACCGGCAGCCTAGAGTCTAGACCTCTTAGACCTCGATTAAAGCCCTTACCGCTAAGCCTTTGCCTACCGAGCCCCTACTACCTATCGACTAAGATATCCCTAAGGACCTCTACTAGGCCGTTCTAACTAAATATATAGATGCCGAGGATGCGAAAGCCTGCCTTAACCCCCGCCTTTATAACTTTATCGACGACTACTTTAATAAGATCTACCTTAATAAGATCTCCCCCGACGATATCGCTAAGTTCTTTAAGAAGTAAGAGAAAGTCCCTTATACGCTCGACGAGCTTTAGGCTAAAGTCCCTAAGGAGCTCTACTATATAATTTATATATAGCTTAAGAGCGAGGCCGATAAGCTCGCCCCTTACCGTACCGTTAATACTTAAATTAACCTTAAAGAGGGGATATAACCTCCTTATACCCGCCCCCGCCCCTTTAGTAAAGCCGAGAACCGGATCGTCCGCGCGTACGTTAACGAGCAGCTTAGGAAAGGCTTTATCCGTCGCTCTACCTCCCCCGCTACTGCCTTTATTATACTCGCCCGTAAGCCGGGCGGGGGCGTCCGTTTTTACGTTAACTATCGCGGCCTAAATAAGGCTACGATTAAGAACCGTTTCCCCTTACCTTTTATCTATAACACTCTCGCCTATATCCGGAAGGCGAAGTTTTTCACTAAGATCGACGTTATCGCGGCGTTTAATCGCCTTCGTATTGCCGAGGGATATAAGTAGAAGACCGCGTTCGCTATATAGTACGGGCTCTTTAAGTATTATATTACCCCCTTTAGCCTTACCGCCGCCCCGTCCTACTTCTAGAGTTTTATTAATATAGCCTTTTACGGCATCCTTAACGAGTTCTACTTTGCCTATCTAAACGATGTCTTAATCTTCTCGGAGATATAGGAGGAGCACTAGGGCTACGTTAATGCGGTTCTTAAGCGCCTCGACGCCGCCGGCCTTTAGCTTAACGTAGATAAGTATAACTTCTACGTTACTAAGACTAAGTACCTCGGCCTAATTATCTCGGATAAAGGCATTCGCATAGACCTTAATAAGGTTCGTGCGGTCTTAGACTAGCCTGCCCCCCCTTTTATTAAAGACCTCCGGCGCTTCTTAGGATTCGCTAATTTTTAGCGGCGTTTTATTCGCGGCTTTTCTAAGCTTATAAACCCTTTAAACGCCTTTACTAAGAACTCTGCCCCTTAGATTTAGTCTCCCGCCTACGCTTACGCCTTTAAAGCCTTTAAGCACGCTTTTACTACCGCCTTAGTCCTTATATACTTCGACCTCTATCGTAAGACTATAGTTTAAATAGATGCTTTTAACTAGGCCGCTAGGGGTATATTAATATAGCTCCTCGACGATAGTCGTTACTATCCGATTGCCTTCTTCTCGTTAAAGCACTCTGCTTAAGAGTGTAATTACGAGATCTACGATAAGGAACTCCTCGCGATTGTAAAATCTCTCGAGGAGTAGCGCCCCGAGCTTAAGGGCCTGCCTAAGTTTAAGATAGCCTTAGACTATAAGAATCTTTAGTATTTTATAACTATAAAGCTTCTTAACTAGCGATAGGCCCGCTAGGCCGAATTCCTTAGTCGTTTTAATTTTAAGATCGTCTTTTAGCCCGGCTCTTAAGCTATTCTCCCCGACGCCCTTAGCCGCTTGCCCGGCTCCCGCCCTCTCTCCCTCACCGACCGAGCTAACGAGAGGATTAACTATCGATATTAGGTTATCCTCCCTAAGTCTAAGGTTAATGCCTCCCTTTACCCTAATACTACTACCGCCCCCGATACCGTTAAGGAGTCCGATTCGTTTATAAATACAATTTATAAATATAATTCCGACTGCCTCGACCTTTACGCCCTCGACGACTCTAAGCCGATCGATAACCTTATCGACCGGGCTTCTTCCTCCTCCCCGCTTATCTCCGCTATTCGCGTGGCTCTTTAGTCCCCTTAGCCCCGCTAGCCTTACCCCCTTCGAGCCCCCCTCCGCTCGATCCCTAAGACCGCTCTCTCTAAGGTCTAGGGCCGGTTCTACTTCTAGGGCCGGCTCTTTGTTCCCCTTAACGACGCCTTAATTCTTTAGATCCTCGTCCGCGCTTATACCTCCCCCCTTACCGGCTACCTTAGACATACGAAGACCGCTAGCCTCTACCGCCGGTCTTATATTTAGCCCGGCATATATAAGTCTATTTCTAGCTTCGTACGGAACTATTATACGTGCCTACGCGCTAAATCCCCTCGTTCCTCCCCCTAAGGCCTACTCTAGCCCTTAAGTATTCCCTTCGCCCTATAGACCGATATATCCGTCGATTTTATTACCGACCTCCTTATCTACCGCCGTAACGGCGTCGAGTTTTCTAATATCTTTATTATCGTCGACCGCCTTACGAAGATACGCTACTACGTTCCGATACCCTTAATAACCGTTAAAGACGTTATTAACGCGTTCGTTTCCCGCGTTTAGTCCCTCTATAGTACCCTAGCCTTTATTATTAGCGACCGTAGCACTTAGTTTATTTCGGCTTTCTAGTAGTAGCTTAATCGTCGCCTTAGTTACCGCCTTTACCCTAGCTCCGCCTACTACCCTTAGACCGACGGTTAGACCGAGATCGCGAACGTTTAGATAGAGGTTTACTTTCGTTATTATACTACCTACCTTTAGGACGATTAGGTCGACCTCCTTCCCCTCGCTAAGTTTATTAATAATAAGGTCTCTAAATCTACCGGCCTCTCCCCTTTCTTCGCTAACTATAGCTTTTACCTAAAGCTTAGCACTAAGCCCTTTAGTCCCCCCCCGCCCGGTATAACCCCCTAGTAGCGGAAGGAATACCTCCGCGGTAACGCGCTCGCTTCCCGTCTCTAGCGTATCTTTAACTTCCTCCGCGATACGATCGAGGATGCTTAAGCCACTTAGGCTCGCTACGCGGACGCCCGGCGGACTCCCGCCCTAGCGTACTAGCCCGGCGATATAGTATTCCTTAGCACCCGCTAGATCCGGACCCTCCGCCTTATAAAAAAGCTCGACTATAAGCGGGAGGGCCTATATAAGGTCCTTAAGGTATATAAGACGGCGTATCCTCTTCGCCTCCCTAAGGGCAGCCGCCTCTACCCCGTTTTTTATTACTCCCTCCTTACTAAGACCTAAAAGCCCCCTTTGCCCGGCTAGTCGGAGCTTAACGTCCGGCCTGCCGATAACGGCGTTCTCCTCTCTCCTAGCGACGACGACGGCGATAACGTGCACCTTAAGTAAGAGTTTTCTTCTATCCTTGCGTAACGCTAGTACGCCTCCGGGAAGATTAAGTATCGCGTTTAATAGCGTTATAGCCCCCTTACGTAGGAGGACTCCTCCTGCCTTAACGGCTGCTAGGACGACCTTAAGGCTTTTTACGCCCTTAACCCGACTAAGCTTAAACCGGCCTTTTATATAGCCTTCCTTATATCTTCCCCTTTGCCTAAGTAATAATAAGTATAATTTATTAATATAATTTACGTTACGACGGCACGTATTAGTTTCTTAGTTTTGCCCTTTATTTCTTTCTATTTCTCTCTCGTTTTATATTAGGCCCGCTTTTAGGGCCGATTAATATAGATTTCCTTGGTTTTTATTAGCCTATAGACCCTTTTAGGCGTTTAAGTCGAACGCCGATTTAAGGGGGATATACTATTATAGTGTTAGGTTATATTACATATTATCCTACGTAACCTCTACGTCGTATATATAGACATTTAGATCTAGTCTATAGCCGTGTCCCTTCGTAGATTAATAACAATTATATACCCCCCCTAAGCTCGTTCTCTTATAGTAAGGAAGGTAGTATAAAACGTAGGGCGAGGCTTAGCCGGGTTTTTAGCGTAGAAGGACTTAAGGTCGTCCTAATATCCGTCGAGGCATAAGGAATCCTCCTACGTAAGGGGGCTATAACGCTACTAAATGCGATATTTAATCTTCTTAGACGCGTATTAACGTTATATAAGGATAGATAAGAATTCCTACTTAAGGTACGCGTCGTTATCGTTATCGCCGTCTAGGGAAAGCAGGATGCCCCCGTTAGTAGGCCGGATATTTAGGTCGGCCTAGCCGGGCAGGGGGGGGCCTTAGGTCTAGGTAAGGGGCGAGTAGTAGAAAATAAGGTAAAGACGGCTACCCTTAGGGAGGCGGAGGAGGCAAGCCGTATTATACGCCTTAAGGACCTTATATAGGCCCTCCCGCTTATTGTTAAGCTTCTTTATCGGGCGGAGGGTATAGATCTAACGGGTGCTAAGAAAGACTATATCGCTAGGCTAGTACGTTAGGGCGGGCGCCCGGCGGGCATCGGCGTGCCGGGCCTAAGTAGCTTAAGCGTCCTCGATCGCGTTACGAAGGAAGTCGGATACGCGTTAGCGGCGTAAGTCGAGCGTATCGCTATAGAGGTACTCCTTACGCTACTAAAGGGTTATACTAAGGGGGGGTAGTCCTAAGGGCTTAGTGCTAAGCTTTAGGTCGAAGCCGTAGTTAGCAAAGAAAAGGGAGAGGCCGGTAGACTTAGAAACTTAGTTATTAGCGGTAAACTTAGCGAGGGGAAGGAGATCTACCTAATCGTCCTAAAGGAAGGTAGTATAGTAGCGGAGGTAGACCTTTATCTAAGCGTTTGCGATCTTAGTCTAGCTATTAGTCTAAAGGTAGTAGGCGGAACTAAGGTATAAGCGGCAGCCGAGGCGGTGGCTAAGCTACTGCTAGAAGGCGGAGATAAACTAAGTGCCTTTATTATTAATAATTAAGGTAAAGGTGCTGTAAAGAGACTAAACGCGAGAAACGAATGCGTTAACGACGTCCTCGACCGTTATTAAGGGCGTTAAGACGTAGTAGCGTATCTTCGTAAGATAGTTAATAATAACTAAGATACTAAAGAACTTAACGCTATAATAGCGGTAGACGGGAAGGTCTATAACGAAATTAATAGAGATATCGGTCTAAAGGGCGAAAGGGATGCTTAAGGGTTAAAGAAGCCCTTAAGGGGTAGAATAAGGGGACTTAGCGCGGAGGCAGACGTAGTAGTTATAAACGAAGCTAGAAATAGACTTATATATGCTAGGCTAAACGTATATTTAGCGGTAGAGGCTCGCGGTCTTAGTATACTTAAGGTAGCTAGCTAGCGGGGAAGTATAAGTGCGGATTAAGATCTAAAGGATAAAGGCGTCGTTAGGGGGAACGAATAACCGGCCCTAAAAGTAGAACCGGCCTTAGGCCTTTAAGAGGGCGGACTTCGGGATTAAGCGGAGAGGTACGCGAAGAGAATTAGGCTAACGGAGCTAAGGAGACTAGAGAGCCGCGCGAATATCGGCGATAAGTAGAGAGGAGAAATAAGCCTAGTCGATAAGGTCGTCGATCGGCTTAAAGTCGTTAAAGGCATAGAGGGTAAAGCAGTCGGAGTCGTTAAAATTATATTTATAAATTATATTTATAGACGAGTTAGACTCCTTAAACCCGCTAGGGAGTAAGGAGGCTTCGACCTTAGACTATAAAAGGATAACTTAGTAACGATAGTCGATCTTTTTATTAGCGCGGTCGGTTAAAGAGGTAAGGCGGGAACCGGGGAGTCGGCTAAAGGCGTTAGGGAAGGTAGCTTAAGAGCTAGGCTAAAAGACGATCTTAAAGTTAAAGCGACTTAGGAACTCGGCCTAGCGGGCCTACCGTTAGTTAAAGAGCTTCGTAGTTATAAAATACTAGAGGTTCTTATAATCCGAAGCGATCTTAAACTTAGGTAGGCCTTTAAGCTTAAGGCGCTATTCCTTAAGGTACTTTACGATCGCGAGGAGTTCCTTATCGTAGATCTTATAGTTATATTCTTAAGCGGAGTGTTTTAATAAAAAGAACACAATAGAGTAGTAGCGGCCGTCGTTAGAGAGCTATATTAGTACGCCTTTAGCGGCTTAGTTAAAAGCATCGGTCTAAGCTATAGTCTTTCGAGAGGGGTTAAAGTATGCGAAGACTAGGGCGGCGGTAAAGGCGTGCTTAAGGGCTCTGAAGGCGTAAGCGCAGGCGGGGGACTAAATCTAAGGGGCAGAGTTCTTAGTAAGGGCGTTTAAAGGGTTCGTAAGCTTAAAGAAGCCGCGGATAAAACGCCGATAAAAATTAGCAAACCCTAAGAAACGCCGGAGGTCTTTTATAAAGGAGGGGGCTAGCTAGTCGAGGACGGCGCGGACCTTTTTAAGATCTATACGTATGCCTTTATCTAAGATAATTAGGCTAAGGTACTTAGTCTTAGTAATATAGAAATCGCACTTATCGACGTTAAGCTAAAGGCTAGCGGCGTTAAGGCGCTTAAGAACCTCCCGGACGTAGGCTTAATGCTCCTCCTATATAGTAGAGAAGATTAAAATATCGTTTAAGTAAGCGAAATAAAAGTTATTGAGGATATTATATAAGGCCGTATTAATAAAGCTTTAGAAGTAAGATAGCGCGTTAAAGAGACTAAAGGGTATAACGCAATACTTAAAAAGCCTATACTACGTAGCGAAAGCTATCTTCTACTTATAGCCCTCGGCGATATAAAGGCGATTAAACGCTATAATAAGATTAATCTTAGTAAAGAACTTCGCCTTTTTAATTTAAGCGAGGGTATTATAGACTAAAGGCAAAGGGAAGCGGTTCTTAATTATAGCCTTATTTAAGCTACGGTAATTAACGTAGAAACGGACGCCGCCGCTAGGCTTATAAGCGAGTATAATAAAAGCGGCGGTAGCGGAGGTCGAACGGCGAATAAAGCCTTTCCTAAGCTACTTATTAACGTAGGCGCGGATAATACGGTTCTTAGCTTTACTAAAAGGGCGGGGGCGGGTATAAGGGGGTTATATTCCCTCCTTAAGGTTAATCTAAGTATCGACGGCGCGGTAGGGGGCGAGCTTATCGGCCTTACTCTAGAGCTATATATAGATTATATAATAAAGCTCCTTTAAGACCGTAGCCTAAAGCTTATCGAGAGTATAAGGGACTTTATCGTATTTTAAAAAGAATTTAGCGATATTATTAGGCGAAACCTTATTAAAGAAGAATTTATTAAGGTAATTATCGATAAAGTTATAAAGGCGGTAGTTAAGTTAGGCTTTAGCGGCATTAAGATTAATAGACTTAGATAGAACGGCCTAATAGAGTTCCTTAAGGATCTCTTAGTCGATAGGAGGCAAAGGCTTAGTAGGTAGGGGTTTAGCGGCTAAGGCTTTAATCGTAGTTTAGGAAGTCGTAACGGAGGGCTAGCGGTAGAATACTACTATAGCGGCTATATTAAGCATTTAGATAAAGAACGTAAGGTCGCTTAAAGGGATTATAAAAGGGCGGGGTCCTAACGCCTAATGCCTAGGTCGGGGAGCCGGGTAGCGGGAGCTAGCAGCCTAACGTATAGGCTAAAGGCGGGGGGGGCGGACGTAACGACGGGGGTAGAGGGTATTTAAGGGGTCGGAGTCGTAGCTTAAATCGAGGTCGGTCTAACAGGAGGAGTCTAGGTAAGTAGGTTTACCTACGTTAAGAGCATCTTTAAGGGACGTCGGGAGGCCGGGGGGAAAATAAGGCGATAGGGGAATAAACTTAAGAGTATTAGAAAAGCAGACGGCATAGGTAGGAACCTAGGGGGCAAAAGGCGAAGATAAGGTAAAGGGCTCGCCCTCGTCGTTAGAGTTAGTAATAGAAGGGGCGGGGGGGGAATGAATTATATTTATAAAATATATTCCCTTAAAAGCGGGAACGGGAATAATAGGAGCGGCCGGGAGGCTAGGGATAAGATAAAGCTAAGGGCCCGAGAGGTAAGAGGCGAGGTAGAACGGGGATTAAAAGGAGAGGGAGTTATCGCGCTAGCTAATAATAAGGTCGTAGCGGCGTAGCTAAAGGAGGCTAAGAATAACCTTATAGCTAAGCTTCGTAAGGAAGAAGTAGATAGACTTAGTATAAGCGCTAACTTAGGCAATTAAGTAGGCGTAATAGGTAACGGCGCCGGACTTATAGTCGCTACTATCGGCGAGAGAAAGCTAGCGAGGGAACTAAAGCTAGCGGACGGGGAGGGTAAGGCGGTACGCGGTCTAAGTATATATAAAGGCGAATCCGGAATAACTAAAGTCGACTAAAGCACTTACGGCGATATTAGTAAGCATAAGGGAGAAGGGCAGTAGTAAAGCGTAAGGCTATATTCCCGCCGGGAGATAAAGGTCCTCCCTTATATTAAATAAAGCTATAAAATTAGAAACCGAAAGCTCCGTCGCGCAATAAGGCGAAGGAGCTAGGCGTTTCCCGGGGGGGGGGGAAGCGCCGGAGGTAAGGGCAAGAGAGTCGGTAACCTTACCCTCGACGAAGCCCTACTTAATCGCCTAGACGTTAAGCCGGGGAGAGGACGCGAGGAAGCGCGGGGCGGGAGTGCCGCCGCCTCGGCCGCGACCCCGGCTAGCACCCTTCTTAGAATAGGTCTAGGCCGTATAGGTCGGGGTTACTAAGGCGGCGTAGTAGAGATAGAGACGGTTCTCGTACCGTCGCTGCTTCTTAGCGTCCGTAAGACTAGCCTAGAACGCGTCGAGGTCTATCGGGTCGCCGACGGGCGTAGAGGCGGCGGGGCTAGCGGACCTAGTAGGGGCGGGGGGGGGAATAGTCTAAGGCTAGACGAGCCTTTTATAGGCTCGAATACGCTCGTAGTTCTCTTAGAGGGCGGCGTAAAGCTTAGCCTAGCTATAGAAGTCGTCGGTATTAAGGCTAAGGACTTAAAGAGCGGCGGTATTAGCGAGCTTATTAGTAACCTTTTAATAAAGGTATCCGATGTAAGCGCTCTCGTTGTAATTAAGGTCGGCCTATAGCTAGGTAAACTGCGAGAAGAAATACGGCTAAAAGATGCCCTTTATAGCTAAGGTATTAAATTCCGCCTTAGACTAAGCGCGGTAGTTCGCGGTACTAAAGATAGAGGCGAGCTCGTAGGTAAGAGAGTCTAGGGATTAAAAGCGCTACTGCTTAAAGGGGGTATCGTCGCGGATATAGCGGGGGACGCTAGCGGCGATAGAAGCGGCCCGGCCGGAAAGTTAGCTAGTCGCGTAGACGACTTAGTCCCTATCGGTAGGGAATATATAAGGGTTAGAGGCGATCTTAAGGGATATACCGTCGCGCTAGATATAGAAGGCGTCCTAGCGCTACTTTTAAGTGCCGATATCGCTAGAGAAGCGTTTAAGGTCGGCGAAGCAAGTATAAGGACTTACGGTAGGAGGGGTAAAGGCAGCTTAAAGGGCGGTAAGGTAGGCGAGGGCGGCGTTAGACTAATTAAGCTAGTCCTAAAGCCCCTCCGCGTGCTACTAGTAGCCGAGGGCCTCCTTATAGGCGGTAGTAGCAGAGGTAGCGGCCTTAAGGAAACTAGACTTAAGAAAGACGAGAGACCGGGTTTAATCGGTATGCCGGAGGAAATTCGTCTAAAGGTCGGCGAAGACAGACGAGGCGACGGAGGAACCCTAGAGAATAAAGGCTAAGTAAGGGAAGGCGGAGAGGGCGTTAGGCTAAGGGACGTCCTAAAGGGTAACGCCTGCCGGAGGGCCGGGCGAAGGGGAGAGGGAGGGGGTAGAAACGGGAGTAGCTATCGTAGCGGCGGGAAAAAGGGGTAGCGGCGGGAAAAGGGGCTAGAAAAATCTATAGGAGAGTAGAAAAGAGGCGGAAAGGGGCGTAATAAGATAAAAAACGAAGGCAGGCGTATAAGCGAAGCTAAAGGGACTAAGGAATCGTAAAGGCTCGGCGGAAGGGTAGAAGGATAGTAGATTAAACTATTATAGAACGAGCTTAAGGGGGGGTATATAACTATTATTAATCTATAAAGGAGCGCAGCTATAGACTAAGTCTAAGGGTCTATATATACGATATAAAGGTTATATAGGATAATATATAATATAACCTAATACTATAATAATATACGATATAAAGGTCACGTAGGATAATATATAATATAACCTAATACTATAATAGTAAGGCTCGCGGAGTTTTCTTACTCTGTTTAAGTTACTAAAGTCGCTATAAGCGCCTTACTTAGGAATGCTTTCCTTAAACCGTACCTTAGTAACGTCGACTACGGATCGGATATAATCTATATCGGCACTCTCTAAGACTTTAAGATCCCTTTTAATATCTATCGCTTTATCCGGGATATAGTGCGTCGCGTTTAAGCCGTCCGAAAGACCTTAGTTCCTACCGGTTAAACTATTATTATACCCGCCTTTTAGAAAGAAATCCCTATAGGCCGGCCGTACGCCTTTTATTCCTCTTACGGCCTAGCCGCGTATGCTATCGTAGATAATTCCTCTTTCCCTAGCGTCGCTATAATTAATAACTCCGCTAAGGACATAGTTATCTTACGTAAGTAGCGACTTAGCTAGATTTTAAAGTGCTATAATTTAGCATTCCTTATAGTCCTATTGTAGACTTCCGCCCTTTAGGCCTTAACTACTGCCTCTCTAGCTATAGTAGCCTTTAACCCTTCTATAGCCTCTCCTTCGGTTGCCGACCTTTAGTAAGTCCCTATAATCGGTAGTAGCTTTAATATCTTAGCATCTATTATATTCTCCTCTAATATTATCTCGGCCGCTTCGCAGCTAGTAGCTCTAGCGCCTCTCCTCGTTAATTAGGTCGATTTCCCTTCTATAGTGCCCTTCCTAAAGCCTAACGTAGTCCCTTTTTAGCGCTAAGCCTAAAAGCTAAGCTCCCTTCCGGAGTATATTACTAAGGAGGGCATTTATATTTACGCCGGAGACCCTCGCTTTATTAATAAAGTTATTAAGCTCCTCTAGCGTTTCCCCTCTCTTTAGAAAGATATAGGTATAGCCGTTATCTAACCTAGTAAGGAGCTTACCGTACCTTTCGTCGACGGATAGTAGTATTAGAAGATTGCCTAGCGTCCTTACCTATAAGGACTCCGCGATTATACGATTATTAATAAGACCTTCGATAAACTATATTAGTAGAATTATATAGAATAGACTACGTAACTAACGCCCTTTATAGCGCCTATTTTTATTATCTAGCGCACCTCTCGAGGTATTACGAAAGGCCGCGCTATTATAGATATACGTGGAATAAACGACGTTACGGTCCCTAACGCCTATCTACTTCCTCTTTAAGAGAGTATTATTGCCGAGCTGCTAGGAGCTAAGTATATTACTATTATCGATATAGCTTCGTTCTTTTACTAATTTAGCGTACGGCGTAATTATCGCAACCGGTTTACTATTATAAACTATCGTAGGCTTAAGAACCTTACCGTCGCGCTAATTAGGTTCTAAAATAGCCCTGCTTACGCCTAGCGATATATAGACCGCGTTCTCCGACCGTATCGAGTTTTTCCTATGCTTTTATCAACGATATCGTAATCTACTCCCGGACTAAGGAAGATTACCTTCGTTACCTATAGACTATTATAGCCCTCTTTAATAAGCTTAATCTTACGATATCTCCGGCGAAAAGTTAGATCGGCTACCTATCTATATATCTCCTCGGCCACCGCGTTAATGCATTTAGCATAAGCACTTCGGAGGATCGTATAGCCGCCTTCGCTAAGCTTAAGTTCTTAAATACACTATAAAAGCTCGAATACTATATTAGCGCCGTCGGTTTTATTCGATCTAAGATCCCTTACTTTAGCCCCCTCGTCGAACCCCTCTAAGCCCGGAAGACGGCTCTCCTCGCTTTAGGCCGCGCGCTTAGTAAAATAACTAACGGGAACCTAAATCGCCGTAAAGCTTTTGCACGGAATATTGCCTTCCTACCTATAGCTACGGAGAAGCTGTTCTTTTAGGCCCTTTAAGCCGAAATTGCGTTAGGACGAATGCTATACTACCTTAACCCGGATAAGAAGCTATTCGCTTAGATCGACGCCTCCCTCTAGCGCGGCTTTAGAGCGGTATTCTATTATCTCTTAGACGACTCCGTATAGGCTTTAGGTCAACCGATCTTAGTAAAGATAATAATGCCTATATGCCTCCTTTCTTAAGTTCTTACCCCCGCCGAACGAAACTACGGTCTATCTAAGCTAGAAGTTGCCTATCTTATCTAGGCAATTAAAAAGATACGAACTATAATCTAGTTATCGATACTAGCGCTTACGGTCCTTATAGACTACTCCGTAACGAAGTAGATTTATAAGAAACGCACGCTTAATACGTCTAGCGCGGACCGTAGCAACCGTCGGCTCGTAATCGCATCTATCTACTTCTCTTAATTTAATCTCGAGGTTTACTATATGCCTAGAAAGGATAACCTTATCCCCGATGCCTTTAGCCGGCTAGCCGCCTTAGAAACGGATCTTATCCCCGACCGTTACCGCTTTAACTATATAGCGCTTAACGACGTACTGCTTATATCTAAAGCCGTTATAGATTTCAGGATAAGGACTTAATTCGTTATTAGTTATGCCTTTAACCTATACTTCTTTAAGATTATCGGCATGCTTTCCGACGACCTAGCCGCGCGGGCTACTACGGCTTCTACGCTTAACCCCGACGGCACTCCTCTCCCTCCTATACTTATTCTAGGTGCCGCCTTTAGCTACGAAGAGCGTAAGGCCGCCCTTCTACGCCTTAAAAAACGTAGTATTCCTTTCCTTCTTTAGGACTAGCTACTCTATTACGAGGGTTATAATAGCTACCTCCGCCTTTATGTCCCCGCCTCTATAGTATTACCTATACTAGCGGCCGCTTACGATGCGAAAAATTCCTTTAGGATTACTTACATATTATAGGACCTTAAGCGCTACTCTATCTAAAACCTAACTTCTAAAGTTAAGAAATATATTACGGCTTATAAGGCTTACTATCTAGGATAGATAGACCGCTAGCTACTTATAGGCTCCTATAAGCCTCTCTAAGCCTTAGTTTAACCTATGCGCTTAATTAGAATAGACTTTATTATAGATATGCCCGTTATATCCTCCGCCTCTTCGCCTTAGGCTATCTCGAGCTTCGATACCTTTAACTAGCTGCTTACGGTAACCTGCCTAGCTAATAAACGTTGTCTTTTAATCCCCGGAAACGCTAAGTACTCTACGACAAACTAAGACATATCCCTCTCTCGGCTTCTTTTGCTTATAGACTAAGGAATGCTATCTACTATTGTTAGTAATCACGATAGGCGCTTAAATGCTAAAGTTTAGCGTTCGCTATAGAAGTCCTCTAGGACTAAAATCGCTATAACGATAGTATATTACCCTTAAGTAGACGGACTAGCCGAACGCTATAACTAGACCGTTAAGACCGTACTATAGATAGCTTATATTAAGGACCTAGACCTCGATTGGAAATTGCTTTTGCTTGCTCTATAATAGAACCTTAACTTAGCTTTTAACGCTAGTAGTTATATCTCTACGTATAATTATATCTTCGGATATAATCTACGCTCTCCCCTTAAGGCCGACGATATCTCTATTACGGATAACCTCCCTTATTTACGGGAAGCGGTAAGACGATAGGCCGGTTTTATAATAGAACTAGCGGCGATAAGAGCTAAGCGCCGTTACGACGGTAGGTATCGCTAGATCCTCTTTTAAGCTAGCAATAAGGTATACCTTAAATTGTATTAGGGTTATTATAAGCTATCTTAGCCCGCGAAGAAATAGTCCTATTAGAGGGAGGGGCCCTTCCTTATTAAAAGAATAGTTAACGACCTTATAGCCGAGCTTAACTTACCCCCCTATATTCGAATCTATCTAGTTATTTCGGTAAAGTATTTAAAACCCGCGTACGATAGATGCTTTAAGGAAGAAAAACCTAGCGTAGTTAAAGTAGCGTAAGATCTCGATAACGCCTTAGGCGAGGGCGACGAGCACTATAAGCTCGAGCGTATACTTAAATCTCGTAAGCGCCGTATTAGCTAATTAAAGACCCCCGTCACTAAGTATTAAGTCCGCTAGAAGGGCTAAAGGGCCGCCTACGACTAGTAGGTCCCCGCTAGCGCTATTTCCTAGGAAGCAATCGCAGAATTCGCCTTAAAGCGTATCACGCGTTTAGCCGGCGCTGCCTTAGCTGCGATTAATTAAAGGACATCGATCTAATTATTAAGTTAGGAAAAGATCCTATAGTAACGCATGAAGTAAAGGAGTATAGATTAGAAGGATCGCGTTACGTTATTCTCAATTGTTTTTTCCTTCTTAATTAGTTCTTTATTTTATTCTGCTAAGGATAGTAGGGGCTTGTTTTTCAGGCCGGTATTATAATGCGCAAAGGTAGGGCACCTACTAGGTGCCTACGGATTAGTAGATAGTCCGGGCTCCGGCAGCCCTATAGATCGTAAGGCATGCCGGGCCACCTATAATTATTATCCTTCTTCTTATACACGCACCCTTTGCCTTATGCCTATCTTTCCCTATACTAAGGGCCCTCGGCGTTACTCGTCTATATGCCTAATAGGCCCGCTTTAAGGTCCTCGGCGTTACTAGTCTATATCGATACTAATAGAGCTATAATATCGTAACTAAGATCCGTTCGGTCGACGGGTTGCTATATACTCTATAGGCCTATCTCTTGCGTAGGTATAGGCGGCTGCTAGGTCGTAAGCTAGGTCTCTTAATAAGCGGGGGTAGTAGCTTTAAGTATTAAGGAGGTTTACCTAAGCTAGGGCTTCGGCTATACGCCTAGCTCTTAGGGCGCCGGGACGAAGGGTGTGTCTATATCCTCGTCTTAGGGGGGTAATCTTAGTGCGGGCAATAGGCCTAGCCCCGTCGGGTTAAGCGTTCGTTTCGGCGTAAGAAGTCTTTTAAGGGTAGGCGAGGCATCCTTCGGAGTCGGAGCCGCTCCTAGAGCGGCTAGCGACGGCGACGGCAATGCCCTACCCTTTACCCCTAAGTTCGAATCGTCGGGCTTAATTCCTAAGATATAATCGTTAAATTCCTATAAAAAATCCTTAAGTATAGTATTCTAATCGTGTTAGATCGGCAATTCGATCGACTTAGCGAGAGGGGCGTATTCTTAGACAGGCATTTATAAAGAGTATTGCTATTTACACGATAAGAAATCTCTATTTGCACGATAAATACCTCTAAGCCCCGCTTTTTCGCCGCGACCCCGCGCGCCTAGGTCCCGCTACTAAATTTAGGTAGAGGTATATAGCAATTGAGAGGGCCGCGCAAATCGTGTATAGCCTTAATTTAGTTAATTCAATAGCTATAGGCGCGCGCCCTACTGCGTGCCCGGCTGCGTGCCCGGCTGCGTGCCCTGCTGCGTGCCCTGCTGCGTGCCCTCTGCTGTGTGTGCGGCTCCTTAATGTATGCTTCGTGCCCGGCTGCGTGCCCTGCTGCGTGCTCTGCTGCGTGCTCTGCTGCGTGCCCTACTGCGTGCTCTACTGCGTGCCCTCTGCTCTGTGTGCGGCTCGGCGGCTTCTCGATGTATGCTTCGTGCCCGGCTCCCGGCTGCGTGCCCTCTGCTGTATGTGCGGCTCCTTAATGTATGCATCGTGCCCGGCTGCGTGCCCTCTGCTGCGTGCCCTCTGCTGTGTGTGCGGCGCCTTGATGTATGCTTCCTGCCTAGCTCCCGGCTGCGTGCCCTCTACTACGTGCCTTACTGCGTGCCCTTTGCTGCGTGCCCTCTGCTGTATGTGCGGCTCCTTAATGTATGCTTCGTGCCCGGCTGCGTGCCCTGCTGCGTGCCCTCTGCTGTGTGTGCGGCTCCTTAAGGTATGCTTTATGCCCGGCTCCCGGCTGCGTGCCCTCGGGGTAGTGTTCTTCGTTCTTCGCACGATTTGCGCGGCTCTCTTAATTGCCTTATACCTACACCTAATTTTGCTAGCGGGACCTAGGCGCGCGGGGTCGCGTAGAAAAAGTAGAGAATTTAGGTATTTATCGTATAAATAGAGATTTCTTATTGTATAAATAGCAATACTCTTTATAAATCCTCGGTCTAAGGATTATTAATATTACTATTATACTAACTAGGCAAAAGTAAGATACATCCCGACCGTAGATGTAATATAATAGCTTATAAATAAAATATCGATATACCCCCCTACGTATATAATAGCCTACCCGACCGTGCTAAGTAACGTAGTTATTAATTACTGCCTTATACTAGAAAAAGTACCGTGCCGTGCCGAATGCCGTAAGGTGCCTTAGCGTAAGTAAGCGCCGCCGGCTAATGTTATAATATATAATATGCCGATCCGAAAGGCGTAAGGTAGCGCGTAGCCGCTAAAAGTGCGACCGGGCCTAAAGTAGCGAATATAGCGTCTTATAGCGAAAGTAGCGAAAAAATCCGAATTAACGCGGGGTTTAAAGAAAGGATGTTAATAGCAGTAGAAGTTATAGCTAGGTTAAAAATAGACTTCGCTCCCGGGCTTATAACTATTAATGTTACTATTATACTAACTAGGCAAAAGTAAGATATATCCCGACTATAGACGTAATACAATGGCTTATAAAATGTCGATAAGGATTAAAGTAGTAGAGCTTATTAAAAATTATATCCCGGGTGATAATAACCTAAGTAAGTTAAGGAACCTAGACGCGGAATAGGTTACTAGCTTAGTAGCCGACGAGGTAACCTATATACGCCTAAGGGAAGACCTTAAAGGCTCTCTTATAAAGGTAAGCCTTTATATCCTTATATAAGGGGTAAGCGCGGCAGCCGTAGGCATATATGCCGTTCTACTTAAGGCGGAGGTCTACGTCCCTATGCGCTATAGCGCCGATCCTACCGTACTAGCGGAGGTGCTAGTTAAACTACCTATCGATAGTCTTATTAGGAGTTCTCTACTAGTTATAGTATTTCAGCAGGATATTATATATACGAACGAGCGCTTAGTATATCCCCGGCTTAAGGTTATATAGCAGCTTCCCTATAACGGAGCGGAGGCGTTATTAGATTACGCCTCCCGGTCTCTCCGCGCCGCCTATAGGCTCTTTTATATATAACGGCGGGAGCTCGAGCTTAATTCCCTCCCGCTTAGCCTAATCTTAAAAAGGCGAATTTCTCTACTCTAAGAGGTTAACTAAAGCTCTCTTATTATCTATCTTAATCTTGCAAATCACCGCGCCTATATAGCGGCGGACTAAGGCCTTAAAGTTACGGATTAGGTCGTCTAATTCTATCTTCCGCGTTATGCTTTATAAGAATATTATCCCGCTATATTTGTTAGAGAGTAGTAGGATATATCGGTGGCTATTATAGCCGAGTTCGAAGTTAAAGATATCGAGGAAGATACGGTAAAAGGGCTGCCGCGAGCGGTTAGCGGGCTTTCTATAAGAAATCTACTCGTGCGCCTTTCCTTAAGCGTAGCTTAGGCACTTAACCGTTATAGGCCTTTTAATTCGCATATCGCGTTCCGGAAAGACTAATTGCTTAAGCACTTAAAGGCTAAGGTGCCCGGCCTTTAAATGCTAAAGCTCTACGGTATCTACCTTTAGTAGGCGTAGGTTCTTAGATACGGCGATACGGCGCTTAGGTTATTATAAAACGGCGTCTTATACTACTAAGAATAAGCACGTAAGGGCGTAAGGCAAGGTAAAGCAAGAGTAAGAAGACTTTAATTTAGCTATTAAGAGCCTACACTTACTCTCGATATATATAACTACGTTATTATTCTCTATAAGGCTAACTCGGATCGTATTATCGTAGCTATAGATCTAGAAGCCGCCTATCTTAAGCTTCTCCCCGCTAATAATATTAGTATTAAAGCTAGGGACGTAGGCGGTATCCTTAAGGACGAGATCTCGCGTGTTAGGGCTATCCGGTCTATAGAGCAGGTTCTTTATCGTATAGGTCTTACGATATAGTACCCTAAGAGCGGTATCGCCTATAAGTATAATATTAGTCTCTATAGCGGCGATAACGTTACCCTTAAGAAGCTCGACCTTATTAATAATATAGGTGCTTGCGTAATAGTCGAATAGAGTCGATTTAATTAGCGGGTACTTATAGCGCTAGTTGCTAAAGACGGAAGAGATAAAGCTATCGGGCGAGCCGAAGGTGCTAAAGCTAGCCTAGGTCGGAGCGGAGCTCGCCTTACTACCTATAAACCTCGAGTCTATTACTATATATACTTAGGTACCCTATATAGCAGGCGTTGTCTTAGTCGAGGTAGGAAGGGTCTTCCCCTTTATGCCTTTAATAGCCTCTACTATTTGTTTTTAGTAAGGTAGGGACTTCGCTTCCTCGCACTTCTTAATACGATAAGCACTAACGAGAAGCTAGGGCCTATAAGAGACTCCGTTAACGGCAATATAGAACGCTATATAGTCCGCGGGCTTCTAGCTATAGCGTGCTTTAATAATGCCGTAAGGGCAGTCGTAAGATTAGCGGTGTTATAGTATTAGGTTATATTATATATTATCCTACGTAACCTCTATATCGTATATATAGACCCTTAGACTTAGTCTATAGCTGCGCTCCTTCGTAGATTAATAATAGTTATATACCCCCCCTTAAGCTCGTCCTATAATAGTTTAATCTACTATTCTTCTGCCCTTCCGCTAAGCCTTTACGATTCTTTAGTCCTTTTAGCTTCACCTATACGCTTGCCTTTATTCTTTATCTTATTACGCTCCTTTCCGCCTCTTTTCTACGCTCCTATAGATTTTTCTAGCCCCTTTTCCCGCCGCTACCCCTTTTTCCCGCCGCTATAATAGCTACTCCCGTTTCTACCCCCTCCTTCTCCCCTTTACCCGGCCTTCCGGTAGGCGTTCCCGTTTAGAGCGTCCTTTAGCCTAACGCCCTCGCCGCTTTCCCTTACCTAGCCTCTATCCTCTAGGGTTCCTCCGTCGCCTCGTCCGTCTTCGCCGACCTTTAGACGAATTTCCTCCGGTATACCGATTAAACCCGGTCTCTCGTCCTTCTTAAGTCTAGTTTCCTTAAGGCCGCTACCTCTACTACTACCGCCCGTAAAGAGGCCTTCGGCTACCGGCAGTACGCGGAGGGACTCTAGAATTAGCTTAATTAATCTAAAGCCGCCTTCGCCTACCTTACCGCCTTTTAGGCTGCCTTTACCCCTCCTACCGTAAGTCTTTATGCCTACTTCGCCGACCTTAAACGCTTCTCCGGCGATATCGGCACTTAAAAGCAGCGCTAGGACGCCTTCCGCGTCTAGCGCGACGGTATATCCCTTAAGATCGCCTCCGACCCTTATATATTCCCTACCGATAGGGACTAAGTCGTCTATACGACCGGCCGACTTTCCGGCCGGGCCGCTTCTATTGCCGCTAGTATCCCCCGCTATATCCGCGACGATACCCCCTTTAAGTAATAGCGCTTTTAGTCCCTTAACTCCCTTACCTAAGAGCTCGCCTCTATCTTTAGTGCCGTAAACCACCGCGCTTAGTCTAAGGCGGAATTTAATACCCTAGCTATAAAAGGCATCTTTTAGCCGGATTTCTTCTTGCGGTTTACCTAGCTATAGGCCGACCTCGATTATAACGAGAGCGCTTACGTCGGCTACCTTTATTAAAAGGTTACTAATAAGCTCGCCGATACCGCCGCTCTTTAAGTCCCTAGCCCTAATACTAATAACTTCTACGGCTAGGCTAAGCTCTACGCCGCCCTTTAGGAGAACTATAAGCGTATTTAAGCCCGTAAGAGGCTCGTCTAGCCTTAGACTATTCCCCCCCCCGCCCCTACTAGGTCTGCTAGCCCTACCGCCTCTACGCCCGCTAGCGATTTAATAGACCTTAACGCGTTCTAAGCTAGTCTTATAGACGCCGAAAAGTAACGACGGTACGAGAACCGTCTCTTTATTACGCCGCCTTAGTAACCCCGACTTATCCGGCCTAGACCTATCCTAAGAAGGGTGCTAGCCGGGGTCGCGGCCGAGGCGGCGGTACTCCCGCCTTACGCCTCCTCGCGCCCCCTCCCCGGCTTAACGTCCGGGCGATTAAGTAAGGCTTTATCGAAGGTAAGGCTACTAACTCTCTTACCCCTACCTCCGGCGCTTCCCCCCCTAGGGAAACGCCTAGCTCCCTCGCTTTATTACATAACGGAGCTTTCGGTTTCTAATTTTATAGCTTTATTTAATATAAAAGAGGACCTTTATCTCCCGGCGGGAATATAGCCTTACGCTTTACTATTCCCTTTCTCCCTTATGCCTGCCGACGTCGCTATTAGTGCTTTAGTCGACTTTAGTTATTCCGGATTCGCTTTTTTATACGCTTAGACCGCGTACTGCCTTACCCTCCCTATCCGCTAGCTTTAGTTTCCTCGCTAGCTCTCTCTCGCCGATAGCGGCGACTATAAGTCTAGCGCTATTACCTATTACGCTTACTTAATCGCTTAAGTCGGCGCTTATACTAAGTCTATCTACTTCTTCCTTATAACGCTTAGCTATAAGGTTATTCTCGGCCTTCCTTAGCTATGCCGCTATAACCTTATTATTAGCTAGCGTAATAACTCCCTCTCCTTTTAGTCCTTATTCTACCTTACTTCTTGCCTTTCGGACCTTTAGCTTTATCTTATCCCTAGCCTCCCGGCCGCTCCCGTTATTCCTATTCCTACCCTTAAGGGAATATAATTTATAAATATAATTCGTTCCCCCCCTACCCCCTCTATCGCTAACTTTAACGATAAAGGTAAGCCCTTTGCCTTATCCTCGCCTCTTGCCCTTCGGTCTTTTGCTTATACCGTCCGCTTTTCTAATACTCTTAAGTTTATTCCCTTATCGCCTCGTTTTTCCTTCGGCCTCCTAACGCCCCTTAAAGATGCTCTTAACGTAGGTAAACCTACTTACCTAGACTCCTCCCGCTAGACCGACCTCGACCTTAGCTACGACTCTGACCCTTTAGATACCTTCTACCCCCGCCGTTACATCCGCCCCCCCTACCCTCGGCCTATACGTTAGGCTACTAGCTCCCGCTACCCGGCTTTTAACCTAAGCATTAGGCGTTAGGACCCCGCCCTTTTATAATCCCTTTAAGCGACCTTACGTTCTTTATCCGGATGCTTAACGTAGCCGCTATAACGGTATTCTACTACTAGCCCTTTATTATAACTTTTTAGACTATAATTAAAGCTTTAGCCGCTAAACCTTTACTTATTAAGCCTCCGCCTCCTATCGACTAAGAGATCCCTAAGGAACTCTATTAGGCCGTTCTATCTAAGTCTATTAATCCTAATACCGCTAAAGCCCGACTTAACCCTCGCCTTTACGACTTCGTCGATAACTACCTTAATAAAATCTTCCTTAATAAGGTTTCGCCCGATAATATCGCTGAGTTCTTTTTAAAATACGATAAAGTCCTTTATACTCTCGATAAGCTTTAGGCTAAGGTCCTAAAAGAGCTTTACTATATAATCTATATATAGCTCTAGAGTAAGGCCGATAAGCTCGCCCTTTACTATACCGTCGATACCTAGATTAACCTTAAGGAGGGAATATAACCCCTTTATACCTACCCCCGCCCCTTTAGTAAAGCCGAGAACTATATTATCCGCGCCTACGTTAACAAGCAGCTTAAGAAAGGCTTTATTCGCCGTTCGACCTTTACTACCGCCGCTTTTATTATACTCGCTTATAAGCCTAGCGGCGGCGTCCGTTTTTACGTCGATTACTATAGCCTAAATAAGGCTATAATTAAGAACCGCTTTCCTTTACCTTTAGTCTATAATACCCTCTCTTAAATTAGGAAGGCGAAGTTCTTTATTAAGATTAACGTTATTATAGCGTTTAATCGCCTTTATATCGCTAAGGGCTATAAGTAAAAGACGGCTTTCGCTACGTAGTATAGGCTTTTCGAGTATTACGTTATACCCTTTAGTCTCTCTAACGCATTATCTTACTTCTAAAGCTTTATTAATATAGCCTTATATAATATCCTCGATGATTTTTATTCCGCCTACTTTAATAATATCTAAATCTTCTCTACTATACGGGAGGAGCATTAGGTCTACGTCTAGGAGGCTCTTAAGCGCCCTAATGCCGCTAGCCTCTAGCTTAACGTCGATAAATGCGATTTCTATATTACTAAGACTAAGTACCTTAGCCTAATTATCTTAGATAAAGGCATACGTATAGATCTTAAAAAGGTCTATATAGTCTTCGAATAGCTAGCCCCCTCCTTTATAAAAGACCTCCGGCGTTTCTTAAGGTTCGCTAATTTTTATCGGCGTTTTATCCGCGGCTTCTTTAAGCTTGCGAACCCTTTAAACGCCCTTACTAAAAACTCTACCCCTTAGATTTAGTCCCCCGCTTACGCCTACGCCTTCGGAGCCTTTAAGCACGTCTTTACCGCCGCTTTAGTCCTCGCATACTTTAACCCTCTCGAAAGACTATAGTTTAGACCGATGCTTCTAACTAAGCCGCTAAAGGCGTGCTAATATAGCTCTCTAACGACGGCCGCTACTACCCTATCGCGTTCTTCTCGTCGAAATACTCCGCCTAAGAGTTTAACTATAAGATCTACGATAAGGAACTCCTCGCGATTATAAAGTCCCTTAAGGAATAGCGCCTTAAGCTTAAAGGCCTGCCTAAGTTTAACATCGCTTTAGACTATAAAAACCTCTAGTATTTTATAACTACGAAGCTCTTTAACTAATAGTAGGCCTATTAGGCTAAGTTCTTTAGTCGTTTTAACTTTAAGATCGTCTTTTAGCCTAGCTCTTAAGCTACCCTCCCTAACGCCTTTAGCCGGCTTTTTAGCTCCTATCTTACCTCCTTAACCGACCGCGCCGACGAGAGGATCGACTATCGTTATTAGGTTATCCTTCTACGGTCTAAGGTCGACGCCTCCTTACTCCCTAACGGGTTTAAGGAGTCCGACTTATCTATAAATACGATTAATAGATATAATTCCGACGACTCTAACTACTTTACCCTCTATGCCTTTAACGACTTTAAGCCGATCGACGACCTTATCGATTAGGCTTATTTCTCCTCTCTACTTATCGCCGATATTCGCGCGGCTCTCCGGTCTCCTTAGCTCCGTTAGCTTAATTCTCTTCGCGTACCTCTCCGCTTAATCCTAAAGTCCGCCCTCTTAAAGGCCTTAAGCCGGTTCTACTTTTAGGGCTAGTTATTTATCCCCTTTAACGACGCCTTTATCCTTTAGATCTTAATCTATACTTATACTTCCCCGCTAGCTAGCTACTCTAAGCGTATTAAGACCGTAAGCCTCTACCGCTAAACCTACGTTTAGCCTAATATATATAAGTCTATTTCTAGCTTCGTTTATAACTACTACGTCTACCTCTACGCTAAGTCCCCCTGTTCCGTTCTTTAAGGCCTTCTTTAACCCTTAAGCATCCCTTTTGCCCTTTAGACCGATATCTCTATTAATTTCGTTATAGACCTTCCCGTCTACCGCTATTATAGCGTTAAGTTCTTTAGTATCTTAGTTATCGTTAACTATCTTACGAAGATACGCTACTACGTCTTAACGCCCTTAATAACGGTCGAGGACGTCGTTAACGTATTTATTTCTCACGTTTAGTCTCTTTATAGCACCTTTGCCTTAATCGTTAGTAATAAGGGCACTTAGTTTATCTCTGCCTTTTAGCAATAGCTTAGCCGCCGCTTCGGCTGCCGCTTATACCTTAATTCCGCCTTCTACCCTTAGACCAATAGCTAAACTAAGATCGCGAACGCTTAGATAAAGGTCTACCTCCGCTGCTATACTACCTTTCTTTAGGACGATTAGGTAGACCTCCTTCCCCTCGCTAAGTTTACTACTAATAATTAGGTTTTTAAGTCTACTAGCCTTTCCCCTTTCTTCGCTAACTACGGCTTCGACCTAAAGCTTAGCACTAAGCCCTTAGGACTACCCCCCCCCCCTAGCATAACCCTTTAGTAGCGTAAGGAGTACCTCCGTAGCGACGCGCTTACCTTACGCCTCGAACGCGTATCTAACTTCCTTCGTAATGCGATCGAGGACGCTTAGGTTACTTAGGCCCGGCACGCCGATGCCCGCTAGACGCCCGCCCTAACGTATTAGCCCGGCGATATAGTCTTTCTTAGTACCTATTAGATCTATACCCTCCGCCCGATAAAGAAGCTTAACTATAAACGGGAGGGCCTATAGGACGTCCTTAAGGCGTATAAGACGGCTTGCCTCCTCCGCCTCCCTAAGGGTAGCCGTCTTTACCTTATTTTCTATTACTTACTCTTTACCTAGACTTAAGAGCCCCCCTTGCCTAGCTAAGCCGACCTAAATATCCGGCCTTTTAACGGAGGCATCCTGCTTTCCCTAGACGGCGACGACGATAACGACGCGTACCTTAAGTAGGAATTCTCCTTTATCCTCGCGTAACGTTAGTACGCGTCTAAGAAGATTTAATATCGCATCTAGTAGCGTTATAGCCCCCTTACGTAGGAGGATTCCTTATGCCTTAACGAATGCTAGGACGACCTTAAGTCCTTCTACGCCGTAAACCCGGCTAAGCCTCGCCCCGCGTTTTATACTACCTTCCTCGCCTTATTACCTCTGCCTAGATAATAATAGATATAAGTAAGGAAAAAATTTAAGTATTACTATTTGCCTAAGTATAAATCTCTATTTGCTTAAGTAATACTTTAGGTACCCCCTTAAAATGCCTAACCCCCCCCGCCTAGCCGCGCCTACTTAACTATAGTACGTATACCTAGCAGGCTATAGGCTAATTCTTTGCATCGCATTGTTAAATCGCATCGTTAAATCGCATCGTTATGCATCTCGCCGCATCGCATCGCTTTAGCCAACGAGGCTCTAAGGCACGTAGTAGGGCACGTAGTAGGGCACGCAGTAAGGCACGCAGCCGGGCACAAAGCATATATTAAGGAGCCGTATATATAGCAGAGGGCACGTAGTAGGGCACGTAGTAGGGCACGCAGTAGGGCACGTAGTAGGGCACGCAGTAGGGAGCTATAGGCTAATTCTTCGCATCGTATTATTAAATCGCATCGCATCGTTAAATCGCATCGTTAAATCGCATCGTTAAATCGCATCGTTAAATCGCATCGTTAAATCGCATCGTTAAATCGCATCGTTAAATCGCATCGTCACGCATCTCGCCGCATCGTATTGCTTTAGCCAACGAGGCTCTAAGGCACGCAGTAGGGCACGCAGTAAGGCACGCAGTAGAGGGCACGCAGTAGGGCACGACGCATACATTAAGGAGCCGCGTATATAGCAGAGAGCACGTAGCATACGTAGTAGAGGGCACGCAGTAAAGGGCACGTAGTAAGGCACGCAGCCGGGCATAAAGCATATATTAAAGAGCCGCACATATAATAGAGGGCACGTAGTAGAGGGCACGCAGTAGGGCACGTAGTAGGGCACGTAGTAGGGCACGCAGTAAGGCACGCAGTAAGGCACGCAGCCGGGAGCCGGGCACGAAGCATATATTAAGGAGCCGTATATATAGTAGAGGGCACGCAGCCGGGAGCGAGCTATAGATAGATATTCGTATTCGTACTTCGTATATCCGTAAAGAATTATTAATCTACGGCCTGCTATAAATACGCACTATATTTATATAGGCGCGGCTAGGCGCGGGGGGGTTAGGCGTTTTCCGGGGTATACGTAGGCTATAAAAAGATATTACTTAGGCAAATAGAGATTTATACTTAGGCAAATAGTAATACTTAAAAATTTATCTTAGCGTATATATGCTTTCTAACCTCGAGCTTTATTTTCTTTCCTTCCTTTATATTATAAGAGCCTACCTTAAGGTCGATTAATATAGGATTCCCTTAGCTCTCGCTCTTTTACTATTACTCCTTTTTAAGCGTTTAAGTCGAACTCCGATTTAAAGGGGATATACTATCACGGTGTTAGGTTATATTATATATTATCCTACGTGACCTCTATATCGTATATATAGACCCTTAGACTTAGTCTATAGCTACGCTCCTTCGTGGATTAACAATAGTTATATACCCCCCCCTAAGCTCGTCCTATAACAAGCGGGCTCCTTAGGTCGCCGGCGGAGCTTATATTATAGCGAACGCCCCGGACGGCGCGGACTTACTAAAGGTACGGGCTCGATCTTAACTAACGTAATAGAATAGCTCGCTAAGTATTTAAAGGGTTATAGTAACGTTCTTCCTTAGCTCTTCCGCGCGAAGCGCACTAAGCTATTGCCGGGCCTACTTAGAGTCTAATATTATAACGGCGTCGAGGAAGTCGGTTATGCCCTAAGACCCCTTAATGTTTAGGATGTCTAATTCGACGGCTTTAAGATATACGAGCTTTTATTAAAGGTACTAATCGCTTAGGTTAGTCCGCTTCGTTATCTATAAGGCCTTACGATAGTCCGAGCGAGTATAGTCTACTCGGTATTTATCTATAACCCCGAGCATCTTACGTAGCTTTACGATAGTCTTATAGATATCCTATATCTTTAGAAAGAACCTTACTATAGCTAGGTCTACCGTTATATACACCTAGGTCGTAAGCTCTATATACGCTTTGAGCTTTATAACGTACTTAATATACCTCTATTTATAGTCCTTGCGTTAGGCTATAAGGCCCTTAAGCTAGGCTTCGTTAAGCGTACGGATCGGCCTATACGGTAGGAGCGGTGGCCGACCGAGCCGGACTTCTTCTGCGTGGTTAGCGGCTTTAAGCTTATTTAGCCTCGCGAGCTCTCCTTCGAACGATGCCTTTACGGGCTCTTTAAGGGAGACCGTAATGTCCTTAAAGTTAATAAACTCCTAGATGCGTGCGGTCCTAGCATTAATCTCGTACGTAGAGTACTAAGTGGCCTAATAGACTAACTTAGTAAAGATAATCTTAGTGTTGTCTATAGCTTTAGTTACGCTAAAGGAAGATATATTAATAATAGTTAACGTTAAGAGTATTTAAGAGAAAAGGGGCTTAAAAGGGGCAATAATACTAAGGTGCTTAGGGATAAAGAGCTTTCTTAAGACCGTATATTACGGCGTTCTTATAGGTGCGAGATAACTACGCTAAGAGCGGCGGTATAAGAGGAGCGGTATAATCGGCATCCTCGCGTATGCCTTAACGTGTTCTAAGATATAACGATAGCTGTATTTCTATAGCACATCGTGGGCTTATTAAGTCGCCTACGGGGCGTTAGGCCGCCTCGTAGGTAGACGCGCGTATTATTGCAATAGTAGGCATTAGTAGCAATTTGCGCGGGTCGTATACCGGGCTTATAACTATCGCATCCACCTAAAAGGGGCCGTAGCCGTAGGCGCGGTTAGGTAGTTAATTAGGCACGCATATAATTAAGGTCGGAAAAAGTCTATTATTCTAGTCTAGTGTAGGCATAGGGCTAGCTGTCTTACGCGCTTGCTTAAATAGGCGGCAAAGTAGATATAGTAGCCTGCTTAAGTACCGTACTATATCTAACCGGCCTTTATAGGCGCCGCTCTAATACGATATATTATTATATATATTATAATAATTATTGTATTAAGTGCGTGTAGTAACGGTTACTACGCAATAGGTCGCTAGTCGCCTACGTATAGTTAGCGAACTAGAATAAAGTGCCGCTTTTCGTATATAAAGTTTCTTTTCTTCTCTTCTTTTCTTTATATATTTCGCTCGCGGCTCGCAGTCTTAAGAGATCTTTTAAAGACGAAATAAACTAAACTCTAAAGCGGAAACGTTAAGCTATAATATAATAGGTTATAATAAATAGGACGCTTTAGATAAAAAAGAACGCTACGCCGTTAGGTACGATAAAATAAACGCCTTAGAAAAAGAACGAGGCTGTTAGATTACATAATAGAGGTCATAAAGATTAGGTCAGTATGACCGCCACGTGACGTAAGGGAAATATCCCTTAAATACGGCCCCCTTATAAAAAAAGGGGAAGCACGTATAATACGTATTATTATATATTACATTAATAAAACCTCTTTACTATACAACCTATCTAGACCTATTGTAACGCCTATTTAGTCCGAGCCGTAGATCTACGATCTAATAATTAAGAGTCTTAGTCTCTAATCTATCGAAAATACGATATAAAACACTAAAAACAGGCTCCCTTTAGGCAAAAACAATTACTATGTCTACTAAGAAGAATACCGAAGTTATCCTTATCGAAAATGCTAACTAGTCTATTTAGGACAATAAGTTTAAGGCGTAGGTCCTCGATAGCAACCTATAGGACTAGGTCTTCGGCACCGAAAGGCTCCTTCCTATTCCGGATATGCCTGTCGAAGACGACTCTCTAAGGGGATCTCGCTCTCGTATAGTAGACGAAGAAATAGTCTAATAGGGACGCTAACCTCCTTAAGGCACCTAACAATAGCAGATGTTTCTATATAAGGAGAAGAAATAGGAGAGTTAGAAGAAGGATATTAAAGAGCTCCGCACTTAAATCGCTTTAATAATCTCCGAATACCTTTTTTAGACCTATTACAAGCCCGATAAAGACCTTAAGGACTAGTACGCCACGCTTAAGAAGTAGGCAAAGGGCAAGCCGGAAGATATCTATCGAGCCCTTTAGGTTCGCTATAAAGCGGTGGTTAAGCCCTCCCTAAGTTAGCTAAAGAACTAGTACCTTTAGCTTAAGGGCTAGAAGAAGATTATATATAAAGGGATTTAGGAAGAACTTCCTAAAGCTATTCACAAGAGTATTTAGGTTACTGACTTTCTCGCTTTTGTCTAACCTTATTATCCTACCTAGGTCTATTCTTTCTACCTCTTACACTTAGAGAGGCAGAAGGATTTCGATATCTATTCTATAACTAACGAATTCACTATGTTTATAGACTAGCTGCCTGCTTAACTATCTTAAACTAAGAAAGGCTCCTTCGGCCCTTCCTATACGGGATAAGACGAGGAGTAGAGCAGCTAGTAGAATAACTAGAAAGGCAAAAATAACAAAAAGAGGTCGCGACCTACTGATATAGATAAGAGAGGTATCCCTTACTATAAGCTCTACTCTATAAAAGGCCACTTAATAGAGAATTGCTAGGAGGTTAACCCTAATAAGGCGCCCGACTAATAGCCTAGAAGCAAAAAGGACATTATCTCTTAGAACATAAAGAACCCTAAGGCCGCGAAAGAAGCCTAGAGATATAGAGGCAAGAGGGGAACTAAGAATAATAATAAGACGGATTGACTTATGCGGGAGAGAGGAAGATGCCCTTCGGCTTTATTCCTCGCCCCTTTAGTCGATGCGTCTTTTAACGTCGATATCTACCCTCTTTATTACTCTTTAATCCTAGATTATAGCATAACCCTCTATATCTTTAACGAGATTTCCCGGTTTAAAAACTTTAGAACAGTAGATAAAGGGGATTTCCTTTAGGCAGGCGCCGAAAAAAGTGCCTATCCTCGGCTACGGTAAAGTTACCATCCGCCTATAGACCCTATCGTTTAAACCATAAGTATTGCGCTTGCTTAACGTTGCTTTCTATAAGAACTTAATATATAATTAAATCTCTTATAGGCTATTAAAATAGTAGGGTCTTTAGTAGGACGAACGACCCTATAGGCTATTAGCGCTACGCTCGGCCGATAATACTATCGTCGGTCTTATTAAATAGCACTACGGCTAGTTCGTTCTCGAGTATATCCCCTACTATACAATAAGACGGGTATTTTACAACCGCTGAAATATGTTTAACAGCTATACTAAACGGACGCCGCAAAAAGCTATTGCTAAACTCTAGCATCTCTAAATAGGGCATCCGGGACTACGAGCCCTAGAATACCTCGTTAATTACTCCGAAGGTGTTAAGATTAAAGGCATCTTAATAGTATAGTGCGATAACTACGGCACCGCGAAAGTAAAACGGATAATATAACGAGCCCCTCGAGATAACGGTATCGTAGGCGAGAGAATTACGATAGACTTCTATAACTTTATGCTAGACAATAAGAGCTATAACTCGCTAATGCTTTTAACCGATAGAGCGAGCGGCTTTATATAGGATTACTACCTCTAAGACCGTCTCGTAGAAACTATTATTACGGCCCTTAAGTCCGGCCTCGACTACTTAAAGCATTAGTATTAGTTTTACACTAAGATCGTTAAGTATAATAACGAGATTACTACTTAGAAGCCGGTAGTAGAAGCATTCCTTAAGATAAGGCTCCTTAAAATCGAGCCCTCGGCCTTATATACACAAGATTAAAATAGCGGCGCCGAGCGCTTAAGGGGTGTGATTAAGGATAAGTCTAAAGCGATGCGAGGAAAGCTCTTAACCTAGCTTTAGCAAGAGATTTATAAGTCCGCTGTATATCTCTATAATCGCATGCTAAAATACAGCTATAAGTAGGAATCCCCCTATGAGAAGCTGACTAGGAGAAAGCTAGCGCAATAGCATCTTCGTGCTTACGGGTGTAAAGCGTTTTCAATAATAACTACGGCCTAAGAGAAGAAATAACGCCTTAGGAAGCTCGACCTACGAGCCTAGATAGGCTTCCTAATAGGATATATATCTTCTAATATCTACTAAGTCTAGGTTCCTATAGAAATAAGAGCCTAAAGGGAAGCTTAGAGGCAGAGGATTACGGCAATGCAGAAAGTGTCGAGAAAGATGCAAAGATAAGAGAGAGAAGAGGATATAGAATTGCTTAGTGATAGTCTGTCTAAGTGCGGACTAAGATCCCTTTATATAGCCAATTGCATAGGAATAAAGGTATATATAACTTAACTAATTGTAATAAGAGCCTAAAGGGAAGCTCAGAGGCAGAGGATTACGGCAGTGCAAAGAGTGTTGAGATTAATGCAGAAATGAGAGAGAAAGGTGTTGTTGAATTGCTTAGTGAAGGTCTGTCTAAGGGCGGACTAAGGTCCCTTTATATAGCTAATTCCACACGAACAAAGGTACATGTGACTTAACTAATTGTGGTTATAGAAAGCGATATTATTTATCTGCATAATGCAAGTGGTCTAATCCTATTTAGTAGCTTAGTTGTTGCATAATTAAATGCGCGAGTAATACGAGGTGATGTAGATAACGCCGGTTGACCGAGTCATAAGTTATGACTTACATGCCTCTGTCTCTACTTACACTACATACTTCTGGCTTCGGTATCTCAGCCATCTCAGGAGCTAATGCGACCGAGTGACTTATGTTATATGCAATAATGTGAGGCGGTTCTAATGCATATCTTTATGCATTAGTAGGATAAACTAATTAAGAGATATCTGGTCCCTTATAGCCTCTCTTAAAGGGTACTTATTTTATAAAGAAGTGCGCTTTATATATGTCCGTTTATAACCAACTAGGATATATAAAAACTCTCTAAAACCCTATTTCTAGGGGAAAAAAAAACTTTTATATAGAGAAAAAGTAACTCTACTATTTTTTATAGAGAAAAGAATTAAAACTCTACTATATTTTATTAGTCCGTTTAGTAAACCTATATATAGGGAAAAAACTAAAGGGTATATAGAGGAAAGCTAGAGGAAAGCATAAGAAAGAGCAGCTAAAAACCTCTATTTATCTTTGTATATAGGATCCTTCTTAAGACCTAAGAGGTCTCGAAATTTATTAAATAGTATACGCTTTAATTCTTTTGTAAATATATCAGCGATATTATTAGCGGATTTTATATAGAATACTTCTATTTCGCCTAGTAAAACACTATTGCGGGTGAAATTATAGGCAAGGCCGATATATTTCCGGAGTTTGTATGCTTCCGGGTTATTTGCTATTTTTAATGCTAATTAACTATCGGAAAATATTAGAGGGACTTTATTAGATATAGGTATAGACAACTCTTGTGCGATGCTATTTAGATAGCTGTATAGATATAGGGCCTCCTTATTAGCCTCTCTAAGGCCTATAAACTCTGCTTCGCAAGTAGATAGCGATATCGATTTTTGCTTTTAGTATAACTAGCTTATTAAATTATTACGTATAAAGAAGCTATATCTAGAGACCGATCGTCGGTCTATAAGGTCACTAGCCTAGTTAGAGTCTGTATAAGCTGTGAAATAGAAGTCTGGTATAGGTATATTGCAGTTATAATATAAGCATAGGTCGGGGAATTTATTTAAGTATTTCTATATAACGTTAAGGGCTTTAAAATGCGAGGAGTCTGGTTAAGAAGAAAACCTCACGCAGGATATTACTGCGAAAAGGATATTAGGCCTTATAAATAGGGCTAAGAATAGCAATAAGCCTATTTGTATTTAGTATAAGAGTATGTCCTTTTTAGAGGCGTTTTTTATTCTTAACTTATTCAATTTAACGCCTTTAGTAGCAGGTGTATTAGAGGTTCCTATATTTTATTTATTAAATTCCTTTATTTTATTCTTTGTATAGTTTGCTTAGGATATATATAGTTCCTTTGTTTCTCTATGTATCTATATAGATAATCCTAAGAAGTCTTTTACTTCCCCTAGAGATTCAATCGGTAGGGTTTTATTTATTTAGTCTGTGACTTAGGTTATTGCACGTATAGTAGGTCTAAAGAATAAGAGGTCGTCTATATAGACGGCTATAGCTATTCTAAGCGTGCTGTTTATAAACACCCCTTCGTCTATTAGAAGGCAGTAAAAACCAAGCTCGTTAAGGACGCTTTTTAATAGGTTATACTAGAGTAAAGGACTTTGTTTTAAGCCGTATAGTGCTTTTCTTAGTTTTACTACGAGCTTCTTCGTCTTATTTTTATTTAAGTAATTAAAGTAAGTTATGCCTTTATATTTTGTATTTTTATGCTAGGAAAACTATGCGTGTAGTATTATATCTAGAAAAGCTTCGGGTATCTATATATACGTTTCTATATCTATATCCGTATATAGAAAGGCATTTTCTATATTAAACTATAGTACTTTTTAGTTATTAGCGATAGCTTATACTAGTAGGAGCCTTATAGACTTAGGTCTTGCTATAGTAGAGAAGGTTTTAATATAGTCTAGGCCGTATATTTGCTTATAGCCTAAAGCTATAAGTCGAGCCTTAAATTTCTTTATCTGCTTTTTATTATCCTTCTTAACTCTATAGACCTATCGGCTTCCGAGAGCTTTCCGGTCTTCGGGTAGCTCGGTTATTTCCTAAGTATTATTATCTATAAGCTGCTATATTTCTACTACTATGCATTTATCCTAGTGTAGAGCTTCGGCGCTTTTTATAGCTTGCTTATAGGTTTTTAGTTCTATAGGATTACAACCTTCTAAAGCAGATAGAAGGGTTATATTATCGTTATTTATTAGTAGATGTATTAGGTATTCTTAGTAGTCGTTATAGAATTTAGCCGGCTTCTTAGGTATTTTAACCTAAATTTTTTAATCCTTATTATTATTGTCCTATATTATATAGTTAGGAATATTATCCTCGGATATATTATCGGGTATCTTATAGGGATTATTCTAGGATTATATATTTTTAGGATTTATATCTAGTATAGAAGTTCTTATATATAGATAAGTATCTAGTATTTTATTTATAGACGGTATAGTATTAAAATTAAAGGTTTTATTGTCCTTTAAGAAGTTGTTTTCTAATATAGTAATATCTTTTAATATTACGACCTTTTTTCTACTATAGTCGTATATTTTATAGGCTATGTCTTCGTAGCTAATTACGATTCCTTTATAGGCTTATACGTCTAGTTTATCACTAGGTGCTTTATTCTTATAGTATATAATGCTTCCGAACACACGGATTTTTTCTATGTCTTCTTTAGTAAGGGCCCTATTTTCTTTCTTTTCTAAAGGGCATATATACCCTAGAGTAGTATAAGGAGATCGATTGTATATATATGTAGCTGCTAAAACAGCTTTACCCTAAAGATATTTAGGCAGTCTAGCCGTATAGAGCATAGATCTAACTTTATTAAGTATTATTCTGTTTATACGCTCTATCCTGCCGTTCGAGTAAGGGGTAAACGGTAGGCTTGAGTTGTATTTAATACCGTTTTTAAGGGCATATGGTTTAATATTATAGATAAATTCTTTTGCATTGTCTAAGAAGACTTCTTTTATCTTTGTTTTATCTATATTGTTCTTAAGTTCTGCTTTAAATTCTAGAAACTTAGGCAGGCTTTTAGCTTTATCTTTTATTAGGTATATTCTTAGGTACCTAGAATAGGTATTAAGAAAAGATATAAAGTATCTGAATTTATCGTAGGTAGGGACTTTAATAGGGCCCTAGATATTAACGTTTATTTTATTAAGAAAAAGATATCGTCGTTTTAAGGGAGTTTTCTTCTTTTTATCTGTATGTTTAGCCTATATATAAGCTTCGCATTGTTTTATAGCTAAAATATCTTTTTAGTCTACGGATATGTCTGGGTATAGTCTACGGAGGTATCGGTATAGGGATTTATAGCTAAGATAGCCTAGCCGTTTATGCTAGAGAACGAGGTCTATCTTCTTTTTTATCTTAGGTGTTTTTATCTTAGTCTTAGGTGTTTTTATTGTATTAGTTAGTATAGTGTCTTAGAGTATAGCGTTGTTTATTGTCTCTTTCGGACTATGTTGTATGTTGTCTATTTTGTTTTTAATTAGAAATCGTGTTTTCTTTATATCTAGAGGGATATAGTATAGTCCGTTCTTAATAAAACCGGTTATTAATTTATTTAGACTTTTATCGAGGAGGGATATAGAGTCCGGGCCTGTTAAGGCGTATGTGTTTGTTATAGCTGATTGGCTAATTATGTTAATGCCGATTTTAGGTATATAAAGGCAATTTCTTAAGGTATATTGTTAATTACTATTTAGGAATTTAAAGATAAGGTCTCTCGCACCTCGTATAATAATAGAGGAAGCTTTTCCCTAGGTCACGGTAGTATATATTTCTTTATAATTAGAGAGGAGAGTTTTATTCGAAACTATATGCCTAGTAGCCTTAGTATCGAATATAAAGTTATAAAAATTCCCAATCCGTAAAGTAGCCCTATCGATCTTTAAGGTCACCCTTAAAATTGCCGAGAGAAGCGGCTTTAGAGGTCCTATTATTTGTTTTCTATTAGAGGAGGACTTTATTTTTATAGGGGTATAGAGAAAGATATTTTTTAAGGGAAATAGGGTATAGGAAGAGAAGGTATAAAGAAGGACTAGTATTTTATATAGTAACGAGAGTATAGAGAAGAGTATCGAGGGTATAGACGAGAGTATCGAGGGTATAAAGGATATAAGGAGTATAAAGAGGGGTAGGAGGGAACTTATAATGCTAGAAGCCGACTTAGAGATAATAAAGACCTTGCTAGACTTAGGAGAAGATACTAAGGGGGCCTTTCTCTTCCGGAGTTAAGAAGTCCGGGTACACGCAGCCGGGCGAGGAGCAAGGGAGGGGGAACTCTCTCGAGAGTTTAGGATAGGCTTAGGCCTCTTATAGCTCCTATTGGTATACTCCTTAGGCTCCCTTTTAGTCGAGGAGGAGGAGGGCAACGTCTTAGTAGTAAACCCGGCGGCCTTAGCCTTATCCTTATTCTCTAGTTTCTAAAAACAATTCTTCTCTATATGCCTACGCTTCTTATAGCAAAAGCAAATAGGAATCTTATTATTATTCGCTATAAAGAGGTGCTTATTATTCTCTAAAGCCTTAGTTCTCTTAAACTCGTCGATAAGGGATAAAGAGAGCGACTCGAGGGTATATACCGTAGCATTAGTACGGAGTGTCTAGGTTATATTTATAATATAGCTCGAGAAAGAGCTATTTAGACTCTTAAGGATCTATATTATTACTACGATCTCCGGGATTCAGATCTCTCTAGTATTTAGCTTATTATAGAGCTCTTTTACCTTATTTAGGTAAGCTTCGATAGATAGTTTACCCTTAATCTTCGTATTAAAGAGCTCCTTAATAAGGAGGAAGTTTAAGGTAAAGTTCACCAGGTTATATAAGGTCTTAAGAGCATCCTAAGCCGCCTTTGCAGACGTATAATGCTTTATCTAAGAGAGAAGACTATTGTCGACTATTAGGCGTATAAGTGTAAGATAGTCTTAGGACTTCGCGTAGGAAGCGTCGAGGATTGCGGGAGTAAGCTTCTTACGTATAAAAACGGATTCTATCCGTAGAGACTAGGCAGAAAAGTTAACGCTCCCTTTAAGCTTTATAAACGAGTAGTCTTTAAACGAACTTATTTTCGGGGTCGGGAGGTATCGGAGAAACTTCGGAAGGAATTCGGAGTCGACGGGCTACGGTAGAGGTAGCGAAGGAATTTAAAAAGAATCTTTTTAGTAGGTCTTTTAGCGAAAGACAGTAGTTAGAAGAAGGTATATTTTAGGGTCGAATCGGGGCTAATAAGGAGAACGGGGGACAAAACACTAAGAAAGTAGTAATGTGTGTAAACTAAGGGTAGCTTAGGAAGGCAAGAGGCCTAAAAAGGCAAAAGGAAGGTCGTAGTAGACGGGCGGTTGTTTTTAGTGCAGCGGCGAGTAGTCTAAAGGATCTAAAGAGGGCTTTAGGTAAGAAGCAACTTAAAGCTTAGGCAGAGATAGGGATTATAACTAATAAGAGCCTAAATAGAAGCTTAGAGGCAGAGGATTACGGTAGTGCAAAGAGTGTTAAGATTAATGCAGAAATAAGAGAGAAAGGTGTTATTAAATTGCTTAGTGAAGGTCTGTCTAAGGGCGGACTAAGGTCCCTTTATATAGCTAATTCCACACGAACAAAGGTATATATAACTTAACTAATTGTGGTTATAGAAAGCGCTATTGCTTGTTTGTATAATGAAAGTGGTCTAATCCTATTTAGTACCTTGGTTGTTGTATAATTAAATGCGCGAGTAATACGAGGTGATATAGATAACGCCGGTTGACCGAGTTATAAGTTATAACTTGCATGCCTCTGTCTCTACTTACACTATATACTTCGGGCTTCGGTATCTTAGCTATCTCGGGAGCTAATGCGACCGGGTGACTTGTGTTATATGCAATAATGTAAGGCGGTTCTAATGCATATCTTTATGCATTGGTGGGATAAACCAATCAAGAGACATCTGCTCCCTTATAATTGTCGGGATAGAAAGCGCTATTAATTCTGTGCTAGGTGTATGTAGTCTGACCTCGTATAGTATCCTAGTTGTTGCGTGATTAATTACGCGAGTAATAGGAGGTAGTGTAGGTAACCTTAGTTAACTAGGGCCCGACTATAGACTATGCGTATATTAGTCCCTATATACACTATATACTTCGGCATTCGGTATCTCGAGCATCTACGCAGCTAATACAGCCGGTTGACTTGTGTTATATACGATAATATACGGCGGTTATAATGCATATCTTTATATGCCGGTAGGATAAACTAATCGGGAGATATCTACTCCCTTATAACCCCTCTTAAAGGGTACTATTTAGCCTTAATAAGGCTTAGAGTTAATAACGGCCTTTTATCTTAGATAAAGCACTATACGTTTATAAAGGCGGTATAAGAGGCACTTAAAACCTTATATAACCTTATTAACTTTACCTTTAACTTCCTCTTTATAAAGGAACTCTTTAATATAAGGATTAAGGGAGAGATATCTATCGAGACTTACCTAAATAAGGTAAAAGAGCTCTTCGACGAGCTAAATACTAAAGAGATCTATATCCTAGAGATCGTAGTAATAACCTAGATCTTAGAGAGCTTTAGTAGCTCTTTCTTAAGTTATATTACGAATATTATATGGACCTTTCGTACTAATGCTATAGTATATACCTTTAAATTACTCTCCTCGTCTTTTATAAATAAGTTTAAGAAAATAAAAGCTTTTAAGAATAACGAGTAGCTATTTATAGCCGGCGGTAGTAAGGTCTTTATTTACTTTTACTATAAAAAGCGAAGGTATATCGAGAAGAATTATTTTTAGAAACCTAAGAATAAAGATAAGGCTTAGGCTATAGGATTTACCCTAAAAACGGTCTTTACCTCCTCCTCTTTGCGCTAAGACCTTAAGGAGAATACTAACCGTAACTACCGGAGGCCGACCTTAGTTCTTTACTCTTAGGAGAGCTTTCCGTCTCTAGCCCTACGTCCGGCCGGCCGTCTTTAGACCTCCCGCCTCCGCCTCCGGAAGCGCAAGGCTACTCTAAAATCCTCCGAGACCTTTAATAAAGTCCTCGTCGTCTTAGACTCTACTTCTAGTATTATAAGTACCCTCCTATCCTTTATAATACTCTATATATCCTTTATATCCTCTATACTATATATAATACCCTAAGTAATACCCTATTTCTATACCCTATTTCCCTTAAATAACACCCTTCTATATATCTTTATAAAAATAAAGTCTTCCTCTAATAGAAAATAAATAATAGGACCTCTAAAGCCTCTTCTTTCGGTAATTTCGAGAGTAATATTAAAAGTATATAAGACTATAATACGGATTAGGAATTTCTATAACTTTATCTTCGATACTAAAGCTATTAGGTATATAGTTTTAAATAAATCTCTCTTCTCTAACTATTAAGAAATATATACTACTATAACCTAAAGAAAAGCTTCCTTTATTATCGTACGAGGGGCTAAGGATCTTATCTTAAAGTTCCTAAATAGTAAACAATAGTATACTTTAAAAAACTGCCTTTTTATACCTAGGATTAGCATTAATATAATTAGCTAATTAGCTATAATAAACACATACGCTCTTATAGGCCTAGACTCTATATCCCTCCTTAATAGAAATCTTAATAAACTAATAATCGGTTTTATTAAAAACGGACTTTACTATATCCCGTTAGATATAAAGAAAATACGTTTTCTAATTGAAAACAAAATATATAATATATAATATAGCCCGAAAGAAACAATAGATAACGCTATACTCTAAGATACTATACTAACTAATATAATTAAAACCCTTAAGATAAAAAAGAAACTAGACCTTATTCTCTAGCATAACCGGGTATACTATCTTAGCTATAAATCCCTATACCGATATCTTCGTAGACTATACCTAGATATATCCGTAGACTAAAAAGATATTATAGCTATAAAGCAATATAAAGCTTATATATAAGCTAAATATATAGATAAAAAGAAGAAAACCTATTTAAAACGACGATATCTCTTTCTAGATAAAATAAACGTTAATATCTAAGGTCCTATAAAAGTCCCTATATACGATAAATTTAGATACTTTATATTATTTATAGATAGCTACTCTAGGTACTTAAGAAGACACCTTATAAAAGATAAAGCCGAAAGCCTACCTAAGTTCTTAGAATTTAAAATAGAGCTTAAGAATAATAAAGATAAGATAAAGAAAAAAGTAGTCTTCTTAGACAATGCAAAAGAATTTATCTATAAAATTAAACTATATGCTCTTAAAAACGGAATAAAAAATATAACTTAAGTCTACTATATACTCTTTACTTAAACGGTAGAATAGAACGTATAAATAGAATAATACTTAATAAAGTTAGATCTATGCTCTATATAGCTAAGCTATCTAAATACCTTTAGGGAGAAGCTGTCCTAGCAGCTATATATATATATATATAACCGATCTCTTTATACTGCCCTAAGGTATATATGCCCTCTTAAAAAGAAAGAAGATAGAGCCCTTACTATAGAAGATATAGATAAGATCCGTGTCTTTAGAAGTATTATATACTATAAAAACAAAACACCTAGTAATAAGCTAGACGTACGGGCCTATAAAGAAATTATAATAGGCTATAAAGATATAGCATATAAAATATACGACTATAGCAGAAAGAAGGTTATTATCTTAAAATATATAACTATACTAGAAAACAACTTCTTAAAGGACAATAAAACCTTTAATTTTAATACTATACCGTCTATAAATAAAATACTAGATACTTATCTATATATAAGAACTTCTATACTAGATATAAATCCTAAAAATATATAATCCTAGAATAATCCCTATAAAATACCCGATAATATATCCGAGGATAATATTCCTAACTATATAATATAGGACAATAATAATAAGGATTAAAGAATTTAGGTTAAAATACCTAAGAAGCCGGCTAAATTCTATAACGACTACTAAGAATACCTAATACATCTACTAATAAATAACGATAATATAACCCTTCTATCTGCTTTAGAAGGTTGTAATCCTATAGAACTAAAAACCTATAAGCAAGCTATAAAAAGCGCCGAAGCTCTACACTAGGATAAATGCATAGTAGTAGAAATATAGCAGCTTATAGATAATAATACTTAGGAAATAACCGAGCTACCCGAAGACCGGGAAGCCCTCGGAAGCCGATAGGTCTATAGAGTTAAAAAGGATAATAAAAACTAAATAAAGAAGTTTAAAGCTCGACTTATAGCATTAGGCTAAAAGCAAATATACGGCTTAGACTTTATTAAAACCTTCTCTACTATAGCAAGACCTAAGTCTATAAGGCTCCTACTACTATAGGCTATCGCTAATAACTAAAAAGTACTATAGTTTAATATAAAAAATGCCTTTCTTTATGCGGATATAGATATAGAAACGTATATATAGATACCCGAAGCTTTTCTAGATATAATACTATACGTATAGTTCTCCTAGCATAAAAATACAAAATACAAAGGCATAACTTACTTAAATTACTTAAATAAAAACAAGACGAAGAAGCTCGTAGCGAAATTACGAAGAGCACTATACGGCTTAAAATAAAGTCCTTTACTCTTATATAACCTATTAAAAAGCGTACTTAACGAGCTTAGTTTTTACTGCCTTCTAATAGACGAAGGAGTGTTTATAAATAGCACACTACCAATAGCTATAGCTGTCTATATAGATAATCTCTTCTTTTATAGACCTATAAAGCGTGTAATAACCTAGGTAATAGATTAAATAAATAAGACCCTACCGATCGAATCACTAGGGGAAGTTAAAGACTTCTTAGGATTATCTATATAAATAAATAGAGACATAAAGGAATTATATATATCCTAAGCAACTTATATAAAAATTAAAATAAAGGAATTTAAAAAAGAAAATATAGGAACCTTTAATACACCTACTACTAAGGGCGTTAAATTAAATACATTAGGAATAAAGAACGCCTCTAAAAAAGACATACTCTTATACTAAACGTAAATAGGCTCTTTAATATTTTAGCCCTATTTATAAGGCCTAATATCCTCTTCGCAGTAATATCCTACGTAAGATTTTCTTCTTAACCCGACTCTTCGTCTTTTAAAGCCCTCGATGTTATATAGAAATACCTAAATAAATTCCCTAACCTATGCTTATACTATAACTGCAATATACTAATATTAGAGTTTTATTTTATAGCCTATACGGACTCCGATTAGGCTAGTGACCTTATAGACCGACGATCGGTCTTTAGATACTATTTCTTTATACGCAATAATCTTATAAGCTAGTTATATTATAAGCAAAAATCGATATTACTATTTACTTACGAAGTAGAGTTTATAGGCCTTAGAGAGGCTAATAAAGAGGCCTTATATCTATATAGCTATCTAAATAGCATCGCAAAAGAGTTGTCTATACCTATATTTAATAAAGTCTACTCTAATATTTTCCGATAGTTAATAAGCGCTAAAAATAGCAAATAACCTAGAAGCATATAAAGTCCGGAAATACATCTGACTTGCCTATAATTTCACCCGCAATAGTGTTTTACTAGGCGAAATAGAAGTATTCTATATAAAATCTACTAATAATATCGCTAATATATTTATAAAAGAATTAAGGCGTATACTAATTAATAAATCTTAAGACCTCTAAGGTCTTAAAAAGGTTCCTATATATAAATATAAATAGAGGTTTTTAGCTGCTCTTTCTTATGCTTTCTTCTAGCTTTCCTTTATATACCTTTTAGTTTTTCCCTATATATAGGTTTACTAAACGGACTAATAAAATATAGTAGAGTTTTTAACTTTTCTCTATATAATATAGTAGAGTTATTTTTCTCTATATAATATAGTAGAGTTATTTTTCTCTATATAAAAAGTTTTTTCCTATAAATAGGGTTTTTAGAGAGTTTTACAAATCTTAGTTAGTCATAAACGGATATATATAAAGCGCACTTTTTATACAATAAGTACCCTTTAAGAAGGGCTATAAGAGAGTAGATATCTCTAGATTGGTTTATCCTACCGGTATATAACGATACGCATTAGAACCGCCGTGTATTATAGTATATAACATAAGTCACCCGGCTGTATTAGCTGCCCGGATGCTTAAGATACCGAATGCCGAAGTATATAGTGTGTGTAAGGACTAATATACGTATAGTCTATAGTCGGGCCTTAGTTAACTAAGGTTACCTATACTACCTCCTATTACTCGCGTAATTAATCACGCAATAACTAGGATACTATACGAGGTTAGACTATATGCACCTAGCATAGGATTAATAGCGCTTTCTACCCTAACAATTAGTTAAGTTATATATACCTTTATTCCCATGCAATCAGCTATATAAAGGGATCTTAGTCCGCACTTAGACAGACTACTACTAAGCAATTCTATAACCCCTTCTCTCTCTTATCTTTGTATCTTCCTCGATACTTTCTGCATTTGCCGTGATCCTCTGCCTCTAAGCTTCCCTTTGGGCTCTTATTAAAGAAGGCATAGGGGTCGCAGGCGCTACTAGGCCCGCCACTCTCCTTAGACCTAGAAATCCGCCGTATCTAAGGCTCGGGCAGCGTATAAAGCAGCGAATACTAGGCGGTATTGCGGCAACCGTTAAGGCCTTACTTCTCGTTAATAGTAAACTTACTGCGGAGGCGATATAGGAAGAAGTAAAAAGACTCTAGCTTGCTATCCTATGTAGGCTACGGTAGAGGCTTCCTTTTGCCGAAGGCAGCTTTAAAGGCCGTCCTTAGGTTAGCTATATTAGCGTCCCTAGCCGCGGGAGAGTTCTTCGACGCAGCCGTAGGCGCGAGTAGCGTATCCGTAGAGGTAGGCGCCGTAGATCCTATTTTAACTCTAAGGACTTCTAGTAACCCCCTTTGTTTAACTGGATTAACGGCTATTTTTTATAGCAGCACTAGAAGGCGCTCTTCTTCCGCTATAGAAGGTACGGCGTCCGCCGTCGCCTTGCTTAAACGGGCTTTTGTTATTTCCTATCGAAGGCGGGCTTTTGCGAAGGCCCGCTTATTTAGCGACTCTTATCGCAGCTATAGTTGCTAGGACCCCTCGGCCTATTGCTTAAAGACGTCCTCTATATCGTTGTCTAGTAGGTCTATAATAGCAGCTAGTATTGCTATACGTGCCGCTTTTATCGTAGCGGCCTATCGTTCTAGTTAATACATGCCGCTATTATAAAAGCGGGACGTTATCGTATTAATAAGTCCGTGAAAAAGAGAGATAGATAATACTATAATAGGGTAGGCAGAGTGATTATATAGGTGCCCTCTATATAGGTGTAGAAATTATCTATAAAGAACTAAGTGTAGGCGTACCTATGCATACGGATATATAGCTCTACGCACGTACCCCTTTGTCCGCACGTGCCCTTTACCCCTATTCGCACGAGCCCCTTTCCCTTATTCACACGAGCCCCTTTCCCCGCCCGCACGTGCCTCTTCCCCGCTCGTATATAAGAATGCGGATTAGGTCGTAGACCTTATCTCACTAATAGTCGAAGACCCTAATAAATAAGAACGATAAGGACGAAGACAATAGCGAGGAGGATAATAATTCGTCTATTAGTTCGGAAATTAAAGGGCTAATCGAAGACGACGTGGAGCCTAATACTTACGAAGCAGACTTCGCAATAGCTACGACCTAGGACGACCTTAACGCGTAAGACGCGGAGCGAACCCCTAATATAGGCCTTAACCGACGGATTTTTTCGGACGAAGAGCTTTCGCGTATATAGGACCGCTTAGCAGCTTAAGACGTTACCTACGGTAGCGTACGCCGCGCTATAAAGGCAAGAGCACGACGATTCGACCTTAAGCTTAACCTTAAGGTATAGGTAGCCGACTGCTATATAGACCTACGTAAGCACCTACGGTTCTACGGACGGCTTTAGGTTCTTAGTTCCTCTATAGCTATAAAGGCCGTAGTAAGAGACGCTCCCCTAGAGCTAAAAGAAAGGAACGCGCTCTAAGGACGGCTTATTTAAATAGTATACGACGCTAGCGTCGTCGACTACCTTAGCCGCGAAGGAATAGTTGCCGCTATATCCTACGACATCTATTAGCCGCTCCTATAGCTATACGTTAGACGATTCCTCTATAACTATAATATCTATAGGCGTATAAAGATTTAGCGTACGCTTAAGAAAAGGCTACTTAAATCGCTTCTTATACTAGACCGGTTCTACACATATATTTAGATAGACTTTATTATAGACCTCCCCTTTATAAAGAGCGGTAACCGTAATCTTTAGGTAATTAAAGACTGTCTAAGTAAGGAAGTTATATTAGAACCTATGCCCTCTATAGAAGCGGAGATCTACGTAAAGCGCTTTTTTATATATTACGTACGATACTATTAGTAGCTAACGTTAATTATAAGCGATAAAGGCTTAAATTAGATAAGCCGCTTCTAGCAGCACTTATATTAGCTGCTATAATTTATATAGCTACTAAGTATAGTATATTATCCGTAAACCGATAGGGGGCCGGAACGGCTTAACTAGGAAGTTTAAGCTTACCTTTAGGGCGTTATCGACCGTAACTAAAGAGACTTAGATAAGTGGCTGCCCGTAGTGTAAATAGCGCTTAACGGGAGAAATTACTCTTCGATTAGTATATCCCCTTTCTTCGCACTATATAGGTACGAACTAGTATCCCTATTTCCTATCGCGGTAGATATAGTAGCGGAAAAGCCGTTTAATAATAGCCTAAAGGGGCGCGTAGCCTCTTTTATATAGCGACTTAAGTAAGTCTCGGACTTTTATTAATTATTAATAGCATTAGTAGCGTAAGACTAAAAGCGGTATGCTAATAAGCGAAAGGAACCTATAAAGCGGTTAATAGTAGGTGATAAAGTCTAGGTAGACCTATAGAACTACGTATCCTTAAGGCCAAAGAAGAAGCTCGATTAGTTATACGCAAAATTTACGGTTAAAAGAGTGTTAGGCCTATAAGCCGTCGAGCTAGACGGACTACCTAACGGGGTTTACTTTAATTTTAACGTAGACCTTCTTTATCGCGTAGTAGTAGATCTAATGCCCGGCTAAGTAATAGCGGACCTATAGCCTCCCGTAATTCTAATAGACGGAAAGGAAGAGTTCCTAATAGAGGAAATTCTTACCGTACGATAGAAGAAGGTCGGCCGCGGTAGTAAGCGCGAGGTGCTCGTAAGGTAGTAAAGGTACTAAGACCCGACGTAGCATTTAGTAGCAGAATTAATAGATATAGAAGCGCTCGATCGCTTTAAAGAGCGCTTTAGGGCTATCGGAGAAAACGATAGGCCGCCTTACGCTATATTGCCGGCGAAGATATAATAGAAGAAGGTACGGTTTACGCTCCTTAAAGCGAGCCGCATAGCTTAAGGCGCGGCCGGGCCCTACGTAATACATCGTTAATTTTTGCTCGGATAAGGTAAAGGTCTTATATAAGGGTCTTCGACTATTAGTAAGATTAAGTCTACGACCTAATCCGTATTCTTATATACGAGCGGGGAAAAGGCATATACGGGCGGGGAAAGGGGCTTATGCGAATAAGGGTAAAGGGCTTATATAGATAGGGGTAACAGGCACGTACGGACAAAGGGGTACGTGCGTAGAGCTATATATCCGTATGCATAGGTGCGCTTACACTAAGTTCTTTATAGATAATTTCTATACCTATATAGAGGGCACCTATATAATTACTCTGCCTACCCTATTATACTTAACGTCGTAAGACGGCTTAGGATTAAGTACATAGAAAGGAAGGAGAAGGCATTACTGCTCTTCTTAGACGATATAGAGCCTATACGCTTTAAGAGTATAGTTTACTTTAATATAGATATTAATAGCATTAAGGAACGTATCTTCGCTTATATCGTTCGGGGCCTTAGCTAGGACGTATTCTTAGGCCGCTCTTAGATAAGAAGGAACTACGTTACCTATATCGCGAAGAATAATACGATCTAGCACGGGAAGGCCGATGTTTAGATACGATTGTTAGGCTAGGCTAAGCCGGCCTAGATCTAGCGCCTAAAATGCGCGAAGCTAGTCTTAGCGTCGGTATTTGCCGCCGAGATAAGACGGCTTAAGCGGCGAAAATGAGATTTAGGCTCGGTAAAGGCGATCTCGTTAAAGGAGATTAAATAGGCGTTAGAACTAAAGAAGCCGGTAAACCCGGCGGACTATATCCCGGCGGACTTACTTTAGGACTTCTCTTACCTCTTTACGGTAGATAAGCCTATAATACTACCGCTATTCTAGCCGGGAGTAGACTATAAGATCTATTTAGAGCTAACCCTAAAGGGCGGCGAGCTACGGCTGCCTTAGGGCCTATTATATAATATATTAAGGGAGGAGTTGCTAATCCTAAAGAAGACGTTAATAGACCTCCTCGACTATAGATTTATCTAAGCTAGCTGCTAAGCGGTAGCGGCGCTAGTATTATTTGTAAAGAAGCTAAACGGGGGTATTCGGTTCTACTACGACTACCGAGCCTTTAATAAGATTATAAAGCGGGATTTATACGCGCTACTATTAATCGCTAAGACGCTTAATAATTTAGCAAAGGCAAAGTAGTTTACTAAGCTTAACGTTATCGTAGCGTTCTATAAGATCTATATCGCCTAAGGCTGCTAGGTCTATTCGAGTAGAGGGTATACCCGTTCGGGCTTACTAAGACCCTAGCGACCTTTTAATAATACCTTAATTCTACGCTCTAACGGTTCCTTAACGACTTTCTTATAGCGTTTATAGATAATATCCTTATTTACTTATCTAAGTCGAAAAAGGACTACTAGCAAAAGGTCCGCCTTATGCTTAAGACGCTTAGCGATATAGGGTTATACCTAGACCTAAAGAAGGGCGAGTTTTACGTTAAGTAGGTAAAATACCTTAGCTTTATCGTAACGGCCGGACGGGAAATTAGTTACGACCTAGATAAGCTTTATTATATCCGCGAGTAGAAGGCACTAACTAACGTACGGGGGGTATAAAGATTCCTTAGATTCGCTAACTACTACTATATCTTTATTCCGCTCTATACGTATATAGCTTAAGCCTTAGATACGGTATATAAGAAGGGGGTATAGTTCCGGTAGGGGGCGGTCGAAGAGGAAGCGTTCCTCTATTTAAAGCAATTATTCTATAAAGCGCCGGACTTTACGTAGGAGGATCCCTCGCTAAAGACGTTCCTTAAGACCGATAGCTCTAGCTTCGCTATAAGTAGCGTGCTAATATAGATTAGCTATAATAGGATATAATATACGGTCGGGTACTTCTTTAAATAGATAAACCTTATTAAGTTTAATTACCCGATTTACGATAAGGAGATGCTAGCAATTGTCCGTTGCCTAGCCTTTTAAGGGGCTAATCTTAAGAATAATCGGCGGTTTACGATCCTTACCAAATATAATAACCTAAGGTATTTTATAATAAAGCGGACGTTAAATAAACGCTAAAGTCGTTAGGCCTTAGAACTATAAATCTACAATTTCGCACTAACGTATCGTTTAAGTAGTTAAGCGGTCGTCTTAAACGTATTATCTCGCTAAGAATAGGATTAGGCTTTTAGGTTTAAAGACGCCTACGAATAACCACGAGTAGTCTAGCTTTTACCTAATAGATGCGTCTCTAATACAATAAGTATTCCGGAGGGGGATCTATCGTACTGCCTTCGATAGGACGATTTAATAAGTCCGGGCGAGGCCTTATATTCCCCTAATAGTAGTAATTAACGGCCCTATATAAGGCCTATAGTAGGATAAATCGGAGTACTATAAGCGCTAAAATAAGCGCTAGTATTCCTAGACGAAGCATTATAACGCTAGTAGGAGACGATAATAGCCTAAAACTATAAATACTAGGCTGCCTTTAAGGCGGTATAAAAGGGAGAGCGACGCTTCCTGCGGTAGCTTAAGCTTAAAACGTAAATCGCCGAGTATTCGATCGATATTAGCAACCGTCTTTGCTTTTATAACCGTATTTAAGTGCTTAGCGAGGATAATATCCTCTATACTAATATTATCTAATAGATATATAACTCGTAAGTAAATCGCTACCTAAGGAGAGACGGGACGATTATAGTAGTTTCCCGGTAGTTATTTTAGCTAGGCTAATTATAGGACGTTCGTAGGTTTATCTAAAACTACGACATATATAGTTAGAGTTATATCTAGCGCTAGATAAAAAAGGGAATACTAAAGCCGCTACCTATCCCCGATTAACTATAAGTATACCTCTCGATAGACATTATAATAGACTTCCTAAGTTCTACTAAAAGCAGCGCTTAGTCTCTATAGGTAATCGTCGACTATTTAATAAAGGCGGTAATATTAGAAGCAATAGGAACTATAAAAGTAAAAGCGTACGCCGCGAGGTTCCTTTTAGCATACTACCGCTCCTACGGTATGCTAAAATCTATCGTAATAGACTAAAGAAGCAATTAGCTTAGCGAGTTTTAGGTTAAGTTCTATCGACTTTACGATCTTAAGTAGAAACTTAGGACTATATACTACCTATAGACTAACAGTAGCTTAGAAAGAGTAAACTAAGAGATCTAGGCCTACCTTCGCGCGTACGTATGCTATATATAGAACGATTAGGAGGACAGACTACCCGCCGCGTAGCTAGCAATAAATAATAGAGTATCGTCGACTATAGGGCTAAGTCTATTCTTCGTAAAATATAGATATAACGTTAATACTATTTAGCTATATAATAAGCCGGCATACGTAACGCCTAAATAATATAGTATATAAGACCTTATTGCTAAAATATAGGAGGTTATTAACTTTATATAAGCTATAATAATAGCGGCTTAAGCACGATAGGAGGACTTTACTAATCGCTATCGCTAGCTAGCGGAGTTAGCGATAAAGCATAGCTTTATATAGGCAACTACCTCCCGGATAGACCTAACCTAAAGATTAATTAGATCTACTATAAATACCTAGTAAAAGCAGTCCTCGGTTTATATACTATTAAGCTCGAAGTGCTATAAGGCATATACCTACGCTTTTATATCGACCTATTGCGGCGCGCCGCTATAGATCCTCTCCCCGGCTAATTCCTTTACGACGCTTAGCCCCCGCTAATTATCGTATATAAAGGCGGCCGGGAATAGGGCGTAGAGGAGATCCTTATAGCGTAATAGAAAAAGTAAGGCCCCCGCCAAAAGCGCTAAGTGCTTATTTAATAACGTAGGTATATAGAGCCGACCTAAGAGCCTTTAGAAGAATTCCGTAATATAGAGGCGCTCGATAACTTTAAAGGGTTATATAGCGATATACTTAAGTATAACGGCGATTAAGTATACTTTAGTCGACGAGCCCGTTGCGCTATAGGAGGTAATTAGCTCGCGCGGTAGTAGAGCGCCGGTAAGTAGAGTAAGTATAGACAGAGGGCGCGCTTTATATACGCTTAGTAAAACTACTAAAAGCCTAGCTCTTAGTCGGCCTTAGACTAAAGGCCGTTAAAACTACCCGCGATTAGAAAATAATAGTATAGTAACGGACGATAACGATAAGGTTTATAAAGAAGATTAAGGAAGCTAATAGTATATTAGCTATAAAAAGATAAGACCGCCTTTACCTAGCCCTTTAACCCTTATTTTCTACCTTATATCGGTTTACTTTCGGGTCGCTATAGCTATACGTATTAAGCGGGCGAACTATTAATCGATAAATTAGCGGACGGTCTTTATATTCTTATATAGCGGGCTTACTTACGTATAGATCCCGAGCTCCTTTAGCGGAGGGATTAGAACTATGGACGGCTAGGTATTCTACAAGCGGGCGGGCGGTAAGCTCCCTAGTTATTAATATTAATAACTATTATACCAACCAGGCAAAAGTAAGATGCATCCCGACCGTAGACGTAATATAATAGCTTATAAATAAAATGTCGATATACCCCCCTACGTATACGGTAGTCATCCGACCGTGCTAAATAACGTAGTGTTAATCGCCGCCGAATATGCTGTGCCGTGCCGTGCCGTGCCGAATGCCGTAAGGTGCCGTGCCGACTAATGTATAATTCAGACCAATTGATATATCGAAGCATAAGCGTGGCGCGCAGCCGCTAAAAGTGCGACCGGGCCTAAAAGTAGCAAAAGTAGCGAAAGTAGCGTTTATAGCGTTTATAGCGAATATAGCGAATATAGCGAATATAGCGAATATAGCGAAAAATAACGAATTAACGCAGGGTTCGAAAAGAATGTTAATAGTAGTAGAAGTTATAGCTAGGTTAAAATAGACTCCGCTCCTAGGCTTATAACTACATTAATAACTATTATACTAACTAGGCATAAGTAAGATATATCCCGACTATAGACGTAATACAATAGCTTATAAATGGAATATCGATACTAGTAATAGCGACCTAGGAATAGTTAACACCCCCGATACGTCTAGTAATAATTAGGACGACTTATAGCACGGCATTATATTTCCGTCCTTATATACGCGTAATAGGCCCGCGTAAGAGGGGAGGCTTACTTTTAGCAAGCCTTCGCCTCCCCGCGGGCTATCTTACCTACGTAGGGCGTATATAGCACCGACCTTTTCTTATCGCTATATATCGGCGGCTTCTTTCTCGATAGAGTCTTCGCCGGTATCGGCGTAAGTAGGGCCGGCAGCGAGGGGTACGCGCGGGAGTCGCTATATTTGTTTTTATTAGTTAAGAAAAGAAAGAAAAAGAATAAAAGAACCTAGGGGAGGGGCGATGAGTTTTTATAGCGGCGGGAGGGGCAGAAAAATTACCCCGCTAGGCGGTAATAGCAAAATGTAACGTCACTTCTATCGAAGGGGGAAAGGACTAATATTACGGGCTACGCCGTAGTACGTACTACGGCTATGCCGTAGTAGGCGCTTAGGCTAGCCGCTGCGTAGGCCCGGCATTAAGCCGGCTATTAGCACGTGTAACCTAGCAATGCCCTAGACGAGGGCACGGTCGGGCCGACGTAGGGCCTATATAGGGGCAAGGCGTATATATAAAACCTATAGGAAGGGCGAGCTACGGCGGGCTCTTCTTTCTCTCCCTCTTAGCTTTAGATAGTTAATTATCTAGCCACGCAGTGTTAAGTTAAACCCTATGCCGGCCCCTTATAGCATTTGTATAATACCGAAGGTAGTATTATAGTATCTAATTTACCCGTTCGGTTTAACCGTCGGTTTATAGGTAAAAGGCTATCGATAACCTACGTTTTATCCGTAATATATAATAGAGGTCTAACTAAAACTTGCTAGTGAATAGAGATCCTCTATCGGAAATAATGCCTTTCGGTACTCTATAGATAAGCTTAATCTTATAATAAAAAGCCTTAGCTAAATTAGGTACTATTATTATCTTAGAGACCGCGAGAAATACGCTATACTTAGTGTATCGGTTAATAATTATTAGTATTGCGTTAACTTCTCTACTATTAAACTATAACTCTAGAAAACTAGTAGTAAAGTCTATAGAGACTTCTTCCTAAGGTCTTATAGGAATAGGCAGCGACTTAAGGGCGCTATATAGGCGATACCTTTATAGAACGGCGCTTTAATAGATATAATATAAACGCATATAGCTATTTATATTACGAGCTATTCTTTCCTAAAAGAAATTCCGGGATAGGAGGTCTTTCGTATAGGCTATTCCGAAGTAGCCTATAAGGGGATCGTCGTAGTAGAGCTATATAAGCTCTTGCCTTAAGGCAACCTCGGTAGGCACTACGATTTATCCTATATATAGAATTAAGTCCGTCTAGGCTTAACGACTAAAGACTTACCCCTTCTTCTAAGGTACTTTCGGCCTATACTCGCTATATAGTCTATAGATCTTCCGCTTAAGTCTTCTTAAGGAGCTTAAAAAGGTGCTTAGAGATATCGCTCTTATAGACCCCTTTATAACGGGCTACTAACCTAGCCATTTGTCTTTAATATCGTTATTTATAACTATTAACGCCTTTAGCCTAAGTAGCTAACTCGGCGTGACTTATTCCCGAATCCTAAGCGATTGAATCTTAGAGAGCTAATATATTTTCCTTACGTAAAGATATCTCGTTAAGCTTAAAGATAGTATAAACCTAAGAACTCGTCTTAAGGTCGCTTTATAAAGAATCTATAGCTATATATACCTACCGAATAACTACTAACTGCTATTATAGTTCTAAGAATAGCTCTATAGACGGTAGGGCTTCGCCTATAAATTCTAGCTTTCTTAATAAAGCGTCGGTAGGATTTAATTTCCCGGCTTAATATTCAATTATAAAATCGAAAGGAGCTAGATATATATACTAACGTATTTATCTTCTATTAAGGGCTACTTGCTTTAAAAACCCCTATAGGTTTTAGTAATCGGATAAAACTTTAACGGTATTCGCCGCCCTTTCGATATAGTATCGCTAATGCTTAAATAACTTAACGATAGTAAATATCTCCTAATTAAGAGTGCCGTAGTTAAGTTTAAGGCTAGTGAACTTCCTTAACTAAAAAGCGATCGGATAATAGTAGCCTTCGTTATCGGGCTACGAAAGAATGTTAGCTATTGCGAGAGTTAAGCTATTAGTCTTAATGCGAATCGGTCTTTAAGGGTCGAAGTGTCGTAGAAGTAGGGCTATTATAAAGGCGTTTTTTACGGCTTAAAAAGCTATTAATTCGCTAGTATTTAGCTATACTCTTCTAGGGTTTCTTCCCTTAACGTTCCCTTTTAATAACGCAGTAAGAGGGGCAATAATCCTAAAGTATCCTAAACTAAATCGTCGGTAATAATTTATAGAACTAAGAAAAATTTAAATATTATTGAAAGATTAAGGTCCTTCTTAATTTATAATAGCTTTAATGCGGGCTAGGTCTATTAAGACTCTATTAATAGATAAGATAAATCCTATAAACTCTAAAGATTGCTTATAGAAAGTGTATTTCGATAAATTAGCGAATAGCTCTATATTCCTTAGTCGTTTAAGGACTTATCGCAAGTATTCTATATACTACTCGTAGGTCTTAGAAAACATTAAAATATTATTAAGGTAGATAATATAAATAGTATCTATAAGGCCTTTAAGAGCTTAGTCAATATATAACTAAAATATAGCAAAGGCGTTAGTTAAACTAAATAGTAATACTAAATACTTATAGTAACCGTAGCGAGTACGAAAGGCTATCTTCTATTTATCTCCTCCCTTAATACGGATGCGTTAGTATGCGTTTTTTAGGTTAATCTTCGAAAAGTACTTAGCCCTTTAATAACGGTCTATAATCTCGGAAATAAGAGGGAGTAGGTAGTAATTTTTATCGGTAATGCTATTAGCCCCCCGGTAGTCTATATAAAGGCGTAAAGTGCCGTCTTTCTTAGGCATAAAAAGAATAAGAGCCCTAGCCGAACTCTTAGATTTCTAAATAATGCTACGCTTAAGAGACTAGTCTAGCCACTCCTTAAGGACCTAAAGTTCGGGCTAACAAAGAGGGTAGATAAGTCTAAAAGGCGGCTTAAAGTTAGGCAATAGCTTTATTACGTAATTAGTGCCCTTCTTCTATAGTAATAAATCGGCCTTATGTTTAGAAAATATATCTTTAAAGTCTAAAAGAGTCGTTAGAATTTCCTCTCTTATTCGCTTAAGGTTCGCTAAGTTATTATCTTTATTAGGAAATAGTTTAAAATTTAGGTCTAGTATAACTATATAGACCTATGCCTTATTCTAGCACTTATATAAAAACTTCTACCGCTAGCGTAATAATACCTTAGAAAGCTAGTGTTTATACTATTAGGCGCGCTTAAAAGAAATAAGATAAATATATTCCTATAAATATACGAGCATACTAAGTAAAACCGGTGCGTCGTTAGGTTTTAGTCCGTTATTAACGCTAATATAAGGGCGAGTAATTGTCTTTTCTCTATAACGATTATCTTAAAGTTAGATAAAGACTTCCTAGACTTTATACCGTCTTATATACGTATCCCCTACTACCTTAAAACTAAAGGTCGATAAAGGAAGCTATCGTAACCTATTTCTTTAAGCAAAATTTATATTTATTAACTCTACTTTACTACCGTAATTAAGATTAACGATAATATTATAAGGTATTCGCCCTAATAGCTTTCTAATAGCACGTAGTCTTTTAACTATCTCTACCTATAGCTTAATCGAAGAAGAGGCATTTACTTTAACTTCTAAGCGTTTCCCTCCTTTTTCGTCGACTTTAAATCGGCTACGGTTCGGTAAGCTTTCGCTAGCGCTTAGCAATCGGCTTATATATAGCCTAGTTTTTTACAATACTAATAAATCATTATGCCGGATTAGCTTTCGCTATTTCTATAAGAATTTCCTCCCCGGTTATTACTACGGCTATTCCTACCGTATTTATTCCTACCGTTACGACTATTACGATTATTTCCTCGGCCGTTCTTACGGCCGTTGCTACGACCGTTTCTATAGCTATTCGAGGTCGATCTAGCAGCGTTAGAATCTTAATAGTTATTAGTAGATCTATTACGGCCTTTACGCCGGCGATAGCCTATTAAACGGGAGCCTCTTACCCCTTAAGTAAAGGTCGACTAATCGTTAGCTAGCTTAAAGTAATAATTCTTATTTTTAAAAGCGTCCTAAAAGCGCTAAGCGAGTTAGACTATCTCCTTACGAGTATTATCTTAAATAGACGCTAAATAAAAGGAGATTTAGTCCTAAAGATTAAGACGTAACTTCGTAAAAAAGGAAAGTATATAAGTTTTTTCTAGCGGACGTTTTAGGCATTACTCGAGGGAATCTAAGTAAAGACTAAAATCGAGGGGGGATTAACCCTTTTATTAGCGTACTTCTTATAGTTATATAGCTAAAAGAGTCTCGCGATTAATAATATCTTTAATTAAAATTAAGGTCTAATTACAAACATTATCTTAGTTAATATAAAGTAATTCCCTCTTTATAAAGAGCATTTCGTCGAGGTATTGCCTCTACCCTACCTTATAATCTACGTATATATAGTTAAAGGTTTATAAGATTTTATTCTTATTACGCTTAAAACGACGTAGAGTAGCGATAAAAGCATCCTTAAGATCGCCGATTTAATTAAGACGTTTTTAAAGGTTAGTCGGTTATAATAATTAAGGAATGTTTTTTTATTTTAATTTCCTTACTATAACTCTCCCTCGATTCGGTTAACTATAGGCGACGTTTATACAAGTCCTTGCCGAATAAGTTACCTTATTGCGAAAATTCCTTTCGAAGTTCCGTAATCCTATCTCTTAATCTCCTTTCCTCCTCGAGCTTTACGGCTCTTACTTAAAGGGCTACGAGGATATCTATACGCGGAGGGGTAGGTCGTAAAGGCCCGGCTTACGTTTAACTTCGCGAGGGGATATATTAAGCCCTTTTAGGCAGCGAAAAAATTAATAATAGCGTCTTAAGACGCTCGTTATAGCCCTTATATAAGTTAGTGTATTTATCTTCTAATGTTAGTTCCGTTACGTAAGGTAGCGATTTAATAGCCGCTACGACTTATTCGACCTACGCGGCCTATACGTCCTAAAACGCGCCTACCGCGCGGCGCTATCGCTCTTAAGTAACTAAAAAACGAGAAGCTTTAGATATTATAAGAGGATAGACTGAAGGTACGTTTAGGAAGGTAGGAACGATGGTTAAAAGCATGAATAATCCTTTATTATAATGCGGTTGCCCTCTCGTAGTAAGACTAAAGCTTGCCCCTCTTCTTAAATATATCGGGGCCTTAGGGATATACCCTTAGACCTCGAGAGGGGTTATCTAGGACTAGTTAGCGACTAATGCCCGAATAGTCCCCGAGCTAAAATGCATTATCTATTATACATATATCCCTGCCTTCCGACTCTCGAGTTATATAGGTAGCTGCGTTATAACGGTCTATAGGTTCTACGGTTGCAGCTAGAGAAATCGTAGAGATGTCGGGTTAAAAATCCTATATATTCTTAAAAACGTCTTCTAGTGGTTCTAGGGTTTATTTAGGAGTAAGGAGCTAAGGATTTCCGTCGGCTAGAACTCCTGCCTTATCTTACTCTTCTTCTTATATAATATATAGTAGAAATACCGGTAATAATACCTATGTTAGTTATTCGGATGCCTTAAACGCGATAAAAAATTAAGTCTTCTTAAACGTTATATTACGAACTCGATAAACCTCCTATCTCTATAGGATCGATATACGAAAAATACTAGTAGAATTATACCGGACTAAGAAACTAACCTCTATATAAAGTTCCTATTTAAGATTACGTTTCTATATACTTATTATAGCCTTAGTATTTAGTAGGTAGGCTTTATAGCTAAAAGCTTAAAGATAACTAAACTTTAATAGTTAGAGAAGGAGAAATGCCGGTATATTCTAGTTATAATCCTTTAATTAGTCGTAAAGAATCTCTATTAGAGAAATCTACTTTAATAAAAATAACGTAGAGGAAGTTGCCTAACGGGCTAGAAACCGATTGTATAAATATACTTTGGTTTTCTACGTTTCTAGCTATAAATACTTATGCAAGTTTGCCTTAATCCTTATAGATCGAGCTTTCGTAAATACTACCCTCTTAGTTCGTTTAGCATCGCCGTTTTACACAGGTATATAGGGAGCTTTAGGCTTATTATAAATGCCCTAATAGTTAATAAAGTCTTAAAATAGTTAATAAAGTCTTAAAAGTCTCGTTAAAGGGCTCGGTTATTATCCTAATAGATTATACCGATAGAAAGTAAGAACTATTAAGTAATATACCGACCTAGGCTCTTAAACTAAGAAATTAGCTCGTCTATAAAAGCGTCTAAAAGCGTATATAGGAAAACAAGCTTTATATAGTTATTATAGGAGTAAAGGTTATTATATACACGTAATCTATAAGATTACATACGCACGTAATAATAGGAGGCTATATAACACACAAATACCTCCTTCTTAGCTAAGGACATATATATAGAATACACACCTATTAGTTAACCCTAGTAGACCCTATCTAATACTAATTAGTAGGTTACTTATAGTTAATTATAAAATAGCAAGGATAGAAGAGATAAGATCTATTATCCTTAATATAGCTCGCATAGAGAGCCCGTTCTACGACCTCTACTATCGAACGCTAGGCAGTCGGGTTCTCGACATTTAGGTGATAGCAATCAAAAAGGGAAGAGAGGCTCTTAGGCTCAAACAGCCTATAAGGAAGGATTAGAAGCTGCAAGGTGTAAATCACTAAGAATTATAGCTCTTGTCTCGTCTAGTAGGGAGGCTAACTAGTTTCTATATATAGGAAAAGTCCTCGGACGAAATCAGCCGCGTAGACCTAAGGAAAAACAGGTGACGTAAATGATCGGACGGAAGGATCGGTGAGAAAAGCAATAGATCGTGCCGTACGACAAATAAGTCATGCAGTTAGCAAATAAATAAGCAGCCTAGTAGAAGACTAGTGAATTCTACGGTAAATTCTACGGTAGAAGCCGTAGAAGAGAATTAGAATTCTACGGTAGAAGACCGTAGAAGGGAATTAGAATTCTACGGTAGAAGACCGTAGAAGGGAAGAGATTTCATAGGTAAAGACCGTATAAATAACCGTGAAATCACCGTAAAAACACGGTGAAATATAACCGAAGAAAAGTAGGTAAATGCGCCCGTAGAAGTGCGGGGTAATGCCCGTAGAAGCCCGTGGAATTCTATAGTAGAATCTAGGGAAAAACCGGGGATTTCCCAGTGGAAAGCAAATAGGGAAGACGGTAATATTAATATCTACGAGGATCTTATGCTAAGCTAGTTTACTAAAGTCACCGCCTTAAATAGGAGAACGTAATATCGTAAACTCTAGCTCCTTTATTAGTCTCGGCCTAAGAACTAAAGAAAGAGACGACGGAGCTATATTAAATAAACTACGAACGCAGACGCGTATATAGACAATAACACGCCGTAATCACCGATATTACGATACCTTCCTTAGATTAAGCAGACAATAGACTGTTCGGAAGGTTAATAAAGAACGTATAGGTCCTAAAGCACGTTCTTAACGCCGTTAATATTAAACGTTAGAATAATAATATCGATCCCGATAAGGACCTAAGCGAGGAAGCAGCGACTATATACGTCGCTAGGTTTTTATTAGACTATAAATCTAATTTAAGCATATAAGGATACGATATCCTTAGCTACTTATAAGAATACCTTTACGGATAGAAAGAAGCAATATAATAGGCCGTTAATCTAGCCTATAAGAGATCGGTATGCAATCTTCTCCGCTAACGAGGCATCTATATAAGACCTTTTAGAGGTGGCTTTAACCGATAACTTATTACTACGCAATCTATTATAGCTCCTCTAATATAGCCCGAAGGAGAACTAAGGAGAATCTAATTCGATAGAAGCACTATAGTCCCTAAGGCTATATAAGCTAACTACGCTATTGCTAACTTATTACCCCCGTCTAGTTTAATATATACCGGAAACACGCCGATATAGCCCCTAACTCCGCCTAATAAGGCACTAAGTATCGCTAGAATTACCCTTAATCGACCCTTACGACTATTAGGAGTCGTCCTAAGGCCGGCTTCTCTACTCTTTCTAATATTATAAAGGCAAATAACTATTAACCCTACGAGTTCTTAGTTTCGCGATAACTATAGTGGTTTAGTTAACCTACGTATAGCTACTACAATCCCTAACCCTATGTAACGCAGCTACCCGCGCAACTATAGAGCCGGGAGATAGGGATATATGCACGATAGATAATGCATTTTAGCTTAGGGACTATTCGGCTATTAGTCGCCAACTAGTCCCCGACAACCCCTCTCGAGGCCTAAGGGTATATCCCTAAGGCCCTAATATATCTTAGAAGAGGGGCAAGCTTTAGTCTTACTACGAGAGGGCAACCGCATTGCAATAAAGGATTATCCGTACTTTTAACTATCGTTCTTACCTTCCTAAACGTACCTTTAGTCTATCTTCTTATAATTTCTAAAGCTTTTCTTTTTTAGTTACCTAAGAGCGATAGCGCCGCGCAGTAAGCGTGTTTCCGGACGTATAGGCCGCATAGGCCGAATAGGTCGTGCTAGCTATCGAGTCGCTAGCCTATCGCCGTTACCTCGCGTAACGGAACTAATATTAGAAGATAAGCATACTAACTTACATAAGGGCTATAACAAGCGTCTTAAGACGCTATTACTAATTTTTTCGCTGCCTAAAGGGGCCCGATCTATCCCCTCGCGAAGTTAAACATAAGCCGGCCCTTTACGACCTACCCCTCCGCGTATAGATGTCCTCGCAGCCCTTTAAGCAAGAGCCGTAGAGCTAAAGGAGGAGAAAAGATTAAGAGATAAGATTGCGGAACTTCGAGAGGAATTTTCGCAATAGGGTGACTTATTCGGCAAAGACTTATATAAACGTCGCTAATAGTTAACCGAATCGAGGGAGAGTTATAGTAGGGAAATTAAAATAAAAAACATTCCTTAGTTATTACAACCGACTAACCCTCGAAAACGTCTTAATTAGATTAGCGATCTTAAGGATGCCTTTATCGCTGCCCTACGTCGTTTTAAGCGTAATAAGAATAAAATCTTATATGCCTTTAACTATATGCACGTAGACTATAAGGCGAGATAGAGGCGATACCTTAAAGAAAAGCTCCTTATAGAGAGGGAATTGCTTCGCACTAACTAGGATAATTTTCGTAACTAGACCTTAATTTTAATTAAAGATACTACTAATCGCGAGACTCTCTTAGCCACGCAACTATAGGAAGCACGCTAACGAGAGGGTTAGTCCCCCCTCGATTTTAGTCTTTATTTAGATTCCCTTAAGCAATACCTAAAACGTCCGTTAGAAAAAACTCGTATACTTTCCTTTTTTGCGAAGTTGCGTCCCGATCTTCGGGACTAAATCTCCCTTTATTTAGCGTCTATTTAGGATAACACTCGTAAGGAGATAGTCTAACTCGCTTAACGCTTCTAAAATGCTTTAGGAAATAAGAAGCGCCTTATAAAGCTAACTAACCACTAGTCGACCCTAACTTAAGGGGCAAGAGGCTCCCGTTCGATAGGCTATCGCCGACGTAGAGGCCGAAATAGATCTACTAACAACTATTAAGATTCCGACGCCGCTAGATCGACCTTAAATAGCCGTAGAAACGGTCGTAGCAACGGTTATAGGAACGGCTAAGGAAATAGTCGCAATAGTCGTAACGGTAGGAATAGATACGGTAAGAACGGCCGTAGCAATAACCGGGGAGGGAATTCGTATAAAAACGGCGAAAGCTAATCCGGTATAGTTATTTATTAGTATTAAAAGAAACTAGGCTATATATAAGCCGATTGCTAGGCGATAGCGAAAGCTAACCGAGCCGTAGCCGATTTAAAGACGATAAAGAAGGAGGGAAACACCTAAAAGTCGAAGTAAATGCCTCTCCTTCGACTAAGCTATAGGTAGAGGTAGTTAAGAGACTACGTGCTATTAGAAAGCTACTAGGGCGAATACCTTATAGAATCATCGTTAATCTCGATTATAGTAGTAAAGTAGACCTAGTAGATATAAATTTTGCTCGAAAATAAGGACTACGATAGCTTCCTTTATTAACCCTTAGATTAAAGGTAGTCGGGAATACGCTTATAAAACAATATAGAGTCTAAGAAGTTTCTATCTAACTCCGAGATAGTCGCTATAGGGAAAAGATAGTTATTCGCCCTTATATCGGCGTTAATAATAGATTAAAACCTAACGACGCATTAGTTTTGCTTAGTATACCCGTACTTTCTTAGGAATATATTTATCTCGTTCCTTTTAAGCGCGCTTAGTAGTTTAAATACTAAATTTCTAAGGTATTATTACGCTAACCATAGAAATTTTTGCATAAGTGTCGGAATAAAGCACGGGTCTATATAGTTACACCGGACCTAAATTTTATGCTATTTCCTAATAAAGATAATAACTTAGCGAACCCCGAGCGAACGGGGGAGGAAATACCGGCGACTCTTTTAGACTTTAAAGACGTGTTTTCTAATTATAAGGCCGATTTATTGCTAAGGAAGAAGGGCACCGATTATGCGATTAACTTATTGCCCGACTCTAAGCCGCCTTTTAGACCTATCTACCCTCTTTCTTAATCCGAACTTTAGGTTCTAAAGGAGTAGTTAGATTAGTCCCTTAAGCGTAGCATTATTCGGAAATCTAAGAGTTCGGCCGGGGCTCCTATCCTTTTTATGCCTAAGAAAGACGGCACTTTACGCCTTTATATAGACTACCGGGGGGTTAATAGTATTACCGATAAGAATCGCTACCTACTCCCCTTTATTTCGGAGATTATAGACCGTTATTAAAGGGCTAAGTACTTTTCGAAGATTGACTTAAAAAACGTATACTAACGCATCCGGATTAAGGGAGGGGATAAATAGAAGATAGCCTTTCGTACTCGCTATAGTTACTATAAGTATTTAGTATTGCCGTTTAGATTAACTAACGCCCTTACTATATTTTAGTTATATATTAACTAAGCTCTTAAAGGCCTTATAGATACTATTTGCGTCGTTTACCTTAATAATATTTTAATCTTTTCTAAGACCTATAAAGAGTATATAGAATACTTACGATAAATCCTTAAACGACTAAGAAATACCGAGCTATTCGATAATTTATCGAAGTATACTTTCTATAAGCAATTATTAGAGTTTTTAGGATTTATCTTATCTATTAACGGAGTTATAATAGACCTAGCCCGCGTTAAGGCTATTATAAATTAGGAAGAACCTCGTTCTTTCTATAATATTTAAGTTTTTCTCGGTTTTGCAAATTATTACCGACGATTTATTTTAAGATACTCTAGCATTATTATCCCTCTTACTACGTTATTAAAGGGGAGCGTTAAGGGAAGAAAGCCCGGACGAGTATAGCTAAATACTAGCGAATTAATAGCGTTTTACGCCGTAAAGAACGCCTTTACAATAGCCCTACTTCTCCGATACTTTAACCCTTAAAGACCGATTTGCATTAAGACTAATGCCTTAATTTTCGCAATAGCTAGCATTCTTTTATAGCCCGATAATAAAGGCTATTATTATCCGATTGCTTTTTAGTTACGGAAGTTTACTAGCCTTAAGCTTAACTACGGCACCCTTAATTAAGAGATATTTACTATCGTTAAGTTATTTAAACACTAGCGATACTACGTTAAAGGGGCGGCAAATACCGTTAAAGTTTTATTAGATTACTAAAACCTTTAAGGCTTTATAAAGTAAGTGTCCTTTAATAAAAGATAAGCACGTTAGTATATATACCTAGCTCCTTTCGATTTTATAATTAAACATTAAGCTAGTAAATAAAATCCTACCGATGCTTTATTAAGGAAGCTAGAATTTATAGGCGAAGCCCTACCGTCTATAGAGCTACTCTTAGAACTATAATAGAAGTTAGCAGTTATTCGGCAGGTGTATATAGCTATAGATTCTATATAGAGCGACCTTAAGACGAGTTCTTAGGTCTCTACTATCTCTAAGCTTAACGAGATGTCTTTACGTAACGAAAATACATAAGCTCTCTAAGATTCGATCGCTTAGCATTCGGGAATAAGTCCCGCTAAGTTAGCTACTTAGGTTTAAGATATCGTTAGTTATAAACAACGGTATTAAAGACAATTAGCTAGGTTAGCAGCTCGTTGTAAAGGGGTCTATAAAAGCAATATCTCTAAGCCCCTTTTTAAGCTCCTTAAGAGGACTTAAGCGGAAGATCCGTAGACTATGCAGCGAGTATAGGCCGAAAGTACCCTAGAAGAAGGGGTAAGTCTTTAGTCATTAAGCCTAGACGGACTTATTTTACATTCGGGAAAAATCGTAGTGCCCGTAGAGGTTGCCTTAAGGCAAGAGCTTATTTAGCTCTACTACGATAATCCGCTTACGGGATACTTCGGAATAGCCCGCACGAAAGACCTCCTATCCCGGAAATTCTTTTAGGAAGGAATAGCTCGTAATATAAATAGCTACGTGCGTTTATATTATATCTATTAAAGCGCCGTCCTAAAGCGGCATCGCCTATACAGCGCCCTTAAGTCGCTGCCTATTCCTATAAGACCTTAGGAAGAAGTCTCTATAGACTTTACTACCGGTTTTCCGGAGTTATAGTTCGATAGTAGAGAAGTTAACGCAATACTAGTAATCGTTAACCGATACACTAAGTATAGCGTATTTCTCGCGGTCTCTAAGACAATAATAGCACCTAAGTTAGCTAAGGCTTTTTATTATAAGATTAAGCTTATCTATAGAGTACCGAAAGGCATTATTTCCGATAGAGGATCTCTATTTACTAGTAAGTTTTAGTTAGACCTCTATTATATATTATAGATAAAACGTAGGTTATCGATAGCCTTTTACCTATAAACCGACGGTTAGACCGAACGGGTAAATTAGATACTATAATACTACCTTCGGTATTATACGAATGCCGAATAGAATAACTAGCCTAGACTACTACGAGAGGCTTAGTTCGCTTGCAATAATGCGAAGAATACAACCATAGGCTTTTCGCTTAATAAGGCATTATTCGGATACTAACTAGACTACTATATCTACCTTACGGACGATGCTATTAGTAGGGGAGTACCTAAAGCGAGAGCTTATATTAGCAAATTAGCAGACTTAAGAAAAAAGCTAGAGACTTATAAGCGATAAGCTATCGAGTCGTAAAAGAAATTCTATAACCTCTATTATAAGCTACTTGCCCTTAAGGTTAAGGACCTAGTAGGACTCTCTACGAAGAACTTACGCCTTAAGGACTAAAGAAGGAAGTTATTACCTAAATATATTAGACCTTTTAGGGTCCTTTAAGCTATTAGCAAGCAGGCGTACCGCCTAGCCCTACTAGAGAAATACGACCGGCTTTTTAATGTGTTTTATATTAGTCTTTTCAAGCCGTAGGCAGAACGGGCTACTAACTAATACCCTAGCGAATTACTGCCGATGCTTAACCTTAACGATGCTAAAGGAGAATAATCGGTCTAGTAACTTAAGGACTATAAGAAGAAGAAAGGCGTTACCTACTACTTAGTGAAATAGGAAGGTTAGCTAGCCGAATATAACGAGTAGGTTTCTTAGGACGATATAGCGAATGCCTAAGAACTTATTAACGAATACATAGAGATACGGCTAAAGAAACGGCGGAAATTACGCATTACGAAATAACTTCTTTTTAGCTTACCCTAACTTTTCTCTTACTACTCCGCCGCTATTTTATCGTTATTCCTTAATATCTATACGGCAGAAGTCTCTTACTTCTATTTCGTTAGTAAACTCCGTAATAATAGGGAGACGTTTTAACTACTCACCCCTTTCTTAGCGACCGCTTTCCTCGATTATTTCGTATAAATCATCGTATGCATATTCTCGTCCTACCCGCTATAGGGTAAAACCTACGTTACTAATCACTAGACGAAGCCTTTAGTCCCTATTCTCGCGTATAGCTTTCCGTCGCTCTATCGATGCCTGCCGGTATTCGAGACGACGTTTTATATATAAACGTTTAGCACCTAATACCCCCTATTCCTCTCGGTAGGCCGTTATTACGGCTATAAACGACGTATAAATTTAGTAGAAGATTAACCTTATCTTCTTCTTCTCCGTCTTATCCTAAGTAGTCTATAACTTAACTATCTTCGTCTAAATAGCGCATAGATTAGCTATATCTCCGGACATTATTGCCGGCACCTATAATTTTATTAATAACTGTATCCTAACTTACTAAGGAACGAGGAGCTTACTAATTCGTAGAGGTTACCGCGCGAGTTATATTAAATATATCTGCTTAATCGTGCATCCTCCTATATATAACATAGTTCGACTATTTTAGTATCGTCCTTATTATCGCTAAACCTTTGTATGCTGCTATTAAGGCACTTAATGTAGTATAGCTCGGTAATATAGCACCCTTTCGCCCTACGACTTTTTATATATATAGCCTTCTTGCCCTTTTTCTTAGGCGATATCCTTTTCTAGATATTTCTCTTATCGCCGGTGTCTCTTTTAGTATTCGCCTCTATATCTTCGTCTCTATCGTCTTTACTAAACGACGAAAATGTTTCGGATTTAACAACCGCTAGCGTTACACGCTTTATATTCGCGTAATCTTCTTAAGACTCTACTATAATAGGTTTTTTTATACTTATAAAGGGTCCTTTAAATAATTAACGATATAGTTAATCTTCGGTTTCTTCCTTTAATAAGGATATCGACTTCTCTAAGGCATCTTATATATTTTTCTCTATAAGGAGTCGTTCTAATAGGGTTATTTTCTCTCCGCGCGTCTTCTTTAGCTTTATCTCTTCCTATGCTAACGCTATAGCGTCCTTAATCGATACTCTATTCGCCGATAACTCTAGGACTTAAGCTATAACTAAGGGACCTATCGGCTAAATGTCGTCTATCTGTTTTCCTCGCTTTCGGGGCGTCTATACTATTGCGCTTATAGTTCGCTTAGGACCTATAGCGTTAGACTAATTCGGAATATCGTCTGATTCGGAATATATTCGTCTAATTCCGAATATACTTCTCTATAAGATCTCGATATAGTTATATAATAAAAGAAGAGAAGAAAAAAATCTTTATATATAAAGAGTAGCACTCTATTATAGTTCGCTAACTATACGTAGGCGACTAACCCCCTATTACGCAGCAACTATTACAACGCGTAACTAACACGATAATTATTATAACACATATAATAATAACTATCGTCGTTGATTTTTATACTACGTTTAATCCTATTTTAGTCTTATTTGCTATTACGACTTTATTTATACCTAAAGCTATCCTAGCGTCTAAGGCGTCCGCCCTAAAAGGGGGGGATAATTATAACGCAGCTACCCGCGCAACTATAGAGCCGGGAGATAGGGATATATGCACGATAGATAATGCATTTTAGCTCGGGGACTATTCGGCCATTAGTCGCCAACTAGTCCCCGACAACCTCTCTCGAGGCCTAAGGGTATATCCCTAAGGCCCCGATATATCTTAAAAAAGGGGCAAGCTTTAGTCTTGCCACGAGAGGGCAACTACATTGCAATAAAGGATTATTCGTACTTTTGACTATCGTTCCTACCTTCTTAAACGTACCTCTGGTCTGTCTTCTTATACCCCGACCTTAACGCATACCTTTAGATTCCCCTAGCGTACGTCCTCAACGAGCTAGTTAATATAGATCTTTAATAGAAATTTACGAAGCTTTAGGATAGCACGGAGAATTATACCGGCAAGCCTTATAACCTATTTAATAATAAGATCCGCTAGTTTATAAGTATCTATTATAGCATTAATGCTATACCTAGTTAATTCTATAGGCTGCTTCTACGAATTCTTATAGGTCGCGCTTAAGCGTACTACCTTTAATACATTACGTAGACTACTACGTTTATAGTCGCATACGATAGCATTAAGAAGCATTTTAATATAGAAGTAAATAAGGCGTAGTATTTTACCGATTAGACCTCTATCTCGTTTAATAAGCTACGCACTTAGAATCCCACCCTATCTCTATAAGATATCCTAGAGCTACTCTTTAATAAGCTCTAGTTATATTAACGAGCTCTCGGCGGCACTTTAATTAATAAAGACTAGCTGCGAGCTACGGTTATTAAGGCATACCGTAATATTCCCGAGCTGACATAAGCCCTATTTTAACCCTCTAAGCACATTAAGACCCTATTCTTAGAGCTCCGTTTATCCCTTAAAATAAGCCTAACACTTGCTAATCCCGGTTAATTCCTAACTAAAGATATAGACTATTCTAATTCAGAAGCTATATACCTAGACCGTAGGTATACCAACCACTAAGGCAGAGGAGGTTACTATAGCTATACACGAGGCTCTAGACGAGGAATTAATTATAGCGGCTACCGTAGTTATTCTAACCGAGGTTAAAGAGGATAAGGAGGCTATTAGACTAACAACCGCCCCTAGAGCAAGAAGTGTTTCGTCTGCAATAAGGAAGGTTGCTAGTCGACTAAGCATAGCGCCGAAGAGAGGCAGAAGGCAAAAGACTAGTATCTAACCTAATATTACTTCTAGGGTACGCCTTCTACTAACCTAATAGCATACGTAACGGAATATAAAGGTTATAAAATCAACGACCCGACTAACGACTAAGAGGTTAAAGAGTATTAGGATAACGCCGCTAATACTAAATAATAGCACGCAACCTAAATGCTCTATTAATAAGCATTTACTTATCTCTTTATAGGCGAAGATATATTTAGTATAAAATAAGCAACGCCGGCTTCTTAGTTTCTTATCGACGATAGGTACTTTAGAAAGCAATTCTAAGGTATCCTAATTAACACCGGCGCTACTAAAGTATTAACAGCTAGTTAGGACTAATATCTCGCCTTCTAGCGAGAGAATCCTAATATAAAGCTTAACGACTCTATAGCTAGCTAGGCCTTAATTAAGTTCGGGAATAGCGATGCTATTAAATCTCTCGGCTTCTTAGCCGTAGAAACACTGTTAGGAAGGATTACCTTCTACGTGCTTGCTTCTCCGAACCCTTTCCTCTTTTATCTCCCGGATATAGATCGTTTAAATATATATTACGATAATACAACGGACGTTATTATTAGCAAGAATAAAGGGATCTAGCTCCTAGTAGTCCGTAAATAGGGCCACCCTTAGTTCTTTCTTAGTAGGCAAGAATAAGCGATATCGTTCCTAGCAGAAAGCGAACTCCGTATACTTTATCGTCGTTTCGGCCATGCAGCAGTTATAAGATTATATTACTTACTAAAGTAAGTAGGTTATAAAGTATTAGTTAATAAGCTAAAGAGCATCGCGAAGTATTATTATTATTATTAATTATACTCTTAGGCCTTAGTTCGATTTAAACTTATATTAAAGGACAATTAGGACTTTAACTATAAGATTATCGTCGACGTAATGCACTTACACAAACGCCTAGTCCTCTACGTAGTTAACGCGGGAACGGTCTTTTAAAGAGCACGTTTCTTGCCCTTAATATCCGCAAAGGATATATAGGAAACACTTCGAGCTTTATATATTAATACCTATCTTAGCCCGCTAGATACTATTAAATATAACCCTAGAACGACCTTTACGTCGTTAGAACTTCGTAATAAGGCTAAGTTTATACGCATTATATATAAGCAAGTTCCTATAAAGGCATATTAGTCTATCGGAAAGGTTAAACGATATTACGCTCTACTCCGCCGTGCCTTTAATATTATATATGCCGAACTCAGCAACGTGACTTTAGCTAAAGCAATACTTTAGATAGCTATAAAAGCAGTTAATAATACAGCTAGCCCTTAAGGATTAGTGCTAATATTGCTTATATTTAGCGTATATCCACGTATAACGTTAGACTCTCCGCCCTTATCGATAACGATAAGAAGAGCCGCCGTAGTCTATAAGGCAATAAGGATATTGCGTTAGCTTACTATAAAGCGGTAAGTTAAGGAAGCCTTATAAGCCCGGAATAGCCTAAAGACAACGGATATTCTCTCCCTTCCTTTATAGAGTAAAGTTCGGATATAGAGAGAGAAAAACGGCTAGTAAAGGCCGTTTAAGATTGCTTTTATTAACGGCTACGACGTAATGATTAATACGATGAATAGGCCTTAGGTTCTTCGTTTAATACTCCTATAACTATATAATCGCGATAAGGAGATAGAGAAACTACTAGCTCCCGACTAAGAAGTCAAATTAGAACCACCTCGACTAGATCTTCTAGCACTACGTAGGCGTAGACGACCTTTAGGCTCTAAGAATAGGCTAAAGCAATTAATTATAGAGAATACGGCTCTTAGATTCCTACTTTAAGGCAATCCTACACACGCCTTCCTTATTAAGAAAGAGGAAGACGCATACGCGTTAGCTCTTAAACTACGTAACGATAGCATTATTACTCCTCCTAGCGCTTTATTTAAAGAGGTAGATAATTAGGAGATCGACGACCTCTTTATCCGTAGAGTCTTTAGTTTCGAGAAGTATAATAAAGCAATACATAAAGGACACCGGATCTTTAGCTTACGCATAGTTCGAGAGGTAAAGGGACGAGATATAAAGCTATATAAGAAATCGAGGCTTATCGTTTAAGGTTATAACGACCGCTAGAAGCAATGCTTATTAATAGTCTCGCTAACGATCTAACGCATTAGCTAGCGGCTAATACTTATAATTGCGCCTATAATAATGCGAGACTACGGTATAACTTTATCCCTTCGTAATATAAATAAGCCTACCTATAGGCGACGATTAAGCTATTACGGATAATTCTAACGTACCTTCCTAAAGAGTTAGAGGGTAGATACCTAAAAGGGACTATTATTTACGTTATCCGACCGCTATACGGCATCGCGGAATCTAGTATTTACTAGTTCTATATATACTAAGGTTATTATATTAAATAACTTAATATATCGACCTAAGGTTATAAATAAACGCTCTACGATCTCCTCGTATAGCCGCCGAGGTCGACACCGGATTATAAAATCAATTTAGACTCGAGAATCGGATTCCCTAGACCCGGTTGCCCTTAAGCGCGATAGCTTATTAAGGGACGGACGTAGGCTGCGAGCCGATAGACGTTAACGTCGTAAGAAGGGGGTTAAAGGCTAGCGTATATAGCCCGCCGACCCCTAACGAAGCGCCCCTTAAGCCCGACGCGGGCAAAGAGAAACTAATAGGAAGGGATAGTACCGCTTACCTAAAGTTTGCGGGTCTAGTGCCTAAGGAGGCCCTCTAAGGCGTCTAAAGGGCCTTTAAGTCCGTTCTCTAAGGCTACCTAAAGGAATAGGAGGAGAGGATCTAAGCGGACGCCGCGGTCTATACGATAGGCTAGCTTAAGAAATCGGTTAAGGAGTCGGTAAAGGAGGCTATTAAGGCAGCGCTCCTATCGAAGCAAGCATCGAAGTCTTAGGCCGATATAGCCGCGGCCGTAGTCGCGGCTGCTACCGTTATACCCCTAACGCAACGCTAACCCGCGCCCGGAGGCGCTAGCGGTATCTATAATAGCGAGAAGCCGACTCTCGCCCGCTACGAAAACTAGCTTACGGTCCGGCATAAGGGGATCGCCCCGGATCTCTAACGTAGAACCCCTTAGGCGATCGTTAACGACGTTAATCGCGCCCTTAGGGAGCCCGCCGTAAAATTAGCGCGGGTCTTCCGCAGCGGCGATATTACGCTTATATTTAAGCAAAATGCGAAGAAGTATAAGGCGGATAGGTAGTAGCTAGAGAAGGCTTTCGGGAAGGAGACGCTACTATCCTAAGGCGGCTTTACGGTAATAGTAAAAGGCGTTCCGATAATAGTCCTTTAGAGAGGGGACGACGCCGTCTTAGCCGCCGAACTAGCTAAGGCGAACGACGTTAAGGTTATCTACCTCTACCTTAAGAAGGCCTATATAAAGGCGGGCACTAAAGCGACCCTAATTATTATAGTAGACGGCGTAAAGGCGGCGAATAGGCTTTACGACTTTAGTACGGTAATATAGGCAGAGATCTTTAATATAAAGCCCTTCGACGATACGATCCGGCTAAGGTAGTACTACCGGTGCTTTTAGTATAGATATATCGCGAAATACTATATAGTAAAGGCGACGTATAGACGGTACGCGTTAAGACTATATGATAAAGCTATATACGCGGCTACTATAGGGCAGATCCCGTACCGATATACCCTCTATAGGGGGAGATATACGGCGGAAGATAGGCACTACCTTAAAGCGGAGAAGCTTTAGGATAGGGCGTAGGAGGCATACTCCTAAAGGCCGAGGCGTTTCGCCGCCGTAGCGACGCCGACGATACGCCTTAAGCTAGCGCCGCTGTATATATAGCCCCCCCTTCGTCCTACCGCGCTATAGACGTCGCCGTCGAAACAGCGACGGTAGGACACCCCCCCCCCCCCCCCCCCCCCCGCTACCCGTTCTTCCCCCCAGCCGGCCCTAGGATATTATAAGGGCTAGCCGGGCATAAGGCTAGTCGACTATTCGTAGGCATTTACGGTCCCGGCCGGCCTCGACGTCGGCTAGGGCTAATACCGCTACGGCTAAGGCTACGCCCGCTCTTAACGACGACCCCTTTTCTAACCCCCCTTAATATTAGATATCCTTTACTAAAACACTATAAGGATAAGCGCGAATATATACCTTACGCTCGCCGCCTTTAAGGCGTACGATATTATAGCACTTTAAGAGATACTAATTAATAGTAGGATAAAAGCCTTAGCGTGCTTAAGGCGGTACGACTATAGGCTTATCTTTAAGGCGACCTAGAGCGCGCTATACGTCTATAAGAGGTATTGCATCGATATATAGACGAGTAACTAAAGGGCAGACTAATATAGCGTTACGTTTACTAATTTTAATACTATAGTTTTTTTAGTCTACTCCCCGCTAGTTAACTCCCCCTTTTTAACTACTCCGCTCCTTAACCTTACGGTAAAGTCGTTACGCACTTAGTGCGTCTTTATTAAGGACTTTAATAGCTATTACTCGCTTTAAGACGCCTATAAGCGTACCTTTAGGAATAGCGAGGACCTCCTAAAGCTAATAGCGCGATAGCGCCTTAGGCTTATAACCCCTAAAGGCTAGGTTATACGTATCGCCTTTAAGGGCCGGAGGAACGGTATAATAGACCTCGCTTAAGCGTCTTAAGGTCTTAGCGTAACGTACTATAGAAACGCAGGCCTCGTTAGATCGGATTATATATCGTAACGGCTAGAGGTAGATATAAGGCCGCTAACCTACCGGCCGGCGGCCTAAACGATAAGACTTAACCGCCTTTAGAGAAAACTCGACCTAGATAAGGCCTAAGCGGCGGCTATTAAGAAGTTTTAGCTAAAGGCCGCGCTAACTATACCTACGACCCTTAGGGAGGTTAAGACGTATATAGACTAGGTAGTTACTTAGCTAACCGAGATTGCGAAAGACTATATACCCGAGGCCTAAGGCCGTACCGACGGCGGCCGCCTTAACTAATAGACCTTAAAGGTAGACCGGCGCGATAGGAAGGCTAAACGCGCCCTCCGGGCGTTCTTAGCGTCCGGCAACTAGACGACCTAAGAGACGTTAGATAAAGCGAAGATAGCCCTCTAGCGTGCCGTCGTTGCTGTATAACGAGACTCCTAGCGGGAGCTTACCTACGATTTAGCCGCTAACTAAGCCCTCCTTTAGAAGATCGAGAGGTAAGCGCGGCTTTAAAGCAATAGCCTACTATAGGCGACGTATATCCCCGACCTAAAGAGACCGAGCGACCTAACGGGGCCGGCCCGCACTTACGTAGAAAAAGCAAAGACCCTCGTAGCCTAGTTCTTCCTACCCCCGGTAGCGGGAGGCGAGGGGGGCCCTTAAGCCGCCCGGGAAGCCTACGCAATACTATAGCGTTTTACAATCGGCGACGTTAGGTTAGCGGTTAGGAAGATAGCGTCGTAAAAGGCTATAGGGGAGGATAGCCTCCCGATAGGACTTATTAAGGCCTATAAAGAGCTAGTGCTTAAGGCGTTTACGGTATTACTTAACGCTAATTGCGACGTTAGGTACTTTCTAAGATAGTTCCGGCACGTAGCTATTATCGTCCTACCGAAGCTTAGAAAGACAGCGGCCTAGCTTTAATAAGCCTAAGGATAAAGACTAATCTCTCTCCTTAGTACGGTAGGGAAAATCCTTAAGGCCGTAGCCGCGAGGAGGATTATAAACGCGGCGGAGGCGTATAACCTTTTGCCTAAAGGGTAGATAAAAACTAGGACTAAAAGGTCTATTAAGACGGCGATATAACTTATAATAAAGCTCGTAAAGATAACGTAGGCTTAAGGAGGGGTAGCGTTATTTCTCTAACTTAACCTTAAGGGAGCTTTTGATAGGGTAGACTATATATATCTTATCGAGACCCTTTGCCTAAAGGGTTTTCTAAGTTAGGTTATCGCGTAGGTAAAGAGCTTCCTTAAAGGGAGGACGGCCTGGCTTTACTTTAATAACGCGCCGGCGGAGACTTAGAAAATACCTATAGGCGTGCCTTAAAGCTTACCCCTCTCCCCGATCTTCTTCCTCCTTTATATTACGCTACTATACGACGACCTTAAGCTAGAGATAGGAGTTACTACCGTCGGCTTTACCGACAATATAAACCTCTTAGCCTACGGTAAGACTATAGCCGCGACTATATAGCGTCTAAAGAGCGCTTAGAAAAAGTACGATAAGTAAGTAAAGGAGGTTAGCGCTAAGTTTAAGCTAAATAAAAGTAAGCTTGTCTACTTTACGAAGGCCTATAAGCTAATACCGACGAAGCTTTAGCTTAAGATAAATATAGTCCGGCTAGTCGAGGATAGGCGGTTCTTTAAGGTTTAGTTTAACTAAAAGCTACGATAGAAAGCCTAAGTTAAAAAGCTTAAGACGAAAATAGGCATATAAGCGCTAGCCTTTACCGGGCTCGCGGCGTCTATATAAAGTATATAATTGCGAAACGCGAGGACGGTCTACGCTAGCGTAGTTTAAAGCGCGCTTATCTATAAGGCGTTAACGTTTTATAAGCCTACGCCTAAAGGAGGGAAACCTACCGGCTTAATAAAAGCGCTTATAGTATATTAGTCGAGCTACCTATAGGTAGTAGCTAAGGCGTTTAAAGCGACCCCGATCTAAAGCCTAAAGATATAGACGACGGTCCCGCTACTCGACCTTTACCTTAACGACCGCCTTACGCGGTATAAGGAGCGTACTAAGGAGTTAAGCATAGCGGACCGGATCTAACGCGCTTACGAAAAGCCGGCGAGAGTACTGCCTTAGCCCCGTCGGCCGACCCGACCGCCCGGCCGGCTGTATAATGCGTAGCTTTAGGGCTAGTGCCCTTAGGGCACTATAACTAAAGAGGCGGTCCTTTGCGATTAAGAGGCGCGTTAAAAGGAGGATCTTTAAGTAGCGGAGGCGAAGCGACTATAAAAAGCCTACTAGCCGGCTAATATTAACCCTTACTTTAACTAGCCGAAGAAGGCGTTAAAGGTATATAACGGTTTATATAAGCACGAGAGCTCCGCGCTTATTTAGATTTAGACCGGGAAGATCGGTCTATAGGGGTTCTTATTTAATTAAAACGTTCTTAATATCGACTCGCCGCTCTATTAGTATAAGACTATACGTAAAACCGCGTTCTACCTCTTCCTCTAATGCCTTACCCTCGCTAGCGCGAGGGCGGCCTTACTAAAAGACATCCGACGGGAGAGCGACCTTAAGGTAGCGCTTAACCGCCCCGCCGTTGCTAAGCCGCTTATCCGGTAGTTCCTTAAGCACCGCCTACTATAGTAGTTCCGGGCCGCGACGGCCCTTACGGAGAAGATAGACCGCCGTAACGCTAGCGGGGGGGAGCTCCGGGAGTAAGACGACGAGGCTCCCGACGTAGGCCCCCTTTAGCGTTTATATATATATATTTATATATTTAATTATACGCTTACTAAGATTTGTTTTTCTACGTTCTAACCCGCTAGGCGGGGCCCCGGCCTATACCCTATCGCCCGCGTGCCGTCTTCGCGTCGGCTTTACTAAGTTAGACTATCCGCCCGACCCTAACGCCCTTAGGCCTACCCGGGCGGGGTAACCTTTATTAGGCACTAGACCGGCGGCAGTAACTAAACTTAATTAACCGCCGCGAATATAGGCTACATCCGGCCTAACGCTAAGATAGATAGACGTTATATAGGTTTTCCCTTAGGTCCCTTAGTTTTTCCTATGCTAGCTAAATATAGGGGCACTAGGCCCGTTAGGGCAGCTAGAGTACTTTAATAATAATAATATATCGACCTTAACTTATAACTCGTGCTTACTAATAATTAACATAGGCCCCGATACCTAAGGCATTATAGGCATTTAAACAGACGATATACTTATCCTTAGTATACCCGCTTTCTCGGCCTTAGAGGAAAATAAATTATAGGAGGCTAAGTTCCGCGTTTAGCTAAAAACGTTAATAATAGCTAGCTCTATTACAGACTTTAACGACGCGAAAGTAATACTATAAGAGAACGGAGATGTACTACTATAATAAAAAGGGCAGGCTATACGTATTAATATAATTAATACAATAGCATCTAATAGCCCTTAGAGGTACTTAGAATAACGGGCCTAGGGCAGCTATATTGCATATGTCTATTAGCTAAAAGCATCCTTTAATATCTCTATTATAGCCTAAGTTTACGAACCTAAAAAGAAAGACTATAAGAGGCTAAATAAGCGTCTCTAATAGCAAAAGGATAACTAAGATCGTAGACTAAAATAGGTCTATATAGACCTAGCAATAGTAAAGCTAATAGTCTTTATAAACGGGTCCTTTACTAATAATAAGGACCTATTATCGCAACTCGGTTTTATTATTGCTATAGTTTACGAGAAAAGGACTAAGACTAAATTCGATATTAACGGCAATATTATTTATTAGAGTTTAACGAAGTATAAGCGTATAACGCGTAGCGTGCTTATATTAGAGATCTACGGAATAGTAAATAGTATCGATCTCGGCTTTGTTATAACAACCACTATAAAGATAATTACGAAACACCTTAAGATTCTACCTCTCCCTTTAGTAATTTATATAGACTTATACTCGCTTTACGAGAACCTTATAAAGCTAGGGATAAGGAAGGAGAAGACGCTAATAATTGATATTATAGCTCTTCGCCTATTATACGAGAGACGTAAAATCTCGGAAATTCGGTAGATTAATAGCGATAATAACCCTACTAATGCGATAACAAAGGACGCCCCTAACCGGTCTCTATAAAGGTTTATTAACTCGAATAGATTAACGATTCGGATAGAGGCTTTTATTATAAGACCTTAATAGTTATATTGTTTTTGCACTTACGTTAACCCGGCATTGCTATATGCCGGCCTTGCTTTAGTCTTACTTCGCCCCGGCTACGTTCTAGCCTAGACCTAATTTAATAGTAGACTTTATTCCGCACCGGCCTATTTAACATAGCTAGTGCTATTTCCTTTATGCTTTTTCCTTTATACGGAACAACTTATATTTACGCGTTATAGTCCTTTAGTTTACGATTACAAAAGAAAAACTACTAGTATAAAATTAGAGGTTATTATATACACGTGATCTATAAGATTACGTACGCACGTAATAATAGGAGGCTATATAACACATAAATACCTCCTTCCTAGCTAGGGACATATATATAGAATACACACCTATTAGTTAACCCTAGTAGACCCTATCTAAGAGTTATTCTTAATAAGAAATACAACGTTCTTATTGTTATAACTCTTATATATAGAAAAGATATCGCAAAATACCTTAGGAAAGGGAAATATTGTCTTAAAGAGCGGCGGCTTACGGTTAATAATTCGCTTAGCCTACGAAAGTTTATAAGGCTTATAGGAGATTATCTTATCGAAGGTCACCGACTATAGTATTCCGAGTGCCTTTAAAAGGGCCTTATTATTTAGATGTATAAGTCGTTAGTGCTAAAGAGAAAGGTCCTTTATACTTATAGGTGTAGATTCCGGCGTAGTAGCTAAGAACTAGGGTTTCTATAGTAGAATCTATAATAGAAACGGAAGCAATAGTTAGAAGCGTAGAAGAAGGTATTAACGGGTTATACTTAATGATATACTAGTTGTAAATTGGTTCTATTATTTAAATACTGCGAGTTAAGGAAGAGATTACGCCGGTCTATAAGTTCTATAAAAGATTTGCCTTATGCAAAAGACAAAGGGAATAAAGGGACGTATAGAAGGACGGAATATATACTACCTAACTAAGTTAAAAAACGCTAGTCGAGATGCGTATAAATACTATGCCTATCCTAAGAGTTAGAGTGCTTCTAATACCTATAAGTGCGTACTTAAAAAACGGCTAGAAGTTATAGAAACGCTCTTTATTATTATAAATATAACTATCTCGCCTTAAATCTATAATAAAGGAGTCCTTTTATAAGTATTCTATAGTGGTTTATTAGGTAATAGGTAGTGAAAAGGTCGTAATAACTTTAGCGGCAGCCGTAGCTTAAACCGTCTTAGTCTTACTCTTATCGTTCTTCTTCTATTGCTCGGCCTAAAGTAATACTACGTCGACTTTAGCTTTATTAGCCGGAACCTTAAGGAAATCATCTATAGTCTTTTAGATATCCTTATCGGGTTTCTAAGATAGAAGTCGTATAGAAGGGTTAAAGTAGTTATACTTAGCGAAGAAATGTTTCTTCCTATAAGCATACTATAGCTAGAATTTTAGCTTAGTCTTATCCTTCTTAAAGGATAAAGCCGCGGAAGTGGTCGTAGATTTTACCGTTAATCCTATAGTTAGGTTCTAAGTTCCCTAGCCTTAGAACTTAGCGAATGCATTAGTTTTAGGCGCTTTTGTTATAGCGTTTAAGGCCTACAAGCGCTCGAAAAGTTCGGATATCTTAAATCCGTTAGGGAACGAATCCTTTTAACCTACCTTATTTAGTCGGGCATCGTCCTCTATCTTATTTATCTAGTATTCTATAAAAGGAATAGAAATCAGCTAAATAGCCTAAAGAATAAGCTATATAGCCCGGAGACCCTCTAATTCTAGGAATTTAATTCGCCGGGCATCGGTAAGGACCTTCTACTAGTTGGAAATCTATATCGTAATATCCGTCCGGTGTAGTGCTTAGAACATTGTATAGAATTACGCGAGAATAGTCATCTATTGCGTCTATAAAGTCGGCTTTATACGCCGTCGCAATAAGGCTAATTCTTTAGGAACCTTATATTCGTCGGCAATCATTAAGTAATAGTTTCTAATATTTTAAATAATAAACAACTTGATTAACGTAATAGATTTCCAATAGTTCTTATAGGCCTAAAGCAACGTGTTATACTAAGAAAAAATAAACTTAAACCTCTTAAGTTCTTCTATAGATAAACTAGTAATATTAGTAACGGCTATATTTCCTATTCTAGGTATTCGTTCTACGGTAATATATAAAGCATCTTCTACGCTATATGCCGGGGCAAATATAATTAGCAATAGATAAGATAGTAGGGAGCTATTCCTAGCTCCTAGGGCTTACGCCTACCTAATAGAAGCATCCTTCTTTACACATATATTCTTACTGCCTAGTGTATTAAATTAGTAGCAATTCGTACCTTCTGCTTTTAAGCTATTATTAAGAACTCCCTTCCTATTACTAAAGCTTTGCTCTACTACAATACGTTGGCTAAGAGCTTCTTAAAGCTCTTACTATTCGTTAGAAGCCGCCTAAAGGCTCCCGATACCTATAGTATAACTAGCTTATATAACCTTAGCTAGCACGCCTATATAACTACTAACCTAAGCTATACGATCCGACGAGGCTCGCCTTTTCTAAGCGTTATTAGAATAAGGGTCTACTACCTAGTTCCCTTATTTTAAGTTATTATTATTATTATTAAAGTACTCTAGCTGCCCTAATAGGCCTAGTGCCCTTATATTTAGCTAGCATAGGAAAAACTAAGCGGCTTAGGGGAAAACCTATATAACGTCTATCTATCTCGGCGTCGGGCCGGATGCGGCCTATGTTCGCTATAGTTAATTAAGTTTAGTTACTGCCGCCGGTCTAGTGCTTAATAAAGGTTACCCCGCCCGGGTAGGCCCGGGGGCGTTAGGGTCGGGCGGATAGTCTAACTTAGTAAAGCCGGCGTATAGACGGCACGCGGGCGATAGGGTATAGGCCGGGGCCCCGCCTAGCGGGTTAGAACGTAGAAAAACAAATCTTAGTAAGCGTATAATCGAATATATAAATATATATAAATATATACAAACGTTAAAGGGGGCTAGCGTTAGGAGCCTCGTCGTCCTACTCCTAGAGCTCCCCTACGCTAGCATTACGGCGGTCTATCTTCTCCGTAAGGGCCGTCGCGGCCCGGAACTGCTATAGTAGGCGGTGCTTAAGGAACTACCGGATAAGCGGCTTAGCGGCGGCGGAGCGGTTAAGCGCCGCCCTAAGGTCGCTCTCCTATCGGATGCCTTTTAGTAAGGTCGCCCTCGCGTTAGTAAGGGTAAGGCACCGGAGGAAGAGGTAGAATACGGTTTTACACGCGGTCCCGTACTAATAGAGCGGTAAGTCGACGTCGGAAACGTTTTAGTCTAATAAAAAACCCTATAGACCGATCTTCCCGGTCTAGATCTAAATAAGCGTAGAGCTCTCGTGCTTATATAACCTATTATATACCTTTAGCGTTTTCTTCGGCTAGTTAAAGTAAGGGTTAATATCTACCGGCTGCCGGGCTCTTTATAATCGCTTTGCCTCCGCTACTTAAAGATCCTCCTTCTACCGCGCCTCTTAATCGTAGAGGACCGCCTCCTCCGTTATAGTGCCTTAAGGGCATTAGTCCTAAAGCTATACGTCGTACGGCCGGCCGGGCGGTTAGGTCGGCCGACGGGGTTAAAGCAGCACTCTCGCCGGCTTCTCGTAGGCGCGTTAGATTTAGTCCGCTATGCCTAACTCCTTAGTGCGCTCCTCGTACCGCGTAAGGCGGTCGTTAAGGTAAAGGTCGAGTAGTAAGACCGCCGTCTATATCTCTAGGTTCTAGATTAAGGTCGCCTTAAACGCCTTAGCTATTACCTATAGGCAGCTCGACTAATATACTATAAGCGCTTTTACTAGGCCGGTAGGTTTCCCCCCTTTAAGTATAGGCTTATATAACGTCGACGCTTTATAAGCGAGCGCGCTTTAAACTACGCTAGCGTAGACCGTCCTTACGCTTTATAATCGTATACCTTATATAGACGCCGCGAGCTTAGTAAAGGCTAGCGCCTATATGCCTATTTTTATCTTAAGCTTCTTAACTTAGGCTTTCTATCGTAGCTTTTAGTTAAACTAAACCTTAAGGAACCGCCTATCTTCGACCGGCCGGATTATATTTATCTTAAGCCGAAGCTTTATTAATATTAGCTTATAGGTCTTCGTAAAGTAGATAAGCTTACTTTTCTTTAGCTTAAACTTAGCGTTAACCTCCTTTACTTATTTATCGTACTTTTTTTAAGTACTCCTTAAACGCTATATAGTCGTAGCTATAGTCTTACCGTAGGCTAAGAGGTTTATATCGTCGGCGAAGCCGACGGTAGTAACCCCTATCTCCGGCTTAAGGTCGTCGTATAGTAGCGAGATATAAAGGAGGAAAAGGATTAAAGAGAAGAGCGAGCTTTAAGGCACGCCCGTAGGTACTTCCTAGGTCTCCGCTAGCGCGTTATCGAAGTAAAGCCAGGCCGTCCTCCCCTTAAGGAAGCTCCCGACCTACGCGATAACCTAACCTAAGAAACCCTTTAGATAGAAGGTCTCGACGAGATATATATAGTCTACCTTATCGAAAGCTCCCTTAAGGTCGAGCTAAAGAAACGACGCTACCCCTCTTTAGGCTTACGTCGTCTTTACGAGCTCTATTATAAATCGTATCGCCGTCTTAGTAAACCTTTCGGTCTTATTCTTTATCTACCCTTTAGGCAAGAGGTTATACGCCTCCGCCGCGTCTACAATCCTCCTCGCGATTACGGCCTTAAGGATCTTCCCTACCGTACTAAGGAGAGAGATTAGTCTTTACCCTTAGGCTTATTAAACTAGGCCGCTATCTTCCTAGGCTTCGGTAGGACGATAATAGCTATATATTAGAACCGTCTTAGAAAATGCCCGACGTCGTAACTAGCGTTAAGTAATACCGTAAGCACCTTAAGCAATAGTTCCTTATAGGCCTTAATAAGCCCTATTAGGAGGCCGTCCTCCCCTACGGCCTTTTATAACGCTATTTGCCTAACCGCCGACCTAACGTCGCCGACTATAAAACGCTGCGGTATTATATAGGCCTCCCGGGCGGCTTAAGGGCTCCCCTCGCCTCTCGCTACTTAGGGTAGGAAGAACCGGGCTGCGAGGGTCTTTGCCTTTTCTACGTAAGTGCGGGCCGGCCCCGCCGGGTCGCTCGGTCTCTCTAGGTCGGGGATATATATCGCCTATAGTAGGCTGCCGCTTTAAAGCCGCGCTTACCTCTCGATCTTCTAAAAGAAGGCTTAGTTAGCGGCTAAATCGTAGGTAAGCTCCCGCGAAGAGTCTCGTTATATAGTAATAATAGTACGCTAAAGGGCTATCTTCGCCTTATCTAACGTCTCCCGGGTCGTCTAGTTGCCGGACGCTAAGAACGCCCGGAGGGCGCGTTTAGCCTCCTTATTATACCGGTCTACCTTTATAGTCTATTAGTTAGGGCGGCCGCCGTTAGCACGGCCTTAGGCCTTAGGTATATAATCCTTCGCAATCTTAGTTAACTAGGTAACTACTTAGTCTATATACGCCTTAACCTCCCTAAAGGTCGTAGGCGTAGTTAGCGCGGCCTTTAGCCGGAACTTTATAATAGCTACCGCTTAAGCCTTATCTAGGTCGAGTTTTCTCTAAAGGTAGTTAAGTCCTATCGTCTAGGCCTCCGGCCGGTAGGTTAGCGGCCCTATATCTACCTCTAGCCGTTGCGATATATAATCCGATCCGACGAGGCCTACGTTTCTATAGTACGTTACGCTTAAACCCTAAGACGCTTAAGTAAGGTCTATTGTGCCGTTCCTCCGGCCCTTAGAGGCGATGCGTATAACTTAGCCCTTAGGGGTTACGAGCTTAAGGCGCTATCGCGCCGTTAGCTTTAGGAGGTCCTTACTATTCCTAAAGGTACGCCTATAGGCGTCCTAAAGCGGGTAATAGCTATTAAAGTCCCCGACGAGGACGTATTAAGTACGTAGCGATTTCACCGCGAGGTTAAAGAGCAGAGTAGTCGGGAAGGGGGAGTTAACCGGCGGGGAGTAACCTAAAAAAACTATAGTATTAAAATTAGTAAACGTAACGCTATATTAGTCTATCCTTTAGTCGCTCGTCTATATATTAATGCTATGCCTCTTATAGACTAAGAGCCTAAAGGGAAGCTTAGAGGCAGAGGATTACGGCAAATGCAGAAGTATCGAGGAAGATACAAAGATAAGAGAGAGAAGAGGATGTGGAATTGCTTAGTAATAGTCTGTCTAGGTGCGGACTAAGATCCCTTTATATAGCCAATTGCATAGGAATAAAGGTATATATGACTTAACTAATTGTCGGGATGGAAAGCGCTATTAATTCTATGCTAGGTGTATATAGTCTAACTTTATATAGTATCCTAGTTATTGCGTGATTAAATGCGCGAGTAATAGGAGGTAGTGTAGGTAACCTTAGTTAACTAAGGCCCGACTATAGACTATACGTATATTAGTCCCTATACACACTATATACTTCGGCATTCGGTATCTCGAGCATCCGGGCAGTTAATACAGCCGGGTGACTTATGTTATATGCAATAATGCACGGCAGTTCTAATGTATATCTTTATATGCCGGTAGGAAAAACCAATCGGGAGATATCTGCTCCCTTATAGCCCCTCTTAAAGGGTACTTATTGTGAAAGAAGTGCGCTTTATATATGTCCGTTTATAACTAACTAAGATTTGTAAAACTCTCTAAAAAAACCTATTTATAGGAAAAAACTTTTTATATAGAGAAAAATAACTCTACTATATTATATAGAGAAAAAATTAAAAACTCTACTATATTTTATTAGTCCGTTTAGTAAACCTATATATAGGGAAAAACTAAAGGGTATATAGAGGAAAGCTAGAAGAAAGCATAAGAAAGAGCAGCTAAAAACCTCTACTTATCTTTATATATAGGATCCTTTTTAAGACCTAAGAGGTCTCGAAATTTCTTAAATAGTATACGCCCTAATTCTTTTGTAAATATATTAGCGATATTATTAGTAGATTTTATATAGAATACTTCTATTTCGCCTAGTAAAACACTATTGCGGGTGAAATTATAGGTAAGGCCGATATATTTCTAGAGTTTGTGTGCTTCCGGGTTATTTGCTATTTTTAACGCTAATTAACTATCGGACAATATTAGAGGGACTTTATTAGATATAGGTATAGACAACTCTTTTGCGATGCTATTTAGATAGCTGTATAGATACAGGGCCTCCTTATTAGCCTCTCTAAGGCCTATAAACTCTGCTTCGTAAGTAGATAGCGATATCGATTTTTGCTTTTAGCATAACTAGCTTATTAAATTATTACGTATAAAGAAGCAATATCTAGAGACCGATCGTCGGTCTATAAGGTCACTAGCCTAGTCAGAGTCTATATAAGCTATGAAATAGAAGTCTAGTATAGGTATATTGCAGTTATAATTTAAGCATAGGTCGGGGAATTTATTTAAGTATTTCTATATAACGTTAAGGGCTTTAAAATGCGAGGAGTCTAGTTAAGAAGAGAATCTTGCGTAGGATATTACTGCGAAAAGGATATTAGGCCTTGTAAATAGGGCTAAGAATAGCAATAAGCCTATTTGCATTTAGTATAAGAGTATATCCTTTTTAAAGGCGTTTTTTATTCCTAACTTATTTAATTTAACGCCTTTAGTAGCAGGTGTATTAGAGGTTCCTATATTTTGTTTATTAAATTCCTTTATTTTATTCTTTATATAGTTTGCTTAGGATATATATACTTCCTTTGTTTCTCTGTGTATCTATATAGATAATCCTAAGAAGTCTTTTACTTCCCCTAGAGATTCAATCGGTAGGGTTTTATTTATTTAGTCTATGACTTAGGTTATTGCACGTATAGTAGGTCTAAAGAATAAGAGGTCGTCTATATAGACGGCTATAGCTATTCTAAGCGTGCTGTTTATAAACACCCCTTCGTCTATTAGAAGGCAGTAAAAACCAAGCTCGTTGAGGACGCTTTTTAATAGGTTATACTAGAGTAAAGGACTCTGTTTTAAGCCGTATAGTGCTTTTCTTAGTTTTGCTACGAGCTTCTTCGTCTTGTTTTTATTTAAGTAATTAAAGTAAGTTATGCCTTTATATTTTGTATTTTTATGCTAAGAAAACCATGCGTGTAGTATTATATCTAGAAAAGCTTCGGGTATCTATATAGACGTTTCTATGTCTATATCCGCATATAGGAAGGCATTTTTTATATCAAACTATAGTACTTTTTAGTTATTAGCGATAGCCTATACTAGTAGGAGCCTTGTAGACTTAGGTCTTACTATAGTAGAGAAGGTTTTAATATAGTCTAGGCCGTATATTTGCTTATAGCCTAAAGCTATAAGTCGAGCCTTAAATTTCTTTATCTAGTTTTTATCATCCTTCTTAACTCTATAGACCTATCGGCTTCCGAGAGCTTCCCGGTCATCGGGTAGCTCGGTTATTTCCTAAGTATTGTTGTCTATAAGCTGCTGTATTTCTGCTACTATGCCTTTATCCTAGTATAGAGCTTCGGCGCTTTTTATAGCTTGCTTATAGGTTTTTAGTTCTATAGGATTACAACCTTCTAACGCAGATAGAAGGGTTATATTATCGTTATTTATTAGCAGATGGATTAGGTATTCTTAGTAGTCGTTATAGAATTTAGCCGGCTTCTTAGGTATTTTAACCTAAATTCTTTAATCCTTATTATTATTGTCCTATATTATATAGTTAGGAATATTATCCTCGGATATATTATCGGGTATTTTATAGGGATTATTCTAGGATTATATATTTTTAGGATTTATATCTAGTATAGAAGTTCTTATATATAGATAAGTATCTAGTATTTTATTTATAGACGGTATAGTATTAAAATTAAAGGTTTTATTGTCCTTTAAGAAGTTATTTTCTAATATAGTAATATCTTTTAATATCACGACCTTTTTTCTTCTATAGTCGTATATTTTATAGGCTATGTCTTCGTAGCTAATTACGATTCCTTTATAGGCTCGTACGTCTAGTTTATTACTAGGTGTTTTATTCTTATAGTATATAATGCTTCCAAACACACGGATTTTTTCTATGTCTTCTCTAGTAAGGGCCTTGTTTTCTTTCTTTTCTAAAGGGCATATATACCCTAGAGCAGTATAAGGAGATCGATTGTATATATATATAGCTGCTAAAATAGCTTTACCCTAAAGATATTTAGGCAGTCTAGCCGTATAGAGCATAGATCTAACTTTATTAAGTATTGTTCTATTTATACGCTCTATCCTACCGTTCGAGTAGGGGGTAAACGGTAGGCTCGAGTTATATTTAATACCGTTTTTAAGGGCATATAGTTTAATGTTATAGATAGATTCTTTTGCATTGTCTAAGAAGACTTCTTTTATCTTTATTTTATCTATATTATTCTTAAGTTCTGCTTTAAATTCTGGAAACTTAGGCAGGCTTTTAGCTTTATCTTTTATTAGGTATATTCTTAGGTACCTAGAATAGGTATTAAGAAAAGATATAAAGTATCTGAATTTATCGTAGGTAGGGACTTTAATAGGGCCTTAGATATTAACGTTTATTTTATTAAGAAAAAGATATCGTCGTTTTAAGGGAGTTTTCTTCTTTTTATCTGTATGTTTAGCCTATATATAAGCTTCGCATTGTTTTATAGCTAAAATATCTTTTTGGTCTACGGATATGTCTGGGTATAGTCTACGGAGGTATCGGTATAGGGATTTATAGCTAAGATAGCCTAGCCGTTTATGCTAGAGAACGAGGTCTATCTTCTTTTTTATCTTAGGTGTTTTTATCTTAGTCTTAGGTGTTTTTATTGTATTAGTTAGTATAGTGTCTTAGAGTATAGCGTTGTTTATTATCTCTTTCGGACTATGTTATATATTGTATATTTTGTTTTTAATTAGAAATCGTGTTTTCTTTATATCTAGAGGGATATAGTATAGTCCGTTCTTAATAAAACCGGTTATTAATTTATTTAGACTTTTATCGAGGAGGGATATAGAGTCCGGGCCTATTAAGGCGTATGTGTTTGTTATAGCTAATTGGCTAATTATATTAATGCTGATTTTAGGTATATAAAGGCAATTTCTTAAGGTATATTATTGATTACTATTTGGGAATTTAAAGACGAGGTCTCTAGCACCTCGCATAACAATAGAGGAAGCTTTTCCCTAGGTCACGGTAGTGTATATTTCTTTATAATTAGAGAGGAGAGTTTTATTCGAAACTATATGCCTAGTAGCCCTAGTATCGAATACAAAGTTATAAAAATTCCTAATCCGTAAAGCAGCCCTATCGACCTTTAAGGTTACCCTTAAAATTGCCGAGAGAAGCGGCTTTAGAGGTCCTATTATTTGTTTTCTATTAGAGGAGGACTTTGTTTTTATAGGGGTATAGAGAAGGATATTTTTTAAGGGAAATAGGGTATAGGAAGAGAAGGTATAAAGAAGGACTAGTATTTTATATCGTAACGAGAGTATAGAGAAGAGTATCGAGGGTATAGACGAGAGTATCGAGGGTATAAAGGATATAAGGAGTATAAAGAGGGGTAGGAGGGAACTTATAATTCTAGAAGCCGACTTAGAGATAATAAGGACCTTGCTAGACTTAGGAGAAGATACCGAGGGGGCCTTTCTCTTCCGGAGTCGAGAAGTCCGGGGACGGGCAGCCGGGCGAGGAGCAGGGGAAGGGGAACTCTCTCGAGAGTTTAGGATAGGCGTAGGCCTCCTATAGCTCCTATTAGTATACTCCTTAGGCTCCCTTTTAGTCGAGGAGGAGGAGGGCAACGTCTTAGTAGTAAACCTAGCGGCCTTAGCCTTATCCTTATTCTCTAGTTTCTAAAAATAGTTTTTCTCTATATGCCTACGCTTTTTATAGTAGGAGCAAATAGGAATCTTATTATTATTCGCTATAAAGAGGTGCTTATTACTCTCTAAAGCCCTAGTTCTCTTAAACTCGTCGATAAGGGACAAGGAGAGCGACTTAAGGGTATATGCCGTAGCATCGGTACGGAGTATCTAGGTTATATTTGTAATATAACTCGAGAAAGAGCTATTTAGACTCTTAAAGATCTATATTATTACTACGATCTCCGGGATTCGGATCTCTCTAGTATTTAGCTTATTATAGAGCTCTTTTACCTTATTTAGGTAAGTTTCGATAAATAGTTTACCCTTAATCTTCGTATTAAAGAGCTCCTTAATAAAGAGGAAGTTTAAGGTAAAGTTCACTAGGTTATATAGGGTCTTAAGAGCATCCTAAGCTGCCTTTATAGACGTATAATGCTTTATCTAAGAGAGAGGACTATCGTCGACTATTAGGCGTATAAGTGCGAGATAGTCTTAAGACTTCGCGTAGGAAGCGTCGAGGATTGCGGGAGCAAGCTTCTTACGTATAAAAACGGATTCTATCCGTAGAGACTAGGCAGAAAAGTTAACGCTCCCTTTAAGCTTTATAAACGAATAGTCCTTAAATAAACTCATTTTCGGGGTCGGGAGGTATCGGAGAAACTTCGGAAGGAATTTGGAGTCGACGGGCTATAGTAGAGGTAGCGAAGGAATTTTAAAAGAATTTTTTTAGTAGGTTTTTTAGCGAAAGACAGTGGTTAGAAAAAGGTGTATGCTAGGGTCGAATTAGGGCTAACGAGGAGAACGGGGGACAAAACACTAAGAAAGTGGTAATATATGCAAACTAAGGGTAGCTTAGGAAGGCAAGAGATCTAAAAAGTCAAAGGGGAGGTCGTAGTAGACGGGCGGTTGTTTTTAGTGCAGCGGCGAGTGGTCTAAAGGATCTAAAGAGGGCTCTAGATAAGAAGCAACTTAAAGCTTAGGCAAAGACAGGGATTATAACCAATAAGAGCCTAAAGGGAAGCTTAAAGGCAGAGGATTACGCTAGTACAAAGAGTATTAAGATTAATGCAGAAATAAGAGAGAAAGGTATTATTAAATTGCTTAGTAAAGGTCTATCTAAGGGCGGACTAAGGTCCCTTTCTATAGCTAATTCCACATAAATAAAGGTATATATAACTTAACTAATTGTAGTTATAGAAAGCGCTATTATTTATCTATATAATGCAAGTAGTCTAATCCTATTTAGTATCTTAGTTATTATATAATTAAATACGCGAGTAATACGAGGTGATATAGATAACGCCGGTTGACTAAGTCATAAGTTATAACTTACATGCCTCTATCTCCACTTACACCACATACTTCGGGCTTCGGTATCTTAGCTATCTCGGGAGCTAATGCGACCGGGTGACTTATATTATATACAATAATGCAAGGCGGTTCTAATGCATATCTTTATGCATTAGTAAGAGAAACCAATCAGGAGATATCTGCTCCCTTATAAATCGCCTAAGCGATTAAGAGGTTCGATAACGTAGTCCCGGTCGCTAATGCGTAGGAGACCTAGGAAAACCTTTAGAGCCCGGATACCCGACATATTCTTATATATATCGAGGAGAGTCTTCGCTCCCTTCACGTAGCGGAGGCCTCTTAGGTTAACTAAAATGCTAGGTTAAAGGAACCCGTAACTACACGAGATTAGCTCTTAGCCATAAAGGATAAGCTCTTAGCTATAAGGGAGCAACTTCTTAAGGCTAAGGACCTTACGATCTTAACTATAAAGATATTATAGTCTTAGACGATAACCCTAGTATAGTCGTCCGGAAAACGAAAGACGGTAGACCCTCCGATCTTTACTAAAAAGGGGTCTACCTCCGACCGTTAACGTAAGTACGAGGCCTAGGAACTTAAGATATAGGGTATCTTCCTCCGCGATAGCATATAGTTCGACTTAGACAGCGCCCGCCTTCTTTACATTAGCGATAGGCTTAGTAAACGGGCCTACGACTTTGTTAAAGATAGGATAGCTACTATTATAGCTAACCTATCCGAGAGAGAGAAGTAGGAATAGCCTACTACGACGACGCTTCTTATAGGTTTAGGCAGGCAGTATAAGGTTCTAGACTTAACGCAAGCCGCTAAGAATATCCTCGATAATTTCCCCTAAGGCGATAAGAACTATTAGATCTAGAAGGCAGACCTCGACGCCTATATACGTAAGGCAAGGAAGATAAAGGAATAGTAAGTCGACCTCCTCCGGAAGTTTATATCGAAGGATATAAGCGATCTCGTTAAGAATATATAGACTAAGATCCCTAATACCGACTACGAGAAGTAGTTAGCGTAGATAGATATCTTTACGAAGAACCTCGCTAACTATGCTTATCGTTAGAAGCTCGAGAAGAAGGCCGCCCTTTATTCGTAGTTCCCGCCGACGCTTACACTTGCCCTTACCCTAACCGCCCCGGCCTAACCTATATACGGTAACCCTATAGACCTCGACCGGCTTTCCGATACTAAACGATAATTTAGGATCGATAATTAACTCTATATAGCCTACGGAGAGCCTAGACACTAGAAGGAGGCTTACGACCCGTCTAAAATAGTAAATCCGCTTTTAATGCCCTTACGTCGGGGTAGTCCCTAGTTTTAGGGCCGGGGCGCCCTCTCCCCCGGCTTCGGCCGAGGATCTTAGGGCGCCCGCGGCGGCGGGTATAGCTAGGGCTAGCTCGTCCGTGCGGCCGACTATAAATAAGGCCGTATCCTTAGGGAAGAGGATACGGATTTATAAGGCGAGCGGCTAGCGTTAAGGCTATTGCTAAAAGATATACCCTTAGAATAAGTCGCTCTTAAGGGTTATATATAGGGGAGGATAAGAGGATTAGGTCGTTACTCTTAGATAGAACGGATCTTCGGATTAGTTCGTCGAATAGTAATAAAAAGTTAATCCTTCTCTATACTTATCTCTCCTCTACGCGTAACCCTTAGTCCCCCTACTACGTTAATACGTTATCCCTTATAGATTCTAGCTATACTACCGTAGCGTTCGCCGATCTTTACGCTATCGTACGGAAATACAACGTTACTATAAAGAAGCTCCTTAAACCTCGACCGCTTCGACTAGCCGACGGTATACCCTTAATATAGATAACGGACTACTTTATAGCCCGAATAACTATTAGCAAGCATATAGAACTTATGCTCTTCTTTGTTACGAATCTATTACCTTCTACCCCGATTATCCTAGGCATCCCCTAGCTTTAAGAACATAAACTAACTATACTTTAGAAATCTCTCTAAGTCCGCTTCGATTCCGATTACTATATAAGACACTACCTACCTCTAAGCATAATAGCCGAGGATAGGATAGCTCTTAGGACTCCTATTACTCCCGTGCTTAAAGGGCATTAGTTACGTCGGAAAGTATATTTTTCTAACGTCGTAGAGATTTAGATAACCCCGACGTTTACTCCGAAATAAAGGGTCCTTATAATAATAACATACCGGAAATTCCCTTTCGGCAGGAAGAGACTAATATCCTAAAAGACTAGACTATCCTACCGGGAAGTTATATATCTATAGACTCGTCTCCTAAGGAATGTCTACCTAAGCAAGCATTACACCCTTTAAACCCTAGCTAACCGATTCGTTATCCCTTATATAGGATATAGCTATTCGCCTAAGAAACCGCCCGCTTAATATCCCCGATTAGCCCTCCGGACTCCCTTAAGACTCGAGCCTTTAAGGCCACTCCGCTATAGACTACTTTAGTAGCTCGCCTACTCCTTATTCGCCTTACCGCCGGCCGTCGCTACGTTCCCGCCCGATAAGGCCGGACGAGACGCCCCCGCCGGCGTATACGATAGGAAGATTAAATGCCCTTAGATATAAACGATATCCGCTGTATACGAGCAATTAACTTCGTTTAATTCTATAAATAGAATAGTATCTAAGCGATGCGAATTAGTATATCTAAATTAGCTAAGCTAGTCGAGGAGGGAGAGAATCTACGACTCCTTAACGAACTCTTAGTAAGCCTAGTTAAGGTCCTAGAATTATCCGAAACCTCTTTCTAACGCGTTATTACCGGGGACTATATAATAGAGGTAGCTTAAGCCGCCTTCCTTAAACGTTTTTATAATTTCCTTTAGACGAACCTCCGGGATATAGCTAATTCCGAATCTCTATTTCGGAAGGTCGACGAGGCCGACGTAGAAAAATTCCTCTAAGTAAAACCGGAAGTTATAGAGGCAGATATCCTAAAGAAACTCCTAAAAGAGTTCTAGGATAAGCTTCCTTATTTCCTTCTAAAGAATGCGAACAAGCTCCCCTTATACCGCCCTTAGGATTATAAGATTAAACTTATACCTAGTAAATAAGCTCCGTACTATAGAAATCGGCCTATATTACCCGTAGAACTCCGCTATATTAAGAAGTAGATTAACGATATGCTTAATAAAGGCTTTATTAAGGAGTCTTTTTCTCTAGCTACGGCACTACTAATCCTCGCTTATAAACCGGGCGGTAGGATCCGTATCTATTATAACTACCGAGGTTTAAATTAGGTTATAGTTAAAAATCGATATCCTTTACGTTTAATCCGCGAAACACTAGATTCTCTCTACGACGCTAAGTTTTACACAAAGCTAGACGTAATTGCTATATTTAACCGTATTCGAATCGCCGAGGGTTATAAGTAGCTTATAGCATTTATTACACGCTTCGGACTATTCGAGATGCTAGTTATCCCCTTCGGCCTTTACAACGCACCGTCGACCTTCTAGAACTATATTAATCACGTGCTTTATAATGCCCTTAATGACTTTTATATAGTATATCTTAATAACGTACTAGTCTTTTTAAAGACTAAGGCGGAATACGAGAACTACGTGCGAATAGTTATCTAACGCCTAGGCAACGTAGGGCTTTAAATCGATATCGGGAAGTTAGAGTTTTATATAACGAAGACTAAATACCTTAGATTAATTATTTCGACATCTAGTATAAGCATAGACCTTAAGAAGGTACGTATAATCACGGCTTAAAATACCCCGACTTTAGTAAAAGAACTCTAGTAGTTTCTTAGGTTTATAAACTTCTACCGTCGTTTTATTAAAGGATACTTTAGTATTATCTCCCCGATAACTACGCTACTTCGAAAGGATTCCCGTTAGTCTTAAGGACCCGAATAAGCTGCCGTATTTAAGGCCCTTAAACTTGCTTTTACTATTGCCTTAGTCTTAGCCTATTTTAATTACTTAAAGAAAATAGTTATTAAAACTAACGCCTCGAATTAGGCCTTAGGAGGAGTCTTTTTATAGGCCGGAGACGACGGATATCTTTACCCTATTGCCTTTTTTTCGTTAAAGCATACTGCCCTTAAGTGCAACTATAAGATCTATAATAAAGAGCTATTAGCAATTGTTAAAGCGCTTAAGGAATAGCGCTTAGAACTCTAAAGGACTACTAAGGCGTTCGACGTTATTATAGACTATAAGAATCTTTAGACGTTTATATCTATAAAGCAACTTAACTAACGATAAGTACGCTAGGCCGAGTTCCTTTCTTAGTTTAACTTCGTGATTATATACCGCCTAGGCAATAAGGCAATTCTCCCCGACGCTTTTAGCAAGCTCCCCGGCGATAGACTAGCTACCGTAGACGACGATAGACTCCTCTATCGAAATTAAGTAGTTATCCCTAAAGAGAAAGTCGACCCGACTATCTTAGAAGAACTCCTAACCGATTCCCGTGCCTTAAAGAAGGACTTTAATACAGTCTCCGCCCTTAGACTAAACGTAGCTAATAAATCACTCGATAAGCTTATCCGCGAGGCATACTAATAAGATAATCTTACCTAGGATATCGTAGCGATACTCCGGGATATATACGCCTAACGCTAGCTAAAGTATATCCGAAAGCTCTTATATTACGATATATCCGAATATTAGTTAATTAACGGACGTATCTTTTTCCGCGACTAACTCTTTATCCCTAATACCCTAGATCTCCGCCTTAAAGTCGTTTATCGATCCTATAGTAGTAGCATAGCGGGATACCTAAGGAGGGTAAAAACCCTTAATCTATTAAACCGAATATACTAATAGCCGAGGATTTTTTACTTCGCCGCTACGTTTATTAAACACTATACTCTTTGTCTTTAGACTAAGACCCCCCGCTTATCTCCCCTTAGATTCCTAAAACCCCTCGCTCTACCGGTCTAACTATAGGCCGATATATTAATTAATTATATTACGATACTCCCTAAGTATACCTAAAATAGGAAAACTTATAAGAATATACTTACGATAGTTAATAGGCTTACGAAGATAAGATATTTCGTCTCTATTACCGGCCTTTGTATAGAAGAACTAGTTAACTCCTTTATCTACGTAGTCTATCGCTTATATAAAGCACCCGATACTATTATCTCCGACTAAGGCACTTAGTTTATCTCTAATTTTTAGCGATAGCTTAGCACTCGTTTAAGAATAACGTTAAAACTAAGCTTAGTATAGCACTTAGAGACTAACGGTTAAACCGAAATCGTTAACGCTACGATAAATAAATACATTCGAGCCTATATTAGCTTTAACTAAGATAACTAGGTCGACTAGCTCCCGCTCGCGGAATTCGTAACGAATAATTAAGTAAACGAAATAACCGGTATTTCTCCGTTCTTCGCTAACTACGGCTTTAATCCTCGTCTCGGCATCGAACCTATAGGCCCCCGACCCCCGACGCTTTTATTATAGGCAAAGAAGGAATTCCTTCGCGCGGATGTAATAGCTAGTCGTTTCGACTATATCCTTATTTAGCTTTAAGCTCTCGCACGAGCCTTATAATAGAAATATAAGGATAATGCTAATATAAAGCGGGACGAAGGCTTTCTCTTCCGATCTAGTAATATAGTTATAGTTTTATTAGAGAATATAATTACTAATCGCCCGAAGAAAAAATAAGACGATAAATAGGACGGTCTTTATCTTATTCTCGAGGTCTACCGTAGCGCTATAGTTATCGACCTCCTAAAGCATATCCGAGTTAATAAGTCTTTCTATACGTTAAAGGTACGGCTCTAGATAACGGAAATAATACCGGGCTAAGCATAGATTAATCGAGAGGAACGACGCAACGTCGTAAGCCGTATCGTAGAACGCGATAACGACGGCAATATCGAAGAAATATAGGAATTTAAGAAGATCCTTAACGTATATAATAACGAAGCCCTAATCCTAACTTATCTAATTAAATGGAAATATTACTAAGAACCGACCTAGCAGCCCGAAGATAACCTAAGGGGTTGCCCTAAAGCTATTTAACGCTTCTATAGATGCAACCTAGATAAGCCGGGCCCCTTAGATTAAGCCCGCCTATAAAAGATTCCTTTATTATATACGGATTTTTAGCGAAAATAATATTTTTTAGCGATTTAGGGACTAAATCGTCTTTAGAGGGGGAGTACTATTATAGTATTACATCACATAATATAGTATATAGTAATATGCTACGTAATATATAGTCCTATATATAAACGAGCCCTTAGCCTCTATAGTTCTTCTCCTCTTTATAAAACAATAAGGTTATCTAGCTATCACCTAGTGCTATAATAGATCCCCTTATATCGGACCGTAAGCTAGTTTTCGTAGCGGGCGAGAGTCGGCTTCTCGCTATTAGCCCTAATATTATAGCTACCGCTAGCGCCTCCGGGCGTAAGCTAGCGTCGCGTCGGGGGCGCGACGGTAGTAGCCGCGACCGCGGCCGCGGCTACGTCGGCCTAAGACTTCGACGCTTGCTTTAATAAGAGCGCCGCCTTAATAGCCTCTTTTACTAATTCCTTAACCGATTTCTTAAGCTAGCCTACGGTCGTATAGACCGCGGTGTCCGCTCGGATCTTCTCCTCCTATTCCTTTAGGTAGCCTTAGAAAACGGACTTAAAGGCCCCTTAGACGCCTTAGAGGGCCTCCTTAGGCACTAGACCCGCGAGTTTTAGGTAAGCGGCACTATCCCTTCCTATTAGTTTCTCCTTGCCCGCGTCGGGCTTAAGGGGCGCTTCGTTAGTAGTCGGTAGGCTATATACGCTAGCCTTTAACCCCCTTCTCGCGATATTAACGTCTATCGGCTCGCAGCCCGCGTCCGTCCCCCGATGCGCTATCGCGCCTAAGGGCAACCGGGTCTAAGGAATCCGATTCTTAAGTCTAAATTGATTCTATAATCTAGTGTCGACCTCGGCGGCTGTGCGAGGAGATCGTAGAGCGTTTCGATCTATTATCTCTTATCCCCTTATTTTAATTTAGCCGTAAGGAAAAGTTTTCTCTATATTTTCGATTTCCTACGCGTATCCGTTCTTACGCTAAAATTAAAACACCTTATACCTCCTTACTATAGACTTTTCTCTTCTCTTATAACTCTTTTTTCGTACTTCCTTCTCTTCTCTATCTATCGACCTCTTCGCTCTCTTCCCTTATTTTATTTAAGCTATTATTATTATAGCTAAGGACGAAGAAGCCTATTCTATTTAAGCTATTATTATTATAGCTAAGGTCGAAGAAGCCTATTAAGCTACGGCGTTTATATCTCGTTTAGACGACGACCTTTACCCTCGCTTGCCGACTTAGACTTAGCCGGAAAGTATTTATAGCGCCGCTACCTCTAAGGAATCTAAGAGTAATTATAAAGATCTTCCTCCCGTCCGTCGTCGCTTTCGCCTATCTATAAAAACCGAGGTATTATATAAGCAGTCTACTCTACTAGCTTTTAAAGATAGGGATTATAATAATCTTTTAAAATAGGCCGTTCGCTACTTTAAGTTAATTAAGATACTACTAACTAAAGGGGTTATTAAGACCTTTATAGATATCGACTTAATATATATAAAAGAAACCTATATTCTCTTAGACTCCTTAGCCTTTACGTCGGAGACTATCCTTAAGATTATCGAGCTCCCGCCTATAAAAGAAAAGTATTTATAGTACGCTAATATTTAGCGAAAGGGAATTCGCTTATATCTTCGTTTTATAGGCAGGCTTTTAAATAAGGAAACCCCTCTCTACGCTACGATAACTCTAGTGTATCGGCTAGTTCGCGCTATGCCTCTTAACCCGTAAATAATCGACGGAGACCCTTATAACGGATATTAATCGGAGGAATAACCTCCTCTTTAACTATAAGAAATCCTTCGCTTATTTAAGCAATACTCTATTAGGCAGTAGTATCGCCCTAAGGAGTAGCCCTAGCTTATATATTATTCTCTTTACTCTAGGTTATCTAAGCATTTATATATATTCTATTCTCGCCGATAGAAGGATTTAAACAATAATAACGATAATTCTTCTAGATCCGATAATAGTTTTATCTATCGTCTACTAAGGTCTAACTATCTTAATCTACGTAGGCATAGCGAGGCGTTTTATACCTCCTCTTTAGCTTATAATAACGAGGCCGTTACTTAACGCGTTAAACGGGATAATATTAATACTTTTAACCTAAATGAGCATAATCCGAAGAACCTAGGCATTATCGCTTTTAGCGATAGGAAGAATATCTATACGGACGTCTACCTCTTCGCGGAGCGTCTAAGGCTCTATTAAGACGAGGATCCGTTCGCCCTTTATCCTTATTATCTCTCCTTCTTAGCAGGAGGAGCTCTTATATAATATATAAGTAAGCTTATAGCGGAATAACGTGATATCCTTAGTTCCTCCCCTTTTAGAACCTTCTATAAGCTCTTAACTAAGCGTTTTAAACGTCCTAACGCTAATGTCTTATTAATATTATCGACTCCCCTATTGCTTTCTATTAGGAAATCCCCGGTTCTTCCTTAGATTCTACTATAGAATTCTATAGGCTTCTATAGGAATTTACCCCGCACTTCTACGGTCTTCTACTATAGAATTCTAATTCCCTTCTATAGCTTCTACCGTAGAATTTATATGCCTACGGCTTCTACCGTAGAATTTACTAGTCCTTCTAATAGACTATTGCGTTATTAGTTTCTTTATTGCTAACTATATTACTATTTATCGTACGGATATAATTTATAAGTATTGCTATTCGCACGATACTAAATGTCTAATCGCACGATAACCCCGTTTTTCCCTAGCCTTAATCCCGCTATGCCCCGCTATACGATTTAGCCTATATAGCCTAGCGCTGCGGGGAGTCACTCGAAGTCCCTACGTTAAGCCTTTATACGTGTATCGTCGTAATCGTCGTATTATCGTAATCGTCGCATCGTCGTATCGTCGCATCATCGCATCGTCGTATCGTCGCAATCGTCGTAATCGTCGCATCGTCGCATCGTCGTATCGTCGCATCGTCGCATCGTCGCATTGTCGCAATCGTCGCACGTATATCGCATCGCGGGCGTAGGAACGGTAGTATGCGATGCCGACGAAAAATTCTTAGTGACTTCGAGTGACTCCCGGCGGCGCTAGGCTACATAGGCTAAATCGTATGGCGGGCTATGGCGGGGTTTAGGCTGGGAAAAAACGGGGTTATCGTGCGATTAGACATTTAGTGTCGTGCGAATAGTAATACTCTAATTTATTGTTTGAGATCGGCGCTTCCGACCGGCAATTCCATCCGACTCTTTCCTTTACCTCTTTTCCTTAGGTCTACGCGGCTGTTTTCGTCTAAGGGATTTCCCTATATATAGAGACTAGTTAGCCCTCCTTATTAGAAAAAGATAAAAGCTATTATTCTTAGTGATTTATATTATTTATAGCTTTTAATCCTTCCGTATAGGCTGTTTTAAGCCTTAGAGCCTCTCTTCTTTCTTAATTGCTATTACCTAAATGTCGAGGACCTAACTGCCTAGCGTTCGATAGTTATAAGCCCGGACGAACTTTTCTACGCATAGAGAGTTCTAACGGCTTATATTTTCAGCCTACTAACGCTATAACTTACGGTAGTAAAGCCTTTGCCTTTATATTTAGCGAATCGACTCGTAGAGGACTAGTATAATTCTTTTAAGGAGCGTTATTAATCTAGCGAATCGACTTACGGAGGACTAGTTAGTACGTTTACTTTATTCTATTAGTATTTTCCTACGCTTAGTCTAGTTTTTAAGGTGTAGTTAAATATTTTTTCTGCTTTTAACTACCCTTTCCGTAGATTTTATTATACTTTTACCTACTATATCGATTATAGCCGATATTACTTCGAAGACCGTCTTAAATAAACGAGCGGACTAGGACCGATAGATCTTAACGATCTAGAAATACACACTCGCCTAAGGGATTTAAGAGAAAATCGATCCTTCTACTACGCCTGAATTTTAGAAACCCTTATTGCCTCTTCCTATAGAACTAATAGCTAGAATAGTTAACGCGACCGTTACTAATATTGCTAGTTTATCTATAGAAGAACTTAAGAGATTTAAGTTTCTTTTTTCCTAGTATCGCTCGTTGCTTTAAGCCTATAAGGACTAATAGAAATCTCTTACGTTAATCTAGTAGTTTATCGTTTAGAATATCGGGAACTACTACTTAACGATTGCCGACGAATACGAGGTTTTTAAGGAATTGGCTTTACTATAGCGGCGTATAAAGCCGACTTTGTAAACGTAATAAAAGACTATTCTTACGTAGTTCTATACTATTTTAAAGGCATTAGACCGGACGGATGTTACGATATAGATTTCTAACTAGCAGAAGGTGCTTACCGACGCCCGGCGGATTAAGTTGCTAAAATCGGAAGGTCTCCGGGCTATATAGCTTTTTCTTAAGGCTATTTAGCTACTTTCCGGTCCTTTCGTAGAATACTAGATAAATAAGATAGAGGATAACGCTAGACTAGATAAGCTAGGATAAAGAGAGTTATTCCCCGACGGATTTAAGATATCCGATTTTTTCGAGCGCTCGTAGGCCTTAAAGGCTACGACTAAAGCGCTAAAAACCAACGCTTTTATAAAGTTCTAAGGCTAGGGAATATAGTCCCTAGCCGCGGAATCTACTAATAAATCGGCAACTACTTTAGCAGCTGCGTCCTTAGATAAGGATAAAGGCAAGAAAAAGGATAGTCCGCTATATATTTACAGAGAACGATACTATTTCCGATAGTGTTATTACTTTAACCCTTCCGTTCGACTTCTATCTTAGAAACCTAATAAAGATATCTAAAAGACTATAGATAATTTCCTTAAGGTTTTAGCTAATAAGGCTAGAGTTAACGTAGCACTTCTTCGTAACGAAGAGTAGCGGAAGAATAATAAGGCTAAGACAAAGACGGTATAAGCTACGGCTGCCGCTAACGTTCTTACGACCTTTTTACTATTAATTGCTCTATAGACTACCGTAGAATACCCGTTAAGGGATTCTTTTATTATAGATTTAGGGTCTAATGGATATATTTGCAATAATAGAGAGCGTTTCTATACCTTCTAGCCTTCTTCCGAGTATATACTCGTAGGTAGTAGAAGCGCTCTAATTCTTAGGATAGGCACGGTATTTATACGCATTTCGGCGGGCACTTTTTAGCTTAGTTAAGTAGTATATATCCTATCCTTTTATACGTGCTTTTATTTACTTTGTCTTCTTTATAAGGCAAATCTTTCGTAGAACCCGTAGACTAGATAGATCTCTTTTTTAACCTATACTATTTATATAACGAAGCTAATTTACAATTAGTATATTATCGAATATAACCCGTTAATACCTTCTATTGCGCTTCTAACTATTTTTACTATTGCTTCCGTTCCTTCTATAGATTCTACCGTAGAAACCCTGGTTGTAGCACCTTTTTCGGCTACTACACCGGACTCTATACTAATAAGTGCGGAGGAACTTTCTCTTTAGCACTAACGACTTAGATATCCGAATAATAAGGCGCTTTTAAAAGCACTCGGAATACTATAGTCGGTATCCTTCGATAAGATAATCTCCTATAAGCCTTATAAACTTACGTAGGCTAAACGAATTATTAACCGTAAACCGCCGCTTTCTAAGGCGACGTTTCCTTTTTCTAAGGTATTTTGCGATATCTTTTCTATATATAAGAGTTATAATAATAAGAACGTTGCATTTCTTATTAAGGATAACTATATAAAGCTTGTTTTTCTATATGCGCTTCTAGACGCCTTTATAGACGAGCTGATTTCTTGCTTTAAGAGCCTAGGTCGGTATATTACCCGATAGTTCTTACTTTCTATCGGTACGATCTATCGGGATAACGACCGAGCCCTTCGATAGGACTTTTAGGACTTTATTAATTAGTAAGGCATTTATAATAAGCCTACTATACTTAATACACCCGCTTAAAATAGCGCTGCCGAATAGGCTAAGGGGGTAGTATTTACGAAAGCTCGATCTATAAGGATTAGAGCAAACTTGCCCGAGCATTTATAGATAGAAACGTAGAAAACTATAGTGTATTTATACAATCGGATTCTAGCCCGATAGGCAGCTTCCTCTACGTTATTTTTATCGAAGTAGATTTCCCCGATAGAGATCCTTTACAATTAGTTAAGGGATTACGACCGGAATATACCGGCTTTTCTCCTTCCTTAACTATCACGATTCGATTATCTTTAAGGTTTTAACTATAAAGCCTACCTACTAACTACTAAGGCCTTAACTAACACGTAGAAACGTAATCTTAAGCAAGAACCTTATATATAGGTTAGTTACTTAGTTAGGTATAATTTTACTAACATTTTTCGTATATAGATCTTATAGCGTTAGGAGGTTCGTTAAGTTTTTAATATAACGTTTAATAAGACTTAGTTTTTTACCGCGTCTAAGGCATCCGAACCGCTAATATAAGTGTTATTACCGGCATTTCTACTATATATTATATAGGAAGAAAGAGTAAGATAAGGCAGAATTCTAGTTAACGCTAATATTACTTCCTAAAAAGCATATTAGTCTAGAAGACGTTTTAGCCGATGGCAATCCTTAGCTCCTAACTCCTAACTAAACCCTAAAACCACCGGAGGACGTTTTTAAGAATACACGGGATTTCTAACCCGATATCTCTACCCTTTCCCTAACTATAACTATAGAACCTATAGACCGTCTTAAGGTATAGTTGCCTTAAGCTACTTCTCGATCTATAGATTACGATAATAGTATTCCTATAGATAGTCTACGAACGACTAGGTTTATAAAGGACTTACGCCCTACTCGTTTAAACCGGTTTTTAGGTCGATATCCCGTATTCGCCTACGTTAGGCATTTACCGGCTAATAGCACCGCTTTTATAGCTATATTCGCTACTTCTCTTAAACTTAAGAAGATATATAAACGGGACTTACCCGCGCTTTTAAGGTTTTAGTCTAATCTTAAGACGCATCCGTATAGACCTAAGTTTAAAGCCGCTAGAAAGGTAGAATAGGACTCCTTTTACTAGCGGAAGACCTTCTTTCCTTCGCCTACCTTAAGAACGAACGCCATTATACGTCCTCTTTTATTAACTTAGGTATTAAATTATAAGTTTAATACGCACGGCTACCTTAGGAAGTTTAAGTCTCGCCTTTATATACGAGGAGATCTCTAACCGTTTAGCGGAAAGGAAACCTACGCCGCTACGCTTACTACGTAAAATCTTAGTATTATAATTGCTATTGCCGCTAAGTTTAGCATAGAAACCCGCTTACTTAACGCGGTTAACGCCTTTACGAATGCCGATTTAAATAAAGAATTATATATCTACTTCCTAGACGGATTTAAGGTATTTAGTTTTATAATTCGGTTGATAAAGGCTTTATATAGGCTTTGCCGTTCGCTACTTCTTTAGCAATAGAAATTATCCGGGTCTCTTACTAAATTAGGCCTTTAGTAGAGTGCGGAGGACCTTTGCATTTTATATCTACTATAAGTAGTATTATTACCTTCTTCTTTATAGATAATATTATTATCCTTTTCTATAGGGAGTACTATAAGGCTATTAACGATTTTATCTATTGCTTTAGATAGAAGTATATATTTACCGACCGCGGGGAGCTAACCTATTTTCTTAGGATAAGAATTATTTAGGACCGTAAGTAGAGAAAGCTATAGTTATGCTAGGACGTTTACCTAGATAAGATTGCTTTTAAGTTTAGTTTAATCCCTACTTCTACGGTTCTACGGCCTAGTTCGACCTTTTGCCTATTCTTACTTTTAGAAAAGCTAAAGAAACATTAAGGTTAAGCTACGGATAACTAAATCTACTACTTTTAGTCTTTAGTCGGTTCTTATTACGCGACTATTTCTACCCGTCTTAACGCCGTAAAATCGTCGAATTCTTTAGCGGAGTATATATAGAACCCGTCTACGCTCTATATTAAGCTCGCTAAAAGCTTAGTGACTTACTTATACGAATCGCGTTTCCTTACGATTAAGTTTTCGGATATAGACGAGTAAGAACTCGTTATAGCTTCCGATGCCGCTTACGCCGACGACCTAGACACTCGTTATTCTTTTAAGAGCTACTTTATTAGCCTATTTAACGGTCTAATCGCGTAGAGTACTAGGAAACAATCTACGGTTACTACTTCCTCTACCGAAGCCGAACTTCTTATAGTCTCTTCTACCGCGAAAGAGCTAATTTCTATTCTTCGTTTATTTAACGATATTTCCCTATAGCTAGATATTCCTATTCCTACTATTTAGTATAATAACACTTAGATAATTCGCCTAGTTTCTGCCGAGATTCTAAAGATTTAGACCGCCTTAAAGTACGTTAAAATTTATAACTGCTAGGCCCGATAGGAATTCTTACGTAATACTTTTAATATTAGGTATATCCCTTCTAACTAGATAGTTACGGATAGATTAACTAAATTACCTTTACGATAACGTTTCTAGACGTTTCTTCGCTAGCTTTAACTTATAGATATTCTTTTAAAGATTAAAGAAGAAGTCGAAGATAATTCTAACTAGCCGGAAGTTATTCCCTTCTAGCTAAGGGGGTATGTTAATATTATCGACTCCCCTATTGCTTTTTATCGGGAAATCCCCGGTTCTTCCTTAAATTCTACTATAGAATTCTACGGGCTTCTATAGGAATTTACCCCGTACTTCTACGGTCTTCTACTATAGAATTCTAATTCCCTTCTACGGGAATATCTTCTTGCTTCTATAGTCTTCTACCGTAGAATTCACTAGTCCTTCTAATAGACTATTGCGTTATTGGTTTCTTTATTGCTAACTGTATAACTATTTGTCGTACGGATACGATTTATTGTTTGCGACCGGCGCTTCCGACCGGCGATTCCGTCCGACTCTTTCCTTTACCTCTTTTCCTTAGGTCTACGCGGCTATTTTCGTCTAAGGGATTTCCCTATATATAGAGACTAGTTAGCCCTCCTTATTGGAAAAAGACAAGAGCTATTATTCTTAGTGATTTATATTATTTGCAGCTTCGAATCCTTCCGTACAGGCTGTTTTAAGCCTTAGAGCCTCTCTTTTTTTTTAATTGCTATTACCTAAATGTCGAGGACCCGACTGCCTAGCGTTTAATATGTCTCGAAGGAACTTTATAGAGAACGGTATACTATATCTATATAGTCCTTTAGCTCTATTACTCTTACGTAGTAGATCTAGAGAAAGGTTTCGCTCGCCTACTAACTTAAGATAGGCAAGGATGCTTAGATTATTAAGGCTATTTATCCTCTTATTACCGTCTAGATTTCCTCGCTTCTTACTATTCCTATAAAGAAGACCCCGATCGATAAATAGATTCGTATTATTAAGGAACGGAAGCCCCTTATTATAGCCTCCCTTAAGCTATATATCTCCGGAGACTAAGACCGTTCTCGCCGCGTTAGCTTTTCTCGTCGGGATAACGACTATTGCTAGGATAACCGTCGCAATAATAATAGTTACTATTAAGGTAATCGTAATCGTAGTCGTCGCGATAATTATCGTTAAGATAACTAAGGCAATAGCTACTATTAGACTAACCGCTAGGATTAAGACTAAGGCTATAATTGCAATTATAGCCTTAAAAGTCGAAGCTTCGGTAATAACTATAACTAGTTAAGCATACGCCTACTACGCTACGATAAGCTTTACCTTCGCCGGCATAACCGATAAGACGACCGACGATCGGAATACTGCTAAGGTAAATATAAGGGTAATAATAATAAGAAGAAAGTACGCTTTAAGTCGAAGTATTAAACCGATAAAAAGACTACTCTTAGCGGCGATAAAGCTCGTAACGAGCTAAACTTAAACGACTCTTAAAACGATATATCCTCTTATGCCTCTTTAGAAGCTAACTTCGTAGGCTTTATAAACTCTCGCTACCTTATTAAAAGGGCCGGTAAGTTTAAGTATAGCACTTACGGCCGCACCTTCGCCTTTGCCTCTATGCTTAAAGAGTATATATACGCTAACTACTACGTATCTAAGCAGTAGCTCCGTAGTAAAGAACGCGCGCTTAAGTTTTTAACCTATAAGGTTTATAAAGCCTCTTTTCCTTCTCGCAATGCCTTTTTCTCTTACCTCCGCTTTAGGTATAAGAAGTCCCCTCCTACTATTACCGTAAGAAACGTTACTAATTCTATTGCTATTAAGCCTAATGCTCCTACCGCCTTAAAGCCTATTCTTCCCGCACCTATTATTAAAGAGCCCGTTTTTTATATAGCGCCTACTATAGCGCTTTAAGAGGATTAAATCCTAGAAGCTAAAGCCGAGGAGCCTTAGTAAGATTAGAATTCCCCGCCTTACTCTTACTCTTATATACGAATTAAAGTCCCCGACTTTAGTTATAGGAAGCCTATAATTAATCGTAATCTCTTTTAGACTCTTAACTATATCGTCGAGAAGAAGCCTCCGGTTACTATTAATAGAGTAAACGGTCGCTCTATCTATAACGACTGGGCTATATTCTCCTTCTTTACGTACGGTACTATAGCTAGTCCGGCCGCTTAAGCAGCTATAGCTAAGTTTACTTATTCCGCCTAGGTCTCTAAAGTAGAAGCCGGCGCACTCCTTAGTAATGCCTTTCTTAAGCTATATCGAGGATCCCTCGATTACGATAAAGAGGTTATTTGTATTAGAGTGCTCGACGGGTTTAAAATCCTATTTAATATCTATAAATAATCCTACGAAGTTATTCGCCGTATTAAGACCGTCTAAAAGACTATTATACTGCCCGGTACTATACTTATAGTCCTTATATCTTAGAAGGAACTTCCTAAAGACCGCGCTTATACTTTGTTCGCCTCTTACGCTAATGCTATCTATAGCATCGTCGATGCTAAATCCCTACCTACTATTCTCGTTATAAATAGCACGAGTATTAATCTAGTTATTAAGCGCAAGCAGAAGCTTAGCTAGATATAGGAATATTAGGAGTCTAGCTATTTTACCGCCCCGTCTTAGAAATCGGCTATAAAGGATCTAACGCTAGCTACCGTAATTTCGCCCGCTTTAAGAGCTATAGCTATAACGCCCTCTATAGGAACCGCTATTGCTATTTCTGCTTCTACTAGTCCTTTAGTTAACGTTATAAGCACCTTCCCGCTTACTTAGGATGTCTTTAAGTGCCTATAGCCTCCCGCCTTCCCTTAGCCCGTAGAAGCTCTAGCTTTAGGCACTTCTCCGACGCCTTCGCTATCCGACTCTATCTACGCCTACGTTATAGCTTCTTCTATAGGACTTAGTAAGTAATCTAAGGTTTGCTAAAACCTTATAGCAGCCGCCTTTAACGTAACGTCAGCTGTAGTAGCTATCGAGATAGATACCGCGGATAGAATCGAGGATCCCTTTTCTAGCCGTATTCCGTATTAGACGTATATTTAACGCCCGCTAGAGCTTAAGGAAAAATATACTTAAGAAGGCATCTATATTTTTAACTATAGTCCTTCTTTCTTACGACGAGTGGAAAGGTTGCTAGGGAAATACTCTTAGCTTTAGAAGGATATAGGCACCGCCGTCGTAAAACCCGGAAGGGAATTAATAGTTCCCTTAATTAATAATTAGCACGAAAAAGGGTCGCTTAAAGGCCCTACCTATAAGGGATTTAGTATAAGAAGGTTATCGATAATATATTTAACCTACTTTATAAATAAGGTCGCTTAGAATAGGCCGACGAGCCTACGCCGTTCGTAGCGCCTGTCTTTATAGTCTTGCATATAGCGTAAGGCGAGACTAAAGGCCGAGTCGTTATTAATCTACGTGCCGTTAATAGTATTACTATTCCCGATTCTTACCCTCTGCCTTTATAAAGCTTAATTATTGCTAAGCTTTTAGGCGCCCGCTTTATTACTACTATCGACGCTTCCGCCTTCTTCTATTAGTTTTAAGTTAAACTTAAGCATTAAGGCAGATTTACTATTATAAGTCATTAAGGTCTAAAGCGCTTAATAGTTATACCTTTCGGCTTTCGCAATAGCCTAGCGCTATAGAGACTAAGTCCTCCGTCTTTACTAAGGTTATAGCCGCGCGTTTATTAACGATATCGTTATCTATTCCGCTACAGAAGAGGAATACTTTTAATATCTTAAGGCTATCTTTAAGCTCTTTGCGTCGCTTAACTTATCTATAAGCCTTGCTAAAAGCGAGATCGGCTACCCTTCTATAAAGTTACTTAGATTTCGTATCGACGCGTTTAGGATAAGTACTATAAAGTATAGGCTTACTGCCTTTATAAAGCTCTTATTCCCTAATAACCTTACTGCTCCTAAATATTATATCGGCGCTATAAGGTATATTCGCAATCTTATCCTATACTATAGCGCTTCTATCGCCCCTCTTTAGGAACGTTAGACTAGTCTTCTAGCCTAAGGTCGCTTAATCGGTAAGGTTAAGAAGAGGAACCCTAATAAGCGGAAGTCCTATACGCGAGTTATATCGTTCTAACCGACCTTAGTAGATCTTTCCTCCTCCGCCTCGCTTTAGATAGAAATTACTTCTAGCCGTATAATTTAATATATAGACCTATAGAAGAGGCTTTTCTATTAAATTAACGCCTCCTAATAGCGAGGCTTCGCCGCCGTCTTCTTCTATCTCCGCGACGGCACTATCTAGCAGCTAGGCTAGCTAATCCCGATTAAAGCTATTATGCCTATTTGCTTCCTCTCCTATACCTTAACGAGAGCTAAGCAGTCCTATAGTCCCTTAGAGCTAAAGGTCGCCTATCTCGTATAGGCTATAAAAAAGATACGCACTACGGTATAGTCGTTAACCCTCCCGCTTGTAGTCTTAACCGATTACTCCGCGATTAAGCAGATAGTCGCTAAAAGAACCCTCGATACTTCTAGTATAGACTAAGCTAACCGTCGTCTAGTTATAGCCTTAATTTACCCCTTAGAGTACGATATCGAGGTTTACTACCTCTTTAGTAAGAAGAACTTTATTCCCGACGCCCTTAGTCGCCTACTAGACGAGGAGTTCGACTAGCTGCTTAACTATTATCGTCCTAACTTTACTATACTTAACGATATACTTATAGCTATTAAAGCTATTATAGCACCCGAAAAGCGCGAGGAATCCGCTATCGCTTATAATAATAACCCTTACTATAAGCGGATACCTTAAACAATCGTAGATAGCGAGGACGCTATTAAAAGTCTTTCCACGCCTTTAGAAGGAGCTATAGTTGCAGCTATTAACTCTATAGCACGAACGAAGGCATAGCTTAAACGCCGCGGTATACCGTTCTTTATAGTCGATAAGCTCTTAAATTATAAAGGCCTTAATGGCTTTATACGACTATATATCCCTAACTTTCGTTCTATCTCTAATCTCGGCAGTCTATAATAATAAAAATTACTTTAGCGTCGTTGATATAATTAAAGACTTAGAGATATACTCTATTCGCGGAGTTACTCGTTAGGTAAAGAAGCATATCGCGGCCTATAAAGCCTATTCCTTTAGCTAAACCGACCGTTATACCCTTACCGGCAGCTAAAAGCCTATCCGCCCCCCGCTACTTCTAATATAGAGTATCGCAATAGACTTTATAACCGATATACCGCCTTTAACTTTAGTAAGCTCCTTATAGTAGATTTTAAGCTTTAATATCTTTAACTAACTTCTTACGTTTACCTACTTAATAATAAGAGATGCTTGCTAATCCTAAGCAACGCTAAATACGGTATAAGGGACTAGGCTTAAAGCTTAGCCCGTTAGTTGCTTCTTTCTAATTAAGGTATACTAAGAACTATTATTAGGGACTAGGATCGTAAATTTATATCCGACTTCTAGAAAAGGCTTTAAAGCGCATTCGGCACTAAAATTGCAATAACTACTACCTACTACCTATAGGCTAACGGGCTTACCGAACGGCGCAACTAGACCGTAGTATAAGGGTATTTAACTATAGTAAGAGATTAGGCCTATAGCCTAACCCGCATTATCACGTGCGGGTAAGGGCATAGCAGCGCATAGAGGGGTATTACCCGCATATATAAGAGTGGGATACTTAGCTCCTATATAGATCGTTAATACACCTATACGGAGGGCAACTATGTATTTACTTTACTTACCCCGTTATAGTACGATCTATTAAACATATATCGGAATAGACTAGAGCAACGATGCCTAGTAGTAGGCAGGGGCCTAGCGCCTCTACGAAGAGCAGCAGCAGCTGCTATAGGAGGCAGTCTAGTAGCAGCAGCTGCGGGACGAAGCTTAACGCGTTTAAGCTACTAAAGAGGCCCGCGTTTAACATAAGATAGTAGAGGCCGCTCGCCTATAGGCGGCCGAGGAGGAGCAGCGCCTAATAGCGCTACTATAGCGTTACGCATAAGAGCGGGATACTTAGCTCCTATATAGATCGTTAATACACCTATACGGAGGGCAACTATGTATTTACTCTACCTACCCTATTATAGTACGATCTATTAAATATATATCGGAATAGACTAGAGCAACGATGCCTAGCAGTAGGCAGAGGCCTAGCGCCTCTACGAAGAGCAGTAGCAGCTGCTATAGGAGGTAGTCTAGTAGCAGTAGCTGCGGGACGAAGCTTAACGCGTTTAGGCTACTAAAGAGGCCCGCGTTTAATATAAGATAGTAGAGGCCGCTCGCCTATAGGCGGCCGAGGAGGACTAGCGCCTAATAGCGCTACTATAGCGTTTATCTACCGACCCGGATAGGCGACGGAATTTACTCGCGGTCCTTAGAGGTATACCGAGCTTAACGGGAGCTTCGACGATACCTCCCCCCCCCGGCCCTACGGAACGCGCCCCTAAAGGGCCGGGTCCTATAGACGTACGGACGGACCTTAAGGCCGCTTACGGCAAGCGGAAGCCTCTACCTTAGCCTATATAAGACGGTAAGCCTAAGTCGTTTTACTTCTTCCTATACTACCTAAAGAATAAATTTACTATTAACGAGAAGTAAGGCCTTAACGGCTGCCGCGATACCGCGTAGTATTCGCTCATTTATACGCTGCCGGAGCCTTATATACGACGGGTTTCCGGGTTTTAGGAAAGCGGCGGCCCCGGTTGTAGGCGCGACCCTAAGGCCTTCTTTACCTACCTTATACACGTGTTTAGGAACGTATAGGAGTAAGAGAAGGCGTAGGATAGGCTGCGGACCCTCGGCTAGAAGGACGGATAGGCGTTTAAGGAGTTTCTCCCCGACTTCGAGGAGACTATTACTCGCGCCGCGGGTAATACCGTTTAGGAGGATAGCGCTAAGCTAATATAGTTACGGAATTCTATCTCCCCGGCCCTACGGGAGCTGCTTATCCTTATCGAGATGCCCGTCGACTTTCGGGGGTACGTTAGCCGCCTAACAAAGGTCGCGTAAAACTATAAGCAGACTCCGCGCTTCTAAAAGCTCCGAAAGCGCACCGGTGGCATAAGCGCAGGCGGGACTATAGCCCCCCTCCCGCCGCCGAAGTCCGCTCCTAATACGACGACCGTAGACTAAGACGGCGACGTTATTATAACGGCTATACGCCCGGCACGCGGTAGGAAGGAGAAGCCGAAGTCGCCGCCCGGAGCTTATACGCCTACCTCGTCTAATAGGCGAGCTCGGTAGGCGATAGAAGCGGAGCTTTAAAAGCGGCGCGACGATAGGCTCTACTTACGCTATAGAATGCTCGGCTACTTAATAGCTGCCTGCCTATATAAGCCGGCTCGACGGCTAGTACGCGTATAGGCTACTCGCACGCTAGCGCTTAAGTCCGAGGATAACGAGGAGGTTCCCGCTCCGCCTATAGCGGAGGGAAATATATAGCTCTAGAGCGTAGACAGGCCCTAGAGCCTAATACGCTAGCGCTAGCTAAGAAAGAGTTAACGGACCGTATTAAAGATAAGCCTACTTTAATACTAGTTATCGTTAACTAGATAAACCTTCTCTCCGCTCTTATAGATAAAGGGTGCTAGCGCTACGCTATAATCAATAAGGCATTCGCATACGACTTACGTTTACTAATAGAACGGATACGCCTAAGGTAGGTAAAGGGAGCCTCTAGCGTAATAGAAGGTACGGAGATTAAAGGCATCGCTTAAGTAGCTATAGAGGTCGACGGTTATACCTAGCTGCTCGTCGCGTATATAATTCCTTAACTTAAGTTCCCTTTAATTTTAGGCAAGCCTTAGCTTAAGCATACGGAATCCTTCTCTATGCCGTATAAGGGAAAGCTCTAGTATAGGCCTTCGCAACGGTAGGTGCGATACTAGACTAATAAAGACGAGGACGAGAGCGAGTGCCTAAAGGAGCTATAGGCCGCGTAGGAGGTAATAGCCTTTATGTTTATTAGTAATATTCGGCGAATCCGCAGACGGTAGGACGCGGAAGCGGCGTCGGCGGCGGTCTACGCTATAAGCCTAGCGGACATTAAGAAGGCGCTACGGCTTAAGAAGCCTAAGACGGAGTCCGAGCTACGCTAGATAATCCCGGCGTAGTTCTACGACCTTCTTCCGCTCTTTACGAAGAGCGAGGCTAATAAGCTTAACACGCATAAGCCTAGCATTAACTACGCTATTCCTCTCCGCTAAGATACTAACGGCAATAATATAGTTCCGCCCTTTAGGCCACTATATAGCATATCCTAGGACGAGCTGCTCGTCTTAAAGAAGACCTTACGCGACCTATTAGATAAGGGGTTTATTTAGGCTAGCTCGTCGGAGGCAGCGGCCCCGGTCTTATTCGCGCTAAAGGCGGGTGGTAGGCTGCGATTCTACGTTAACTATAGAGCCCTTAACGCGATAACTCGTCCGGATCGGTACCTACTTCCGCTAATTAGGGAGATACTCCGTAATATCGCGAAGGCAAAGTAGTTTACTAAACTAAACATCTATTAGGCGTTCTATAAAGTACGAATCGCGGAAGGTAATAAATAGAAGACCGCGTTCCGCACTTATTATAGCCTCTTTGAGTAGATAATAACGCCGTTTAGGCTTACCGGCGCCCCGGCTACTTTTTAACGCTATATTAATAGCATCCTTCGGGAGTTCCTTAACGAGTTTGCTTCCGCCTATATAGATAATATTCTTATCTACTTAAGCGGGAGCTACGAGGACTATATAGCTAAGGTACGGAAAGTGCTTAATCGGCTAGCTCTATACGGTTTATACCTCGACCTAGATAAGTGCGAATTCGGCGTTACGCGGGTTAAGTATCTTAGCTTTATTATTATTGCGGGCGTTAGTAACTAAGCGGACCCCGTAAAGATCTAGGCGATTCGCGACTAAGCGGCGCTAACTTCGCAAAAGGGCGTACGAAGCTTCCTTAGGTTCGCTAACTACTACCGGATATTTATTTAGGAGTTTTCTCGTATTATTACCCCGCTAGTCGACCTTATAGAGAAGGGCACCTTATTCGAATAGGGCTCCGCATAAGTAGAGGCGTTCTAGACTTTAAAGGATCTCTTCTTATAGGCGCCGGTGCTGCTTTAGTAGGACTTTAACCGTTCCTCGACTCTTAAAGCGGACTATAGCAGGTACACGCTTAAGGGCACGCTATCCTAGGAGGTTAACGGCTAGCGCCGCCCTATAGCGTTCTACTCCCGTAAGCTAAGCCTAGTCGAGTGTAACTATGTAATCTACGATAAGAAGATGCTCGCTATTATTAGCTACCTTAAGTAATAGCAAGCGGAGTTCTATAGCTGTAAGAACTTCGAGATCCTTATAGACTATAAGAACCTTAAGTACTTTATAACCCGGTAGTACCTTTCGGAACGGTAGGCGCGCTAGGCCGAGTACCTTTCGCGCTTCCGCTTCCGGATTAAGTATAGCCTTCGTAAGGAAGCAGCTATGCCGGACGCCCTCTCGCGGAGGGATTAAGACCGGCCTTCTAGCGATAATTATAAGGCTAGGGATATATAGATAATCCTAAAGGAGGCGCTCCGTACGTACCTTAGCGCTACCCTTATAGACATAAAGGACGCCGCTATTTTAGACGAGGAGGTTACCGCCGTAGTGCCGCTAGACGTCTAGAGTAGCGTTAGTCGCCGTGTCTTTTAAGATAACGACCTCTAGCGACTTTAGGACCGGCTAGCGGCCTAGGATAGCACGTATAGGAGCGTACGCCGCTCTATAAAAGCCGGAGCCCGGACCCTTAACCTTAAACTTAGGCTTAAAGTCTAAATCGCGGACTATTACGTCGACCCTAGGGGCCGCCTTTAGTTCTAAGGGCGGCTTTAGGTCCCCGGCTCCCCTCTAACGACGGAGGCCGTAGCATAGGACTCGCTACCGGAGCTTAAGGAACGGAACGAGTTTTATTTAAGAGCGAGTAACGCAGCTAGTGCACGATACGGGCGTTATTAGCTACCCCGGCCGCTAGGGTACGATAGCCGCGGTCTCGCGAGACTTCTATTAGCCCTTTATATAGTCTTATATTCGTCGCTTCCTCCGCAACTATAACATCTATAGCCGCACTAAGATTTAGCAGGCGCTAAAGAAGGGGCTGCTAAAGTCTTTGCCGATCCTTAATCGCTTCTATATATATATCTAGATAGACTTTATTACGGGCCTCCCCCTTACGGAGAGCGGCAACCGCAACCTTTAGGTAATTAAAGACCGTCTAAGCAAGGAGGTTATGCTTAAACCGATACCCTCTATAAAGGCGGAGGCATACGCCGAGCGCTTCCTCGTATACTACGCCCGGTACTATTAATAGCCGACGTCGATTACGAGCGATAGGGAGTCGAACTAGACGAGCCGCTTCTAGCAGCACTTATGCAAGCTGCTATAGATTATACAACTGCTAAGCACGGCGTACTACCCTTAGACTAACGGAGGACCGGAACGCTTAAACTAAGAGGTATAGGCTTACTTACGAGGGGTAATCGACCGTAACTAGGGGGACTAGGACAAATAGCTGCCCTTAGCTTAGATAGCGCTTAATAGGAGGACGTATAGCTCGATTAGTATATCCCCCTTTTTCGCCTTATATAGGTACGAGCCCTTGTCCCTTATCCCTATCGCCGCGGACGTAGAGGCGGAGAAGCATTTAAGCGCTACTTTAAAGGGCCGGGCGACCTTATTCGTATAGAAGCTTTAAGACGTTACCGACCTCTATTAGTCCTCTATAGCCTTAGCTGCTTAAAACTAAGAGCGGTACGCTAATAAGCGCCGGGACCCTATAGACCGGTTTACGGTATACGATAAGGTATAGCTCGACCTCTAGAACTATAACTCCGCCCGGCTAAAGAAGAAGCTCGACTAGCTTTACGCGAAGTTTATAGTTAAGCAGGTGCTTAGCCCGTAAGTAGTAGAGCTAAAGGGACTCCTAACCGGCGTATATAATATATTTAACGTCGACCTACTATAGCGCGTAGCTATAGACCTAATGCCCGGCTAAGTTACCGCGGACCCTTAGCCCCCCGTTATTCTAGTCGAGGGCGAAGAGGAGTTTATAGTCGACGAGGTCTTTACCGCTCGTTAGAAGTAGGTTAGCTACGGTAAGAGACGTAAAGTACTCGTCTAATAGCGTAGGTATTACGACCCGACTTAGCAGCTACTATCTAAGTTATAGAATATAAAGGCCCTTAACCGGTTTAAGGCACGCTTTAAGTCGGCGGATAACGACCGCGATCCGTAACTAGCGGAAGGAAGCGCTCGTTAAGTACGTTAATCCGTACGGAATAAGGCGGTACGCTTTAATACTATAGTTACGGGTTTTCCTTAGATAGGCGCTTTTATTAAGGCGGAACTAGCTCCTATTTATATAGTAAGCTACGTTATAGCTAACGACGAGCGCGCTTTCGCACCGGGGTCTTTAGCTCCTCCCTTTTATCTCCGTCCGACTCCTCCCTATCTTACTCCTCCTTATCCGGGTTCTTTAAGGCGCTAATACGGCCCTTAAGCCTTACTAGCTAGGATAGCGTAGCGGCAGTAGCGTTAAGAGCGGCGGGCGACGGGCCGGCGAGGACGGCGGGCGATAGTGCGTTAGTCGTAGTATCCCTATAGTCGTTAATAAATACCGCGGGAGGGAGAGCGGAGAGAATAGTAAGCACTTACTTAGGCAAAAGCCCGGCACGTTCTAAGGTGCGTAGGGTATAGTACGTAGCGGCCGTAGCGACGTATACTTATTAAGCCTTAACCGCGTCTTTGCCGACGGGCGCCGCCTTTTAAGTAGCGGCCGCCGATAGGAGGACGGCTAAAGCAGCCTTATATACGCGCCCGGCTCGCGTATAATTAAAGCAACTTCCGGCAGGGCGCGCTATTTAGTCGACGTACGTTAAGCCTTACGTAGCGTACTAAACGTAAAGCGATTAACGGCTCGCGCCGCGAGTAATACTCCGCTTATACTATAACGGTTAGCTTTAGCGATAGGGGGATAGAATAGTTAAACGCACTAAGGGCGGCTCTTCCTCCTCGTCGTCGTCTTCGTCGATATCCTTAGCGATAAAGGCGGCAATAGGAACGGGCTCCGAGGTTATACTAGCGGAAAGCGCGTTAACTACTTAGAATCCGAGGGCCTCGCGCGCCCTTATAGTCGTTTATTATTATTAAGCGGGTGGCCGTTAGCGCGGGTAATAGTATAGGTCGCGTAGCGTCTACTATAGGTAGCGACGTAGGCGAGTAGAAGGCGGTATTAATAAAGGCATCCGCATCGACCTTAAAGACGAGCGAGATATCGGGTAAGGACGACTTCTTACGTTAGCTCTAGCTGCGGATTCTTATCGACGGGAGCGGTATATACTATATTTAACGGCGGCGGCGAGCTTATAGAGGAAGGAAAGAGGGAAAAGGCGCGGTTGTATAAAGGCATATAATATTCCTGTGATTATATTATTACACATAGTATATCCGCCGTTTAATACTGTATACGCACGTGGTCTCTTGGTCGCAATAGCTTGTATATTGACCGAGTTGTGGACCTTAAAACATATAGTGTTTAAGGGAACGGGCGGAACGTTTTATACGTGTCGCACCGTCTACACCCACACAACACGCTATACGTTTCAATCAATCGTGCAATAACGGTGAGACGTTATAGCCTTAAACAAGTGATGCAATATGCTTCAGTTTTAGCGCTTCAATATGACATCATTACTATACACCTATGTCACTCCGTTTAGGAGAAATTGCCTATATAAGGTCAACTTTAGTCCTGCCTTAGACATAACAACACATCAATCAATTCAACCACGTTTTCTCTCTCAGTTTTCCTCTAATCAACACTTCCTTTAACGACTGTGATTGTCATCCTCTATAGAACGTTTGATACGTTTCTATTGGTTATGACCACTCGCTCTTCCACTTGAGCAAATTCCTTAACAAAAGCTTTCTTCGGCAATCACTAAATCCTCTCCCTTTCCGCCACCTCTCAACTAAAACTCGTCAAACTTTGCACACAAGCTTTTCCACGCAAGCCCTATGTGTTGAAATTTTCTCTAGAATTCTGCAGGCAGTATTCCCATTTCGTCCTCTCCTAACTTTTTGTCTGCCTTAACTGCTTTTACACTCGCCTTCTTCCACCTCTATTTCTAGGACTAATACTTTCGATATAATATCACTTTAACATCTTTTTCGCATCTCTATTTCCGGCGCTATACGATATACGTCCAACCGAAGCTCTGCCGAAATCACCCCGACTTTCCGATTAATATCCCCTTAACGACCTCCTCTTTCCACCCGACCTCTTCGAAGCTCTTCCCTACACGCACCGATAAATCTTAAATAAAATCATAGGTTCAATCAAAGACTACCAGTTCGGCAAACTCAAGGGATCCGTCAATTTTTCCTCCTAGGCTCTTAGGATGGAGTCTGTTTTCATACGCGAGAAGCTCTAGCAAGCAGTACGGGACGACAACCATGCAAAGGCACAAGATGCCCTCGCCCTTATACGTTTGATGATAGAGGATGGTCCTTTATCTTAAATAAAGCAGCATACCACCGCGAAATCCGCATAGGACGCGTTAAAAACACTATACAATCCGGTAAATTTTACCTTAAACTTTCTGCTAATAAAAGAACTCTTTAATACGAAGATACAGAGTTATACCTCTATTGAATCATACCTTAATAAGGTAAAGGAGCTTTACGACGAGCTTAATACTTAAGAGATAGCTATACCCCCGATTGTTATTATAACCTAGATTCTAGAAAGCTTAAGTCTAATATTCTTAAGCTATATAACAAATATCACTTAAGCCCTCCGGAACGACGCATCCGTATATACACTCGAGACCCTTTCTTCCTTACTTATCGACGAATTTAAACGAATAAAGGCCCTCGAATCTAACGAACAGCTTTTCTTTTCGAACAATAACAACAATAATAATAATAGAATCCCGATCTATAGCAACTGTAAGAAGAGAGGATATTTAGAAAGAAACTGTTTCTAAAAGCTAGAAAATAAAGATAAAGCAAAAGCTGTAGGCTTTATACCTCGAGCAATACCCTCATCGAACACCTAGCCTAATAGACGTCCGGAAAAGAGAAATAGAAGAGGAGGGAGTAGCAGTAGCAGCTACTAGAATAGCAGGAACTCTAGGCGTAATACGCCTATTCTTTCTTCCCGGGAAAACTCGCCCTTACTACTACCGATTCGTAAGAAGAGACGGACCCCCCGGCTCCCTTCTAGGTCAGCTTCCCCGGCTCCGGACGTAATGCAAATCTCCGAGTCATCTACGGCAGAGGTAAGTATGTCTTTAACCCCTGTCTTTATAATATATCTATATACCCTATTATGTTATTTAATATTCCTATTATATACCTTTGTTTAGCCCTTTAAATAAGGCATTCCCTCCTCGAATAACACCCCCCTTTATACGTCGATATCAGCCAAAAATAGAAAATCTAATAGAAGAGATATTATAGGACCTTTAAAGCCTCTGTTGTCTGCTATTTAAAGGGTCGTGAAAAAGGTCGATAAATATGTAATAAAAAATAGGAATGTATTTAATTTTGTTTTTAATACTAGCGCTATAAGGCATATAGTTTTCGATAAGAATATCTTATCACACTTTCGAGAAATCCATACAATAGTGACCTAGGGCAAAGCTAGCTCGATTATAGTCCGGGGCTCTAGGGATCTTTACTTTAAATTTCCTGGAAATAATACATAATACGCTTTGAAGAACTGTCTTTATATACCTGAGATTGGAATTAATATACTTAGCCAATCATCTTTAAATAATACATACGCTTTAACAAGCCTAACCTCTATATCACTCTTAGGTAAGAATTTAAAGGAATTAATAACAGGCTTTATAAAGAACGGTCTATATTATATACCAATGAAAATAAAGAAGACACGCTTTCTACTTAAAAATAAGATATATAACATAGAATATATAAGGAATAAAACACATACTAGCACAGATACTATACAACCTATAACAGCTGTTAAAAATCAAGCGATAAAAGAAAATGCCTCTACTAGTAATAACCCAACTAGTAGAGCAGTAGATACTCTATTAGATATAACAAATAAAAAGCAGAAGATAGACATACTACTCTAGCATGAACGTCTTAGTCACCTAGCATATAGGTCTTTATATAAATATTTAATAAGACTATACCTAAATATCTCTATAGATAAGAAAGATATAATAAAGATAAAGCAATGTAAAGCTTACATATAAGCAAAACATACTGACAAAAAGAAGAAGACTCTATCGAAACGTAAATACCTTTTTCTAGATAAAATAAACGTAGATATCTAAGGACCTATTAAAACCCTAACCTATGATAAGTATAGATACTTTATATCATTCTTAGACACCGCCACTAGGTATCTAAGAATATACCTTATAAAAGATAAAGCTGAAAGCCTTCCTAGATTTTTAGAATTTAAGCGGGAACTTAAAAATAATAAAGATAATATAAAGATAAAAGAGGTCTTTTCAGACAATGCAAAAGAATTCATATATAATATAAAACCGTTTGCACTTAAAAACGGGATAAAAGATAATACTATTCCTACTTATACACTATACTCAAATAGGAGAATAGAACGTATAAATAGAACAATACTTAATAAAGTCCGGGCTATGCTTTTTACTGCTAAGCTACCTAAATATCTCTAGGGCGAAGCGGTTTTAGCAGCTACCTTTATATATAATAGATTACCTTATACTGCTTTAGGATATATATGTCCTATAGAAAAGAAAGATAATATAGCTCTATCACCCGAGGATTTAGAAAAGATCCGGGTCTTTAGCAGTATAATTTATTATAAGAACAAATTGCCTGCTGATAGACTAGACGTTCGAGCTTATAAAGGAATAATAATAGGCTATGAAGATACAGCTTATAAAATATATGACTATAAAAGAAAAAGGTCGTTGTCTTAAAAGATATTACTATAATAGAAGATAGCTTTTTGAAGGACGGCGAGACCTTTAACTTCGACTTTAATACTATACCCTCCTTAGATAAAATACCTGATAATTATATTTCAAAACAGCCTTCTATTCTTAATATAATACCTAATGAAATAGTGGCTGATAATATACCAGATTCGACCCAGGAAAATAATAATAATAATAGGGATCATAGAATTCAAGTTGAAATACCTAAGAAGCCAGCTGAATTCTATAACGACTACGAAGAATACTCCATACATTCAATACTAGATATAGATAATATAACCCTACTATCTGCTATAGAGGGCTATAATCCTATAGAGCCTAAAACATATAAACAGGCTATAGCAAGCAGTAAAGCCACACACTAGGCAAAAGGCATGACTGTAGAAATACAACAATTAATAGACAATGATACTTAGGATATAACCGAGCTTCCTAAGGATAGGGAAGCCCTCGGCAGCCGATTTGTCTATAGGGTTAAGAAGGATAATTTAAATAACGTGAAAAAGTATAAAGCCCGCCTTGTAGCTTTAGGCTATAAGCAAATATACGGGCTAGATTATATAGAAATCTTCTCTACTACGGCAAGGCCGGAGTCTACTAGACTCCTACTTTTACTAGCTGTTTCTAATAATATGGCTGTAATGCAGTTTGATATTAAAAACGCTTTTCTACATGCAGATATAGACATTAAAACATATATAGCTATTCTACCTGCCTTTCTAGAAATGATATTAAAGGCTTGGTATAATAAATGTAAAGATACAAAATATAAAGGCGTGTCTTTCAAGCAGTTTCTTAATAAAAGCAAAGCAAAGCGGCTAGTAGCAAAATTAAAGAAAGCACTATACGGCTTAAAACAAAGTCCATTGCTCTGGTATAACTTGTTAAAATCGGTCCTTTAGGCATTGGGATTTTTCCCTCTGCCTATATATAAAGGGGTATTTATAAACAAAACGCTAGGAGTAGCAATATTAGTTTACGTGGACGATCTTTTGTTCTTTAGGCCTATAAAGGATTTAATAACTCGAATATCAAATAAAATAAACGAGTCCCTACTGATCGAATCGCTAGGGGAAGTAAAAGACTTCTTAGGATTATCTATACAGATAAACAGAGTAATAAAACAATTACATATCTCCTAAGCAAATTATACTAGAAATAAAATCAAGGAATTTAATAAAGAAAATATAGGAACCTTAAATACACCATCTATAAAAGGCGTAAAATTAAACGTCTCTAAGGTAAAAAATGCCTTAAAGAAGACATACTCTTATACTAAAAGCAAATAGGCTCTCTACTATTTTTAGCATTGTTTATAAGGCCTGATATCTTATATTCTGTTATATCTTATGCGAGATTTTCTTCCTAGCTAAGCTCCGCACATTTTAAAGCACTCGATGTAATCTGGAAATATCTAAATAAATTCCCTGACCTATGCTTATTCTATGACTATAATATATCACTATTACAGCTGCATTTTACAGCCTATATAGACGCTGATTGGGCTGCTAATCTTATAGATAGACGGTTAGTCTCTAGATACTGCTTTTTTCTAGCTAATAACTTAATAACTTAGTCTTGTTAAAAACAAAAATCTATATCACTCTCTACTTACGAAGCCGAGTTTATAGCACTTAGAGAGGCTAATAAAGAAGCCTTATACCTTTATAATCACTTGAATAATATTACAAAAGAGTTGTCTATAACTATTTCTAAGAAAGTCCTTTTAATATTCTCGGATAGCGATTCTACCTTGAAAATAGCAAACAATCCGCAGTCTTATAAGCTCCGCAAGCATATAGGCTTAGCATACCACTTTACACGAGCTAGTATACAAAACAAAGAGATCGAAACATTTTATATAAAATCGATAGATAATACGGCAGATATCTTTACAAAGGAATTAGGTCGAATACTCTTTAATAAATTCCGGGAAAAACTTAGACTTAAATAGGATCCTATATATAAAAATAAATAGGGGGTTTTAGCTGTCTTCTTATGCTTTCTTAGCTTTCCTCTATATAAACCTCTAGATTTTTTCCAAACTACGGTTTTTTTTTTCTAAAGGTATAAATAACATACATATAGTAGAGTTTTTTAGTCTATATACTTTTCTCTATATATTAGGTTTTAAAGATTTTCCTAACTTATGAAATTTTTCCTATAATAAAGATAGGTTTTTTAGTTAGTTATCTTAGAGAGTTTTTTGTCTACAATATATAAGGCATATATAAGGCATGTGTAAAGTGTTCTTATAAATTAAGTATACTTTAAGAGAGGCTTTAAAGGCATATAATGTTCCTGTGATTATATAATCACACACAGTATATCCGCCGTTTAATACTATATACGCACGTGGTCTTCCGGTCGCAATAGCTTGTATATTGACCGAGTTGTGGACCTTAAAACATATAGTGTTTAGGGGAACGAGCGGAACGTTTCACACGTGTCGCACCGTCTACACCCACACAACACGCTACACGTTTCAATCAATCGTGCAATAACGGTGAGACGTCATAGCCTCAAACAAGTGATGCGACATGCTTCAGTTTTAGCGCTTCAATATGACATCATTACCATGTACCTATATCACGCGGTTCAGGAGAAATTGCCTATATAAGGTCAACTTTGGTCCTGCCTTAGACACAACAACACATCAATCAATTCAACCACGTTTTCTCTCTCAGTTTTCCTCCAATCAACACTTCCTTTAACGACTGTAATTGTCATCCTCTATAGAACGTTTAATACGTTTCTATTGGTTGCGAGATATATAGGGTAGAAGAGGGCGGTAGCTGCACCTAGCATAACGTTACTTTTTTTTTTCCTCTCTCCGACGGCCGGGTAGGGGTCTTATATAAGGGTCTTTAACTATAGTAAGAGATTAGGCCTACGGCCTAACCCGTATTATCACGTGCGGGCAAGGGCATAGCAGCGTATAGAGGGGTATTACCCGCACGTATAAGAGCGGGATACTTAGCTCTTATATAGATCGTTAACACACTTATATAGAGGGCAACTATGCATTTACTCTACTTACCCCGTTATATATAGAGACCGCTCTACGGATATTATATATCGAAGATCTTAGCATCGATTAGAAAATACTCATCCTAGCCCTATAGTAGAACCTTAATACTGCATTTAATACTAATACTAAGATATCCGCCTATAAGTCTATCTTTAGCTTTAATATATATAGACTGTTAGAAGCTATTAATAATATCTTAGGCACCGCTGCGGACAATTTACCCTACTTACGGGAAGTTATCCGTAAATAGGCAAGCCTAGCTATAGACCTTACGGCTATAAAGGCTAAATAGCGGTATAACGTAAAACACCGACTAGTTCTCCTTAAAGCCGGCGATAAGGTCTACCTAAAGCTTTATATAGGCTATTATAAGCCTAGCTAGCCGCTTAAGAAATAGTTATAGTAGTAAGAAGGCCCCTTCGTAATTAAGCGTATAGTTAACGACTTTACGGCAGAGCTCGACCTTCCGAGCTAAGTTAGAATCCACCTTATTATCTCTATCTAGCACCTTAAGCTTACGTATAAAGGGCATTACGTCGAACCCGAGCCTAGGCTAATAGAAGCCGCCTGTAATATCGAGCATACGCCTAACAAAGAGGACTAATACTACGAAGTTAAGGGTTTAATAGATATCCGCGCCCGCTACATCGGCCGTTTAAAGTTACCTATAACTAAATACCTCGTGCGTTAGAAGGAATAGGCTGCTATATATAATTAATAGGTTCGAGCCGACTAAGTCTCCGCTGAAGCTATTACGGGATTCTAAGGCCGCCCTCTAGCACGCGCTACGTAAAGCAAGACTAAGGCCGCTTAGCAAAAGGAACGATTAGAGGATAAACGATTATTAGTAAATATAAGTATAACTTATAAGAATAAAGGGAAGAATTTAGGCAATAGGAGTATTCCTCTTAATTGCTTAATTAGGATTATATTATTAATACACTAGGCACTAAGAATGTATGTATAAAGAAGGATGCTTCTATTAGGTAGGCGTAAGCCCCGGGAGCTAGGAATAGCTCCCTACTATCTTCTCTATAGCTGATTATATTAGCCCCGGTATATAGCATAAAGGATGCTTTATATATATTCGAATGCCGGCTTAAAAAAGAAAACACTGCTGCCTATAGCAGTTATAATATAATTTTAATTAGGCAATTAGGAGGAATACTCCTATTGCCTAAATCCTTCCTTTTATTCTTATAAGTTATGCTTATATATGCTAGTAATCGTTTTTCCTTTAATCGTTCCTTATGCTAAGCGGCCTTCTTGCTTTATATAGCGCGTGCTAGAGGGCGACCTTAGAACTCCGTGATAGCTTTAGCAGAGACCTAGTTAGCTCGGACCTATTAGTTATATATAGCGGCCTATCCTTTCTATCACACAAGGTATTCGGTTATAGGTGACTTCGACCGGCCGATGCAACGAATATAGATATCTATTAGGCGCTCGACTTCGTAGTACTAATCTCCTTCGTTAAGCGCGTGTTCGATATTGCGAGCGGCTTCTATAGGTCTAGGCTTAAGTTTAACGTAATGCCCTTTATACGCGAGCTTAAGGTGCTAAATAGAGACGACCGGGTGGATTCTAACTTAGCTAAGGAGGTCGAGCTCCGCCGCGAGGTTATTAATTATACGCTTAATAACGAAGGGGCCTTCTCGTTGCCGCGACTATTTCTTTAGCGGCTAGCTAGGCTCGTAATAGCCCGTGTATAACTTTAGGTAGACCTTATCACTAGCTTTAAGAAGAACCGGCCGGTGTTTTGCGTTATACCGCTACTTAGCCTTTATAGCAGCTAGGTCTATAGCTAGGCTCGCTTATCTATAGATGACTTCTTATAAGTAGGGCAGTCCGTCCGTAGTAGTGTCTAAGATATTATCGGCAGCTTCTAACGGTCTACGTATATTAAAGCCGAAGATAGATTTATAGGCGGAGATCTTCGTACTAGCGTTAAATACCGTATTTAGATTCTACTAGAGGGCGGGGATTATTATCTTCTAATCTAGGCTAGGATCCTCGATATAGGACATTCGTAGAGCGGTCTCTACGGTCTAGTTGCGCCGTTCGTTAAGTCCGTTAGCCTTAGGTAGTTATTGCAATTTTAGTGCCTAATGCGCTCTAGAGGCCTTTCTAAAAGTCGGATGTAAATTTACGATCCCGGTCGCTAATAATAGTTCTTAGCATGCCTTAATTAGAAAGAAGCAACTAACGGGCTAGGCTTTAAGCCTAGTCCTTTATGCCGTATTTAGCGTTGCCTAGGATTAGCGAGCATCTCTTACTAATTAGGTAAGTAACCGCAAGAAGTTAGTTAAAGATATTAAAGCCTAGGATCTACTATAGGGAGCTTACTAAAGGTAAGGGCGGTATATCGGTTATAAAGTCTATCGCGATACTCTACCTTAAAAGTAGCGGGGGGCGAATAGGCTTATAGCTGCCGGCAAAGGTCTAATAGTCTATTTAGCTAAGGCAATAGGCTTTATAGCCCGCGATATACTTCTTTACCTCACGGGTAACTCTACGAATTAAGTATATCTCTAAGTCCTTAATTATATAGACGACGCCGAAGTAGTTCTTATCGTTATAAGCTACCGAGATTATAGATAAGACGAGGGCGTTAGGGATATACAGCCGGGTAAAGCTATTAAGGCCTTCGTAGTATAAGAGCTTATCGACTATAAAGAACGGTATGCCGCGGCGTTTAAGCTATGCCTTCGTTCTTACTATAGAGTTAGTAACTATAGCTGCTTCTAAAGGCGAGGAAAGACTCTTAATAGCGTCCTCGCTATCTACGAGTATCTAAAGTATTCGCTTATAGTAAGGGTTATTATCGTAGGCGACGGCGAATTCCTCGCGTTTCTTAAGAGCTATAATAGCTTCGGAGGCTATAAGCATATCGTTAAGTATAGTAAAGTCGGGACGACGACGGTTAAGCAGCTAGTTAGACTCCTCGGCTAGTAGGCGACTAAAGGCGTTAGGGATAAAGTTCTTCTTGCTAAGGAGATAGTAAACCTCGATATCGTACTTAGAGAGGTAAATTAAGGCTATAACTAGGCGACGATTAGCTCGGTCTATGCTAGAAGTATCGAGGGTCTTTTTAGCGACGATCTACTTAATTACGGAGTAATCGGTTAAAACTACAAGCTGGAGGGTTAACGACTATACTATAGTGCGTATCTTCTTCGTAGCCTATATAAGATAAGCAACCTTTAGTTTTAAGGGACTAAAGGACTGCTCGGCTCTCGTTAGAGTATAAGAGAGGAAGTAGATAGGCATAATAGCTTTAACCGGAATAGGCTAGCCTAGCTGCTAAATAATGCCGTTACGGAGATAAAAAAAGACGGCGGTAAAGCCTCGCTATAAGGAGGCATTAATCTAATAGAATAGCCTCTTCTATAGGTCTATATAGTAAATCATTCGGCTAGAAGTAATTTCCTTTTAAAGAGAGGCGAAGGAGGAAAGCTCGGCTAAGGTAGGCTAAAACGATATAACTCGCGTATAGGACTTCCGCTTATTAAGGTTCCCGTTCTTAACCTTACCGATTAAGCGACCCTAGGCTAAAAGACTAGTCTTACGGTCTTATAGAGGGGCAATAGAGGCGCCGTAGTATAGGATAAAGTTGCGAATATACCCTATAGGGCCGATATAGTGTTTAAGAGCGGCGAGATTATCGGGAAATAAGAGCTTTATAAAGGCGGTAAGCTTATGCTTCGTAGTACTTATCCTAAACGCGTTAATATAAAATCCGAGTAGCTTTATAGAAGGGTAGCCGATCTAGCTTTTAGTAAGGCTTATAGATAAGTTAAGCAATACGAAGAGCTTAAAGATAGCCTTAAGATATTAAAAGTATTCTTCTTCCGTAGCGGAGTAAATAACAATATTATTAATAAACGCGTGGCTATAGCCTTAGTGCGGACGGAGAACTCGGTCTATATAGCGTTATACGTACGCTAGGCTATTGCGAAAGCCGATAGGTGTAACTATTAGGCGCTTTAGACCTCGATGACTTATAATAGTAAACCTACCTTAATGCTCGAGCTTAACTCGAAACTAATAGAAGAAGGCGGAAGCGTCGATAGTTATAATAAAACGGGCGCCTAAGAGTTTAGCAATAATAGAGCTTTATAATAGCAGAGGGTAGGAATCCGGAATAGTAATACTATTAACGGCACGTAGGTTAATAACGACTCGGCCTTTAGTCTCGCCTTAGGCTATACGCTAAACCACGAAGACCGGCGCTACGAACGGCGTAGGCTCGTCGGCCTACTCTAGGCGACCCTGCTTATAAAGTAGGTTAAATATATCGTCGATAACCTTCCTATCGCGAAGCCCTTATAGGTAAGGCCTCTAAGCGACTCGTTTTTCGTGCTAATTGTCGATTAAGGGGACTATTAATTCCTTTCCGGGTTTTACGACGGCGGTGCCTATATCTCGCTAGAGCTAAGAGTATTTCCTAAGAAGCTTCTTAACGTAGCGTAAGAAAGAGGGGCTATAGTCGAAAATATAAATCCCTTCCTTAGTGCATTTTTCTTAAAGCTCCGGTAGGCGCTAAACGTGCGTTTAGTATAGAATGCGGCTAGAGAGGGGATCCTCGATTCTATCCGCGGCGTCTATCTCGACGGCTGCGGCAGCTGCTATTACGTTAGTAGCGGCTGCTGCGAGGTTCTAGCGAACCTTAGACTACTTAGCGGGTCCTGCCGAAGAGGCTATAACGTAGGCGTAGATAGAGTTAGATAGCGAAGGCGTTAGAGAAGTGCCTAGAATAGGAGCTTCTACGGGTTAAGATAAAGCGGGAGGCTATAGACACTCGAGGATCTCCTAAGTAAGCGGGAAGGTGCTCGCAACGTTAACCGATGAATTAATAGAAGAAGCAGTAGTAGTAATAGCGGTTCCTATAGAGGAGGATAGCATAGCAGCGGCTCTAAGAGCAGACGAAACTACCGTAGCTAGCGTTAAAGCCTTTATAGCTAATTTCTAGGATAGGGCGGTAAAATAGCTAGACTCCTAACACTCCTATATCTAGCTAAGCTTCTGCTTGCGCTTAATAACGAGGTTAACGTTCGTGCTATTAGTAATAAGGATAGTAGGAAGAGATTTAGCATTAACGATGCTATAAATAGCATTAGCGTAAGAGGCGAAGAAAGTATAGGCGCGGTCCTTAGAAAGTTCTTTCTAAGAGGCAGGGACTATAAGGGTAGTGCCGGGTGGTATAATAGTCTTTCGGACGGCCTAGACGCAGCGAATAACTTCGCGGGGCTATTTATAGATATCGAATAGGATTTTAAACCCGTCGAGCACTCTAATACGAATAACCTCTTTATTATAATTAAGGGATCCTCGGTATAGCTTAAGGAAGGCATTGCTTAGAAGTGCGCCGGCCTCTACTCTAGAGACCTAGGCGGAGTAAGTGAATTTAGCTATAGCTGCTTAAGTAGTTAGGCTAGCTATAGTACCGCGCGTGTAGAAGGAGAACGTAGCCTAGTCCTCGCAAAAAGAGCGACCGTTAACTCCGTTAATAGTAACGGGAGGCTTCTTCTCGACGGTATAGTTAAGAGTCTAAAGGAGGTCGCGATTAATTATAGGCTTGCTATAGCTAGAGTCGGGGCAAACTTAGACTTCCTGCCTACCGGGTTAGGCAGAGACCTTAATCCTTATATAGGAGTATAAATACGGCGGGGAATCCTAATCCTGCTAGGGCTCCTCGGCTTTAGCTTCTAGGACCTAATCCAATCGGGGTACCGTAGTAGGCGCTGCGTGAAAAACAGGCTCCTTAATAATAGATATAGGAAGAATAGGCTTTAACATAACGGGGGAATTAGGCTTAGTAGGAATAGAGTCGACGATATTCCCGACGTAAATAGTAGGAGTAGAAGGGGTCTTCTTACACCCGAGATAGAGATAAGAGAAAAGTATATTACGAGAAAGAAAAAAGGCCTTATAAACCTTATAGGTTAAAGGCTTAAGCGCGCGCTCTTTACTACGGAGCTACTGCTTAGATATATAGCAGTTAGCGTATATATACTCCTTAAGCATAAAGGCGAGGGCGAAAGTACGGTCGTAGGTGCTATATTTAAACTTACCGGCCCGTTCGGTAGGGTAGCGAGAGTTTATATAGCCTACGAAGTTAGCTTTTAAAGAGGCGTAAGAGGACGCGTCGTCCTAAGAGTTATTTAAGTATAGCTCGTTACTAGCTTCGTCGCCGCTAGGAGCAGTCTCCTTATTGCTTTAATATTTCGACTTAAAGCGCACTTTCTTCTTATTATTATTACCCTTATATTTACCTCGGCGGTATTCCGTTCGGTTATCTCGTCGGTCGTCCCGGCGAGGGTAACACGTATCGTAGCGTAGCGGGCGTAAGCTTAACTAATTACGGTTATTACTTAAGCTTCGTCCTTTAGGACTACGGTTGCGATTATAACCTTAGTCCCGATCCCGACGGTTACCCTAACGGTAGTTATTGCCTCGGTTACCTTAACGATAGTTATCGCGATAATTATTACGACGGCTGCGATTACGGTTACTCTAACGGTAACTATTATTACGGCGACGGTTATCCTAACGGTAGTTATTATCCTAACGGGAAAAGCTACCGCGGCGAGAACGGTCTTAGTCTCTAGAGATATATAGCTTAAGGGAGGCTATAATAAAGGGCTTTCGTTCTTTAATAATACGAATCTATTTATCGATCGGGGTCTTCTTTATAGGAATAGGAAGAAGCGAGGAGATCTAGACGGCAATAAGAGGATAGATAGCCTTAATGATTTAGGCATCTTTGCCTATCTTAAGTTAGCGGGCGAGCGAAACCTTTCTCTAGATCTACTACGCGAGAGTAATAGAGCTAGAGGACTATATAGATATCGTATACCTCTCCCTATAAAGTTCCTTTAAGACATCGGCGTTAGGACGCTTAAAACGCTTAGTTAAGAACTTATAGAAGGTTCTAAAGGGGGAGGAACTAAGGATATCGCGTTATTCCGCTATAAGCTTACTTATATACTATATAAGAGCTCCTCCTACTAAGAAGGAGAGGTAATATAGGCAAAGGGCGAATAAATCCTCGTCTTAATAGATCCTTAGACGCTCTATAAAGAGATAGACGTCTATATAGATATTCTTTCTATCGCTAAGAGCGATAATGCCTAGGTTCTTCGGATTATACTTATCTAGGTTAAAAGTACTAATATTATCCCGTTTAAGGCGTTTAGTAATAGCCTCGTCGTTATAGGCCGAGGAGGAGGTATAACTCGCACGCGGTGCTTACGCGGGTTCGGATAGGACTTTAGGGGGCGGCGGATAAAACTATTATTAGACTTAAACGAATTATTATTATTATTATCCGAATCCTTCTATCGACGAGAGTAGAAGGCCTACGAATACTTAGATAACTTAGACTAAAGAGAGTAATATAGAACTTAGGGTTGCTCCTTAGGGTAATACTGCTATCTAATAGAGCGCTACTTAGATAAGCGAAGTATTCCTTACGGGCGAAGAGGAGGCTATTCCTTTAATTAACCGTTAGAAAGGTCTCCGTCGATTATTTCTAGGTTAAAAGGCACGGCTCGGACTAGCCGATATACTAGAGTCATTATAGCGTAGAGAAGAGTCTCTTTATCGGGAAGCTCGCCTATAAAACGAAGATACGCGCGAATTCCCTTTTACTAAGTATCGGCGTGCTATAGATGCTTTTCCTTTACGGGCGGAAGATCTAAGATATTAAAGATAATCTCCGACTTAAAGGCTAAAGAGCATAAGAGAATATAGGCTTACTTTATATATATTACGTCTATATTAGTAAAGGTCTTAATAACCCCTTCTGTAGGTAGTGTTTTAATTAACTTAGAGTAGCGAACGGCCTATTTTAATAGGTTGTTATAGTCCCTATCCTCTATAGCTAATATAGCCGACTGCTTGCGTAATACCTCGGTTTCTAAGGATAGGCGAGGACGACGGCGGGCAGGAGGAGGAAGATCTTTATAATTACTCTTAGAGTCCCTAGAGGGGGCGGCGCTATAGACACCGTCCGGCGGAGCGTACTCCTATATCGGCAAGCGAGGGTAGACGTCGTCGTCTAAACGAGATATAGATACCGTAGCTTAACGGGCTTCTTCGTCCTTAGCTATAGTAATAATAGCTTAAATAAAACGAGGGATAAAGGAGAAGAGGAGGGATTACGAAGAAAGAAGAGTTATAGGAGAGGAGAAAAAAGAAGAGTTATAGGAGAGGAGAAAAGTCTATAGTAGGAGGTGCAGGGTATTTTAATTTTAGCGTAGGAACGGGTACGCGTAGGAAATCGAAAACATAGAGAGAAAATTTTTCCTTACGGCTAATTGCGTAGGGACTTAAAATAGAGAACTAAGCAGCAGGCCCTAGTTCTAATAATTCCTAGAAAGGCGAGCCTCGTCGGATCGTAAGGCTTATATTAGAGGTTATATAGGCGTGCTAGCTAAGGTTGTATAAGCTGGTTATACTATAGGTGTCGGGAGCCTTTAAGCGGCTTCTAACGAATGGCGAGAGCTTTAAGAAGCTTTTAGCGAACGTATCGTAGTAGAGCGAAGCTCTAGAGACAGGAAGGGCGTTCCTAATAGTGGCTTTAGGGCAGAAGGTGCAGAATTGCTACTAATTTAATACACTAGGCACTAAGAATGTGTGTGTAAAGAAGGATGCTTCTTATTAGGTAGGCGTAAGCCCCGGGAGCTAGGAATAGCTCCCTGCTATCTTATCTGTAGCTGATTACCTTAGCCCCGGCATGTAGTATAGAGGATGCTTTACATACATTAGGTATCTTCCCGCCACGCAAAACTTAATAAAACATAAAAACACTAACAAACACTAATACTACTAATAAAAAAACATTATAGCTAGCTTTAAGGATTACTCTTTCTCTAAGCTTAAGGGAAGCGCAAACTACTCGTCCTAGTCCCTTAGAATGGAGTCTATGTTTATTAGGGAGAAGCTTGCTTAAGCTATTCTCGATTAGGGATATAATAAGTCCTCTAAATGCCTCGCCCTTATAAGGCTAATAATTAATGATAGGCCTCTGTCTTTGATAAAACACTAGGCTTTTGCTAAAGCCGCTTAGGAGGCCCTTAAAACCCTCTATAACCCTGTGAATTTTACGTCTAATTTCCTACTAATAGAGGAATTATTTAATACTAAGATAAAAGGGTACTCTTTTATTAAAGATTACCTTAATAAGGTGAAAGAGCTCTTTAATAAGCTTAACACTCGGGAAATCCTTATCCCCGAGATGATTATAATCACCTGGATTTTAGAATCACTAAATAGCTTGTTTTCGAGCTATATAACTAATATAACGTAGACCCTATAGGTCGATGCCTTAGCTTATACGCTTAAGTCCCTATCCTCCTCTTTAATCGATAAATTTAAGAGGACTAAGGCGCGTAATAGCGGTAAGCAGTTATTCTATTCGAACAATAATAAAAACAATAAAATACCGGTTTACTCTTGCTATAAAAAGCGAGGCTATATAGAACGAAACTGCTTTTAGAAACTAGAAAATAGAGATTAGGCTAGAGCTGCTAGCTTTATACTAAGAAACAATACGCCCTCTTCGAATTTAAATTCGAAGAAATACTAGCTAAGAGAGCTAAGGGACTATACCAATAGAAATCATAGGAGGCCGACCCTTATTCTACACTCTCGGGAGAGTTCTTAGTCCCCTCGCCCTACTGCTCGTATCTCTCGACCTCGGAAGAGAAAGACGCCGTCTCGAAAGACGCCTTCTTAAGATACCTCTTACGAAGCCTCTTAAAAGGTTATAGTTGTAACGGATTCGGGCTCGGGTATTATAAGTTTTTTCCTATCCCTTTATACACTCTTTATATCCTTTATACTCTTTATACCCTCTATACCCTTTTTATACCCTTTGTTATTACTCTATAACCCGTTACTATATAAAGATACTAATGTATGCAAAGCACCCTTTATAGGGCATCCCGGGGCTGCTTACATCAGCCATAGATTAGATAGCAGGGAGCTATTCCTAGCTCCCGGGGCTCGCCACCCACCGTAATAAACCATCCTTCTTTACCTACCTTTCCACGCTGCTTAGTGCATTAAAATGGTAGCAACACCTTGCCTTCTTCTCTTCGGCAAGCATTAGAGGCCCCTTTAAGCCCTCCACTAAGCGCCTCTCAAGCCGCACTAAGCGCCTCTTAAAGCCGCACTAGCGACGCCTTCATTTGCGTTGCACTAGAGCGCCTACAGCTCGCCAAGAACAAAACCAACCTTCCGTCCACTCTAGGACAACCACCCCGCTGTTTTCGGCTTGGCCCGCGTTAAGCCCCCGATAGTAGAGCCAATCACTCTCTCTTCCGCCTTAGCGCCTTATCAACGCGCTCTTCGCCTTTACGATAACCTCTTCTAGCAAGCCTAGAAACTATTAACCTCTCTTTCTCTTCTAGCGAGTCTAGAAGCAACTAAGTTTTCCCTTTTTTTTCTATATATGCTTAAACCACTTTTCACCTATTTTAGGTAGTTGTAAATTTTTGCATACACTAACCGATTTTCTATATGCCGCCCGACCTTTCTATGTGCCGCCTGCCCTACTGCTACTTCGGCTTACACCTACGACCCTCCCCCCGCTCCTCACGATGCCTTATTGCGAGCAGCAACCGAGCTTTGCCTATACCCGAGAGCCTTCTTCTCTTCGCCGCGGCAGAACCTACTATAACGACCGACGCTACGAACGGGACGATCGCCGCCCTGCCCGTTAGGGCGAGGAATATAGTAAGGAAGAGGCGAAAGGAGCCCAGTCGACGATAGCCTTGCCGCCCGTTGGCCGTATAACGGCAGCTTCGCCTCTGCCGTACCTTATTTTGCCGCCTGCCGCACGCCCTACTAGGACGATGTCCTTGCCGCCCGCTGGCCGTATGACGGCAGCTTCGCCTCTGCCGACGATAGTTCCGCTGCCTCTACCGTACCTTATTTTGCCGTCTGCTACACGCCCTACTACGACGATGTCTCTACCACCCGCTAGCCGTATGACGGCAGTTTCGCCGCCTCTACTAATAATGGTCCCGCCGCCTGCTGCACGCCCTACTGCGTTGTCTATAGCGCGTACGATGGTTCCGCGGCCTCTGCCGTACCTTGTCTTGCCGCCTGCTGCACGCTCTATTGCGATGTCTACAGCGCGCTCTATTTCGCCGCCTGCCGTTACGACGATGGCCTCGCCGCCTACTGCACGCCCTATTGCGATATCTATAGCGCGCTCTGTTTCGCCGCCTACTGCTTGCCCTATTACGGCAACATCCTCGCCGTCTATTAAGACGATGCCTTCGCCGTCTGCCAAGGCTCCTCCGGCCCTAAAGCCCTCTACGTGCCGAAAGTGCAAGGCGCTCTTCGCTTCCCGGAACGCTCTTTTTAAGCACCTTCGCTAAACCTATCCGGGCTAGCAGAAGGCGCCCGCCGCCGTTATTGCGGCTGTTCCCGAGGCCGCCTTACCTTTTGTTGACGATAAATTCGGTTGCCCGACTGCTCCCTAACCTGCCGGCAACCCTGCCTCTTCTTTCGAGAACGTTTCCTCCGCCTTCTCTATATAAGGACTCTCTGCCGCTATCGAAGCCGTCTGTGCGACTGTTCTCGCAGCTGTTATTCGCCGCCTTGCAGCCGCTCCTGCCGCGGCTTCTCTTCCCGAGACCGCCTTGCCTACTGCTGCTGTTAACGCCTTCGGTAAGTCCTCTTCGCAGCAGCAACTTCTTCCTGCCGGCAATAACTCGTCTTCGCAGCAGTATCTTCTTCCTACCGCCGCCTCGCCTGCTATTAACGCCGTTGGCACGGCTGTTCCCGCGGCCGCTTCGCCTGCTGTTAATGCCGGCTGTACGACTATTCCCGCGGCTGCTTTAGACAAGCCGCCGCATTAGCTTCTTCTCCCTACCGCCTTGCAGCGAGATCTTCAACCTCCTAGCAGCTTCTTGCCGCAACGATATCTTTACCCCGCCGGCAACCTATCGCCGCAGCAGCTTCTTTAAGCTGCCGCCTCGCAATAACGTCTTTGTCCTGCCGGCAACTCATCGCCCTAGCGATGCCCTCAACCTTCCGGCAACTCATCGCCTCCGGCCGCTGTCTTTAAGCCGGGGCGGGATATGTTTCGCCTTCTTCGAGGTCTTCAACCTCCCGGCAAGTTCCCGCCGCAGCAACTTCTTCTTGCCGGCAAGACATCGCCACTGCGACTTCTTCTTCCTGCCGGCAACCTATCGCCGCAGCGATACCTTCAGCCTGCCGGCAAACCTCCGCCGCAGCAGCATCTTCTTCCCGCCGGCAACCTCCCGCCGCAACGATGCTTTCAACCTACCGCATCATTAACCCGCCGGCCTCACGCTCCTTAGCGTACCGACCAGCGCCGCCTTAGGCGCTTGCAGCAAGACTGGAGAGCAGCCGAATGCTCCGCTGCCTAAAGAGATCGCCGTCATATGCCCCTTTCGGCGATTTAAGGAATTCGATCCAGGCGACAAATGATCACTAGCAAGCGTGAGTGTGACTCACGAGAAAGGAACGAAGGATCCGGGCAATAGCCCGATTGAGATTGTTATTATAACTGCTGTAGTCAGCAGGCTTTTCTTTTGTGCCGGCATTATAATGTATGCAAAGCACCCTTTATAGGGCATCCCGGGGCTGCTTACATCAGCCATAGATTAGATAGCAGGGAGCTATTCCTAGCTCCCGGGGCTCGCTACCTACCCTAATAAACCATCCTTCTTTACCTACCTTTCCACGCTGCTTAGTGCATTAGATACCCTTCTCTATACCCCTATAAAGGCAAGATCTAAGTCTAATAGAAAACAAATAATAGGACCTTTAAAGCCACTTTTTTCTACAATCTCGAGAGTTATTTCAAGGGTTAATAAGTCTATTATACGGATAGGGAATTTTTATAATTTTATGTTTAACACTAGGGCTACGAGGCATATAGTTTCTAATTAATCCCTTCTCTCTAATTATAAAGATATCTATACAACTATAACCTAGGGAAAAGCCTCTTCGATTATTGTACGAGGGGCTATGGATCTTGTTTTTAAGTTCTCTAATAGTATATAATAATACACATTAAAAGACTGCCTATATATACCCGAAATCGGCATAAATATAATTAGCTAGTCTCCTATGAAAAACACATATGCTCTTACAGGCCTAGACTCTATATCTCTTCTCGATAAAAATCTTAAATAATTAATATCAGGCTTTATTAAAAACGGCTTATACTACATCCCTTTAGAAGTAAAGAAAACTCGCTTTCTTATTAAAAATAAGATATATAACATCCGGCATAGTCCGGAAGAAACGGTTGAAAATACTAAATAAAAACCCTTACTAGATAAACAAGATAAAGATATTAAAAATAAATCAATACAAAATAAAAAGAAGGTAGATTTACTACTTTAGCATAAACGCTTAGGTTACCTTAGCTATAAATCCCTATACCGATACCTCCGTAGACTATACCTAGACATATCCGTAGACTAAAAAGATATTATAGCTATAAAACAATGCGAAGCTTATATATAAGCTAAATATACCGATAAGAAAAAGAAGACTCCCTCGAAACAACGATATCTCTTTCTCGATAAAATAAATATTGATATTTAAGGCCTTATAAAGGTCCCTACATACGATAAATTCAGATACTTTATATCTTTAGTTATATTTCACTATGATTTTACGGTGATTTTACGGTTATTTATACAGTCTTTACCCGTAAAATCTCTTCCCTTCTACGGTCTTCTACTATAGAATTCTAATTCCCTTCTACGGTCTTCTACCGTAGAATTCTAATTCCCTTCTACGGCTTCTACCGTAGAAGTCACTAGTCTTCTACTATACTGCTTATTTATTTGCTAACTATATAACTAATTTATCGTACGGCACGATCTATTGCTTTTCCTACCAATCCTTCCGTCCGATTATTTACGTTACCTATTTTTCCTTAGGTCTACGCGGCTGATTTCGTCTAAGGACTTTTCCTATATATAGAGACTAGTTAGCCTCCCTACTAAAGAAGATAAGAGCTATTATTCTTAGTGTTTTATATCCTTTTGCACCCTTTAATCCCTCTATATAGGCTGTTTAAGCCTTAGAGCCTCTCTTCCCTTTTTTAATTGCTATTACCTAAATGTCGAGAACCCGACTGCCTAGCGTTCGATAGTTATAAGCCCGGACGAACTTCTTTACGCATAGAGAGTTCTAACGGCTTATATTTTTAGCCTGCTAACGCTACGACTTACGGTAGTAAAGCCTTTGCCTTTATATCTAGCGAATCGACTTACGGAGGACTAATATGATTTTTTTAAAAAGCGTTATTTAATCTAGTAAATCGACTTACGGAAGACTAGTTAGTACGTTTACCCTATTCTATTAGTGTTTTCCCGCAATTAGTTTAGTTTTTACGGTTTATTTATATATATTATATATCTAACTACCCTTTTCTAGTGATTTTACTATACTTTTACCTACGTTACTATATCTATTATAGCCGATATTACTTTAAAGACTATTTTAAATAGACTAACGGACTAAGACCGATAGATCTTAATAATCTAGAAATACGCACTCGCCTAAGGAATTTAAGAGAAAATCGATCCTTCTATTACGCTTAAACTTTAGAAACCCTTATTGCCTCTTTATATAGAACTAATAGCTAGAATAGTTAACGCGACCGTTGCTAATATTGCTAGTTTATCTATAGAAGAACTTAAGAGGTTTAAGTTTCTCTTTTTACGGTATCGCACGTTGCTTTAAGCTTATAAGGACTAATAGAAATCTCTTACGTTAATCTAGTAGTTTATCGTTTAGAATATCGGGAACTATTACTTAATAATTGCCGACGAACACGAGGTTTCTAAGGAATTGGCTTTATTATAGCGGCGTATAAAGCCGACTTTATAAACGCAATAAAAGACTATTCTTACGTAGTTCTATACTATTTTAAAGGCACCGGACCGGACGGATATTACGATATAGATTTCTAACTAATAGAAAGTCCTTACTAATGCCCGGCGAATTAAGTTGCCGGAATCGGAAGGTCTCCGGGCTATATAGCTTTTTCTTAAGGCTATTTAGCTAATTTCTAGCCCTTTTGCGGAATACTAGATAAATAAGATAGAGGACGATGCCCGCTTAAATAAGCTAGGCTAAGAATAGTCTTTCCCCGACGGATTTAAGATATCCGAACTTTTTAAGCGCTCGTAGGCCTTAAAGGCTATAACTGAAGCGCTAAAGACTAACGCTTTTGCGAAATTCTAAGGCTAAGGAATAAAGTCCCTAGCCGCGGAATCTACGGATAAATCGGCAACTACTTTAGCAGCTACGTCTTTAGATAAGGATAAAGGCAAAAAGAAGGATAGTCCGCCCTGCATTTGCGGAGAACGATACTATTTCCGATAGTGTTATTACTTTAACCCTTCCGTTCGACTTTTATTATAGAAACCCGATAAAGACGTCTAAAAGACTATAGACGACTACCTTAAGGTTCCGGCTAATAAGGCTAAAGTTAACGCGGCATTTCTTCGCGACGAGGAGTAGCGGAAGAACAATCCGGCTAAGATAAAGACGATGTAAGCTACGGCTACTGCTAATATTCTTACGACCTTTTTACCACTAGTTATTCTATAGACTACTATAGAATACCCGTTAAGGGATTCTTTTATTATGGATTTAAGGTCTAATAGATATATTTGCAATAATAGGGAGCGTTTCTATAACTTCTAGTCTTCTTCCGAGTACGCACTCGTAGGTAGTAGAAGCACTCTAATTCTTAGGATAGGCACGGTGTTTATATGCATCTCGACGGGTACTTTTTAACTTAGTTAGGTAGCATATATCCCGTCCTTTTATATATCCCTTTATTTACTTCGTCTTCTTTATAAGGCGAATCTTTTATAAAACCCGTAGACTAGATAGATCTCTTCTTTAATACGCAATATTTACATAATAGAGCTAATTTACAACTAGTATATTATCGAGTATAACCCGTTAACGCCTTCTACTGCGCTTTTAACTATTGCTTCCGTTCCTTCTATAGATTCTACTATAGAAACCCCGGTTATAGCACCTTTTTCGGTCACTACACCGGAGTCTATACTAATAAGTATAGAGGAACTTTCTCTTTAGCATTAACGGCTTAGATATCTAAATAATAAGGCACTTTCGAAAGCCCTCGGAATACTATAGTCGGTAACCTTCGATAAGATAATCTCCTATAAGTCCTGCAAACTTACGTAGGCTAAACGAATTATTAACCGCGAGCCGCCGCTTTCTAAGGCGACGTTTCCCTTTTCTAAGGTGTTTTACGATATCTTTTCTATATATAAGAGTTATAATAATAAGAATATTGCATTTCTTATTAAAGATAACTATACGAAGCTTGTTTTTCTATATATACTTCTAGACGCCTCTATAGACGAGCTGATTTTATGTTTTAAGAGCTTAGGTCGGTATATTTCCCGATAGTTCTTACTTTCTATCGGTATAATCCATCGAGATAACGACCGAGCCCTTCGATACGATTTTTAGGACTTTATTAACTAGTAGGGCATTTATAATAAGCCTACTGCTCCCTATATACCCGCTTAGAACGGCGCTGCCGAACGAGCTAGGGGGGTAGTATCTACGAAAGCTCGATCTATAAGGATTAGAGCAAATTTGCCTAAGCATTTATAGACAGAAACGTAGAAAACTACGGTATATTTATACAATCGGATTCTAGCCCGATAGGCAGCTTCCTCTACGTTATTTCTATCGAAGTAGATTTCCCCGATAGAGATCCTTTACGACTAGTTAAGGGATTACGACCGGAATATACCGGCTTTTCTTCTTCCTTAACTATTACGATTCGATTATCTTTAAGTTTTTAGCTATAAAGCCTACCTACTAACCACTAAGGCCCTAACTAACACATAGAAACGCGATCTTAAGCAGGAACCTTACGTAGAGGTTAGTTACTTAGTCGGGTATAATTCTACTAATATTTTTCATATATAGATCCTATAAAGATAGGAGGTTCGCTGAGTTCGTAATATAACGTTTAATAAGACTTAGTTTTTCACCGCGTCTAAGGCATTCGAACCGCTAATATAGGTATTATCACCGGCATTTCTACCACACATTGCATAGGAAGAAGAGTAAGATAAGGCAAAATTCTAGTCGATGCTAATAGTGCTTCTTAATAAGCATTCTAATCTAGTAGACCTTCTAGCCGATGGCAATCCTTAGCTCCCGACTCCTAACTAAACCCTAGAACCGCCGGAGGATATTTTTAAGAATATACGGGATTTCTAACCCGATATTTCTACTCTTTTACCTACTACAACTATAGAACTAGCAGACCGTCTTAAGGTATAGTTGCCTTAAGCCACTTCTCGGTCTATAGATTACGATAATACTATTCCTATAGATAGTCTACGGACGACGAGGTTTATAAGAGATTTACGCCCTGCTTGTTTAAACCGTTTTTCGGGTCGATATCCCGCTTTCGCCTACGTTAGGCATCTACCGGCTAATAGCACCGCTTTTACGGCTATATTCGCTACTTCTCTTAAACCTAAGAAGATATATAAACGGGATTTGCCCGCGCTTCCGAGGTTTTAGTCTAATCTTAAGACGCATCCGTTTGGACCCGAGTTTAAAGCCGCTAGAGCAGTTAAATAGGACTCCTTAAAATAGCGGAAGACTTTCTTTCCTTCGCCTACCCTAAGAGCGAACGCGCTAGTGCGTCCTCTTTTATTAATATAGGCATTCGATTATAAGTTTAATAAGCACGGCTACCTTAGGAAGTTTAAGTCTCGCCTTTATATACGAGGAGATCTTTAGCCGTTTAGCGGAAAAGAAATATACGCCGCGACGCTTATAGCGTGAAATTTTCGTATTATAATTGCTATTGCCGCTAAATTTAGCACTAAAACCCGCTTACTTAACGCGGTTAACGCCTTTACGAATGCCGATCTAGATAAAGAAGTATATATCTACTTCTTAGACGGATTTAAGGTATTTGGTTTTATAATTTAGTTAATAAAGGCTTTATACGGGCTTCGCCGTTCGCCGCTTTTTTAGCAACGGGAATTATCCGGGTCTCTTACCGAACTAGGCCTTTAGCAAAGTGCGGAGGATCCTTATATTTTTATATCTACTATAAGTAGCATTATCACTTTCTTCTTTATAGATAATATTATTATCCTTTTCTATAAAGAGCACTGTAGGGCTACTAACGATTTTATTCGTCGCTTTAAGCAGAAGTATATAGTTACTAACCGCGGAGAGCTTACCTATTTCCTTAGGATAAGGATTATCCGAGACCGTAAGCAGCGAAAGCTATAGTTATACTAGGACGTTTACCTAGATAAAATTGCTTCTAAGTTTAGTTTAATCCCTACTTCTATAGTTCTACGGCCTATTTCGACCCTTTGCCCGTTCCTACTTCCCGAGAAGCTAGAGAAACACTAAGGATAGGCTATAGATGACTAAATCTATTACTTTTAGTCTTTAGTCGGTTCCTATAATTACGCGACTATTTCTACCCGTCTCGACGCCGTAAAATCGTCGAATTCTTTAGCGGAGTATATATAGAACCCGTCTACGCTCTATATTAAGCTCGCAGAAAGCTTAGTGACTTACTTATACGAATCGCGTTTCTTTGCGATTGAGTTTTCGGATATAGACGAGTAAGAACTCGTTATAGCTTCCGATGCCGCCTACACTAACGACCCGGACACTCGTTATTCTTCTAAAGGCTATTTTATTAGCCTATTTAACGGTCTAATTGCGTAGAGTGCCCGGAAACAATCTACGGTTACTACTTCCTCTACTAAGGCCGAACTTCTTATAGTCTCTTCTACCGCGAAAGAGCTAATTTCTATTCTTCGTTTATTTAACGATATTTCCCTATAGCTGGATGTTCCTATTCCTACTATTTAGTGTAATAATACCTAGACAATCCGCCTAGTTTCCGCCGAGATTCTAAAGATTTAGACCGCCTTAAAGCACGTTGAAATTTACAACTACTAGGCCCGATAGGAATTCTTACACAATACGTTTAATATTAAATACATCCCTTCTAACTAAATAGTTGCGGATAGATTAACTAAATTGCTTCTACGATAACGTTTCTAGACGTTCCTTCGCTAGCTTCGACTTACGGATATTTCTTCTAAGATTTAAGAAGAAGTCGATAATAATTCTAATTAGCCGGAAGTTATTCCCTTCTAGCTAGGGGGGTATATTAATATTACCGTCTTCCTTATTTGCTTTCCCTCGGGAAATCCCCGGTTCTTCCCTAGATTCTACTATAGAATTCCACGGGCCTCTATAGGCATTACCCCGCACTTCTATAGGCGCATTTACCTACTTTTCTTCGGTTATATTTCACTGTGATTTCACGGTGATTTTACGGTTATTTACACAGACTTTACCTATAAAATCTCTTCCCTTCTATAGTCTTCTACCGTAGAATTCTAATTCTCTTCTACGGCTTCTACCGTAGAATTCACCGTGGAATTCACTAGTCTTCTACTAGGCTGCTTATTTATTTGCTAACTGTATGACTATTTATCGTACGGATGCGATTTATTGTTTGCGACCGGCGCTTTCGACCGGCGACTCCGTCCGACTCTTTCTTTTACCTCTTTTCCTTAGGTCTATGCGGCTGTTTTCGTCCGAGGGATTTCCCTATATATAGAGACTAGTTAGCCCTCCTTATTGGAAAAGATAAGAGCTATTATTCTCAGTGTTTTGCATCCTTTTGCAGCTTCTAATCCCTCTATGCAGGCTGTTTAAGCCTTAGAGCCTCTCTTCCATTTTTGATTGCTATTACCTAAATGTCGAGAACCCGACTGCCTAGCGTTCGATAGATAGCCTTAAAACCCGCTAAATATCGCTATTATAAGACTAGTTTTCTATTACGAAACCTCCTCTTTTAGCACCTAGCCACTAACGGCTGCACTTAAGTATGTAAGGGTATTATCCTAAGCTAATGCTTTACCCCTTTAGTCGTTATACCTCCCTCGGCTTTTTATAAGGTAACCGCTCCTCCTAGCCCTACGTCCTTAACAGCCGAGCTAGTTTATCTAGCCGAGGCCGTAGGCCTTACGTCTCTTCTCGACTCCTTATCTATTCTTAAGCCTATGCCCTAAACCCTTTATCGAGATAACGAGGGTATGCCCGTTTTATTTTCCTATATAAGGATTAAGATTATAGGCAAGCCGTTTAAGAAGGCGTTTAAGATCTATCCGGACACCGGATATAGTAAGCCTATAATTAATTAAAACCTACTATAGCATTTGCCGTATACTATTAAGAAGCTGCCTCTTATAGCCGTTAAAGGTATTACCGGTTACGCTTACGTCGAAGACTATACTACCTTTTCCTTTCTAGTCTAAGGCCGTTACGCTAACGGTTCTAACGTAAGGCTCGCGGAGTTTTCTTACTCCGCCTAAGTTACTAAGGTCGCTATAGGCGCCTTGCTTAAGAATGCTTTCCTTAAACCGTACTTTAGCAACGTTAACTACGGATCGGATATAATCTATATCGGCACTCTCTAGGACTTTAAGATCCCTTTTAATATCTATCGCCTTAGCCGGGATATAGTGCGTTACGTCTAGGCCGTCCGAAAGACCTTAGTTCTTACCGGTTAAACTATTATTATACCCGCCTTTTAGAAAGAAATCCCTAAAGGCCGGCTATACGCCTTTTATTCCTCTTACGACCTAGCTGCGTATACTATCGTAGATAATTCCTCTTTCCCGAGCGTCGCTATAATTAATAACTCCGCTAAAGACGTAGTTATCTTACGTAAGTAGCGACTTAGCTAGATTTTAGAGTACTATAATTTAGGATTCCTTATAGTCCTATCGTAGACTTCCGCTCTCTAAGCCCTAACTACTGCTTCTCTAGCTACGGTAGCCTTTAACCCTTCTATAGCCTCTCCTTCGGCTGCCGACCTTTAGTAAGTTCTTATAATCGGCAGTAGCTTTAATATCTCGGCATCCGTTATATTCTCCTCTAACGTTATCTTAGCCGCTTTACATCCGGTAGCTCTAGCGCCTCCCTTCGTTAATTAAGTCGATTTCCCTTCCGTAGCGCCCTTCCTAAAGCCTAACGTAGTCCCTTTTTAACGACGAGCCTAAAAGCTAAGCTCCCTTCCGGAGTATATTACCGAGGAGGGCGTTTATATTTACGCCGGAGACCCTCGCTTTATCAATAAAGTTATTAAGCTCCTCTAGCGTTTCCCCTCTCTCTAGAAAGATATAGGTATAGCCGTTATCTAACCCGGTAAAGAGCTTACCGTGCCTCTCGTCGACGGATAATAGTATTAGAAGATTGCCTAGCGTCCTTACCCGTAAGGACTCCGCGACTATACGATTATTAAAAAGACCTTCGATAAACTATACTAATAGAATCGCATAGAATAGACTACGTAACTAACGCCTTTCGTAGCGCTTGTTTTTATTATCTAGCGCACCTCTCGAGGTATTACGAAAGGCCGCGCCGTTATAGATATACGTAGAATAAACGGCGTTACGGTCCCTAACGCCTATCCACTTCCTCTTTAAGAGAGTATTATCGCTAAGCTACTAAGAGCTAAGTATATTACTATTATTAATATAGCTTCGTTCTTCTACTAATTTAGCGTACGGTGTGATTATCGCAACCGGTTTACTATTATAAGCTATTATAGGCTTAAGAACCTTACCGTTACGCTAATCGGGTTCCGAAGTAGCCCTACTTACGCCTAGCGATATATAGACCGCGTTCTTAGACCTTACTAAGCCTTCTCCCGCGCGTTTATCGACGAGATCGTAATTTATTCGCGTACTTAGGCAGATTATCTTCGTTACCTTTAAACTATTATAGAACTATTTAATAAGCTTAACCTAACTATATCCCCGACGAAAAGCTAGATCGGTTACCTATCCGTATACCTTCTCGGGCACTATGTCGATGCCTTTAGCATAAGTACCTTAAAGGACCGTATAGCCGCATTCGTAAAACTCGAGTTCTTAAATACCTTATAGAAACTCGAGCATTATATTAGCGTAGTAGGTTTTATACGATCGAAGATCCCTTACTTTAGCCCCCTTATTAAGCTACTCTAAGCCCGGGAGATATCCCTCCTCGCTTTAGGCCGCGCGTTCGGTAAAGTGACTAACGGGAACCCGAATCGACGTAAAGCTTTTATATAGAATACTGCCTTCCTACCTATAGCTACGGAGAAGCTATCCTTTTAGACCCTTTAAGGCGAAATTGCGTTAGAACGGATGCTATACTACCTTAACCCGGCTAAGAAGCTATTCGCCTAGATCGACGCCTCCCTCTAGCGCGGCTTCGGAGCGGTATTCTATTATCTCTTAGACGACTCCGTATAGGCTTTAGGTTAACCGATCCTAGTAAAATAGATAATGCCTGTGTGCTTCCTCTCTTAGGTGCTTACCCCCGCCGAACGGAACTATAGTCTATTTAAGCTAAAAGTCGCCTATCTCGTCTAAGTAATTAAGAAAATGCGAACTATAATCTAGTCGTTAACCCTACTGCTTATAGTCCTTACGGATTACTCCGCTATAAATTATATTTATAAGAAGCGTATACTCGATACTTCTAGCGCCGACCGTAGTAACCGCCGACTTATAGTTGCTTCTATCTACGTCTCGCAATTTAATCTAAAGATCTATTATATGCCCGGTAAGGATAACCTTATCCCTAACGCCTTAGGTAGACTAGCCGCCTTAGAAACGGATCTTATCCCCGACCGTTGCCGCCCCGACTATATAGCGCTTAACGACGTGCTACTTATGTCTAAAGCCGTTATAGATCTTAGGATAAAGACTTAATTCGTTATTAGTTATACCTTTAACCTATACTTCTCTAAGATTATCGGTATACTTTCCGACGACCTAGCTGCGCTAGCTACTACGGCTTCTACGCCCGACCCTAACGGCACTCGTCTTCCTCCTACACCCGTTCTAGGTGCCGCCTTTAGCTAGGAAGAGCGTAAGGCCGCCCTTCTACGCCTTAAAAGACGTAGTATTCCTTTCCTTCTTTAGGACTAGCTGCTTTATTACGAGGGTCGTGATAGCTACCTCCGCCTTTATGTCCCCGCCTCCATAGTATTACCTATACCAGCGGCCGCTTACGATGCGAAAAATCACCTCGGGACTACTCGTATACTATAGGACCTTAAGCGCTACTCTATCCGGAACCTAACTTCTAAAGTTAAGAAATATATTACGGCTTATAAGGCTTACTGTCTAGGATATATAGACCGCTAGCTACTCGTAGGCTCCTATAAGCCTATCTAAGCCCTAGTTTAACCTATATGTTTAATTAGAATAGACTTTATTATAGATATGCCTGTTATATCCTCCGCCTCTTCGCCTTAGGCTATCTCGAGCTTCGACACTTTTAACTAGCTGCTTATAGTAACCTGCCTAGCTAGCAAACGTTGTCTTTTAATCCCCGGAAACGCTAAGTACTCTACGACGAACTAGGGCGTATCCCTCTCTCGGCTTCTTTTGCTTATAGACTAAGGAATGCTATCTACTATCGCTATAACTATAGCATACTACCCTTAGGCCGATGGCCTAGTAGAGCGTCGTAATTAAACGGTCGAAACCGCATTAAGAATAGCCTATATCGAGGACCTAGACCTTAATTAGAAATTGCTTTTACCTACTCTATAATAGAACCTAAATTCGGCTTTTAACGCTAGCACCCGTATATCCGCGTATAACTATATCTTCGGTTACGATCTCCGCTCCCCTCTTGAGGCCGACGATATCTCCGTTGCGGATAACCTCCCCTATTTGCAGGAAGCGGTAAGACGATAGGCCGGTTTTACAATAGACCTCGCGGCGATAAAAGCCAAACGCCGTTACGACGGTAAGCATCGCTAGGTCCTCTTTTAAGCTAGCGATAAGGTATACCTTAAATTGCATTAGGGTTATTATAATCTATCTTACCCTGTAAAGAAATAGTCCCGTTAGAGGGAGGGGCCCTTCCTTATTAAAAGAATAGTTAACGACCTCGTAGCCGAGCTTAATTTACCCGCCTATATTCGAATCTATCTAGTTATTTCGGTAGAGTATTTAAAGCCCGCGTATAATAGATGCTTTAAGAAAGATAAACCTAGCGCGGTCGAAGTAGCGTAAGATCTCAATAACGCCCTAGGCTAGGGCGACGAGCACTACGAGCTCGAGCGTATACTTAAATCTCGCAAGCGCCGTATTAGCTGATTAAAAACCCCTATCACTAAGTATTAAGTCCGCTAGAAGGGCTAGGGGGCCGCTTACGACGAGTAGGTTCCCGCTAGCGCTATTTCCCGGGAAGCAATAGTAGAATTCGCCTTAAAGCGCATTACGCGTTCCGCCGGCGCTGCCCTAGCTACGATTAATTAAGGGACATCGATCCAATTGTTTAGTTAGGAAAAGATCCTATAGTAACGCATAGAGTAAATAAGCATAGATTAGAAGGATCGCGTTACGTTATTCTAAATTGTTTTTCCTTCTTAATTAGTTCTTTATTTTATTCTACTAAGGATAGTAGGGGCTCGTTTTTCAGGCCGGCATTATAATGCGCAAAGGCAGGGCACCTACTAGGTGCCTACGGATTAGTAGATAGTCCGGGCTCCGGCAGCCCTATAGATCGTAGGGCATGCCGGGCTACCTACAATTATTATCCTTCTTCTTACACACGTACCCTTTGCCTTATGCCTATCTTTCCCTACACTAACCGGTTACGCTTACGTTAAAGACCAAGCTACTTTCTCCTTTCTAATCTAAGGCCGTTACGCTAACGGCTTTAACGTAGGGCTCGCGGAGTTTTCTTACTCCGCCTAAGTCATTAAGGTCGCTATAAGTGCCTTGCTTAAGAATGCTTTCCTTAAGCCGTACTTTAGGAACGTCGACTACGGATCGGATATAATCCGCATCGGTATTCTCTAAGACTTTAAGATCCTATTTAATATCTATCGCCTTAGCCGGGATATTATATAACGCGTTTAAGCCGTCCGTAAGACCTTAGTTCCTACCGGTTAAACTATTATTATGCCCGCCTTTTAGAAGGAGATCCCTAAAGGCAGGCCGTACGCTTTCTATTCCTCTTATAACTTAGTAGTATATGCTATCGTAGATAACTCCTCCTTCCCTAGCGTCGCTATAGTTAATACCTCTACTAAGGACGTTATTATCTTACGTAAGTAGCGCTTTAGTTAAATCCTAGAATATTATAACTTAGGATTCCTCGCCGTTCTATTGTAAAAGTCGGCCCTCTAAGCCTTAACTACTGCTTTTATAGCTACCGTAGCTCTTAACCCTTATATAGCCTTTCCTTCGGCTGCCGACTCTTAGTAAGTCCCTATAGTCGGTAGTAGCTTTAATATTTCGGCATCCGTTATAATTTCCTCTTAACGTTATTTCGGCAGCTTCGCAGCCGCTAGCTCTTACGCCTCCCCTCTCTAATTAAGTCGATTTCCCTTCCGTAGCGCTTTTTCCAGAGCCTAACGTAGTCCTCTTTTAGCGCCGAGCCTAAAAGCCAAGCTCCCTCCCGGAATATATTATCGAAGAGGGCATTTATATCTACGCTAAAGACCCTCGCTTTATCGATAAAGTTATTAAGCTCCTCTAGCGTTTCCTCTCTCTTTAGAAAGATATAAGTATAGCCGTTATCTAACCTAAAAAAGAGCTTACCGTACCTCTCGTCGACGGATAGTAGTATTAGAAGATTGCCTAGCGTTTTTACCTATAAGGACTCTACGACCGTACGGTTATTAACGAAACTTTCGATAAACTTTACTAATAGAATCGTATAGAATAGACTATATAGCTAACGCCTTTTGTAGCGCTTGTCTTTCTTATCTAACGTACCTCTTAAGGCGTAACGAAAGGCCGCGCCGTTATAGATATACGTAGAATAAACGGCGTTATAGTCCCTAACGCCTATCTACTTCCTCTTTAGTAAAGCATTATCTTAGAGCTGCTAGGAGCCGAGTATATTACTATAATCGACGTAGCCTTATTTTTCTACTTATTTAGCGTACGGCGTGATTATCTATTGATATTATCGACTCCCCCGTTGCTTTCTATTGGGAAATCCCCGGTTCTTCCCTAGATTCTACTATAGAATTCCACGGGCTTCTACGGGAATTTACCCCGCACTTCTACGGTCCTCTACCATGGAATTCTAATTCCCTTCTATAGGAATCTCTTCTTGCTTCTACGGTCTTCTACCGTAGAAATCTAATTTCCTTCTACGGTCTTCTACTATAGAATTCTAATTCTCTTCCATAGCTTCTACCGTAGAATTTATATACCTACGGCTTCTACCGTAGAATTCACTAGTCCTTCTAATAGACTATTGCGTTATTGGTTTATTTATTACTGACTGTATAACTATTTGTCGTACGGATACGATTTATTGTTTGCGACCGGCGCTTCCGACCGGCGATTCCGTCCGACTCTTTCCTTTACCTCTTTTCCTTAGGTCTACGCGGCTGTTTTTATCTAAGGGATTTCCCTATATATAGAGATTAGTTAGCCCCCTTATTAGAAAAGACAAGAGCTATTATTCTTAGTGATTTGTATTATTTATAGCTTTTAATCCTTCTTTATAGGCTGTTTAAGCCTTAGAGCCTCTCTTCTTTTTTAATTGCTATTACCTAAATGTTAAGGACCTAACTAATTCGCGTTCGATAGTTATAAGCCCGGACGAACTTCTCTACGCATAGAGAGTTCTAACGGCTTATATTTCCAGCCTACTAACGCTACGACTTACGGTGGTAAAGCCTTTGCCTTTACATCTAGCGAATCGACTTATAGAGGACTAATATAATTCTTTTAAGGAGCGTTATTAATCTAGCGAATCGACTTAGGGAGGACTAGTTAGTACGTTTACCTTATTCTATTAGTGTTTTCCTACGCTTAGTTTAGTTTATACGGTTTAGTTATATATTTTTCCTACTTCTAACTACCCTTTTCCGGTAATTATACTATACTTTTACCTACGTTACTATATCTATTATAGCCGATATTACTTTAAAGACTATTTTAAATAGACTAGTATACTAAGACCGATAGATCTTAACGATTTAGAAATACACACTCGCCTAAGGGATTTAAGGGAAAATCAATCCTTCTATTACGCCTAAACTTTAGAAACCTTTATTACCTCTTCCTATAGAACTAATAGCTAGAATAGTTAACGCAGCCGTTACTAATATTGCTAGTTTATCTATAGAAGAACTTAAGAGGTTTAAGTTTCTTTTTTCCCGGTATCGTACGTTGCTTTAAGCCTATAAAGACTAATAGAAATCTCTTACGTTAATCTAATAGTTTATCGTTTAAAATATCGGGAACTACTATTTAACGATTGCCTACGAATATAAGGTTTCTAAGGAATTAGCTCTACTATAGCAGCGTATAAAGCCGACGTCGTAGACGTAATAGAAGACTATTCTTACGCAATTCTATACTATTTTAAAAGCATTAGACCGGACGGATATCACGATATAGATTTCTAACTAGCAGAAGGTCCTTACTAACGCCCGGCGAATTAAGTTGCCGGAATCGGAAGGTCTCCGGGCTATATAGCTTTTTCTTAAGGCTATTTAGCTACTTTCCGGTCCCTTCGTAGAATACTAGATAAATAAGATAAAGAATAACGCTAGACTAGATAAGCTAGGATAAAGAGAGTTATTCCCCGACGGATTTAAGATATCCGAACTTTTCGAGCGCTTATAGGCCTTAAAGGCTATAACTAAAGCGCTAAAAACCAACGCTTTTGCAAAGTTCTAAGGCTACGGAATATAGTACCTAGCCGCGGAATCTATTAATAAATTAGCAACTACTTTAGCAGCTACGTCCTTAGATAAATATAAAGGCAAGAAAAAGGATAGTCCGCTATATATTTACGGAGAACGATACTATTTCCGATAGTATTATTACTTTAACCCTTCTATTCGACTTCTATCTTAGAAACCTAATAAAGATATCTAAAAGACTATAGATAATTTCCTAAAAGTTCTAGCTAATAAGGCTAGAGTTAACGCTATACTTCTTCGCGACGAAGAGTAGTAGGAGAATAATAAGGCTAAGACGAAGACGGTATAAGCTACGGCTGCCGCTAACGTTCTTACGACCTTTTTACTACTAATTGCTCTATAGACTACCGTAGAATACCTATTAAAGAATTCTTTTATTATAGATTTAGGGTCTAATAGATATATTTGCAATAATAGGGAGCGTTTCTATAACTTCTAGCCTTCTTCTAAGTAAATACTTATAGGCAGTAGAAGCACTCTAATTCGTAGGATAGGCACGGTGTTTATACGCATTTCGACGGGCACTTTTTAGCTTAGTTAAGTAGTATATATCCCGTCCTTCTATACGTCCCTTTGTTTACTTTGTCTTTTTTATAAGGCGAATCTTTCGTAAAACCCGTAGACTAGATAGATCTCTTCTTTAACCCGCACTATTTATATAACGGAGCTAATTTACAACTAGTATATTATCGAATATAACTTATTAATACCTTCTACTACGCTTCTAACTATTGCAACTATTGCTTCCGTTCCTTCTATAGATTCTACCGTAGAAACCCCGGTTATAGCACCTTTTTCGGCTACTATACCGGACTCTATACTAATAAGTATAGAGGAACTTTCTCTTTAGCACTAACGACTTAAACATCCGAATAATAAGGCGCTTTCGAAAGCACTCGGAATACTATAGTCGGTAACCTTCGATAAGATAATCTCCTATAAGTCTTATAAACTTACGTAGGCTAAGCGAATTATTAACCGCGAACCGCCGCTTAAGGCGATATTTCCCTTTTCTTAGGTATTTTACGATATCTTTTCTATATATAAGAGTTATAATAATAAGAACGTTATATTTCTTATTAAGGATAACTATACGAAGCTTATTTTCCTATATACGCTTTTAAACGCTTCTATAGACGAGCTGATTTTATGCGTTAAGAGCCTAGGTCGGTATATTACCTAATAGTTCTTACTTTCTATCGGTATAATCTATCGGGATAACGACTAAGCCTATTATTCTCTTGTCATGCATAACATTGACTACTTCGTGCGCCCACCCCCCGCCACCAAAGTGGTGCTCCCGGTAGTTATCTGGCAGACGGGCTTGCCTTCGTCGCCTTGCTTATCATGGACAGTAAGTTCCCCTCGCCTCTGGGCAGACCGCCCCAGCCGGGTCCCATAAACACGGGACTCCCCTCTCCCCAGCGCCCGTTGGTAGTTGGAGCCTCCAAAGCCTCGAACCCCCTCACCGCAAAGGCGACGGCCATTCTGTCCACTTCTTATTCCGATTTCGAGTTCCGCGAAGCTCTATCCCTGCTCGACGATCGAGGCATCGAGAACAATGCGAAGACTAGACGCCAGATCCGGCTAAGCATACACAAGGAGGTCATTGACAGCAACGGAGCCATCATCGACGAGTTCGGGCATGTCGCTGAGGTTGGTTGACTGAACCCTGAAGCAATTGCACGGTAGCTTTATACTAACAAGACTGTACTAGCAACTGCGTCTCATTGGAACCACTCTCGGGAGGATGGATGCAGGATACGATGCTATAAAGAGCCACATCATTTCCGCCCACACGGGCACACTCCCGGTGCTCACAGAGGCCGCGTCACTCCTCCAACGAAGAGGTGAGGTGGAGATGAAACAAAGGGTTTTCACTGCCTTCAGGGATCACTTCGTGATGTCAGACGCCGAGGTTGCAGCCCTGACTTCAACGGCGGAGCCGGTTGACGAGAGATTTTTCCAATCTCTTGCGAGGGCGAAAAGAATCATCCAGGACTGCGAAATACTGCTCGGTTTCGAAAAACAAACGCTTGGATCCGACCTGGTGGAGCAGAAGTCCAAGTACATCGATTTTGGATTCCAGAGGCTATACAAATGGGTTCAACGAGAGTTCAAGTCGCTGAATCTTGAGAATCCGCATATGAACTCGGCGATTCGGCGCGCTCTACGTGTGTTGGCAGAGCGCCCGTCTTTATTCCAGAACTGCCTCGACTACTTTGCCGAGGCACGGGAACGTATCCTCTCGGATGCTTTCCACATTGCACTGACTGGTAATGCATCATCGGGCGAGGAGGATGCATCGCTCAAGCCCATTGATCTCGCGGCGCACGACTCCCTCCGCTACGTGGGCGACATGCTAGCATGGATTCATTCGGCAGCTGTTAATGAGCGCGAGGCCCTAGAGGTTTTGTTCGTCGCAGAAGGTGAGGAACTCGCAAAGGGGATGAAGTCGGGGCGCCATACTGAAATTTGGTGCCTCGTGGCAGACGAGGGTGACGACGGCGAGTTCAACGCACTGAAGGCTCTCAACGACTTGGTTGACCGGGATGTTGCGGGTGTATCCCGCATTCTCCGGCAGAGGGTAGAGCAGGTGATACGCTCCAACGAGGAGACTATTACGGCCTACAAACTGGCCGCGCTCATCATTTTCTACCGCGTTACGTTTCAAAAGCTTCTTGGGATCGGCTCCAATCTGTTCGACTGTGTTGAGAGCCTTGAGAAAGAGGCATTGCGACAGTTTCGGGCCCTCGTCAGAGATCACATCGCCGCTCTGGAGGTTGAGTTTCAGCAACCGCCATCGGAGCTTGGCCCGCCCTGGTTCCTCAGTAACGCACTGACGCGGTTGGAGGCGATAATGAAAACCTTCGAGTCATCCCTCGCCGCATCTGAAGATCGAGAGTGCGAGTTCACAAACGTCCTTGTCGAGGCATTCCAGCCTTTCATGTCAGGATGCGAGAACATGGCTATGGCAATTGAGCCGCCCAGCAATGCCATATTCCTCATCAACTGCAAGCTCGCTGCAGCCAAAATACTCAAAGGTTTCGACTTCACGCGTGGTGAGGCAGCCCGGATTCGAGAAGGGATAAGCAGCGAAGTCGGAAAGCTTGTTGCATTTCAGCACCACTTCTTCTGCGGCGGCTCTGGACTCGGGCCGTTGCTTGAAAGGGGACAAGGTGCGTTGAATGACTCTGAGAAAGAGGCGAACAAGGAATTGCTCGAACGAGCAAGTCGGCAGCTCGATAAGTTTCTACCATCTGCGTTAATAGACGCCATCGAGAATCTAAAGCATTTGCAAGATCTAACGCTTGCACGCGATATTACGGAAGCGGCCGCAAGCCAGTTCTGCGAGGATTTCCAGAGGTTGGAAAATCTAGTCGAGGAAAGAGATAGAAAAGCGAGAGAAGCTAATAAGTCTGGGCTACGCTCTGTGTTCCCAAGAACAACAGCAGAGATTAGAGTCCTATTATTATAGGTTCTTTCTTATTAGTATAATTAAGGCAGCGGGTACCTTGCCTAGTATTAAAACTAAGTATGACTATTTTTATAGGTAAGAATCTCTATTTATATAGGAAATCTACTTTTTATATATTAACCCTACGCTAGCTAACCCTATACACCTAGCCCGCGCTACCTAAATTAAGTATAGCGCTATAGCAATTAAAAGGCTCGCGTAATACCGTAGAAACTTATAAAAGTCGGACGGTCTTAGCTATATAGGGAAGTAGGGCCCTTATAGGTCTTAGTATTAGTAGGGCTCTCTACGGTAAGCAGCCGGAAGCGAACCTATCGCACGTGTGATAGTATGCTGTTTAGGTTCTTATTGTCTTGTCTTCTAGCTAGGAAGGAAGAGGGGAAAGGGGGCCCCTTTATAGGTAACGTAGCCTCGTTGCACGCACGTGTTTACGTAGGATTACGTGGCTGTAACTGCCTCATACGTATCCCTTATCCCTTATTCCTACACTAGCAGTCTTTATAAGATCGTAGAAACATTAGCCTAAAAGAACGTAGCAATAAGGGTCGTAATAAGGGGCTAAAAAGGGATCTATGGCCTGGTTAAACGGGCCGTATTATTATTATACATCCGGCTTTTTAACCTTACAACAGCCTTATAAACAGCCGTAAAACGTATGGGAAAAAGAACGTGGAAAAACTGTATATTAGGTCACGATGCCTAATAAATACAATTCGTAAATATAAATCGCAAAAAGGGGCAAAAGAGAGCGTTAGGAAGCATTAAGCTTCGGGGCGAAGTAGAGCAAGAGACAGAGTTATCTTCGGGCCGGGAAAAAGAGCGTGAAACGAAGCGTGAAATAGAGCGTGTTTAGACCGGGAAAGAACGTTGCCGGAGCGTATTAGGGTCGGCACATAACGTTGCCGGGGCGAAACAGGGCTTGTTTCGGTGCTTGTTTTAGGGCACTAAAAGGGGAAGCAAAAGAGGGAATAGGGCGCCGAAAAGGGGAAGAACAGGGCGCCGAAGAAGGGAAAAACAAAAACAAAGCAGGGAATACACTCGCAGTCTTTAAACAAGGAACAAACAGGGGCACAACGAACAAAGATCGTAAAGAACGTTATCTCGGCCACTAGGGGGCATTAGTTAGGGCCAACTAGCTAAACGCATCGGTCCCGTCGTCCTTATTATCCTCTTCGGCTAGGATGTAGCCTTATTAACGTCCGTAGCCTCGTCCGTACGGCTGACTAGGACCGGGTCTCGAACCTCGTATAGATCTAGAACGACCTCTTGCACGTCCGTATTAGTTGAAAGATTAGACGGGTCGGCGTGCGAGGTGCGTTTCGAGGGACGATCGTAGGTCCGAAAACAGCTCTTTAATTCGTAGGGCCGGGCGGAAAAGGGCTAGTTCTAGCTCCGGAACGCTACGGTAGGCCCGGACGAGAGTCATTCGCAAAGGGACGTTAGTCTCCGGGTCCTAGTCTGCGAAGGAACTACTAAAGGCGCGTTAAATAAGCTATAGTCTATTAAATAGTAGCTCGAGGACTTTAGGCAAGGGCTTTTTAGGATGCTAGGCTTAAAGCCTTAGGAACGTCGTTATAGTCTACGCCGTAAAGTACTATTCGTAATTAACGCCTATATCGAAGTAGCGTTTAAGGGTATCGTATACGGCCTAGAACAACGCATCCTAATTAACGTGCTAGATATAGTAGTCTTTAGCATAGCCGGTGAGAATTTAACTAACTAGGCCGTAGAACTAGCCGAGGGCGACTCGTAGGCTATAATAGGTCTATATAAAGAGCCGGACTTTATTATCGAGGATATCGTATAGGTCTCCTATATAGCTCTAGTCTTTCTTCCACGCCTTAGTGAATTACAGCACGAGGTCAGCGTCCGTATAGACGTTCGGGACCTCGGGCGGCGGCATTGTTATATATGCCTTAAGGGGGAATTCGGCAGGGATAGCAGGGACGGGAGCGACGGCAGGAACGCGAGGAACGGCGGCAGGAACAGCGGCAGGAATCGGGGCAAGAACGGCGGCAGGCTGGTACTAGTTAGCGGCAGGCGGGACGATGAACTCGGGGTGCCGGAACCGGTGACTTGCCGGATAGACCGTGTGTTGCGGAGCCTGGGGAACCTGGGGAACGACGTTGGGGACTTGGCCGGGGATAAAGGGGTCGGGAATAACTAGTAGCGGCGGGCCGGAAACAACGGGCGAAGAAACAACGGGTGGTAGAACAATAGGCGATGACGGCGGCGGAGCTATTATTGCGGCAGCGACTGACGCTGCGGCGGCGGGCGGCGACGATAATAACAATCTAGCAGCTTCTTAAATGCTATTAGAGGCGGACGAGGGTAGTACCATTAAAGCGGCGGCAGGGAAAGGCGAAGGCGGCAGCGAGGTTGCGGCAGCGGCTACTATAGCGGCTTTTCTTTCGGTCCTAGCCGTGTAGGCTTCCGTGCCCTCGTCGAAGCGGGTTGCTAGGAACTTATCGTCTAGCTAGGTTAGTAGTTCTTCCGCGGTCTAAAGCATTACGAGCTAGGGCGTAAGGGGTCCGTTCTTACGGCCTATGTAGATCCCTCGCCTCTATACGAGCGTTCGTAATGCTTTCCTAAAGTCCCGTTAGACCGTATTCTAAGTGGCCTCGGTCTAGCCCTCGAAATAGTCTCGGAAGTAGTCGAGAAGCTCGTACCCTTAGATATATACGTCGAATTCCGTGTGCACTATAAAGCGTGCGACGTACGTAGTTGCAGTAGCTTAAGTCGGGATTAAGGCATCTTAAGCTCCTTCGCTAGGGCGGATATCTTCCTCCTAAAGGGCAAGGTCGATATGCTTATAGAGGGTCTTATAGACTCTAACGCCTCTTAAAAGGGTCGTAAGCTAGTCGACGGGGGCTAATATCGTATGGCCTTCCGGGGTGTTTTTATTAATAGAGGCTTAAAGAAGCAAGCGGACTATATATCTTTGTCGGGGTAAAGTAAGTCTATTGCTAGGCCGAAAAAGGGCGTAGCTGTATTCTTATAGGTCTTACTTTAGGGCGGTAAAGAAGAATGCAGCGGTAAAAAAGAAAACAACTAGCTTAAGGCAGAAAGCGGCAAAGGTAAAGAATAGAGGCATATACTAGCAGTTCTTTAAATAGCAAAGAATAACTAATAGGCCGGGCTTAAAGTAGCAAGCGGACTATATATATAGTGCCGGGCTTAAGGGAGCAAGCTTACTATATATAGTGCCGGGTCGGAAGACGGCGGGGTGTCTATTATAGCGAGGGTCTTCGCAATAGTCTTATAGGAAGCAGGCAGCGGGCTTTTAGATAATCAAATAGCTAGTGTTAATCGAATGTTTGTCGGGTCGCGAGGGTCTTCGCGATAGTTGTCGGTATAAGCAGCGGGCGCGATTCGGGTCGTTATAGTAAGAGATCTAATCGGTAATCTAGTAGGATATCTTAAGCAGCGTTAAAGGGTTTACGATACCTGCCTTTAGGGCAACGGGGTCGATGAGGATACTTAGAGAAGATCTAGACGGTAATCTAGGAGGATTCTTCGTAAGTAACCTAAAGGGTCGTTGCTGCCGGGAGCGGGTAGTAGGCTCGTCGCGTTAGGGACGCACTATCGGAAGGGATCTAAACGGTAATCTAGACGGGTCTCTTTTAATAGTTAGAAGGGATCTAAACGGTAATCTAGAAGGTCCTTTATTCTTAGCATAGATAATCTTTCCGTCGACTAAGTCGCTATAGTCTGCGAAAACAGCGATGCTAATCTTTAAAGATTAAGGGGTCTGTCTCTTTTACTTAGCTAATCTGTGATTAAGCGTTTTAGTTACTAATTAGTGTTAGTAGGGCTCTCTACGGTAAGCAGCCGGAAGCGAACCTATCGCACGTGTGATAGTATACTGTTTAGGTTCTTATTGTCTTGTCTTTTAGCTAGGAAGGAAGAGGGGAAAGGGGGCCCCTTTATAGGTGACGTAGTCTCGTTGCACGCACGTAATCACGTGGGATTACGTGGCTGCAACTGCCTCGTACGTATCCCTTATCCCTTGTTCCTATACTTAGCGCTACTAAATTTATATACGTTATATACCTTTAATACGTTATATACGTTAAGGCTTGCTCGGGCTAGTGCGGATAGATATACTACTAATATAAATTTAGTAGCGCTAAGACCTATAAGGGCCTTACTTCCTTAGACCGCTAAGACCGTCTAAATTTTATAAGTTTCGATTATTATAGTATTAGGTTATATTATATATTATCCTATATAACCTCTATATTATATAGAATATTACTATTTGCCTTAGTATAAATCTCTATTTACCTAAGTGATATTTTTTCTATAGCCTACGTATACCCCGGAAAACGCTTAACCCCCCCGCGCCTAGCCGCGCCTATACGAATACAGTGCGCATTTATAGCAGGCCGTAGACTAATTCTTTACGTACCCGTTAGGACCTGAGGGCCTTCGTCCCTTAGTTAGGTACAAATTAGCCGGACACGCCCTTAATTGCCGGACAAAAATTTCGCGGGGAGCGGCGGGGGTAGATATACCTTAAGGCGCCTAAGGGTTCTTTTTTATTTAAAAAGTACCTTAAATAGCGATTTATTATATAAAAAAACTAATAAGTAGTTTTCCTTTTTCTTCTTGCTTCTATTATATATAAAGCTTCTTTTCTTATATACGCTCTAAGAGTAATTATAGCCTATTTTAAGTAAGTACCTCTAGTTTTTAATAGTAATAAATTCTTCTTTAAAAGTAAAAATTAACTAATTTATATATCGATATAAAGCTTACGTAATAGCCTAAAAATAATAGCATTAAAACGAGAAAATATTAAAGAAAAATAAATATATCTTATAAGAATATTTAAAAAATGCTTTTTTCGAGTCTTTAGTCACGTGGTAAGTACCTTTATATACTATCTAGTAGGAGAGATACTAAATTTTGTCCGGCGATTAGGAACGTGTCCGGCTAATTCGGACCCAACTAAGGGACGAAGCGTCCCTTAGTTCCCAACGGGTACGAAATATCCGTCTACGGCTCGCTCCCGGCTGCGTGACCTGCTGCGTGCCCTTTGCTGCGTGCCCTCTGCTGCATGCCCTCTGCTGCGTGCCCTCTGCTGCGTGCCCTCTGCTGTGTGCCCTCTGCTGTGTGTACGGCTCCTTGATATATGCTGCGTGCCCTGCCCTCTGCTGTGTGTGCGGCTCCTTGATGTATGCTTTGTGCCCGGCTCCCGACTGCGTGCTCTGCTGCGTGCTCTGCTCCTTAATGTATGCTTCGTGCCCTGCTGCATGCCCTCTGCTGCGTGCCCTCTGCTGCGTGCCCTCTGCTGTGTGTGCGGCTCCTTGATGTATGCTTCGTGCTCTGCTTGCCCGGCTGCGTGCCTTGCTGCGTGCCCTCTGCTGCGTGCCCTCTACTGCGTGCGCGGCTCCTCAATATATGCGATTTAACGATGCGATTTAACGATGCGATTTGTTAACGATGCGATGCGAAGAATTAGCCTACAGCCTGCTAGGCATGCGCACTGTATCTATATGGGCGGGGGGGGGGGGGGGGGGGGGGTTAGGCATTTTAAAGGGGTACCCGAAGTATTACTTTAGCAAATAGAGATTTATACTTAGGCAAATAGTAATACTTATTATATATATAGACCTTTAGACTTAGTCTATAGCTATATTCCTTTATAGATTAATAATTATTATATACCCTCTTTAATATACTAAAGGGTATAATAGGTTATATAATAAAAGGACCCCGCTACCGTAGGGTTATATTACTAAGTACCCCGCTACTATAGGGTTACCTAATAGCGACCTAGCTATTAAAAGGTTATATAATAGAGACTAAGACCTACTATATATAGAGTACTTAGTTACTTTATAGTATACCGTATGTTAATAGATCTCTATTAATACACTAGGCACTAAGAATGTATGTATAAAGAAGGATAATTCTATTAGGTAGGCGTAAGCCCCGGGAGCTAGGAATAGCTCCCTGCTATCTTATCTATAGCTAATTATATTAGCCCCGGCATATAGTATAGAGGATGCTTTATATATATTAGAATGCCGGCTCGAAAAAGAAAACACTACTGCCTATAGCAGTTATAAATACAATCCTAATTAGGCAATTAAGAGGAATACTCCTATTGCCTAAATCCTTCCTTTTATTCTTATAAGTTATGCTTATACCTACTAGTATATAACGACGATAAGGGGTGCCGTCGCGCTAATAGCAAAAGCCACTAGTAATATTAATTATATTACTGCCCCTTACGTATACCTTATAAAGCCGACTACGGCGCCCCTCCGTATCGCACCTTATACTTATCCCCTCTTTAATAGCAGCCTGTCCTAGGCTGCACGTGTCCCCGCACGTGACCTAGCGCGCTATAGGCCTCGGAGTCCCGCAGGCAGGGATAACCTAATGCACGTTGACCTAAGGCGTAGATGCCATCGTCGCACTACGTGCGCCGCCTCTACGGTACGTAAGCTGCGCCTACGCCGATGCACCTGCCTTACAGCCGCTACCTAGCCCCTTTCTTTAAAGGGTCTCGAATAGAGAGGCTGTTAATTAATATTATAATTGTAACGACGACGAGGGGTGCCGTCGCGCTAATAGCAAACGCCACTAGTAACATTAATTATATTACTGCCCCTTACGTACACCTTATAAAGCCGACTATAGCGCCCCTCCGTATCGCACCTTATATAGTAATTATTCCTCTAATCGTTCCTTCTGCTAAGCGGCCTTCTTGCTTCGTATAGCGCGTGCTAGAGGGCGACCCTAAAACTCCGTAATAGCTTTAGCGGAGACCTAGTCAGCTCGGACCTATTAGTTATATATAGTAGCCTATCCTTTCTATCGTACGAGATATTCGGTTATAGGTTGCTTTAACCGACCGATGCGACGAATACGGATGTCTATTAAGCGCTCGACCTCGTAGTGCTAGTCTCCTTTATTAAGCGCTTATTCGATATCGCGAGTAGCATCGATAGGCCTAGGCTCGAGCTTAACGTAATGCCCTTCGTGCGCGAGCTTAAAGTGCTAAATAGAGACGACTAGGTGGATTCTAACTTAGCTAAGGAGGTCGAGTTCCGCTGCGAGGTTATTAACTATACGCTTAATAACGAAAGGGCCTTCTCGTTGCCGCGACTATTTCTTTAGCGGCTAGCTAGGCTTATAATAGCCCGTATATAGCTTTAGGTAGACTTTATTACTAGCTTTAAGAAGAACCGGCCGTTATTTCGCGTTATACTACTGCTTAGCCTTTATAGCTACTAGGTCTATAGCTAGGCTCGCTTATCTACGTATAACTTCTCGCAAGTAGGGTAGTTCGTCCGTAGTAGTGCCTAAGATATTATCGGCAGCTTCTAACGGTCTATGTATATTAAAGCCGAAGATAGATTTATAGGCGGAGATCTTCGTACTAGCGTTAAATACCGTATTTAGATTCTACTAAAGGGCGGGGATTATTGTCTTTTAATCTAGGCTAAGATCCTTAATATAGGACATTCGTAGAGCGGTCTCTACGGTCTAGTTACGCCGTTCGGTAAGTCCGTTAGCCTATAGGTAGTAGGCGGTAGTTATTGCAATTTTAGTGCCGAATGCGCTTTAAAGGCCTTTCTAAAAGTCGGATATAAATTTACGATCCCGGTCGCTAATAATAGTTCTTAGTATACCCTAATCGGAAAGAAGCAACTAACGGGCTAGGCTTTAAGCCTAGTCCTTTATACCGTATTTAGCGTTGCCTAGGATTAGTAAGCATCTTTTGCTAGTTAAGTAAGTAACTATAAGAAGTTAGTTAAAGATATTAAAGCCTAGGATCTACTATAGGGAGCTTGCTAAAGGTAAGGGCGGTATATCGGTTATAAAGTCTATCGCGATACTCTATATTAAAAGTAGCGGGGGGCGAATAGGCTTATAGCTGCCGGTAAGGGTCTAACGGTCTATTTAGCTAAGACAATAGGCTTTATAAGCCGCTATATACTTCTTTACCTAATGGGTAACTCCGCGAATTAAGTATATCTCTAGGTCCTTAATTATATAGACGACGCTAAAGTAGTTCTTATCGTTATAAGCTACTAAGATTATAGATAGGACGAAGGCGTTAGGGATATATAGCCGGGTAAAGCCGTCGGGGCCTTTATAGTATAAAAGCTTATCGACTATAAAGAACGGTATACCGCGGCGCTTAAGCTATGCTTTCGTTTATACTATAGAGTTAGCGACTATATCTCTTTCTAAGGGCGAGGAAAGACTCTTAATAGCGTCCTCGCTATCTACGATTATTTAAAGTATTCGCTTATAGTAAGGGTTATTATCGTAGGCGACGGCGAATTCCTCGTGTTTTTTAGGAGCTATAATAGCCTCGGAGGCTATAAGCATATCGTTAAGTATAGTAAAGTCGGGACGACGATAATTAAGCAGCTAGTCGGATTCCTCGGCTAGTAGGCGACTAAGGGCGTCGGGGATAAAGTTCTTCTTGCTCAAGAGGTAGTAAACCTCGATATCGTACTTAGAGAGGTAAATTAAGGCTATAACTAAGCGACGGTTAGCTTAGTCTATGCTAAAAGTATCGAGGGTCTTTTTAGCGACGATCTACTTAATCGCGGAGTAATTAGTTAAGACTACGAGCGGAAGGGTTAACGACTATACTATAGTACGTATCTTCTTCGCAGCCTATACGAGATAGGCGACCTTTAGTTCTAAGGGACTATAGGACTACTCGGCTCTTGTTAGAGTATAGGAGAGGAAGTAGATAGGCATAATGGCTTTAACCGGAATAGGCTAGCCTAGCTGCTAAACGGTGCTATCGCGGAGATAGAAAAAGACGGCTGTAAAGCCTTACTATAAGGAGGCGTTAATCTAGTAAAATAGCCTCTTCTATAGGTCTATATAGTGAATTATACGGCTAAAAGTAATTTCCTTCTAAAGGGAGGCGAAGGAGGAAAGCTCGGCTAAGGTCGGCTAGAACGATATAACTCGCATATAGGACTTTCGCTTATTAGGGTTCCCGTTCTTAACCTTACCGATTAAGCGACCTTAGGCTAGAAGACTAGTCTTACGATCCTATAGAGGGGCGATAGAAGCGCCGTAGTACGGGATAAGGTTGCGAATATACCCTATAGCGCCTATATAGTGTTTAAGAGCGGCGAGATTATCGGGAAATAGAAGCTTTATAAAGGCGGTAAGCCTATGCTTCGTAGTACTTATCCTAAACGCGTCGATACGAAATCCGAGTAGCTCTACGGAAGGGTAGCCGATCTAGCTCTTAGTAGGGCTTATAGATAGATTAAGCGATGCGAAAAGCTTAAAGATAGCCTTAAGATATTTAAAGTATTCCTCTTCCGTAGCGGAGTAAATAACAATATTCCTAACAAACGCACGGCTATAGCCTTAATGCGGATAGAGAACTCGGTCTATATAGCGTTATATATACGCTAGACTATTACGAAAGCCGATAGGTGCAACTATTAAGCACTTTAGACCTCGATGACTTATAATAGTAAACCTGCCTTAATGCTTAAGTTTAACTTAAAACTAATAGAAGAAGGCGGAAGCGTCGATAGCAGTTATAAAACGGGCGCTTAAGAGCTTAGCAATAATAGAGCTTTGCAAAGGCAGAAGGTAGGAATCCGGAATAGTAATACTATTAACTACACGTAGGTTAATAACGACTTAGCCTTTAGTCTCGCCTTAGGCTATGCGCTAGACTATAAAGATAGGCGCTGCGAACGGCGTTAGCTCGTCGGCCTACTTTAGGCGACCCTGCTTATAAAGTAGGTTAAATATATCGTCGATAACCTTCCTATCGCGAAGCCCTTATAGGTAAGGCCTTTAAGCGATTCGTTTTTCGTGCTAATTATTAATTAAGGGGATTGTTAATTCCTTTCTAAGTTCTACGACGGCGGTGCCTATATCTCGCTAGAGCTAGGAGTATTTCCTAAGAAGCTTTTTAACGCGGCGTACGAAAGAGGGGCTATAGTCGAAAATATAAATACCCTTTTTAGTGTATTTCTCTTAAAGCTTTAGTAAGCGCTAAACGTACGTTTAGTATAGAATACGGCTAGAGAAGAGATCCTCGATTCTATCCGCGGCGTCTATCTCGATAGCTACGGCAGCTGCTATTACGTTAGTAGCAGCTACTACGAGGTTTTAGCGAACCTTAGACTACTTAGCGGGTCCTTCCGAAGAAGCTATAACGTAGGCGTAGATAGAGTCGGATAGGGAAGGCGTCGGAGAAGTGCCTAGAATAAGAGCTTCTACGGGTTAAGGCAGGGCGGGAGGCTATAGATACTTAAGGACCTCCTAAGTAAGCGGGAAAGTGCTCGCAACGTTAACCGATAAATTAACGGAAGAGGTAGCGGTAGTAATAGCGGTTCCTACGGAGGAGGATAGTATAATAGCGGCTTTAAGAGCGGGTAAGATTGCCATAGCTAGTATTAGAGCCTTTATAGCTGATTTCTAAGACGGGGCGGCAAAATAGCTAGACTCCTAACACTCCTATATCTAGCTAAGCTTCTGCTTGCGCTTAATAACGAGGTTAACGTTAGTGCTATTAATAATAAGAATAGCGGGAAGAGATTTAGCATCGACGATACTATAAATAGTATTAGCGTAAGAGGCGAAGACAGTATAGACGCGGTCCTTAGGAAGTTCTTTCTAAGATATAGGGACTATAAGGGTAGTGCCGGGCGGTATAATAGTCTTTCGGACGGCCTAGATATAGCGAACGACTTTACGGGGCTATTTATAGATATCGAATAGGATTTTAAACCCGTTAAGCACTCTAATACGAATAACTTCCTTATTATAATTAAGGGATCCTCGGTATAGCTTAAGGAAGGCATTGCCGAGAAGTACGCCGGCCTCTACTTTAGAGACCTGGGTAGAGTAAGTAAATTTAGCTATAGCTGCTTAAGCGGCCTAGCTAGCTATTATACCTCGCGCGTAGAAGGAGAACGTAGCCTAGTCCTCGCAAAAGGAACGACCGTTAACTCCGTTAATAGTAACGGGAGGCTTCTTCTCGACGGTATAGTTAAGAGTCTAAAGAAGGTCGCGATTAATTATAGGCTTACTATAGCTAGAGTCGGGGCAAACTTAGACTTCCTGCCTACCGGGTTAGGCAGAGACCTTAATCCTTATATAAGAGTATAAGTGCGGCGGGGAATCCTAATCCTATTAGGGCTCCTCGGCTTTAGCTTCTAGGACTTAATCTAGTCGGGGTGCCGTAGTAAGCGCTGCGTGAAAAATAGGCTCCTTAATAATAGGTGCGGGAAGAATAAGCTCTAAGGCGGCGGGAGCATTAAGCTTAATAATAATAGGATCGGTAACGTTCCCTATAGTAATAGGAGGGGATTTCTTATACCTAAGAAGGAGGTAAGAGAAGAGGGCGTTGCGAGAAAGAAAAGAGGTCTTATAAACCTTATAGGTTAAAGGCTTAAGCGCGCGCTCTTTACTATAGAGCTATTGCTTAGATATATAGTAGTTAGTATATACATACTCCTTAAGTACGGAGGCGAGGGCGAAGGTACGGTCGTAGGTGCTATATTTAAACTTACCGGCCCGTTCGGTAAGGTAACGGGAGTTTATATAGCCTACAAAGTTAGCCTTTAAGGAGGCGTAAGACAACGCGTCGTCCTAAGAGTCGTTTAAGTATAGCTTGTTACTAGCTTTATCGCCGTTAAAAGCAGTCTTCTTATCGCTTAAATATTTTAACTTAAAACGCACTTTCTTCTTATTATTATTACCCTTATATTTACCTTAGCGGTATTCCGTTCGGTTATTTCGTCGGTCGTCCCGGCGAGGGTAACGCTTATCGTAGCGTAGCGGGCGTAAGCTTAACTAATTACGGTTATTACCTAAGCTTTGACCTTTAGGGCTACGGTTACGATTATAACCTTAGTCCCGATCCCGACGGTTATTCTCACGGTAGTTATTGCCTCTATTACCTTAACGATAGTTATCGCGACGATTATCGCGGCGATTGCGATTATAGTTACCCTAACGGTAACTATTATTACGGCGACGGTTATTCTAACGATAGTTATTATCCCGACGGGAAAAACTACCGCGGCGAGAACGGTCTTAGTCTCTAGAGATATATAGCTTAAGGGAGGCTATAATAAGGGGCTTTTATTCCTTAATAATGCGAATCTATTTATCGATCGGGGTCTTTTTTATAGGAATAGGAAGAAGCGAGGAGATCTAGACGGCAATAAGAGGATAGATAGCCTTAATGATTTAGGCATCTTTGCCTATCTTAAGTTAGCGGGCGAGCGAAACCTTTCTCTAGATCTACTACGCGAGAGTAATAGAGCTAGAGGACTATATAGATATCGTATACCTCTCCCTATAAAGTTCCTTTAAGACATCGGCGTTAGGACGCTTAAAACGCTTAGTTAAGAACTTATAGAAGGTTCTAAGAGGGGAGGAACTAAGGATATCGCGTTATTCCGCTATAAGCTTACTTATATACTATATAAGAGCTTCTCTTACTAAGAAGGAGAGGTAATATAAGCAAAGGGCGAATAAATCCTCGTCTTAGTAGATCCTTAGACGCTTTATAAAGAGATAGACGTTTATATAGATATTCTTTCTATCGCTAAGAGCGATAATGCCTAGGTTCTTTAGATTATACTTATCTAGGTTAAAAGTACTAATATTATCCTATTTAAGGCGTTTAATAACGGCCTTATCGTTATAGGCCGAGGAGGAGGTATAGCTCGCCTCGCGGTGCCTACGTAGATTCGGATAGGACTTTAAGGGACGGCGGATAAAGCTATTATCGGATCTAGATAAATTATCGTTATTATTATCCGAGTCCTTTTATTAACGAGAGTAAAAGGCCTACGAATACTTAGATAACTTAGACTAAAGAGAGTAATATAGAACCTAAGGTTGCTCCTTAGAGTAATACTACTATCTAATAGAGCGTTACTTAGATAAGCGAAGTATTCCTTACGGACAAAGAGGAGGCTAGTCCTCCGATTAACCGTTAGAAAGGTCTCCGTCGATTATTTACGGGTTAAAAGGCACGGCTTAAACTAGCCGATATATTAAAGATATTATAGCGTAGAGAGGAGTCTCTTTATTAGGAAGCTCGCTTATAAAACGAAGATATACGCGAATTCCCTTTCGCTAAGTATCGGCGTGCTATAGATGCTTTTCCTTTACGGGCGGAAGATCTAAGATATTAAAGACAATCTCCGACTTAAAGGCTAAAGAGCCTAAGAGAATATAGGCTTACTTTATATATATTACGTCTATATTAGTAAAGGTCCTAATAACCCCTCCGTAAGTAGTGTCTTAATTAACTTAGAGTAGCGGACGGCCTACTTTAATAGATTATTATAGTCCCTATCCTCTATAGCTAGTAAGGTAGACTACTTATATAGCACCTCGGTTTCTAAGGATAAGCGAGGACGACGGTAGGTAGGAGGAGGAGGATCTTTATAATTACTCTTAGAGTCCTTAGAAGGGGCGGTACTATAGACACTTTCCGGTAGAGCATATTCTTATATCGGTAAGCGAGGGTAAGAGTCGTTGTCTAAGCGAGATATAGACGCTATAGCTTAACGGGCTTCTTCGTCCTTAGCTATAGTAATAATAGCTTAAATAAAACGAAGGAAAAAAGCAAAGAGGTCGATAGATAGAGAAGAAAAGGGATTATAAAGGAAGAAGAGTTATAAGAGAAGAGAAAAGTCTATAGTAGGAGGTATAAGGTGTTTTAATTTTAGCGTAGGAACGGGTACGCGTAGGAAATCGAAAACATAGAGAGAAAATTTTTCCTTACGGCTAATTGCGTAGGGACTTAAGAATAAAGAACTAAGTAGCGGACCCTAGTTCTAATAATGCCTAGAAAGGCGAGCCTCGTCGGATCATAAGGCTTATATCGGAGGTTATATAGGCGTGCTAGCTAAGGTTATATAAGCTAGTTATACTATAGGTGTCGGGAGCCTTTAGGCGGCTTCTAACGAATAGCGAGAGCTTTAAGAAGCTCTTAGCGAACGTGTCGTAGTAGAGCGAAGCTCTAGAGATAGGAAGGGCGTTCCTAATAGTAGCTTAAAGGCAGAAGGTGCGGAATTACTACTAATTTAATGCACTAGGCACTAAGAATGTATGTGTAAAGAAGGATGATTCTATTAGGTAAGCGTAAGCCTTAAGAGCTAGCAATAGCTCCCTACTACCTTATCTCCTTTTAATTAGCAACGAGCTTTACGGCTTATTATAACGAAAGCCTTGCTCGATTTCTTCGCGTAGAATAAACTACTATCTATCTACGCAAAACCCTATATTAAAGACTACTATCTTCGCACGAAAGTATTACGATAATCCGCTAAGTTAGTCCGTTTTATAGCGCTATTCTATCGCACTATAGCTACTTAGAAAGCGCTAAGCCCGACTAAAGCCGTATTCTTCCTTAGACTGCTCTCCGAACGAGTTTCGGATTAATACTCGGCCTTATAATTATAAGTATTACTATTTAGCCCAGTATAAATCTCTATTTAGCCTAGTGTCACTTTGCGTACACCCGAAAAACGCCTATACCCCCTACGACTAGCCGCGCCTACTTAATTACAGTGCGTATGCATAGTAGGCTGCAGGCTAATTCTTCGCATCGCATCGTTAAATCGCATCGTTAAATCGCATCGTCAAATCGCATCGTTAAATCGCATCGCATCGCTCTAGCGCACGCAGCAAGGCACGCAGCAAGGCACGCAGCAGAGCCGGGCACGAAGCATACATTAAGGAGCCACGCACGCAGCAGGGCACGCAGCAGGGCACGCAGCAGAGGGCACGCAGCCGGGAGCCGGGCACGAAGCATACATTAAGGAGCCGCACATACAGCAGAGGGCACGCAGCAGGGCACGCAGCAGAGGGCACGCAGCAGAGCACGAAGCATACATCAAGGAGCCGCACATACAGCAGAGGGCACGCAGCAAAGGGCACGCAGCAGGGCACGCAGCCGGGAGCCGGGCACGAAGCATACATCAAGGAGCCGCACACACAGCAGAGGGCACGCAGCAGGGCACGCAGCAGAGGGCACGCAGCAGAGCACGAAGCATACATCAAGGAGCCGCACACACAGTAGAGGGCACGCAGCAGGGCACGCAGCAGGGCACGCAGTAGGGCACGCAGCATACATTAAGGAGCCGCACATACAGCAGAGGGCACGCAGCAGGGCACGAAGCATACATCGAGGAGCCGCACATACAGCAGAGGGCACGCAGCAGGGCACGCAGCAGGGCACGCAGCAGGGCACGCAGCAGGGCACGCAGCAGGGCACGCAGCAGGGCACGCAGCAGGGCACGCAGCAGGGCACGCAGCAGGGCACGCAGCAGGGCACGCAGCAGGGCACGCAGCAGGGCACGCAGCAGGGCACGCAGCAGGGCACGCAGCAGAGGGCGCGCAGCAGGGAGCGAGCCGTAGACGGATATTCGTACTTCATACTTCGTACGTGAAGAATTATTAGTCTACAGCCTGCCATATATGCGCCCTGTATTTGTATAGGCGCGGCTAGGCGCGGGGGGGTTGGACGTTTTACGGGGTGTACGTAGGCTATAAAAAAATATCACTAGGCTAAATAGAGATTTGCACTAGGCCAAATAGAGATTTGCACTAGGCTAAATAGTAATACTTATAATTATTAATATACTGTGAAACCTACGAGCAGCTTAGAAAGATTCGCGCTATAGAGTTTTTATAGAACCCGGTAGAATAATAAAGATTAATTTCCTTTAACGTTTGCTTTTTTTTAAAAAGCTGCGTTTATAGGAATTATAGATAGAATTCCACGGTAGAAGGACTTCCCTTCTAAGGTAAATTCTATAGATGGAATTCTACTTCCTTTTATAATCTTCTACGGTCGTCCCGATAGACGCATCCGTCTGCGGAAGGTCTTCCCTAACTAACGCATCCGTCTATATATTCTATTTACGGATCCCTTTCTATTCTTAGCTACCGAGGCTTTCCGGAAGGAAGCCCCGACCCTTCTTTCGTCTTATCTATAAGAAGGTAGTATAATCCTTAGCTAGATAGGTATTAATAATTCTAATAAGACTACTAGACCTATATTTATATTTATATTCGAGACACCTACTAATATATAGATTAATATATATCTTAGTCTACTAGATGTTATTAAGCACGACGTAGGAACGAATTTTGCTTCTACTAAATTCCAGAATAAAGCGAAAGTTATAGGAATTACGTATAAGCAAGTTCTAGTTAAAGCCTATTAGTCTATCGGAAAGATTAAGAAATATCACGGACTACTTAAACAAGCATTTAGTATTCTTTAAGAGGAAATCGGGAACGTTATATTAGCTAAAGCCATCCTCTAAATAGCAGTCAAGGCAATTAATAATATAGCTAGTCTTAATGGTTTACTTTATATATTACTAGTTTTTAGTGCTTACCCTCGGATTATATAGGAATTACCCCCTTCTATAACAACGATGCAAAGAGCTATAGCTATGCAAACGGCTATAAATTTCTTCGCTAGATCTTTGCTAAAAGATGAATTAAGGATACTATTTATAGCCGAAACGGACTATTAATAAAAGAGATTCTTAATCTTCTACTTTAAAGTAAGGTCTATGTCTAGAGAGAAAAGAACGGTTAGTAAGGTCCTTTTATAGTCGTAGCGATTAAAGGCTATAATATAATGATCGATATAATCAATAGACTATAAGTTTTTAGGTTAATATATATATAACCGTACTTCCGAAATAAAATATCGGAACTAATATTAGAAGAACTCCTAGCTTTAAACTAAGATATACCGGAATATAATTCTTAAGATAATAAACTAATAGAAGAATATAAAACTATATAAGAACCTCCTCGTATGCCTCGAAAAGGTAGTCGCCTACCTAATGCGAAAAATAAACCGAAGAATTAGCAGTTCTTAGCTAAGAAAGAGGTTAACGTATACGATCTTATACTTAAACTCTATGCTAATAGCGCAATTATAACACCCGGTAACCTATTTAAAGAATCTAATATAAAAGAGATTAACGACCTTATTATTCGTAGTATATTTAGTTTCGAATAATACGACGAGGAAAAATATAGAGGATATCGGATCTTCTATTCTCGAATAGTTAGAGAGGTTAAAGGACGTAATACTAAACTATACGAAAAGTCGAGACTAATAATCTAAGGCTATAGTAATATTAAGAAGATATCTATACTTATATAGTTACTAACTATCTAATAAGTTACTTAATATTTAATTATAGCTATTATAGCCGGAATGCTTAAAGAATACGGAATAATATTGTCTCTACGAGATATTATATAAGTATAACCGTAGGCTAACATTGAGTTATTCCGAATAACCCTAATAGCTCTGCCCGCTAAATTAGTAAAGAAGATTCCGGAGGGCATAATCATCCGTGTGATTAGGCCTTTATACGGCATTGCGGAATCCGGACTATACTAGTTTAATATATACTATAGTTACTATATTAAAGAGCTTAATATAGCTTATTTAATATACGATATATGCTTGCTTATTTCTAACTATAGCTCTTTTATACCTTTTAGAATCGTCGGGATATAGATAGACGATACGTTAATACTTAGGACTTAGAGTTTTTCGGACTACGAAGAGAAAGAGCTTAAGAAAGCATAATTTAGAGCTAAACCGAAAACTCTAATAATTGCTAGACAATTTATAGACTTTAACGGCGCGAAATTAACCCTATAATACGATAGAAGTTTACTACTTTAACAGAAGGGTTAAGCAGCTAAGATTAAAACCGTAAAACCCTAGGCTATTAACCGAGCGTAAAGGTATATAAAGCAACGTGCTCGTAGTATATACGTTATATCTATCTATTAACCGGAAGCATCGTTTAATATCTCTATTACTGCTTAAGTTTAGAACCTAGATAATAAAGACTATATAATCTTAAATAAAAGACTATAGTAGCAATTAGACAATTAATAATATAGACTAATATATCTCTTAATTGACCTTGCATTAGCTAAGCTTTTAGTCTTTACCGATAGATCTTTTATAAATAATAAAGACTTATCTTTAAATAAGAGCCTAAAGGGAAGCTTAAAGGCAGAGGATTACGGCAATATAGAAAGTGTCGAGAAAGATGCAAAGATAAGAGAGAGAAGAGGATATAGAATTGCTTAGTGATAGTCTGTCTAAGTGCGGACTAAGATCCCTTTATATAGCCAATTGCATAGGAATAAAGGTATATATAACTTAACTAATTGTCGGGATAGAAAGCGCTATTAATTCTATGCTAGGTGTATATAGTCTAACCTCGTATAGTATCCTAGTTATTGCGTAATTAATTACGCGAGTAATAGGAGGTAGTGTAGGTAACCTTAGTTAACCGGGGCCCGACTATAGACTATACGCACATTAGTCCTTATCTACACTATATACTTCGGCATTCGGTATCTCGAGCATCCGGGCAGCTAATGCAGCCGGGTGACTTCTATTATATGCAATAATGCACGGCGGTTCTAATGCATATCTTTATATGCTAGTAAGATAAGCCAGTCGGGAGATATCTGCTCCCTTATAGCCTCTTTTTAAGGGTACTTATTGTATAAGAAGTGCGCTTTATATATGTCCATTTATAACTAACTAAGATTTATAAAACTCTTTGAAAACCCCTATTTATAGGAAAAAACTTTTTATATAGAGAAAAATAACTCTACTATATTATATAGAGAAAAATTAAAAGCTCTACTATATTTTATTAGTCCGTTTAGTAAACCTATATATAGGGAAAAACTAAAGGTTATTATAGAGGAAAGCTAGAAGAAAGCATAAGAAAGAGCAGCTAAAAACCTCTATTTATCTTTATATATAGGATTCTATTTAAGACATAGAAGGCCTCGGAATTTATTAAATAGTATACGCCCTAATTCTTTTGTAAATATATCAGCAATATTATTAGTAGATTTTATATAGAATACTTCTATTTCGCTTAGTAAAACACTATTACGGGTGAAATTATAGGCAAGGCCGATGTATTTCCGGAGTTTATATGCTTCCGGGTTATTTGCTATTTTTAGCGCTAATTAACTATCGGAAAATATTAGAGGGACTTTGTTAGATATAGATATAGACAACTATTTTGCGATACTATTTAGATAGGTATATAGATATAAGGCCTTCTTATTAGCCTCTCTAAGGCCTATAAACTCTGCTTCGTAAGTAGATAGTAATATCGATTTTTGCTTTTAATATAACTAGCTTATAAGATTATTACGTATAAAGAAACAGTATCTAAAGACCGATCGTCGGTCTATAAGGTTACTAGCCTAATCGGAGTCCGTATAGGCTATAAAATGAAAATCTAGTATTAGTATAGAGTATTACTATTTGCCTAAGTACAAATCTCTATTTGCCTAAGTGATATTTTTTTTATAGCCTACGTATAGCCCGGAAAACGCCCAACCCCCCGCGCCTAGCCGCGCCCATACAAATACAGTGCGTATTTCTAGCAGGCCGTAGACTAATAATTCTTATACGAAATATCCGTCTACGGCTCGCTCCCGGCTGCGTGCCCTGCTGCGTGCCCTCTACTGTAAGTGCGGCTCCTTAATGTATGCTTCGTGCCCGGCTGCGTGCCTTACTGCGTGCCCTCTAATGCGTGCCCTCTACTGCGTGCCCTCTGCTGTATGTGCGGCTCCTTAATGTATGCTTCGTGCCCTCTGCTGCGTGCCCTCTACTGCGTGCTCTACTGCGTGCTCTACTGCGTGCCCTGCTGCGTGCCCTGCTGCGTGCCCTGCTGCGTGCCCTACTGCGTGCCCTCTACTGCGTGCTCTACTGCGTGCTCTACTGCGTGCTCTACTGCGTGCCCTACTGCGTGCCCTGCTGCGTGCCCTACTACGTGCCCTCTAATGCGTGCCCTCTGCTGCGTGCCCTCTACTGTGTGTGCGGCTCCTTGATGTATGCTTCGTGCCCTCTGCTGCGTGCCCTACTGCGTGCCCTCTAATGCGTGCCCTCTGCTGCGTGCCCTCTACTGTGTGTGCGGCTCCTTAATGTATGCTTCGTGCCCTCTGCTGCGTGCCCTCTGCTGCGTGCTCTACTGCGTGCTCTACTGCGTGCCCTGCTGCGTGCCCTGCTGCGTGCCCCACTGCGTGCCCTACTGCGTGCCCTACTGCGTGCCCTACTGCGTGCTACGGAAGGCCATAGCTACATATGTTTTAAAACCTCGACGTGGCCGAAAATCCCTACGAGCACCTAGGGGGGAAAATAAAAAAGGCTATAGGGGTAATATCCCCCCCCTACCCCCCCTATCTTATATAACTTTATATAATATAAATTTCTATAAATAGAAAAGTTATATAAAACCCTTTTTCTATTAGTACTTATATATTAGAGTATATTTAAAAAGTAATAATAAAAACTTTATATAAGTTTTAAAACTATAGAAATAAGTATAGGAATTAATTAATAACGTAATATATATAAGAATATAGTTATATAACTTAGGAATAAAGTCGTTACTATATTATAGACTCTATATAGGAATAGGGTAATAAGGGTTATTATAGGAATAATAATATATATGTCCTTATATAATAGAAATAGGATCTCTACGGGGGCAGACATAGACTAAATACCGGTCGTTAATAGGAATAAGCATAAGGTAAAACTAAATAATATAGGTAAATACCTAATTATAAAAAGCTTATCCCCCTTTCCTAGTCTAGGGAACCTATCGTTTAAATACTATAGTCCTTCTATAGTAGATCTCTAATATCTTTTACGGTGGAATTCTAATGTCTTCGACGGTGGAATTCTAATGTCTTCTATAGCGGAATTCTAATGTCTCCTATAGTAGAATTCTAAATGTCTTCTACGGTAGAATTCTAAATGTCTTCTATAGTAGAATTCTAAATGTCTTTTACTATAGGAATATAGTTATATAACTAAGGGATAGAGTCGTAACTATATTGCCGACTATATATAGGAAAGGGGCAATAGGGGTTATAACCACGCGGCGTATAACGCTACGTGCCCTATATAGTTAATAACCTCGTTATTGACTAAGGGCATCGTTATAACTAGAGCAGTAAGCCCTAGCGTAGGCCTTAACAATGCATTATTAAGGCATAGCAGGCTCTATAGAAGGACCCCGGCAGACGGGTATAAAGGGGCCCCCTTATTCCCCTTTCTTAGCTAGATTAAATTCAACTATAACTAATATAACCCCCTTTATTTAGATAAATCCAAGTGAATCACCTACTAACATTTACGGTAGAATTCTAAATGTCTTCTATAGTAGAATAAATAAGTAGTATCGCTAGTTGTATATAGCGTGCTTATAGAGGTATTCTACCTAGAATAGATATTTAGGCAGATCTTATAACAATTGCCCTAACTTTAAATATACATGTCCCTATGCAATAGAAATAGGATCTCTATAAGGGCAGATATAGACTAAATACCGGTCGTTTATAGGAATAAGCATAAGGTAAAACTAAATAATATAGGTGTGGGAATATAGTTATATAACTAAGGGATAGAGTCGCAACTATATTGCCGACTATACATAGGAAAGGGGCAATAGGGGTTATAACCACGCGGCGCATAACGCTACGTAACCCACATAGTCAATAACCTCGTTATTAACTAAGGGCATCGTTATAACTAGAGCAGTAAGCCCTAGCGTAGGCCTTAATAATGTATTGTTAAGGCATAGCAGGCTCTATAGAAGGACCCCGGCAGACGGGTATAAAGGGGCCCCTTTATTCCCCCTTCTCTAGCTAGATTAGATACAACTATAACTAATATAACTCCCTTTGTTTAGATTAATCTAAGTAAATCACCTACTAACACTAATTAGTAATTAAATAGATTTAATTATAGAATAGTAAGGCAGAAGAGATAGATCTTAATCTTCGAAAGTGTAGTAGAATCTTTATTCCTTACGGACGCTGTTTCCGCGCATCTTTACCCTCGAGGTTCTATTGCGTATACCTAAGAGAAGTTTATCTATGCTAAGAATAAGGATTGTTTGTGTTAGCTCTACGGCAAACAAGACCTTCTAAGCTCTTTATTAATCCCGTTCTCGCCTATTATAGGAAGAGTAAACGTTAATAAGCAGTGCGTCTATAACGTAGAATAACATCGCGAACCCTTATAACTATTTAATCCCGTGCTTGCTTCCCTTAAGGAGGAAGAGTTACGTCCTTTAGAATAGAGACTAATCGCTTCGATATTTCTCGTAAAGACCTTTACGACACTAACTAACCCCTAAACGAACTCGAAAAATAAACAATAATAGCAAGATCACTATCGAATATAAACGCACCGGCTCCCTTTAATAGCCCGGAACCGATTATATAATAGATAAAGGAGATCGGCATCCCTCTTGCCGCTCGCATAGAGGTAGATATACGATACTAGGATATAGAAGAGATTACGATAGAATATCCCTATAAAGCGGAGGTTATAACATTCGTAGCCCGGTTTATTATAATAGGCGAAGCATCTATCTACTATTAAGGTTAACGGCTCTTTAACCTATTCTAGGAATATTTCTAGGGATAGAATGAATCTATATAGAATACGGTGGATTATAACTATAAGAAGGTCCTTAAGATGCTATTGCGAAGACGCGGCGTTTCGATAGGACTAAAGAATACGCTATTTCTTAGATTATATATAACGATGCTTTAATCTAATAATCTACTCCCTTAGAACGAGAAGGAGTTTATAACGGAGGTATTTAATATAGGCATAAGGGCCCTTAGTGAGTAAGAAAAGAAGAAAAACGAAAAGGAACGAATAGCCTAGGACTAGACAAATGAAGATCCCTTCTCGACTATAACGAACTAGTTAACGGTCTTTCCGACTTCGCACCGATTCTAATATAGCGGCCCGGCCTAAGCGGCGACTACGGATCCGACCTTAGAACTAGACTAAAACCCGAACACGGCTATAATAGATACACCGATATTTCTACTATTTAATCGTATAAAGCGGCTTTATGCGCTACGACTACTATTTCTCCCGGAACTAACGTTGTATATCCTAGGGGCGAAACCGAGGCTCGATCTATCTGCTTTAACAATCGCCCCGAAGGCTATCGAAGCATTTAATTATAATATTAAGGAGTATATAGCACTCCTACCGGCCGATGTTCTAAACCTCTTATTAGATCCCGACGTATAGACTAAGTTTATTAAGATATAGAATAAGGAGAAGAGCTACACCGGCGAGCTATATACCTTATTTAACGAGACTATCCGTAAGTTTATAGGCGTATATTACAACCTTAAGATTAAGCTAAGGCTCTTCTATACCCTCCTCCCCTAGATCTTAAAGGGACGAGCCGACCGTTTCTATACGGAGAATATTACCTAGACGACTACCTTCCGAGGCGCATACGATAAGATTAAACGATATTTTAATACTAAAGCGACTTAGGCTTAGTACTACACCGATTAGACTAATACAACGTTTAACTAAGTTTAGGCTAGCAACCCTAAGAAAGGCCTACCGGAAGTACTCTAGTTGCTAATTGATAAGCTATTGCTTTATTAACGGGCTCTAGGACCTAAGTTTATAGGCGAAACCCTACTTATAGTAAATCTTACTAAGGCGTGCTAAGGTATCCCGGAACTCGAAGGTGCCTTCTTTAAATAGGCTAAGGAGGCTAAGGAGCTTTATACCGACCTCCGAGCTTCCCTTACGACGTACCTTATACGATAAGCGAGAAATGCCTTACGCTAATTTATCTAAGACCGATATCGTAATAACGATAGGATAGATATAAATTATAAATACAATTCGAAGAACCTTAATAGTTAGTTTTATATAGACCGTAGGTATACTAACAATCGCAGTAGAGGCAACGGAGGATTTCGCCCGCGAGGCTCTAGATAAAGCTATCGACCTTACGGTAGAGGAGGCTACGGCTAAGGATACGGCAATAAGACCTAGACTAAGAAGTGCTTCGTGTGTAGAAAGGAGGGATGTTAGTCTACGAAACATTCTATAAAGGAACGGCGGAAGGCTAAGGACTAATATCTCTCGCATTGTCTTTATACCGGCGTCTCCCCGGACATTATAGCCTATTTAGCAGGCTACGAAGGCTATAAGGACAATAAGGAGGAAGAGTATAGCGAGGATAACGAGCCGGAATAGTAGTAAGCTAGTTAAATGCTTTATTAAATAGCTTTTAACCACCTTATTATAGGAGATAACGTCTACGGCATAGAACTAATAGTCTCGGCCGACTAGTTTTTTATCGACGACCGCTACTTAAAGCTCTACTTTTAAGGCATCCTAATTAATACGGGAGTAGCGAAAGTCTTAACGGCCGGATAAGAATAGTATATAGCCCTATAGCAAGAAGACCCTTCCGTCCGTTTAGACACATTAACCGTAGGCTAAGAGTCAATTAGATTTAGCGCCGGCACCGTTATTAGGTCTCTAGGATTAATTAATCTTATTACTCCGATTAGAAGGATTATATTCTATATGCTAGAAACTTCGACCCCTTTCCTGCTTTATCTCGCGGACATAGATAGGCTAGGCGTATTCTTTAATAACACGACGAACACCCTTACCGGCCCTAAGGCAAACATCCCGGTGGTTAGGAAATAGGGATCCCTTTAGTTCTTCCTCGGGAAGAGTAAACAATCGACTGTATTCCTTATAGAAACGGAAATTAGGACCTTATACCGTCGATTCGGATATCCTGCTATAGCTAGGCTATATAACCTATTAAAGCAAGCAGGCTATAGCGATTTATCTCTTAGCACTCTAGAGAATATCTTAGAACTATATTACTATTGCTAGATGCATTCGCCTACCCTAAAACGGTTTAAGTTTAACCTTAAAGATAACTAAGACTTGAATTATAAGGTTATCGTTAATGTAATATACTTAGACGTCCTAAATTTAGCATAACACCCGGTATTATATATTATTAACGTATCGACGGCCTTTTAAAGCGCTCGATTCCTTCCTTCTATATTAGCTAAGGATATATAGGAGACTCTTTAAGCCCTTTAGATTGATATATACCTTAGTCCTCCTAACATTATTAAATATAATGCCGGCACGAACTTCGCGGCGGTAGAATTCCGAAACGAAGCCCGTATTATAGGGATTATATATATATAAGTTCTTATTAAAGCATACTAGTCTATTAGCAAGGTTAAGAGGTATTATGCCCTTTTACGCCGAGCTTTTAATATCCTCTTCGTAGAAATAGGCAGCTTTACCTCCCCTAAGGTAGTTCTTTAAACGGCTGTTAAAGCTATTAACGATACTACTAGACCGAACGGACTAATACCTACGTTGCTTATATTCGGGGCATATCCTAGGATAACCCTTAATTCGCCGCTATCGCTAATAACCTCTAAACGAGCTGCTATAGTATAGAAAGCGATAAAGGCACTTAGGCAGCTTACGGCTAAACGATAGGTCTAAGCAGCGCTATATAGCCGCAACGGTCTAAACACGGCAAATACACTTGCCCTTCCTCTTTAGAGCGAAGTCCGCGTATAGAGGGAGAAGTTAGGATAGTAAAGACTATTTAAAATTGTAGCTATTAACGGGCACGATATTACGATTAATACGGTCAATAGACCTTAGGTCTTTAGATCTACGCTAGTATAACCGTATTATCGTAATTAAATGCTTAACGACCTTCCGGCACTAGAATCCGAGCAGCCGGACGAACCCGCCCGACCGGACCCTCCGGCACCCTATAAGCGAGGACGCCCGCCTAAATCGAAGAATAAGGCTAGGCATTTGATTATAGAAGGACTAAACGTAGAGGATAACCTAGAAGATAACGAGAACGATATAGATCTCGACGATTTAAGCGATAAAGAAGCGGACGAGGCCTTAACGATAAAAAAGGAGGAAGAAGCCTACGAGCTAGCCGTTAAGCTCCGATCTAAAGGCGCTATTACGACCCTAGGAGCACTATTCGAAGCGTTAGACAGCACGGAGATAGATGACCTCGTGGCATAAGGAGTATTTAGTTTCGAACGGTATAACGAAGCTGTTTACAGCGGCTACTATATCTTTAGCTCCCGTATAGTTTAAGAGGTTAAAGGCAAAGACACTAAGATATATAAGAAATTAAGGCTTATAGTCTAAGGTTATAATAATAGGGAGAAGGCTTCCCTACTAACGTAGTCCCCGATAATCTAACGCGTTAGCTAACGACTAATCTTAGCCCTTGCTCTTAGCCTTATGCGATATAGGATAACGTTATCCCTTCGAGATATTACCTAGGCATATCCTTAGGCGAATATAGAGCTCTTTCGAACGGTCTTAATACGTCTCCCCGCCGAATTGTAAGGGAAGTATCCGCCCGATATAATTATCCGAGTCATTAGGCCCCTATATAGCATCGTAGAATCGGGAGTCTACTAGTTTAATACGTATTAGAAGCACTATATCGAGGGCCTCGATATAGCGATATTAACCTTCGACTCTTGCCTTCTAATATCTAATATAGGACTAAAACACTTTAGCATTATTAGGATGTAAACAGACGATACCCTTATGCTTAGAACGATAAGTTTTTCGGCCGCTAAAGAAGAAAAGCTTTAAGAGGCATAATTTAGGGCGAAGCCGAAAACCATAATGACTTAGGGCTCCGTCACGGATTTCAACAACGCGAAGGTAAGCTTATAATAGGATAAGATACTCCTACTCTAATAGAAAGGATAAGCTGCCTAAATCGACCGAATTAATATTAAGGCTCCGGATTATACACAATAGTACCTAAAATAACGTGCTCGTAGAGCTTATATAGCCTTAGTATGCTAACCGGAAGCCGCATTCGATATCTCTATTACGGCATAAGTATAGAACCCGGATAATAAGGATTGTATAATCTTAAATAAGCGACTTAAGTAGCAAATAGACTACTAGAGTAGAGGTTTAATATATAAACTAATTAATCTTATAAAGGCGAAGCTAATAGTGTTTACGGATAGGTCGTTTACTAATAATAAAGACCTATTATCGCAACTAGGCTTTATTATTACACTAGTTAATAAGACCGAAAGGTCTAACAACTAGTTTAAGGTTATTGGAAATATTATCTACTAGAGCTCGACGAAGTATAAGAGAGTTACCCGAAGTATACTAGCCTCCGAGATATACGGCATAGTTAACGGCGTTAACCTCGGGATCGCCCTAGCAACTACGTTAAAGATTATTACCGACCGGCTTAAGCTACCGAATATCTAATTAATTATCTATATAGATTCGTATTTACTCTACGAATGCCTCGTAAAGCTCGGGATAACTAAGGAGAAGAGATTAATAATTAATATTATGTCTCTTCGATAGTTATATAAGCAACGAGAGATTATAGAGATCCGTTAGATGAACGGCGATAATAACCCGGCCGATGCTATAACAAAGGCATTACCGAATAAAGCCCTCGAACGCTTCGTAGACAATAATAGCTTAACTATTCGGATAGAGGCATACGTTCTACGCCCCTAAGTTCCCCTTTTAGGACTCTTTTTCATTTATACTTATGTATTATATTTATTAGACCCCTTTAGTCTAATACACGTTATTCTTGCGATTAGGAAGGTTGCTTAATAGTTAGAAAGAAAGACTGCTAGTATAGGAATATAGTTATATAACTAAGAGATAGAGTCGCAACTATATTGCCGACTATGCATAGGAAAGGGGCAATAGGGGTTATAACTACGCGGCGCATAACGCTACGTGACCTATATAATTAATAACCTCGTTATTAACTAAGGGCATCGTTATAACTAGAGCAGTAAGCCCTAGCGTAGGCCTTAACAATGTATTATTAAGGCATAGTAGGCTCTATAGAGGGACCCCGGCAGACGGGTATAAAGGGGCCCCCTTATTCCCCCTTCTCTAGCTAGATTAGATACAACTATAACTAATGCAACCCCCTTTGTTTGGATTAATCCAAGTGAATTACCTACTAACAATAGGTAAATACCTAATTATAAAAAGCTTATCCCTTTCTCTTAGTCTAGGGAACCTATCGTCTAAATACTATAGTTGTAGGAATGTAGGAATATAGGATAAATACTACTACGAGGAAAAAGGTCATAAGTTATAACCCTAACAACCGCAGCGTTATTAGCCCCGTTATAACCCCGGCAGCAGCCTTGTTATAACTCGGATGACAGCGTTAGCGGCTAGGTTACGTGCTCCTAATAGGGCTCTATTAGGAGCCGGCAGGCCCGGGTTAGGCTCTTTAAAGGACCTATAAAGGGGGCCCCTTTCCCCCCCTTTCTAGCTAGGCAAGACAACATACTTAAATACCAACTAGAAGACCTAATGAGATATCTCACGTGTGATCCCTACTAATAGGTGTTTTGCTTAGAATAAATGTCTAGGCAGATCCCGTAATAAATAAGGGATAAAGGATACGTATAAGATAGTTATAGCTACGTAATCCATGTGATTACGTATATGCAATAAGGCTATATCTCTATAAGACCTTCCCTTCTTCCTTAGCTAGATTATATAGAATATAATAACTAACCCGTTTACCTAAAAGGTCGACCCTAAAGCCTATCTTATACTAATTAGTAAATAACTCGGCTTAATTATAAATTAGTAAGGATAGAAGAGATAAGATATATAATCCTTAGGATAGCTCGCATAGCGAACCCGTTCTACGACCTCTGCGAGGATCTTATGCTAAGCGAGTCCGCGAACGTTACTGCCCTTTTAAGGAGAATGTAATATCGTAGATTCTAGCTTTATCTATAGTCTCGGCCTATAAACTAAAGAAAGAGACGAAGAAGCTATATTAAATAAATAATATACTAGAAAGCCCGCCGCCTGCTTCCGATAAGACTATCGTAAAGAACCTTACGACCGATAACCTTAATACCTTTACTAGCTAGTTCGAGTAACCCCTATTAACCGCTAAAGAGCTCGCACTCCCTTAAGAAAGCTCTTCTAACGGCGCACTAGATAAGTATAAGCCCGACTCTCTTATTAGACTACTCGCCTTAAAAGCCCGCCGCCTGCTTCCGATAAGCATCGCGAAGACCCTTGTATATAATAAACACCCCGCCGTCTTCCGACCCGGCATATATATATATATAGTCCGCTTACTGCTTTAAGCCTAGCCTACTAGTTGTTCTTTACTGTTTAAAGAACTGCTAGTATATGCCTACCTGCCTGCTTTACTCTTTAAAGTACTAAAGCAGACCCTATATCGACCCGGCCGCGTGCTATTTTAACCCGGCAAAAGACCTGCTTCGCCTATGCACGAGAATATAGTCCGCTTGCTACCTTAAGCACTAAGAATATAGTCCGCTTACTGCCTTAAGCTACGAAAACAAAAGTCGCTAGTTGCTTGCTTTAACGACTAAGTTAACTATAAGCCCGCACGCTGCTTCTAAGCCCGTACTATAAGGGTCTTTAACTATTAGTGAGATTAGGTCTACGACCTAATCCGCATTCTTATATACGAGCGGGGAAGAGGCACGTGCGGGCGGGGAAAGGGGCTTATGCGAATAAGGGTAAGGGGCTCGTGCGGATAGGGGTAAGGGGCACGTGCGGACAAAGGGGTACGTGCGTAGAGCTATATATCCGTATGCATAGGTGCGCTTACACTTAGTTCTTTATAGATAATTTCTACACCTATATAGAGGGCACTTATGTAATTACTCTGCCTACCCTATTATACGTACGATGATTTAATAGCCCTCGTTAAGGGCGTAAATACGGTATTATTAAGGACTTTAACGCACGCAGCGATTTAATAGCCCTTATTAGAGACTTTAATAGCCCTCGTTAAGGACTTTAACGCCGCCGCCGTAAGCAGCAGCCCGTAGCTAATCGTTGTATTACTAGCCCTTTCTTTTCCTAACGCTCGTTACCTCGAATTCGCCTTGCTTTTTCCCTTAACTTCGCCTTATTTTCTGCGCTCTTTTCTATATCTTTAGCAACGCTTTTAGCAATAGTCTTTATAACGCTAGCGCTCTTTACAACGCCCCTTATAATACTACTTACAACGCCCGTTATAATACAAACGCCCTTTGCAATACGATTTATAACGCCCGTTGTAATAACTAACGCTCTTATAACGCCCTTTATAATACTAACGCCCTTTATAACGCTCTTACAACGCCTTTTGCAACGCTTTAGCAGCCGCCCTACGCTCCTTATATTATACGGCCCGAACGGCCCTCTTTCCTTTATTGTATTATACGGCCCGACCGGCCCTTTTTTCTTTGTCTATTGCGAACCTCTATTTAGTAGGAAAAACCGGGTTCTTCTTCTTTAGTTATTATTATAATCTTATAAAGACTGCTAGTATAGGAATAAAGGATAAAGGATACGTATAAGATAGTTATAGCTACGTAATCTACGTAATTACGTGTACGCAACGAGGCTATATCTCTATAAGACCTTCCCCTCTTCCTTAGCTAGATTATATAGAATATAATAACTAACCCGTTTACCTAAAAGGTCGACCCTAAAGCCTATCTAATAGTTATAATTATATAGCGTATTTATCGGACTAATCTAGTTATATAAGGGAGGAAGAGGGTTATAAGTTATAACCCTTATTAAGGCCCCGATAATAGCATTATCGGGAGCGTTACGTGCCCTAACTAGGCCCTTTTTAGAGCCTAGGACGGGCTCGGTTAAGACGTATAAAAGGGCCCCCTTTCCGCTCCTCTTTGCCTTAGCTAGATAGAACTAATATAGACTAATCTAGCTAGTTTATAACCCCCTTTGTTTATTTAACTAATTAACAATTATATTATAATTTCTTTTTATATTATTTAAAGGGGGAGGCCTTTATCGGGCTGCTTATCCCCTTTTACCCCCCTTTTAGCTAGAATTTATAGTGAGTTTTTATATAAGCGTACCTAATTAATATTTTATATAATAATCTATTTTAATAGAATTATATTATAATTTCTTTCTATTTTATTTAAAGGGGGAGGCCCTTATCGGGCTGCTTATCGCCATTTTAGCGCCTATTTTATCTATACATTGGTGTAGGCGTAGACAGGTTGTTCGGCCATGTCGAGGTTTTGAAACATATGTAGCTATGGCCTTCCGTACGTGCCTCTGCTGGGTGTGCGGCTCCTTAATGTATGCTTCGTGCCCGGCTGAAGCCTTACTGCGTGCCCTACTGCGTGCCCTCTACTGCGTGTGCTGCGTGCTCTCTGCTGTGTGCGCGGCTCCTTAATGTATGCGTCGTGCCCTACTGCGTGCCCTCTGCTGCGTGCCCTGCTGCGTGCCCTGCTGCGTGCCCTGCTGCGTGCCTTAGAGCCTCGTTGGCTAGAGCGATGCGATGCGGCGAGATGCGTGACGATGCGATTTGACGATGCGATTTGACGATGCGATTTGACGATGCGATTTGACGATGCGATTTGACGATGCGATTTGACGATGCGATTTGACGATGCGATTTGACGATGCGATTTGACGATGCGATTTGACGATGCGATTTGACGATGCGATTTGACGATGCGATTTGACGATGCGATTTGACGATGCGATTTGACGATGCGATTTGACGATGCGAAGAATTAGCCTACAGCCTGCCAGGCATACGCACTGTAATTAGGTGGGCGCGGCTGGGGGGGGGGGGGGTTAGGCATTTTAGGGGGGGTACCCGAAATGTCACTTAGGCAAATAGAGATTTATACTTAGGCAAATAGTAATACTCTTAGTATATTGCAGTTATAGTATAAGCATAGGTTAGGGAATTTGTTTAGGTATTTCTATATAATATCGAGGGCTTTAAAATGCGAGGAGTCGGGTTAAGAAGAAAATCTTACGTAGGATATTACTGCGAAGAGGATATTAGGCCTTATAAATAGGGCTAAAAATAGCAAGGAGCCTATTTGCATTTAGTATAAGAGTATGTCTTTTTTAGAGGCGTTCTTTATTCCTAACTTATTTAATTTAACGCCCCTAGTAGTAGGTGTATTAGAAGTTCCTATATTTTCTTTTTTTAAATTCCTTTATCCTTTATTTTATTTTTTATATAGGTTGCTTAGGATATATATAATTCCTTTATATCTCTATTTATTTATATAGATAATCCTAAGAAGTCTTTAACTTCCCCTAGCGATTCGATCGGTAGGGTCTTATTTATTTAATCTATTACTTAGGTTATTACACGCTCTATAGGTCTATACAAGAGGAGATCATCCACATAGACGGCTATAGCTATTCGTAGTATAGTATTTATAAACACTCCTTCGTCTATTAGAAGGCAGTAAAAACCAAGCTCGTTAAGTACGCTTTTTAATAGGTTATACTAGAGTAAAGGACTTTATTTTAAGCCGTATAGTGCTTTTCTTAATTTTACTATAAGCTTCTTCGTCTTGTTTTTATTTAAGTAATTAAAGTAAGTTATGCCTTTATATTTTGTATTTTTATGCTAGGAAAACCATGCGTGTAGTATTATATCTAGAAAAGCTTCGGGTATCTATATATACGTTTCTACATCTATATCTATATAAAGAAAGGCATTTTTTATATTAAACTATAGTACTTTTTGGTTATTAGCGATAGCCTATAGTAGTAGGAGCCTTATAGACTTAGGTCTTACTATAGTAGAGAAGGTTTTAATATAGTCTAAGCCGTATATTTGCTTATAGCCTAAAGCTATAAGTCGAGCTTTAAACTTCTTTATTTAGTTTTTATTATCCTTTTTAACTCTATAGACCTATCGGCTTCCGATAGCTTCCCGGTCTTTAGGTAGCTCGGTTATTTCCTAAGTATTATTATCTATAAGCTACTATATTTCTACTACTATGCCTTTATCCTAGTATAGAGCTTTAGCGCTTTTTATAGCTTGCTTATAGGTTTTTAGTTCTATAGGATTACAACCTTCTAAGGCAGATAGAAGGGTTATATTATCGTTATTTATTAGTAGATTTATTAGGTATTCTTAGTAGTCGTTATACGCCGCCGCGAAGCCGCTCATCCGGTGGTTCCTTAAGTACCGCCTACTATAGCAGTTCCGGGCCGCGATAGCCCTTACGGAGAAGATAGACCGCCGTAATGCCGGCGGGGGGGAGCTCCGGGAGCAGGACGGCGAGGCTCCTAGCGCTAGCCCCTTTAACGTTTGTGTGTGTTTATGTGTGTTTGTGTGTTCGATTATGCGCTTACTAAGATTTGTTTTTCTGCGTTCTGACCCGCTAGGCGGGGCCCCGGCCCGCACCCTGTCGCCCGCGTGCCGTCTGCGCGCCGGCTTCACTAAGTCAGACTGTCCGCCCGACCCCGACGCCCCCGGGCCTGCCCGGGCGGGGTAACCTTTATTAGGCACTAGACCGGCGGCAGCAACTAAACTCAATTAACCGCAGCGAATACGGGCCGCATCCGGCCCGACGTCGAGATAAATAGACTTATATAGGTTTTCCCTTAGGCCGCCTAGTTTTTCCTATGCTAGCTAAATGCAAGGGCACTAGGCCCGTTAGGGCAGCTAGAGTACTTTAATAATAATAATAATAGTAGTCGTTATAGAATTCAGCCGGCTTCTTAGGTATTTTAACCTAAATTCTTTAATCTTTATTATTATTATCCTATATTATATAGTTAGGAATATTATCCTCGGATATATTATCCGGTATTTTATAGGGATTATTCTAGGATTGTGTATTTTTAGGATTTATATCTAGTATAGAAGTTCTTATATATAGATAATTATCTAGTATTTTATTTATAGAAAGTATAGTATTAAAATTAAAAGTTTTATTATCTTTTAAGAAGTTGTTTTCTAGTATAGTTATATATTTTAAGATAATAACCTTCTTTCTGCTATAGTCGTATATTTTATATACTATATCTCTATAGCCTATTATAATTCCTTTATAGGCTCGTACGTCTAGCTTATTACTAGGTGTTTTGTTTTTATAGTATATAATACTTCTAAAGACACGGATCTTATCTATGTCTTCTATAGTAAGGGCTCTATCTTCTTTCTTTTCAAGAGGGCATATATACCCTAGGGCAGTATAGGGAGATCGGTTGTATATATATATAGCTGCTAGGACAGCTTCTCCCTAGATGTATTTAGGTAGCTTAGCTATATAGAGCATAGATCTAACTTTATTAAGTATTGTTCTATTTATACGTTCTATTCTACCGTTTGAGTAGGGGGTATATAGTGGACTTAAGTTATATTTTATTCCGTTTTTAAGAGCATATAGTTTAATGTTATATATAAATTCTTTTGCATTGTCTAAGAAGACCTCTTTTATCTTTATCTTATCTTTATTATTCTTAAGCTCTATTTTAAATTCTAGGAACTTAGGTAGGCTTTCGGCTGTATCTTTTATAAGGTATATTCTTAAGTACCTAGAGTAGGTATTTAGAAATAATATGAAGTATCTAAATTTATCGTATATAGGGACTTTTATAGGACCCTAGATATTAACGTTTATTTTATCTAGAAAGGGATATCGTCGTTTTCAAGGGGTTTTCTTCTTTTTATCTATATATTTAGCTTATATATAAGCTTCGCATTGCTTTATAGCTATAATATCTTTTTAGTCTACGGATATATCTAGGTATAGTCTATAAAGATATCGGTATAGGGATTTATAGCTAAGATAGCCTAGCCGTTTATGCTAAAGAACAAGGTCTATTTTCTTTTTTATTTTAGGGGTTTTTATTATATTAGTTAGTATAGTATTTTAGCGTATTAGCGTTATCTATTGTTTCTTTTAGGCTATATTATATATTATATAGGAATTGTAGATAGAATTCTACGTTAGAAGGACTTCCCTTCTAAGGTAAATTCCATAGATAGAACTCTAATAGAATTCCACGGTGGAAGGACTTCCCTTCTAAGGTGAATTCTATAGATGGAATTCCACGGTAGAAGGACTTTCCTTCTAAGGTGAATTCCATAGATGGAATTCCACTTCCTTCTATAGACTTCTACGGTCGTCCCGATAGACGCATCCGTCCGCGGAAGGTCTTCCCCGACTAACGCATCCGTCTTTATATTCTATTTACGGATCCCTTTCTATTCTTAGCTACCGAAGGTTCCCGGAGGGTAGCTCCGACCCTTCTCTCGTCTTATCTATAAAGAAGGCAGTATAGCCCTTAGCTAGATAGGTATTAATAATTCTAATAAGACTACTAGACCTACATTTGCATTTGCATTCGAGACACCTACTAATACTAATCAATGATTATAAGGCTTAATTACAGATAGTAAGGTAGACGAGATAGTTCTATATCCTTCGAACGTATTATAGATCTTTATCGAACGGCTTCCGCCCGACGATCTTATTCTATGCACTTAGAGAAGGATAACTATGCTAAGAATAAGAAGACTTTACCTCCTAAGTCTAGCTCACCCTTAAGGGTTGCGTATAGCTTTTCTTTAAACTTTTTGCTAACCGATTACCGCTTTAGAAGAAGAAGAGTAGCACTAGCAGAAAGTGCGTTAATAACGCCGAACGATAAATTTTTCGTAAAGAACCCTATAAATATAACGATAAACCGCGTGAAAAATAAGCACGCAATATAACTTTAATACACCTACCTACTAGTCCTTTATCCGATACTATAGAGGAGACTCTTAGGGAATAGATAGAAGGCATAACTATCCACCGATCCCTTTTTCTATATATTAACGTAAAACATTAAGATAGCAATATTAAACCTAACGAGAACAACGGTATCGCGATTATAACATCCGTCGCTAAGTTTATTATACTCTACGAAGTATCGATCGATTTTTAAGGAAACGAGATCCTATTATACTTCTAAGACTACTTCTAAAGATAGATAGCGAATATATAGGGTCTAACACACGCAGACTATAAACGAGCGCTAAAAGTGCTAATAAGGAAAAGAGGAATATACACCGGTCGCAGCAATACATTATATACAACGATCTTTCTAATATTGCAAGCACTTAAGAAACTATTAGAATAGCCTATAGAAGACATAATGATATAGAAATTTAACGATAGCACGGAGGAATACACTAAGAAAATAGAGATAAAAAACACGATATATCCTTCTACGCCTATTACCGCTAGAATAGCCCCCTTCCAACTATTAGAAGTAGTTCTAATAGAAAAAGCAGTATCTATAGCAAACGTTCCGGAGATGCCATAAACTATAACAAACGTTCTAGAGATACTATAGACGTCTAACACACTTTTAACAGTTCTATAGTTCGATTTAGGAGGGACTATTCTATATAGGCAATAGCCGATAGTTCTATATAAACAATAGCTATTTAACACTAATGTTCCGGGTATAACTATTTACCTAATATCACACCGATTCAATCGTCTAGATTTCTTTATAAATCCTACGGACTAAGGTTCTACGGCGATAACTAAATAGCTAAGCAATTCTAACCCTATTCTATTAGAGGCATATATAAGACTTCCTTTAGACAATATTCTAAATGCTATCGCTAATATAGATGTCTAATAACGCTTTATTAAGCTTTAGACAAAAGATAAGAACTATACCGGAGAACTATATAACTTGCTTAACGATAAACTTTAGGTTTTTATAAACTTATGCTATAACCTATAAATCAAACTAAGTTAATTCTATCCCTTATTCCCTAGGATCCTCGCAGGACGTGCGTAAACCTATTACATTTAATACATTAACTAAACAGCGATATTTCGAAAGGCATATGATATAATTAAGAGACATTTTAACACGGAAGTTAATTACGTATATTATTATATAGACTAAACAACAATGACCTTCTATAAGTTGCGAGGAGAACACCCGGCTAAGCTATTGCATAAAATCCTTTAAGCTTTATTCGATAAATTGCAACTTTGCTAACGGGCACTTAGCAAAGACTTTATAGGCGATCTTCCCCTACGAACCACACTTATTAATGCATATAGAGGAGTTCCTAAACTAGAGTACGCTCTATTTAAACCTTTAACTAATATAGAAGCACTTTTTGCCGACCTAAGATCCTCGTTGTAAATACACCTATCTCGCGGTTTATCTAACTAATTCATCTAGGAATATTAGTCTAATAACTAAGACACTAAAGAGGATAACTACGACCTATATAACTAAACATTCTATACGGATCGGAGATATAACAACAATAACCGCGGAAGATATAGATACTAAGGATAAGGAGGACGAAACTATAGCCGATTATTTAATCGTAGAGGATTCCGTAGAGGATTCCGTAGCGGATACTCCCTATTAGTTGCTAGATTACAAGCAGGGTCTTAAGCCCGCAGCAGTTATAGAGGCAACTACGGTAATCGTCTATAGACTAAGAAGTGTTTTATATACGGAAAATAAGGATGCTAGTTAACTAAACATACACCCGAGGAACGATAGAAATCGAAGGACTAATACATCGTATAATGCCACTTTACGAACATCCTAACAATAGGTTTTATAGCCTACGTGACACAATATAAAGGTTACGAGATAGACGATATAGTAGAAGACTTTAATAATAAATCTTGCCTAAGAGACGACGATAATTTCGTAGGACAATAGTAAGCTAGTTAGATAATTTGCTAATAAGCATTTATATATCGACTTACTAGCGAAGACCTATATAGTAAACAAAAAGCTATTACTATATCTAACTAATTTATTATTAATAAAAGATACTCTAAGACACGCTTCTAAGGCATTATAGTTAATATAAGTATAGCAAAAGTATTAATAGCCGGATTTAACTAATACATTGCCCTATAGAAAGAAGACCCTTCTATTACTATCGATAAGTCAACGGCAGGATAAGCTTCTATTAAGTTTAGTAGTAGAGATGCTATTAACTTACTTAGTTCTATTGCCTTTAAAACACTAATTAGAAGGATTACTTTCCACGTTCTAGAGACACCTATACCTTTCTTACTCTCTTTAGCCGATATAGACCGACTAGGTGTGTATTTTAATAACACAACTGTCGGACTAATCTAGTTATATAAGGGAGAAAAGGGTCATAAGTTATGACCCCTGTTAAGGGCCCCGATGATAGCGTCATCGGGAGCGTTACGTGCCCCGACTAAGCTCCCTTTAGAGCCTAGGACAGGCTCGTAAAGACACATAAAGGGGCCCCCTTTCCTCTCCTCTTCGCCTTAGCTAGAGAACCTATTATAGACTAAAATCCAACTAGTTTACAACCCCTTTGTTTGTTTAACCAACCAACACTAATTAGTGATTAAACGATCAATCATAGATTAGCAAGGTTAAAGAGGCAAGGGTTATTATCACGATGTAGGACCGTTATCTTTAGTAGTGCCGTCCCTCCTACGTCGAGAGACGACCCTTTATGCTAAGAATAAGGCATCTCACTAGATCACCGGTCGAGATACCTTCTAAGCTGTTAATTAACGTTACTGCTTTCGCAGACTATAGCGACCTTAATCGACAGTGCGTCTACAACGCGACGAGCCCGCTGCCCGCTCCCGGCAAGCATTATAGAACCCCTTTACGTTGCTGCTTTCGCAGACTATAGCAACCTATTCGGCAACCGTTGCCCCGAAGAATAAGCATTACGGGACCCCCTTAACGTCGCTGCTTTCGCAGACTATAGCGACCTAATCGGCGACCCGCTGCTTATTTTCGACAAACACACATCGCGAAGACCCTCGCGATCCCTATAAACCTTGGTCGAACCTAGTCATCTACGATAACACCGACGAGCCCGACATCCGCCGCCGCCGCCCTAGCGGCAACCACCCTAACGGCAGACAACCCCGTCACCCTACGAGCTCTTCCGATAGCTCCTACGAATCCGGCAGCTCCCTAGCCGGAAGACCCTACGAGCCCGACTCCCCAGCCGATAGCTCCTATAGACCTAAACCATACCAATTTGTTAAATAGCATCGGCATCCACGAGTTATTACACAACTAGGTTAACCTTAACCTCGACCTCGGGAATGCATACGTTAGCCCCGACGAATAATATCGTATTATAATAACTTCGTACGTCGTATTCTTCCTTATAGACGAAAGGATAAGTCTATCCGAGGGGATTAGCACTTTTTAGGACTCTTAGGAAGGCGGTGCGATTAACACTTTTTAGGACTCCTTTAGAACATAGACCGAAGCCACCTAGGATAAAGTCTAACGGGATTATAAGAGGGCATTGCAAACGTTCTTACGGCAACGCGGGATCTATATAGGCCGAAAAGACTAGCCGATTGGCCCTTAACTCGTGATACTCTAGACTACAACCAAGCCCCTACCCTAGCCTTAAGAAGAATTCCTCGAGATGGACTTCGACGTCGATACGACAGCCTACATAGAACGGGACACGATACGCGCCCGGCTCGGCTTGCCGCCGTATAAAGCCCCTGTTAAATAGGCTCCCGCCGCTGCTCTTACGCCTGCTCCCGCCGTTATAAGCGCGCCCGTCCCGACAACCGCTCCGCCGACCGTTCCGCCGACTGTTTAAGGTCCGCTAGTTAATTTAGCTTCGGCAGCCTCGCCCTTAGCCTCGCCGCCCTTAACCTCGCCGGCACCCTCATCGTTACCCTTAAGCCGGCACGACCCCGGAGAGACCCCTAACTCCCGCCGGCACGACTTAGTTTCCTACAGGGAAGACCCTATAGCTGCCCCTAGCTTCCATAGGTATAGCCCCGGTCCCGGCCCTACAACAACCACGACTTCGCCGTTAAACAAAAGTCCGCTAGTTGTTCCCGTTAACTTAAGCCGGCCCCTTGCTTTAAGCCGGCTCCCTACTTTAAGCCGGCTCGTTCCCGTTGACTTAAGCCGGCCCCTTACTTTAAGCCGGCTCCCCCTTTAAAGCCGACTCCCCGTGCTCCCTATTCTAAGCCGGCTCCCCTTTCGAAGCCGACTCCCCGTTCCGAGCCGTCTCTCCTATTCGCCCGCTCTAAGCAGTAGCTCTTCGGACTGCTCTTTCGACCCTTAAAGCAGCTTACTAAGCTGCTCTTCTATTAGCTCTCGCAGCTGCTCGCTAAGCTGCTCGCTAAGCTGCTCGCAACCTATAAAGCTATAGGTCCTACAGCAGCTTCCTTAATAACCTATAAAGCTGTAGGTCCTATAGCAGCTTCCTTAACAGCACGCTCTACGGCATACCCTAAAGCTAAGCTAATGCCGTCGCTGCTAATTACCCTTCGAGTCTCGTAGCGCACTCTTTCGCCACCTTAGCGAAGGATGTTACTATATAAAACGCGTGTAGACTCCCTCCTAGACCGTTATGCCCTAAGCCCGGCATATACTATAGCAGACCCCCCTGCCCTAAAGGCATGCCCTAAAGTAGGCCAATTGCTAGCACTGTTTTTCCTACTTCGACTCCCGAGGCGCACTCTTCCGTCACCTCGCTAAAGGATGTTACTACCGGAAGCGTATATAAGCTTCCTCTCAGCCCGTTGCTCAATAGGACAACCCCTAACGCAATAGACGGCACTCTCCCCCCCTGGGAAAGGAACACTCTTCCGCCCGGCCCTAGCCTGCCCGGCAGGCACCTTCGTCCCGGCAGGCACCTTCGTCCCGGCAGGCACCTTCGTCCCGGCAGACTCCTTCGTCCCGGCAGACACCTTCGTCCCGGCAAACTCCTTCGTCCCGGCAGACACCTTCCTCGCCCTCGCTCCGATAGAGATCCTCGCCTCTATACGTTGTTCTTCTAAGGTTTAGCAACGCACCCCTCGTTGCTTATAGCTAGCTAGCCTCGCGAGCTTCTGCACCGTCAGCCTCGCCGTTACCCTCGCGAGCCTAGCAGAAGAAAAGCTCTCGAGGGATTCCCTTGCCTATTGCCCCCTCTAGCACCTTGCTCGGCCACCCCTCTAGCCCTCTGCTTAGCCGTTCCTTTGTGTGTTCTCGTTGCTTGTTACTTCGCTCTTCTCCCTAATGCAATATTCCTTCGCGCGTTTATCGCCTATTTATTCCGTGTGGAATTTCCGCGCATTATTCTTTGCTATTTTTGCAATTTATTCGCCTTTTTCTACGCGTTATTCCCTTTTTCTACGCGTTGTCCCCTTTTTCCCGCTTTATTACATTATCTTATTCGTTATTCGCAGCTTCTGCGAATTGCTCGTTATTTTCCGCACGATTATTCCTCGGCCGCTAATTGCAATTTATACTTATTATTTGTATTTATTAGGCAATTTCTAGCCTAATGCGTATTTTCCCGTTGTTTCTTTATTCGCGTTTGTAGCCCGAATCAAGGCTCGAATAGACGCTCTATTCGACTCTTCGGCAGCGCCCCGAGGATACCCTCTCTTCGGCAGCGCCCTAAGGATGCCCTCGAATCGGCTCTTCCGAACGCTCTTTCCCTGCTTATTCGTTGCGTTCGCGTTCGGTTGTTCGGTCGTTGTTCGGTCGTTCGATTAGGCGATTAGTCCGTTGGTATAGTGTTTATAGCCTCTAAAAGAAGAACTGCCAGTGTCGGACCAATCTAGTCACATAAGGGAGAAAAGGGTTATAAGTCATAACCCCTATTAAGGGCCCCGATGATAGCGTTATCGGGAGCGTTACGTGCCCCGACTAGGCTCCCTTTAGAGCCTAGGACAGGCTCGTAAAGACATATAAAGGGGCCCCCTTTCCTCTCCTCTTCGCCTTAGCTAGAGAACCTATCATAGACTAGAATCCAACCAGTTTGCAACCCCTTTGTTTGTTTAACTAACTAACAACAACGGACATAATTATTAATCGAGGCGTAGTTCCTATAATACGAAAATAGGGATATCTATGGTTCTTTCTTTCTAAAGACAAGGAATCTATTAACTTCCTTATAGAGGTTAAGATCTAAACACTCTATCGTCGTTTTAGACATCCCGTAGTTATAAGACTATATTATCTACTACGCTAAGCAGGATATAATAATATATCAATCGGAAGACTTAAAACTATTTTAAAATTTTATCACTAATGCTAGATACACTCCTAGGCTCTAAGACGATTTAAATTCATACTATAAGATAATCGAGAATTTAACTATAAGATTATTATTAACGTTATATACCCCGGAAACCTACAACGACTAGTGCTATACGCAGTGGATTTAGTAACTTTATTCTAAGCAGTAAGATTCCTTCTATTAATATCCGCTAAAGATGCGTAGGAAACACTACGTGCGTTATAGATTAATATATATCTCGGTCTACTAAATATTATTAAACATAACGTAAGAAGGAATTTTGCTTTTAATAAATTCCGAAACGAAGCGAAGGTAATAGGGATTACGTATAAGCAAGTTCTAGTTAAAGCCTACTAGTCTATCGGAAAGATTAAAAGATATTATAGACTACTTAAACGAACATTTAGTATTCTTTAGGAGGAAATTAGGAACGTGATATTAGCTAAAGCTATCCTTTAAATAGTAGTTAAGGCAATTAATAATATAGTTAGTCCTAATAGTTTAGTTCCTATATTGTTAGTTTTTAGTGCTTACCCCCGGATTACATAGGAATTACCCCCTTCTATAATAACGATGCAGAGAGCTATAGCTATGCAAAAGGCTATAAAATTGCTTCGCTAAATCTCTATAGAAAGACGAATTAAGGATGCTATTTATAGCCGAAACGGACTATTAATAAAGGAGATTCTTAATCTTCTACTATAAAGTAAGGTCTATATCTAAAGAGAAAAGAACGGCTAGCAAGGTCTATTTAAAATCGTAGCAATTAAAGGCTATAATATAACAATTAACACTATCAATAGACTATAAGTATTTAGATTAACACATATGCAACTATACTTCTAAGACGAAAAATCGGTACTACTATTAGAAGGACTCCTAGCAGATATACCGGAATATAATTCTTAAGATAATAAACTAATAGAAGAATATAAAACTATATAAGAACCTCCTCGTATGCCCCGAAAACGTGGTCGCCTACCTAGTGCGAAAAATAAACTAAAGAATTAGTAGTTCCTAGCTAAGAAAGAGGTTAACGTATACGATCTTATACTTAAACTTCGTGCCGATAGCGTAATTATAACACCCGGTAACCTATTCGAAGAATCTAATATAAAAGAGATTAACGACCTAGTTATTCGTAGTGTGTTTAGTTTCGAACAATATAACGAAGAAAAACATAGAGGATACTAAATCTTCCGTTCTCGGATAGTTAAAGAGGTTAAAGAACGTAATACTAAACTATACGAAAAGTGCAGACTAGTGATCTAAGGATATAGTGATATTAAGAAGACATCTATACTCACATAGTCGCTAATAATCTAGCGAGTTAGTTAACGTTTAATTATAGCAATTGCAGCCGGAATGCTTAAAGAATATAGAATAATATTGTCTTTACGAGACATTACCTAAGCATATCCCTAGGCTACTATAGAGTTATCTCGAATAATCCTAATAGCTCTGCCCGCTAAACTAGTAAAGAAGTATCCGGAAGGCATAATCATCCGTGTGATTAGACCTTTATATAGCATCGCGGAATCCGGACTATATTGGTTTAATATATACTATAGTTACTATATCTAAGAGCTTAATATAGCTTATTTAATATACGACGCATGCTTGCTTATTTCTAACTATAGCCCTCCTATACCTTTTCGAATTATCGGTATATAGATAGACGATACGTTAATGCTTAGGACTTAGAGTTTTTCGGACTATAAAGAAAAAGAGCTCTAGAAAGCATAATTAAGAGCTAAACCGAAAACTCTAATAACTATTAGATAATCTATAGACTTTAACGGCGCGAAATTAACCCTATAATACGATAGAAGTTTGCTACTATAATAGAAGGGTTAAGCAGCTAAGATTAAAACCGTAAAACTAAAAGCTATTAACCACGCGTAAAGGTATATAGAGCAACGAGCTCGTAGTGCATACGTTGCATCTATCTATCAACCGGAAGCATCGTTTAATATCTCTATTGCTGCTTAAGTCTAGAACCTAGAACAAAAAGACTGTATAATCCTAAATAAGAGACTATAGTAGCAACTAGACAATTAATAACGTAGACTAATATATCTTTTAATTAACCTCGCATCGGCTAAGCTCTTAGTCTTTACCGATAGATCGTTTGTAAATAATAAAGACTTATCTTTATAGCTTAGATTCGTTATTGCTTTAGTTTACGAGACTAACTAAATAGATAAGCAATTTTCGATTAAAGGCAATATTATCTACTAGAACTCTACGAAATGCAAACGAGTTACCTAAAGCGTCCTTATATCGGAAATCTATAGTATAGTAAACGGATTCGATATTAGGATATCTCTTACTATAACTCTTAAGATAATTACGGATCGTCTTAGTCTACCTCCGATTCTATTAATTATTTACACCGATTCGTACTCTTTATATAAATGCCTTATTAAACTAGGTACTATAAAGGAGAAAAGATTAATAATCGACATTATGGCTTTGCGATAGTTATATAAACGCCGTAAGATTATAGAGGTCCGATAGATTAATAGAGCCGATAACCTAGCTAATGCAATAACGAAAGCATTACTAAACTAAGCCCTTAAACGTTTCGTCGATATAAATAAATTAACTATTAGAATATAAGGGTTTATTATTCGCCTATAAACCCTTCTAACACATTCTTTCTTTTAACGGTTATATAGTTATAACACTATATAATATTACAACGAATTATTATAATATAACGAATAGTCGATTTTATTATGCATTTTTATTTCTTTTTTAAAGAAGGGTAATGTTTAAGGAAAAACAAGAGAGGTTCTTATAAACGGCATAAAGAAAAAGTTGCTAGTATAGGAATTATAGATAGAATTCCACGTTAGAAGGACTTCCCTTCTAAGGTAAATTCTATAGATAGAATTCTAATAGAATTCTACGGTAGAAGGACTTCCCTTCTAAGGTGAATTCTATAGATAGAATTCTACGGTAGAAGGACTTTCCTTCTAAGGTGAATTCTATAGATGGAATTCCACTTCCTTCTATAGACTTCTACGGTCGTCCCGATAGACGCATCCGTCCGCGGAAGGTCTTCCCTAATTAACGCATCCGTCTTTGCATTCTGTTTACGGATCCCTTTCTATTCTTAGCTACCGAAGGTTCCCGGAGGGTAGCTCCGACCCTTCTCTTATCTTGTCTATAAAGAAGGTAGTATAGCCCTTAGCTAGATAGGTATTAATAATTCCAATAAGACTATTAGACCTACATTTGCATTTGCATTCGAGACACCTACTAACATATTATATATTTTATTTTTAATTAGAAAACGTATTTTCTTTAAATCTAACAGGATATAGTAAAGTCCGTTTTTAATAAAACCGGTTATTAGTTTATTAAGATTTCTATTAAGGAGGAATATAGAGTCTAGGCCTATAAGAGCGTATGTGTTTATTATAGCTAATTGGCTAATTATATTAATGCCGATTTTAGGTATATAAAGGCAGTTTTTTAAGGTATACTATTGTTTGCTATTAGGGAACTTAAAGATAAGATCCCTAGCCCCTCGTACGAGAATAGAGGAAGCTTTTCCCTAAGTTATAGTAGTATATATTTCTTTATAGTTAGAGAGGAGAGATTTATTCGAAACTATATGCCTAGTAGCTCTAGTATCGAAGACAAAGTTATAGAAATTCCTAATCCGTATTGCAGTCCTATCTACTTTTAATACTACCTTCGAAATTGCTAAAAGAAGAGGCTTTAGAGGTCTTATTATTTATTTTCTATTAGAGGAGGACTTTATTTTTATAAGGGTATATAGAAGGATGCTATTCGGGGGAAATAGGGTATAGAAATAGGGTACTACTAAGGGTATTATATATAGCATAGAGGATATAAAGGATATATAGAGTGTTATAAAGGATAGGAGGGTACTTACGATACTAGAAGTAGAGTCTAAGACGACGAGGACCTTATTAGAGGTCTCGGAGGATTCCGGAGTGGCCTTACGCTTCCGGAGGCGGGAGGTCCGGGGACGGCCGGCCGGACGTAGGGCCGGAGACGGAGAGCTCTCCCGAGAGTAGAGAACCGGGGTCGGCCTCCGGTAGTTACGGTTAGTATTCTCCTTAAGGTCCCGGCGAGAAGAGGAAGAGGTAGAGACCGTTTTTAGGGTAAATCCCGTAGCCTAAGCCTTATCTTTATTTTCGGGTTTTTAAAAACAATTCCTCTCGATATGCCTTCGCTTTTTATAGTAAAAGTAAATAAGGACCTTACTACCGCCGGCTATAAATAGCTGCTTATTATTCTCGAGAGCTTTCGTTCTCTTAAATTTATCTATAAGAGATAAATAGAGTAATTTAAAGGTATATACCGTAGCATTAGTACGAAGGGTCTACGTAATATTTATAATATTACTTAAGAAAGAGCTATTAAGGCTCTCTAAGATCTAGGTTATTACTACGATCTCCGGGATATAGATCTCTCTAGTGTTTAGCTCGTCGAAGAGCTCTTTTACCTTATTTAGGTAAGTCTCGATAGATATCTCTCCCTTAATCTTCGTATTAAAGAGTTCCTTTATAAGGAGGAAGTTAAAGGTAAAGTTTATAAGGTTATATAGGGTTTTAAGTACCTCCTATGCCGCCTTTATAGACGTATAGTGCTTTATCTAAGATAAAGGGCCGTTATTAACTATAAGCCTTATTAAGGCTAAATAGTCCTAAGACTTCGCATAAGCAGCATTAAGTATAGCTAGACTAAGCTTTTTACGTATAAATATAGATTCTATACGTAGAGACTAAGCCGAAAAGTTAGTGCTCCCCTTAAGCTTTATAAATAAGTAGTCCTTAGAAGAACTTATTTTTGCCGTATATCGGATCGGAAGGTACCGGAGGAAACTTAGAAGAAGCTCGGCGTCTATAGGCTAAGGTAGAGGTAATAAAGGAATCTTTTCTAATTTCTTTTAAAGGGTTTTTAGTTATAGAACAATGGCTAAGAAAGGATACGTCGTAGGAGCGAAAATAAGGCCAACGAGAAATAAGGGGGGGCAAAACACTAAGAAAGTAGTAATATATATAAACTAAGGGTAGCTTAAGAAGGCAAGTGGCTTAAAAAGGCAAAGAGAAGGTTATAGTAGAGAGACGGTCGTTTTTAGTGCAATAGCGAGTGATTTAGGGGATCTAAGGGAGGCTTTAGATAAGAAGCAACTTAAAGCTTAAGTAGAGATAGGGATTATAACTAATAAGAGCCTAAAGAGAAGCTTAAAGGCAGAGGATTACGGTAATGCAGAAAGTATTAAGGAAGATGTAAAGATAAGAGAGAGAAGAGGATATAGAATTGCTTAGTGATAGTCTGTCTAAGTGCGGACTAAGATCCCTTTATATAGCTAATTGCATAGGAATAAAGGTATATATAACTTAACTAATTGTCGGGATAGAAAGCCTTATTAATTCTATGCTAGGCGTATATAGTCTAACCTCGTATAGTATCCTAGTTATTGCGTGATTAATTGCGCGAGTAATAGGAGGTAGTATAGGTGACTTTAGTTAACCGGGGCCCGACTATAGACTATGCGTATATTAGTCCCTACACACACTATATACTTCGGCATTCGGTATCTCGAGCATCCGGGCAGCTAATGCAGCCGGGTGACTTATATTATATATCGAACGCTAGGCAGTCGGGTTCTCGACATTTAGGTAATAGCAATCAAAAAGGGAAGAGAGGCTCTAAGGCTTAAACAGCCTGCATAAAGGGATTAGAAGCTGCAAAAGGATGCAAAAAACACTAAGAATGATAGCTCTTGTTTAATCTAGTAGGGAGGCTAACTAGTCTCTATATATAGGAAAAATCCTCGGACGAAATCAGCCGCGTAGACCTAAGGAAAAATAGGTGACGTAAATGATTAGACGGAAGGATCGGTGAGAAAAGCAATAGATCGTGCCGTACGATAAATAAGTCATATAGTCAGCAAATAAATAAGCAGCCTAGTGGAAGACTAGTGAATTCTATAGTAAATTCTACGGTAGAAGCCGTAGAAGAGAATTAGATTTCTATAGTAGAAGACCGTAGAAGGGAATTAGAATTCTATAGTAAAAGACCGTAGAATAGAAGAGATTTTATAGGTAAAGACCGTATAAATAACCGTGAAATCAACGTAAAATCACGGTAAAATATAACCGAAGAAAAGTAGGTAAATACGCCTATAGAAGTGCGGGGTAATGCCTGTAGAAGCCCGTAGAATTCTATAGTGGAATCTAAGGAAGAACCGGGGATTTCCTAGTAGAAAGCAAATAGGGAAGACGGTGATATTAACATACCCCCTTAGCTAGAAGGGAATAACTTCCGGCTAGTTAGAATTATTATCGACTTCTTCTTAAATCCTAGAAGAAATATCCGTAAGTCGAAGCTAGCGAAGGAACGTTTAGAAACATTATCGTAGAAGTAACTTAGTTAATCTATCCGTAACTATCTAATTAGAAGGGATATACTTAATATTAAAAGTATTGCGTAAGAATTCCTAATAGGTCTAGCAGTTGTAAATCTTAACGTGCTTTAAAGCGGTCTAAATCTTTAGAATCTCGGCGGAAACTAGGCGGATTATCTAGGTTTTATTATACTAAATAGTAGGAATAAGAATATCTAGCTATAGGGAAATATCGTTAAATAAACGAAGAATAGAAATTAGCTTTTTCGCGGTAGAAGAGACTATAAGAAGTTCGGCTTCGGTAGAAGAAGTAGTAACTATAGATTGTTTCCGGGCACTCTACGCGATTAGACCGTTAAATAGGCTAATAAAATAGCCCTTAGAAGAATAACGAGTATCCGGGTCGTCGGCGTAAGCGGCATCGGAAGCTATAACGAGTTCTTATTCGTCTATATCCGAAAACTTAATCGTAAGGAAACGCGATTCGTATAAGTAAGTTACTAAGCTTTCTACGAGCTTAATATAGAGCGTAGACGGGTTCTATATATACTCTGCTAAAGAATTCGACGATTTTACGGCGTTGAGATAGGTAGAAATAGTCGCGTAATTATAGGAACCGACTAAAGACTAAAAATAATAGATTTAGTTATCTTTAGTCCATCCCTAGTGTTTCTTTAGCTTTTCTAGAAGTAGGAATAAGCAAAGGGTCGAAATAGGCCGTAGAACCGTAGAAGTAAGGATTAAACTAAACTTAAAAGCAATCTTATTTAAGTAAACGTCCTAGCATAACTATAGCTTTCGCTGCTTACGGTCCCGGATAATCTTTATCCTAAGGACATAGGTAAGCTCTCTGCGGTTAGTGATTATATACTTTTGCCTAAAGCGACGGATAAAATCGTTAGTAGCCTTATAGTGCTCCTTACGGAAAAGGATAATAATATTATCTATAAAGAAGAACGTAATAATGCTACTTATAGTAGATATAAAAATGCAAGGATCCTCTATACTTTACTAAAGGCCTAGTTCGGTAAGAGACCGAGATAATTCCCGTTGCTAAAAAAGCGGCGAACGGCGAAGTCCGTATAAAGCCTTTATTAACCGAATTATAAAACTAAACACCTTAAATCCGTCTAGGAAGTAGATATATACTTCTTTATCGAAATCGGCATTCGTAAAGGCGTTAACCGCGTTAAGTAAGCGGGTTTTAGTGCTAAATTTAGCGGTAATAGCAATTATAATATGCAAATTTCGCGCTATAAGCGTAGCGGCGTAAGTTTTCTTTCCGCTAAACGGCTAAAGATCTCCTCGTATATAAAGGCGAGACTTAAACTTCCTAAGGTAGCCGTGCTTATTAAACTTATAGTCGAATGCCTATATTAATAGAAGAGGACGCACTAGCGCGTTCGCTCTTAGGGTAGGCGAAGGAAAGAAGGTCTTCCGCTGTTTTAAAGAGTCCTATTTAACCTTTCTAGCGGCTTTAAACTCGGGTCTATACAGATGCGTCTCGAGATTAGACTAAACCCTTAAAAGCGCGGGTAAATCCCTTTTATATATCTTCCTAGGTTTAAGAGAAGTAGCGAACGCAGCCGTAAAAGCGGTGCTATTAGCCGGTAGATGCCTAACGTAGGCGAAAGCGGGATATCGACCCGAAAAACGGTTTAAACGAGTAGGGCGTAAATCCCCTATAAACCTCGTTAACTATAGACTATCTATAGGAATAGTGTTATCGTAATCTATAGACCGAGAAGTGGCTTAAGGCAACTATACCTTAAGACGGTCTACTAGTTCTATAGTTATAGTAGGTAAAAGAGTAGAAATATCGGGTTAGAAATCCTATGCATTCTTAAAAATATCCTCCGGCGGTTCTAGGGTTTAGTTAAGAGTCGGGAGCTAAGGATTGCTATCGGCTAGAAGGTCTACTAGATTAGAATACTTATTAAGAATCACTATTAGCGTTAACTAGAATTCTGCCTTATCTTACTCTTCTTCTTATACAATATATAGTGGAAATGCCGGTAATAATACCTATATTAGCGGTTCGGATGCCTTAGACGCGGTGAAAAACTAAGTCTTATTAAACGTTATATTACGAACTCGACGAACCTCCCGTCTCTATAGGATTTACATACGAAAAATATTAGTAAAATTATACCTAACTAAGTAACTAACCTCCGCATAAGGTTCCTGCTTAAGATTACGTCTCTACGTATTAGTTAAGGCCTTAGTGGTTAGTAGGTAGGTTTTATAGCTAAAAGCTCGAAGATAATCGAATCGTAATAGTTAAGGAAGGAGAAAAGCTAGTATATTCCGGTCGTAATTCCTTAACTAATCGTAAAGGATCTCTACTAGGGAAATCTACTTTAATAGAAATGACGTAGAGGAAGCTACCTATCGGGCTAGAATCCGATTGTATAAATATACTATAGTTTTCTACGTTTCTATCCATAAATACTTAGGCAAATTTGCTTTAATCCTTATAGATCGAGCTTTCGTAGATACTACCCCCTTAGCCCGTTTAGCAGCGCCGTTTTAAGCGGGTGTATAAGGTATAGTAGGCTTATTATAAATGCCCTACTAGTTAATAAAATCTTAAAAATCGTATCGAAGGGCTTAGTCGTTGTCTCAATAGATTATACCGATAGAAAGTAAGAACTATCGGGAAATATACCGACCTAAGCTCTTAAAGCATAAAATCAGCTCGTCTATAGAGGCGTCTAAAAGCGCATATAGAAAAACAAGCTTTATATAGTCATCCTTAATAAGAAATACAACGTTCTTATTATTATAACTCTTATATATAGAAAAGATATCGTAAAACACCTTAGAAAAGGGAAACGTCGCCTTAGAAAGCGGCGGTTCGCGGTTGATAATCCGTTTAGCCTACGTAAGCTTATAGGACTTATAGGAGATTATCTTATCGAAGGTTACCGACTATAGTATTCCGAGAGCTTTCGAAAGCGCCTTATTGTTCGGATATCTAAGTCGTTAGTGCTAAAGGGAAAGTTCTTTTACACTTATTAGTGTAGACTCTAATATAGTAGCCGAAAAAGATACTATAACTAGGGTTTCTATAGTAGAATCTATAGAAGGAACGGAAGCAATAGTTAGAATTATTAGAAGCGCAATAGAAGGCGTTAACGGGTTATACTTAATAATATACTAATTGTAAATTAGCTCCGTTATACAAATAGTGCGTATTAAAGAAGAGATCTATCTAGTCTACGGGTTTTACGAAAGATTCGCCTTATAAAGAAGACGAAGTAAACAAAAGGACGTATAAAAAGACGGGATATATACTACCTAACTAAGCTAAAAAGTGCCTGTTGAAATGCGTATAAACACCGTGCCTATCCCGAGAATAGGAGTGCTTCTACTGCCTATGAGTGCGTACTTAGAAGAAGGCTAGAAGTTATAGAAACGCTCTATATTATTGCAAATATATCTATTAGACCCTAAATCTATAATAAAAGAATCCCTTAACGGGTATTCTATAGTAGTCTATAGAGCAACTAGTAGTAAAAAGGTTAAAAGAACGTTAGCGGTAGCCATAGCTTACACTATCTTTATCTTAGTCTAATTATTCTTCCGCTACTCCTCGTCGCGAAGAAGTGCCGCGTTAACTTTAGCCTTATTAGCCGGAACCTTAAGGTAGTCGTCTATAGTCTTTTAGACGTTCTTATCGGGTTTCTATAATAGAAGTCGAACGGAAGGGTTAAAGTAATAACACTATCGGAAATAGTATCGTTCTCTATAAATGCACGGCGGACTATCCTTTTTCTTGCCTTTATCCTTATCTAAGGACGCAGCTGCTAAAGTAGTTGCCGATTTATTAGTAGATTCCGCGGCTAGGGACTTAGTTCTTTAGCCTTAGAATTTCGCAAAAGCGTTAGTCTTTAGCGCTTTAGTTATAGCCTTTAAGGCCTACGAGCGCTTAAAAAGTTCGGATATCTTAAATCCGTCGGGGAAAGACTATTCTTAGCCTAGCTTATTTAGGCGGGCATTGTCCTCTATCTTATTTATCTAGTATTCCGCAAAAGGGCTAGAAATAGGCTAAATAGCTATAAGAAAAAGCTATATAGCCCGGAGACCTTCCGATTTAGGCAACTTAATTCGCCGGGCGTCGGTAAGGACCTTCTATTAGTTAGAAATCTATATTGTGATATCCGTTTAGTCCGGTGCCTTTAAAATAGTATAGAACTACGTAAGAATAGTCTTCTATTGCGTTTACGAAGTCGGCTTTACACGCCGCTATAGTAAAGCTAATTCCTTAGAAACCTCGTATTCGTCGGCAATTATTAAGTAGTAGTTCCCGATATTTTAAACGATAAACTATTAGATTAACGTAAGAGATTTCTATTAGTCCTTATAGGCTTAAAGCAACGTGCGATACTAGGAAAAGAGAAACTTAAACCTCTTAAGTTCTTCTATAGATAGACTAGCAATATTAGCAACGGTCGCGTTAACTATTCTAGCTATTAGTTCTACGGGAAGAGGCAATAAGGGTTTCTAAAGTTTAGGCGTAATAGAAGGATCGATTTTCTCCTAAATCCCTTAGGCGAGTGCGTATTTCTAGATCGTTAAGATCTATCGGTCCTAGTCCGCTAGTCTATTTAAAATAGTCTTCGAAGTAATATCGGCTATAATAGATACGGTAACGTAGGTAAACGTATAGTAACATCACTGGAAAAGGGTAGTTAAATGCATAATATATATAAATAAACCGTAAAAACCAAACAAAGTGCGGGAAAACACTAATAGAATAGGGTAAACGTACTAACTAGTCCTCTATAAGTCGATTCGCTAGATTAAATAACGCTCCTTAAAAAATCACACTAGTCCTCCGCGAGTCGATTCGCTAGATATAAAGGCAAAGGCTTTACTACCGTAAGTCGTAGCGTTAGTAGGCTAAAAATACAAGCCGTTAGAACTCTCTATGCGTAGAGAAGTTCGTCCGGGCTTATAACTATCGAACGCTAGGCAGTCGGGTTCTCGACATTTAGGTAATAGCAATTAAAAAGGGAAGAAAGGCTCTAAGGCTTAAACAGCCTACATAGAGAGATTAAAAGCTGCAAAAGGATGTAAAAAACACTAAGAATAATAGCTCTTGTTTAATCTAGTAGGGAGGCTAACTAGTCTCTATAAATAGGAAAGATCCTCGGACGAAATCAGCCGCGTAGACCTAAGGAAAAATAGGTAACGTAAATAATCAGACGGAAGGATCGGTAAGAAAAGCAATAGATCGTGCCGTACGATAAATAAGTCATATAGTTAGCAAATAAATAAGCAGCCTAGTAGAAGACTAGTCAATTCTACGGTAAATTCTATAGTACAAGCCGTAGAAGAGAATTAGAATTCCACGGTAGAAGACCGTAGAAGGGAATTAGAATTCTACGGTAGAAGACCGTAGAAGGAAAGAGATTTCATAGGTAAAGACCGTATTAATAACCGTAAAATCACCGTAAAATTACGGTAAAATATAACCGAAGAAAAGTAGGTAAATGCGCCTATGGAAGTGCGGGGTAATGCCCGTAGAAGCCCGTGGAATTCTATAGTAGAATCTAGGGAAGAACCGGGGATTTCCCGGTGGAAAGCAAATAGGGAAGACGGTAATATCAATATTATATACAATAATACACGGCGGTTCTAATGCATATCTTTATATACCGGTAGGATAAACCAATCGGGAGATATCTGCTCCCTTATACTTTATAGCTTAGATTCGTTATTGCTTTAGTTTATAAGACCGACCGAATAGATAAGCAATTTGCGATTAAAGGTAATATTATCTACTAGAACTCTATAAAATGCAAACGAATTACCCGAAGTGTCCTTACATCGGAACTCTACGGTATAGTAAACGGCTTCGATATTAAGATATCTCTTACTATAATTCTTAAGATAATAACGGATCGCTTTAGTCTTCCTCCGGTTCTATTAATTATCTATACCGATTCGTACTCCTTATGTAAATGCCTTATTAAACTAAATACGATAAAGGAGAAAAGATTAATAATCGATATTATAGCTTTGCGATAGTTATATAAACGCCGTAAGATTATAGAAGTCTAATAGATTAATAGAGCCGATAACCTAGCTAATGCAATAACGAAAGCATTACTAAACTAGGCCTTTAAACGTTTCGTCGATATAAATAAAGAGTATTACTATAAGTGTTGCTATTTATACGGTAAGAAATCTCTATTTGTACGGTAAACTAAGGAAATCTCTACTTTTTCGGCGCGCACCCCGCGCGCCTATGTCCCGCCACCAAAATTAAGTAGAGGTACATAGCAATTAAGGGGGCCGCGCAAATTGTGCCTAGCCTTAATTTAATTCAATAAGCGCGCGCGCGCAAAGAGCTTAAATAACGTATATGCCTAGCTCTCTGCTGCGTGCCCTGCTGCGTGCCCTGCTGCGTGCCCTCTACTATATGTGCGGCTCCTTAATGTATGCTTTATGCCCGGCTCCCGGCTGCGTGCTCTACTGCGTGCCTTCTGCTGCTATTAGATCCGCGGGTTAAGGGATCACATATAGGATCATATGTAGGATTACGTGCGGGATCACAGACGGGAAATTCGGCTAAGAGGCCCCTTAAATAAGGTCTCGAGGCTTCCCCTCTTTAAGGACTATAAGCATTATCATTAATATACTGCTTTCAGCGGCATTACAGCCGCTGTAGCGCCCGAACGGCCGCTATAACACACATCTCTCGCATCCTCATTTAGTAAGCCGTAGATCGAAGATCTAATAATTAAGAGTCTTAGTCTTCTAGCCAAAAGCTACTAAAAGAAGCCACTATTCAACTATTAGGCCCCCTTTAAACCGCGAGAAAAGCCTAGCTAATTATGCTCGGCAAGAGGACTAGATTCCTCTAGCATCGAGCAAAGCCCGCGAGAACCACCTCGCGGCACCTTATCGAAAGAAAGCCCGCACTAAGCGGCACTAATACATCGAAAGAAAGCCCGCAAGACTAAGCGGCACTAATACATCGAAAAAGCCCGTAAGACTAAGCGGCACTAATATATCGAAAGAAAGCCCGTAAGACTAAGCGGCACTAATACATCGAAAAAGCCCGTAAGACTAAGCGGCACTAATACATCGAACTAAGCCCGCGAGAACTATCCTCGCGGTACTATATCGAACTAGGCCCGCGAGAACTATCCTCGCGGCACTATATCGAAGAAAGCCCGCAACATGCGGCATAATACATCGAACAAAGCCCGCGGGAACTATCCTCGCGGCACTATATCGAAAGAGAGCCCGTACTAAGCGGCACTAATACATCGAAAGAAAGCCCGCACTAAGCGGCACTAATACATCGAAAGAAAGCCCGTAAGAGACTACCTCGCGGCACTAGAAAGAATAATACATCCTGCTACTAGCAGAGGCGAGAGGGTAATTCCCCCGTTAGCTAGCTAAATACACATCCTACTACTACTAGTAGAGGCGAGAGGGTAATTCCCTCGTTAGCTAGCTAAATACACTTCCTGCTACTACTAGCAGAGGCGAGAGGGTGATTCCCTCGTTAGCTAGCTAAACATACATCCTGCTACTACTAGCAGAGGCGAGAGGGTGATTCCCTCGTTAGCTAGCTAAGCCAAACATAAGTCCACACAAACAAGGAGTAAACCCCTCTATAGCACTAAGTCCGCATAAATAAGGAGTAAACCCCTCCGCGGCATTAAGTCTATACAAACGTAGCATTAATCCGCACGATTAGGAGTAAACCCCTCCGCGGCATTAAAAAGTCTACACGATTAGGAGTAAACCCCTCCGTGGCATCGTCCGCACGATTAAGAGTAAACCCCTCCGCGGCATTAAAAAGTCTATACGATTAGGAGTAAACCCCTCTATAGCATCGTCCGCACGATTAGGAGTAAACCCCTCCGCAGCATTAAAAAGTCCATACGATTAGGAGTTAACCCTTCCGTAGCTTATAAACAAGGAGTTAACCCCTCCCCTCCGTAGTATTTTATCTTATATAGTCGGGAAATACATCTGCCTACTATTTATAGTAGTTATCTTATATAGTCGGGAAATATATCTGCCTACTATTTATTTAGTAGTTATCTTATATAGTCGGGAAATATATCTGCCTACTATTTATAGTAGTTTTCTTATATAGTTAGGAAATATATCTGCCTACTATTTATTTAGTAGTTATCTTATGCAGTCGGGAAATATATCTGCCTACTATTTATTTAGTAGTTATCTTATGTAGTCGGGAAATATATCTGCCTGCTATTTATTTAGCAGAATAAATAACGCGGCGGGAGGAAGAAGACTCTCGTCGTAGTATAAACACTCGCGGCGGCGAGAGGAGAAGAGAAAGACTCTCTCGTCGCAGCAATAAAGATATTCGCAGCGGCAAAAGGAAGAGAAGACTCTTTCGTCGTCGCGGCAAAAACAATATCGCGGCGGGAGGAAGACTCCCTTATCGCGTATACTTACATAAGCTAATAGCTCTCGACGAGCTAATAGCTCGCGGCGGCGGGAAGAGAAGAGAAGACTCTTTCGTCGTCGCGGCAAACACCGTTATAATAAACATAAATTCGCGGTCGTCGGAAGACTCCCTCGTCCGTATACTTATTTAAGCAATTAGCTCTTAAGCAAATAGCTCTCGAGCAAGCAGCTCTCGAGCAAGCAGCTCTCGAGCAAGCACTTATTCGAGCAAGCAGCTCTCGAGCAAGCAGCTCTCGAGCAAGCAGCTCTCGAGCAAGCAGCTCTCGAGCAAGCAATATTTCGCGGCGGCGGGAGGAAGACTCTCTCGTCGCAGTAAGCAATATTTCGCGGCGGCGGGAGGAAGACTCTCTCGTCGTAGCACGTAAAATTTCGCGGCGGCGGGAGGAACACTCTCTCGTCGCAGCACGTAATATTTCGCGGCGGCGGGAGGAAGACTCTCTCGTCGTAGCATAAATATACTTATATAAGCTAATAGCTCTCGACGAGCAAATAGCTCGCGGCGGCGGAAGGAAGAGAAGACTCTTTCGTCGTCGCGGTAAAGATAATATCGCGGCGGGAGGAAGACTCTCGTCGTAGTATATATATCGCGGCGGCGGGGAGAAAAAGAGGAAAACTCTCTCGTCGCAGCATATATAAATTCGCAAGCGGCGGCGGGAAGAAAAGAAGAAGACTCTTTCGTTATAGCACGCAATAGTCGCGGCGGCGGGAAGAGAAGAAGACTCTTTCGTTGTCGCTAGTAAATACACAACGCGGCGGGAGGAAGACTCTCTCGTCCGTATATTCATCTAACGTACGAGCTAATAGCTCTCGACGAGCTAATAGCTCGCGGCGGCGGAAAGAAGGAAAAGTCCCTTTCCCTCGTATATACTTACTCTCTTAAGTAAGCAGCTCTCGAGCAAGTAGATCTCGAGCAAGCAGCTCTTAAAGCGAGCGGCAGAGTCCCTCGTCGCAGCGAGCGGCAGAGTCCCTCGTCGCAGTAAGACGAAAGACTACCCTCGTCACGAATAACATTCGAGCAAGCAGCTCTCGAGCAAGCAGCTCTTACGGCGAGCGGCAGAGTCCCTCGTCGCAGCGAGCGGTAGAGTCCCTCTCCCTCGTGTATACCTACTTATTTAAGCAAAAAGCTCTCGCGGCATCGTCCGCATTACTTAATTAATAACTCGAGCAAGCAGCTCTCGCGGCTTCGTCCGCATTACTTAATTAATAACTTAAGCAAGCAGTTTACGCGGCGTCGGAAAACTCCCTCGCCGAACCTATTACGGCATTCGACCACACGAGCCTACGGCCACACGAGCCTACGGCCATACGAGCCTACGGCTACAAAAGCCCACGGCCATACAAGCCTCGGCCACACGAGCCCACAGGAATATAACCCTCGGCCATACACATAAGCCCTCGGGAACACAACCCTCGGCCATACACACACGAGCCCTCGGGAACACCAGCCTCGGCCACACGAAGCCCTCGTCCGCCCGCACACTCTAATAAACCATATACGAACCTTCCGAAGCGATCGACTAATCGACTAATCGACTAATATAGGAGGAATAAGGCGTATTATTGCCGCTAAAGGCGCACACGGTAGCGTAAAGGCATAAAATGCCGAGTTGCAATTGCTATAATAGTCGGTCGTAAGGAGGACCCGGAAGAATACGATAATCCGCCCCGATTAATAGATTTATTAGCAAAGACCCCGGATTTAAGCTATTTAAGCTCTTTAGTCTAGCTTCCCTCGCATTGCGATCGAAGCTAAAGGGGTGTGTTAGATCCGCGGGTTAAGGGATCACATATAGGATTATATGCAGGATTACGTGCGGGATTACGGATGGGAAATTCGGCTAAGAGGCCCCTTAAATAAGGTCTCGAGGCTTCCCCTCTTTAAGGACTATAAGCATTATTATTAATATACTGCTTTTAGCGGCATTACAGCCGCTGCAGCGCCCGAACGGCCGCTATAACACATATCTCTCGCATCCTTATTTAGTAGGCCGTAGATCGAAGATCTAACAGCTGCGTGCCCTCTACTGCGTGCCCTGCTGCGTGCCCTACTGCGTGTCGGGGTGGATTGCGGTATAGTGTTCTTCACACGATTTACGCGGCTCTCTTAATTGCCATATACCTACACTCAATTTTAGTGGCGGGACATAGGCGCGCGGGGTGCGCGCCGAAAAAGTAGGTTTACCGTACAAATAGAGAATTCCTACCGTACAAATAGCAACACTTATTACTATTTGCCTAAGTATAAATCTCTATTTGCCTAAGTAATACTTCGGGTACCCCTCTAAAATGCCTAACCCCCCCCCGCCTAGCCGTGCCTACTTAATTATAGTGCGTATACCTAGTAAGCTATAGGCTAATTCTTCGTTAAGGCCCTAATCCACGACGCGGCGCGGCGCCTAATAAAAGATACCTTAGACATGCGTTCCGGCTAGAAGAGTATTCGTCCCCCGTTTAGTCGTAATTTTTAGCCTAAATGCAAGGAGACGTACTCCTCCTTCTATAGCTGTATGTCTACCCCTGCTTACAATGTATCGAGCTAGTAGGGGTCCCTAATTAGGGAAAGTTACTAAGAAAATTAACAAATTCTGTCGAATTCTGCCCTAGCGATATATAAAATTCGTTAGGCGCCGCGCCGCCTAATAAAACTTATATATCGCCTATATTAGATTTCTAAGGCGCTTTCGAGGCATTTTTTTAGTGCATTCATTCGGTATATTATAACTTCGTTGCAAGGCGATAGCCCTAAACGCCTTATTATTAAAGACGACTATAATAACAATAATAACATTATAAAAGCTATAGCTATATTAGCTCTTATATAAACCTTTATAGCTAGCGGCTTTATAGACGAGGAAGAGAATAAGAGGAGAGGAAATAAGGGTATCGTAAATAGCGATAACGATAACTTCTCTATTTAAGGTTCCCTAGCGTAGGTTATTGCGGCACCGAGCTTTATATTCTTCGACATATTTCGCATAGCAAAGGCGGTCTTTGCAAGCCTCTATAGTTAGCTTCGCATTAATACCGGTATAGAGGGATCGAGATATTAGACCTTAGAGAAAAAGGTGCTAGTATTCCTATAGATTTGCGTATATAACGAACCTTAGAGAAACACGGCATACCGCTTCTAAATAAGTTAATCGTCGGTCTTAAGGATATTCTATTAATTAATCGATCCTATAAGGCGTTTAGCGGCTAACTTTATTCGCCAGCCGGCCCTAGGATATATCTCCCCGGTCGTAGAGTTTAATAAGAAGCTTAGGCAATTTAACGGCGCGATCGGTGCTATTAACGGTATATATATTCCTGCGTTTATCCCGAAAGGTCGTTAGAAGAGGTTTTAGTTAAGGAAGAATAATATCTTATAGAATGTCTTTACGGCGATAACCTTTAATAGCCTCTTTAGCTATATGCTTGCTAGCGCTAAGGGCTCGATCTACGACTCGCCGTTGCTGCGAATAGCTCTTTATAAGAGCTTTATTTTACCCGAGGGCCGTTTCTACCTTAGTGACGTAGGCTTCGGTTCGAGGCGTAGCCTGCTCGTGCCGTATAGCAATACACGATATTATCTTACCGATTAGGGTAAGGCAGGTAAAAGACCGGAAAACTCCTAAGAGATTATTAACCTCCGGCACGCTTAGCTTCGCATAACGGTAGAGCAGGTCTTTAGTCGCTGCAAGCGGAAATAGAAGATCATTCGGTATAGTGCACCTAAGTATAGCTTTATCGATTAGATTAAGCTTATATATACGGTAACAGGGCTATTTAACTTTGTTTAAATAGGTAGGAAAGATTATAACGAGAGAGATAAAGAGGAGGAGTTAATACTAATAGATTTAGAATATAAGGCTCTTAAATTAGCTCGCGAACGAGCTAATTCTATCGTCCTAGGCCGTATAGGCACTAAGATACGCGAGCTAATCGCCGGCTGGCTGTAGGAGATATATTAGGCTGTTCTAGCCCGGCGAGAGCATAGCGATAATACTAACGAAAGCGAGGGCGACGAGGGCGACGAAGAGGATAAAGAGGATAAAGAGGATAAAAATAAGGGCCCTATAGTAGCTTAGGGTAGGATAATTAATAAGGGCTTAAAGGATAAAGATAAGGGTAAGGCAGCCTCGATTTCTAGGTAGAACCTTTGCTATTTTAACAACTATATATCCCTCCCTCCCTAATAATCTATCACTATTATCTGCTTATTAATCTACGCCTGCTTAGCCTCGCTTATAGTAAGTAAATTCTAATAGACCGGATTCGCAGGGTCTTTCTTTAACTAGGCTATAACTCTTATTACAAGCGGCATACCTTAGGTTAAGGCAAGCCCTATACAGTCTTACATAGCCTTTTCGAGATCCTCCGCGCCTTACGCCTTTATAGATATCGCATATTGCTTAGTATAAGAACCTTAGGCTATAAGGTTGGAAAGAAGATTTACGATTTCCTCTAACCGTTATTGCTGCCCTTTTCCCTTCTTTGCTAATCCTCTTACCCTTAGGTTTAGCGATATCTTGCTTAAAGTTAACTAGACCCTCGCTTTTCCCCTCGACCTCCCCTTAGTTACCGATGTTAACGATAACGGCACTGCCGAGCTATTAGAATTAGGCTAGGCCTAAGCGCGAGGTAGTGCTAGTAGGCGGCGTAGTGTTTCCTTACGGAAAGGATCGTTAGCTTTATCCTCTTCGGCAGCTTCGTCGGGAACCTAAGACCCCCCCTTATCGTTAGTTAACTATTCGTCGTCCTCCTACTATTATTGCCGAAGCTCCCTTACGGCCTCCCGAAGCTAACTTTCGGCATCTATAGCAGCCTCGAAACCGGCATTATCATTAACCTCGAGAATCGTACGGCTAGCCGGCGGGTCGTTAACGAAGATCTCGGCCTATAAGTTAAAGGTAATATTATCGCTAATTATAAGGCCTTGCTTAATAACCTAAGTCGCGAGTTCCGGGAACTTCTCCTTTAACGTATTCTCGTTGGCCTTACTTATCTCGATCTTCTTAGTATTAGGGTTATATACGGCGCCCGATAGCTCCTCTGCCTCGCGGAATACCCGCTAGAATTAAAGGAGGTAGCGATACTTATTGTTAAGCATCTTAAAGCTCTAGCGGCGGCGAGGGAATTCGGCCTTAAGCTTCGGCATAAAGGACTCGAACACTAGCTTTACGAAGACCGTCTTTAAGCTATTAAAAAGCCTATCGCGACGAGCCTTAAGCAACAACTCGAGGAACCTTAAGGTCTATAGCTTAGTCTAACGCTACGCAGTAGGCTGACTAGGCTAAGTAGGCTTAATAGGCTGGCTTTCGGACGAGGGAGGCATCGCGAGAGCTGCGAGGAAGGCTACGATTAATACGATTAATGCGATTAATGCGATTAAGCAACGAACGCGGTCACGGTTAATGCAAGAACTACGAAATACACACAGCGGGGGCATAAGGCGGTAAACGAAACAGCCGATAAGGATATAAGACAGTACAAGAGGAGCCCCGCACTAAAATTAAGTAGGGCAAGTCTCTCGCCGCGTCTTACATTTTTTTTGTCAGGCGCCGCGCCGCGTCGTGGATTAGGGCCTAAAGCCGGCTAACGCTACGCGCCGCCGCCTTACATTTATCCCCTCTTTAATAGCAGCATGTCCTAGGCTGCACGTGTGCCCCGCACGTGACCGAGCGCGCTATAGGCCTCGGCAACCGCAGGCAGGAATAACCTAGTGGACGTTGACCTAAGGCGTAGATAACCGTCGCACTATGTGCGCCGCCTCTACGGTATGTAAGCTACGCCCACGCCGATGCACCTGCCTTACAGCTAGCTGCCCCGAGCCCCTTTCTTTAAGGGGTCTCGAATAGGAAGGCTGTTAATTAATGTCACAATTATAACGACGACGAGGGGTGCCGTCGCGCTAATAGCAAAAGCCACTAGTAATATCAATTGTGTTACTACCCCTTACGTATACCTTATAAAGCCGGCTAACGCTGCGCGCCGCCGTCTTACACCCGGCTTATACTAACGGGATTAAATACCCGGTATATTTCCTAACCCCTAGGCCCCTCCGTTCCGCGATATATTTAAACCGCTAATAATAATTTACCTAACTTTATACTATTTCGCAACTAAGACCCCTTTAGTTAATATAACCTCGAAAGCAGCCTATACGATAGTGCTTTTATATAACGTTCCGAACGAAGAGATAGACGCCGACCTCCCGTAGAAATTTATTAAACTAAAGGATAAAAGCAAAAACTATATAGGCGAACCGTACGATATCCTCGATAATAAAGTCCGTATCTTTACGGACGTATATTATATAGTTAAAGCCTGGCTAGGCTATTTTTATGCACTCTTCCTACGGATTCTTACTAAGCGAGCCTAGACCTACTATATATAGCATATAGAATAGCTGTTAGTTAGTTAAATAAACAAAGGGGGTTGCAAACTGGTTGGAATTAGTCTATATAGGTTATTAACTAAGGGGCGACGAATAGCCCCTTTATATAGGCTACAAACGCGTATATTAATAGGGCCTAAAGCCGGACCTTTGCGAGCCCTTGCTTAGGACGTCGGGGCTATGCCTGCAAGGGCGATTAAGTTAATGACTTAATTATCGCAAGGGCGGCCGAGTTAGTAACGCTATTACCGGGGTCCCTAATGCATACGATGCATCGTGTAGTTAATAGCGCATCCGTTTAGGCGTTGCCTATACGTAATCTATTTAATCACGTAGATTGCAATCGTGCCTAAAGAACGGATATCCCTTATTCCTATACTAGCAACTTTTCTTTATAGTTGCTATATAGTAAGCCTATAATCTAAATAAGGGGAGATAGAAAGAACGATATATTAGGTAGAAGGCCTAATAAATATATTTAATAAATACAAATGAAAAAGGGGTAGAATAAAGGGAATACCGTTAGTTACTATAGGCGAAGGACGAAGGCTTCTATCCTAATCGAGAGGCTGTTTGTATTAATAAGGCGTTTAAGGGCCTTATTTAGCGATGCCTTTATTATAGCGTCGGCGGGGTTATCTTCCCCGTAGATCTACCTAATCTCCTTAATCTCCCGTCGCTTATGCGACTAACGCAACGCTGTAATATCGATCATTAGGCGTTTCTCCTTTATAGTGCCGTGCTTAATAAGGCATTCGTAGAGGGAGTATAAGTTAGTGTATATAATAAGAGGGATCGGTAGGAGCTAAAGCCGTTCTATGACTATACGGAGGGTTATAATAAGGGAGATGCTAAGGTCTACGCCGTTAACTATGCCGTAGATCTCGCTCGTAAGAACGCTGCGGGTTACTCGCTTACACTTCGTCGAGCTCTAATAGATAATATTGCCGTTAACCCGAAAGTGCGTATCTATACGCTCGGTCTTATTAACGAGCGTAATAACAAAGCCTAACTAAGACGAAAGGTCTCGGTTGTTTGCGAATAAGCTATCTATAAACACTACGAGCTTAGCGGTCTTAAGATTAATTAGTCGGTACGTGAGTCTACGTTGTTAATAGTCGATCTACTACTAGAGGCGCTTGTTAAGGATATTATAATCCTTCTCTTCGGGGGCTTAGACTTAGGCTGCCACGGAGATATCGAATAAGGCCTCGGGCTAATAGATAGAGGCGACGTACGTAGCACGAGCGCGTTGCTCGAGGTACTGCTAGGCTCTATCACGAGCCCGTAAGTCGACTACCTCGATCCTTAAGGCCTATCCCTTCTGCTATAGGAGTAGAACGTCGTCTTAAAGCGTTAGTTTTGCTCTATTAAAGTCTATAGCATTCCTTAGGGTTATCTAAGCCTTCGGCTTAGCGCGAAATTAGGCTATCTCAAGCTCTTTTTCTTCTTAGGCCGAAAAAGTATCTAAACCGAGCATTAGGGTATTATCGGTCTATATTCCGACGAGGCTAAAGTCGTCGGGACCCTAGTTCGTAATTAGAAGGCACGAGTCATAGGTAGAGGGAGCTATATTAAGGCTCTTAATATAGTGCTTATAGTAGGTTTTCCACTAATATACACCGGCTTCTATAAGACCGTATAACGGTCTAATAACTCTTATAATAGTGCCCTCTAAGTATTTGCCCTAGAGCTCTATCGGAAGAGCTGCTAATACTATACGATTGAGCTCTATTTAAGCTTAGGGATAAGCCTGTGTAATGTCGCGGAGAGATAAGCTTATGCCTCGGCGAAGTAAGGCGGGGGCAAGGGCTAGGATTAAGCGCTGGCTGACACCTTAAATAGTAGGGGAATAGGTTAAAAGCGAGCTTTTCTCTATATCGCTATAGCCTTAGATCACTAGTCGGGACTTCTCGTATAGTTTAACGTTACGGCCCTTTACTTCCTAGACTATTCGGGATTAAAACAAGCGGTAAGACCTATAAATTAACTTATCGTATTATTCGAAGCTAAACACTCCGCGGGCTACGAGATCGTTAATTTCCTAATAGTCGGATTCTTTAAAAGGGGCGCCGGGTGTAGTAATAACGCCGTGATTGCGTAGCTTAGTCGAAAGCCGTAGTACATCCTCTTCCTTCTTAACTAGGAATTGATTATAGAAGGTTACGGTCTTTAGCTTATTCCTTAAGCCCGGGGGACGTCCGCGTTTACGGGGCTACGGCGGTATCGGCAGCGCCCGTGAGGGGGAAGGATCTAGCTCGGGAATTTCGTCCGGAGTAGAGGAATCGACCTCGGAGAGGGTGTCTATATTATCGAGGGCAGGGGGATCCGGGGTATCGTCTTTACTATAGTAGTACGGCTGTATAAGGGTAGAACGGAAGACTATAAGGCCGTTAACGGTCTCGATAGTAACGTTATAGCCGTTAATAAAGGCAATCTTATATAGACCCTACTATCCTCGCTTTTCTCTCTATACGCGGACTTTACTCTATAGCGGTAGTAATAGAGTATTAAGGGTTAAAGGGCCGTTTCGAGCTTATAGGCTATCCCTAACTTATCGCGCGGCGGAGAGCTGCCGTAAGGCTTTCATAGCCTTCTAGATAGTCGCGGCTCTCTATACTATAGTTGCCGAAGGAGGGGAGTCCTAAGTCATCCGTAGGTATGCTCTAAAGACGAAGAGCGTAGGGACGAGGCCGTTAGGTCCTACTGTGTTATTTACGGCCTTAATAGCTATTTGCAGGACGGATTTAAGGGCCGTTGTCCTACCGATCTCGGCGTATATTATTTTAAACGCACGACGGAGCGGGCTATAGTACCTTTTAACCTTACCTATAGACTAATATGCCTTAACGGGGATCTAGGTATACGTAATACCTATAATACGAGCCTCGTTACGAAACTCGGTTAAGGCGAAGTTAGTACCTACGTTATGCCGGATAAAGTTAGGGGGGCCGAGGTATATATCGATCTATAGCGCCTTAAGTATCTCCTACGTGTCTTTAGCCGATATAGACGGGAGGAATCGCGCTCCTTAGAAAGAGGTCGCTATATCGACCGCGTATAGCACCGGGCGGGTGCTGCTGCCGACCTTTAGGTATATTATATCGACGACGACCTCGAAATTAAATTCTTAGTTATCCTTTAATATAAACCTAAACCTCCGGGGCGCCGGCGCGTAGAGCTAGCAGTAATAGCAGAATTTTAAGATATCCTCGAGTGTTTCTACTAGGATATCGTTATGCCTTACTTATTTTAATAGGTAGTAAAGTTTATTAACGGCCGGATGGCTAAATCGGCGGTAGAGCGTTCGTATCTCGGCTTTAGTTAAGAAGGCGACTGCGTTCTCTTCCTTACTAAAAAAGAACTATAGATATCCCTATTTACGAATAACGGGGACGCTAACACCGGGACCGATAATCGTATCGGTAGTATTATTAAAGTATACGCCTAAGCGATCTATATTAGCTAGGCAGAGGAGAAAGGGGGTCGTCGTTTATAGCACGTAGAACGTAATACGGCTAATAGGCGTTTCTAGGGCAATAGAGCCGAGGGAACGCACGTCCTCGCCGCTGCCGAATTTAATATAGGCTTAGCCGGCGGTAGATTCGTCGAGTATAATAGACAGGTCTTCTCGTTGTAAGGCGAGATACTAGTCTTAACCTACCGTAGAGACTATAGCTGCTCTAGTGTCTATAAGGATGCCGTAAAAGCGGTCCTTTAAGTAACGGTCGAAGACGAATTAGGTAGCCGGAACGCCTAACTAGTCTATCCCTTATACGTCTTCGCCCGTAATCAAATAGTTAAAGGACTACTAATAAAGGATTTATAAGGCTTGCTACTTAGTTAGTTCTTCGTCGTCACTAGCCTTATCGTTACGCTACTCGATAGCGGCCTATAGAGTCTTATTACCTTTATATTCGGTAAGATAGGCCTCGAATTCTATGCTAGGGTTGCCGGTTAGTAGGCATTAAGCGTAGTATTAAGCCTTAGACCTAGCTTATTCCTATAGGGTATGCTTTATCGACTAGCATCCTTCCTTCTAACAAACGAAGCACTTCCTCGACTATTAGCGGTTGCTAAAGCTACTACCGCTACTATAAGGGCTACGGTAGCTTTATGCGCTACTTCCGTTACACCTACGGCCGTTGCCGCGGTTGTTAGTATATCTTCGGTCGGTGTAAAACACGCCTAATGAATTATATTTATTATTTATATTTATCACCTCGTTACGATATTACACGAACGTGCCGGACGTGCCGTCCTCGGCCTATATCGATAGATAGGTCTCTAGGGAGGAACGTAGCGCGGAGAATAGCTTTTCCGTAGTCTTAGGGGGGTTATATAGCGTATAGCTAAATTCCGGGACGTTTCGGCATACGTTAAGCAATATAGTGCGAAAGGGGAGGTCTCTAGCGAACTTAAATCCTAAGGCGCGTTAACATCGTTATAGCTTATTAAAAAGGGTCTATAGGACTTCCTATTAGGTCTTATTTAAATGCTTAACTTATAGCTTTTTAAAAGTTATAGTGCTTTAATCTACCTAATAGTGCTAATAGTTTACTTAAGTATTAAAGTAAGCCTTTAGTAGGTCGTAGGCTTGCCTAAATATGCTATCTTACTCTATATGCTAGATGTAGTAGTCCTAGGCCCGGCTAGTAAGGATCCGGGGAAAGAGGGCATAGAAATAGCCGGGCTAGGCCTTAACTATATAACAAACGTCCGTAAAGATATAGACTTTATTATCGAGAATGTTATAGGGCTCTCCCGTATAATCCTTACTTTTATCCTAGAACTTAATAAACTTTTGCGGGAGGTCTACGTCTATCTCCTCATTCGGAACGTCGTAGGGGGGAACTATCGTATAGGCTGCCTTTGCCGTTATATTAATTAAAGGGGTCTTAGAGAACTAGTACGAAGTCGGGTAAAGTATTATTAGCGTTTCTAATATATCTTAGAACGGAAGGGTCTAAGGGTTCGGGAACGTGCCGGGTATTTAATCTCGCGGGTACGAGCCGGGATCAACGGAGGTAGCACGTGTCGAGGTTGTTAAAGCAAAAGAGGTTTTTAGCGCGAATATAACTGCCGGGGCGGTCGGAGGCGTAGGTAGGATAGCCGCGGGCGTAGATAGTGCCGTCGCAAAGGTTGCTATAGGAGCCGGGGTTAGGGCAGTAAGAGGCGCCGTTAGGGCCGTGCCTAGGGCGACTAGAAAAGGAGGGTTAGTTACGGCAGCCGGGGCTATAACGGATGTATTCCTTATAAACTCTCGGGTTCGCTCGTCGTAGAACTTTAACTATTCTAAGGGTAGTTCGTCCTTAAGCTAAATTAGGGGAATCTACTAGCGCTAAAGGATTAAAAATAATGCCGTAAAGCTAAGGTTTAGGGCGCCGGTCTAGATCCTACGGGACCGTAAGAAGGATTTAAGGGCCTTCTTACAATACCTATCTCCTTAGTTCTATATAGCCTCTATCTACCTGTTAAAGTAGGCCTAGAAGTCTAGGAATAACTCGTATTTATAGATAGTCGTGCTAGCATTAATAATAATAAACCGGGCTACGTGAGTTATAATAGCCTTCTTATTTATATTGTTATAGGTGACCTCTATCTCTTAGAAAGCAATGTCGGTTTTATTCTAAAACGACCCGAAGATGCCGATGCCGCTTAGCCAACCGGGAAGGGGGTTGTCGGTAGTCTTAGTTGCTTCCGGTGCGGGACCGGGAGCGTTAGGGTTGTCGGTAGGGTCCGATATAGTGTGATTAAATAAGGCATACTGCTGTTATTAAAAAGGGGGTCGCGAGGGTCGTTACGAAGGTTATCTTACGTTATAGACGCACTATTGTTCGACGTAACTCTTCTTCTTCTCGAAGCGAGACGGGATTAAACAAAAGCTAGGAAAGAACTTATCGGCGGTTACCGAGAGCTAGCTGTATTATAATAGCTTCGTCGGCTCTAACTCGCGTAGGTTCCTTATTCTTAGCATAAAGGATCGTCTCTAGGTATAGGCAATAGAATCCGCGGGGGATAAAGATCCGTGCACTTTCGACGATTAGGCTCTACCTCTTCTACCTTGCCAATCTGTGATTAATCGTTTAATCACTAATTAGTGTTAGTTAGTTAAACAAACAAAGGGGGTTGTAAACTAGTTGGAATTAGTCTATATAGGTTATTAACTAAGGGGCGACGAATAGCCCCTTTATATAGGCTATAAACGCGTATATTAATAAGGCCCGAAGCCGGACCTTTGCGAGCCCTTGCTTAAGACGTCGGGGCTATGCCTATAAGGGCGATTGAGTTAATGACTTAATTATCGTAAGGGCGGCCGAGTTAGTAACGCTATCACCGGGGTCCCTAATGCATACGATGCATCGTATGGTTAATAGCGCATCCGTTTAGGCGTTGCCTACACGTAATCCATTTAATTACGTGGATTGCAATCGTGCCTAAGGAACGGATATCCCTTATTCCCATAATAGGACTATATATTTAAGCAAGCCTACGACCTACCTAAGGCTTACTTTAATACCAAAGTAAACTACTAGCACTATTAGATAGATTAGACTACTATAATATTTAAAAAGCTATAAGTTAAGTATCCTAATAAGACCTAATAGGAAGTCCTATAGACCTTTTTTAATAAGCTATAACGCTATTAACGCGCCTTAGGATTTAAGTTCGCCGAAGACCTTATCCTTCGTACTACTCTCCTTAACGCGTGCCGTAACGTCTTATAATTCAGCTATACGCTATATAACCCTCCTAAGACTATAGAGAAGTTATTCTACACGCTGCGTTCCTCTCTAAAGACTTATCTATCTATATAAGCCGAGAACGGCACGTCTAGCACGTTTATATAATATAGTAATAAGGTAATAAATATAAATAAGAAATATAATTTATTTAGCGTATTTTATACTAACCCAAGATATACTAATAACCGCGGCAACGGCCGTAGATTTAGTAAAAGCAGCGGATATAGCTACTATAGCCCTCGTAGCGGCGGTAGTAGCTTTAGCAACCGCTTATAGTCGAGAAAATGCTTCGTTTATTAGAAGGAAGGCTGTAAATCGATAAAGCATACCCTAAAGGAACGGACTAGGTCCAAGGCCTAATACCACGCATAATGCCTTTTAACCGGCAACCTTAGTATAGGATTCGAGGCCTATCTTACCGAATATAAAGGTAATAAGACTCCTTAAGCCGCTATCGAGTAGCGTAACGATAAGGCTAGTGATAATAAGGAACCGGCTAAATAGCAAGCCTCGTAAATCCTATACTAGCAGTCGTTAACTATTTAATTACGGGCGAAGACATCTAGAGGATAGACTAGCTAAGCGTCCTAGCTACGCAATTCGTCTTTAACTATTACTTAAAGGACCGCTTCTACAGCATTCTCGTCGATACTAACGCAGCTAAAGTTTCTACTATAGGCTAAGACTAATATCTCGCCTTATAACGAGAAGACCCTTCCGTCGTACTCGATAAGTTAACTGCCGGCTAGGCATATATTTAATTCGGCAGCGGCGAAGACGTGCGTTCTCTTAGCTCCCTTGCCCTTAAGACCCCTATTAGCTATCTTATATTCTACGTGCTAAGAACGACTACTCCCTTTATTATCTGCCTAGCTAATATAGATCGCTTAAGCGTATACTTTAATAATACTACCGATATAATTATCGGTTTAAGTATAAACGTCCTAATTATTTGCAAATAGGGCTATCCTTAGTTCTTCTTTAGTAAGGAAAAGAACGTAGTCGCCTTCTTAACTAAAGCTAAAATACGTACGCTTTACCGCCGATTTAGCTACCCGGCCGTTAATAGGCGTTATTACTTATTAAAGTAAGCAAGGCATAACGATATCCTAGTAGAAATACTAAAAGATATCTTAAAGTTCTACTATTACTGCTAGCTCTACCCCCTAGTACCCCGGAGGTTTAGGTTTATATTAAAGGATAACTAAGAATTTAACTTTAAGGTCGTCGTCGATATAATATATTTAAAAGTTAGAAATAGCACCCGCCCGGTGCTATACGCGGTCGATATAGCGATATCCTTCTAAGGAGCGCGATTCCTCCCTTCTATATCGGCTAAGGATATATAGGAAACGCTTAAAGCAATATAGATCGATACTTACCTTAGACCCCTTAACTTTATTCGATATAATGCGGGCATTAACTTCGCATTAACCGAGTTTCGTAATAAAGCCCGGATTATAGGTATTATATATACCTAGATCCCTATCGAGGCTTACTAATCGATAGGAAAGGTAGAGCGGTATTATAGGCCGCTCCGTCGTGCCTTCGAAATTATAAACGCTAAGATAGGTAGGATAACGGCCCCGGAATCTATCCTTTAAATAGCTATAAAGACTATTAAAGATACGGCAGGCTTAAACGGCCTCGTCCCTACGCTCCTCGTCTTTAGAGCGTATCCCCGGATGACTTAGGACTCCCCTCCTTCGGCTACTACGGTATAGAGAGCTATAGCTATCGAAAAAGCCATAAAGGCCTTGCGATAGCTCTCCGCCGAAAGATAAGTCCGGAACGCTCTCTAGGCCCGGAACGGCCTGCTAACGCTCGACACTCTATCCCTCCCGTTATAGAGTAAAGTCCGTATTTAGAGTGAAAAATAAGGATAGTAGGGCCTATATAAGATCGCCTCTATTAACGGCTACGACGTTACTATCGAGACCGTTAACGGCCCCGCGGTCTTTTGTTTAAACCTAGTATAGCCGTACTACCGTAGCGATAATAACACGGCTAAAGCCCCGGACCTCGATACAGACACCCTTTCCGAGGTCGGCTCTTCTACTCCGGACGAAATTCCCGAGTTAAACCCTTCCTACTCTCCTTTATAAGCACTACCTGCTCCTCCGTAGCCCCGCAAGCGCGGACGACCCCCTAGCTTAAGAAATAAGCTAAAGACCGTTACCTTTAATAATTAATTCCTAGTTAAGAAGGAAGAGGATATACTATAGCTTTAAATTAAGCTACGTAATAACAGTGTTATTACTATACCCGGCGCCCCCTTCGAAGAGTCCGACTAACGCGAAATCGATAATCTCGTCGCCCGCGGCGTCTTTAGCTTTAAGCAATACGACGAGACTATATATAGGCCTTATCGTCTCTTTCGTTCCCGTATAGTACGGGAAGTTAAAGGCCGAGACGTTAAACCCTACAAGAAGTCTAGTCTTATAATCTAAGGGCATAGCGATATAGAAAAAAGCTTGCTTCTTACGCATTCCCTGCCTATCTAACGTATTAGCTAGCACTTAATCTTAGCCCTAGTGATGCGCAATAGGTAGGCACCTATTAGAGGTGCCTACGGGCTAGCATTAGTCCGGGCTCCGGCTAGCCTACTTCCCGTAGGGCAGGCCGGGCTACCTTAAATTTATTATCCTTCTTCTTTTATATGCACCCTTTGCCTAGTGCATCCCTTTCTTACACTAGATTTAGTAGCAACACCTTGCCTTCGCAAGTTTTTTAAGGCCCTTAATAAGCCCTTAATTAAGCGCCTTATAAGTCGCACTAGTAGCGTATTCCGCGTTGCTTTAGAGCGTTTTAGCTCCCTATAAAACCTTCGTCTAGTTATAGACAGTTACCCCGCTATTTTAGTAAGACCTACGTCTATCCGTAGATAGTAGGCTTAATTACTATTAATTAACCTTATCTTAGCGATTTTAGCGGTTTACGATACTCTCGTCTTTTTCCTCCTAGTACTGCTAGGAGGCCGATAAGCTATATCTTCCTTTTCTCTCTTCTATATTTAGCAGAATTTTCCTATAGTAAACTTAGGTGGCAGAGAATTTTTCTACGTATACTAACCGTGCCTTACCCTTACCCTTACTTTTCGCTATTCTCTTCTTCTACCCTCTTTACCTTTTTGTCTTATCTCTTATAAACCCTTTTATTATAGCTCGAGACTTAGATAATCGCGACCGCGATCGTGCGGACCGCGAAAGGGAATCCTCTTTAGAAAATCTATATCCTAAGCTCCTATCTTATCTTCCTAGTAGATAGGCAGACTCTTTTCCTCCTCGCCTATAGACTAGGCGACGCTAACTAAATCGGCACTCTTTTAATTAGGAAGACCTTACGAACGCAATAGTCGACGCTATTCTCGGAAATAACTTATACTTTAAGGTCGTAGGCTAAAGCTTGCGATTCTATAAGTTAGTTACGGGCAACCCGACTAAAGTAGTTCTCCGCACCTTTACCGACGGCGACCTTTTGTATCTTAAGGACGCTTCCCGCTTAGTCTATCGTTTAGCGATTAGTAATACCGCTTTTCGTCCGCTTTATAATCCTAAGGCTACCCGAGAGGCCTATCTAAAGATATACGATAAATAGCGAATAATCCTTTGCAATGTCTTAGATAAGCCGGATAACTTTCCTAAGGAAGAGACTCTCCTAATCGAAACTTAACGCTCTATATCTCTTCGTCGGTCTCTTTCCTTAATCTCCGTAGACTACGATATACTAGCCGTTTATTCCGGTGGCGAAACTATAGCTATGCCTTAGGCTCGCTCCTTTCGCCCGGCGATTATACACTCTACGGAGCGCCCTTTTGCCTAATAAGCTGCTACTGCTCCCGTATAAAGGACTTAGAAGCACGTTCCTTAGCGTCCGGACCCGGACGATTTAGACGATGGCTATCCTTCCGACTCTAGCGTCGATAGTAGTATTAACGGCGCTAGTTTTTATTAAAACCGTCGGATTCGTCGCGAGGGTATTTATAACTCTTATGCGATATAAGCCTTAGTTATAACATCGGATATATCGGCTGCTAATAAAGCTATAGGGAAACGTCTTAAAAGAGATAACGTTAGGGCTTTTAACCTTATTAAAAGGGACCCTAAGAATCTTAGTCTAATTACCTAGGCGGACGGGAAGAATATCTATACAGACGTTTATCTTTTTTACGAGCGCCTTAAGCTTTATTAGGATAAAGATCCCTACGCCCTTTACTCCTTCTATATATCGTTTCTAGCCGGGAGTTTACTTAACTAGTATATAAGCGAGCTAACGGACGAGCAACGTTACCGGCTTAGTTACTCCTGACTTAGTACGTTTATGAAAAAGATTACGCGTAGATTTAGCCGACTAGACGTAGAGATTTTAAAAGAGCTTTATAGTATAAAGTATACTATCTCAATATAGAACATAGGGGAAATTTCCTTAGCTTAGTAGATCTAAAGAAAAGTGTCCTTAGCCCGGCAGCTAGGAATTACTAAAGACTCTTAGGTTATTTAGGCTTTCTACCTACTTATTATAGTTAGGATCTCGACTCTTCTCTCTCTCCCTACTAAACGCACTACTATTAATAAGTAGATCCGCGAAATTAAGCAGCGTCGCCCTTTAATCTTAGCTACCCTCCTTTAATTTATCGTAGACGACCGTAGCACCGGTAGGTATCGAGGCTTAGACCGCCGCAATAGGCGTACTAACGGCCGCCGTTCCGACGACCGTCGTAACTATAACTAATATTTGTCCCGTAGTAAATCTCTATTCGTTCCGGAGGTACCGAAGTACTTATAACGACGACGAGGGGTGCTATCGCGCTAATAGCAAAAGCCACTAGTGACATCAATTGTATTACTGCCCCTTACGTACACCTTATAAAGCTGGCTAACGCTGCGCGCCGCCGCCTTACATTTATCCCCTCTTTAATAGCAGCATGTCCTAGGCTGCACGTGTCGCCGACCTCGACTACGTGACCCGGCGCGCTATAGGCCTCGGCAACCGCAGGCAGGAATAACCTAGTGGACGTTAACCTAAGGCGTAGATGACCGTCGCACTATGTGCGCCGCCTCTACGGGCGGTACGTGAGCTACGCCCACGCCGATGCACCTGCCTTACAGCCAGCTGCCCCGAGCCCCTTTCTTTAAGGGGTCTCGAATAGGAAGGCTGTCAATTGATGTCATAATTGTAACGACGACGAGGGGTGCCATCGCGCTAATGGCAAAAGCCACTAGTGACATCAATTGTGTCACTGCCCCTCACGTATACCTTATAAAGCCGGCCAACGCTGCGCGCCGCCGCCTTACAGTACTATACATCCCCGTACCTCCCCGCGCCTCCCCGTACCTACACCCGCTAACCTAAATTGCGTGCGCATACGAAGTACCTAGTAGGCCATATGCGTGCCCTCTGCTGCGTGCCCTCTACTGCGTGCCCTCTACTGCGTGCCCTCTACTGCGTGCCCTCTACTACGTGCCCTACTGCGTGCCCTGCTGCGTGCCCTGCTGCGTGCCCTGCTGCGTGCCCTGCTGCGTGCCCTTTGCTGCGTGCCCTACTGCGTGCCCTGCTGCGTGCCCTTTGCTACGTGCCCTGCTGCGTGCCCTACTGCGTGCCCTGCTGCGTGCTCTGCTGCGTGCCCTGCTGCGTGCCCTTTGCTACGTGCCCTGCTGCGTGCCCTACTGCGTGCCCTGCTGCGTGCTCTGCTGCGTGCCTTGCTGCGTGCCCTCTGCTGCGTGCCCTCTACTGCGTACGCGGCTCCTCGATGTATGCTTCGTGCCCGGCTCCCTGCTGCGTGCCCTGCTGCGTGCCCTGCTGCGTGCCCTGCTGCGTGCCCTGCTGCGTGCCCTGCTGCGTGCTCTGCTGCGTGCCTTACTGCGTGCCTTGCTGCGTGCCCTCTACTGCGTGCCCTCTGCTGCGTGCGCGGCTCCTCGATGTATGCTTTATGCCCGGCTCCCTACTGCGTGCCCTACTGCGTGCCTTGCTTCGTGCCCTGCTGCGTGCCCTCTACTGCGTGCCTTCTGCTGTATGTGCGGCTCCTTAATGTATGCTTCGTGCCCGGCTCCCGGCTGCGTACCCTACTACGTGCCCTTTACTGCGTGCCTTCTGCTATGTGTGCGGCTCCTTAATGTATGCTTTATGCCCGGCTGCGTGCCCTCTACTGCGTGCCCTCTGCTGCGTGCCCTCTGCTGCGTGCTCTCTACTACGTACGCGGCCCCTTAATGTATGCTTCGTGCCCGGCTCCCGGCTGCGTGCCCTACTGCGTGCCCTTTGCTGCGTGCCCTCTACTATATGTGCGGCTCCTTAATGTATGCTTTATGCCCGGCTCCCGGCTGCGCGCCCTCTACTGCGTGCTCTACTGCGTGCGTTACTGCGTGCCCTACTGCGTGCTCTACTGCGTGCTCTGCTACGTGCCCTCTACTGTGTGTACGGCTCCCTAATGTATGCTTCGTGCCCGGCTCCCGGCTGCGCGCCCTCTACTACGTGCCCTACTGCGTGCCCTCTACTGCGTGCCTTCTGCTTATTCTACTACGTGCTTTGCTGCGTGCTCTATTACGTGCCCTCTACTGCGTGCCTTCTGCTTGCTCTACTACGTGCTTTGCTGCGTGCTTTACTACGTGTTCTACTACGTGCTTTACTACGTGCCCTCTACTGCGTGCCCTACTGCATGCCCTACTACGTGATTTGCGCGGCTTTGTTAATTGCTATATACGGGTATACGCGGGTGTAGGGGCGGGAAGGCGCGGGGAGGCGCGGGGAGATACGGGGATATATAGTACTTCGGTACCTCCGGGACGAATAGAGATTTACTACGGGACAAATAGTAAGACTCTAAAATTATAGGCTCCCCGGACGGGTAAGAAGTTAAGATCTACCCTACTACTAGATATAGCCGACCCTTAATCGACCCGGACCTACTATAGAAGCTCCTTTACTCTTTCGAGAAGCAGCCTCCTATTGTTATTAAGGGTATTATAGGCAATATCGTTATAGACAAGTAGGCAACCTTTTCCTTCTTTATTCGAGGTTTCCGCGCGGATAGAATAAAAGCTAGTCTTATAGAGTTTATCTACTCCGCTTAAGTCACTAAGGTAGAAGCCGGTGCCCTTCTTAGGAATGCTTTCCTTAAACCTTACTAAGGAAATATAGACTTTAGAAAAGACGTTATTCGCTTTAGAACTATTACAGACTTTAAGGTTCCTTTTGACCTATACCGCCCGGGGCGCGACGTAGTACGAAGAGTCTAAGCCGTTCGAAAGACTATAGTTCCTACTAGCTAAATAATAATCGTCCCCGCTTCTTAAAAGGAAGTCCCTAAAGGGAGAGCCTTTGCCTTCTACTCGGCCTCCGACTTCGCCGCCTATGCTATCGTAGACGATAAGACCTTCCCTAGCGTTACCGTTATTAATAGCTTAGACTAAGACTTTATTATCTCTCGCAAATAGCGCCTCGGCTAGATTTTAGAATATTATAATTCCGGCTTCTTTATCGCTCCTTCTTAGCAGTCGGCCCTTAAAACTCTAATAGTAGCCTCCGCAGCTATAGCGACTCTGCTCCCTTTAGGGCCACCTATTAATAAATCGATCGCTCCCGCCGTCGGTAGTATTTTTAACGTTTCGCCTACAGGTATATTCTCCTCCGAAGCTAACGGTCAGGCCTTAGTCATCGCCCCTACGCCCGCTAAAGCTGCCTCCGTTCCGTAGTCTGCTTTCCCTACTTCTGCTCCTTTCCCTAAGCTAAATGCGGTTCCCTTTAAACCGTAAGTATAAAAGCCTAGGTTATTGCCGGAACGCGTTACTAAGGAAGGCATTTGTATTTACGCTAAGGACCCTATATTCGTCTTTAAGGTAATAAAGCTATTAGCACGCTACCTATCTCTTTAAAAGGATATAGGCATAGCTATAGTAGAACCTAGCTAGGAATTATTAGTCTCGCTTATTTAAGGTTAGTAGAATTAGAAGATCTCGCAGCGACTGTATCCGCAAGGCCTTAAGGATCGAGCGATTATTAATAAAACCTTCGATAAGCTTTATTAATAAAAACGCATAGAGTAGACTACTTAGCCGACGCCCTTCGCCGCCTTAGTCTTTATAGTTTAGCGTACCTCCCGTAGAGTTACTAAAGGACGCGTAGTGATTAATATGCGTAGCATTAATAGGGTTATAGTCCTTAATGCCTACTAGCTTTCTCTTTAAGAGAATATCGTCGTAGAACTCCTTAGTGCAACCTATATTACGGTCGTCGATACGGTATCTTTCTTCTATTAGTTTAGTATTCGGCGCATGCATTAGAATAGGTTTATAGTCACTAGTTACCGTAGCCTTAAAAACCTTACCGTAGCGCCTATCGCCTTCCGTAATAGCCCCGCCTACGCCTAACGTTTTATAAACCGCGTTCTACGTCCGTATTAGGACTTTTCTCGCGTATTTATTAACGATATCGTTATCTATTCTAAGTCTAAAGCAGCGTATCTAAAGCATCTCCGTACTATCTTTTAGCTTTTTATAAAGCTTAACCTTACGATATCGCTTACTAAGAGCTAGATAGGATATCCTTCGGTATATCTATTAGGTCACTATATCGACGCTTTTGGCCTTAGCACCTCCGAAGATCGTATTACCGCCTTTGCGAAGCTCGATTTCCCTAACTCTTTATAGAGCCTAGAACACTACGTCGGCGCAGCCGGCTACCTACGGTCAAAAATCCTATACTATAGTTAGCTAGTAGAGCCTCTTTAGGCACGGAAAACTGCCCTCCTCGCTGCTAGTCGATAAATCGGTAAGGTTACGCCTAGGAATCCGAACCAAAGGAAAGCTTTCGCCCGCTCTTCTTCGTATATGCTAACGAAGACAGAGCGTTTAGCCTTCGCAGCCCTCTAAGCCGAGATCGCCTCCGGTCGTATGCTTTATTATATAAACCCTCGGAAGAAGCTATTCTACTAGACCGATGCCTCTCTTAAAAGAGGATTTAGAGTCGTTTTCTATTATATCTTAGACGATACGGCCTAAAAGCCGGGCTAACCTATTCCAGTGAAAATGATAATACCGATTTGCTTCTTATCCCGTACTCTTACGTAGGCTAAGCGTAATTACGGCCCCTTAGGACTAGAAGTAGCCTGCCTCGTTTAGGCCACTAAGAAGATGCGAATAGTTATTTAATCCTCTACGCTACCTTTAGTTACTAACTACTCGGCCACGAAGCAAATCTATGAAAAGAGAACTCTCAATACCTTAAGTATAGATCGTGCAAATAGGCGCTTAGTCGTCGCGTTTATCTACCTATCTTAATTTCGTCTCGAGATCTACCACTTACCCGGGAAAGATAATCTAGTTCTAGATGCCCTTAGCAGGCTTATAGCCCCTAAGACTAATGTAATTGCCGAACGTTAGCGCCCCGATTATACTACGCTAGACGATGTCCTACTCGTTTCCGAATTAGTTATAGACCCTAAGATAAAGGCCTAATTTATTGCCGGATACGCTACGGATTCGCATTTCGCGAAGATTATCGGCATGCTTTTAGACGACCCTTCTATAGTTGTAGCCCCCGACCTCGGCACGACTAGCGCCTCTCCCGTCGCTCTAGCGCCTGCTGCTAATGCCGCCCCGACCTAGGAGGAACGTAAGGCAGCCCTTCTACGCCTTAAAAGACGCGGCGTTCTTTTTCTTCTATAAGACTAATTGCTCTATCACGAGGGACGTAATAGCTATCTTCGTCTCTACGTCCCCTCCGCTATAGTCCCGCCTATGTTAGTAGTAGCCTATAATATAAAAAACTATTTTAGGACTACGCGGATGTTATAGGATCTCGAGCGCTATTCGATTCGAAACCTAACCGCTAAAGTTAAGAAGCATATCGTAGGTTATAAGGCTTATTGCTTAGGCTAGACTAATCGTTAGCAGCTAGTAGGAGCTTATAAGCCTATCTAGGCTTTAGTTTAACCTATGCGTTTAGTTAGGATAGACTTTATTACGGATATACCTATCACGCCTTTAGCCTCCTCTCCCTAGGCTATCGCTAGTTTCGATAGTTTTAATTAGTTGCTTACTATAACGTGTTTATCTCGCAAACGTTGCCTTTTAATTCTTAGGAACGCTAAGTATACCGCTGCGGATTAAGGCGCATCCTTTTCGAGACTCCTCCTCTTAGCGGATTAAGGAATGCCGTCTACTATTATTAGTGATCGGGATCGTCGTTTTAACGGCGAAATTTAGCGATCCCTCTAGAAGGCATTTAGAATAAAGATTGTAATAACAACCGCCTATTACCCTTAGGCGGACGGCCTTACGTAACAACGCAACTAAACGGTCGAGATTGCTATTCGTATAGCCTACATCGAGGATCCTAATCTCGATTAAAAGCTATTGCTTCTTAGCCTTTAATAAAACCTAAACTCGGAATTTAACGTAGGAACCCGGATATTAGCCTATAACTATCTTTTTAGCTACGGCCTCCGATCTCCGCTTAAGGCTAATAACCTTACCGCTGCCGATAACATCCCGTACCTATGTAAGACGGTGCGACGATAGGCTAGTCTAGCGATAGACCTCGCAGTAATGCGTGCTAAACGCCGATACGACGGTAAATATCGCTAAGTCGTTTTTTCAGCCGGTAATAAGGTAAAATTAAAGCTATACTATAGATATTACGAGCCGACTAAGCCCTCGAAAAAGTAGTCTCGGTAGCGTAAAGGCCCCTTTCGAGTTATCCGAATAGTAAACGACCTCGCCGCGGAACTTAAGCTCCCGCCGTAAATTAAGGTTTATCTTATAATCTTAGTCGAGCACCTACGACTCGCCTACGACGGCTGCTTTAAAGAAGATAAGCCTAGAGCAGTCGAAGCAGCCTAGGATCTTGCCGATGCCTTACGAAAGGGCGACTAATATTTCGAGGTTAAACGAATTATAAAGATACAGCAGCGTTTCGTAGGCCGCTTAAAGACTTTAGTAACCGAGTATTAAGTACGGTGGAAAGGCTAGGGTGCAGCCTACGATTAGTAGGTGCCCGTCGGCTCGGTCTCGTAGGAAGCTATCGATGCTTTCTCTACTAAGCGCGTTACGCGTTCTACCGCAAATGCCCTTTAAACGCGGCCCTCCGAAGGAATGCATTTAGGAAGCATAGTTAAGATTAGAACGTATGACTTATAGGCACAGATGCGAATAAAACGCGAATTAAAGGATTAATTACGCTGTTATTGTATATTAGTTTTTTATACTGCTAAGGATAGGAGGGCTTTCTTTTTCAGGCCCCTATTATAATACGCATTAGGTAGGCACCTATTAGAGGTGCCTACGGGCTAGCATTAGTCCGGGCTCCGGCTAGCCTACTTCCCGTAGGGCAGGCCGGGCTACCTTAAATTTATTATCCTTCTTCTTTTATATACACCCTTTGCCTAGTGCATCCCTTTCTTATACCACCTAGCTCCCGGTTTGCTTCGCTAAGGCATAAGCCTATCTCTATGCAATATTATATAAGCCTATCCCTAGGCATAGATAGAGCTTAATCGTATAGTCTTAGCAGCCCTTCTAGTAGAGCTTTAAGGCAAGTACCTAGAAGGCATAATTATAAGAGTTATTAGACCGTTATACGGCATTGCGGAAGCCGGTGTTTATTACTAGAGAACCTACTATAAGCACTATATTAAGAGCCTTAATATAGCTCCTTCTACCTATGACTTATGCCTTCTAATTACGAATTAAGGACCCTACGACTTTAGCCTCGTCGGTATATAGACCGATAATACACTTATGCTTAGTTCCGATACATTTGCCGCTTAAGAAGAAAAGAGCTTAAGATAGCTTAATTTCGTGCTAAGCCTAAAGCCCGAATGACCTTAGGGGATGCTATAGACTTTAATAGAGCGAAACTAACGCTTTACGATAATATTCTGCTTATGCAGTAGAAGGGATAGGCCTTAAAAATCGAGGTGATTAACTTAAAGGCTTGCGATCGAGCTTAATAATACCTCGAGCAACGGACTTAGGCCGCGTACGTCTCTTCTATTTGCTAGCTAAAGGCCTCCTTTAATATCTCCGTAGCAGCCTAGGTATAAGCACCTAAGGAGAAAGATTATAATATCTTTAATAAGCGCCTTTAGTAGCAGATAGACTACTAGCAACGTAGCCTTACGTATAGACTAATTAATCTCGGTAAGGCAAAACTCATAGTATTTATAGATAGCTTATTCGCGAACAACCGGGATCTTTCGTCTTAGTTAGGCTTTATTATCACGCTCGTTAATAATACCGAGCGTATAAATACACACTTTCGGATCGATAACACATTATCTACTAAAGCTTAATAAAGTATAAGCGAGTAACCTAAAGCGTCCTTACGAGCGAGATCTATAGGATAGTTAACGGTATAGACCTCGGCATCTCTCTTATTACGACCCTCCGTATAGTTACGGAACGACTCTAGCTCCCGCCGATCCCCCTTATTATATACACTAACTTATACTCCCTATACGAGTGCCTTATTAAGCTCGGCACTATAAAGGAGAAACGCTTGATAATCGATATTATAGCGCTATATTAGTCTTATAAGCGATAGGAGATTAAGGAGATTAGGTAGATTAACGGAGAAGATAACCCCGCCGACGCTATAACGAAGGCATTGCTAAATAAAGCCCTTAAACGCCTTATCGATACGAATAGCCTTTCGATTAGGATAGAAGCCTTCGTCCTTTGCCTATAACTACCTACGGCTTCCCTATAGTATTCCTTCTCTTCTACCCCTATTCTATTTGTATTTATTAAATATATTTATTAGGTCTTTTACCTAATATATCGTTCTCCTTATCTCTCCTTATTAGATTACGGATTTTGCTATTTAGCAACTATAAAGAAAAGTTGCTAGTATAGGAATAAGGGATATCCGTTTATTAAGCACGATTGAAATCTACGTAATTAAATAGATTACGTACGGGTAACGCCTATATAGATGCGCTATTAATAACACAATACACTATATTATACGCATTAGGGACCTAGATAATAGCGTTACTAACTCGGCCGCCCTTACGATGATTGAGTTATTAACTTAATCGCCCTTATAGGCATATCTCCGACGTCGCAATAAAGGCTTGCAAAGAGCCGGCTTTAGGCCCTAATAATATACGCTGCTATAGCCTATATAAAGGGGCTATTCGTCGCCGCTTAGTTAAAAGCTTCTATAGACTAATACTAACTAGCTTTACTACCCCCTTTTTATTTAACTAACTAATAACTTTAGACTTTAAGTATCTACCGCTTTAGAGACTAATTATAAAACAATTAAGTTTAGCTAATACCCGTTAGGACCTAAGGGCCTTCGTCCCTTAGTTAGGTCTAAAGTAGCCGGACACGCCCCTAATCGCCGGACAAAACTTTCGTAGGGAGCGGCGGGAGTAGATATACCTTTAAGCGCCTAAAGGTTCTTTTTTATTTAAAAAGTACCTTTAATAGCGATTTATTATATAAAAAAACTAATAAATAGTTTTTATTTTTCTTCTTGCTTTTATTATATATAAGCTTTTTTTTCTTATATACGCTCTAAGAGTAATTATAGCCTATTTTAAGTAAGTACCTTTAGTTTTTAATAGTAATAAATTCTTCTTTAAAACTAGAAATTAACTAATTTATATCTCGATAAAAAGCTTACGTAATAGCCTAAAAGTAAAAGTATTAAAACGAGAAAAAAATAAAGAAGAATAAATATATCTTATAAGAAATTTAAAAATTAATCTTTTCTAGTCTTTAGTCACGTGGTAAGTATCTTTATATACTATCTAGTAAGAGAGATACTAAATTTTATCCGGCGATTAGGGGCGTGTCCGGCTAATTCGGACCTAACTAAGGGACGAAGCGTCCCTTAGTTCCTAACGGGTAATTCTCTTATAGATAACCCTCTTATTCTTACTAAAAACCCGACTGCCTTTAACGATATACCCGATCGTATAGTTCCTTTAGTAAAGCATATTATATCCTATCGACCCGCCTTAAAGGAGCCTTTTAAGGCTCGCTAGCAATACGCTAATCCTACTATATTAGACGATTTAAACAACGATTTAGATAAATCTTTAAGCTTTAATAACTTATAGAGTTAGCTAGGATATACGCTATATATAAAGTAGAACGTAGCTTATAGTTTATCTCGCTTAGCTAATATAGGCGCTAATAGCACGAATACTACTAAGGAGGTAGTTAGTAAGCGCTTAAAACGCGATAATATCGGTACCTTTAACCTTAATAAACTTTATAAACGCAATATAGGCCTACTTACGCTTTTAGACGGTAAGAATATATATATAGACGTATATCTCTTTTGCGAGCGACTTTAGTTATATAGCGACGAGAATAAGTACGCGCTATGCTTATATTATATATTATCTTTAGCAGGCGGTGCTTTAAACTTATATATAAGCGAATTAAATGCCGTTTAGCGAAAGAATCTAGCTATTAGCTCCTTTAAGCGATTTTATAGGAAGCTTATTAAGCGATTCGAGCGACTATTTGCCGAAGTTTCTAAGAAACTTTATAGTGAAGAGTATACTATTTCTATATAAAACGCTAGTATACTCTCGCTACTTAAGTAGATTTAGCGAAAGGTCGCTCTTACTTAATAGCTTAATATTACTAAAGACTAATAAGTTATTTAGGCTATCTATCCTTTAATCGCCGTTGAAATTACTTTGCTACTTTCGATCCTTAAGAAGAAGACTATAATTTATAAGTAGATTTAGGAAATCGGAGAGCGTACTTTATTAATTACCGCTTCTTTGCTTTAGGACTCTTAAGGTTTTAATAGTCGCGATCGGTTATTATTCCGTAACGATAGGACTAATATAGGACGATACCGGGACTAAGACCGTAGAGACTAAGACCGCCGGAACGATAAGAATTAGGATCGTTATCGCCTTAAGCGTAATAAACGCGGCGCTTATAACTAGCGACGCTTTAACGACCGACCGATTAAATTTCGACGAGACCGCCCTACGGACTTACGACGCTCGGACGCTAACTTAAGCAAAGACTCCCGCTACGAGGAGAAGCACGTCCGCTTTAAGAAGAAATATCTTACCGACGAAGAAAGTGCGAATAATATAGACGATTCGCTATCTAATTCCCCGGATAGCGATAGCGACTAAAGCTCTAACGCGTCGGGTTATTCTAAGGCAAATTTTATTGCATTTATAAACGCCTTAAAGACTGCTATTAGCGGACCCTTTTAGTATAGCATTTTCTAGCATAAGTTCTTAATAAGCACGATCTTAAAGGAGCACGTATTAGAAAAGGCGTATATTTCCCTAAGTGCTTTAAAAGCCGATAGCTTTATTCCTTATACTAACTGCTATAAGAAGTATAAAACGAGTTTTCCTATAAAAAACGCTTTATTTTAATTTATAAGCTTAGGCTATATAGAGTAGACGGCTTATCCCGCCGCTAGTCTACCGCTACCTATAGTAAATAGAACGCTGCTAGTTCTTATGCCTACTCTTATTAACGATTCTTTAGACGCGTCGCTTACGATATACTCTTATATACGTATTAAGGTCTTAAGCGCTATAAATAGTCCTAAGGTAAACGTATGGCTAGATTTAAGCTACGGTAGGCCTATAATTAATCAAACGCTATTAAGTACTCTCTAGCACTCTATTAAATAGAAAACCCCTATATATATTAACGGCGTTAATAGTCGATCTACCGTTTCTAAATAGGCTATATTCGAAATTTTCGCTAAAGGCAATAAAGCCGACGGCACCCTTACTAAGACGGCTTAGTTTACTTATTCTGCTTAAGTAGCCGATATAAAAGCTAGAGCTCTACTTAGTAATGCATTTTTAAAGCCCTATTGCGCTAGCATTAACTATAATAAGAATATAATAGCGATTAAAGCCTTACTCAATTTTGAGATTCTATTCGAAATTCTTCGACCTTCCCGCTAGATTGTTCGGCGTATATAAGCCGTTTGTCGTATAATCATACCGGCTAGAGACTCTAAGATTATGCTAGTTAGCTTTAAGGATCTTCTAAAGCACTAATCGTTTCTTTTCGCTTCCTCGTATAAAATAGCTGCTAATGCTTTGTTAGATCGGGATTCCCTATACGCTATTCTAATAGTTAATCACTCCGCTAAGGACCTAATGATTTAGCGTCGCGAGCGCCTTATGCAAATTAATAAGTGCTATAAGTCCGGCAATTTTATTACTAATTGCTAGACGTTAAAACCCGCGGCTCTTAACGATAAGTTTTTTATATTAGAAGCAGTCTGGAATATCGCCTAATAGAAGCCCACGTTAATTTATCCCGACGATATAAACCTCCCGCCGGAGGTTAAAGAGAATATTTACGCAGCCGGCTTCCTACGATAGGTCTACGTTTAAAAGAACGCTTAAAGTACCGGAAGTTAAGCTCCCGAATAGTAAATACGTATACAAAGCTAGTACTAAATTCGTCTAAAGCATTCGGAAGCTCGTCGAATACTATAAGACTATTTAGATAGATATAAGCCGTGCTAAGGTAGACCTTAGCGAGGAACTCACCGTCCCTCTTATTGATAATTAGCACGAAAAGAAGATTGCCTAGCGACTATATGCATAGGGACTTAAGGTCCGAGCTATAATTAATAAGACCTTTAGCAAGCTCTACGACTAAGGTCGTATAGCCTAAGTCAACGGCCTAATACCCTTTGCCGCCCTTATCTTTATTATCTAGCGTACCGCTAATAGTATTACTAAAGGTCGCGTTATCGTCGACCTTATAGGGATAAATACTATTACGCTCTCTAATAGCTACCCGCTGCTACTTAAAGATAATATTATTCGTTCGCTATAAGGCGCTAAATTTATTACTACTATAAACGCCGCGTCTTTTTATTATTAGTTCGGCGTTCTACTTATAGACTAAGATCGGTTTATAATTACGAGTTACTATAGCCTTAAGAGATTTACTATCGCCTTAATAAGGTTGTATAGGGTAGGTCGGCTACCCTTTACCCGGCCGGCTGCCTTAGACCTATAGGCTGTAAGTCGGGCTGCCTACCCTATACCCCGAGGTATAGGGTAGGTGGGCTACCCTATACCCGTCTAGCACTAAGTCGGGCTGCGTACCCTAGCCTAACGGTATATTAACCGAGCGCTCTATAAAATTTAGGACTTTGCGAAAGCCTTTATCGAAGACATTATTATCTACTTAGCTACTAAGAAAGAATATTTAGTCTATCTACAGAAGATCTTTACTCTCTTTACTCGCCTAAAGTTAACTATTTTGCTTACTAAGAGTTAGATCGGGTATTCTTTTATTCACCTGCTTAGGTATCGCGTCGACGGTTTTAGTATAACTATAACGAAGTATCGCTTCGTAGCCTTTACCGCCCTAATATTTCCCGATACTCTTTAGTCGCTAGAGACGTATATTAGCGCTTCCGGATTTATGCGAAATCTTATTCCCTATTATAGTCTTATAGTAGGACTATTATAGTAGCGGAAAACGGATCTTCTAACACGAAGGCGCTAAGAGAAGCGGGTTGCCTTTAGGAATCTTAATAAGCGCTATGCTTTTGCCCGTATTGCTAAATATATGCCTACTTAGCAAGAACGAATTACTTTCGCAGCCCTATAAGCGGAGATTGCCTTTAGGCGAATGATTTATTATATAGACCCTAATTGTGTATTACATAGGTAAATTAATGCTTCTTTAAAGCGCGGTTTTAGCTATATATGTTTTTACCTCCGGTTTAGCGTTACCTTTATTCCCGGCTATAATATTTCTAATAAGGATATGCTTCCTATTTGTTTTTAATCCCGTACCTTAACGAGCGCTAAGAAGAACTATAGCCCCTTTAAGCTAGAAGTCGCCTGCCTAGTTTAAGCATTAAAGAAAATGCTACTATAATATAGTCTAATAAGCATCGCCTTATAGTTCTTATAGACTATTTAGCCATAAAGTAGATCGTAGAGAAGCGAACTATAGATACTTCTAGAGCCGATAGAGCCAACCGGCGTTTAATTACTGCCTCGATTTACTTATCGCAGTATGACCTAATGGTTTATTATATGCTAGGCGCTAAGAATTCTATCCCCGACGCTTTTAGCCGTCTAACGGCTCTTAAAACGCATTAATTGCTCGCCTATCGTTAGGGCGACTACGCCGCGTTAGACGATATATTTCTCACCGCCGAAGCTATTATAGATCTTAACCTAAAGGCTCGCTTTATTAAGGAGTATTAACGAGATGCTTATTACCTATATATTCTTTAAATAGTGCGCGATAGCGATAACGCTAGGAGAATGCTTTTAGGCCCTAAACTAAAACGCTAGTAGCTTAAGCGACGAGACATTCCATTTTTCTTATAGGACGACCTACTATACTATAAGGCGAACGACGGGTATACGCGCCTCTATATTCCTAAGGGTTTAGCTAATATGCTATTAGAGTCTGCTTATAACCGTAAGAACTATTTTAGCGTCGCGCGAATAATTAAGGACCTAAAAGGCTTCTCGATTCGCAACGTTATAATCCTAGCTAAGAAACACGTAGCGAAGTATAAGGCCTCCTATTTTAGGCAAACCAATCGCTCGTAGCCTACCGGATTTTATTAACCTATCACCGTGCCCGACTTACTAATAAAGTCTATTTTGCTAGATTTTATTACGGAGATACCGCCCTTATATTTAGAACATTCGCCGTAGTAGATACCTAGGTATATAATCTTCGACGCCCTTATAACCGCTACTTATACTATTAGCAAACGATGCCTTTTAATTCTAAGGCATATAAGGTATAAAGACTAGCATTAGGCTAATATATTATCACGCTAACTACTGCTTAGGGACTAAGGTATGCCTATGCGAATCATTAGCGATTACGATAGGCGATTTCTAAGCGCCTTTTAGCAAGCACTATAGAAAGATTTTAGTATAAGATTGGCTATAACAACCGCTTATAACCCGTATTCGGATAGTTAAGCGGAGCGCCGGAACTAAACTATAGAGATTGCCTTACGAATAGCATATATCGAGGACCCCGCGACGGATTCAAGCTTTTTATCCCCACGCTTTAATAGAATTTAAATAGTGCCTATAACGCTAGGATAAAAGTATCCGCCTATAAGTTCCTCTTCGGGCATAAACTTCGTGCGCTTACTAAAGCTATTAATAATATAGCGACTCCCTACCTTAAGGAAACCGTGCGTAGCTAAGCGCACTTAGCTATAGACCTAGCAGCTATAAGAGCTAAAAGACAATACGACTTAAAGCACCGCCTACTAGTGCTTAAGACTAGTGATAGGGTCTATTTAAAGCTTTATAGCGGATACTATAAGCTATCCCGACCGCTAAAGAAGTAGTCCTATTAGCGAGAAGGACTATTTCTTATTAAATATATAGTTAACGATCTCGTAGTAAAGCTCGAGCTCCCGGCTTACTAAGAGATCTACCCTATAATCTCTATTCTTTATCTACGATTAGCCTACGATAGGTGCTATATAGATCCCGAACCTAGACTAGTCTCTACCGCCTAAGATATTCCCGAGCTAGGCTCTAACGATAACTATTATAAAGTCGACTTTATTATTAAGTATTAATATTACCGTCTTCTCCTATTCCTTTCTACCGGGAAATTCCCGGTTCTTCCTTAGTTTTTATACTACAGAATTTATATAGAAGTGTCTATAGAATTTATATAGAAGTGTCTATAGAATTTATATAGAAGTGTCTATAGAATTTATATAGAAGTGTCTATAGAATTTATATAGAAGTGTTACGTGTTTCTACTATAGAATTCCACGGGCTTCTACGGGCATTTACCCCGTACTTCTATAGGCATCCGCCCTGCTTTTCTTCTACGGTTATATTTTACTGTGATTTTACTATGATTTTACGGTTATTTATACGGTCTTTACCCGTAAAATCCCTTCCCTTCTACGGTCTTCCACCGTGGAATTCTACTTCCCTTCTACGGTCTTTTACTATGGAATTCTAATTCCCTTCCACGGCTTCTACCGTAGAATTCACTAGTCCTTCTAATAGACTATTGCGTTATTAATTCCTTTATTTACTAACTGTATAACTATTTATTATACGGATACGATCTATTGATTTCCGACCGGTGTTTTCCGTCTAACTCTTTCCGTTACCTCTTTTCCTTAGGTCTACGCGGCTGATTTCGTCCGAGGGAATTCCCTATATACATATAGAGACTATAAGGAGCTTTTCGTTAAGGTATCGCCTCTACCTTACCTTATAATTTACGTATATATAGTGAAAGGTATATAAGATTTTATTCTTATTACGCTTAAAACGACGTAAAGCAGTGATAAAGGCATCTTTAAGATCGCTTATTTAATCGAGACGTTTTTAAGGGTTAGTCGGTTATAATAATTAAGGAATGTTTTTTATTTTTATTTCCTTACTATAACTCTCCCTCGATTTAGTTCACTATATCGAACGCTAGGCAGTTAGGTCCTCGACATTTAGGTAATAGCAATTAAAAAAGAAGAGAGACTCTAAGGCTTAAAATAGCCTATAAGGAAGGATTAGAAGCTGCAAATAATATAAATCACTAAGAATAATAGCTCTTATCTTTTCTAATAAGGAGGGCTAACTAGTCTCTATATATAGGGAAATCCCTCGGACGAAAACAGCCGCGTAGACCTAAGACAAAGGGGTAAAGGAAGGAGTTAGACGGAAAACACCGGTTAGAAATCAATAGATCGTATCCGTATAACAAATAGTCATACAGTTAGCTACAGTTAGTAAATAAAGGAATTAATAATGCAATAGTCTATTAGAAGGATATATTAATTCTACGGTAGAAGCCGTTAGAAGGGAATTAGAATTCTACGGTAGAAGACCGTAGAAGTACGGGGTAACAACCCGTAGAAGCCTATAGAATTCTATAGTAGAAACACGAACACTTCTATATAAATTCTATAGATACTTCTATATAAATTCTATAATAAGACCGGGGATTTCCCGGTAGAAAGCAATAGGGGAAGACTGTAATATTAATATACCCCCCTAGCTAGAAGGAAGAATACCTTCCGGCTAGTTAGAATTATTATCGACTTCCTCGTAGATCCTAGAGAAAATATTCGTAAGTTAAAGCTAGTAAAGAAACATCTAGAAACGTTATCGTAGAAGTAACTTAGTTAATCTATCTGTAACTATCTAATTAAAAGGGATATGTTTAATATTAAAAGTATTGCGTAAGAATTCCTATCGGGCCTAGCAGTTATAAATCTTAATATGCTTTAAGGCGGTCTAAATCTTTAGAATTTCAGCGGAAACTAGGCGAATAGTCAAAGTGTTCTCGCACTAAATAATAGGAATAGGAATATCTAATTATAGAGAAATATCGTTAAATAAACGAAGAATCGAAATTAGCTCTTTTACTATAGAAGAGACTATAAGGAGTTCGGCCTCGGTAGAAGATATAGTAACCGTAGATTATTTCCGGGTACTCTAGGCGATTAGACTGTTAAAAAGACTAATAAAATAGTATTCTAAAGAATAGCGAGTATTTAGATTATCGGCGTAGGCGGTATCTAAAGCTATAATTAGTTCTTAATCGTCTATATTAAAGTACTCGATCGCGAGAAAACGCGATTTATATAGGTATATTACTAAGCTCTCTATAAGCTTAATATAGAGCGTAGATAGGTTCTATATATACTCCGCTAAAGAATTCGACGACCTTATCGCGTTAAGTCGGGTAGAAATAGTTGTATAATTATAGGATCCGACTAAAGACTAAAAGTAGTAGATTTAGTTATCCGTAGTCTAACCCTAATGTTTCTCTAGCTTTTCTAGAAGTAGGAATAGGCAAAGGGTCGAAATAGGCCGTAGAACCGTAGAAGTAGGGATTAAACTAAACTTAGAAGCAATCTTATCTAGGTAAACGTCCTAGCATAACTATAGCTTTCGCTGCTTACGGTCCCGGATGATTCTTATCCTAAGAAAATAGGTTAGCTCTCCGCGGTCGGTAACTATATACTTCTATCTAAAGCGATAGATAAAATCGTTAATAGCCCTATAGTGCTCCTTATAGAAGAGGATAATAATATTATCTATAAAAAGAAAGTAATAATGCTACTTGTAGTAGATATAAAAATGTAAAGGTCCTCTATACTCTACTAGATGCTTAGTTCGGTAAGAGACTTAAATAATTCCTATTGCTAAAGAAGCGGCGAACGGCGAAGCCTATATAAAGCCTTTATTAACCGAATTATAAAGCTAAATATCTTAAATCCGTCTAAGAAGTAGATATATACTTCTTTATCTAGATCGGCATTCGTAAAGGCGTTAACGGCGTTAAGTAAGCGGGTTTTAGTGCTAAACTTAGCGGCAATAGTAATTATAATGCGAAAATTCCTGTAGTAAGCGTAGCGGCGTAGGTTTCCTCCCGCTAAACGGCTAAAGATCTCCTCGCATATAAAGGCGAGATTTAAACTTCCTAAGGTAGCCGTGCTTATTAAACTTATAAGTAAATGCCTAAGTTAATAAAAGAGGATATATAAGCGCGTTCGCTCTTAGGGTAAGCGAAGGAAAGAAGGTCTTCTATTAGTAAAGGGAGTCCTATTTAACCTTTCTAGCGGCTTTAAACTTAGGTCTATACGGATGCGTCTCGAGATTAGACTAAAACCTTAAAAGCGCGGGTAAGTCCCGTTTATATATCTTCCTAGGTTTAAGAGAAATAGCGAATATAGCTATAAACGCGGTGCTATTAGCCGGTAAATGCCTAATATAGGCGAATATAGGATATCGACTTAAAAAACGGTTTAAATAAGTAAGGCGTAAATCGTAATCTATAGATCGAGAAGTAGCTTAAGGTAACTATACCTTAAGACGGTCTATAGGTTCTACGGTTATAGTTAAGGAAAGGGTAGAGATATTAGGTTAGAAATCCTATGTATTCTTAAAAACGTCCTCCGGTAGTTTTAGGGTTTAGTTAAGAGTTAAGAGCTAAGGGTTTCCGTCGGTTAGAACGTCTACTAGACTAATATGCTTATTAGGAAGTACTATTAACGTCGATTAGAATTCGGCCTTATCTTGCTCTTCTTTTTATAAAATGTATAGTAGAAATGCCGGTAATAATACCTATATTAGCGGTTCGGATGCTTTTAACGCGGTAAAAAACTAAGTCTTATTAAACGTTATATTACGAACTTAACGAACCTCCCGTCTCTATAAGATCTATACACGAAAAATAATAGTAGAATTATACCTAACTAAGTACCTAACCTCTATATAAGGTTCCTGCTTAAGGTTACGTTTCTTTATGCTAGTTAAGGCCTTAGTAGTTAATAGGTAGGCTTTATAGCTAAAAACTTAGAGATAACCGAATTGCGATAGTTAGGGAAGGAGAAAGGCCGGTATATTCCGGTTATAATCCCTTAACTAATCGTAAAGAATCTCTATCGGGGAAATCTACTTCGATAGGAAAGACGTAGAGGAAGCTGCCTAACGGGCTAGAATCCGATTGTATAAATATACTATAGTTTTCTACGTTTCTATCTATAAATGCTTAGGCAAATTTGCTCTAATCCTTATAGATCTAGCTTTTATAGATACTACCCCCTTAGCTCGTTCGGTAGCGCCGTTTTAAGCGGGTGTATAGGGAGCAGTAGGCTTATTATAAATGCCCTACTAGTTAATAAAGTCCTAGAAATCCCGTCGAAGGGCTCGGTCGTTATCCCGATAGATCGTACCGATAGAAAGTAAGAACTATCGGGTAATATACCGACCTAGGCTCTTAAAGCATAAAATTAGCTCGTCTATAAAGGCGTTTAAAAGCATATATAGGAAAATAAGCTTCGTATAGTTATCCTTAATAAGAAATATAACATTCTTATTATTATAACTCTTATATATAGAAAAGATATTGTAAAACACCTTAGAAAAGGGAAACGTCGCTTTAGAAAGCAGCCGCGGTTAATAATTTATTTAGCCTACTTACGCTTATAGGGCTTATAAGAGATTATCTTATCGAAGGTCACCGACTATAGTATTCTAAGTGCTTTCGAAAGCGCTTTATTATTCGGATGTCTAAGTTATTAGTGCTAAAGAGAAAGTTCCTTTATACTTATTAGTATAGAATCCGGTATAATAGCTCAAAAAGGTGCTACTACCGGGGTTTCTACGGTAGAATCTATAGAAGGAATAAAAGGAATAGACGTAATAGTTAAAAGCGTAGCAGAAGGTATTAACGGGTTATACTTAATAATATACTAGTTGTAAATTAGTTCCGTTATGCAAATAGTGCGAGTTAAGGAAGAGATTACGCTAGTCTACGGGTTCTATAAAAGGTTCGCCTTATGCAAAAGACGAAGGGAATAAAATAACGTATAAAAGGACGGGATATATGCTACTTAACTAAGCTAAAAAATGCCCGTCGAAATGCGTATAAACACCGTGCCTATCCTAAGAATTAGAGTGCTTCTACTACCTATAAGTATATACTCGGATAAAGGCTAGACGTTATAGAAACGCTCTTTATTATTGCAAATATACCTATCTAACCCTAAACCTATAATAAAAGATTCCCTTAACGGGTATTCTATAGTAGTTTATTAAGTAATAGGCGGTAAAAAAGTCGTAATAACGTTCGCGGTAGCCGTAGCTTAAACCGTCTTAGTCTTAATTTTATTATTCTTCTTCTATTGCTCGGCCTTAAGTAGTGCTACGTTAACTTTAGCCTTATTAGCCGGAACCTTAAGGTAATTATCTATGGTCTTTTAGATATTCTTATCGGGTTTCTATAATAGAAGTCGTAAAGAAGGGTTATAGTAGTTGCACTTAGCGTTAAAGTATTTTACCCCGCAAGCATACTATAGTTAGAATTTCGGCTTAGTTTTATCCTTCTTAAAGGATAAAGCTATAGAAGCCGTCGTAGATTTTGCCGTTAATTCCGTAGCTAGGTTTTAAGTTCCTTAGCCTTAGAACTTAGCGAATGCGTTAGTCTTTAGCGCCTTTATAGCAGCCTTTAAGGCCTACGAGCGCTTAAAAAGTTCGGATATCCTAAATCCGTTAGGGAAAGACTTCTCCTAATCTAGTTTATTTAGTTAAGCATCGTCCTCTATCTTATTTATTTAGTATTCCGTAAAGGGATTAGAAATTAGCTAAATCGCCTAAAGAAAAAGCTATATAGGCCGGAGACCTTCCGATTCTAATAACTTAATTCGCCGTGCGTCGGTAAGGACCTTTTGCTAGTTAGAAATCTATATCGTAATATCCGTCCGGTCCGGTGCTTTTAAAATAGTATAGAACTACGCGAGAATAGTCTTCTATTACGTTTACGAAGTCGGCTTTATACGCTACTATAATAAAGCTAATTCCGTAGAAACCTTATATTCGTCGGCAATTATCGAGTAGTAGTTCCCGATGTTCTAAATAATAAACTGCTAAATTAAGGTAAGAGATTTCTATTAGTCCTTATAGGCTTAAAGCAATATACAATACTAGGAAAAGAGAAACTTAAACCTCTTAAGTTCTTTTATAGATAAACTAGCAATGTTAATAACGGCTATATTGACTATTCTAAGTGTTAGTTCTACGGGAAGAGGCAGTAAGGGTTTCTAAAGCTTAAGCGTAATAAAAGGATCGATTATCTCTTAAATCCCTTAAGCGAATGCGTATTTCTAGATCGTTAAGATCTATCGGTCCTAATCCGCTAGTCTATTTAAGACGGTCTTTAAAGTAATATCGGCTATAATAGATACGGTATTATAGGTAAAAGTATAGTAAAATCTACGGAAAGGGTAGTTAAATGCATAATATATATAAATAAGCCTTAAAAATTTAAACTAGGTATAAGCAAGCACTATAGAATAAGGTAAGCATACTAACTAGTCCTTAGCTAGTTAATTCGCTAGATTAAAGCACTATTCTTAAAAAAAAGACATACTAATTGTTATAAAACGAGCTTAGGGGGGGTATATAACTGTTATTAATCCACGAAGGAGCGCAGCTATAGACTAAGTCTAAGGGTCTATATATACGATGTGGAGGTTACGTGGGATAACATATGATATAACCTAACACCGTGATAGTATATCCCCCTTAAATCGGCGTTCGACTCGAACGCCTAAAAAGTGGCAATAGCAGAAGAGCGAGAGCTAAGGGAATCCCGTGTTAATCGACCTAAAAGGTAGGCCCTTATAACACAAAGGAAGGAAAGAAAATAAAGCTCGAGGTCGGAAAGCCTATACGCGCTAAGATAAATTATATTTATTAATTATATCTATTATTATCTAGGCAGGGGGGATAAGGCGAGGAAGGTAGTATAGAAGGCGGGGCGAGGCTTAGCCGGGTTCGCGGCGTAGAAGGACTTAAGGTCGTCCTAACATCCGTTAAGGCATAAGGAATCCTCCTACGTAGGGGGGCTATAACGCTACTAGATGCGATATTTAATCTTCCTAGACGCGTACTAACGTTACGCGAGGATAGAGGAGAATTCCTACTTAAGGTACGCGTCGTTATTATTATCGCCGTCCGGGGAGAGCAGGATGCCCCCGTTAGTAGGCCGGATATTTAGGTCGGCTTAGCTAGGCAAAGGGGGCTCCTAGGTCCGGGTAAGGAGTAAGTAGTAGAAAATAGGGTAAAGACGGCTACCCTTAGGGAGGCGGAGGAGGTAAGCCGTCTTATACGCCTTAAGGACCTCGTATAGGCCCTCCCGTTTATAGTTAAGCTTCTTTATCGGGCGGAGGGTACGGATCTAACGGGTGCTAAGAAAGACTATATCGCTAGGCTAGTACGTCGGGGCGGGCGCCCGGCGGGCATTAGCGTACCGGGCCTAAGTAGCCTAAGCGTCCTCGATCGCGTTACGAAGGAAGTCGGATACGCGTTAAAGGCGGAAGGCGAGCGCGTCGCTACGGAGGTACTCCTTACGCTACTAAGGGGTTATGCTAAGGGGGGGTAGTCCTAAGGGCTTAGTGCTAAGCTTTAGGTCGAAGCCGTAATTAGCGAAGAAAGGGGAAAGGCCGGTAGACTTAGAAACCTAATTATTAGCGGTAAACTTAGCGAAGGGAAGGAGATCTACCTAATCGTCCTAAAGGAAGGTAGTATAGCAGCGGAGGTAGACCTCTATCTAAGCGTTTGCGATCTTAGTCTAGCTATTAGTCTAAGGGTAGTAGGCGGAACTAAGGTATAGGCGGCAGCCGAGGCGGCGGCTAAGCTACTGCTAGAAGGCGGAGACGAACTAGGTGCCCCTATTACTAACTATTAAGGTAAGGGTACCGTAGAGAGACTAAACGCGAGAAACAAACGCGTTAACGACGTCCTCGACCGTTATCGAGGGCGTCGGGACGTAGTAGCGCATCTTCGTAAGATAGTTAACGATAACTAAGATGCTTAAGAACTTAACGCTATAACGGCGGTAGACGGGAAGGTCTATAACAAAATTAATAGAGATATCGGTCTAAGGGACGAAAGGGATGCTTAAGGGTTAAAGAAGGCCCTAAAGGGCGGAATAAGGGGACTTAACGCGGAGGCAGACGTAGTAGTTACGAACAAAGCTAGAAATAGACTTATATATACTAGGCTAAACGTAGGTTCGGCGGTAGAGGCTCGCGGTCTTAGTACGCCTAGGGTAGCTAGCTAGCGGGGAAATATAGGTGCGGATTAAGATCTAAAGGATAAAGGCGTCGTTAAGGGGAACGAATAACCGGCCTTAAAAGTAGAACCGGCCCTAGGCCTTTAAGAGGGCGGACTTCGGGATCGAGCGGAGAAGTGCGCGAAGAGAACTAGGCTAACGGAGCTAAGGAGACCGGAGAGCCGCGCGAATATCGGCGATAAGCGGAGAGGAGAAATAAGCCTAGTCGATAAGGTCGTCGATCGGCTTAGAGTCGTTAAAGGCATAGAGGGTAAGGCAATCGGAGTCGTTAGAATTATATTTATTAATTATATTTATAGATAAGTTAGGCTCCTTAAACCCGTTAGGGAGTAAGGAGGCGTCGACCTTAGACTATAGAAGGATAACCTAGTAACGATAGTCGATCCTCTCGTCGGCGCGGTCGGTTAAGGAGGTAAGGCGGGAACTAAGGAGTCGGCTAAGGGCGTTAGGGAGGGTGGCTTAAGAGCTAGGCTAAAAGACGATCTTAAAGTTAAAGCGACTTAGGAACTTAGCCTAGCGGGCCTACCGTTAGTTAAAGAGCTTTATAGTTATAAAATACTAAAGGTTTTTATAATCCGAAGCGATCTTAAACTTAGGCAGGCCTTCGAGCTTATAGCGCTATTCCTCTAGGGACTTTACGATTGCGAGGAGTTCCTTATCGTAGATCTTATAGTTATATTCCTAGGCGGAGTGTTTCGACGAGAAGAACGCGATAGGGTAGTAGCGGCCGTCGTTAGAGAGCTATATTAGCACGCCCTTAGCGGCTTAGTTAGAAGCATCGGTCTAAACTATAGTCTTTCGAGAGGGGTTAAAGTATACGAGGACTAAAGCGGCGGTAAAGGCATGCTTAAGGGCTTTAAAGGCGTAAGCGTAGGCGGGGGACTAAATCTAAGGGGCAGAGTTCTTAGTAAGGGCGTTTAAAGGGTTCGCGAGCTTAAAGAAGCCGCGGATAAAACGCCGATAAAAATTAGCGAACCCTAAGAAACGCCGGAGGTCTTTTATAAAGGAGGGGGCTAGCTAGTCGAGGACGGCGCGGACCTTTTTAGGATCTATACGTATACCTTTATCTTAGATAATTAGGCTAAGGTACTTAGTCTTAGTGATATAGAAATCGCACTTATCGACGTCGAGCTAGAGGCTAGCGGCGTTAAGGCGCTTAAGGACCTCCCGGACGTAGGCCTAATGCTCCTCCCGTATAGTAGAGAAGATTAAAACATTATCTAAGTAGGCGGAATAAAAATCATCGAGGATATCGTATAAGGCCGTATTAATAAACCTCTAGAAGTAAGATAGCGCGTTAGAGAGACTAAAGGGTATAATGCAATACTCGAAAAGCCTATACTACGTAGTAAAAGCCGTCTTCTACTTATAGCCCTCGGCGATACGAAGGCGATTAAACGCTATAATAACGTTAATCTTAGTAAAGAACTTCGCCTTCTTAATTTAAGCGAAGGTATTACAGACTAAAGGCAAAGGGAAGCGGTTCTTAATCGTAGCCTTATTTAGGCTACGGTAATCGACGTAGAAACGGACGCCGCCGCCGGGCTTATAAGCGAGTATAACGGGGGCGGCGGTAGCGGAGGTCGAACGGTAAATAAAGCCTTTCCTAAGCTGCTTGTTAACGTAAGCGCGGATAATATAGTTCTCGGCTTTACTAAAGGGGCAGGGGCGGGTGTAAGGGGGTTATATTCCCTCCTTAAGGTTAATCTAAGTATCGACGGTGTGGTAAAGGGCGAGCTTATCGGCCTTACTCTAAAGCTATATATAGATTATATAGTAAAGCTCCTTTAGGACCTTAGCCCGGAGCTTATCGAGAGTATAAAGGACCTTATCGTATTTTAAAAAGAACTTAGCGATATTATTAGGTAAAACCTTACTAAGGAAGATTTTATTAAGGTAGTTATCGATAAAGTCGTAAAGGCGGGGGTTAAGTTAGGCTTTAGCGGCATTGGGATTAATAGACCTAAATAGAACGGCCTAATAGAGTTCCTTAGGGATCTCTTAGTCGATAGGAGGCAAAGGCTTAGTAAGCAAAGGTTTAGTGGCTAAGGCTTTAATCGTAGTCTAGGAAGTCGTAATAGAGGGCTAGCGGTAGAATACTACTATAGCGGCTATATTAAGCATCCGGATAGAGAACGTAAGGTCGCCCGGAGGGGTTATAAAAGGGCGGGGTTTTAACGCTTAATGCCTAGGTTAAGGAGCTAGGTAGCGGGAGCCGGTAGCCTAACGTATAGGCTAAGGGCGGGGGGGGCGGACGTAACGGCGGGGGTAGAGGGTATCCGGGGGGTCGGAGTTATAGCTTAAGTTAAGGTCGGTCTAACGGGAGGAGTTTAGGTAAGTAGGTTTACCTACGTCGGGAGCATCTTTAAAGGACGTCGGGAGGCCGAGGGAAAAACGAGGCGATAAGGGAATAAACTTAAGTATATTAGAAAAGCGGACGGCATAAGCAAAAGCCCGAAGGGCAAGAGGCAAAGATAAGGCAAAGGGCTCGCCCTCGTCGTTAGAGTTAGCAATAGAGGGGGCGGGGGGGGAACGAATTATATTTATAAATTATATTCCCTTAAGGGCGGGAATAGGAATAGCGGGAGCGGCTAGGAGGCTAGGGATAAAATAAGGCTAAAGGTCCGAGAGGCAAGAGGCGAGGTAGAATAAGGACTAGAAGGAGAGGGAATTATTACGCTAGCTAATAATAGGGTCGTAGCGGCGTAGCTAAAGGAGGCCGAGAATAACCTTATAGCTAAGCTTCGTAAGGAAGAAGTAGATAGACTTAGCGTAAGCGCCGACTTAAGCGACTAAGTAGGCGCAATAGGTAATAGCGCCGGACTTACAATCGCCGCTATCGGCGAGAGAGAGCCGGCGAGGGAACTAAAGCTAGCGGACGGGAAGGGTAAGGCAGTACGCGGTTTAAGTATATATAAAGGCGAATCCGGAATAACTAAAGTCGACTAAAGCACTTACGGCGACGTTAGTAGGCATAAGGGAGAGGGGTAGTAGTAAAGCGCGAGGCTATATTCCCGCCGGGAGATAAAGGTCCTCCCCCGTATTAAATAAAGCTATAAAATTAAAAACTAAAAGCTCTATCGCGCGATAAGGCGAGGGAGCTAGGCGTTTCCCGGGGGGGGAGAAGCGCTAGAGGCAAGGGTAGGAGAGTTAGTAACCTCGCCCTTAACGAAGCCCTACTTAATCGCCTAGACGTTAAGCCGGGGAGGGGGCGCGAGGAGGCGTAAGGCGGGAGTACCGCCGCTTCGGCCGCGACCCCGGCTAGCACCTTTCTTAGGATAGGTCCGGGCCGTATAGGTTAAGGTCACCGGGGCGGCGTAGTAGGGATAGAGACGGTTCTTATACCGTCGTTGCTTCTTAGCGTCTATAAGACTAGCCCGGAACGCGTCGAGGTCTATTAGGTCGCTAGCGGGCGTAGAGGCGGTAGGGCCGGCGGACTTAGTAAGGGCGGGGGGGGGAATAGTCTAGGGCTAGACGAGCCTCTTACGGGCTCGAATACGCTCGTAGTTCTCCTAAAAGGCGGCGTAGAGCTTAGCCTAGCCGTAGAAGTCGTCGGTATCGGGGCTAGGGACTTAGAGAGCGGCGGTATCGGCGAGCTCGTTAGTGACTTTTTAATAGAGGTATCTAACGCAGGCGCTCTCGTTATAACCGAGGTCGGCCTATAGCTAGGTAAACCGCGAGAAGAAATCCGGCTAAGAGGTGCCTTTTATAGCTAGGGTATTAAATTCCGCCTTAGACTAAGCGCGGTGGTTTAAGGCACTAAAGACGGAGGCGAGGTCGTAGGTAAGGGAGTCGAGGGACTAAAAGCGCTACTACTTAAAGGGGGTATTATCGCGAATTTAGTAGGGGATATTAGCGGGGATAGAAGCGGCCCGGCCGGAAAGTCGGCCGGTCGTATAGACGACTTAGTCCCTATCGGTAGGGAATATATAAGGGTCGGAGGCGATCTTAAGGGATATACCGTCGCGCTAGACGTAGAAGGCGTCTTAGCGCTGCTTTTAAGTGCCGATATCGCCGGAAAAGCGTTTAAGGTTAGCGAAGCGGGCATAAGGACTTACGGCAGGAGGGGCAAAGGCAGCCTAAAGGGCGGTAGGGTAGGCGAGGGCGGCGTTAGACTAATTAAGCTAGTCTTAGAGTCCCTCCGCGTACTACCGGTGGCTAAAGGCCTCCTTACGGGCGGTAGTAGCGGAGGTAGCGGCCTTAAGGAAACTAGACTTAAAAAGGACGAGAGACCGGGTCTAATCTGTATGCCGGAGGAAATTCGTCTAAAGGTCGGCGAAGATAGACGAGGCGACGGAGGAGCCCCGGAGAATAAAGGCTAAGTAAGGGAAGGCAGAGAAGGCGTTAGGCTAAAGGACGTCCTAGAGGGGAACGCCTGCCGGAGGGCTAGGCGAAGGGGAGAGGGAGGGGGTAGAAACGCGAGTAGCTATTATAGCGGCGGAAAAAGGGGTAGCGGCGGGAAAAGGGGCTAGAAAAATCTATTAAAGGGTAGAAAAGAAGCGGAAAGAGGCGTAATAAGATAAAGAACGAAGGCAGGCGTGTAAGCGAAGCTAGGGGGACTAAGGAATCGTAAAGGCTCGGCGGGAGGGTAGAAGAATAGTAGATTAAACTATTATAGAACGAGCTTAAGGGAGGTATATAACTATTATTAATCTATAAAGGAGCGTAGCTATAGACTAAGTCTAAGGGTCTATATATACGATATAGAGGTTACGTAGGATAATATATAATATAACCTAATACCGTAATACTAATCCTCCGTAAGTTAATTCGCTAGATATAAAAAGGGCTTTACTATAGTAAGTCGTAGTATAGTAGGCTAAAAATATAAGCCGTTAGAACTCTCTATGCATAGAGAAGTTCGGCCGGGCTTATAACTATCGAACGCTAGGTAGTTAGGTCCTCGATATTTAAGTAATAGCAATTAAAAAAGAAGAGAGACTTTAAGGCTTAAAACAGCCTATAAGGAAAGATTAAAAGCTATAAATAATGTAAATCACTAAGAATAATAGCTCTTATCTTTTCTAATAAGGAGGGCTAACTAGTCTCTATATATAGGGAAATCCTTCGGACGAAAACAGCCGCGTAGACCTAAGGAAAAGGAGTAAAGGAAGGAGTTAGACGGAAAACACCGGTTAGAAATTAATAGATCGTGTCTATATAACAAATAGTTATACAGTTAGCTATAGTTAGTAAATAAAGGAATTAATAATGCAATAGTCTATTAGAAGGATATATGAATTCTATAGTAGAAGCCGTTAGAAGGGAATTAGAATTCCACGGTAGAAGACCGTAGAAGGGAAGTATAATTCTACTATAGAAGACCGTAGAAGGGAATTAGAATTCTACGGTAAAAGACCGTAGAAGTATAGGGTAACAACCCGTAGAAGCCTATTAAATTCTATAGTAGAAACACGTGATACTTCTATATAAATTCTATAGACACTTCTATATAAATTCTATAATAGGATCGGGGATTTGCCGGTAGAAAGCAATAGGGGAAGACGGTAATATTAACAAACTATCTATAAGGTATAATATAGGTAGTACGGCCCGGGGTCGGCTTTATAAGGTATACGTAAGGGGCAGTAATATAATTAATATCACTAATGGCTTTTGCTATTAGCGCGACGGCACCCCTCGTCGTCGTTATAATTGTAACATTAATTAATAGCCTCCCTATTCGAGACCCTTTAAAGAAAGGGGCTTAGGGCAGCTAGCTATAAGGCAGGTGCATCGGCGTAAGCGTAGCTTACTATTAGATCTTCGATCTACGGCCTACTAAATAAGGATGCGAGAGATATGTGTTATAGCGGCTATAAGGCCGCTGAAAGCAGTATATTAATAATAATAATTATTGTGCTCGAAAAGGGGCTGCCTCGAGACCTTATTTAAGGGGTCTTTTAGCCTAATTTCCCGTCCGTAATCCCGCACGTGATCCTGCATGTAATCCTACATGTGATCCCTTTACCCGCGGATCTAACGCTTACGTACCGTCCGTAGAGGCGTACGGGCGGCGTATATAGTGCGACGGTTATCTACGCCTTAGGTTAACATGCATTAAGTTATCCCTGCCTACGGGACTCCGAGGCCTATAGTTTACGCTAGGTTACGTAATCGAGGGAGACACGTGCAGCCTAGGATATACTGCTATTAAAGAAGGGATAAGTTTAAGGTGCGATACGGGTAGTACGGCCTAAGGTCGGCTTTATAAGGTATACGTAAAGGGCAGTAATATAATTAATATTACTAGTGGCTTTTGCTATTAGGGCGACGGCACCCCTCGTTATTGTTATACTATCGGCGACGTTTATATAAGTCTTTGCCGAATAAGTCACCCTACTACGAAAATTCCTCTTAAAGTTCTGTAATCCTATCTCTTAATCTTTTATCCTCCTCGAGCTCTACGGCTCTTACTTAAAGGGCTATAAGAGTATCTATACGCGAAGGGGTAGGTTATAAAGGCCCGGCTTATGTTTAACTTCGTAAATAGATAGATCGGGCCCCTTTACATAGCGAAAAGATTAAAGATAGCGTCTAAAGACGCTCGTTATAGCCCTTATATAAGCTAGTCTCTTTATCTAATATTAGTTCCGTTACGTAAGGTAACGGCGATAGGCTAGCGACTTAAAAGCCGCTACGACCTATTCGGCCTATACGGCCTATACGTCTTAAAACGCGCTTACCGCGCGGTGCTATCGCTCTTAGATAACTAAAAAAAAAGAAAAGCTTTAGAAACTATAAGAAGGCAGACTAGAGGTACGTTTAGGAAGGTAGGAACGATAGTTAAAAGCATAAATAATCATTTTTATTGCAATAAGGTTGCCCTCTTATAGTAAGACTAAAGCTTGCCCTTCTTCTAAGATATATTAGGGCCTTAGAGATATACCCTTAGGCCTTAAGAGGGGTTATCGGGGACTAGTTAGCGACTAATGCCCGAATAGCCCCTAAGCTAAAATGCATTATCTATTATATATATATCCCTGCCCCCCGACTTTATAGTTACGCGGGTAGCTGCGTTATAATAATTATTACGGGATCTGCCTAGACATCTATTCTAGGCAGAACGCCTCTATAAGCACGCTATATACAACTAGCGATACTACTTATTTATTCTACTATAGAAGACATTTAGAATTCTACCGTAGAAGACATTTAGAATTCTACCGTAGAAGACATTTAGAATTCCACCGTAGAAGATATTAGAATTCTACTATAGAAGACATTAGAATTCTACCGTAGAAGATATTAGAATTCTACCGTAGAAGACATTAGAATTCTACTTTAGAAGACATTAGAATTCTACTATAGAAGATATTAGAATTCTACTATAGAAGATATTAGAATTCTACTATAGAAGATATTAGAATTCTACTATAGAAGGATTATAGTATTTAGACGATAGGTTCCTTAGACTAAGAAAGGGGGATAAGCTTTTTATAATTAGGTATTTACCTATATTATTTAGTTTTATCTTATGCTTATTCCTATAAACGACCGGTATTTAGTCTATATCTGCCCCCGTAGAAATCCTATTTCTATTGCATAGAGATATATATATTAAATAGTAGTAATTCTAGTATAGCTAGACTCCTCTTATTTTTACCTTTCACCGTATTATTAAAGGCTATGCTTTGCGGATCCCTTTTAGAGTCGTACTAAACTACGACGAGTAAAAGGTCTTCCTAGTAATATATCGTCGGCAACCTCGCTTCTATAGTTGCCTACGATTAATCGTAGTAAGTCTTTACCTTAGCTTCCCGTCCGCTGCTAAGTAGGTCGCTACGGTAGCACGATCGATTTCTTCCGCGGATGTCCTTAGATACCTTCTTAAGAAGAAAGCTCTTACGAGCTTACGTAGAATAACCGACTATACGCGACCTCTTTCCTAAAGCTATCCTTAAAGAGCTTAAGGCTAAATCGCACGCCTTATTCGAAGAAGCTATTGCCTATAACTTCTATACGTCTTAAGGTAAGCCTTACCCCTTAGATAGATCCTTTAAACCCGCGATATATAGGAAATACGCTAGACCTATAAAATTCCCGGCCCGTTAGATTAATTATCTAAGCGACCTTTAAGCCGTACTATAAATATTTTCTTCTTTTACTTTTTAAGACGAGCGTAATTAACTCTTTTTAAGAGTTAACGCTTTTAAATATACGGAATCCTATTAGCTATACCGACCGAATATCGACTTTAACCGTTAACTAGACTTAATTTAATATTAGTTGCGATCTAATATAGCGGAAGAAAAACGTCCGGCTCTAAGTTTCGAAAAGGACATTAAGTATAAACCCCTTCCCGGCCTACTATCCGAGAATAATCCCCTTATTAGTCCCTTATTTTAGGACGACTCTATAGCCGGCTAGTTACCGATTTGCTAGCCTACGTCGACGACCGCCCTCTTTGTGCAGGCTATTGCATTACCTCCTTCTTCGGCTATATTCTTTCCCGCTATTGCGTAAATTTCCCCTACCTTTCAACTAGCTCCGGCAGTTATATAAGTAGTAATATCCGAAGAGGTATTAATACGCTTTATTAAAAGGATTTTTTTACGTTTACTTTCTAATCCTCCCCGATCCGAGGATAAGTATCGCGGATCTTCCTTACGTTCTTAAGTAAGACTTTAGGCTAAGGATATCGGCCGATTTAACCTAGCATCTCTATAGGATATCTTATTTAATATCTAAAAAGAGATAGAGAATACTATAATTTATAAAAGCGTAGATCGCTTTATTAATGCTTTAAAACGTGCAGCTATATAAAGCATAGAATACGCTAACGCCTTCGCCTTAATAATCTTATTACTCTTTTAAGGAACCGCTATTAAGTCATACTTAAGCGATCTTTTAGATAAGGAATAAGCCTCTCTTAACTAACTAAGCCTAGGCTTTCGCATTTAGTGCGATAAACTCTTTAAGCGCTTCTTTATACGCTTAGAAATCGCCTCTAATTCGCTATAACGTAAGAGGTTTACGGCGTAAGATATTATCGATAGAATAGACTTCCGTAGATAGATATCGAAAATAAAGCGAAAAGCTAAGGCAGCGGGCTACTTAGAGAATAATCTAGCCCTAATTATATACTAACGATTAAATACGCTGCTTTAGGAATCTTTCCGTCGCCTTATTAAAGACAATAAGATTAACGAATAGATTATAGAGTGCGAGCGAATTATTCCCTAGCTTAATACGAAACTAACTATCGGCACTTAAGGACGTCTCTAAAATACGGTCTAAGGCCGCTTATAGACCGACCGGCTAGCCTTACGAGAACTACGTAAATAAACTTCTAACGGTCTTTCTACGTTACGCATATACGGCCGTTTTAACCTATAGAATAAACCTAGACCTACTAATACTATTCCTTCCTTAGTAGATAAAGGTAAAAAGGTAGCCTTTTAAACACCTTCTATACCTACTTCTACCTCTTCCACCCGACCGTAGAATAAATCCTCTAGGTCTCTACCGCCCGAAGGCTATAAGTTAAACCCTATTATAGTTAACTTAGCTTATTAACTCGCCGACGCTCTATTAGATAAGCACGGGAGTATAACGATTTCGTCCTCCTTACGAGATTAAATTTTGCTAGCCGTAGAAACACTAGACGTCGACTACTCGGACGATTCCTCTTCTTCTTCTTCTAGTAATAAAGACTACTTCTATATAGTATAAGAAGCCTTCTTCGTCCTTAATACCGTAGCTACTAAAGAAGATAAATTACCGATTGATATATACGTAGACGAGCTCGTTAATAGTATTCCCGTTATTAACGCCGCTCTATAGATAGAGGATAATCCTTTAACTTAACCGTCTCTATATACCTACGCTAGAATTATAGCGTATAGATAACTTAGGCCTACGGATATAGTCGAAATTTGCGTTAACTATAGCGCTAGACGATATATTATCCGCGAGGATCTATTAGATAGATTCCTTTAAGTCTCCTACGATATATCCTAGAAGGTAGATCTCTCTAGCTTCGGCTAGGTAAAGACCCTTAGGTAGGCTACGTTTACTATTTTTATCCTTAGAAAACGAGATAGAAAGTTCGCGGCAGTAAAGGTACGCGTAGGCCCTTAGGTAGTAAAAGATCTCTTAGCCAGCCTCCTATTAGGTTAGGCATAGGCGGTTCCCTACGGAGTAGACGTCTTAAACACTAAATAGTCTATTACGATCGAAGCCTATAGCGGCCTTATTTTCGAATGCTAAACTACTAGCCGCGGACCCGCTATCCGACGATGCGTTCGCACCGCTAGTCTTACTAAGATCCTACTATTAACTATAGTTATAGTTAAAACGGTGATTAAAAGCCCTCCGTAGGATCGAGACTAAGTGTTTTTCCTAGATAACGTAAACCTTAGTAGCTCGTTATTACGGGATTTTTCTTTAGTTACTGTATTTAATTTAAGTACGCGTACCCTTAATTTTCTAAAACCCCATTCCTTAGGTACACTCGTCGACGACGATATTTACTTTATATTAGCCGACGGGCACTAACCTATAAGCTTTATCCCCCCTTATATAATAGTAGATAAGAATATAATCCGACCGGCAGTAGGAACTATAAACTCTACCGCTAAAGCACCGACTTTAGCTTCTAATATCTTTATAAACGGTAGCCCGCCTACCTTTTCCTATGGCTATAATGTTCTAATATTAAAACCCGCTAAGAACTCTCTACCCTTTACTCCCTAGGAGGGCGATATACCGCCTAAGTTTCTACTAGATCTAGGTTAAGCCTTTCGGCTCGGCATCGGCTAAATTAAAGATATTCCCGAAATCGAGACTAAGTATAATATAAAAATCTATAACCTCGAACTAGACCTCGCGCTATGCATTAGTAGTATCGCCGACGGCTTCCCTACGCTATAGGAAGATCGGGGCGCCGTTTACGTAGATCAAACTAACTATATAAAAATCCCTTTAATCGAGAACTAGCATTAGCAGAAACTAGGCTTTAGAGCCTACCTAGCTTTATAGCGAGATAAAGCCTACTTATACGAGAAATACAATCTCCTCTATAAATAAGGACGTCTTAAATAAGTATCTAAAGCCTCCCCCTTTGCTTGCCTTATCTTCGTCGCCTAGCAAATAGTTTATAGGACTTAGAAACTACGCATAGTAGTAGACTTACGCGCGCTTAATAGCGTTATAGTTCCTAACGTATACCCTATGCCTATCTAGTCCGATATAATCTATAAGCTCGCTAGGAAAAAGTATATCTCTACGGTTAACGTAAGGAACTTCTTCTATTAGTTCCTCGTCTATAAAGACTATTAGGAACGCTTTACTATAGTAAGCTATAAAGGGCTCGAACGTTTTATAGTAGTCTTAATAGGCTATAAAAACTCACCGGCGTACGCTTAACGTTTTATAGATAAGATTCTACGCGATTACGTAGCTTATACGGCGGCGTATATTAATAATATTATTATCTTCTCCGATACCGCTAATAAATACGTATAATAACTCGCGACTATATTTTAAGTATTTATTAACTATAACCTCTCCTTCTCTAGCCCTAAATCATTCCTAGCCTACCCTTCCGTAGAATTGCTTAAGTATTATATTAATAGCATAAAACTTATAAATATAGCCGAATGAGTATAAGCCCTATAGGATATTAAATTCCCTAATACCCTTTAAGCCCTAGAATAATAGATTAGACTATTCGGGTAGATACGAAGTTTAGTTCTACGATTCGCGGCGCGGATCGAACTACTCTAAGTCTATAAAACGGCGTTGCTAAAAGAAGGCCGCCTCGCGGGCTCGATCCCTATAAGCCACGCCCGTTCTCGCTTTACGTTAAAAACAGTCTTGGAACCTATAGCGATTAAACGATATTACTTCTAAGATAATACCGACGCGCTATATTTAGATTCCGCTATCTACTAATTTTTCCCTAACTAGCAATTATTCCTATAAGTTGACGCGAGTTATAATAACGGATTTTTAGCCGTCTTATTCTATATTAACGGTAAATCTAATCAGTTACCCTTTAAAGGACTACCTCGCAATAATATTAAACCTATTATATACTTAAGCCGTAAACTAAAAGGCGGCGAGCTAAGGTACTAGCCTACTAAATTAAAAGTAGCCTGCCTTATATAGGCTTATCCAAAGTTACGTTCCTACTTAATCGCTACGACGGTTCCTTTAATTATCGTGCTTACCGACTACGCCGCTACTATTGCTATTCTTAAGTAAACCTTTATATATACTTCGGCCCTAAAAGCGAATATAAGGCTTATGCTAGCCTTATAGTATCTTAGCTAGTTTACGATCGAGGTTTACTATATTCTAGGCATTATAAACATTTTAGTAGACTTACTTTCCCAGCTACTATTATAAGCCGTAGTAGAACTAGGACCTAAGGAACTTAACTAAATCTAAGAGGATAAAACCTCTATAGACTATATTAATATCTTTACTAAGTCCCTAATATAACCCGATTTACGCTAAAAAATTAAAGATAGCTACGATAACGATCTACGATAGTCGGATATTATCGCCTAGCTTAGCGAAAAAGACTTTATCGAGGGATTATTATTCTTCCGTATCGACGGTCTATTATACCTCTAAGACCCCGATAATAGAAGACGATTATATATTCCCGACGCGTATATAGAAGAAATCATCGCGGATAAGCATACGCGAAAATTTTATATAGGAAGAAGACGTCTTTAGGAAGACCTTTCTTCTAGCTTCGTTATTATATACTTAAAAAAACTTTATAATAACCTAGTATCGAAATGCGATACTTACGCACGCAACTAGACCGACCGCTTACTGCCACCCGGTGATCTTATTCCTATTACTTCCCTAGCTATTCCTTTCTATACGATAGCTATAGACTTTGTTATTAGATTGCCTCCTATTATATCGGAAAATTCCCTATAGTCTCCGCTAGTTAGAGAATTCTATAACTATCTCCTTAAGGTTTAAATAAAGTCCCTAAGATATATATACTTATTCTAAGGTACGATGCCTTTTCCGCGGAAGATTAAGCATAGAGGTTATACTAAAAACTCCCCCGCTTAAAGTAGGGTATTCTAAAGCATATTATCTCCGACTATAACCCGAAATTTTTATCCGCCTTTTAGAAATCCCTTTAGATAGCGTTCGGCTTTAAACTGCTCGTTTTAATAGCCTAGCACCCTTAAACCGACGGTCTTTTAGAACGACGGAACTAAGCAGTAGAAATCGCTTTACGTTTCTTTACGTTAGACTTTTTAGATAAACGATAGTTAGACGCGCTATTAGCGCTATCATTCTACTTAAATAATTCCTACTCCTTAGTAATTAAAACATTACTAAATAAACTAATAATAGGATTTAGGATAGACGATAGAATACGCTACCTTAGCGATTAATTATTAGGAAAGTCTAAAGCGTATCTACGCGATTCAGCGTCTATCTTTATCGCATATGCTTAAGCAGTAATAAAGCGCCGCTACGACGGTAAAAACTAGAGTTTAAACTAAGAGACTAGGTATAGCTATAACTCGGCAAAGGCTATTCTATCGCCGATAGACGAGTAGCTAAGCTTACTAAACGAAGAATAGGTCCTTTCGAAATCGTAGAGCGTATTAAGTACTTAGCCTATCGACTAGATATAGATAACTTAATAAATATTTACCCTATTGTTTCCGTAGTTTAACTTCGCCTAGCTAAGAAACCGGACTTAGGCCTAGGTCCTATATCCGAAATAACTTTATATTAGGAAGTAGACCGTATCTTAGATTTATGTTAACGAAAATACGGTCGCGGAAAGGCAAGGCAAGACTACCTTATGTCTTAGAAAGAATAGTTAAGCAGTTATAATTCCTAGCTCGTAGCAACGGAAATAGACTCCCTAGATCTAGTAGCTTAATTTAACGCCTATAAGGAAAGTCTTACTATACGTATTACTAAAACTCGAAAGTATAGGCAAGACGTACTAGAAGAATATAGACCTTTATAACTAAGGGAAAAGTAGAAACTAACTCTACGCTAATCCCCCCGTAACTAGTTTCCTCTACCTTTATAATTTACTACTACTACCTTACGGTTTCCCGGCTAATTCTATAATAACGCGTAGCGCTTCTACGGCCTTCTATAGACTCTTCTAAAACCTTCTATAACTAATTACTACCCCGTTAATACCTAAAATTTATGCCCTAACACCGTTTGTTTATCTATAACTATTATAGCCTTAGCAGAAGGCCTATATATATAGTTCTAAAGCAGGGACTAGCGCTTACGATTAGACTTTTCGATTCCGCTATTACGAAATCCGCCTCGACTAACCTTGTAAGGTTTTAAGAAGGCGATCGAGCTATACGGGTCGGAGTATAATCTTCTATAAAACCTACGGTCCCTAGCACTAAAATACTTAGCTTAAAAGGCCGGCTATAGGCGAGAGTTTAGTAACTAAATACGTTTACTTAAGCAATAAGGCTTTAATATCGTTAACGGATTAAGCGACGGAACCTTTTACTATATACCTTTAGACGCGCCGTTATAATTTGCCCTACTTTTAGCTACCGTAATACCTATCTAAGACTCGCTACCCGTTAAATATTTAGAGGACGACGAAGACGACGATTCCTTTTTAAGCATTATGCCTACTAAACTACGAACGCTAGCCGGCAAATTTATCGCATAATAACCCTTTAAGCTACCTATATCCCTAACGGGATTAGAAGGAAATATCTACTACGTCCCTAGCGACGTCGTAAAGAATAGCTTAGGCCTCGCATTAATACTCGCCGTCTTGCTTAAAGCAGTAGATACATTAGCCATCGGAGACGTTACCTTAAGAGACCTAAAAGAGATTAAAAGCATCTTAGCTACTATTAAGCAATAGAAATGCCTACTAGCTTATCTTAAAGCATTCGAAGATATAGTTATAGATACTAAAACTCCTAACGGACCGCGATTTAAGCAAAGCCTTAAACGGCAGGCTATATCTTTAGCCATCGACTATAAGTAGACCTTTATTACTCTATCTAAATGAAGCTTGCTAAGAGCGTAGTTTACGTCCGCCCTAGCAGCCTATATTGCCTAGCCGGAAACGTTTAATATATTGCTCCTAAAGCGCGAGCTAACCGCGTTCTTTATCGTAGAACACACGACCCTATCGAGTTGCTTTATATTATACGGCAAGCATAAAGCTATAGTCTTTAAAATAGCAGATATCGCTACTATTTAAGCCGCACGTTTAGCCGAAATATAGACTAATACTAACACACCGCTGCCGATATTAATATACGCGTAGCTATACGGCGTCCTAGCACAATAGATTATTAAGTTTAACCTATTCGTATGCGTGCTATTAGAAATAAGCCTTAGCTACGCAATGCATTAGACTACGAAGGTTAGCGCCTTCCGTTTGCTAAACGAGGCAGTAGAACACTCGGCAAGCGTATATAAACACTTTAATACGCTTAACTAGTCATTGGCGCGCCTATATAATGCTAATATAACTAACCTTAACATACAACTTCGTAGAATAGCAGTTCCCGTCTAGCAACCTCTTAACGTAGCCTTTACTAAAATCGATATACTAGTTAAAGAAGACGAATACGAAGTCGAAGAGATTTTATCTAAGAAGATAGAAAACGGCTAGTATTTCTATCTTATAAAGTAGAAGAATTATCCTTCTTCCGATAATACATAGGAACCTATTAAGCATCTTAAGAACGCTTTTAAGAAGATTAAAGCCTATAATAAATCTAACCCTTAGGTTTAAGGGAAGAGGAGTTTAAGGGTTTAAAGGTTTAACCCCCCTTAGGAAGGGTAATGTGTTATAGAACCACTAATCTAGGTTCTTAGTTTACTTTCTTTTTTTCTAAAGTACGGGACGACTTAAGTACTAAGGGACTTAAGTACGGAAATACTTAGTACGAGGGTACTAGGGTACTTAGTACTTTAGGACTTAGTACTTTATAACTTAGCATAAAGATATTCGCCCCGGACTTACCTATTATCCGGTTATACCCCTTTCTAGCCTAGGACACACCCCTTTTCCAAACCTAAGTCCTTTAGGACTTAGCTTCCTTAGGTATAGGACGTACTACGCCGCTACGGTCACGCCAACGATCTTATTAGGCACCCCTGCCTAATAAGACCCGATGATTAGCTCGATGCCCCGTATAAGGGACCGACACCTAGACCACCGGGAGCTATAGGCCTAGTATAGCCCCCTCGGCTTTCGGGACCGATTATTCGTCCGATCCTTCGCATAAGGAGGTCATACGACTTATGTCGTATAACCTACCTACATGACGTTATGCACGTAGTGCATAAACGGACCTATATGACCTAGTTTAGTCTATAAGGGCTTTAGAACGACGCGGGAGGCAGCCTTTTCGAGGTCAGCCGACCTATATAGCCCCTGCGCAGCCCCGGGGACCCGCATTAGTTCGGGGTAGTGTAAGGGATACGTGGCAGAAGGTGCTAGAAGGAAAGGGACGTACCGGGACCGTCCGGACGGACGGGAAGAGCTATATAAAGGAACTTTAGTCCGCCCTTCCTCGGGCTCTCCTTCCTTCCTTTCTTCTTTAGCTTTTATCATAGTTTTAGTTTAACTGCCTACTAAGTGACCTACACCTCTTTTAGTAGTGCCCTTAGTGCTCTAGCCTCGACTACCCCTGCTTGCTTAGACTTAGCTAGCCGGTCTAGTATAAGTGACCCCGAGTGCTCCTCTGCTTACTATTCCGCCCCTATAGCTTTTAAGGATAAATAACGCCCTCTATTAGTCTTTAACTATTAGAGACTTAGTCCGGTTAGACTGTCTTTTATCTTCTAACCGTTCTATTACACCGCGCCTCCTCGCGCCCCCTCCCCGGCTTAACGTCTAGGCGATTAAGTAAAGCTTGTTCGAAGGCGAGGTTACTAACTCACTTACCCCTACCTTTAGCGCTTCCCCCCCCGGGAAACGCCTAGCTTACTCACCTTATCGCGCGATAGAGCTTTCGGTTTTTAATTTTATAGCTTTATTTAATATAGGGGAAGACCTTTATCTCCCGGCGGGAATATAGCCTTGCGTTTTACTATTGCCCTTCTCCCTTATGCCTACCGACGTCGCTATAAGTGCTTTAGTCGACTTTAGTTATTCCGGATTTACCTTTATGCATACTTAGACTATATACCGCTTTACCCTCCCCGTCCGCTAGCTTTAGTTTCCTCGCCGGCTCTCTCTCGCCGATAGCGGCGACTATAAGTCTAGCGCCGTTACCTATTACGGCTACTTACTCGCCTAAGTTAGCGCTTATACTAAGTCTATCTACTTCTTCCTTACGAAGCTTAGCTATAAGGTTATTCTCGGCCTCTTTTAGCTACGCCGCTATAACCCTATTATTAGCTAGCGCGATAACTCCCTCTCCTTCTAATCCTTATTCTACCTTACTTCTTACCTTTTAGACCCTTAGCCTTATCTTATCCTTAGCCTCCCGGCCGCTCCCGCTATTCCCGTTCCTACCCTTAAGGGAATATAATTAATAAATATAATTCGTTCCCCCCCCGCCCTTTTTATCGCTAACTCTAACGATAAGGGCGAGCTCTTTGCCTTATTATCGCCTCTTACCCCCCGGGCTTTTGCCTATACCGTCCGCTTTTCTAATACCTTTAAGTTTATTCCCTTATCGCCTTATTTTCCTCCCGGCCTCCTAACGTCCCTTAAAAATGCTCTTAACGTAGGTAAACCTACTTACCTAGACTCCTCTCGGTAGACCGACCTCGACCTTAGCTACGACTTTAACCCTTTAGATACCCTTTACCCCCGCCGTTACATCCGCCCCCCGCGCCCTCGGCCTATACGTTAAGCTACCGGCTCCCGTTACCTAGCTCCCTAACTTAGGTATCGGGCGTAAGGACCCCGCCCTTTTATAAACCTTTTAGCCGATCTTACGTTCTTTATCCGGATGCTTAACGTAGCCGCTATAATAGTATTCTACCGCTAGCCTTCTATTACGACTTCCTAGACTATAGTTAAAGCCTTAGCCGCCGAACCTTTACTTATTAAGCCTCTACCTCCTATCGACTAAGAGATCCCTAAGGAACTTTATTAGGCCGTTCTATCTAAGTCTATTAATCCTAATGCCGCTAAAGCCCGACTTAACCCCCGCCTTTACGACTTCGTCGATAACTACCTTAATAAAATCTTCCTTAATAAGGTTTCGCCTAATAATATCGCTAAGTTCTTTTTAAAATATAATAAGGTCTTTTATACTATAGATAAGCTTTAGGCTAAGGTCCTAAAAGAGCTTTACTATATAATCTATATATAGCTCTAGAGTAAGGCCGATAAGTTCGCCCCCTACCGCGCTATCGATACATAGATTAACCTTAAGGAGGGAATATAACCCTTTTATACCCGCCTTTACCCTTTTAGTAAAGCCGAGAACTATATTATCCGCGCTTACGTTAACGAGTAGCTTAGGAACGGCTTTATTCGCTCTTCGACCTTTACTACCGCCGCTTTTATTATACTCGCTTATAAGCCTAGCGGCGGCGTCTATTTCTATATCGATTACTATAGCCTAAATAAGGCTATAATTAAGAACCGCTTCCCCTTGCCTTTAGTCTATAATACCCTCGCCTAAATTAAAAAGGCGAAGTTCTTTACTAAGATTAACGTTATTATAGCGTTTAATCGCCTTTATATCGCCGAGGGCTATAAGTAAAAGACGGCTTTCACTATACGGTATAGGCTTTTTAAGTATTACGTTATACCCTTTAGTATCTCTAACGTGCCGTCCTACTTCTAGAGCTTTATTAATAGAGCCTTATATAATATCCTCGATAATTCTTATTCCGCCTACTTAAACGATATCTTAATCTTCTTTACTATACGGGAGGAGCACTAAGTCTACGTCTAGGAGGTTCTTAAGCGCTTTAATACCGCTAGCTTCTAGCTTAACGTCGATAAGTGCGATTTCTATATTACTAAGACTAAGTACCTTAGCCTAATTATCTCGGATAAGTGTATACGTATAGATCTTAAAAAGGTCTACGTAGTCCTCGACTAGCTAGCCCTTTCCTCTATAAAAGACCTCCGGCGTTTCTTAAGGTTCGCTAATTTTTATCGGCGTTTTATACGCGGCTTCTTTAAGCTTATAAACCCTTTAAACGCCCTTACTAAGAACTCTGCCCTTTAGATCTAGTCCCCCGCCTACGCATACGTCTTTAGAGCCCTTAAGCACGCCTTTACCGCCGCTTTAGTCCTTGCATACTTTAACCCCTCTCGAAAGACTATAGTTTAGACTAATGCTTTTAATTAAGCCGCTAAGGGCGTGCTAATATAGCTCTCTAACGACGGCCGCTATTACCCTATTGCGTTCTTTTTGTTAAAATACTCCGCCTAAGAATATAACTATAAGATCTACGATAAGGAACTCCTTACGATCGTAAAGTCCCTTAAGGAATAGCACCTTAAGCTTAAAGGCCTACCTAAGTTTAAGATTGCTTTAGACTATAAGAACCTTTAGTATTTTATAACTATAAAGCTCTTTAACTAACGGTAGGCCCGTTAGGCTAAGTTCCTTAGTCGTTTTAACTTTAAGATCGTCTTTTAGCCTAGCTCTTAAGCTACCTTCCCTAACGCCTTTAGCCGTCTCTTTAATTCCCGCCCCCGCCTCTTTAACCGACCGCGCTAACGAAAGGATCGACTATCGTTACTAGGTTATCCTTCTATAGTCTAAGGTTAACGCCTCCTTACTCCTTAATAGGTTTAAAGAGTCCGACTTATCTATAAATATAATTAATAAATATAATTCCGACGACTCCGACTGCCTTACCCTCTATGCCTTTAACGACTTTAAGCCGATCGACGACCTTATCGACCGGGCTTATTTCTCTTCTCTACTTATCGCCGATATTCGCGCGGCTCTCCGGTCTCCTTAGCTCCGTTAGCCTAGTTCTCTTCGCGTATTTCTCCGCTTAATCCCGAAGTCCGCCCTCTTAAAGGCCTAAGGCCGGTTCTACTTTTAAAGCCGGTTATTCGTCCCCCCTAACGACGCCTTTATCTTTTAGATCTTAATCCGTACCTATACTTCCCCGCTAGCTAGCTACCTTAAGCGCACTAAGACCGCGAGCCTCTACCGCTAAACCTACGTTTAGCTTAATATATATAAGTCTATTTCTAGCTTTATTTATAACTACTACGTCTACCTTTACGCTGAGTCCCCCTATTCCGCCCTTTAAGGCCTTCTTTCACCCTTAAGCATCCCTTTTACCTTTTAGACCGATATCTCTATTAATTTCGTTATAGACCTTCCTATCTACTACCGTTATAGCGTTAAGTTCTCTAGCATTTTAGTTATCGTTAACCGTCTTACAAAGATACGCTACTATATCCTAACGCCTTCGATAACGGTCGAGGACGTCGTTAATGCGTTCGTTTCTCGCGTTTAGTCTTTCTATAGCACTTTTACCTCGATCGTTAGTAATAAAGGCACTTAGTTCGTCTCCGCCTTTTAGTAGTAGCTTAGCCGCTATCTTAGCTACTGCCTATACCTTAGTTCCGCCTACTACCCTTAGACCGATAGCTAAACTAAGATCGCAAAGGCTTAGATAGAGGTCTACCTCCGCTACTATACTACCTTCCTTTAGGACGATTAGGTAGACCTCCTTCCCTTCGCTAAGTTTACCGCTAATAACTAGGTTTCTAAGTCTACTAGCCTCTCCCTTTTCTTCGCTAACTACGGCTTCGACCTAAAGCTTAGCACTAAGCCTTCGGAACTACCCCCCCTTAGTATAACCCTTTAGTAGCGTAAGGAGTACCTCCGTAGCGACGCGCTTACTTTATACCTCTAACGCGTATCCGACTTCCTTCGTAACGCGATTAAGGACGCTTAGGCCACTTAGGCCTAGCACGCCGATGCCCCCGGGTGCCCGCCCTAACGTACTAGCCCGGCGATATAGTCTTTCTTAGTACCTATTAGATCTATACCCTCCGCCCGATAAAGAAGCTTAACTATAAACGGGAGGGCCTATATAAGGTCCTTAAGGCGTATAAGATAGCTTGCCTCCTCCGCCTCCCTAAGGGTAGCCGTCTTTACCCTATTTTCTACTACTTACTCCTCACCCGGACCTAAGAGCCCCCCTTGCCTAGCTAAGCCGACCTAAATATCCGGCCTTCTAACGGAGGCATCTTACTTTCCCTAGACGGCGACGACGATAACGACGCATACCTTAAGTAGGAATTCTCCTCTATCCTCGCGTAACGTTAGTACGCGTTTAGGAAGATTAAATATCGTATTTAATAGCGTTATAGCCCCCTTACGTAAGAGGATTCCTTATGCCTTAACGGATGCTAAGACGACCTTAAGTCCTTCTACGCCGTAAACCCGGCTAAGCCTTGCCCTACGTTCTAGATTACCTTCCTCGCCTTGTCCCCTCTGTATAGATAATAATAGATATAATTAATAAATATAATTTATCTTAGCGCGTATAGGCTTTCTAACCTTAAGCTTTGTTTTCTTTCCTTCCTTTATATTACAAAGGCCTACCTTTAGGTCGATTAACATAGGATTCCCTTAGCTCTCGCTCTTCTACTATTGCTACTTTTTAAGCGTTCGAGTCGAACGCCGATTTAAAGGGGATATACTATTACAGTGTTAGGTTATATTATATATTATCCTACGTGACCTTTATATCGTATATATAGACCCTTAGACTTAGTCTATAGCTGCGCTCCTTTATAGATTAACAATAGTTATATACCCCCCCTAAGCTCGTCCTATAATACGCCTAAAGAAGAAATAGGACGATAAATATAACGGTCTTTATCCTATTCTTAAAGTCTATTATAGCGCGATAGTTATTAACCTCCTTAAATATATCCGGTTTAGTAAGTCTTTCTATACGTCTAAGGCACGGCTTTAGATACCGGAAATAATACTAGGCTAGGCATAGATTGATTAAGAGGAACGACGTAACGTTATAAGCCGTATCGCGGAATACGATAACGACGGTAATATCGAAGAAATATAGGAATTTAAAAAGATCCTTAACTATTAATATTACCGTCTTCCTCTATTTGCTTTCTCCCGGGAAATCCCCGGTCATATTATAGAATTTATATAGAAGTATCTATGGAATTTATATAAAAGTGTTACGTGTTTCTACTATAGAATTCCACGGGCTTCTACGGGTTATTACCCCGTACTTCTACGGTCTTCTACTATGGAATTCTAATTCCCTTCTACAGTCTTCTACTATAGAATTTTAATTCCCTTCTACGGCTTCTACCGTAGAATTTATATATCCTTCTAATAGACTATTGCGTTATTGATTTCTTTATTTGCTAACTATAGCTAATTGCATAACTATTTATCGTACGGACACGATCTATTGATTTCTAACCGGTGTTTTCCGTCTAACTCTTTCCTTTACCCCTTTTCCTTAGGTCTATACGGCTGTTTTCGTCCGAGGGATTTCCCTTTATATAGAGATTAGTTAGCCCTCTTTATTAGAAAAGATAAGAGCTATTATTATTAGTGATTTGCATTATTTATAGCTTCTAATCCTTCCTTATAGGCTATTAAAGCCTTAGAGCCTCTTTTTTTTAATTGCTATTACTTAAATATTAAGAACCCGACCACCTAGCGTTTAATAGTTATAAGCCCGGCCGAACTTCTCTATGCATAGAGAGTTCTAACGGCTTATATTTTCAGCCTGCTATACTACGACTTACTATAGTAAAAAAGCCTCTTTACATCTAGCGAATTAACTTACGGAGGACTAGTATATCTTTTTAAGAACGGTGCTTTAATCTAGCAAATCGACTAGCAGAGGACTAGTTAATACGTTTACCTTATTCTATAGTGCTTGCTTATACTTAGTTTAAATCCTTACGGTTTATTTACATATATTATGTATTTAACTACCCTTTCTATAGATTTTATTACACTTTTACCTATATTACCGTATCTATTATAGCCGATATTACTTTAAAGACCGTCTTAAACGGACTAGCGGATTAGGACCGATAGATCTTAACGATTTAGAAATACGCACTTGCCTAAGGGATTTAGGAGAAAATCGATCTTTTTATTACGCCTAAACTTTAGAAACCTTTACTGCCTCTTCCCGTAGAGCTAATACCTAGAATAGTTAATATAGCCGTTACTAATATTGCTAGTTTTTCTATAGAAGAACTTAAGAGGTTTAAGTTTCTCTTTTCCTAGTATCGCACGTTGCTTTAAGCCTATAAGGACTAATAGAAATCTCTTACGTTAATCTAGTAGTTTATTGTTTAGAATATTAGGAACTACTATTCGATAATTGCCGACGAATATAAGGTTTCTACGGAATAAGCTTTATTATAGCGGCGTATAAAGCCGACTTTATAGACGCAATAGAAGACTATTCTCGCGTAGTTCTATACTATTTTAAAGGCATTAGACCGGACGGATATTATAATATAGATTTTTAACTAGAAAAAGATCTTTACCGACGCCCGACGAATTAAGTTACTAAAATCGGAAGGTCTCCAGGCTATATAGCTTTTTCTTAAGGCTATTTAGCTAATTTCTAGTCCTTTTAAAGAATACTAGATAAATAAGATAGAGGACGGTGCCCGACTAAATAAACTAGATTAAGAGAAGTCTTTCCCTAACGGATTTAAGATATCCGAACTTTTCGAGCGCTCGTAGGCCTTAAAGGCTGCGATAAAGGCGCTAAGGACTAACGCATTCGCTAAGTTCTAAGGCTAAGTAACTTAAAACCTAGCTACGGAATTAACGGCAAAATCTACGACGGCTTCCGCGGCTTTATCCTCTAAGAAGGATAAAACTAAGCCGAAATTTCAACTATAGTATGCTTACGGGGAGAAATACTTCTACGCCGAGTAAAACTACTATAACCCTTCTTTATGACTTCTATTATAGAAACCCGATAAGGATATCTAAAAGACTATAGATAATTACCTTAAGGTTCCGGCTAATAAGGCTAAAGTCGACGTAGCACTACTTAAGGCCGAGCAATAGAAGAAGAATAACAAAAGTAAGACTAAGAAAGTTTAAGCTACGGCTACCGCAAATGTTATTACGACTTTTTTACCGCCTATTACTTAATAAACTACTATAGAATACCCGTTAAGGGATTCTTTTATTATAGGTTTAAGGTTAGATAGGTATATTTGCAATAATAATAAGCGTTTCTATAACTTTTAGCCTTCTTCTAAGTATATACTTATAGGCAATAGAAGCACTCCGATTCTTAGGATAGGCATAGTGTTTATGCGTATCTCGACGGGCACTTTTTAGCTTAGTTAGGTAGTATATATCTCGTCTTTTTATACGTCCCTTTATTCCCGTCGTCTTTTGTATAAGGCGAACCTTTTATAGAACCTATAGACTAGCGTAATCTCTTCCTTAACTCGCACTATTTATATAATAGAACTAATTTATAACTAGTATATTATCGAGTATAACCTATTAATACCTTCTTTTACGCTTCTAACTATTGCTTCTATTCCTTTTATTCTTTCTATAGATTCTACGGTAGAAACTCCGGTAGGAGCACCTTTTTTAGCTATTACACCGGATTCTATACTAATAAGTATAGAGGAACTTTCTCTTTAGCACTAACGACTTAGATATCCGAATAATAAGGCGCTTTCGAAAGCACTCGGAATACTATAGTCGGTGACCTTCGATAAGATAATCTCCTATAAGGCCTATAAACTTACGTAGGCTAAACGAATTATTAACCGTAAACCGCCGCTTTCTAAAGCGACTTTTCCCTTTTCTAAGGTGTTTTACGATATCTTTTCTATATATAAAAGCTATAATAATAAGAACGTTACATTTCTTATTAAGGATAACTATACGAAGCTTATTTTCCTATATACGCTTTTAGACGCTTTTATAGACGAGCTAACTTTATGCTTTAAGAGCCTAGGTCGGTATATTACCCGATAGTTCTTACTTTCTATCGGTACGATCTATCTAGACAACGACTAAGCCCTTCGACGGGATTTCTTAGACTTTATTAACTAATAGGGCATTTATAATAAGCCTATTGCTCCCTATACACCCGCTTAAAACGGCGCTGCCGAACGAGCTAAGGGGGTAGTATCTATAAAAGCTCGATCTATAAGTATTAAAGCAAATTTACCCAAGCATTTATAGATAGAAACGTAGAAAACTATAGTATTCTTATATAATCGGATTCTAGCCTATTAGGTAGCTTCCTTTACGTCTTTCCTATCGAAGTAGATTTCCTTAATAGAGATTCTTTACGACTAATTAAGGGATTATAACCGGAATATACCGGCTTTTCTCCTTCCCTAACTCTCGCAATTCGGTTATCTCTAAGTTTTTAGCTATATAGCCTACTTACTAACCACTAAGGCCCTAACTAGCATATAGAAATATAACCTTAAGTAAGAACCTTATATAAAGGTTAGTTACTTAGTTAGGTATAATTCTAGTAATATATTTCGCATATAAATCCTATAGAGATAAGAGGTTCGTTAAGTTCGTTATATAAAGTTTAATAAGACTTATTTTTTCACTATGTCTTAGGCATCCGAACCGCTGATATAGGTGTTATTACCGGCATTTCTACTATACATTTTATAAAAAGAAGAATAAGATAAGGCCGAATTCTAATCGACGTTAATAGTACTTCTTAATAAGTATATTAGTCTAGTAGACGTTCTAACCGACGGAAACCCTTAGCTCCTAACTCTTAACTAAACCCTAGAACTACCGGAGGATATTTTTAATAATACATAGGATTTCTAACCTAATATCTCTACCCTTTCCCTAACTATAACCGTAGAACCTATAGACCGTCTTAAGGTATAGTTGCCTTAAGCTATTTCTTAATCTATAGATTACGATAATACTATTCCTATAGATAGTCTACGGACGACGAGATTTATAAGGGATTTACGCCTTACTTATTTAAACCGTTTTTTAAGTCGATATCCTATATTCGCTTATATTAGGCATTTACCGGCTAATAGCACTACGTTTACGGCTATATTCGCTATTTCTCTTAAACCTAAGAAGATATATAAAGGGGACTTACTTACTTTTCTAACGTTTTAATCTAATCTTAAGACGTATCCGTATAGACCTAAGTTTAAAGCCGCTAGAAAGGTTAAATAGGACTCCTTTTACTAGCGGAAGACCTTCTTTCCTTCGCTTACCCTAAGAGCTAGAAGCCGTAGGCATATGAATTCTACGGTAGAAGCCGTAGAAGAGAATTAGAATTCTATAGTAGAAGACCGTAGAAGAGAACTAGAATTTCACAGTGGAAGACTATAGAAGGGAATTAGAATTCTATAGTAGAAGACTATAGAAGGGAAATAGAATTCCACGGTAGAGGACCGTAGAAGCAAGAAGAGATTCCCGTAGAAGGGAATTGGAATTCCACGGTGGAAGACCGTAGAAGTGCGGGGTAATAACGTAGAAGCCCGTGGAATTCCATAGTAGAAACACGTAACACTTCTATATAAATTCTATAGACAACTTCTATATGAATTCTATAATAGGACCGGGGATTTCCCGGTGGAAAGCAATAGGGGAAGACAGTAATGTTAATAGATATAGTAACCGCCGTAAATAGCTTCGTTATAACGTTCGAAACTAAATACTCCTTATGCTACGAGATCGTCGATCTCCGTATTATCTAACGCTTCGAATAGCGCTCTTAAGGTCGTAATAGCGCCTTTAGAGCGGAGTTTAATAGCTAGCTTATAGGCCTTTTCTTCGTTTTTTATCGTAAAGGCCTCGTCCGCCTCTTCGTCGCTTAATTCGTTAAGATCTATATCGTCCTTGTCTTTTAGGTTATCTTCTACGTTTAGTCCTTCCGTAATAAACTGCCTAGCCTTATTCTTTAATCCGGGCGGGCGTCCTCGCTTATAGGGTGCTAGAGGGTCCGGTCGGGCGGGTTCGTCCGGCTGCTCGGAATTCGGTGCTAGGAGATTATTAAGGATCTAATTACGATAATACGGTTATACTAACGTAGATCGAAGGACCTAAGGTCCGTTAACCGTATCGGCCGTTACATTATGCCCTTTAATAGCTATAATTTTAAACGGTCTTTGCTATCCTAACTTTTCCCTCTATACGCTGACTTCGCTTTAGAGAAAGAGGGCAAGCGTATTCGCCGTATTTAGCCTATTCCGGCTGTTTAATACTGCCTTAATCTATCGTTTAGCTAAAAGCTGCTTAAATGCCTTTATTGCTTTCTATACTATAGCGGCTCGTTTAAAGGTTATAGGCGATATCGGCGAGTTAAGAGTTATCCTAAGATATACTCCGAATACAAGCAATATAGGTAATAATCCTTTAGTCTAGCCGTATCGTTTATAGCTTTAACGGCTATTTAAAGGACTGCCTTAAGGGAGGTAAAGCTGCCTATTTCTATAAAGAGAATATTAAAAGCTCGACGCAAGAGGGCATAATACCTCTCGACCTTACCGATTGATTAATAAGCTTTAATAGGAACCTATATATACGTAATTCCTATAATACGAGCTTTATTTCGAAATTCTATAGAAGCGAAGTTCGTTCCTATATTATATCGAACGATATTAAAGGGGCTAAGATATATATCGATCTAAAGAGCTCGGAGGGTCTCCTATATATCTTTAGCTAATATAGAAGGAAGGAATCGAGCACTTTAGAAGGCCGTTACTACGTTAATAATATACAATACCGGGCGTTATGCCGAATCCGGAATATTTAAGTATATTACGTTAAAGATAACCTTATAGTTAAAGTCTTAATTATCTTTAAGGTTAAACTTAAATCGTTTCGGGGTAGGCGAATACATCTAGCAATAGTGATATAGTTCTAGGATATTCTCTAGGGTGCTAATAGATATATCGCCGTAGCCGGCTTACCGCAATAGATTATATAGCCTTATTATAACTAGATGTCTAAATCGACGATATAAGGTCTTAATTTCCGTTTTTATAAGGCATACGGTTAATTATTTACTCTTCCTAAGGAAGAACTAAAGGTGTCTTTATTTCCTAATCACCGGGATATCTGCCTTAAGACCGGTAAGGGTATTCGTTATATTATTAAAGAATACGCCTAGCCTATCTATATCCGCGAGATAAAGTAGGAAAGGAGTCGAGGTTTCTAAAATATAGAACGTAATCCTTTTAATCGGGGTAACGATTTTAATTAACCTTAGGGACCTTATAACGGCGCTACACCCGAACCTAATTACCGTTTAACCCGCGGTAGATATATCTAAATTAACGGAGGGATCTTTATATTAGAGGGCTATATACTATTCCTATCCGGCCGTAGAGACTTTCGCCGCTCCTATATTAATTAGATGCCTTAAAAATAGAGCTTTAAGTAACGGTCGTCGATAAGGAACTAGTCTACCGAGACGGTCGGTTCTATACCGTAGACGTCGTCTCCTATAATAAGGTGGTTAAAAGCCATTTAGCAAAGCATTTAACTAGCTTACTATTATTCTAGTTTATTATCATTATTATACTTATCCTCCTCGTCGTCCTATAGCCTGCTAAAAGGCTATAATATTAAGGGGGACGCCTATATAAAGGCAATGCGAGAGATATTAGTCCTTAGCTTTCCGCCGTTCCTCTATAGAATGTTTCGTTAACTAATATCCCTCTTTCCTATATATAAAGCACTTCTTAGTCTAGGTCTTATTGCCGTATCCTTAGCCGTAGCCTCCTCTACTATAGGGTTAATAGCTTGATCCGGAGCCTTATAGGCAAAATCCTCTATTACTTCTACAGCGATTATTAGTATACCTACGGTCTATATAAAACAAACTATTAAGGTTCTTCGAATTATACTTATAATTTATATTCATCCTATCGTTATTACGATATCGGTCTTAGATAAACTAGCGTAAGGCATTCCTCGCTTATCGGGCGAGGTATGTAGTAAGGGAAGCTCGGAGGTCGGTATAAAGGTCCTTAGCCTCGTTAGCCTGCTTAAAGAAGGCACCTTCGAGTTCCGGGACACCTTAGCACGCCTTAGTAAGGGTTACTATAAGCGGGGTTTCGCTTATAAACTTAGGTCCTAAAGCTTGTTAATATAGCAATAGATTATTAATTATTAATTAAAGCACTTCTTATAGGCCTTTCTTAGGGTTATTAGACTAAACTTAGTCGAACGTTATATTAGTCTAATCGATATAATACTAAGCCTAAGTCGCTTTAGTATCGAAATATCGTTTAATCTTATCGTATACGCCTCGGAAGGTAGTCGTCTAGGTAATATTCTCTATATAAAAGCGGTCGGCGCGTCCTTTTAAGATCTAAGAGAGAAGGGTGTAAAAGAGCCTTAGCTTAATCTTAAGGTTATAACATACTCCTATAAACTTACGGATAGTCTCGTTAAAGAGAGTATATAGCTCGCCGGTATAGCTTTTCTCTTTATCCTATATCTTAATAAACTTAGTCTAAACGTCGGGATCGGACGAAAGGTTCGGAACGTTAGCGGGTAGGAGTGCTATATACTCCTTAATATTATAATTAAATGCTTTAACCGATATAGCTTTTAAGGTGATTATAAGAGCGGACGTATCGAATCTCCGTTTAGCTCTAAGGATATATAACGTTAGTTCCGGAACGAATAGTAGTCGTAGCGTATAGAGCCGGCTTATTAGATTAACTGCCGGGGTATCTATAGGAGCCGTATTCGGTTCCGGTGCCGGGTCTAGAATCGTTGCTTAGGCCGGGTTGCTCTATCGGAACTAATATAGAGTTAGGTAGACCGTTAATTAGTTCGTTATCGAAGAGAAAGGATCTTAAGCTGTCTAATCCTAGTCTGCTTAGTCCTAGCTATTTCTCCTCTTTTCTTATTTACGGACAGCCCTTATGCCTACCTTAAATTCTTCTTTTATAAACTCCCTCTCGTTCTAAGGGAGTAGATCTTCCGATCGAAGCATAGTTATATAGGATCTAGCAAACGGCGTGTTTTTTAATCCTATCAAAACGCCGCGTCTACGTAAAAGCATTTTAAAGGCCTTATTATATTCCTAGCCTACGCTATTTTATATAGACTTATTCTATCCCTAGAAATGCTCTTAGAATAAGTTAAAGAGCCGTTAACCTTAGTAATAGATAGATGCTTAGCCTATTATAACGAACCGGGCTATAAATAGCGTGACTTTAGGGTTATTAGGATTTTCTAACGTGATTTCTTCTATATCCTAATATTATATATCTACCTCTTTGCAAGCGGAAGTAAGGATGCCGATTTTCTTTATCTATTATTCGATTAGTTTAACCGGGTTATTAAGGGGAGCCGGTGTGTTTATCGATAATAATCCTACTATTATATCTATTTCAAATTCGTTTAAGAGTTAATTAGTATCGTAAGGGTCTTTACGAGAGATATCGAAGCGATTAGTCTCTATTCTAAAGGACGTAACTCTTCCTTAATAAAGGCGAGACGGGATTAATCAGTTATAGGGATTCGCGATATTATTCTACGTTATAGACGCACTACCTATTGACGTTTACCATTCCCTTAGAGGCGAGAACGGGATTAATAGGAAGCTTAGAAGGTCTATTTGCTAGTAGAGCTCGATATAAATAGTCCTTATTCTTAGCATAGATGACCTTCTCTTAGGTATACGCAATAGAACCTCGAGGGTAAAGATGCGTAGTAATAGCGCCTACGGAGGGGATAAAGATTCTACTATACTTTCGAAGATTAAGATCTATTACTTCTAGCCTTACTATTCTATAATTAAATCTATTGAATCACTAATTAGTATTAGTATGGATTCACTTAGATTAATCTAAATAAAGGGGGTTAGTTGCATTAGTTATAGTTATATCTATTCTAGCTAGGAAGGGGAGGGAATAAGGGGGCCCCTTTATACCCGTCTGCCGGGGTCCCTCTATAGAACCTACTATGCCTTAACAACGCGTTATTAAGGCCTACGCTAGGGCTTACTACTCTAGTTATAACAATGCCCTTAGTTAATAACGAGGTTATTAACTATATAAAGCACGTAGCGTTATACACCGCGTGGTTATAACCCTTATTGCCCCTTTCCTATTTAGAGTCTGCAATATAGCTGCGACTCTATTCCTTAGTTATATAACTATATTCCTATAACTATATTATATAATATAGTATATAGTAATATACTACGTGATATATAGTCCTATATATAAACGAGCCCTTAGCCTCTATAGTTCTTCTCCTCTTTATAGAATAATAAGGTTATCTAGCTATTACTTAGTGCTATAATAGCGGCCTAAGTGCCTGCTATAAATACAGAGTGCTAATAGGCGTCCTTTTAATTATGCTATAAAAGAGATTATTGCTAAGCTATTAACTTATATAGGCTTATTTTTAGTGCTACGGAGGGGTTTACTCCTTATTTATATAGTCTTAATAATAATGCTACGGAGGGGTTTACTTCTTATTAATATAGACTTAATAATAATACTATAAAAGGGTTCGCTTCTTATATATATAGACTTAATAAAGATGCTATAGAGGGGTTCGCTCTTTATTATATAAATCGAATAAAGGAAATCGAAAAGAGGTCGTAATATAACGAAATATTAAAGCGCGACCGGAATAAGGTCCGCGATACTCTATATAGTTAAGGTCGGAAGAGTCCTCGCAAGCGGCTATAGAAAGAGTAATTAATATAAGATACCGTATAAGTCGGCTTTTCCGAATTAACCGTATTATCCTAAAGCATCTTAAGGAAAAAGAATTATACTAGGCGAGAAAGCAAGTAAGCGACGGGAATAAGCCTCTAGCTCTAATATTAAGATTGACTTAAGCTAGGATCTCGGCTAAAGACGTAGCGACAAAGAAAAACGGGTGTATAAGTCGTCCTTTCTTAAAGAGCGCAATAACTTAGCTATAAATATAAAATATAAAGAAAGGAAGCGAAAAGAACGAAAGGGAAGTACGCGACCGGAATAAGGCTCGTAGTAGAGTATATAGCTAGGATCGAAATCGGGCTTTAATAGCGGCAATCGGTGCGTTAGTATTAACAACGGGGGTGTTAGTTGCCCTAGTAGTAGTATATATCGCGCGGGTAGTTCGGATAAGCACGGCAACGGGCTTTTTTACTAGTTTAAGAGTTTACTTAACTAGTTTAGCCGCTATAAGGGAGCAGATATCTCCCGATTGGTTTATCCTACCGGCACATAAAGATATGCATTAGAACCGCCGTGCATTGTTGCATATAACATAAGTCACCCGGCTGTATTAGCTGCCCGGATGCTCGAGATACCGAATGCCGAAGTATATAGTGTGTGTAGGGACTAATGTACGTATAGTCTACAGTCGGGCCCCGGTTAACTAAAGTCACCTACACTACCTCCTATTACTCGCGTAATTAATCACGCAATAACTAGGATACTATACGAGGTTAGACTATATACACCTAGCATAAGATTTATAGCGCTTTCTATCCCGACAATTAGTTAAGTTATATATACCTTTATTCCTATGCAATTAGCTATATAAAGGGATCTTAGTCCGCACTTAGATAGACTATTACTAAGCAATTCTATATCCTCTTCTCTCTCTTATCTTTATATCTTCCTCGATACTTTCTGCATTTGCCGTAATCCTCTGCCTCTAAGCTTCCCTTTAGGCTTTTATTAGTTATAATCCCTATCTCTGCCTAAGCTTTAAGTTGCTTCTTACCTAAAGCCTCCCTTAAATCCCTTAGATTACTCGCTATTATACTAAAAACGACCGTCTCTCCGCTATAACCTCCTCTTTGCCTTTTTAAGCCACTTGCCTTCTTAAGCTACCCTTAGTTTATATACATTACTACTTTCTTAGTGTTTTGCCCCCTTTTATTTCTTATTAGCCTTATTCTCGCTCCTACGATGTACTATTTTTAGCTATTGTTCTATATTTAAAAACCCTTCGAAAAAATTAGAATAAATTCCTTTATTACCTTTACCTTAGCCTATAGACGCCGAGCTTCTTCCGAGTTTCCTCCGGTACCTTCCGATCTAATATACGGCAAAGATAAGTTCTTTTAAGGACTACTTATTTATAAAGCTTAAGGGGAGCACTAACTTTTCGGCTTAGTCTTTACGTATAGAATCTATCTTTATACCTAAAAAGCTCGGTCTAGCTATACTCGATGCTACTTATGCGAAGTCTTAGGACTATTTAGCCTTAATAAGGCTTATAGTTAATAACGGCCCTTTATCCTAAATAAAGCACTATACGTCTGTAAAAGCGGTATAAAAGGCACTTAAAACCCTATATAACCTTATTAACTTTACCTCTAACTCCTCTTTATAAAGGAACTCTTTGATACGAAGATTAAGGGAGAGATAGCTATCGAGACTTACCTAAATAAGGTAAAAAAGCTCTTCGACGAGCTAAATACTAAAGAGATCTATATCCCGGAGATCGTAGTAATAACCTAGATCTTAGAGAGCCTTAATAGCTCTTTCTCGAGTTATATTACGAATATTACGTATACCCTTTATACTTATGCTATAGTATATACCCTTAAATTACTCTCCTCGTCTCTTATAGATAAGTTTAAGAGAACGAAAGCTCTCGAGAATAATAAGCAGCTATTTATAGCCGGCGGCAGTAAGGTCTTTATTTGCTCTTGCTATAAAAAGTAAGAGTATATCGAGCGGAATTGTTTTTAAACCCCCGAGAATAAAGATAAGGCTTAAGCTACGGGATTTACCCCGAAAACGGTCTTTGCCTCTTCCTTTTCTCGCCGGGACCCTAAGGAGAATACTAACCGCAACTACCGGAGGCCGACCCCGGTTCTCTACTCTTAGGAGAGCTCTCCGTCTCCGGCCCTACGTCCGGCCGGCCGTCCCCGGACCTCCCGCCTCCGGAAGCGTAAGGCTACTCCGGAATCCTCCGAGACCTTTAATAAGGTCCTCGTCGTCTTAGACTTTGCTTTTAGTATCGTAAGTACCCTCCTATCCTTTATAACACTCTATATATCCTTTATATCCTCTATGCTATATATAATACCCTTAGTAGTACCCTATTTCTATCCCCTATTTCCCTTGAATAACATCCTTCTATATACCCTTATGAAAATAAAGTCCTCCTCTAATAGAAAACAAATAATAGGACCTCTAAAGCCTCTTCTTTCGGCAATTTCGAGGGTAGTATTAAAAGTAGATAGGACTATAATACGGATTAGGAATTTCTATAACTTTATCTTTAATACTAGAGCTATTAGGCATATAGTTTCGAATGAATCTCTCCTCTCTAAATATAAAGAAATATATACTACTATAACCTAAGGAAAAGCTTCCTCTATTATCGTACGAGGGGCTAGGGATCTTATCTTTAAGTTCCTAAATAGCAAACAATAGTATATCTTAAAAAACTGCCTTTATATACCTAAAATTAGCATTAATATAATTAGCCAATTTGTGGGAATATAGTTATATAACTAAGGGATAGAGTCGCAACGATATTGCCGACTATGCATAGGAAAGGGGCAATAGGGGTTATAACCACGCGGCGTATAACGCTACGTGCCCTACATAGTTAATAACCTCGTTATTAACTAAGGGCATCGTTATAACTAAAGCAGTAAGCCCTAGCGTGGGCCTTAACAATGTATTGTTAAGGCATAGTAGGCTCTATAGAGGGACCCCGGCAGACGGGTATAAAGGGGCCCCCTTATTCCCCCTTCTTAGCTAGATTAGATATAACTATAACTAATACAACCCCCTTTGTTTAGATTAATCTAAGTGAATTACCTACTAACACTAATTAGTGATTGAATAGATTTAATCAAAAAACAGTAAGGCAGAAGAGATAGATCTCGATCTTTAAAAGTGTAATAAGGGCAGTAGTTGCAAACGCGGCCCCTACGCATCTTTACCCTCGGGGTTCTATTGCGTACACTTAGAAAGGATTATCTATGCTAAGAATAAGACTGTTTAAACCGAGCTCGACTAGCAAACAGACCTTTCTAAGCTTCCTTTTTAATCCCGTCTCGCTTTTATTAAGGAGGAAGAGTAACGTTAATAGGCAGTGCGTCTATAACGCAGAACAATAACGCGAATCCCTATAACTATTTAATCCCGTCTCGCTTCTATTAAGGAGGAAGAGTAACGTTATCTAGAATAGAGATAAATCGCTTCGATATCTCTCGTAAAGACCCTTACGAGACCCCTACAATAATCCTATTAACGAATTCGAAATAAGCAAAAATAGCAGGACCGTTATTAGCTATAAACACATCGGCCCCTCTAAAAACCACCGACAACCCGGTTAAACCGATCGAACGATAGATAAAGGACATTGGCATTATCCCGTCCGCTCGTAGAGACGTAGATATACAATACTAAGATACGGAGGAAATCACATCGGAAGACCTTAGCAAGGCCGAAGTCACGACATTTATACCCCGATTTATTATAATTAGCGAAGCATCTATCTACTACTAAGGCTAACTGCTCTTCGACTTATTCTAAGAGCATTTTTAGGGATAAAATAAATCGATATAGAACCTAGTTTCTACGGACTATAAGAGAGCCCTTAAAGCTCTTATACGAAGACGTAGACTCGCTATAGGAATTAAGAACACGTCGTATACTAGGTCATATATAGCTATACTTCGATCGGACGATCTACTCCCTTAGAACGAGAAAGAGTTTATAAAAGAAGAATTTAAGATAGGCATAAGGGCTCTCCGTAAATAAGAAAGGATAAGGAATACATAAGACTAAATAGTCTAGGAATAGACGAATCTAGATCCCTTCTCGACGATAACGAACTAGTTAACGGTCTATCCGACTTTACACCGATTCTAATATAGCGGCCCGGCCTAAGCGGCGACTACGGATCCGACCCCGGAACTAAACCGAGACCCGAATACGGCTACGACGGATGCACTAATATATGCACTATTTAATCGTATAAATCGGATTTATACGCTACGACTACTATTTATCCTAGAACTAACGTTATATATCCTAGGAGCGAAGCCGAGGCTTAATCTATCTGCTTTAATAATCGCCTTAAAGGCTACGGTCGAAGCAATTAATTATAACATTAAGGAGTATATAGTACTCCTACCCGCCGATGTTCTAAACCTCTCGTCTAATCCCGACGTTTAGACTAAGTTTGTTAAGATATAGGATAAGGATAAGAGCTACACCGGCGAGCTATATGCCCTATTTGACGAGACTATCCGTAAGTTTATAAGCGTATATTATAACCTTAAGATTAAGCTAGGGCTCTTTTACACCCTTCTCCCTTAGATCTTAAAGGGACGAGCCGATCGCTTCTATATAGAGAATATCACCTAGACGACTACCTTCCGAAGCGCATACGATAAGATTAAACGATATTTTGATACTAAAGCGACTTAGGCTTAGTACTATACCGATTAGACTAACACAACATTTAACTAAGTTCGGGCTAGCAACCCTAAGAAGGCCTACCGGAAGTACTCTAGTTGCTAATCGATAAGCTATTGCTTTATCAACGAGCTCTTAGCCCGAAGTTTATAGGCGAAACCCCGCTTATAATAACCCTTACTAAGGCGTGCTAAGGAGTCCCGGAACTCGAAGGTGCCTTCTTTAAATAAGCCGATAAGGCTAAAGAACTCTATGCCGACCTCCGAGCTTCCCTTACGGCGTACCTTATACGATAGGCGAGGAATGCCTCGCGCTAATTTATCTAAGATCGAAATCGTAATAACGATAGGATAGATATAAATTATAAATATAATTCGAGGAACCCTAATAGTTAGTTTTATATAGACCGTAGGTATACTAATAATCGCAGTAGAGGCAACGGAGGATTTCGCTCGCGAGGCTCCGGATAAAGCTATCGACCTCGCGGTAGAGGAGGCTACGGCTAAGGATACGGCAATAAGACCTAGACTAAGAAGTGCTTCGTGTATAGAAAGGAGGGATATTAGTCTACGAAACATTCTATAGAGGAACGGCGGAAAGCTAAGGACTAATATCTATTACGGGCTACGCCGTGGTACGTACTACGGCTTTGCCGTAGTAGGCGCTTAGGTCAGCCGCTGCGTAAGCCCGGCATCGAGCCGGCTACTAGCACGTATGGCCTAGCAATGCCCTAGACGAGGGCACGGTCGGGCCGATATAGGGCCCGTGTAGGGGCAAGGCGTATATATAAAACCTACGGGAAGGGCGAGCTACGGCGGGCTCTTCTTCCTCTCCTCCTTAGCTTTAGATAGTTAATTGTCTAGCCACGTAGTGTTAAGTTAAACCCTATGCCGGCCCCTTATATATCTAAAGCTCTTATAACAGACGCTATAATAGCAGACAACCGCGCCGATACCGACATAGCGTAGGCCTTAGACGAGATCACGCTTAAGGCTGAGTTAGATCGAATTCGGGAGGTATAGGCAGCCGCTATAAAGCGCGTCTAAGCAGTAGACGCGATATAGTAGGAAGCAATTATAAGGTTAATAAACGTTATCTCGTCTCTTATAGAACGGCTAAATTAGATACCGCCGACCGCCTCCGCCCCTAATGTAACCCTAGGTCCGTCGATAATACTACCTAACGTAAGAACGGAGAATGTCTAGCTTTTGCCGAGGACCCCGCTAAACCGGAAACTACTCCCGTCGCTGAGTAAGTTCGACGGCTAGCGGCGCTACTACGCCGCGTAGTTATACTAGATAAAGGAGAAATACGAGTTAGACTAAGGCTTCTTCCTAACTAACCGGGAGATCTTTTATTTAATCTACGCGTGCCTAGACATATTACCTTAGTAGACTATAGCGACCTTCTATAGCTAGGGCGACGTATACTAATACGACCCGGTGAAATTCCTAAAATACCTAAATAGCGTATACCTTAACGTAGACCTTTAGCCACGAGCTGCGACGGCCTTACGCACTATAAAGTAGGGCGACTATTAGACCTTTGCTACCTTAATGCCTAAGTTCGAATAGAAGCTAGTAAAAGCCGGCGGCAGCTCGTAGGAGCCCGAGGTAAAGATTATCTTCCTCGAGGGCACTCTAAACTTACGCCTCCGCATAGCCTTAGTGACCGTAGAGCTGCCGAGGGATAGCTTCTATAAGTTCTATATAAAGGTGGCTTAGATCGCGGCTAAAATCAAGCGCTTATATAGCGCCCCTACCTAAAGGAGCGGCCGCGGCCGTAGTTATCTAGTTGTAGAAGGAAACGGCTGAGATACTAAAGGCGATACTACGATAACGGGAGTTAGAGGAGTTAGTGCCCCCCGTAGTAGCGGTGCCGTCCGGGGCGGTAGAGGCCGAGGTAGGGGAAAGTCCTCGTTAGGATCGGGAGCCTACTAGGTATACGCTAAGACCGGCCACCGGGCGTTTAAGTATCCGGACAAAAAAGGTAGATGCCCTTAATAAACGCCTCTAAGGGTCTAAGGCATATAGCCGTAGGGCGAAGTTATCGGGGAGGTAGATAATAGTAACGACTTAGGAAACGAGTGACCCCCTAGCGAAGTTAGGCTAAGAGGGTAGACGAAGCGGTCTAGCGGGAGTAGTAGAGGGCGAAGGGCTATATAACGATAAAGCCTATATCGATACCTATTAAGATAGATAAGGTAAACGACTTTCGCGCCCTCGTCGACTTAGGCTATAATTGCTATGCTATAGTCGACCTTAACGTCGTAAGACGGCTTAGGTTAAAGTATATAGAGAAGAAGGAGAGGGCATTACTGCTCTTCTTAGACGATATAGAGCCTATACGCTCTAAAGGTATAGTTTACTTCGATATAGACATTAACGGCATTAAGGAGCGTATCTTCGCTTATATCGTTTAGGGCCTTAGCTAGGACGTATTCTTAAGCCGCCCTTAGATAAGAAGGAACTACGTTACCTATATCGCAAAGAATAATACGATCTAATATAGGAAGGCCGATGTTTAGATTCGATTGTTAGGCTAGGCTAAGCCGGCCCGGATCCGGCGCTTAAAATACGCGAAGCTAGTCTCGGCATCGGTATTCGCCGCCGAGATAAGACGGCTTAAGCGGCGATAAGGAGATATAGGCGTAGTAAAGGCGATCTCGTTAAAGGAGATTAAATAAGCGTTAAAGCCGAAGAAGCCGGTTAACCCGGCGGACTATATCCCGGTAGACTTACTTCGGGACTTCCTTAACCTCTTTGCGCTAGATAAGTCTATAATACTACCGCTATTCCGGCCGGGGGTAGACTATAAGATCTATTTAAAGCTAACCCTAGAGGGCGGCGAGCTACGGCTGCCTTAGAGCCTATTGTATAATATATTAAGAGAGGAGTTATTAATCCTAAAGAAGACGTTAATAGACCTCCTCGACTATAGATTTATCTAAGCTAGTAGCTCGGCGGCGGCGGCGCTAGTATTATTCGTAAAGAAGCCTAATAAGGGCATTCGGTTCTATTGCGACTACTAGGCCCTTAATAAGATTATAAAGCGGGATCGGTACGCGCCGCTATTAATCGCCGAGACGCTTAACAACTTAGCGAAGGCGAAGTAGTTTATTAAGCTTAACGTCGTCGCGGCGTTCTATAAAATCCGTATCGCCTAAGGCCACGAGTATAAGACCGCTTTTCGCACGCGGCTAGGTCTTTTCGAGTAGAGGGTATGCCCGTTCGGGCTTACCGGGACCCCGGCGACCTTCTAACGGTATCTTAATTCTACGCTCTAGCGGTTCCTTAATGACTTTATTACGGCGTTTATAGATAATATCCTCGTTTACTCCTTTAAGTCGAAAAAAGACTATTAGCAAAAGGTCCGCCTCGTGCTTAAAACGCTTAGCGATATAGGGTTACACTTAGACCCGAAGAAGTGCGAGTTTTGCGTAAAATAGGTAAAATACCTTAGCTTTATCGTAACGGCCGGACGGGGAATTAGTTACGACTTAGATAAGCTTTATGCTATCCGCGAGTAGAAGGCACTAACTAACGTATAGGGCGTATAAAGCTTCCTTAGATTCGCCAACTACTACCGCATCTTTATTCCGCTCTATACGTATATAGCTTAAGCCTTAGATGCGTTGTATAAGAAAGGGGTATAGTTCCGGTAGGGGGCGGTCGAGGAGCAAGCGTTCCTCTGTCTAAAGCAGTTGTTTTATAAAGCGCTGGTCCTCGCATAGTAAGATCCCTCGCTAGAGACGTTCCTTAAGACTAATAGCTCTAGCTTCGCTATAGGTAGCGTGCTAATATAGGTTAGCTATAATAGGATGCGATACGCGGTCGGGTACTTCTCTAAACGGATAAACCCTACCGAGTTTAACTACCTAATCTACGATAAAGAGATGCTAGCAATTATCCATTGCCTAGCCTTTTAGGGGGCTAAGCTTTAGAATAATCGGCGGTTTACGATCCTTATAGACTATAATAACCTAAAGTATTTTATAATAAAGCGGACGTTAAATAAGCGCTAAAGTCGCTAGGCCTTAGAACTTTTAATCTATAATTTCGCATTAACGTACCGTTTAGGCAGTTAGGCGGTCGTCTTAAACGTATTATCTCGCCGAGAATAGGATAAGCCCTTTAGGTTTAAAGACGCCCGTAAATAAGGACGAGTAGTCTAGCTCTTACCCAATAGGTACGTCTCTAATATAGCACGAGTTCTAGAGGGGGATCTATCGTGCCGCCTTCGACGGGACGACTCGCTACGTCCGGACGAGGCCTTATATTCCCTTAATATTAATAATTAACGGCCCTGTATAGGGCTTATAGTAGGACGAATCGGAGTACTATAGGCGCTAGAATAAGCGCTAGTATTCCCAGACGACGCTTTATAACGTTAGTAGGAGACGATAGTAGCCTAGGACTATAAGTACTAGGCTGCCTTCGAGGCGGTATAGAAAGGAGAGCGACGCTTCCCGCCGTAGCTTAAGCTTAAGACGTAAATCGCTAAGTGCTCGATCGACCTTAGCAACCGTCTTTGCTTTCGTAACCGTATTTAAGTGCCCGGCGAGGATAGTATACTTCGCACTAATATTATCTAATAGATATATAACTCGCGAGCAAACGGCTACCTAAGGAGAGATAGGACGATTATAGTAGTTTCCCGGCAGTTCCTTTAGCTAGGCTAATTATAGGACGTTCGAAGGTTTATCCGGAACTACGACGTATATAGTTAGAGTTATATCTAGCGCTAGATAAAAAAGGGAATGCTAAAGCCGCTACCCGTCCCTAATTAGCTATAGGCATACCTCTCGATAGACTTTATAATAGACTTCCTAAATTCTACTAAAAGCGGCGCCCGGTATCTATAGGTAATCGTCGACTATTTAATAAAGGCGGTAACGTTAGAAGCGATAGAGACTATAAACGCAAAGGCGTGCGCCGCGAGGTTCCTCTTAGCGTACTACCGCTTCTACGGTATGCTAAAGTCTATCGTAATAGACCGAGGAAGCAATTAGCTCGGGGAGTTCTAGGTTAAGTTCTATCGACTCTACGATATTAAGCAGAAACTTAGCACCGTATACTACCTATAGACTAACGGTAGCCCGGAAAAAGCAAACTAGGAGATCTAGGCCTACCTTCGCGCGTACGTATGCTATATATAGAATAATTAAGAAGACCTACTGCCCGCCGCGTAGCTAGCAATAAACAATAGAGTATCGTCGACTATAGGGCTAAGTCCGTTCTTTATAAAATATAGATACGACGTTAATGCTATCTAGCTATACGACGAGCCGGCACGCGCGATGCTTAACTAACGCGGTATACGAGACCTTATTGCTAGAATACGGGAGGTAACTAACTTTATATAGGCTGCGATAATAGCGGCTTAAGCACGATAGGAGGACTTCGCTAATCGCTATCGCTAGCTAGCGGAAAGGTTCTAAGTCGGCGATAAGGCGTGGCTCTATATAGGTAACTACCTCTCGGATAGACCTTACCCGAAGATTAATTAGATCTACTATAAATACCCGGTAAAGGCAGTCCTTAGTTTATATACTATCGATCTTAAAGTGCAGCGAGATATATACCTACGCTTTTACGTAGACCTATTACAGCGCGCCGCCGCGGATCCTCTCCCCGGCTAGGTCCTCTACAACGCCTAGCCGCCGCTAGTTATCGCGTATAAGGGCGGCCGCGGATAAGGCGTAGAGGAGATCCTCGAAGCGCAATAGAAAGGGCGAGGCCCCCGCCGAAAGCGCTAGGTGCTTATTCGATAGCGTAGGTATGCCGAGCCGACCTAAGAGCCCTTAAAAGAATTCCGTAATATAAAGGCGCTCGATGACTTCGAAGGGTTATATAGCGACGTGCTTAAGTATAACGGCGATTAAGTATACTTTAGTCGACGAGCCTATCGCGCTATAGAAGGTAATTAGCTCGCGTAGGGCGGAGCGCCGGTAAGTAAAGTAAGTATAGACGGAGGGCGGGCCTTATACACGCTTAGTAAAACCACTAAGAGCCCGGCTCTTAGTCGGCCTTAAACTATAGGCCGTTAGAACCACCCGCGACTAGAAAACGATAGTATAGTAACAAGCGACGAACGATAACGATAAGGTTTACGACGAGGATTAAGGAAGCTAAGAAGCTATATATATTAGCTACGAAAGATAGGAAAAAGCCGCTACTACCTAACCCCTGTTTCCTACTATTTTCTACCTTATATCGGTTTACTTTTAGGTCGATATAGCGGCATGCGCTAAACGGGCGAACTACGAATCGATAAATTAGCGGCCGGTCTTTTTATTCTTATATAGCGAGTTGCTTACGTATAGGTCGCGCGTTCCCTCGGCGGAGGGGTTAGAGCCGTATATAGCTAGGTATTCCGCTAGCGCACGAGCGGCGGGCTCCTTAGCGGCGATAACCTAGGAATAGTTAATACTACCGATACGTCTAGTAATAATAGGGGCGACTTACGGCCCGGCATTATATGCCCGTTTTTACGCACGCGTAGTAGGCCCGCGCGAGAGGGGAGGCTTACTCTTAGCAAGCCGACGCCTCCCCGCGGGCTATCCTGCCTACATAGGGCGCGCACGGGACCAGCCTCTTTTTATTAGAGTATATAGGCGGCTTCCTTTTCGATAAGGTCTTGCCCGGTGTTAGAGTAGGCGGGGCCGGCGGCGAAGGAGTACGCGCGGGAGTCGCTTTATTTGTTTTTATTAGTTAAGGAAAAGAAAGAAAAGAGGAAGAGAACCCGGGGGAGGGGCGACGAGCTTTTATAGCGGTAGGAGGGGCAGAAAAAGCGTTACCCCGCTCGGCAGTAAGGCGGAGCGTAACGTTATTTCTATTAAAGGGAGAGGGGACTAATATTATAGGCTACGCCGTAGTACGTACTACGGCTATACCGTAGTAGGCGCTTAGGTTAGCCGCTACGTAGGCCCGGCATTAAGCCGGCTACTAGCACGTATGGCCTAGCAATGCCCTAGACGAGGGCACGGTCGGGCCGATATAGGGCCTATGTAGGGGCAAGGCGCACATATAAAACCTACGGGAAGGGCGAGCTACGGCGGGCTCTTCTTCCTCTCCTCCTTAGCTTTAGATAGTTAATTGTCTAGCCACGCAGTGTTAAGTTAAACCCTATGCCGGCCCCTTATAATATCTCTCGCATTATCTCTATACCGGCGTCTCCTTAGACATTACGGCCTATTTAGCAGGCTATAAAGGCTATAAGGACGATAAGGAGGAAGAGTATAGCGAGGATAATAAGCCGGAATAATAGCAAGCTAGTTAAATACTTTGTTAAATAGCTTTTAACTACCTTATTATAAGAGATAACGTCTACGGCATAGAACCGATAGTCTCGGCCGACTAGTTCCTTATTAATGACCGTTACTTAAAGCTCTATTTTTAAGGCATCCTAATTAATATAGGAGTAGCGAAGGTCTTAACGGCCGGATAAGAACAGTATATAGCCCTCTAGCAAAAAGACCCTTCCGTCTATTTAGATATATCAACCGTAGGCTAAGAAGCAATTAGATTTAGCGCCGGCACCGTTATAAGGTCTTTAGGATTAATTAATCTTATTACTCCGATTAAAAGGATTATATTCTATATACTAGAAACTTCGACCCCTTTCCTACTATATCTCGCGGACATAGATAGGCTAGGCGTATTCTTTAATAACACGACGAATACCCTTACCGGCCCTAAGGCAAACATCCCGGTGGTTAGGAAATAGGGATACCCTTAGTTCTTCCTCGGGAAGAGTAAATAATCGACCGTATTCCTTATAGAAACGGAAATTAGGACCCTATACCGTCGATTCGGACATCCTGCTATAGCTAGGCTATATAACTTAGTAAAGCAAGTAGGCTACGGCGATATATCTCTTAGCACTCTAGAGAATATCTTAGAACTATATTACTATTGCTAGATACATTCGCCTACCCCGAAACGGTTTAAATTTAACCTTAAAGATAACTAAGATTTCAATTATAAAGTTATCGTTAATATAATATACTTAGACGTCCTGAATTCGGCATAACGCCCGGTATTATATCTTATTAACGCATCGACGGCCTTTTAAAGCGCTTAACTCCTTCCTTCTATATTAGCTAAGGATATATAGGAGACTCTTCGAGCCCTTTAGATTAATATATACCTTAGTCCCCCTAATATTATTAAACATAATGCCGGCACGAACTTCGCGGCGGTAGAATTCCGAAACGAAGCCCGTATTATAGGAATTACATATGTATAAGTTCTTATTAAAGCATACTAGTCTATTGGTAAGGTTAAGAGGTATTATGCCCCTTTGCGCTAAGCTTTTAATATCCTCTTCGTAGAAATAGGCAGCTTTACCTCCCTTAAGGCAGTTCTTTAGACGGCTATTAAAGCTATTAACGATACTGCTAGACCAAACGGACTAATACCTACGTTGCTTATGTTTAAGGCATACCCTAGGATAACTCTTAATTCGCCGCTATTACTAACGACCTTTAAACGAGCAGCCGTAGTATAGAAAGCAATAAAGGCACTTAAGCAGCTTACGGCTAAAAGATAGGTCTAGGCTGCATTACACAGCCGAAACGGCCTAGATATAGCGAACACACTTGCCCTTCCTCTCTAAAGCGAAGTCCGTATATAGAGGGAGAAGTTAGGATAGTAAAGACCGTTTAAAATTGCAGCTATTAATAGGCACGACATTATAATTAATACGGTCAATAGACCTTAGGTTTTTAGATCTATATTAGTACAACCGTATTATCGTAATTAAATGCTTAATAACATCCTGGCCCTAGAGTCCGAGCAGCCGGACGAACCCGCTCGACCGGACCCTCCGGCACCCCGTAAGCGAGGACGTCCGCCCGGATCGAAGAATAAGGCTAGGCATTTAATTATAGAAGGAATAGACGGGGAAGATAACCTAGACGATAACGAGGACGATATAGACCTCGACGATTTAAGTAACGAAGAAGCGGACGAGGCCTTAACGATAAAAAAGGAAGAAGAGGCCTATAGACTAGCCGTTAAGCTCCGATCTAAAGGCGCTATTACGACCCTAGGAGCACTATTCGAAGCGTTAGACAGCACGGAGATTGACGACCTTATAGCATAAGGAGTATTTAGTTTCGAACGTTATAACGAAGCTGTTTACGGCGGCCACCGTATCTTTAGTTCCCGTATAGTTCGAGAGGTTAAAGGCAGAGATACTAAGCTATATAAGAAATTAAGGCTTATAGTCTAAGGTTATAATAATAGGGAGAAGGCTTCCCTACTAACGCAGTCCCCGACAATCTAACGCGTTAGCTAACGACTAATCTTAGCCCTTACTCCTAGCCTTATACGCTATAGGATAACGTTATCCCTACGAGATATTACCTAGGCATATCCCTAGGCGACTATAGAGCTCTTCCGAACGGTCTTAATACGTCTCCCCGCCGAATTATAAAGGAAGTATCCGCCCGATATAATCATCCGAGTTATTAGGCCCTTATATAGCATTATAGAATTAAAAGTCTACTAGTTTAATACGTATTAAAAGCACTATATCGAAGGCCTCGATATAGCGACATCGACCTTCGACTCTTGCCTTCTAATATCTAATACGGGACTAGAATACTTTAGCATTATTAGGATGCAAACGGACGATACCCTTATACTTAAAACGACGAGTTTTTCGGCGGCTAAAGAAGAAAAGCTCTGAGAGGCATAATTTAGGGCGAAGCCGAAAACCACGATAACTTAAGGCTCCGTCACGGATTTCAACGGAGTAAAGGTAAGCTTGCAATAGGATGAAATACTCCTACTTTAATAGAAGGGATAAGCCGCCCGGATCGACCGAATCGATATTAAGGCTCCGGACTATATATAATAGTACCTAAAACAACGTGCTCGTAAAGCCTATATAGCCTCGGTGTGCTAACCGGAAGCAGCATTCGATATCTCCGTTACGTTATAAGTATAGAACCCGGATGATAAGGATTGCATAATCTTAAATAAGCGACTTAAGTAGCAAATAGACTACTAGAGCAGAGGTTTAATATATAAACTAATTAATCTTATAAAGGCGAAGCTAATAGTATTTACGGATAGGTCGTTTGCTAATAATAAAGACCTATTATCGCAACTAGGCTTTATTATTACACTAGTTAATAAGACCGAAAGGTCTAATAACTAGTTTAAGGTTACTAGGAATATTATCTATTAGAGTTCGACGAAGTGTAAGAGAGTTACCTAAAGCGTGCTAGCCTCTAAGATATACGGTATAGTTAACGGCGTTAACCTCGAGATCGCCTTAGCAATTACGCTAAAAATTATCACCGACCGGCTTAAGCTACCGAATATCTAATTAATTATCTATATAAATTCGTACTCGCTCTACGAATGTCTCGTAAAGCTCGGGATAACTAAGGAGAAGATATTAATAATTGATATTATATCTCTTCGATAGTTATACGAGCAGCGTAAGATCGTAGAGATCCGTTAGATTAACGGCGATAATAACCCGGCCGATGCTATAACGAAGGCATTACCTAACCGAGCCCTTAAACGCTTCGTAGACAATAATAGCTTAACTATTCGGATAGAGGCATATGTTTTACGTCCCTAAGTTCCCCTTTAGAACTCTCTTTTATTTATACTTATGTATTATACTTATTAAACCCCTTTAGTCTAATACGTATTATCCTTGCGATTAGGAAGGTTGCTTAGCAGTTAGAAAGAAAGACTGCTAGTATAGGAATATAGTTATATAACTAAGGGATAGAGTCGCAACGTTATTGCCGAATATACATAGGAAAGGGGCAATAGGGTTATAACCACGCGGCGCATAACGCCACGTGCCCTACATAGTTAATAACCTCGTTATTAACTAAGGGCATTGTTATAACTAGAGCAGTAAGCCCTAGCGTGGGCCTTAACAATGCATTATTAAGGCACAGCAGGCTCTATAGAGGGACCCCGGCAGACGGGTATAAAAGGGCCCCCTTATTCCCCCTTCTTAGCTAGATTAGATATAACTACAACTAATGCAACCCCCTTTCTTTAGATTATTCTAAGTGAATCACCTACTAACACAATCAGCTATAATAAACACATACGCTCTCACAGGCCTAGACTCTTTATCCCTCCTTAATAGAAATCTTAATAAAGCAATAACCGGTTTTATTAAAAACGGACTTTACTATATCCCGTTAGATATAAAGAAAACACGTTTTCTAATTAAAAACAAAATATATAATATACAATATAGCCCGAAAGAAACAATAGATAACGCTATACTCTAAGATACTATACTAACTAATACAATAAAAACCCTTAAGATAAAAAAGAAAATAGACCTCGTTCTCTAGCATAAACGGCTAGGCTATCTTAGCTATAAATCCCTATACCGATATCTTCGTAGACTGTTCCTAGATATATCCGTAGACTAAAAAGATATTATAGCTGTAAAGCAATGCGAAGCTTATATATAAGCTAAATATATAGATAAAAAGAAGAAAACCTCTTTAAAACGACGATATCTCTTTCTAGATAAAATAAACGTTAATATCTAAGGTTATATAAAAGTCCTTATATACGATAAATTTAGACACTTTATATTATTTCTAGATACCTACTCTAGGTACCTAAGAATATACCTTATAAAAGATAAAGCCGAGAGCTTACCTAAGTTCCTAGAATTTAAAATAGAGCTTAAGAATAATAAAGATAAGACAAAGATAAAAGAGGTCTTCTTAGACAATGCAAAAGAATTTATCTATAACATTAAACTATATGCTCTTAAAAACGGAATAAAATATAACTTAAGTCTACTATATACCCCCTACTTAAACGGTAGAATAGAACGTATAAATAGAATAATACTTAATAAAGTTAGATCTATGCTCTATATAGCTAAGCTACCTAAATCCCTCTAGGGAGAAGCTGTCCTAGCAGCGATATATATATACAACCGATCTCCGTATACTACCCTAGGGTATATATGCCCTCTTAAAAAGAAAGAAGATAGAGCCTTTACTATAGAAGACATAGATAAGATCCGTGTCTTAAGAAGTATTATATACTATAAAAGCAAAATACCTAGTGATAAGCTAGACGTATAAGCCTATAAAGGAACTATAATAGGCTATTGTTAGTAGGTCTCTAGGTCGACCTTATAGGGTAAACAGTATGGTTGTATTAGGTTGTATTGCTAGCTAAGTAAGGGGAAGCTATCGCGGTAACGTAGCTCCCTCGTACGTGCACGTAATCCTAGGGATTACGTGTATTATATGTATGCGACTACATCGTCGCACGTAGTTAGCTATTCCCACACTCGCAGTTTTTCCTTTATAGAAATAAACCGTAGAATAAAACAAAGAAAGAGCCTAGCCTAGTTAAGCAGGCTATTGCAGCTGCGCGGGCGTAAACGCGCCGGCGTAGCTATAGTTGCGCGTTATTATATTAATAGGGTTAAAGCTATATTATAATAGCTATATAACTATTAAATACGCAGCCGGTTTATAACGTAATAACACAACGCGAGAAAACACCCTTTATAACGTAGTGGTTAGGCTAGTAACCCTATTGATGATTGGGCGGTCTAGACTACCGCTTCGTGCTAGTAACCGTACTTCGGGGTAGCCTTGCTAACTATCTTGCCGAACGTTATAGCAGGAAATCGGGGAACTATAGGCAACTAGGGAAAATAAACTATAGGCTTATAGGCAACTAGGGCAAAATAAGATAAGAAGTAACATAGACTATAATAGATAGTAAAAGAATGTAAATGTATGCGTGACTATACTACACAAATTGTTCGTCGAGGGCTGTTCGTCTAGGGCTTATTCTTCGGGGGCGGTTGTAAGGATTAGACTCGTTAGACCTAATGTCTAGGGACCCCTTCTAGGACGATTCCTAGTCAGGCATATTAATGATATCACTCTACCGAAAGATTATTCTTTTTATTAAACTTACTATTAGTGTTTAATGTTTGCAGCGAATTATTAGAATGTGTTTAACCGAATAATAGCACACGATAAGATAACCTTCCCGATTGGTTTAAACATAAGCATCCGGAGGTTTAGGGTTCGAACCGTGCCGACGAATTCTTTTTATTGCAGTCAATTAAGCAATAGAATAGGTAAAGGAATAAGTACGCGAATAAGCGCGTAATTAAATAAGGAAAAGAGCGTTAAAGATTAAGGCCGTACGACGAAAGCTTCTATCCTTACGGTCAGCGCGTTAGTCTTAACGAAGCGTTTAAGAGACTTATTTAGGGAGGACTTCGTTAATGCATTAGCTAGGTTATTATTCCCATTGATCCATCGGACTTCTGTAATCTCCCTTCGCTCGTATAACTAACGAAGCGATATAACATCGATTATTAGTCGCTTTTCTTTCGTTATAGTAAGCTTTACAAGACATTCGTAAAGCGAATACGAGTCTATATAAAGGATTAAAGGCACTAGAGGCAGCCGTAGGCGTTCTATAATCATCTTAATCGTTATAGTAAGGCAAATGCCGATATTAACGCCTCTAACTATGCCGTAGACCTCTAAGGCTAGAACGCTACGTGTGACCCTTTTGCACTTAGTAGAGCTCTAGTACACGATATTGCCTTTAATCTCGAAGTAGCTATTAGACCGAGTCTCTATAACAAGCGCAATAATAAAGCCTAGTTGTAAAGAGAGGTCTAAGTTATTTGCAAAAGAGCTATCCGTAAATACTAGCAGCTTCGCATTCGTAAGATTAACTAGTTTATACGTTAGGCCGCGTTTCTTATAGTCTATTTGCCATTGTAGGCGTTTGTTAATCGTCACGCAGTCTTTTTCGTTAGGGTTTTAAACTTATACTGCTATAGAAAGGTTAAAAGAAGCTTCCGGTTAGCAGATTAACGCGACGTATGCTCCTCGGGCTCGCTGTTCTATATACCTCTACGTATAGTTATAATCCCGAGCGATAATAGTCTTAAGCTTTTCTAATTAACCCTTTTGCTAAAGAAGAAGATCCTAATCTTAGAGTGTTAGCCTAGCCCTATTGAAATTAAGCACCGAGCCGGCAGATATCTTAGTCTTCGGCTTCGCTTTAAACTTAGCCTTTTAAAGCTGCTCTTCTTTAGCATTTAAGAAGGTACGTGTGCCTAGCATTAACGTATTATCCGTCTGTAGGCTAACTATCCTAAATCTATTAGGGGTCCTATTCGCGACTAATAGGCATAAGTTATACGTCGAGGTTAATATATTAAGTCGGATAACGTAATACTTATAATACGTTCGGAACTAATATAGTCCTAACTCCGCGATCCCGTAAAGGGGTCGAATTACATAGATAATAGTCCCTTCCGGGTATCGTCTTTGCATTTCGGCGGGCAGCCTAGTTAGGATAGTCCTAAACAGCTTAGTTTCGGCTTATAAGTAGGCCTAAGTAATGTCTCGCAACGAAAGAGTTATGCTATAATAACGAAGGAGTCCTAGAGCAAGGGCTAGGATTAGCCGTTAGCTAACGCGTTAAATCGTCGGTGATTGCGTTAATAGGGTCGTCTTTTCTTCGTTATTATATCCTTAAACAACGAGTCGGGACTTCTCGTAGGGTTTCTTATCCTTCCCTTTTACTTTACGTACTATCCTCGACTTAAAGATACGGTGACCTCTATAGATAGCCTTATCGTAGCGTTCGAAGCTAAAAACACCGCGGGCAATAAGGTTATCGATCTTTTGCCTATCTGATTTTTCAAATAGGGCTCCTAGGGTTATAATAACTCCCTTTTCCCGCAAATTAAGTGCTAATTCGTAGGCATCTTCTTCCTTCTTAATAATAAAGGCTTAAGAAGGGGGAAGGGGAATAAGGAGCTTTGGCTTATTCTTTGCACCGGGGGGACGGCTACGTCTACGTAGCATCGGGGGCGTAGGAGTCGGAGCGGGAAGTATAGTCCCTAGTGTATAGTTAGGGGTCGGGCTAGAAGGAGTCTCTTTATTCGGACTAAGAGGAGCCGGTTTAATCGCGTAAAGTCAGGGCTAAGGAGACGAGTTATCTTAAAGGTAGGGCTATACGACCGTAGACCGAAAGACTTAAGGTCCGTTAACGGTGTTAATAGTAATATTATAACCGTTAATTCGGACTTTACTCTACAATAGGAGAGTGATAGTTTTAACTATTAACAGACCGTTCCTTATATAAAGAGCATCTTATACCTATCGTTCTATAGAGAGTTGTCGAAGCAATTTTATCGCCTTTTATATAGCTATAGACCTTTTTAAGGTTATAGCTAACGGGGGCGAGTTAATAGTTATACGTAGGTACGCACTAAAGACGAGAAGTATAGGGATAAGGCCGTAGGGTCCGGCTGTGTCGTTAACGGCTTTTACGGCCATCTAAAGGACTGCCTTAGGAGACGTAATAGTCTTAATCTCTGCATAAAGGATTTTAAACGCACGGCGTAAAGGAGCGTAATACCTCTCGACCTTCCTAATCGACGTATGTAATTCTATAGGGACCCGCTTATAGGTTATCCCTATAATCTTTGCCTCGTTACGGAACTCTATTAAGGCAAAATTAGTTCCTACGTTATGTTTAATCGTATTAGGAGGTCTAAGGTAGCTGTCGATCTAAAGGGCTCGAAGGACTTCCTAAGTATCCTTAGCTAATATAGAAGGAAGGAACCTAGCCCCTTAGAACGCTATTGCGGAGTTAACGACGTATAGAATAGGTTGTTAAGGGCTCCTAAGGTATATTACGTCTACTATAATCTCGTAATTGAATTCCTAGTTATCTTTCATCGTGAATTTAAAACGCCTAGGTCCTTGTAAGTATATCTAGCAGTAATAACAGAATTTAGAGATTAACTTAAGCTATGTGGTCGTTATATTATGGCCTGCCTGCTTAAGCAGGTGATAGAGTCTTAAAACAGCTTAGTGCTTAAAGCGGCGATATAAAGTTCGTATCTCACTCTCTATTAGAAAGGAGATCGTTTCTTCTGCTTTTAACAAAAAGAACTATAGGTGACCCTATTTGCGGATTGCTAGGATCCGGTTGCCTTTAGTCCCTAGTGTGTTCATTGTGTTATCGAAGTAGATCCTAAGTCGGTCTATGTTAGTAAGAGAGAGTAGAAAATGGGTATAGGTCTTAAGAATGTGAAAAGTTACTTAACTAACGGGGGTTTCGAGGGCGATTAAACTAAGGGAATAAATAGGAGTGCTAGTTCTAAATCGGATGCTAGCTTGCCCGGCTGTAGAGCTATCAAGCATAATAGAAGGTTCCGTTCGTTATAAAGCGAAGTACTACTCCTATCCTACTATTAATACTCTAGCCGCACTAGTGTCGATTATAATTCCCTAGAACTATTGACGGGAGTAGTGATCCTCGATTAGGAATTAGTCGGCAGGGGTTAATTAATCTATGCCGTGGACGTCTTCGCCGGTCTAAAGGTGTGTAAAGGCGGCCTCGCAGAGCATTTAAGTTACTGCTTGGTCCGGCTCGGCAGCGTTATCGGCGTCTTCTACGTCCTAGTACTCGTTAGCTTCGCCTTTAGCATCGGGTTCGTAACCTTTAAATTCGGCCACGTATGCTATAAAGTTAGTGGTAGAGATACCGTTATTAAAACATTACGTAAGGTATTAGTCCTTAGACCGTTAACGTTCCTTAGGCGTATGTTTAGTTAACTAATAGCCTTCCCTATAACATACGAAACACTTCTTAGTCTAGGTTAAGCGGTTGTTAGAGCTATTCCCGTAGCTGCTACCGCGTCCTCGTAGACGGAAGGGTATGCCACGGTTATATCTAAAGCCTTATAGATAGCCTCTACGTCTACTACCTCGTCCGTAGCTTCGTCTACGGAATCTACCTCGTCTACGATTGCTCGAGTATCTTCGGTCTAGGTACTATTAATCGTTATAATTAAATACTTTATCCTATAGGAACTAGCTAGACGGGTTGCGTGCTAGGTGTATCTCGATAGATGCACGTAAGTCTGTAAATACGGTCTCGACCTTCTAGGCAGGCTTAAAGAGAGCGTACTCTAGCTCCGGAACACTACGGCACGCGTTAATAAATAACGTACGAAGTGGTATATTACCTTCGTAGTCTCTTCCTAAGGCTCTCTAATATAGCTAAAGCTTATTAAAGAGAGTCTATAGTACTTTATAAAGCGGTATTATAAGATTCTCTACGCGGACCTTATTAAATATAGTTATTGTCTAGTCCGTAAAGTAATAACTATAGTTAATATCCGTGTTAAAATGTTGCTTAATAGTATTATAGGTTGTACGGAACGATATTATTAATTTAACGTAGTAGATGTAGAAGGTCTCGGCTCTATCCGTTAGGATCTAGGAGAATAGGTTATAGAATCAACTCGGTTAGACCTTAAGCTTATAGCAGGTCCTTATAAATATATAGACCTTATCGTCGAAGAGGTTATAGGGCTATCCCGTATAACACTTATCCTTCCTCTATAGCTTCGCGAACTTCTGCTAGAGGTCTATATCTATATCGACGTTCGGAACATCGATTAGAGGGATTGTAGTATAAGTATTAAAGGACGGCAAAAGGGCAATAGTTATAATAGTATTAGCAGGGGGAATAAGAGCTTAAAAAATAAGGGCATTAGTTACAGCAGGCATATCGGGGATAGAGGCAGGCATAGGGACAGTCGGCTAGTTAAACTAGTATCTTATTAGGTGTATAGTCTATTATTATTGCGTTGCACTAGGGACAGTTATCTAATCGGGGGCTAGAGCTATATTAGCGGCCGGGCTTAGGGCTACAGTCGGTGGTATAAATGCAATGATCGTGCCCTAATTAAATATCTAGTTTATATACTCTTTTGCAGGCTATTATAGTGGTTCTAAGATAGTCTGCAGTTTAAGGAACTATATGTTAAAGCCTTAATTGTCTAGGCTAGTGTAGATCCTACGTTTCTTTAGGAGCTTGCGTAAGGAACGTTTATAGCTCTAGTGCACCTTATTCTATGTCTATAGAAGCCATCCTTAAAAGTATTCTTAGAAAAAGGCAATAGCTTCGTAGCCTTAGTTGTCTTTATCGTATGCATACTCGTAGAGGAATCTTATAACGTATGTAGTAGCCTCTGTCTCACTTAGGTTTTCGAGATCGGGTTGTTATTATACATCCTAGATACCTATATAGGTGTACTAATAGTCGTTTTCTAGGATAGGGGTGATCTTTAACAGCTTCTCGCGCCTTATATTGTCTACACAGGTAGGGCTTAATAAAGTCATAATGTTATACGTAATAGTCTTTACGTAGGTATCGGCGTAAGGGATTTCTTACGAAGTTGTCTTTTGCGTTAGGGACGCACTATAGGTTAACGTTACTCTTCTTTATTTAGGAAGCGAGACGGGATTAATAGATAGCTTAAAAGATCTCGAAATAGCGTTAACGCGGTAATATTATAGATAAGAGAGCTCGTTTAAAGCATAAAGATAACTACCTTTAGGTGTTCCCTCGTAGGGTGTTTTACACCGTCGATGGTTAAGGATCTTATCTCTTCTACCTAGCTGTCTATAATTAACTAAGTCAACTACTAATTAGTGTTAGTAGGTCTCTAGGTCGACCTTATAGGGTAAACAGTGTGGTTGTATTAGGTTATATTGCTAGCTAAGTAAGGGGAAGCTATCGCGGTGACGTAGCTCCCTCGTACGTGTACGTAATCATAGGGATTACGTGCATTATATATGTGCGACTATATCATCGCACGTAGCTAGCTATTCCTATAGCTATAAAGATATAGCATATAAAATATACGACTATAGCAGAAAGAAGGTTATTATCTTAAAAGATATAACTATACTAGAAAACAACTTCTTAAAAGATAATAAAACCTTTAATTTTAGTACTATACCTTCTATAAATAAAATACTAGATAATTATCTATACATAAGAACTTCTATACTAGATATAAATCCTCAAAATACACAATCCTACAATAATCCCTATAAAATACCCGATAATATATCCGAGGATAATATTCCTAATTGTATAATATAGGACAATAATAATAAGGATTTAAGAATTTAGGTTGAAATACCTAAGAAGCCGGCTGAATTCTATAACGACTACTAAGAATACCTAATACATCTACTAATAAATAACGATAATATAACCCTTCTATCTGCTTTAGAAGGTTGTAATCCTATAGAACTAAAAACCTATAAGCAAGCTATGAAAAGCGCCGAAGCTCTACATAAGGATAAAGGCATAGTAGCAGAAATACAGCAGCTTATAGATAATAATACTTAGGAAATAACCGAGCTACCCGAAGACCGGGAAGCCCTCGGAAGCCGATAGGTCTATAGAGTTAAAAAGGATAATAAAAACTAGATAAAGAAGTTTAAAGCTCGACTTATGGCTTTAGGCTATAAGCAAATATACGGCTTAGACTATATTAAAACCTTCTCTACTATAGTAAGACCTAAGTCTATAAGGCTCCTAGTACTATAGGCTATCGCTAATAACTAAAAAGTACTATAGCTTAATATAAAAAATGCCTTTCTTTATGCGGATATAGATATAGAAACGTATATATAGATACCTAAAGCTTTTCTAGATATAATACTATACGTATGGTTTTCCTAAGCATAAAAATACAAAATATAAAGGCATAACTTACTTTAATTACTTAAATAAAAACAAGACGAAGACGCTTATAGCGAAATTAAGAAAAGCATAATATAAAGGCATAACTTACTTCAATTACTTAAATAAAAACAAGACGAAGAAGCTTTTAGCGAAATTGAGAAAAGCACTATACGGCTTAAAATAAAGTCCTTTACTCTAGTATAACCTATTAAAAAGCGTACTTAACGAGCTTGGTTTTTACTGCCTTCCAATAGACGAAGAAGTGTTTATAAATAGCACACTGCGAATAGCTATAGCCGTCTATATGGATAATCTCCTCTTCTATAGACCTATAGAGCGTGTAATAACCTAAGTAATAGATTAAATAAATAAAACCCTACCGATCGAATCGCTAGGGGAAGTTAAAGACTTCTTAGAATTATCTATATAAATAAACAGAGACATAAAGGAATTATATATATCCTAAGCAACCTATACGAAAAATGAAATAAAGGAATTTAAAAAAGAAAATATAGGAACCTTTAATACACCAGCTACTAGGGGCGTTAAATTAAATAAATCAGGAATAAAGAGCGCCTCTAAAAAAGACATACTCTTATACTAAATGCAAATAGGCCTCTTGCTATTTTTAGCCCTATTTATAAGGCCTGATATCCTCTTCGCAGTAATATCCCACGCAAGATTTTCTTCTTAACCCGAGTCCTCGCATTTTAAAGCCCTCGATGTTATATAGAAATACCTAAATAAATTCCCTAACCTATGCTTATACTATAACTGCAATATACTAATACTAGATTTTCATTTTATAGCCTATACGGACTCCGATTAGGCTAGTGACCTTATAGACCGACGATCGGTCTTTAGATACTGTTTCTTTATACGCAATAATCTTATAAGCTGGTTATATTAAAAGAAAAAATCAATATCACTATCTACTTGCGAAGCAGAGTTTATAGGCCTTAGAGAGGCTAATAAAGAGGCCTTATATCTATACAGCTATCTAAATAGCATCGCAAAAGAGTTATCTATACCTATATCTAATAAAGTCCCTCTAATATTTTCCGATTATTAATTAGCGCTAAAAATATCAAATAACCCGGAAGCATATAAACTCCGGAAATACATCGGCCTTGCCTATAATTTCACCCGCAATAGTGTTTTACTAGGCGAAATAGAAGTATTTGTAAGGGTCTTCGACTATTAGTGAGATTAGGTCTACGACCTAATCCGCATTCTTACATACGAGCGGGGAAGAGGCACGTGCGGGCGGGGAAAGGGGCTCGTGCGAATAGGGGTAAGGGGCTCGTGCGGATAGGGGTAAGGGGCACGTGCGGATAAAGGAGTACGTGCGTAGAGCTATATATCCGCATGCATAGGTGCGCCTACACTTAGTTCTTTATAGATAATTTCTATACCTATATAGAGGGCACCTATATAATTACTCTGCCTACCCTATTATAGTATTATCTATCTCTCTCTTTTACGGACTTAGTAATACGATAACGTCCCGCTTTTATAATAGCGGTATATATCGACTAGAACGATAGGCCGCTACGATAAAAGCGGCACGCGTAGTAATACTAGCTGCTATTATAGACTTATTAGACAACGATATAAAGGACGTCTTTAAGCAATAGGCCGAGGGGTCCTAGCAGCTATAGCTACGATAAGATTCGCTAAATAAGCGGGCCTTCGCAAAAGCCCGCCTTCGATAGGAAATAATAAAAGCCCGTTTAGGTAAGGCGACGGCGGATGCCGCACCTTCTATAGCGGAAGAGGAGCGCCTTCTAGTGCTACTATAGAAAATAGCCGTTAATCCGGTTAAACAAAGGGGGTTGCTAGAAGTCCTTAGAGTTAAAATAGGATCTACGGCGCCTACCTCTACGGATACGCTACTCGCGCCTACGGCTGCGTCGATAAACTCTCCCGCGGCTAAGGACGCTAATATAGCTAACCTAAGGACGGCCTTTAAAGCTGCCTTCGGCAAAAGGAAGCCTCTACCGTAGCCTATATAGGATGGTAAGCTAGAGTATTTTTACTTCTTCTTATATCGCCTCCGCAGTAAGTTTACCGTTAACGAGAAGTAAGGCCTTAACGGTTGCCGCGATACCGCTTAGTATTCGCTGCTCTATACGCTGCCTAAGCCTTAGATACGGCGGATCTCTAGGTTTTAGGAGAGTAGCGGGCTTAGTAGCGCCTAAGACCCCCGTGCCTTTTTTAACCACCTTATCAACGCGTTCGGCAACGTATAGGAGCAGGAGAAAGCGTAAGATAGGTTATAGACCCTCTTTTAGAAAGATAGCTAGACGTTTAGGGACTTCCTTCCCGACTTTAAGGAGACTATTACTCGCGCCGCCGGAAATAGCGTTTAGGGAGATAGCGCTAAGCTTATATAGCTACGGAATTCGATTACTCCGTAACTACGAGAGATACTTATCCTAATCGAGATGCCTACTAACTTCCGGGAGTACGTAGGTCGCCTTACGAAGGTGGCCTAGAACTATAAGCAAAGCCCTAGCTTCTAGAAGTTGCGAAAGCGCGCTAGCGCGAACGGCGTTAGCAATAGGAATAGAGGAGTTACTACTAAGAAAGCTATAATACTCCCGCCGCTTAGATCTACGCCCGATAATACGGTAGACTATAAGGGCGACGTGATAATATCTACTACGCGGCCCGCTCGTAGAAAAGCGAGGATATTATCCGCCGCCTTAAGCAGCGCGCCCTCCTCTTCTATATACCGAGCTAAGTAAGTGTCGAAGGCGGACCTTTAAAAGCGGTGAGAGGAAGGGCTTTACGTACGCTATAGCGCGGATATACATTTCGCTACGAACTGCCTATATCGTCCCGCTCGCCTTATAGCGAAGCGAGCCGAACGGCCTATAGCGATTCACGCTACCTAACCTTCTCTTTAGTCTAATACTAAGGAGGATAATATAGTCCCCGCCGCTACTAGTGCGGAGGGAAATATATAGCTCTAGAGCATAGACGGGCCCTAGAGCCTAATTCGCTAACACTAGAGAAAAAAGAGTTAACTAACTATATTAAGACTTCTTTTACCTAAATACTTATTTTTATTAACTATATAAACCTCGTCTTTACTCTTATAGACGAAGGTTGCTAGTACTACGCTACTATCGATAAGGCATTTGTATAAGAACTACGTTTGCGAGTTAAAGATATAAGACCTCGGTATGTATAAGGAGCCTCGAGCGTAATAGAAGAAGCGAAGATTAAAGGTATCGTATAGATAGCTGCGGAAATTAATAGGCATAAGCAATTGCTCGTAGCATACGTTATCCTTTAGCTAGAATTTAACCTAATCCTTAGAAAGCCTTAGCTTCTTTATACGGAGTCTTACTCTATGCCGTACTAAGGAAGGCTTTAGTATAGGAATTTATAGCGTTAGCTACGTTATATTAATAAGAACGAGCCTAAAGACACTAAGTATACTACCTATAAGAGAACGAGCTTAGGGGGGGGGGGTATATAATTGTTGTTAATCCACGAAGGGATATAGCTATAGACTAGGTCTAAATGTCTATATATACAATGTAGAGGTTACGTAGGATAATATATAACGTAACCTAACACCGTAATAGTATATCCCCCTTAAATCGGCGTTCGACTCGAACGCTTAAAAGGGGCAATAGGCTAATAAAACCGAAGGAAACCTATGTTAATCGGTCCTAAAAGCGGGGCCTAATATAGAACGAGAGAGGAATAAGGAGAAATAAAGGGTAAAACTAAGAAACTAACGCATGCCGTTGTAATGTAAATTATATTAATAAATTATATTTATTATTACTTAAGCGAAGGTAAAGACGTAAGGAAGGCCGTATAAAAGGCCGGTTTAAGCTTAGTCGGGTTAAGGGCGTAAAAAGCCTTAAGGTCGTTTTAGCAGCCGTTAAGGCAGGAGGAGTCCTCTTACGTAGGGGGGCTATAACGCTATTAAACGTAATACTTAATCTTCCCGGAGGCGTATTAGTATTACGCGAGGATAGAAGAAAACTCCTACTTAAGGTACGCGTTATCGCCGTCGTCGTCGCTAAGGGAAAAGAGAACGCCGTTATCGGCGGGCCGGACGTTAAGCTCCGACTAGCTGGGTAAAGGAGGCTCTTAGGTCTTAGTAAGGAGGGAGTAATAAAAAATAAGGCAGAGGCGGCTGCCCTTAGGGAGGCGAAGAAGACACGCCGTCTTATATACCTTAAGGACCTTATATAGGCCCTCCCGCTTATAGTCGAGCTTCTTTATAGGATAGAGGGTCTAGATCTAGCGGGTGCTAAGGAATACTATATCGCCGGGCTAGTACGCTAGGGCGGGAGTCCGCCGGGCCTTTGCGTAGCGAGCTTAAGTAGCTTAAGCATCCTTAATTATATCGCGGAGGAAGTTAAAGATACGCTAAAGGCGGGAAGCAAGCGCGTTACCGCGGAGGTATTCCTTCCGCTACTAAAGGGTTATACCGGGCGGGGGGGGACTAAAAGGCTTAATGCTAAGCTTTAAGTAGAAGCTATAGTTAGCGAAGAAAAAGGAGGGGCCGGTAGATTTAGAGACTTAATTATTAATAGTAAACTTAGCGAGGGAAAAGAGGTCGACCTAATCGTCCTAAAGGTAGGTAATATAATAACGAAGGTAAACCTTTATCTAAGCGTTAGCGATCTCGGTCTAACCGTCGGTATAAGGGTAGTAGGCGGAGCTAGGGTAAAGGCGGTAACTAAGGCGACGACTAAGCTACTACTAGAAAGCCGAGGTAAACTAAGTGCTATAGTCGCTAATAATAAAGGCCGGGGTGCTATAGAAAGACTAAACGTAGGAAACGAATGCGTTAATAACGTCTTTAATAATTATTAAAGGTATTAGGACGTAGTAGCGTATCTTTGTAAAGCGGTCGACGATAACGAGGATATTAGAAAACTTAACGCCGTTAGGGCGGTAGATAGGGAGGTCGGTAATAAAGTCGACGGATATATCGGTCTACGGGGCGAAGGGAATACTTAAGGGCTAAAGTAGGCCTTAAGGGGAGGAACGAGGGGATTTAGCGTATAGGCACGTATAATCATTCCGCATAAAGCTAGAAATAGATTCGTATATACTAGGCTAGATATAGGACCGGCGGTAGAGGCTAGCGGTCTTCGTACGTCTAAGGTAGCCGGTAAAGGGGGAGGTATAAGCGCGGACGAGGATCTAAAGAATTAAGGCGTCGTTAAGGGGAACGAAGAGCCGGCCTAAGAAATAGAACTAGCCCTAGACCTTAGAGAGAGCGGTCTTAAGGATCGAGCGGAGGGGGGCTCGGAGGGGGTAAGTCTAGCGGGGCTAAAGGGACTAAAGAGCTACGCAAATAGCGGAGATAAGCGGGGAGGAGGAATAAGCCTAGTCAATAAGGTTATCGATCGGCTTAGAGTCGTCGAAGGCGTAAAGGTCGAGGTAGTTAGAAGAATTATATTTATAAATTATATTTATAAACGAATTAGACTCCTTAACGGTATCGGGGGCGGTAGTAGTATAAAGGTAAAGGGAGACATTAACCTTAGACTTAAGGAGGATAACCTAATATCGGTGGTTAATCCTATCGTCGGCTCGGTCGGTAAGGGAGAGAGGGCGGGAGCTAGGCAGGCGGCTAAGGGCGTCGGGGAGAATAGCTTAAGAGCTAGGCTAAAAGACAATCTTAAAATTAAAACGACTAAGGAATTCGTCCTAGCGGGCCTATCGCTAGTTAAGGAGCTTTATAGTTATAAAATACTAAAGATTCTTATAATCTAAGGCTATCTTAAACTTAGGTAGGCCTTCGAGCTTAAAGCGCTATTCCTCGAGAGATTTTATAATCGCGAGGAGTTCTTTATCGTAGATCTCGTAATTATACTCTTAAGCGGAGTATTTTAACGAGAATAAGGCAACCGGATAGTAACGACTATCGTCGAGGAGCTATAAAATAGCTTAGTGCCGCGGGCACAACTATAAGCAAAGCTTTGCTATGCCCGCGGCACTAAGCTATTTTTTTTCGAAGCTTTACTATAGCTAGGGGTAGCTAATAGCCGTATAGGATTTCATTAGTCAACATTTCGGGATGAACCCCACCGGACGGGTTACTAATAGAAATCGAGTATTTTTTAGCCGGTTAAACCCCGGGGGAAATATAGCCAATTAGCGCACTGGATTTTTAGACTCTAGCTAATTATAGCGCGTTATTTAGGGCTAGCTAATAGCCGCACTTCGTTTTTGCAGGGGACCCCTATAATAAAAAAGCTCACTACATATATTAAGTAAGCAAAGCGGCTTGCCGCAACTTGCACACATTCTGTGTTCTTCGTAGCGTAAAGCAAGCTTTACTTAATTAGCATACCTTTAGCGGCTTAGTTAAAAGCATTTATCTAAACTATAGTCTTACGATAAAGGTCGAAGTATATAAGGACTAAAGCGGTAGTAAAGGCGTGCTTAAAGGCTTCGAAGGCGTAGGCGTAAGCGGGAGACTAAATCTAAGGGGCAGAGTTCTTAGTAAGGGCGTTTAAAAGGTTCGTAAGCTTAGAAAAGCCGCGAATAAAACGCCGATAAAAATTAGCGAATCCTAAAAAGCGCTAAAGGTCTTTAATAAAGGAGGGGGTAAGCTAGTCTAAGACTATGTAAACCTTTTTAAGGTCTATGCGAATGCCTTTATCTAAGATAATTAGGCCGAGGTACTTAGTCTTAGTAACGTAAAAGTTATACTTATCTACGTTAAGCTAGAGGCCGGCGGCGTTAAGGCGCTTAAGAACTATATTAACGTAGGCCTAGTGCTCCTCCCGTATCTCCGAGAAGATTAAGACGTCGTTTAAATAGGTAGAGTAAAACTTATTAAAGATACCGTAAAGGGCTATATTAATAAAACTCTAGAAGTAAGATAAAGCGGCGGTAAGGCTAAAGGGGGTAATATAATACTCGAAAAGCCTATATTATATAGCGAACGCGGTCTTTTACTTATATCCTTCGGCAATACGAAGGCGATTAAACACCGCGATAACGTTAATCTTAATAAAAAACTTCGCCTTCCGGATATAGGCGAGGGTATTATAAATAAAGAGTAAAGGGAAACGGTTCTTAATTATAGCTTTATTTAGGCCGCGATAGTTAACGTAAAAATAGACGCCCCCGCCTAGCTTATAGGCAAGTATAATAAAGGCAGTAGTAAAGGAGGTAAAGCGGCGGATAAAGCCCTTCTTAAGCTGCTTATTAACGTATACGCGGACGATCCGGTTCTTAGCTTTGCTAAAAGGGCGGGGGCGGGTATAAGGAGGTTATATTCCCTCTTTAAGGTTAATTTAAGTATTAACGGTATAGTAAAAGGCGAGCTTATCGGCATCGCTCTTAAGCTATATATAGATTATATAGTAGAGCTCCTTAAGGACCTTAGCCTAAAGCTCGTCGAGCGTATAAAGGACCTTCTCTTACTTCTTAAAGAACTTAGCGATATCGTTAAAGGAGATCTTATTAAGGTAGATCTTATCGAAGTAGTTATTAACGAAGTCGTAAAGGCGGGGGTTAAGGTAGGCTTTCGCGTCCTTAGCGTTTAAATATCTAATTAAAACGGCTTAATAAAGGTCCTTAGGGATATCTTAGTCGATAGGTAGTAAAGGCTCGGTAGGCAATAGCTCGGCGGTAAAGGCCTTAATTAAAGTCTAAGAAGTCTAGACTCTAGGCTACCGGTAGAATATTACTATCGCGTCGACGTTAAGCATCCGGACGTTAAACGCTAAGTCGTTAAAGGATAAGAAGCGGAAGGGATAAGGTCTAATAATCTTATAATTTAATTGCGATATAGGGCGGCGGTAGCTAGCGGTCTTATAGACGGGATAAAGGCGGGGAGGTCGAACGTAGCGGCGAGGGTAGAGGGTAGCTAAGGAGTCGGAGTCGTAGCCGGAGTTAGAGTCGGCGTCGTTAACCTAGCGGGAGGAGTCCGGATAAGCGGGTTTACCCGCGTTAAGGGTATCCTCGAAAAACGCCGAGAGGGAGGGGCTAAGGGATAGGGGAATAAACTTAAGAACGTCGCTAAAGCGGACGGAACGGATAAAGGCCGGAGGACGGGCTAGGGCCGTACGGGCGGGAATAGGGATTATAGCGGTAGGGGGTTCGCCCTCGTCGTTAGAATCTTCGACGGAAGGGGCAAGGGGAAAACGAATTGTATTTATTAATTATATTCCCTCTAAAATAAGGGCAAGGGGAGCTAGGACGGGGCGGGCAGGGCGGGCAAGGGTAGCTAAAAGGCCCGCGATAAGATAAGGCTAGTAGTCCGAGTAGCAGGAGGCTAGACAAAAGGGGGACTAGAAGGAAATAGAGTTACCGCGCTAGCTAATAATAAGGTCGTGCTAGCGTAGCTAAGGGAGGCTAAGAATAACCTTATAGCTAAGCTTCGTAAGAATAAAGCAGATAGACTTAGTATAGGCGCTAATCCGGGAGACCGAAAAGGCGTAATAGGTAATAAAGCCGGACTTATAGTCGCTACTATCGGCGAGAGAAAGCCGGCGTAGGAATTAGAGCTAGCGGATAGGAAGGGTAAGGCAGTACGCGGTCTAAGCGTATATAAAGGCGTATCCGGAATAGCCGGAGTCGACTAAAGCACTTATAATAACATCGGTAGATATAAAGGATAAAGGCATAAGTAGAGCACGCGGTTATATTCCCGCGGGGAGGCAAAGATCCTCCTTAGTGTTAAACAAAGCTATAAACTTAGATACTAAGAGCTCTATCGCGCGATAAGGCGAGGGAGCTACGTATTTCCCGAGGATAGGGAAAAGGCAAGGAGGTCGTCTACTTCGCCCTCGATAAAGCCTTACTTAATAGCGCGAACCTAATAGCGGAGGGGGAGGGGGTTCAAGCAAGCGTAGGGCAGACGTACCGCTACTACGGCTATAGCCGCGGCTAAAGCCGGAACTAGCGCCGGGATTAGCGCTAGGGTTAGCGCCGGGATTAGCACCGATACCCTTATTAAGGCAGGTCTAGGCGGTATAGGTAGCGGTAGCCGGCTAAGCGTAGTAAAGGCAAAGACGGTTCTTAAACCGCCGTTGCTTCTTAGCGTTAGTAAGCTAGGCCCGGAATATGTTAAGCTGCATAAGGTCACCGGCAAGAGACGCGGGTAAGACGGGCGAGGTAAGGCCGGTGCAAGCGGGGTTATAAGGCGGCTAAAGTTAAGAACGGGCCTTAATACGCTGCTAGTTATCCTAAAGCGTAGAATATATCTTAGCCTAGGCCGTAAAGTTATTATAGGCCGGGCATTCGACCTATAGAGCGGCGGCGTTAGTAAGTTCGATAGAGACCTTCGAATAAAGGTAGGCGACGTAAGCGGTGCCGTTAAACGATAAGTCGGCTTAAAGCTAGGTAAACTTCGAATAGAAGTCTAGCTAAAAGATATTCTTTATCGATAAGGCGTTAAAGTCGGCCTCCGACTAAGCGTAGGTAAAATAAGCATTAAAGACTAGGCTAAGGTCGTCGGTAAGGGCTTTAATAGTAGTATACTGCTAATTAGCGAAAGACTTATTATCGAGGACGTCCTAAGGAACGCTAGCGATAATAGAGGCGGCCCGGCTAGTAAGCCGGCTAGCCGCGTAAAGAATACAGTCTTACTCCGTAGGGTATAAGGCGGCGTCCTAACGGAGCTTAATAGTACGGCCGTTGCGCTAGTTCTAGAAAGCCTCCTAACGTTGCTTCTAAGTGCCGGAGTCGCCGGCGAACCTCTTAGGGTCGGCGATATAAGAACTAGTAGGGGCAAGAGCAGGGGCTAGGGCTAGGGCCTAGTACTAGGCTACGTTACGCTCGGTAAGGACGAGGAGAGAGGACGTAGCACGGTTAAGCTATCGCTAGATGTTAGCGGCGTGCTTTTAAGAGATAAGCACTCTTATATCTAACTTAACGTAAGCATTATTAAGGTAAGTAAGGGACTCGGCCTATAGGGCGCGGAAATTAAGGGTAGCGTAAGCCTAGATGTAGGCAAATGAGTCGAATATAGGCCGTTAGGCCTAAAGTAGAGTAGCGAGATAGGGATAGCGGGAAAGGTAGTCGTTCTAAGGCTCTAGGTCGGCGGGAGTTAGCGGAGTAACGGCCGGGGTAGCGGCGGACGAGGGATCGGTCTCTATAATAAGGTCGGATATCGTAGATTAGATAGGGCAACGAAGAAGACAACGGGGAAGGGGTAAGGGGGGAAGAAGGGAATCTTATGCAATTCGCGTCGAGACGGCGTATCTACACTAGGAAAATTCTAACAATCGAGGAAAACTTAGTCGAAGGGGTCCGGCGAGGAGGCGGACTCGCGTCGCGAAGAAGGGAGATTAGAAAAGAAAGGGGTAAGATAGCGAGATTATTAATTAAAGGCAATAGGATAAAATAGTAGATTAAACTATAAGAGAACGAGCTTAAGGGGGGTATATAATTGTTATTAATCCACGAAGGGACACAGCTATAGACTAGGTCTAAATGTCTATATATACGATATAGAGGTTACATAGGATAATATATAACGTAACCTAACACCGTAATACTACCGAGTTTCGAGAGGCTAAGGAGGTTATAGCTTTAGTATTTATCGGTATAATTAACTAAATCCGTAGACGATACGGCTCGGAAGCCGCTACGGCTACTATTTACGTAGTTAGCCTCGCGGATATCGAAAAAGCCTTACGATTAAAGAAGCCGAAGACGGAAGCCGAATTACGTTAAATAATCCCTACGTAGTTCTATAACCTACTGCCGCTCTTTCGGAAAAGCGAGGCCGATAAATTAAACCTATATAAGCCCGGTATTAACTACGCGATACTACTTCGTAAGGATTCCCGCGGATAAGATATAGTTCCGCCCTTCGGGCCGCTATACGCGATATCTTAAGACGAGTTGCTTATATTAAAGAAAATACTACGCGGCCTTTTAGATAAAGGGTTTATTTAGGCTAGCTCTTCTAAAGCCGCCGCTCTAGTGCTATTCGCGCGGAAACCCGAAGGAGGACTACGATTCTATATAGACTACCAATTACTTAACGTAATAATACGACCGGACCGCTACCTACTTCCGCTTATTAGGGAGATACTCCGTAATATCGCTAAGGCGAAGTAGTTTACTTAGTTAGATATCTATTAAGCGTTCTATAAAGTGCGAATTTCGGAAGGTAACGAGTAGAAGACCGTATTCCGCACTCGCTATAGGCTCTTCGAATAGATAGTAATACCGTTTAGGCTTATAAAGGCTCCCGGCACATTCTAACAGTATATTAATAGCATTCTTCGCGAATTTCTAAACGAGTTCGCTTTCGCCTATATTAATAATATTCTTATCTATATAAGCGGTAGCCTAAAGGATTATATAGATAAAGGGCGGAAGGTGCTAGACCGGCTCTCTAAGCATAGGCTATACCTCGACCCCGATAAGTATAAATTTAGCGTCCGCCGGGTTAAATACCTTAGGTTTATTATTATTATAAGCGTAAGTGTATAAGCGGACCTTATAAAGATTTAGGCCATTCGGGACTAAATAGCCCTAACTTCGCAAAAAGGTATATAGAGTTTCTTAGGATTTACGAACTACTACCGGACTTTTATTTATTAATTTTCTTATATCGTCGGTCCGCTCGTAGCCTTTACCGGCAAAGGGGTAGCCTTTTATTAAGGCGCTATATAAGTAAAGGCGTTCTAAACGTTAAAGGACCTATTTTTATAAGCCCTAGTGCTGCTATAATAGGACTTTAATTATCCCGTAATACTTAAGGCGGACTATAGTAGATTCACGCTTAAAGGCACGCTTTCGTAAAAGGTAGACGGCTAACGCCGCCCTATAGCTTTTTACTCCCGTAAGCTTACCCCCGCCGAACGGAACTACGCTATCTACGATAAAGAAATGCTCGCTATAATTAGCTATTTAAAGTAATAGCAAGCGGAACTCCGTAGCTATAAGAACTTCGAGATCTTTATAGACTATCGCAACCTTAAGTATTTTATAACTCGACGTTATCTCTCTAAGCGATATGCCCGTAAGGTAGAATACCTTTCGCGGTTCCGTTTCCGGATTAAGTACCGACCCGGAAAAGAGGCTACGGTGCTAAACGCTCTATCCTAGAGAGATTAAGATCGGCCTTCTAGCGAAAATTATAATGCCCGAGAGCTTTAAATACTCCTAAAGGAGGCGCTACGCATATATCTTAGAGCAACGCTTATTAGTGCGGACGGCGTAGTCTTAGTTAATAGTAAGGGCGATAAGGATAAAGACGATAGCGAGGAGGATAATAATTCGTCTATTAGTTCGGAAAGTAAGGGGATAATCGAAGAAGACGTAAAGCCCGATACTTAGAAAGCGGACTTCGCAGCGGCTACGACTTAGGACGACCTTAACGCGTAGGACGCGGAGCTAACTACTAATATAAGCCTTAACTAACGGATTTCTTAGGACGAGGAGCTTTAGCGTATATAGGACCGCTTAGTAGCTTAGAACATTACCTACGGGAGCGTGCGCCGCGCTATAGAGGTAGGAGCACGACGATTCGACCTTAAGCTTAACCTTAAGGTATAGGTGGCCGACTACTACGTAGACTTATATAGGCACCTACGGTTCCGCGGACGGCTTTAGGTTCTTAGTTCCTCTATAACTATAAAGGCCGTAGTAAGAGACGCTCCTAGAGCTAGAAGAAGGGACCGCGCTTTAAGGACGGCTTATTTAAATAGTATACGACGCTAGCGTCGTCGGCTACCTTAGCCGCGAAGGAATAGTTATTACTATATCCCGCGACTTCTATTAGCCGCTCCTCTAGCTATACGTTAGACGATTCCTCTATAACTATAATATCTACGGGCGTATAAAGATTTAGCGTACGCTTAAGAAAGGGCTGCTTAAATCGCTTCCCGTGCTAGACCGGTTTTATACGTATATTTAGATAGACTTTATTACGGACCTCCTCTTTATAAAGAGCGGCAACCGCAATCTTTAGGTAATTAAGGACCGTCTTAGTAAGGAAGTTATATTAGAGCCTATGCCCTCTATAGAAATAAGAGCCCAAAGGGAAGCTTAAAGGCAGAGGATTACGGCAAATGCAGAAAGTGTCGAGGAAGATGCAAAGATAAGAGAGAGAAGAGGATGTGGAATTGCTTAGTAATAGTCTATTTAAGTGCGGACTAAGATCCCTTTATATAGCCAATTGCATAGGAATAAAGGTATATATGACTTAACTGATTGTCGGGATGGAAAGCGCTATTAATTCTATGCTAGGTGTATGTGGTCTAACCTCGTATAGTATCCTAGTTGTTGCGTGATTAAATACGCGAGTAATAGGAGGTAGTGTAGGTGACCCTAGTTGACCGGGGCCCGACTATGGACTATGCGTACATTAGTCCCCACACACACTACATACTTCGGCATTCGGTATCTCAAGCATCCGGGGAGCTAATACCGCCGGGTGACTTGTGTTGTATGCAATAATGCACGGCGGTTCTAATGCATATCTTTATGTGCCGGTAGGATAAACCGATCGGGAGATATCTGCTCCCTTATAGCCCCTCTTAAAGGGTACTTATTGTATAAGAAGTGCGCTTTATATATATCCGTTTATAACTAACTAAGATTTGTAAAAACTCTCTGGAAAAATCTATTTATAGGAAAAAACCTTTTTATAGAGAAAAATAACTCTACTATATTATATAGAGAAAAATGTAGGAATTATAGATAGAATTCTACGATAGAAGGACTTCCCTTCTAAGGTGAATTCCATAGATAGAATTCTACGGTAGAAGGACTTCCCTTCTAAGATAAATTCTATAGATGGAATTCCAATAGAATTCTACGGTAGAAGGACTTCCCTTCTAAGGTGAATTCTATAGATAGAATTCTACTTCCTTCTATAGACTTCTACGGTAAACGCATCCGTCCGCGGAAGGTCTTCCCTAACTAACGCATCCGTCTTTGTATTCTATTCACGGATCCCTTTTTATTCTTAGCTACTAAGGCTTCCCGGAAGGAAGCCCCGACCCTTCTCTCGTCTTATCTATAAGAAGGTAGTATAATCCTTAGCTAGATAGGTATTAATAATTCTAATAAGACTACTAGACCTATATTTGCATTTGTATTTAAGACACTTACTAATACTAATTAGTGATTGTAAGGCTTAATTATAGATAGTAAGGTAGACGAGATAGTTCTATATCCTTCGAACGTATTATAGATCTTTATCGAACGGCTCCCGCCCGACGATCCTATTCTATGCACTTAGAGAAGGATACCTATGCTAAGAATAAGAAGACTTTACCTTCTAAGTCTAGCTCGCCCTTAGGGGTTACGTATAGCTCTTCTTTAAACTTTTTGCTAACCGATTACCGCTTTAGAAGAAGAAGAGTAGCACTAGCAGAAAGTGTGTTAATAACGCCGAACGATAAATTTTTCGTAAAGAACCCTACGAACATACCGATAAACCGCGTGAAAAATAAGCACGTATTATAACTTCGATACACTAACCTACTAGTCCTTTATCCGACATAATAGAGGAGACTCTTAGGGAATAGATAGAAGGCATAACTATCTACCGATCCCTTTTTCTATATATTAACGTAAAACATTAGGATAGCAATATTAAACCCGACGAGAATAACGGCATCGCGATTATAATATTTGTTATAGAACGAGCTTAGGGGGGGTATATAACTATTGTTAATCCACTAAGGAGCGCAGCTATAGACTAAGTCTAAGGGTCTATATATACGATATAGAGGTTACGTAGGATAATATGTGATATAACCTAACACTATGATAGTATATCCCCCTTAAATCGGCGTTCGACTTAAACGCTTAAAAAGGGGCAATAGCAGAAGAGCGAGAGCTAAGGGAATCCTATGTTAATCGACCTAAAAGGTAGGCCCCTATAACACAAAGGAAGGAAATAAATAAAGCTCGAGGTCGGAAAGCCTATACGCGCTAAGATAAATTATATTTATTAATTATATCTATTATTATTTAGGCAGGGGGGACGAGGCGAGGAAGGTAGTATAGAAGGCGGGGCGAGGCTTAGCCGGGTTAGCGGCGTAGAAGGACTTAAGGTCGTCCTAATATCCGTTAAGGCATAAGGAATCCTCTTACGTAAGGGGGCTATAACGCTACTAAATGCGATATTTAATCTTCCTAGACGCGTACTAACGTTGCGCGAGGATAGAGGAGAATTCCTACTTAAGGTACGCGTCGTTATTGTTATCGCCGTCCGGGGAAAGCAAGATACCCCCGTTAGTAGGCCGGATATTTAGGTCGGCTTAGCTAGGTAAGGGGGGCTCCTAGGTCCGGGTGAGGAGTAAGTAGTAGAAAATAAGGTAAAGACGGCTACCCTTAGGGAGTCGGAGGAGGCAAGCCGTCTTATACGCTTTAAGGACCTTATATAGGCCCTCCCGTTTATAGTTAAGCTTCTTTATCGGGCGGAGGGTATAGATCTAACGGGTGCTAAGAAAGACTATATCGCTAGGCTAGTACGTTAGGGCGGGCGCCCGGCGGGTATTAGCGTGCCGGGCCTAAGTGGCTTAAGCGTCCTCGATCGCGTTACGAAGGAAGTCGGATACGCGTTAGAGGCGTAAGGCGAGCGCGTCGCTACGGAGGTACTCCTTACGCTACTAAGGGGTTATGCTAAGGGGGGGTAGTCCTAAGGGCTTAGTGCTAAGCTTTAAGTCGAAGCCGTAGTTAGCGAAGAAAGGGGAAAGGCCGGTAGACTTAGAAACCTAGTTATTAGCGGTAAACTTAGCGAGGGGAAGGAGATCTACCTAATCGTCCTAAAGGAAGGTAGTATAATAGTAGAGGTAAACCTTTATTTAAGCGTTCGCGATCTTAGTCTAGCTATTAGTCTAAGGGTAGTAGGCGGAACTAAGGTGTAAGCGGCAGCCGAGGCGGCGGCTAAGCTATTACTAAAAGGCGGAGACGAACTAAGTGCCCTTATTATTAACTATTAAGGCGGGGGTGCTATAGAGAGACTAAACGCGAGAAATAAACGTATTAACGACGTCCTCGACCGTTATCAAAAGCGTCGGGACGTAGTAGCGTATCTTCGTAAGACGGTTAACGATAACTAAGATACTCGAGAACTTAACGCTATAACGGCGGCAGACGGGAAGGTCTATAAAGAAATCAATAGAGATATCGGTCTAAAGGGCGAAAGGGATACTTAAGGGTTAAAGAAGGCCCTAAGGGGCGGAACGGGGGGACTTAGCGCGGAGGTAGACGTAGTAGTTGCGAACGAAGCTAGAAATAGACTTATATATGCTAGGCTAAACGTAGGTTCGGCGGTAGAGGCTCGCGGTCTTAGTGCGCTTAGGGTAGCTAGCTAGCGGGGAAGTATAGGTGCGGATTAAGATCTAGAGGATAAGGGCATCGTTAGGGGGAATAAATAACCGGCCCTAAAAGTAGAACCGGCCTTAGGCCTCTAAGAGGGCGGACTTTAGGATTAAGCGGAGAGGTGCGCGAAGAGAACTAGGCTAACGGAGCTAAGGAGACCGGAGAGCCGCGCGAATGTCAGCGATAAGCGGAGAAGAGAAATAAGCCCGGTCGATAAGGTCGTCGATCGGCTTAGAGTCGTTAAGGGCATAGAGGGTAAGGCAGTCGGAGTCGTTAGAATTATATTTATTCATTATATTTATAGATAAGTTAGACTCCTTAAACCCGTTAGGGAGTAAGGAGGCGTCGACCTTAGACCGTAGAAGGATAACCTAATAACGATAGTCGATCCTCTCGTCGGCGCGGTCGGTTAAGGAGGTAAGGCGGGAACTAAGGAGTTAGCTAAGGGCGTTAGGGAGGGTAGCTTAAGAGCTAGGCTAAAAGACGATCTTAAAGTTAAAGCGACTTAGGAACTCGGCCTAGCGGGCCTACCGTTAGTTAAAGAGCTTTATAGTTATAAAATACTAGAGGTTTTTATAATCCGAAGCGATCTTAAACTTAGGTAGGCCTTCGAGCTTAGGGCGCTATTCCTCGAGGGACTTTACGATCGCGAGGAGTTCCTTATCGTAGATCTTATAGTTATATTCCTAAGCGGAGTGTTTCGACGAGAAGAACGCGATAGGGTAGTAGCAGCCGTCGTTAGAGAGCTATATTAGCACGCCCCTAGCGGCTTAGTCGGAAGCATCGGTCTAAACTATAGTCTTTCGAGAGGGGTTAAAGTATGCGAGGACTAGGGCGGCGGTAAAGGCGTGCTTAAGGGCTCCGAAGGCGTAGGCGTAGGCGGGGGACTAGATCTAAGGGGCAGAGTTCTTAGTAAGGGTATTTAAGGGGTTCGCGAGCTTAGAGAAGCCGCGGATAAAACGCCGATAAAAATTAGCGAACCCTAAGAAACGCCGGAGGTCTTTTAAAAAGGAGGGGGCTAGCTAGTCGAGGACAGCGCGGACCTTTTTAGGATCTATGCGTATGCCTTTATCCGAGATAATTAGGCTAAGGTACTTAGTCTTAGTGATATAGAAATCGCACTTATCGACGTCGAGCTAGAGGCTAGCGGCGTTAAGGCGCTTAAGGACCTCCCGGACGTAGGCCTAGTGCTCCTCCCGTATAGTAGAGAAGATTAAAACATTATCTAAGTAGGCGGAATAAAAATCATCGAGGATATTGTATAAGGCCGTCTTAAATATAGGAAATCAGCTGCATAAATATTATAGCAGAAGAGTAAAGAAAGGAGGTCTAAACTCGTAGATATAAAGATACATACAGCTACCTAACTATAGGACTAACGGAGGTATATATAGGTACTAGAGCCTCTTAAACAAGGCCCCTAGCCCGTACTAACCGTAGTTATAATACAACGGAATACCTACCTGCCGTCCTTAGCTAAGGAGGTCATATATGTTAGGCTCGTCGGAGCCTATAGTTAGAGCCCGGGTTAGCCCCTAGACCCCTAACACTAACACACCCCCTTTGCTAGAGTCCTTATAGAGACGATAGCAAACAAAGAGATAAAAAACCTAATGATTAAATAATTAAACAATAGCCCACCCGAATTGTCCGGAGCGGCTCGTATAAAAGAGATACCTAATAACAGGGTGTTCGTCCCGAGGCTGCTAGTATAAGCAAGCCTGTTAAAACAAAAGAGATTCCTAGTTGATAGGGTAATAGTCCTAAGGCTGTTCGTGCCAGCCTTATTAATTTCCAAATTAGCTACTAATTCGTCGAGATATCGCAATTATTATGACTTTTACCTCGTGGTGTTTTAGGATTTTTAGTAGGGCGCTTTGGCGATAATGCAGTTAGCCAGCCACCCCCTAGATCTCTGCGGTCTATTGACTAAAAGAAGATCCGACTGCGCTATTTAAATCCCCGTTCTTTAGTTATTCTACTAGTATAATCGTAGTCCGTTCCTAGGGATCCGGCTCTTAGCGATTTATTGTTAGGAGGCGATGTCTAAGGATCTCATCCGGGACCGTTCCTAATCTCGGTCTATTATTTTACCTCGTGTCCCTGCGAGGGTTTATTAGGAGGCGATGTCTAAGGATCTCATCCGGGACCGTTCCTAATCCCGCAGCATCTACTGCCTATAGTCTTCTTATTTTACCTCGTACTCCTCCGAGGGTGTTAGGAGGCGATATCCGAGGACCTCATCCGGGACCGTTCCCGTTAATGCCTCTAGTCCGTACTTTTTCTTCCTAATCTCGCAGCATCGACTGCGCTAAAAGCTTATTATTTTACCTCGCATACTAGCGAGGATCGCGGATTCTGCCGTATGGCCCGCCTATTGGCCTGCGAAGTGGTCTATTTCCGAAGCTCGCAGTCTGCCGTGTGGTCTTTTCTTTTACCTCGTGTGCCGGCGAGGGTTGCGGATTGCCGTCTGGTCTGTTAAAGGGCCTGCCGAGTGGTCCTTTTCCGAGGTTCGGACTTCCCGTTTAATCCTCCGTATAGCCCGCCTATTAGTCTATTCTTTTACCTCGTATACTAACGAGGGATAATCGTGTGTTGTTTTTTATCGTTCTTTAATCCTTCTTTAAAGCTGGCTCTTCGTAACAACACTAAGGTTAGAGCCTAACGCGGTGTGAAAAATGCGATGTCGATAGCTTTAATTTAGCGTTATTTAAGCGAAAGAGACCTAGCTTATACAACCGGGCTTATAACTCTTAAATACAGGAAATCAGCTGCATAAATATCATAGCAGAAGAGTAAAGAAAGGAGGTCTAAACTCGTAGACATAAAGATGCATGCAGCTACCTAACTATAGGACTAACGGAGGTATATATAGGTACCGGAGCCTCTTAAACAAGGCCCTTAGCCCGCACTAACCGTAGTTATAATACAACGGAATACCTACCTGCCGTCCTTAGCTAAGGAGGTTATATGTGTCAGGCTCGTCGGAGCCTATAGTTAGAGCCCGGGTTAGCCCCTAGACCCCTAACACTAACAGGCCGTGTTAATAAAGCTCTAGAAGTAGGACGGCGCGTTAGAGAGACTAAAGGGTGTAACGCAATACTCGAAAAGCCTATACCGCGTAGCGAAAGCCGTCTTCTACTTATAGCCCTCGGCGATGCGAAGGCGATAAAACGCTATAATAACGTTAATCTTAGTAAAGAACTTCGCCTTCCTAATTCGGGCGAGGGTATTATAGACTAAGGGCAAGGGGAAGCGGTTCTTAATTATAGCCTTATTTAAGCTATAGTAATCGACGCAAAAACGAACGCCGCCGCCGGGCTTATAAGTAAGTATAACGGGGGCGGCGGTAGCGGAGGTTAAACGGCGAATAAAGCCTTTCTTAAGCTGTTCGTTAACGTAGGCGTAGATAATATAGTTCTCGGCTTTACTAAAGGGGCGGGGGCGGGTATAAGGGGGTTATATTCCCTCCTTAAGGTTAATCTAGGTGTTAACGGCGCGGTAGGGGGCGAGCTTATCGGCCTTACTCTAGAGCTATATATAGATTATATAGTAAAGCTCCTTTAGGACCTTAGCCTAAACCTTATCGAGAGTATAAAGGACTTTATCGTATTTTAAAAAGAACTTAGCGATATTATCGGGTGAAACCTTATTAAGGAAGATTTTATTAAGGTAGTTATCGACGAAGTCGTAAAGGCGGGGGTTAAGTCGGGCTTTAGCGGCATTAAGATTAATAGACTTAGATAGAACGGCCTAATAGAGTTCCTTAAGGATCTCTTAGTCGATAAGAGGCAAAGGCTTAGTAGGTAGGGGTTTAGCGGCTAAGGCTTTAATCGTAGTCTAAGAAGTCGTAACGGAGGGCTAGCGGTAGAATACTACTATAGCGGCTACGTTAAGCATCCGGATAGAGAACGTAAGGTCGCCCGGAGGGATTATAAAAAGGCGGGGTCTTAACGCTTAATGCCTAGGTCGGGGAGCCGGGTAGTAGGAGCCGGTAGCCTAACGTATAGGCTAAAAGCGGGGGGGGCGGACGTAACGGCGGGGGTAGAAGGTATCTAAGGGGTCGGAGTTATAGCTTAGGTCGAGGTCGGTCTAACGGGAGGAGTCTAGGTAAGTAGGTTTACCTACGTTAGGAGCATCTTTAAGGGACGTCGGGAGGCCGAGGGAAAAACAAGGCGACGAAGGAATAAACTTAAGGGTATTAGAAAAGCGGACGGCATAGGCAAAAGCCCGAAAGGCAAAAGGCGAGGATAAGGTAAAAGGCTCGCCCTCGTCGTTAGAGTTAGCGATAGAAGGGGCAGGGGGGGAACGAATTATATTTATAAATTATATTCCCTTAAGAGCGGGAATAGGAATAGCGGGAGCGGCTAGGAGGCTAGGGATAAGATAAGGCGAAAGGTCTAAGAGGTAAAAGGCGAGGTAGAATAAAGACTAAAAGGAGAGGGAGTTATCGCGCTAGCTAATAATAGGGTCGTAGCGGCGTAGTTAAAAGAGGCCGAGAATAACCTTATAGCTAAGCTTTATAAGGAAGAAGCAGATAGACTTAGCGTAAGCGCTAACTTAGGCGACTAAGTAAGCGCAATAGGTAACGGCGCCGGACTTATAGTCGCTGCTATCGGCGAGAGAAAGCCGGCGAAGGAACTAAAGCTAGCGGACGGGGAGGGTAAGGCGGTACGCGGTCGAAGTATATATAAAGGCAAATCCGGAATAACTAAAGTCGACTAAAGCACTTACGGCGACGTTAGTAAGCATAAAGGAGAAGGGCAATAGTAAAGCGCGAGGCTATATTCCCGCCGGGAGATAAAGGTCCTCCCTTATATTAAATAAAGCTATAAAATTAGAAACTAAAAGCTCCGTCGCGTAATAAGGCGAGGGAGCTAGGCGTTTCCTAGGGGGGGGCAAGCGCCGGACGTAAGGGTAAGAGAGTCGGTAACCTCGCCCTCGACGAAGCCTTACTTAATCGCCCGGACGTTAAGCTAAGGAGGGGGCGCGAGGAGGCGTAGGGCGGGAGTACCGCCGCTTTAGCCGCGACCTTAGCTAGCACCCTTCTTAGGATAGGTCCGGGCCGTATAAGTCGGGGTTACTAAGGCGGCGTAGTAGAGATAGAGATAGTTCTTATACCGTCGTTGCTTCTTAGCGTCCGTAAGACTAGCCCGGAATGCGTTAAGGTCTATTAGGTCGCTAGCGGGCGTAGAAGCGGCGGGGCTAGTAGACCCGGTAGTAGCGGGGGGGGGAATAGTCTAAGGCTAGACGAGCCTCTTATAGGCTTAAATACGCTCGTAGTTCTCTTAGAGGGCGGCGTAAAGCTTAGCCTAGCCGTAGAAGTCGTCGGTATTAAGGCCGGGGACTTAGAGAGCGGCGGTATTAGCGAGCTTATTAATAACCTTTTAATAGAGGTAGCCGACGTAGGCGCTCTCGTTATAATCGAGGTCGGCCTATAGCTAGGTAAACCGTAAGAAGAAATCCGGCTAAAAGGTGCCTTTTATAGCTAAGGTATTAAATTCCGCTTTAGACTAAGCGCGGTAGTTTAAGGTACTAAAGACGGAGGCGAGCTTATAGGTAAGAGAGTCGAGCGACTTAAAGCGCTACTACTCGAAGGGGGTATTATCGCGGATATAGCGGGGGATGCTAGCGGCGATAGAAGCGGCCCGGCCGGAAAGTCGGCCGGTCGCGTAAACGACTTAGTCCCTATCGGTAGGGAATATATAAGGGTCGGAGGCGATCTTAAGGGATATACCGTTGCGCTAAACGCGGAAGGCGTCTTAGTGCTGCTTTTAAGTGCTAATATCGCCGGAGAAGCGTTTAAGGTTAGCGAAACGGGTATAAGGACTTATAGTAGGAGGGGTAAAGGCAGCCTAAAGGGCGGTAAGGTAGGCGAGGGCGGCGTTAGACTAATTAAGCTAATCCTAAAGTCCCTCTACGTGCTGCCGGTAGCTAAAGGCCTCCTTACGGGCGGTAGTAGCGGAGGTAGCAGCCTTAAGGAAACTAGACTTAAGAAGGACGAGAGACTAAGTCTAATCGGTATACCGGAGGAAATTCGTCTAAAGGTCGGCGAAGACGGACGAGGCGACGGAGGAACCCCGGAGAATAGAGGCTAAGTAAGGGAAGGCGGAGAAGGCGTTAGGCTAAGGGACGTCCTAGAGGGGAACGCCTGCCGGAGGGCCGGGCGAAGGGGAGAGGGAGGGGGTAGAAACAGGAGTAGCTATCGTAGCGGCGGGAAAAAGGGGTAGCGGCGGGAAAAAGGGCTAGAAAAATCTATAAGAGAGTAGAAAAAAGGCGGAAAGAGGCGTAATAAGATAAAGAATAAAGGCAGGCGTATAGGCAAAGCTAAGGGGACTAAGGAATCGTAAAGGCTCGGCGGGAGGGTAGAAGAATAGTAGATTAAACTATTATAGAACGAGCTTAAGGGGGGTATATAACTATTATTAATCTACGAAAGAGCGCAGCTATAGACTAAATCTAAGGGTCTATATATACGATATAGAGGTCACGTAGGATAATATATAACATAACCTAACACTATAATAATATTAATCGCTAAGTTTATTGCCCTTTATAAAGCGTCGATTGATTTTTAAGGAAATAAGATCCTATTATACTTTTAAGACTACTTCTAAGGATAGATAGCGAATATATAGGGTCTAACACACGTAGACTATAAACGAGCGCTAAAAGTTCTAATAAGGAAAAGAGGAATATACACCGGTCGTAGTAATATATCTTATATAACGATCTTCCTAATGTTATAAGCACTTAAGAAACTATTAGAATAGCCTATAGAAGACATAATAGCATAGAAATTTAACGATAGCATAGAGGAATATACTAAGAAAATAGAGATATAAAATACGATATATCCTTCTACGCTTATTACCGCTAGAATAGCCCCCTTCTAACTATTAGAAATAGTTCTAATAGAAAAAGCAGTATCTATAATAAACGTTCTAGAGATACTATAGACGTCTAACATACCTTTAACGGTTCCATAGTTCGATTTAAGAGGGACTATTCTATTTAGGCAACAACCGATAGTTCTATATAAATAATAGCTATTTAACACTAATGTTCCGGGTATAACTATTTACCTAATATTACCCCGATTCAATCGTCTAGATCTCTTTATAAATCCTACGGACTAAGGTTCTACGGCGATAACTAAATAGCTAAGCAATGCTAACCCTATTCTATTAGAGGCATATATAAGACTTCCTTTAGACAATGTTCCTAATGCTATCGCTAATATAGATGTCTAATAACGCTTTGTTAAGCTTTAGACAAAATATAAGAACTATACCGGAGAACTATATAACTTACTTAACGATAAACTTTAGGTTTTTATAAACTTATACTATAACCTATAAATTAAATTAAGTTAGTTCTATGCTTTATTCCCTAGTATCCTTATAGGACGTGCGTAAACCTATTATATTTAATATATTAACTAGATAGCGATATTCCGAAAGGCATACGAGATAATTAAGATATATTTTAATATAGAAGTCAATTACGTATATTATTATATAGACTAGATAATAACGACCTTCTATAAGTTGCGAGGAGAACACCCGGCTAAACTATTGCATTAAATCCTTTAAGCTTTATTCGATAAATTGCAACTTTACTAACAGGCACTTAGCAAAGACTTTATAGGCGATCTTCCCCTACGAACTATACTTATTAATGTATATAGAGGAGTTCTTAAACTAGAGTACGCTTTATTTAAACCGTTAACTAATGCTAAAGCACTTTTTGCCGACCTAAGATCCTCGTTGCAAATACACCTATCTCGCGGTTTATCTAACTAATTTATCTAGGAATATTAGTCTAATAACTAAGATACTAAAGAGGATAACTACGACCCGTATAACTAGATATTCTATACGGATCGGAGATATAATAATAATAACCGCGGAAGATATAGATACTAAGGACGAGGAGGACGAAACTATGGCCGATTATTTAATCGTAGAGGATTCCGCGGAGGATTCCGTAGCGGATACTCCCTATTAGCTACTAGATTACAAGCAGGGTCCTAAGCCTAAAGCAGCTATAAAGGCAACTACGGCATTCGTCTATAGACTAAGAAGTATTTTATATACGGAAAATAAGGATGCTAGTTAACTAAATATACACCCGAGGAACGATAGAAATCGAAGGACTAGTATATCGCATAATGCCACTTTACGAATATTCTAACAATAGGTTTTATAGCCTACGTAATATAATATAAAGGTTACGAGATAGACGATATAGTAGAAGACTTTAATAATAAATCTTGCCTAAGAGACGACGATAATTTTATAGGACAATAGTAAGCTAGTTAGATAATTTGCCAATAAGCTTTTATATATCTGCTTACTAGAGAAGACCTATATAGTAAATAAGAAGCTATTACTATATTTAATTAATTTATTATTAATAAAAGATACTCTAAGACACGCTTCTAAGGCATTATAGTTAATATAGGTATAGTAAAAGTGTTAATAGCCGGATTTAACTAGTATATTGCCCTATAGAAAGAAGACCCTTCTATTACTATCGATAAATCAACGGTAGGATAAGCTTCTATTAAGTTTAGTAGTAGAGATGCTATTAACTTACTTAGTTCTATTGCCCTTAAAACACCGATTAGAAGGATAACTTTTTACGTTCTAAAGATACCTATACCTTTCTTGCTCTCTTTAGCCGATATAGACCGATTAGGTGTATACTTTAATAACACAATAGACACAATCATTGGTCGAGGCGTGGTTCCCGTAATACGAAAATAGGGATATCTATAGTTCTTTCTTTCTAAAGATAAGGAATTAATTAACTTTCTTATAGAAGTTAAGATCTAAACGCTCTATCGTCGGTTTAGACATCCCGTAGTTATAAGACTATATTATCTGCTACGTTAAGTAGGATATAATAATATATTAATCGGCAGACTCGAAACTATTTCTAAATTTTATCACTAATGCTAGATATACTCTTAGGCTCTAAGACGATTTAAATTCACACTATAAGATAATTGAGAATTTAACTATAAGATTATTATTAACGTTATATACCTAGGAAACCTATAACGACTAGTGCTATATATAGTAGATTTAGTAACTTTATTCTAAGGAGTAAGATTCCTTCTATTAATGTCCGCTAAAGATGCGTAGGAAATACTACGTGCGTTATAGATTAATATATATCTCGGTCCGCTAGATGTTATTAAACACGACGTAGGAATGAATTTTGCTTCTACTAAATTCCGAAACGAAGCTAAAGTTATAGGAATTACGTATAAGTAAGTTCTAGTTAAAGCCTATTAGTCTACCGGAAAGATTAAAAGATATTATAGACTACTTAAACGAATATATAGTATTCTTTAGGAGGAAATTAGGAACGTTATATTAGCTAAAGCTATCCTTTAAATAGCAGTTAAGGCAATTAATGATATAGCTAGTCCTAATGGTTTAGTTCCTATATTATTAGGTTTTAGTGCTTACCCCCGGATTATATAGGAATTACCCCCTTCTATAACAACGATGCAAAGAGCTATAGATATACAAAAGGCTTTAAAATTGCTTCGCTAAATCTCTACTAAAAGACGAATTAAGGATGCTATTTATAGCCAAAACGGACTATTAATAAAGGAGATTCTTAATCTTCTACTGCAAAGTAAGGTCTATGTCTAGAGAGAAAAGAACGGTTAGCAAGGTCTATTTAAAATCGCAGCAATTAAAGGCCATAATGTGATAATTAATACAATTAATAGACTATAAGTATTTAGGTTAATATATATGCAACTATACTTCCGAGACGAAAATCGGTACTACTATTAGAAGAACTCCTAGCTATAGATTAAGATATACCGGAATATAATTCTTAAGATAATAAGCTAATAGAAGAATATAAAACTATATAAGAATCTCCTCGTATGCCTTAAAAACGTAGTCGCCTACCCGGTGCGAAAAATAAACTAAAGAATTAGTAGTTCCTAGCTAAGAAAGAGGTTAACGCATACGATCTTATACTTAAACTCCGTGTCGATAGCGTAATCACAATACCCGGTAACCTATTCGAAGAATCTAATATAAAAGAGATTAACGACCTAGTTATTCGTAGTGTATTTAGTTTCGAATAATATAACGAAGAAAAATATAGAGGATATCGAATCTTCCGTTCTCGAATAGTTAGAGAGGTCAAAGGACGTAATATAAAACTATACGAAAAGTCGAGACTAGTGATCTAAGGATATAGTAATATTAAAAAGACATCTATACTTATATAGTCGCTAATAATCTAGCGAGTTAGTTAACGTTTAATTATAGCAATTGCAGCCGGAATGCTTAAAGAACATAGAATAACATTATCTCTACGAGATATTACCTAAGCATATCCCTAGGCTAATATAGAGTTATCCTAAATAATCCTAATAGCTCTACCCGCTAAACTAGTAAAGAAGTATCCGGAAGGCATAATCATCCGTGTGATTAGACCTTTACACGGCATCGCGGAATCTAAACTATACTAGTTTAATATATACTATAGTTACTATATTAAGGAACTTAATATAGTTTATTTAACATACGACGTATGCTTGCTTATTTCTAACTATAGCCCTCCTATACCTTTTAGAATCGTCGGTATATAGATAGACGATACGTTAATGCTCGGGACTTAGAGTTTTTCGGACTACGAAGAAAAAGAGCTTTAGAAAGCATAATTTAGAGCTAAACCGAAAACTCTAATAACTACTAGATAATCTATAGACTTTAACGGCGCGAAATTAACCCTATAATACGATAGAAGTTTGCTACTATAATAGAAGGGTTAAGCAGCTAAGATTAAAACCGTAAAACCATAGACTATTAACTACGCGCAAAGGTATATAGAGCAACGTGCTTATAGTGCATATATTGCATCTTTTTATTAACCGGAAGCATCGTTTAATATCTCTATTACTGCTTAAGTCTACAACCTAGATTAAAAAGACTATATAATCCTAAACAAGAGACTATAGTAGCAACTAGATAATTAATAACGTAGACTAATATATCTTCTAATTAACCTCGCATCGGCTAAGCTCTTAGTCTTTACCGATAGATCGTTTATAAATAATAAAGACTTATCTTTATAACTTAGATTCGTTATTGCTTTAGTTTACGAGACCGACCGAATAGATAAAAATTTTCGATTAAAGGCAATATTATCTACTAGAACTCTACGAAATGCAAACGAGTCACCTAAAGCGTCCTTACATCGGAAATCTACGGTATAGTAAACGGATTCGATATTAGGATATCTCTTACTATAACTCTTAAGATAATCACGGATCGCCTTAGTCTTCCTCCGGTTCTATTAATTATTTACACCGATTCGTACTTCTTATATAAATGCCTTATTAAACTAGGTAATATAAAGGAGAAAAGATTAATAATCGATATTATAGCTTTGCGATAGTTATACGAACGCCGTAAGATTATAGAGGTCCGATAGATTAATAGAGCCGATAACCTAGCTAATGTAATAACGAAAGCATTACTAAACTAAGCCCTTAAACGTTTCGTCGATATAAATAAATTAACTATTAGAATAGAAGGGTTTATTATTCGTATATAACCCTTCTAATACATTCTTCCTTTTAACGGTTATATAGTTATAACACTATATAATATTATAACGAACTATTCTAATATAACGAATAGTCGATTTTTATTATAAATCTTTATTTTTTTTAAGAAGGGTAATGTTTAAGGGAAAATAAGAGAGGTTCTTATAAACGGCATAAAGAAAAAGTTACTAGTATAGGAATTATAGATAGAATTCTACGATAGAAGGACTTCCCTTCTAAGGTGAATTCTATAGATAGAATTCCACGGTAGAAGGACTTCCCTTCTAAGATAAATTCTATAGATAGAATTCTAATGGAATTCTACGGTAGAAGGACTTCCCTTCTAAGGTGAATTCTATAGATGGAATTCTACTTCCTTCTATAGACTTCTACGGTCGACGCATCCGTCCGCGGAAGGTCTTCCCCGATTAACGCATCCGTCTTTACATTCTGTTTACGGATCCCTTTCTATTCTTAGCTACCGAGGCTTCCTCGAAGGAAGCCCTAACCCTTCTCTCGTCTTATCTATAAGAAGGTAGTATAATCCTTAGCTAGATAGGTATTAACAATTCCAATAAGACTACTAGACCTATATTTGCATTTGTATTCGAGACACCTACTAACAAAAAAAAGTTAAAAACTCTACTATATTTTCTTAGTCCGTTTAGTAAACCTATATATAGGCAAAAACTAAAGGATATATAGAGGAAAGCTAGAAGAAAGCATAAGAAAGAGCAGCTAAAAACCTCTATTTATCTTTATATATAGGATCCTTTTTAAGACCTAAGAGGTCTCGAAATTTATTAAATAGTATACGCCCTAGTTCTTTTGTAAATATATTGGCGATATTATTAGTAGATTTTATATAGAATACTTCTATTTCGCCTAGTAAAACACTATTGCGGGTGAAATTATAGGCAAGGCCGATGTGTTTCCGGAGTTTATATGCTTCCGGGTTCTTTGCTATTTTTAGCGCTAATTGACTATCGGAAAATATTAGAGGGACTTTATTAGATATAGGTATAGACAACTCTTTTGCGATGCTATTTAGATAGCTGTATAGATATAAGGCCTGTTTATTAGCCTCTCTAATGCCTATAAACTCTGCTTCGCAAGTAGATAGTGATATTAATTTTTGCTTTTAATATAACCAGCTTATAAGATTATTGCGTATAAAGAAATAGTATCTAGAGACCGATCGTCGGTCTATAAGGTCACTAGCCCAATCGGAGTCCGTATAGGCTATGAAATGAAAATCTAATGTTATTATATTGCAGTTATAGTATAAGCATAGGTTAGGGAATTTGTTTAGGTATTTCCATATAACATCGAGGGCTTTAAAATGCGAGGAGTCGGGTTAAGAAGAAAATCTTACGCAGGATATTACTGCGAAGAGGATATCAGACCTTATAAATAGGGCTAAAGATAGTAAGGAGCCTATTCGCATTTAGTATAAGAGTATATCTTTTTTAGAGGCGGTCTTTATTCCTGATTTATTTAATTTAACGCCCTTAGTAGCAGGTGTATTTAAGGTTCCTATATTTTCTTTTTTAAATTCCTTTAATTTAATTTTGTATAGGTTGCTTAGGATATATATAATTCCTTTATATATCTGTTTATTTATATAGATAATCCTAAGAAGTCTTTAACTTCCCCTAGCGATTCGATCGGTAGAGTTTTATTTATTTAATCTATTACTTAGGTTATTACACGCTCTATAGGTCTATAGAAGAGGAGATTATCCACATGAATAGCTATAGCTATTCGTAGTATGCTATTTATAAACACTCCTTCGTCTATTAGAAGGCAGTAAAAACCAAGCTCGTTAAGTACGCTTTTTAATAGGTTATACTAGAGTAAAGGACTTTATTTTAAGCCGTATAGTGCTTTTCTTAATTTCGCTACGAGCTTCTTCGTCTTATGTTTATTTAAGTAATTAAAGTAAGTTATGCCTTTATATTTTGTATTTTTATGCTAGACAAACCATACGTGTAGTATTATATCTAGAAAAGCTTCGGGTATCTATATATACGTTTCTATATCTATATCCGCATAAAGAAAGGCATTTTTCATATTAAACTATAGTACTTTTTGGTTATTAGCGATAGCCTATAGTAGTAGGAGCCTTATAGACTTAGGTATTGCTATAGTAGAGAAGGTTTTAATATAGTCTAAGCCGTATATTTGCTTATAGCCTAAAGCCATAAGTCGAGCTTTAAACTTCTTTATTTAGTTTTTATTATCCTTTTTAACTCTATAGACCTATCGGCTTCCGAGGGCTTCCCGGTCTTCGGGTAGCTCGGTTATCTCCTAAGTATTATTATCTATAAGCTGCTATATTTCTACTACTATGCCTTTATCCTAGTGTAGAGCTTCGGCGCTTTTCATAGCTTGCTTATAGGTTTTTAGTTCTATAGGATTATAACCTTCTAAAGCAGATAGAAGGGTTATATTATCGTTATTTATTAGTAGATGTATTAGGTATTCTTAGTAGTCGTTATAGAATTTAGCCGGCTTCTTAGGTATTTTAACCTAAATTCTTTAATCCTTATTATTATTGTCCTATATTATACAGTTAGGAATATCATCCTCGGATATATTATCGGGTATTTCATAGGGATTATTCTAGGATTATGTATTTTTAGGATTTATATCTAGTATAAAAGTTCTTATATGTGGATAATTATCTAGTATTTTATTTATAGAAGGTATAGTATTAAAATTACAGGTTTTATTGTCTTTTAAGAAGTTGTTTTTTAGTATAGTTATATCTTTTAAGATAATAACCTTCTTTCTGCTATAGTCGTATATTTTATATACTATATCTTTATAGCCTATTATAATTCCTTTATAGGCTCGTACGTTTAGCTTATCACTAGGTGTTTTGTCTTTATAGTATATAATACTTCTAAAGACACGAATCTTATCTATGTCTTCTATAGTAAGGGCTCTATCTTCTTTCTTTTTAAGACGGCATATATACCCTAGGGCAGTATAGAGAGATCGGTTGTATATATATATAGCTGCTAAGACAGCTTCTCCCTAGAGGTATTTAGGTAGCTTAGCTTTATAGAGCATAGACCTAACTTTATTAAGTATTGTTCTGTTTATACGTTCTAGTATATAGTAGACTTAAGTTATATTTTATTCCGTTTTTAAGAGCATATAGTTTAATGTTATAGATGAATTCTTTTGCATTGTCTAAGAAGACCTCTTTTATCTTTGTCTTATCTTTATTATTCTTAAGCTCTGTTTTAAATTCTAGGAACTTAGGTAGGCTTTCGGCTTTATCTTTTATAAGGTATATTCTTAGGTACCTAGAGTAGGTATCTAGAAATGATATAAACTATCTCAATTTATTATATATAGGGACTTTTATAGGACCCTAGATATCAACGTTTATTTTATCTAGAAAGAGATATCGTCGTTTTAAAGGGGTTTTCTTCTTTTTATCTATATGTTTAGCTTATATACAAGCTTCGCATTGCTTTACAGCTATAATATCTTTTTAGTCTACGGATATGTCTAGGTATAGTCTACGAAGATATCGGTATAGGGATTTATAGCTAAGATAGCCTAGCCGTTTATGCTAGAGAACGAGGTCTGTTTTCCTTTTTATTTCAGGGGTTTTTATTGTATTAGTTAGTATAGTATCTTAAAGTATAGCGTTATCTATTGTTTCTTTCGGGCTATATTATATATTATATATCTTGTTTTTAATTAGAAAACTTATTTTCTTTATATCTAACGGGATATAGTAAAGTCCGTTTTTAAGAAAACCGGTTATTAGTTTATTAAGATTTCTATTAAGGAGGGATATAGAGTCTAGGCCTATAAGAGCGTATATATTTATTATAGCTGATTAGCTAATTATATTAATGCCGAATTTAGGTATATAAAGGCAGTTTTTTAAGGTATACTATTGTTTGCTATTAGGGAACTTAAAGATAAGATTCCTAGCCCCTCGTACGACAATAGATAAAGCTTTTCCCTAGGTTATAGTAGTATATATTTCTTTATAGTTAGAGAGGAGAGATTTATTCGAAACTATATGCCTAATAGCTCTAGTATCGAAGACAAAGTTATAGAAATTCCTAATCCGCATTGCAGTCCTATCTACTTTTAATATTACCCTCGAAATTGCCGAAAGAAGAGGCTTTAGAGGTTATATTATTTATTTTCTATTAGAGGAGGACTTTATTTTTATAAGGGTATATAGAAGGATGTTATTTAAGGGAAATAGAGTATAGAAATAGGCTACTACTAAGGGTATTATATATAGCATAGAGGATATAAAGGATATATAGAGTGTTAAAAAGGATAGGAGGGTACTTACGATACTAAAAGTAGAGTCCGAGACGATAAGGACCTTATTAGAGGTCTCGGAGGATTCTGGAGTAGCCTTGCGCTTCCGGAGGCGGGAGGTCTAGGGACGGCCGGCCGGACGTAGGGCTAGAGACGGAGAGCTCTCCCGAGAGTAGAGAACCGGGGTCGGCCTCCGGTAGTTACGGTTAGTGTTCTCCTTAGGGTCCCGGCGAGAAGAGGAGGAGGTAGAGACCGATTTTAGGGTAAATCCCGTAGCTTAAGCCTTATCTTTATTTTCGGGTTTCTAAAAACAATTCCTCTCGATATGCCCTCGCTTTTTACAGTAAGAGCAAATAGGGACCTTACTGCCGCCGGCTATAAATAGCTGCTCGTTATTCTCGAGAGCTTTCGTCCTCTTAAACTTATCTATTAGAGACGAGGAGAGTGATTTAAGGGTATATGCCGTAGTATTAGTACGAAGGGTCTACGTGATATTTCTAATATAACTCGAGAAAGAGCTATTAAGGCTCTCTAAGATCTAGGTTATTACTACGATCTCCGGGATACGGATCTCTCTAGTATTTAGCTCGTCGAAGAGCTCTTTTACCTTATTTAAGTAAGTCTCGATAGATATCTCTCCCTTAATCTTTATATTAAAGAGTTCCTTTAAAAGGAGGAAGTTAGAGGTAAAGTTTATAGGGTTATATAGGGTTTTAAGTGCCTCCTATGCCGCTTTTACAAACGTATAGTGCTTTATCTAAGATAAAGGGCCGTTATTAACTATAAGCCTTATTAAGGCTAAATAGTCCTAGGACTTTATATAAGCAGTATCGAGTATAGTTAGACCGAGCTTTTTATATATAAATATAGAATTTATACGTAGAGACTAAGCCGAAAAGTTAGTGCTCCCCTTAAGCTTTATGAATAAGTAGTCCTTAAAAGAACTTATTTTTACCGTATATCGGATCGGAAGGTACCGGAGGAAACTTAGAAGAAGCTCGGCGTCTACGGGCTAAGGTAAGGGTAATAAAGGAATTATTGTTTATGATTTTTTCGAAGGGTTTTTAGGTATAGAATAGTGGCTAAGAAAGGGTGCGTTATAGGAGCGAAAACGAGGCCAACGAGAAATAAGGGGGGGGCAAAACACTAAGAAAGTAGTAATATATATAAACTAAGGGTGGCTTAAGAAGGCAAGTAGCTTAAAAAGGCAAAGAGGAGGTTATAGCGGAGAGACGGTCGTTTTTAGTGTAATAGCGAGTGATCTAAGGGATCTAAGGGGGGCTTTAGGTAAGAAGCAACTTAAAGCTTAAGCAGAGATAGGGGTTATAACTAATAAGAGCCTAAAGGGAAGCTTAAAGGCAGAGGATTACGGGAAATATAGAAAGTATCGAGGAAGATATTAAGATAAGAAAGAGAAGAGGATATAGAATTGCTTAGTAATAGTCTGTCTAGGTGCGGACTAAGATCTCTTTATATAGCTAATTGCATAGGAATAAAGGTATATATAACTTAACTAATTGTCGGGATAGAAAGCGCTATTAATTCTAGGCTAGGTGTATGTAGTCTAACCTCGTATAGTATCCTAGTTATTCCGTGATTAAATGCGCGAGTAATAGGAGGTAGTGTAGGCAACCCTAGTTAACCGGGGCCCGACTATAGACTATGCGTATATTAGTCCCTACACACATACTTCGGCATTCGGTATCTCGAGCATCCGGGCAGTTAATGCCGCCGGGTGACTTATGTTGTATGCAATAATGCACGGCGGTTCTAATGCATATCTTTATGTGCCGGTAGGATAAACCAATCGGGAGATATCCGCTCCCTTATAATAGAAGCAGAGATCTACGTAAAGCGCTTTCTCGTATACTATATACGATGCTATTAGTAGCTAACGTTAATTATAAGCGATAGGGGCTTAAATTAGATAAGCCGCTTTTAGTAGCACTTATATCGGCTGCTATAGATTATATAGCTGCTTAGCATAGTATATTATCCGTAAACCGATAAGGGGCTAGAACGGCTTAACTAGGAAGTTTAAGCTTACCTCCGGGGCGTTATCGACTATAACTAAAGGGACTAGGATAAGTAGCTCCCCGTAGCGCAAATAGCGCTTAACGGGAGAAATTACTCTTCGATTAGTATATCTCCTTTCTTCGCACTATATAGGTACGAACTAGTATCCCTATTTCCTATCGCCGTAGAGGTAGTAGCGGAAAGGCCGTCTAGCAATAGCTTAAAGAGGCGCGTAGCCTCCTTTATATAGCGACTTAAGTAGGTCTCGGACTTCTATTAGTCGTTAATAGCCTTAGTAGCGTAGGACTAAGAGCGGTATGCTAATAAACGACGGGAACCTATAGAGCGATTTACGGTAGGTAATAAAGTCTAGGTAGACCTACGGAACGACGCATCCTTAAGGCCGAAAAAGAAGCTCGATTAGTTATACGCGAAATTTATAGTTAAGAGAGTGCTAAGCCCGTAAGCCGTCGAGCTAAAGGGATTGCCTAACGGGATTTACCTTAATTTTAACGTAAATCTTCTTCGTCGCGTAGTAGTAGATCTAATGCCCGGCTAAGTAATAGCGGACCGATAGCCTCCCGTAATCTTAATAAAGGGAGAAAAAGAGTTCCTAATAGAGGAAATTCTTACTATACGATAGAAGAAGGTCGGCCGCGGTAGTAAGCGCGAGGTCCTCGTAAGGTAGTAAGGGTACTAAGACCTAACGTAGCACTTAGCAGCGGAGTTCGTAGATATAGAAGCGCTCGATCGCTTCGAAGAGCGCTTTAGGGCTATTAGAGAAAACGACGGGCCGCCCGACGCTATATTGCCGGCAAAGATACGACGGAAGAAGGTACGGTTTATAATCCCTAAAGCGAGCCGCGTAGCTTAAGGCGCGGCTAGGCCTTACGTAATACATCGTTAAATTTCGCTCGGGTAGGGTAAAGGTCTTATATAAGGGTCTTCGACTATTAGTAAGATTAGGTCTACGACTTAATCCGTATTCTTATATACGAGTAGGGAAGAGGCACGTGCGGGCGGGGAAAAGGGCTTATGCGAATAGGGGTAAGGGGCTTATACGGATAGGGGTAAGGGGCACGTGCGGATAAAAGGGTACGTGCGTAGAGCTATATATCCGCATGCATAGGTGTGCTTATACTTAGTTCTTTGTAGATGATTTCTACACCTATATAGAGGGCACCTATGTAATTACTCTGCCTACCCTATTATATAATAGTACTCCCCCTTTAAAGACGATTTAGTCTCTTAATCGCTAAGAAATCGCTAAAATCGTTAAAATCGTTCGCTAGAAATGTTATTTTTGCTAGAAATTAGTATATAGTAAAGGGATCTTCTATAGGCGGGCTTAATCTAAGGGGCCCGGCTTATCTAGGTTGCATCTATAGAAGCGTTAGATAGCTTTAAGGCAATCTCTTAGGTTATCTTCGGGCTACTAGGTTAATTCTTAGTAATATTTCTATTTAATTAGATAAGTTAGAGTTAAGGCTTTATTATTGTATACGTTAAGGATCTTTTTAAATTCCTATATTTCTTCGATATTACTATTATTATCGCGTTCTGCGATACGGCCTACGACGTTACGTTATTCCTCTTAATTAATCTATGCTTAGCCCGGTATTATTTCCGTTATCTAAAGCCGCACCTTAGATATATAGAAAGACTTATTAACCCGGATATACTTAAGGAGGTCGATAACTATAGCGCCGCGGTAGACCTTAAGAATAGGATAAGGACCGTTATATTTATTATCTTATTTCTTCTTTAGGCGATTAGTAGTTATATTCTTTAATAAAACTATAACTATATTACCGGGTCGGAAGAGGAAGCCTTCGTCCCGCTTTATATTAGTATTATCTTTATATTTCTATTATAAGGCTTATGCGAGAGCTTAAAGCTAAATAAAGATACGGTCGAAACGACTAGCTATTGCGTCTGCGCGAAGGAATTCCTTCCTTGCCTATAACGAGAGAGTTAGGGGTCGGGGGCCTATAGGTTTAATACCGAGATAAAGATTAAAGCCGTAGTTAGCGAAGAATAGAGAAATACCGGTTGTTTTATTTACTTAATTATTCATTGCGAATTCCGCGAGCGGGAGCTAGTCGACTTAGTTATCTTAAGTAAAGCTAATAAAGGCTTAAAGATATTTATTTATCGTAGTATTAACGATTTCGGTTTAACTATTAGTCTTTAAGTACTATACCGAGCTTAGTTTTTACGTTCTTTATAACTAAGTGCTAAGCTATCGCTAAAAAGTAGAGATAAACTAAGTGCCTTAATTAAAGATAATAGTATTAGGTGCTTTATATAAACGATAGACTACGTAAATAAAGGAGTTAATTAGTTCTTTTATAGAAAGGCTAGTAATAGGGATAAAATATCTTATCTTCGTAAGCCTATTAACTATCGTAAGTATATTCTCGTAAGTCTTCCCGTTTTAGGTATACTTAGGGAGTATTATAATAGAATTAATTAATATATTACCTTATAGCTAGACCGGTAGAGCGAGGGGTTTTAGGAATCCGGGGGGAGATAAGCCGGGGGTCTTAATCCGAAGATAAAGAGTATAGTCTTTAATAAACGTAGCGGCGAAGTAAGAAATTCTTAGCTATTAGTATATTTAGTTTAATAGATTAAGGGTTTTTACCCTCTTTAGGTATCCTATTAAGCTACTACCGTAGAATCGATAAACGACTTTAAGGCGGAGATCTAAGGTATTAAGAATAAAGAGCCGGTCGCGGAAAAAGATACGTCCGTTAATTAACTAATATTCGGATATATTAAAATACAAAAGCTTCCGGATATACTTTAGCTAGCGTCGAGCGTATGGGTCCTAGAGTATCGCTACTATATCCTAGGTAAGATTATCTTATTAATATACCTCGTAGATAAGCTTATTAAGTAATTTACTAGCTACGTTTAGTCTAAGGGCGGCGATTGCGTTAAGGTCTTCCTTTAAGGCACGGGAATTAGCTAGGAGTTCCTTTAGAATAGTCGGGTCGACTTTCTCTTTAGGGATAATTACCTAATTTCGATAGAAGAGTTAATCGTCGTCTACGGTAGCTAATCTATCGCTAAAGAGCCTGCTAAAAGCGTCGGTAAGGATTGCCTTATTACCTAGGCGGTATATAATCACGAAGTTAAACTAAGAAAGGAACTCGGCCTAACGCACTTATAGTTAGTTAAGTTGCTTAATAGATATAAACGTCTAAAGATTCTTAAAATCCGTAATAACGTCGAATGCTTTAGTAGTTCCTAAGAGTTCTAAGCGCTATTCCTTAAGCGCTTTAATAATTGCTAATAACCTTTTATTATAGATCTCGTAGTTATACCTAAGGGTAGTATACTTTAACGGAAAAAACGCAATAGGGTAAAGATATCCGTCGTCTCCGGTCTATAAAAGAACTCCTCCTAAGGCCTTATTTAAGGCGTTAGTTCTAATAACTATTTTCTTTAAATAGTTAAAATAGGCTTAGAACGGGGTAATAGTAAAAGCAAGTTTAAGGGCCTTAAACGCGGTAGCTTATTTAGGTCCCTAAGACTAACGGGAATATTTTTAAAGTAGCGTAGTTATTAAGGAGATAATACTAAAGTATCCTTTAATAAAACGGCGGTAGAAGTTTATAAACCTAAGAAACTACTAGAGTTCTTTTACTAAGGTTAGGGTATTCTAAGCCGTGATTATATATACCTTCTTAAGGTCTTTGCTTATACTAGATATCGAAATAATTAGTCTAAGGTACTTAGTCTTTATCGTATAAAACTCTAACTTCCCGATATCGATTTAAAGCCCTACGTTGCCTAAGCGTTAGATAACTATTCGCAGGAAGTTCTTATATTCTGCCTTAGTCTTTAAAAAGACTAGTACGTTATTAAGATATACTATATTAAAGTCATCGAGGGTATTATAAAGCACGTAATTAATATAGTTCTAGAAGGTCGACGGTGTATTATAAAGGCCGAAAGAGGTAACTAGCATCTCGAATAGTCTAAAGTGTATAATAAACGCTATAAGCTACTTATAACCCTCGGCGATTTAAATATAGTTAAACGTAGTAATTACGTCTAGCTTTATATAAAACTTAGCGTCGTAGAGAGAATCTAGCGTTTCGCGCATTAAAGGCAAGAGATATCGATTTTTAACTATAACCTAATTTAAACGTCGGTAGTTATAATAGATATAGACACTACCGCCCGGCTTTTAAGCGAGGATTAGTAATACCGCGGCTAGAGAAAAAGACTCTTAAATAAAGCCTTTATTAAGTATATCGTTAATCTACTTCTTAATATAATAGAGTTCTATAGGTAATATAGGCCGATTTCTATAGAATAGAGCTTATTTACTAAGTATATGTTCGATCTTATAATCCTAAGGGCGGTATAAAGAAAGCTTATTCGCATTCTTTAGAAGGAAATAAGGAAGCTTATCTTAGAACTCTTTTAGGAGTTTCTTTAGGATATCTACCTCTATAACTTCCGGCTTTACTTAGAGGAATTTTTCTATTTCGGCCTTATCGACCCTCCGGAATAAAGATTCGGAATTAGTATATCCCGGAGGTTCGCCTAAAGGAAGTTATAAAAACGTTTAAGGAAGGCGGCCCGGGCTACCTTTATTATATAGTCCCCGGCAACGACGCGTTAGAAAAAGGTTTTAGATAGTTCTAGGACTTTAACTAGGCCTACTAAGAGTTCTTTAAGGAGTCGTAGATTTTCTCCCTCCTTAACTAGCTTAGCTAATTTAGATATACTAATTCGTATCGCTTAAATACTATCTTATTTATAGAATTAAACGAAGTTAACTACGCGTACGTAGCGGATATCGTTTATATCTAAGGGTATTTAATCTTCTTATTATATACGCCGGCGGGGGCGTCTCGTTTAGCCCTATCGGGTAAGAACGTAGCGATAGCCGGCGGTAAGACGAATAAAGAGTAAGCGAGCTACTAAAGTAGTTTACGGCAGAGTAGTCTTAAAGGCTTAGGTCTTAGGGGAGTTCGGAGAGCTAATCGGGGATATTAAGCGGGCGGTTTCCTAAGCGAATAGCTATATTCTATATAGAGGATATCGAATTAGTTAGCTAAGGTTTAAGGGGTATAATACCTACTTAAATAGATATTCCTTAGTAGACGAGTCTATAGGTATATAACTTCCCGGTAGGATAGTCTAGTCCTTTAGGATATCGATCTCTTCCTACCGAAAAAGGGTTTCCGATACGTCTTCTACTATTATAGGGACCCCTTATTTTAGGGTAAACGTTAGGGTAGTCTAAATCTCTACGACGTTAGAAAAATACACCTTTCGACGTAACTAATGCCCTTTAGGCGTAAGAGTAATAGGATTCTTAAGGGCTATCCTATCCTCGGCTATTATACTTAGAGGTAGGTAGTATCTTATATAGTAATAGGAGTCGAAGCGGACTTAGAGAGATTTCTAAAGTATAGTTAGTTTATATTCCTAAAGCTAGGGGATGCCTAGGATAATCGGGGTAAAGGGTAATAGGTTTATAACGAAGAAGAGCATAAGTTCTATATATTTACTAATAGTTATTCGGGCTATAAAATAGTCCATTATCTATATTAAAGGCACGCCGTTAGCTAGTCGGAGCGGTTAAGGGTTAAAGAGCTTCTTTATAGTAACGTTATATTTCCGTACGATAGCGTAAAGGTCGGCAAACGCCGCGGTAGTATAGCTAAAATCTATAAGGGATAACGTATTAACGTAGTAAAGGGACTAAGGGTTATGCGTAAAGGAGAGACGAGTATAGAGAAGGATTGACTTTTTATTATTATTCGACGAACTAATCCGAAGATCCGTTCTATCTAAGAGCAACGACTTAATCCTTTTATCCTCCTTTATATATAACCCTTAAGAGCGACTTACTCTAAGGGTATATCTTTTAGCAGTAGCCTTAGCGCCGGCTGCTCGCCTTATAAATCTATATCCTCTTCCCTAAGGATACGGCCTTGCTTATAGTAGGCCGTATAAACGAGCTAGCCCTAGCTATACCCGCCGCCGCGGGCGCCCTAAGATCCTCGGCCGAAGCCGGGGGAGGGGGCGCCCTAGCCCTAAAACTAGGGACTACCCTAACGGGGGGGTATTAAAAGCGTATTAGCTATCTTAGCCGTATTGTAAGCCTCCTTCTAGTGTCTAGGCTCTCCGTAAGCTATATAGAGTTTATTATCGATCTAAAATTGTTATTTAGTATCGGAAAGTCGGTCGAGGTCTATAGGGTTATTATATAGGAGTTAGGCCGGGGCGGTTAAACTAAGGGCAGGTATAAGCGTCGGCGGGAACTACGAACGGGGGGCGGCCTTCTTTTAAAGCTTTTAACGATAAGCATAGTTAGCGAGATTCTTTATACAGATATCTATCTACGCCGACTACTTCTCGTAGTTAGTATCGGGGATCTTAGTCTATATATTCTTAACGAGATCGCTTATGTCTTTTAAGATAAACTTCCGGAGGAGGTCGATTTACTATTCCTTTATCTTCCTTACCTTACGTATCTAAGCGTCGAGGTCTGCCTTTTAGATCTAATAGTTTTTATCGCCTTAGGGTAAACTATTAAGAATATTCTTAGCGGCTTACGTTAAATCTAAAACCTTATATTGCCTACTTAAAGCTGCGAGGAGTATCGTTATAGTAGGCTATTCCTACTTCTCCCTCTAGGATAGGTTAGCTATAATAGTAGCTATTCTATCTTTAACGAAGTTATAGGCCCGTTTACTAAGCCTATCGCTAATATAAAGGAGGTAGGCGCTATCTAAGTCGAACTATATACTATCGCGGAGGAAGATACCTTATATCTTAAGTTCCTAGGCCTTATACTTACGTTAACGGTCGGAGGTAGACCCCTTTCTAGTAAAGATCGGAGGGTCTACCGTCTTTCGTTTTCCTAACGACTATATCGGGGTTATCGTCTAAGACTATAATATCTTTATAGTTAAGATCTTTAGGTCCTTCGCCGCGAAAAGTTGCTCTTTTATAGCTAAGAGCTAGTCCTTCGTAGCTAGGAGCTAATCTCGTTTAGTTAGACGTTCCTTTAACCTAGTATTTCGGTTAACCTAAGAGGCCTCCGCTACGCGAAGGGATTAAAGACTGTTATAGAACCACTAATCTAGGTTCCTAGTTTACTTTCTTTTTTCTAAAGTACGGGACGACTTAAGTACTAAGGGACTTAAGTACGGAAATACTTAGTACGAGGGTACCGGGGTACTTGGTACTTCGGTACTTGGTACTTTATGACTTAGCATAAAGATGTTCGCCCCGGACTTACCTATTATCCGGTCACACCCCTTTTCGGCCTAGGACACACCCCTTTCTTAAACCTAAGTCCCTCGGGACTTAGCTTCCTTAGGTACGGGACGTACCACGCAGCTACGGTCACGCCGACGATCTTATTAAGCACCCCTGCCTAATAAGACCCGATGATTGGCTCGATGCCCCGTATAATAGACCGACACCTAGACTACCGGGAGCTATAGGCCTAATATAGCCCTCCCGGCTTTTAGGACCGATTATTCGTCCGATCCTCCGCATAAGGAGGTCACACGACTTATGTCGTGTGACCCACCCACATAACATTATGCACGTGGTGCATAAATGGACCCACATGACCTAGATTAGTCTATAAGGGCTCTAGAACGACGCGGGAGGCAGCCTTTTCAAGGTTAGCCGACCTACATAGCCCCTACGCAGCCCCGGGGACCCGCATTAGCTCGGGGCAGTGTAAGGGATACGTGGCAGAAGGTGCTAGAAGGAAAGGGACGTACCGGGACCGTCTAGACGGACGGGAAGAGCTATATAAAGGAACTTTAGTCCGCCCTTCCTCGGGCTCTCCTTCCTTCCTTTCTTCTTTAGCTTTTATCACAGTTTTAGTTCAACTGCCTACTAAGTGACCTACACCTCTTCTAGTAGTGCCCTTAGTGCTCTAGCCTCGACTACCCCTGCTTGCTTAGACTTAGCCAGCCGGTCTAGTACAAGTGACCCCGAGTGCTCCTCTGCTTACTATTCCGCCCCTATAGCTTTCAAGGATAAATAACGCCCTCTATTAGTCTTTAACTATTAGAGACTTAGTCCGGTTAGACTGTCTTCTATCTTCTAACCGTTCTATCACAAAGACTCTCCTCGATATATATAAGAATATATAGGGTATTAATGTATGTAAAGCATCCTCTATGCTATATGCCGGGGCTAATGTAATTAGCTATAGATAAGATAGCAGGGAGCTTATTCCTAGCTCCTAGGGCTTACGCCTACCTAATAGAAGCATCCTTCTTTACACATACATTCTTAGTGCCTAGTGTATTAAATTAGTAGCAATTCTACACCTTCTGCCTTTAAGCTACTATTAGGAACGCCCTTCCTGTCTCTAGAGCTTCGCTCTACTATAACACGTTCGCTAAGAGCTTCTTAAAGCTCTCGCTATTCGTTAGAAGCCGCCTAAAGGCTCCCGACACCTATAGTATAACCAGCTTGTGTAACCCTAGCTGGCACGCCTATATAACCTCTAATATAAGCCTTACGATTCGACGAGGCTCGCCTTTCTAGGCATTATTAGAACTAGGGTCTACTGCCTAGTTCTCTATTTTAAGTCCCTATGCAATTAGCCGTAAGGAAAAAATTTCTCTCTATGTTTTCGATTCCCTACGCGTACCCGTTCCTACGCTAAAATCAAAACACCCTATACCTCCTACTATAGACTTTTCTCTTCTCCTATAACTCTTCTTCCTTTATAATCCCTCCTCTTCTCCTTTATCCCTCGTTTTGTTTAAGCTATTATTACTATAGCTAGGGACGAAGAAGCCCGTTAAGCTACGGCGTCTGCATCTCGTTTAAACGACGACCTTTATCCTCGCTTACCGACTTGTACTTAGCCGTATGCTCCGCCGGAAAGTGTCTATAGCGCCGCCCTTTTTAGGGAATCTAAGAGTGGTTATAAAGATCCTCCTCCTCCTGCCTGCCGTCGTCCTCGCCTATCTATAGAAACCGAGGTATTACGCAAGCAGTCTGCCTTACTAGCTATAGAGGATAGGGACTATAATAATCTATTAAAATAAGCCGTTCGCTACTCTAAGTTAATTAAGACACTACCTACGGAAGGCGTTATTAAGACCTTTACTAATATAGACGTAATATATATAAAGCAACCCTATATTCTCTTAGGCTCCTTAGCCTTTAAATCGGAGACTTTTTTAATATTATAGATCTTCCGCCCGTAAAGGAAAAGCATCTATAGCACGCCGATACTTAGCGAAAGGGAATTCGCGCGTATCTTCGTTTTATAGGCGATCTTTTAGATAAAGATACTCCTCTTCACGCTACGATGACTCTAGTGTATCGGCTAGTTCGAGCCGTGCCTCTTAACCCGTAAATAATCCACGGAGACCCTTCTAACGGTTAATAATCGGAGGAATAGCCTCTTCCTCGTCCTTAAGGAATACTTCGCTTATCTAAGCAATACTATATTAGATAGTAGCATCGCGCTAATAAGCAACCTTAGGTTCTATATCATTCGCTTTAGTCTAAGTTATCTAAGTACTCGCAGGCCTTTTACTCTCGTCGATAGAAGGATTCGGATGATAATAATAATAATTCGTCTAGGTCCGATAATAGCTTTATCCGCCGCCCCCTAAAGTCCTATCCGAACCCGCGTAGGCACTATAAGGCGAGCTATACCTCTTCCTGGGCCTATAACGACGAGGCCGTTACTAAACGCCTTAAACGGGATAATATTAGTACTTTTAACCTAGATAAGCATAATCTAAAGAACCTAGGCATTATCGCTCTTAGCGATAGAAAGAATATTTATACAGACGTCTATCTCTTTATAGAGCGTCTAAGGATCTATTAGGACGAAGGATCCGTTCGCCCTTTGCCTATACTACCTCTCCTTTTTCGCAGGAGGAGCTCTTATATAGTATATAAGTAAGCTTATAGCGGAATAACGCGATATCCTTAGCTCCTCCCCTCTTAGAACCTTCTATAAGTTCTTAACTATAAGGGAGCAGATATCTCTAGATTGGTTTATTCTACCGGCATATAACGATATGCATTAGAACCGCCGTGCATTATTGCATATAATATAACTCACCCGGCTGTATAAGCTGCCCGGATGCTTGAGATACCGAATGCCGAAGTATATAGTATGTGTAGGGACTAATGTGCGTATGCTCTATAGTCGGGCCCCGGTCAACTAGGGGTACCTATACCACCTCCTATTACTCGCGTAATTAATCACGCAATAACTAGGATACTATACGAGGTTAGACTATATACACCTAGCATAGAATTAAGAGCGCTTTCTATCCCGACAATTAGTTAAGTTATATATACCTTTATTCCTATGCAATTAGCTATATAAAGGGATCTTAGTCCGCACCTAGACAGACTTCTACTAAGCAATTCTATACCCTCTTCTCTCTCTTATCTTTGTATCTTCCTCGATACTTTCCATATTGCCGTAATTCTCTGCCTTTAAGCTTCCCTTTAGGCTCTTATTGGTTATAATCCCTATCTCTGCTTAAGCTTTAAGTTGCTTCTTACCTAGAGCCTCCCTTAGACCCCCTAGATCACTCGCTATTGCACTAAAAACGACCGTCTCTCCGCTATAACCTCCTCTTTGCCTTTTTAGGCTATTTGCCTTCTTAAGCCACCCTTAGTTTATATATATTACTACTTTCTTAGTGTTTTGCCCCCCCTATTTCTCGTTGGCCTCGTTTTCGCTCTTACGATATACCTTTTCTTAGCTATTGTTCTATACCTAAAAAACCCTCGAAAAATCAGACAAAATTCCTTTATTACCCTTACTTTAGCCTATAGACGCCGAGCTTCTTCCGAGTTTCCTCCGGTACCTTCCGATCCGATACACGGCAAAAATAATTTCTTTTAAAGACTACTTATTTATAAAGCTTAAGGGGAGCACTAACTTTTCGGCTTAGTCTCTACGTATAGAATCTATATTTATACGTAAAAAGCTCGGTCTAGCTATACTCGATGCTACTTATGCAAAATCCTAGGACGATTTAGCCCTAATAAGGCTTATACTTAATAACGGCCCTTTATCCTAGATAAAACACTATACGTCTGTAAAGGCGGTATAGGAGGCACTTAAAACCCTATATAACCCTATAAACTTTACCTCTAACTTCCTCTACTCTCGGGATAGCTCTCCGTCTCCGGCCCTACGTCCGGCCGGCCGTCCCCGGACCTCCCGTCTCCGGAAGCGTAAGGCCACTCCGGAATCCTCCGAGACCTCTAATAAGGTCCTCGTCGTCTCGGACTCTACTTCTAGTATCGTAAGTACCCTCCTATCCTTTATAACACTCTATATATCCTTTATATCCTCTATACTATATATAATACCCTTAGTAGAACCCTATTTCTATACCCTATTTCCCCTAAATAACATCCTTCTATATACCCCAATAAAAATAAAGTCCTCCTCTAATAGAAAACAAATAATAGGACCTCTAAAGCCTCTTCTTTCGGCAATTTCTAGGGTAGTGTTAAAAGTAGATAGGACTATAATACGGATCGGGAATTTCTATAACTTTATCTTCGATACTAGAGCTACTAGGCATATAGTTTCGAATAAATCTCTCTTCTCTAACTATAAAGAAATATGCACTACTATAACCTAGGGAAAAGCTTTCTCAATTATCGTACGAGGGGCTAGGGATCTTATCTTTAAGTTCTTAAATAGCAAACAATAGTATACCTTAAAAAACTGCCTTTATATACTTAAAATCGGCATTAATATAATTAGCCAATTAGCTATAATAAACACATATGCTTTTATAGGCCTAGACTCTATATCCCTCCTTAATAGAAATCTTAAGAAACTAATAACCGATTTTATTAAAAACGGACTATACTATATCCCGTTACATATAAAGAAAATACGTTTTCTAATTAAAAATAGAATATATAATATATAATATAGCCCGAAAGAAACAATAGATAACGCTATACTCTAAAATACTATACTAACTAATACAATAAAAACCCTTAAGATAAAAAAGAAAATAGACCTCGTTCTCTAGTATAAACGGCTAGGCTATCTTAGCTATAAATCCCTATACCGATATCTTCGTAGACTATACCTAGACATATCCGTAGACTAAAAAGATATTATAGCTATAAAGCAATGCGAAGCTTATATATAAGCTAAACATATAGATAAAAAGAAGAAACCCCCTTTAAAACAACGATATCTCTTTCTAGATAAAATAAACGTTAATATCTAAGGTCTTATAAAGGTCCCTATATACGATAAATTTACATACTTTATATTATTTGAAAATACCTACTCTAGGTACCTAATAATATACCTTATAAAAGATAAAGGCGAAAGCCTACCTAAGTTCTTAGAATTAAAAATAGAGCTTAAGAATAATAAAGATAAAAGAAAAATAAAAGAGGTCTTCTTAGACAATGCAAAAGAATTTATGTATAACATTAAACTATATGCTCTTAAAAACGGAATAAAATACAACTTAAGCTACTATATACCCTTTACTAAAACGGTAGAATAGAACGTATAAATAGAATAATACTTAATAAAGTTAGATCTATGCTCTATATAGCTAAGCTACCTAAATACCTCTAGGGAGAAGCTGTCCTAGCAGCTATATATATATACAACCGATCTCCCTATACTGCCCTAGGGTATATATGCCCTCTTAAAAAGAAAGAAGATAAAGCCCTTACTATAGAAGACATAGATAAGATCCGTATCTTTAGAAGTATTATATACTATAAAAACAAAACACCTAGTAATAAGCTAAACGTACGAGCCTATAAAGGAATAATAATAGGCTATAAAGATATAGCATATAAAATATACGACTATAGTAGAAAGAAGGTTATTATCTTAAAAGATATAACTATACTAGAAAATAACTTCTTAAAAGATAATAAAACCTTTAATTTTAATACTATACCTTCTATAAATAAAATACTAGATAATTATCTATATATAAGAACTTCTATACTAGATATAAATCCTGAAAATACATAATCCTAGAATAATTCATATGAAATACCCGATAATATATCCGAGGATAATATTCCTAACTATATAATATAGGATAGTAATAATAAGGATTAATATAGGAATAAGGGATATCCGTCCTTTAGGCACGATTGCAATCTACGTGATTAAATAGATCACGTATAGGCAACGCCTAAACGGATGCGCTATTAACCACACGATGCATCGTATGCATTAAGGACCCCGGTGATAGCGTTACTAACTCGGCCGCCCTTACGATAATTAAGTTATTGACTTAATCGCCCTTATAGGCATAGCCCCGACGTCGTAAGCAAGGGCTTATAAAGGTCCGGCTTCGGGCCTTATTAATGTACGCGTTTATAGGCTATATAAAAGGGCTATTCGTCGCCCCTTAGTTAATAGACATTATAGACTAATTCCAACTATTTTACAACCCCCTTTGTTTATTTAACTAACTAACACTAATTAGTAATTAAACGATCAATCACAGATTGGCAAAGTAAATGAGGCAGAGCCTAATCGTCGAAAAGTGCACGGATCTTTATCCCTCGCGGATTCTATTGCCTACACCTAGAGACGGTCCTTTATGCTAAGAATAAGGAACCTACGTGAGTTAGAGCCGACGAAGCTATTACAGCTAGCTCTCGGTAACCGCCGATAAGTTCTTTCCTAGCTTTTATTTAATCCCGTCTCGCTTCGATAAGAAGAAGAGTTACGTCGAGCAATAGTACGTCCGCAACGTAAGACAACCTTCGTGACGACCCTCGCGATCCCCTTTAACAACAACGGTGTGCTTTATTTAATCATATTATATTAGACCCTACCGATAACCCTAACGCTCCCGGTCCCGCACCGGAAGCAACTAAGCCTAATAATAACCCCCTCCCCGGTTAGCTAGCAGGTATTAATATCCTCGGTTCGAACTAAAATAAAGCTAACATTGCCTTCTAGGAGATAGACGTTACTTATAATAATACAAACGAGAAAGCAGTAATAACTTATATAGCCCGGTTTATTATTACTAATGTCGGCTCGACTATTTCTAGATACGAACTATTCTTAGACTTCTAAGAACACTTTAACGGATAGATAGAGGCTATATAGAACCGGGCAGACAAACAATTTAGAAAGACCCTTAAATCCTTCTTGCGAGCCCGTAGGATCTAGACCGGCGATAAGAACCTCAGCCACCTAGCATCGTTTTTAATGCTCTAGCGCTAGCAGATTCCCCCGATATAGCTAAAGGACGAGCTACTACTAAAATAGTTAAAGTTCTACGACGAGAGAACCCGAGAGTTCGTAAGGAATATATCCGTTATAGCCCCGGCTGCTATAACTAACCCTCCTTCCCTAATCGTCCTAAGCACGGCCCTAACGGCACCTCTTACTGCCCTAACCCCGGCTCCTATAGCAACCTTTGCGATAGCACCGTCTTTGCCCGCAACTATTCCCCTTACGCCTCCGACCGCCCCGGCAGTTATATTCGCGCTAGAACCCTCTTTTGCTCTAATAACCTTAACACGTGCTACCTCCGTCGATCCCGGCTTATACCCGAGAGATTAAATGCCCGGCACCTTCCCGAACCTATAGGCCCTTCCGTTCCGAGAGCTATTAGAAACGCTAATAATACTTTAACCGACCTCGTACTAGTTTTCTAAGACCCCTCCGATTAATATAATAGTAAAGGCAGCCTATATGATAATTCCCCCTTACGACGTTTTAAACGAGGAGATAGACGTAGACCTCCCGCAAAAGTTTATTAAGTTATAGGATAAGAGTAAGAATTATATAGGAGAGCCTTATAACATTCTTAATAATAAAGTCCGTATCGTTACGGACGTTTATTATATAGTTTAAGCCCGGCCCGGCTATTTCTATACCCTCTTTCCCTAGATCCTTACCGGCCGAGCCTAGGACTACTATATCTAATATATAGAGTAGGATAGTATATTTAGGTAAGCCTACGACCTACTAAAGGCTTACTTCGACACTAAAGTAAACTATTAGCACTATTAGGTAGATTAAAGCACTATAACTTTTAAAAAGCTACGAGTTAAGCATCCGAATAAGACCTAATAGAAAGTCCTATAGACCCTTTTTAATAAGCTATAACGATATTAACGCGCCTTAGGATTTAAGTTCGCTAGAGACCTCCCCCTTCGCACTATATTGCTTAACGCGTGCCGAAACGTCCCGGAATTTAGCTATATACTATATAACCCCCCTAAGAATACGGAAAAGCTATTCTCCGCGCTGCGTTCCTCCCTAAAGACCTATCTATCGATGTAGGCCGAGAACGGCACGTCCGGCACGTTCGTGCAATATCGTAACGAGGTAATAAATACAAATGATAAATACAATTTATTAGGCGTGTTTTATACCGATCGTAGATATACTAATAACCGCGGCAACGGCCGTAGGTTTAGCAGGAGCAGCGGACGAGGCTACTATAGCCTTCGTAGCGGCGGCAGTAGCTTTAGCAACCGCTAATAGTCGAGGAAGTGCTTCGTTTATTAAAAGGAAGGCTACTAGTCGATAAAGCATACCCTATAGGAACAAGCTAGGTCTAAGGCTTAATACTACGCTTAATGCCTACTAACCGGCAACCCTAGCATAGGATTCGAGGCCTATCTTACCGAATATAAAGGTAACGAGACTCTATAGGCCGCTATCGAGTGGCGTAACGATAAGGCTAATAACGACGAAGAACTAACTAAGTAGTAAGCCTTATAAATCCTATATTAGTAGTCTTTTAACTATTTAATTACGGGCGAAGACGCATAAGGGATAGACTAGTTAAGCGTCCCGGCTACCTAATTCGTCTTCGACCGTTACTTAAAGGACCGTTTTTACGGCATCCTCGTAGACACCGGAGCAGCTATAGTCTCTACGGTAGGCTAAGACTAATATCTCGCCCTACAACGAGAAGACCTCTCTATCGTGCTCGACGAGTCTACCGCCGGCTAGGCATACATTAAATTCGGCAGCGGCGAGGACGTGCGTTCCCTCGGCTCCGTTGCCCTTAAGACCCCTATTAGCCGCATTACGTTCTACGTGCTAGGAATAACGACCCCCTTCCTCCTTTGCCTAGCTAATATAGATCGCTTAAGCGTATACTTTAATAATACTACCGATACGATTATCGGTCCCGGTGTTAGCGTCCCTGTTATTCGCAAATAGGGATATCTATAGTTCTTCTTTAGTAAGGAAGAGAACGCAGTCGCCTTTTTAACTAAAGCCGAGATACGAACGCTCTACCGCCGATTTAGCCACCCGGCCGTTAATAGGCTTTACTACCTATTGAAATAAGCAAGGCATAACGATATCTTAGTAGAAATACTCGAGGATATCTTAAAATTCTTCTATTACTACTAGCTCTACGCACTAGCCCCCTAGAGGTTTAGGTTTATACTAAAGGATAACTAAGAATTTAATTTCGAGGTCGTCGTCGATGTAATATACCTAGAGCTCGGTAGTAGCACCCGTCCGGTACTATACGCGGTCGATATAGCGATATCTTTCTAAGGAGCGCGATTCCTCCCGTCTATATCGGCTAAAGATACGTAGGAGACACTTAAGGCACTATAGATCGACATATACCTTAGCCCCCCTAACTTTATCCGGCATAACGCGGGTACTAACTTCGCCTTAACCGAGTTTCGTAACGAAGCTCGTATTATAGGTATTATATATACCTAGATCCCCGTTAAGGCATACTAGTCTATAGGTAAGGTTAAAAGGTATTATAGCCCGCTCTATCGTACGTTTAAAATAATATACGCCGAAATTGGTAGGACAACGGCCCTTAAATCCGTCCTATAAATAGCTATTAAAGCCGTAAATAACATAGTAGGACTAAACGGCCTTATCCCTACGCTCCTCGTCTTTAGAGCGTACCTACGGATGACTTAAGACTCCCCTCCTTCGGCTACTACGGTATAGAGAGCCGCAACCATCTAGAAGGCTATAAAAGCCTTACGGCAGCTCTCCGCCGCACGATAAGTTAGGGATAGACTATAAGCTCGAAACGGCCCTTTAACCCTTAACACTCTATTACTACCGCTATAGAGTAAAGTCCGCGTCTAGAGAGAGAAGCGAGGATAGTAAGGTCTATATAAAAATGCCTCTATTAACGGCCACGACGTTACTATCGAGACCGTTAACGGCCCTATAGTCTTCCGTTCTACCTTTATATAGCCGTACTACTATAGTAAAGACAATACCCTAGATCCCCCTGCCCTCGATAATATAGATACCCTCTCCGAGGTCGACTCCTTTACTCTAGACGAAATTCCCGAGCTAGACCCTTCCCCCTCTCCGGGATAGGCACTACCGGCTCCTCTATAGCCCCGTAAACGCAAACGTCCCCCGGGCTTAAAGAATAAGCTAAAGACCGTAACCTTCTATAATTAATTCTTAGTTAAGAAGGAAGAAGATATACTACGCCTTTCGACTAAGCTACGCAATAACGGCGTTATTACTACACCCGGCGCCCCTTTTAAAGAATCTAACTAATGAGAGATTAAAGATCTCGTAGCCCGCGGAGTATTTAGCTTTAAATAGTACGACGAATCTATTTATAGATAGCACCGTCTATTTCGATCCCGAATAGTCCGGGAAGTAAAGGGTCGTAACGTTAAACCCTACGAGAAGTCCCGGCTAGTAATCTAAGGCTATAGCGATATAGAGAAAAGCTCGCTTCTAACCTATTCCCCTACTATTCAACGTGTTAGCTAGCGCTTAATCCTAGCCCTTGCCCCCGCCTTGCTTCGCCGAGGCATAAGCTTATCTCTCCGCGATATTACACAGGCTTATCCCTAAGCTTAAATAGAGCTTAATCGTATAGTGTTAGCGGCTCTTCCGATAGAGCTCTAGGGCAAGTACCTAGAAGGCACTATTATAAGAGTTATTAGACCGTTATACGGTCTTATAGAAGCCGGTGTATATTAGTAGAAAACCTACTATAAACACTACGTTAAGAGCCTTAATATAGCTCCCTCTACCTATAACTCATGCCTTTTAATTACGAATTAAAGACCCGACGACTTTAGCCTCGTCGGAATGTAGATAGATAATACCCTAATGCTCGGTTTAGACACCTTTTCGGCCTACGAAGAAAAAGAGCTCGAGATAGCTTAATTTCGCGCTACGCCGAAGGCCTAAATAACCCTAGGGATTACTATAGACTTTAATAGAGCAAAACTAATGCTTCGAGACGACGTTCTGCTCCTATAGCAGAAGGGATAGGCCTTAAGGATCGAGGTAGTCGACTTACGGGCTCGTAATAAAGCCTAGCAGTACCTTAAGCAACGCGCTCGTGCTACGTACGTCGCCTCTATCTATTAGCCCGAGGCCTTATTTAATATCTCTGTAGTAGCCTAGGTCTAAGCCCCCGAAGAGAAGGATTATAACATTCTTAACAAGCGCCTCTAGTGGTAGATCGACTATTAATAACGTAGACTTATGTACCGACTAATTAATCTCGAGACCGCTAAGCTCGTAGTGTTTATAGATAGCTTATTCGCAAACAACCGAGACCTTTCGTCTTAGTTAGGCTTCTTATTACGCTCGTTAATAAGACTAAGCGTACGGATACGTACTTCCGGGTTAATAGCAATATTATCTATTAGAGCTCGACGAAGTATAAGCGAGTGACCTATAGCGTTCTTACGAGCGAGATCTACGGCATAGTTAACGGCGTAGACCTTAGCATCTCCCTTATTATAACCCTCCGCATAGTCACGGAACGGCTTTAGCTCTTACCAATCCCTGTTATTATATATACTAACTCGTACTCCCTCTACGAATGCCTTATTAAGCTTAGCACTACGAAGGAGAAACGCCTAATAATCGATATCATAGCGTTGCGTTAGTCGTATAAGCGACGGGAGATTAAGGAGATTAGGTAGATCTATAGGGAAGATAACCCCGCCGACGCTATAACGAAGGCATTGCTAAATAAGGCCCTTAAATGCCTTATTAATACAAACAGCCTCTCGATTAGGATAGAAGCCTTCGTCCTTCACCTATAACGACTAACGGTGTTCCCTTTATTCTGCCCCCTTTTTATTTATATTTATTAAATGTATTTATTAGGTCTTCTACCTAATATATCGTTCTTCCTATCTCCTCTTGTTTAGATTATAGGCTTACTATATAGCAACTAAAAAGAAAAGTTGCTAGTATAGGAATAAGGGATATCCGTCCTTTAGGCACGATTGCAATCCACGTGATTAAATAGATTACGTATAAGCAACGCCTAAACGGATGCGCTATTAACCACACGATGCATCGTATGCATTAGGGACCCCGGTGATAGCGTTACTAACTCAGCCGCCCTTGCGATAATTAAGTCATTAACTCAATCGCCCTTATAGGCATAGCCCCGACGTCGTAAGCAAGGGCTTATAAAGGTCCGGCTTCGGGCATTATTAATATACGCGTTTGTAGGCTATATAAAGGGGCTGTTCGTCGCCCCTTAGTTAATAGACATTATAGACTAATTCCAACCATTTTGCAACCCCCTTTGTTTATTTAACCAACTAATAATTAAAGAATTTAGGTTAAAATACCTAAGAAGCCGGCTGAATTCTATAACGACTACTAAGAATACCTAATATATCTCCTAATAAATAACGATAATATAACCCTTCTATCTGCTTTAGAAGGTTGTAATCCTATAGAACTAAAAGCCTATAAGCAAGCTATGAAAAGCGCCGAAGCTCTACACTAGGATAAAGGCATAGTAGTAGTAATACAGCAGCTTATAGATAATAATACTTAGGAAATAACCGAGCTACCCGAAGACCGGGAAGCCCTCGGAAGCCGATAGGTCTATAGAGTTAAAAAGGATAATAAAAACTAAATAAAGAAGTTTAAAGCTCGACTTATAGCTTTAAGCTATAAGCAAATATACGGCTTAGACTATATTAAGACCTTTTCTACTATAGTAAGACCTAAGTCTATAAGGCTCCTACTACTATAGGCTATCGCTAATAACCAAAAAGTACTATAGCTTAATATAAAAAATGCCTTTCCTTATACGGATATAGATATAGAAACGTATATATAGATACCTAAAGCTTTTCTAGATATAATACTATACGTATGGTTTTCCTAGCATAAAAATATATTGATATTACCGTCTTCCCTATTTGCTTTCTACCGAGAAATCCCCGGTTCTTCCCTAGATTCTACTATAGAATTCCACGGGCTTCTACGGGCATTTACCCCGCACTTTAACGGGCGTATTTACCTACTTTTCTTCGGTTATATTTCACCGTGATTTTACGGTGATTTTACGGTGATTTTACGGTTATTTACACGGTCTTTACCCGTGAAATCCCTTCCCTTCTACGGTCTTCTACCGTAGAATTCTAATTCTCTTCTACGGCTTCTACCGTAGAATTTACCGTAGAATTCACTAGTCTTCCACTAGACTGCTTATTTCTTTACTAACTATAGGACTTATTTATCGTACGGCACGATCTATTGCTTTTCCTACTAATCCTTCCGTCTAATCATTTACGTCACCTGTTTTTCCTTAGGTCTACGCGGCTAATTTCGTCCGAGGATGTTTCCTATATATAGAGACTAGTTAGCCTCCCTACTAGAGAAGATAAGAGCTATAAACCTTAGTGATTTACATCCTTTTGCACCTTTTAATCCCTCTATATAGGCTGTTTTAGCCTTAGAGCCTTTCTTCTACTTAATTGCTATTCTACTAATGTTAAGGACCCGACTTCCTAGCGTTTAATAGTTATAAGCTAGGACGAACTTCTCTACGCATAGAGAGTTCTAACGGCTTGTATTTTTAGCCTACTAACGCTACGACTTACGGTAGTAAAGCCTTTGCCTTTACATCTAGCGAATTAACTTATAAAGGACTAGTATGTCTTTAAGGAGCGTTATTAATCTAGCGAATCGACTCGCGAAGGACTAGTTAGTACGTTTACCCTATTCTATTAGTGTTTTCCCGCACTTAGTTTAGGTTTTTACGGTTTATTTACATACATTATATATCTAACTACCCTTCCGGTGATTTTACTATACTTTTACCTACGTTACCGCATCTATTATAGCCGATATTACTTCGAAGACCGTTTTAAATAGACTAGCGGACTAGGACCGATAGATCTTAACGATCTAGAAATACGCACTCGCTTAAGGGATTTAGGAGAAAATCGATCTTTCTATTACGCCTAAACTTTAGAAACCCTTATTGCCTCTTCCCGTAGAACTAATAGCTAGAATAGTTAACGCAACCGTTGCTAATATTGCTAGTTTATCTATAGAAGAACTTAAGAGGTTTAAGTTTCTTTTTTCCCGGTATTATACGTTGCTTTAAGCCTATAAGGACTAATAGAAATCTCTTACGTTAATCTAGTAGTTTATCGTTTAGAATATCGGGAACTACTATTTAATAATTACCGACGAATATAAGGTTTCTAAGGAATTAGCTTTACTATAGCGGCGTATAAAGCCGACTTTATAAACGCAATAGAAGACTATTCTTACGTAGTTCTATACTATTTTAAAGGCACTAGACCGGACGGATATTACGATATAGATTTCCAACTAGCAGAAGGTCCTTACCGATGCCCGGCGAATTAAGTTGCCGGAATCGGAAGGTCTCTAGGCTATTGTTAGGCTGACAGCCCCCGTAGAGGCCTCTAAGGGTGCAGGTGGCAAGGCGGTTAAGTAGGGCAGAAAAAAGCCCACTAGATACGTGTTTTTCGTAGGGCGCGGTAGAGCTTTTCTATATCTACGATTACTTCCTTTTTAAGGCCCTCTTTAAGCCTTGTTTCCTATGCAACGTCGCACTACATAGTGACGTTCTGTTTTTAGTGGCAAGACTAAGGTGCAGTATGTCTTCTACGACGACTGCGTACGATACCCTCCCTCTCTTCTTAATGCGTTAATAATGGTCTTCTTTCTGCCGCCTGCCTGGTCTTTCTGCTACGACCCTCGACTTCTCGACGCGACTTTGCCTCCGCCTCGCGCATTCTGCCTTTCTCGATAACGACTCTTCTACTTCTCGACGCGACTTTGCCTCCGCCTCGCCGTCTACCTTCTTAGGCCCTAATCCACAACGCCTTGAAAAATCAATGCAGACACGGGCAGAGACTTGCTCCACCTAATTTTAGTGCGGGTCTCCCTATGTACCGTCCGACATCCTTGTTAGCCTTATTTTCGTCGATAAAGCCGCCGGCTATAAAGGCTTGTGCAAGAGCTAATAGAATGGTAGCTTTCCTTGTATTATCGTAGGCATCGTATTCAACGATAAAGCGGTTATGGAAGTCGCCTAGGAACGAAGTTATAATGCACGAAGAGGGTGTCGCGTCCTAGGAACGAAGTTATAATGCACGAAGAGGGTATATCGAAAGCGCCTTAAAAAACGATATAGGCGATATATCGAAAAACAATGCGGTGCGCCGCATTGTTTTTCGATATGTCGCCTATGGCAGAATTCGACATTTTTCTTGGCATCTTTCCCTAATGTAGGCATCTACGCGATGCTGCACGACCCCTACTAGCGCGATACATTGTGAATAGGGATAGACATACAGCTATAGGAGGAGGAGCACGAATTCTTGCATTTAGGCCGAAAAACGCTACTAATCGGGGGACGAATACTCTTCTAGCCGAGTTATATGTCCGCATTGGTTTTTTCAAGGCGTTATAGATTAGGGCCTTAACGTCTCTACTGCTTCGTCCGGCTACGTCTTTAGCCTTTAGCCCTATATAGTGTAGAATGCCTACGGGCCTAATCGTCTTCGCCTACGGGCTTAAGTGTGATGCCTACGTGGCTTTTAGGCCGATTGAGCCTTTTGAGAGTGTGTTGCCTACGGGCTTTTAGCCGATTAAGGCGCCGGGTCGGCTTTTATTTGCTAGGGGAGATAATAGGAAGGAAGGGGAAAGAACTAAGAAGAAAGGCATAATGAGTAAGCAGGGAAGGGCATTAAAAGGGGGCTAGGCAGCCAGACCGAATTCTCTCTTTTTTTTTAGTTTTTTTAACATACACTTATCTTTTCCTTCGCACCTGTTTTTAGTGCTATATAGCTTTTTCTTAAGGCTATTTAGCCAATTTCTAGCCCTTTTGCGGAATACTAGATAAATAAGATAGAGGATAATGCCCGCCTAAATAAGCTAGGTTAGAAATAGTCTTTCCCTAACGGATTTAAGATATCCGAACTTTTCGAGCGCTCGTAGGCCTTAAAGGCTACGACTAAAGCGCTAAAGACTAATACATTTGCGAAGTTCTAAGGCTAGGGAACATAATCCCTAGCCGCGGAATCTACTAATAAATCAGCAACTACTTTAGCAGCTGCGTCCTTAGATAAAGATAAAGGCAAGAAAAAGGATAGTCCGCTATATAGTTACGGAAAACGATATTATTTCCGATAGTGTTATTACTTTAACCCTTCCGTTCGACTTCTATTATAGAAACCCGATAAAGACGTCTAAAAGACTATAGACGACTACCTTAATGTTCCGGCTAATAAGGCTAAAGTTAACGCGGCACTTCTTCGCGACGAGGAGTAGCGGAAGAACAATAAGACTAAGATAAAGACGGTATAAGCTACGGCTATAGCTAATATTCTTACGACCTTTTTACTATTAGTTATTCTATAGACTACTATAGAATACCCGTTAAGGGATTCTTTTATTACAGATTTAGGGTCTAATAGACATATTTATAATAATAGGGAGCGTTTCTATAACTTCTAGCCTTCTTTCGAATACGCACTCGCAGGTAGTAGAAGCACTCCTATTCTTAGGATAGGCACGGTGTTTATACGCATTTCGACGGGCACTTTTTAGCTTAGTTAGGTAGCATATATCCCGTCTTTTTATACATCCCTTTATTTACTTCGTCTTTTATATAAGGCGAATCTTTTATAGAACCCGTAGACTAGATAAATCTCTTCTTTAACCTATACTATTTGCATAACGGAGCTAATTACAACTAGTATATTATCGAATATAACCCGTTAATACCTTCTACTACGCTTCTAACTATTGCTTCTATTCCTTCTATAGATTCTACCGTAGAAACCCCGGTTATAGCACCTTTTTCGGCCACTATACCGGATTCTATACTAATAAGTATAAAGGAACTTTCTCTTTAGCACTAAAGACTTAGACATCCGAATAATAAAGCGCTTTCGAAAGCTCTCGGAATACTATAGTCGGTAACCTTCGATAAGATAATCTCCTATAAGTCCTATAAACTTACGTAGGCTAAACGAATTAATAACCGCGAACCGCCGCTTTCTAAAGCGTCGTTTCCCTTTTCTAAGGTATTTTACGATATCTTTTCTATATATAAGAGTTATAATAATAGGAACGTTATATTTCTTATTAAGGATAACTATACGAAGCTTACTTTTCTATATGCTCTTCTAGACGCCTCTATAGACGAGCCAAATTTATACTTTAAGAGCCTAGGTCGGTATATTTCCCGATAGTTCTTACTTTCTATCGGTACGATCTATCGAGACAACGACCGAGCCTTTTAACGGGATTTTTAAGATTTTATTAACTAGTAGGGCATTTATAATAAGCCTACTGCTCCTTATACACCCGCTTAGAATAGCGCTGCCGAACGGGCAAGGGGGGTAGTATCTACGAAAGCTCGATCTATAAGGATTAAAGCAAATTTGCCTAAGCATTTATAGATAGAAACGTAGAAAACTATAGTATATTTATATAATCGGATTCTAGCCTAATAGGCAGCTTCCTCTACGTTATTTCTATCGAAGTGGATTTCCTTAATAGAGATTCTTTACGATTAGTTAAGGGATTACGACCGGAATATACCGGCATTTCTCCTTCCTTAACTATCACAATTCGATTATCTTCGAGCTTTTAGCTATAAAGCCTACTTATTAACCACTAAGGCCTTAACTAATACGCAGAAACGTAACCTTAAGTAAGAACCTTATATAGAGGTTAATTACTTAGTCGGGTATAATTTTACTAATATGTTTCGTATATAGATCCTATAGAGATAGGAGGTTCGTTAAGTTCGTAATATAACGTTTAATAAGACTTAGTTTTTCACCGCGTCTAAGGCATCCGAACTACTAATATAGGTATTATTACCGGCATTTCTACTATACATTATATAGGAAGAAGAGTAAGATAAGGAAGAATTCTAATTAACGCTAATAGTGCTTCTTAATAAGCATTTTACTTTAGTAGATATTCTAGCCGAAGGCAATCCCTAGCTCCCTACTCCTAACTAAACCCTAAAACCGCCGGAGGACGTTTTTAAGAATACATAGGATTTTTAACCCGATATCTCTACTCTTTTACTAACTACAACCGTAGAACTAGTAGACCGACTTAATGTATAGTTGCCTTAAGCTACTTCTCGGTCTATAGATTACAATAACACTATTCCTATAGATAGTCTATAGACGAGGAGGTTTATAGGGGATTTACGCCCTACTCGTTTAAACCGTTTTTTAAGTCGATATCCCGCTTTCGCCTACGTTAGGCATCTACCGCCTAATAGCACCGCTTTTACGGCTACATTTACTACTTCTCTTAAACCTAAGAAGATATATAAACGGGATTTACCCGCGCTTTTAAGGTTTTAGTCTAATCTTAAGACTTATCCTTATAAACCTAAGTTTAAAGCCGCTAGAAAGGTTAAATAGGACTCCTTAAAACAGCGGAAGACCTTCTTTTCTTCGCCTACCTTAAGAGCGAACGCCTTTATGCGTCTTCTTTTATTAATATAGGCATTTAATTATAAGTTTAATAAGTACGGCTACCTTAGGAAGTTTAAGTCTCGCCTTTATATACGAGGAGACCTTTAGCCGTTTAGCGGAAAGGAAACTTACGCCGCGACGCTTATAGCGCGAAATTTTCGTATTATAATTGCTATTGCCGCTAAATTTAGCACTAAAACCCGCTTACTTAACGCGGTTAACGCCTTTACGAATGCCGATCTAGATAAAGAAGTATATATCTACTTCTTAGACGGATTTAAGGTATTTAGTTTTATAATTCGGTTAATAAAGGCTTTATATAGACTTCGCCGTTCGCCGCTTCTTTAGCAATAGGAATCATCCGGGTCTCTTACCGAACTAGGCCTTTAGCAAAGTGCGGAGGATCCTTATATTTTTATATCTACTATAAGTAGTATTAACACTTTCTTCTTTATAGATTATATTATTATCCTTTTCCGTTAGGAGCACCGTAGGGCTACTAACGATTTTATTTATCGCTTTAGGCAAAAGTACATAGTTACTAACCGCGGAGAGCTTACCTACTTCCTTAGGATAAGGATTATTTAAGACCGTAAGCAGCGAAAGCTATAGTTATGCTAGGACGTTTACTTAGATAAGATTGCTTCTAAGTTTAGTTTAATCCTTACTTCTACGGTTCTACGGCCTATTTCGACCCTTTGCCTATTCTTACTTCCTAAGAAGCTAGAGAAACACTAAGGATAGGCTATAGATAACTAAATCTACTATTTTTAGTCTTTAGTTAGCTCTTCTAATTACGCGACTATTTCTACCCGGCTTAACGCCGTAAAATCGTCGAATTCTTTAGCGGAGTATATATAAAACCCGTCTACGCTCTATATTAAGCTCGCAGAAAGCTTAATAACTTACTTATATAAATCGCGTTTCCTTACGATTAAGTTTTCAGATACAGACGAGTAAGAACTCGTTATAGCTTCTAATGCCGCTTACGCCGACGACTTAGACACTCGTTATTCTTCTTAAGGCTATTTTATTAGCCTATTTAACGGTCTAATCGCGTAGAGTGCCCGGAAATAATCTATAGTTACTACTTCCTCTACTAAAGCCGAACTTCTTATAGTCTCTTCTACCGCGAAAGAGCTAATTTCTATTCTTCGTTTATTTAACGATATTTCTTTATAGCTAGATATATCTATTCCTATTATTTAGTATAATAAGACTTAGATAATCCGCTTAGTTTCCGCCGAGATTCTAAAGATTTAGACCGCCTTAAAGCACGTTAAGATTTACAACTGCTAGGCCTAATAGGAATTCTTACGCAATACTTTTAATATTAAATATATCCCTTTTAATAAGATAGTTACGGATAGATTAACTAAGTTACTTTTACGATAACGTTTCTAAACGTTCCTTCGCTAGCTTCGACTTATAGATATTTCTTCTAAGATCTAAGAAAAAGTCGATAATAATTCTAACTAGCCTAAAGTTATTCCCTTCTAGCTAAGGGGGTATATTAATATTACCGTCTTCCTTATTTACTTTCTACTAAGAAATCCCCGGTTCTTCCCTAGATTCTACTATAGAATTCTACGGGCTTCTATAGGCATTTACCCTATACTTCTATAAGCGTATTTACGTACTTTTCTTCTGTTATATTTCACCGTGATTTTATAGTGATTTTACGGTTATTTATATAGTCTTTACCTATAAAATCTCTTCCCTTCTACGGTCTTTTACTATAGAATTCTAATTCTCTTCTACGGCTTTTACCGTAGAATTCACCGTGGAATTCACTAGTCTTCTGCTAGACTGCTTATTTATTTACTAACTGCATGACTTATTTATCGTACGGCACGATCTATTGCTTTTCCTACCGATCCTTCCGTCCGATTATTTACGTCACCTGTTTTTCCTTAGGTCTACGCGGCTGATTTCGTCCGAGGATTTTTCCTATATATAGAGACTAATTAGCCTCCCTACTAGAGAAGACAAGAGCTATAATCCTTAGTGATTTACATCCTTTTATAGCTTCTAATCCCTCTATGCAGGCTGTTTTAGCCTTAGAGCCTCTCTTCCACTTGATTGCTATTACACTAATGTTAAGGACCCGACTTCCTAGCATTCGATAAAATACAAAATATAAAGGCATAACTTACTTTAATTACTTAAATAAAAATAAGACGAAGAAGCTCGTAGCGAAATTAAGAAAAGCACTATACGGCTTAAAATAAAGTCCTTTACTTTAGTATAACCTATTAAAAAGCGTACTTAACGAGCTTAGTTTTTACTGCCTTCTAATAGACGAAGGAGTGTTTATAAATAGCACACTGCGAATAGCTATAGCCGTCTATATAGATAATCTCCTCTTCTATAGACCTATAGAGCGTGTAATGACTTAAGTAATAGATTAAATAAATAAAACCCTACCGATCGAATCGCTAGGGGAAGTTAAAGACTTCTTAGGATTATCTATATAAATAAACAGAAACACAAATAAATTGTATATATCCTAAGCAACCTATACGAAAAATAAAATAAAGGAATTTAAAAAAGCAAATATAGGAACCTTTAATACACCTGCTACTAGGGGCGTTGAATTAAATAAATCAGGAATAAAGAACGCCTCTAAAAAGATATACTCTTATACTAAATGCAAATAGGCTCTTTGCTATTTTTAGCCCTATTTATAAGGCCTAGTATCCTCTTCGCAGTAATATCCTACGTAAGATTTTCTTCTTAACCCGACTCCTCGCATTTTAAAGCCTTCGATATTATATAGAAATACCTAAATAAGTTCCTTAACCTATGCTTATACTATAACTACAATATACTAATACTAGATTTTCATTTCATACTATATACGGACTCCGATTAGGCTAGTGACCTTATAGACCGACGATCGGTCTCTAGATACTGTTTCTTTATACGCAATAATCTTATAAGCTAGTTATATTAAAAGTAAAAATCGATATTACTATCTACTTACGAAGCAGAGTTTATAGGCCTTAGAGAGGCTAATAAGGAGGCCTTATATCTATACAGCTATCTAAATAGCATCGCAAAAGAGTTGTCTATACCTATATCTAATAAAGTCCCTCTAATAGTTTCCGATAGTCAATTGGCGCTAAAAATAGCAAATTACCCGGAAGTATATAAACTCCGGAAATACATCGGCCTTGCCTATAATTTCACCCGCAATAGTGTTTTACTAGGCGAAATAGAAGTATTCTATATAAAATCTACTAATAATATCGCTATTATATTTATAAAAGAATTAGAGCGTATACTATTTAATAAATTTCGAGACCTCTTATGTCTTAAAAAGGATCCTATATATAAAGATAAATAGAGGTTTTTATCTGCTCTTTCTTACGCTTTCTTCTAGCTTTCCTCTATATACCCTTTAGTTTTTCCCTATATATAGGTTTACTAAACAGACTAATAAAATATAGTAGAGGTTTTAAATTTTCTCTATAGAATATAGTAGAGTTAACTTTCTCTATATAAAAAGTTTTTTCCTATAAATAGGGGTTTTTAGAGAGTTTTATAAATCTTAGTTAGTTATAAACGGACATATATAAAGCGCACTTCTTATACAATAAGTACCCTTTAAGAGGGGCTATAAGGGAGCAGATATCTCCCGATTGGTTTATCCTACCGGTAAATGAAGATATGCATTAGAACCGCCGTGCATTATTGCATATAACATAAGTTACCCGGCTGCATTAGCTGCCCGGATGCTCGAGATACCGAATGTCGAAGTATATAGTGTGTGTAGGGACTAATATGCGTATAGTCTATAGTCGGGCCCCGGTCAACTAGGGTTATCTATACTACCTCCTATTACTCGCGCAATTAATCACGCAACAACTAGGATACTATACGAGGTTAGACTATATACACCTAGCATAGAATTAATAGCGCTTTCTATCCCTACAATTAGTTAAGTCATATATACCTTTATTCCTATGCAATTAGCTATATAAAGGGATCTTAGTCCGCACTTAAACAGACTATTACTAAGCAATTCCACATCCTCTTCTCTCTCTTATATTTGCATCTTCCTCGACACTTTCTGCATTGCCGTAATGCTCTGCCTTTAAGCTTCTATTTAGGCTCTTATTATTAGCTGCTATTATAGACTTACTAGACAACGATATAGAGGACGTCTTTAAGTGATAGGCTAAGGGGTCCTAGCAGCTATAGCTGCAATAAGAGTCGCTAAATAAGCGGGCCTTCGCAGAAGCCCGCTTAGGCAAGGCGACGGCGGATACCGCACCTTCTATAACGGAAGAGGAGCGCCTTCTAGTACTGCTATAGAAAATAGCCGTTAATTCGGCTAAACGAAGGGGGTTGCTAGAAGTCCTTAGAGTTAAAATAGGATCTATAGCACCTACCTCTACGGATACGCTACTCGCGCTTACGGCTACGTCGACGAACTCTCCTATAGCTAGGGACGCTAAAATAGCTAACCTAAGGACGGCCTTAGAAGCTGCCTTCGGCAAAAGGAACCCTTTACTATAGCCTATATAGGATAGTAAGCTAAAGTCTTTTTACTTCTTTCTATATCGCCTCCGTAGTAAGTTTACCGTTAACGAGAAGTAAGGCATTAACGGTTGCCGCGATACCGCTTAGTATTCGTTGCTTTATACGCTGCTAGAGCCTTAGATACGGCGGATTTCCGGGTTTTTAGAGAGTATCGGGCCTAATAGCGCTTACGACCCCTAAGCCTTCTTTAAGCACTTTATCTACGCGTTCGGCAACGTGTAGGAGTAGGAAAAAGCGTAAGATAGGTTATAGACATTCTTTTAGAGAGACGGCTAGACGTTTAAGGACTTCCTTCCCGACTTTAAAGAGACTATTACTCGCGCCGCCGGAAATAGTGTTTATAGAGATAGCGATAAGCTTATATAGCTACGGAATTCTATTACTCCGTAACTATAGGAGATGCTTATCTTAATCGAGATGCCTACTAACTTCCGGGAGTATATAGGTCGCCTTACGAACCTAGCCTAAAACTATAAGCAAAGCCCCCGCTTTTAGAAGTTGCGAAAGCACGCTAGCATAAACGGCGTTAGCAATAAGAACGGAGGAGTTACTATTAGGAACGCTATAACGCTTTCGCCGCTTAGATATACGCCCGATACTATAGTAGACTACGAGGGCGACGTTATAATAACTACTACGCGGCCCGCTTATAGTAGTGCGAGGATATTATCTACCGCTTTAGGCAGCGCGCCTTCCTTTTATATATAGCGAGCTAAGTAGGTATCGAAGGCGGAGCTTTAGAAGCGGAGAGAGGAAGGGCTTTGCGTACGCTATAGCGCGGATAGGCATTTCGCTACGGACTGCCTATATCGTCCCGCTCGTCCTACGGCAAAGCGAGCCGAACGGCCTATAGCGATTCGCGCTATCCGACCTTCTCTTAAGTCTAATATTAAGGAGGATAATATAGTCCCCGCCGCTTTTAATATAGAGGGAAACGCATAGCTCTAGAGCATAAACAGGCCTTAGAGCCTAATTCGCTAGCACTAAAGAAAAAAGAGTTAACTAACTATATTAAGACTTCTCTTACCTTAATACCTATTATTATTAACCGTATTAACCTTATCTTTACTCTTATAGACGAAGGTTGCTAATACTACGCTGCTATCGATAAGGCATTCGCAAGAAAGCTACATTTACTAGTTAAAGATATAGGACCTCGGTATATATAAAGAGCCTTAAGCATAATAGAAGAAGCGAAGATTAAAGGTATCGTATAGATAGCTACGGAAATCGATAGGCATAAGCAATTGCTTATAGCATACGTTATCCTTTAGCTTAAATTTAACCAAATCCTTAGAAAGCCTTAGCTTCTTTATATAAAGTCTTACTCTATACCGCACTAAGGAAGGCTTTAGTATAGGAATTCGTAGCGTTAGCTACGGCATATTTATAAGAACGAACCGGAAGACACTAAGTATACTACCGAGCTTTAGGAAGCTAAGGAGGTTAAAGCTTTAGTATTTATCGGCATTATTAACCGAATCTATAGACGGCACGGCTCGGAAGCTACTACGTCTGCTATTTACGTAATTAGCCTCGCGGATATCGAAAAGGCCTTACGACTAAAGAAGGTATAAATAAAACCCGAATTACGTTAAATAATCCCTACGTAGTTCTATAACCTATTGCCGCTCTTTCGGAAGAGTAAGACCGATAAATTAAACCTATATAAGCCCGGCATTAACTACGTAATACCACTTTATAAGGATTCCCGCGGATAAGATATAGTTCCGCCCTTTAGGCCGCTATACACAATGTCTTAAGACGTGTTGCTTATATTAAAAAAAATACTACGCGGCCTTTTAGATAAAGGGTTTATTTAAGCTAGCTCTTTTAAGGCCGCCGCTTTAGTGCTCTTCGCACGGAAACCCGGAGGTAGACTATAATTCTACGTAGACTACTAAGCACTTAACGCAATAATATAACCGGACCGCTACCCGCTTCCGCTTATCGGGGAGATACTCCGCAATATCGCTAAGGCGAAGTAGCTTACTAAGTTAGATATCTATTAAGCGTTCTATAAGGTGCGAATTACGGAGGGCGACGAATAAAAGATCGTATTCCGCACTTATTATAGGCTCTTTAAATAGATAATAATACCGTTTAGTATAGGAATAAGGGATATCCGTTCTTTAGGCACGATTGCAATCCACGTAATCAAATAGATTACGTACGGGCAACGCCTACACGGATGCGTTATCAACCACACGATGTATCGATCGTATGGATTAGGGACCCCGGTAATAGCGTTACTAACTCGGCCGCCCTTGCGATAATTAAGTTATTAACTTAATCGCCCTTATAGGCATAGCCCCGACGTCGCAAGCAAGGGCTCGCAAAGGGCCGGCTTCGGGCCCTATCAATATACACGTTTATAGCCTATATAAAGGGGCTATTCATCGCCCCTTAGTTATTAGATTATAGACTAATCCAGCCAGTTTGCAACCCCCTTTGTTTGTTTAACTAACTAATACTAATTAGTAATTAAATGATTAATCATAGATTAGTAAGGTAGAAGAGATAGAGCCCGATCGTCGAAAGTGCATTAGATCTTTATCCCCCGCGGATTCTATTGCCTATACCTAAAGACGGTCCTTTATGCTAAGAATAAGGAACCTACGCGAGTTAGAGCCGACGAAGCTATCACGATACAGCTAGCTCTCGGTGGCCGCCGATAAGTCCCTTCCTAGCTCTTATTTAATCCCGTCTCGCTTCGAGAAGAAGAAGAGTTTCGTTAAGCAAGAGTGCGTCCGTAACGTAAGACAACCTTCGTAACGACCCTTACGATCCCCTTTAATAACAATAGTATATCTTATTTAATTATACTATATCGGACCCTATCGATAACCCTAACGCTCCCGGTCCCGCACCGGAAGTAACTAAGCCTAACGACAACCCCCTTTCCGGTTAGCTAGCCGGCATTAACATCTTCGGTTCGTACTAAAATAAAGCTAATATTGCATTCTAAGAGATAGACGTTACCTACGATAATATAAATAAGAAAGCAGTCACGACCTACGTGGCCTAGTTTATTATTATTAATATCGGCTTAGCTATTTATAGATACGAGCTATTTATAGACTTCTAGGACTACTTTAACGGGTAGATAAAGGCTATATAGAAACGGGCAGATAGGTATTTTAAGAAGGCCCTTAAATCCTTCTTACGGGCCTATAGAATCTAGACCGGCGCTTTAAACCTTAGCTTTACGGCATTATTTTTAATGCTTTAGCGCTAATAGATTCCCCCGATGTAGCCTAAGGACGAACTACTACTAAAATAGTTAAAGTTCTACGACGAGCGAACCCGAGAGTTCGTAAGGAATACATCCGTTGTAGCCCCGGCTGCCGTAACTAACCCTCCTTCCCTAGTCGTCCTAGGCACGGTCCTAACGGCACCTCTTAATGCCCTAACCCCGGCTCCTATAGTAACCTTTGCGATAGCACCGTCTACGCCTACGGCTATCCCCCCTACGCCTTAGACCGCCCCGGCTGCCGTAACTAACCCTCCTTCCCTAGTCGTCCTAGGCACGGCCCTAACGGCACCTCTTAATGCCCTAACCCCGGCTCCTATATTAATCTTTGCGACGGCACCGTCTACGCCTACGGCTATCCCCTATACGCCTTAGACCCCCCCGGTAGTTATATTCGCGCTAGAACCCTCCTTTGCCCCGATAGTCTTAATACGTACTACCTCCGTCGATCCCGGCTTATACCTATAAGATTAAATGCCCGGCACGTTCCCGAACCCCTAGGCCCCTCCGTTCTAAGATATATTAGAAACGCTAATAACACTTTACCTAACCTTATATTAGTTCTCTAAGACCCCTCCGATTAATGTAACGGCAAAGGCAGCCTATACGATAGTTCCCCCTTACGACGTTCCGAACGAGCAGATAGACGTAGACCTCCTATAAAAGTTTATTAGGTTATAGGATAAGAGTAAGAATTATACGGGAGAGCCCTATAATATTCTTAATAATAAAGTCCGTATCTTTACGAACGTTTATTATATAGTTAAGGCCCGGCCCGGCTATTTCTATACCCTCTTTCCCCGGATCCTTACCGGCCGAGCCTAGGACTACTATATCTAACATATAGAGTAAGATAGCACATTTAGGCAGGCCTACGACCTACTTAAGGCTTACTTCGATACCGAAGTAAACTATTAGCACTATTAGGTAGATTAAAGCGCTATAACTTTTAAAAAGCTGCGAGTTAAGCATCTAAATAAGACCTAATAGGAAGTCCTATAGACCTTTTTTAATAAGCTATAACGATGTTAACGCGCCCTAGGATTTAAGTTCGCTAGAGACCTCCCCCTTCGTACTATATTGCTTAACGCGTGCCGAAACGTCCTAGAATTTAGCTATACGCTGTATAACCCCCCTAAGACTATGGAAAAGCTATTCTCTACGCTGCGTTCCTCCCTAAAGACCTATCTATTAATGTAGGCCGAGAATAATACGTCCGGCACGTTTATGCAATATCGTAACGAGGTGATAAATATAAATAATAAATACAATTTATTAGGCGTGTTTTACACCGACCGTAGATATACTAATAACCGCGGTAACGGCCGTAGGTTTAGTAGGAGCAGCGGGGTTAGCTCGTTAGTCTTAATGAAGCGTTTAGGACGAGGCTACCGTAGCCCTTATAGCGGCGGTAGGAGCTTTAGCAACCGCTAATAGTCGAGGAAATGCTTCGTTTATTAGAAGGAAGGCTGCTAGTCGATAAAGCATACTCTAGAGGAACGAGCTAAGTCTAAGGCTTAATACTACGCGCAATGCCTTCTAACCGGCAACCCTAGCATAGGATTTAAGGCCTATCTTACGGAATATAAAGGTAATAAGACTCCTTAGGCCGCTATGAAATAGCGTAACGATAAGGCTAGTAACGACGAAGAACTAACTAAGTAGTAAGCCTAGTAAATCCTATATTAGTAGTCTTTTAACTATTTGATTATAGGCGAAGACGCATAAGGGATAGACTAGTTAAGCGTCCCCGCTACGTAATTCGTCTTCGACCGTTACTTAAAGGACCGTTTTTACGGCATCCTCGTAGACACTAGAGCAGCTATAGTCTCTATAGTAGGTTAGGACTAGTATCTCGCCCTATACCGGGAAGACCCCTCTATCGTGTTCGACGAGTCTACCGCCGGCTAGGCATATATTAAATTCGGCAGCGGCGAGGACGTACGTTCCCTTAGCTCTATTGCCCTTAAGATCCCTATTAGCCGAATTACGTTCTATGTGTTAGGAACGACGACCCCCTTCCTCCTCTGCCTAGCTAATATAGATCGCTTAAGCGTATACTTTAATAATACCACTAATATAATTATCGGTCTAAGTATTAGCATCTCTATTGTTCGTAAATAGGGTTATCTATAGTTCTTCTTTAGTAAGGAAGAGAACGTAGTCGCTTTCTTAACTAAAGCCGAGATACGTATGCTTTACCGCCGATTTAGCTACCCGGCCGTTAATAGACTTTACTATCTATTAAAGTAAGTAAGGCATAATAATATCTTAGTAGAAACACTTGAGGATATCTTAAAATTCTGCTATTACTATTAGCTCTACGCGCCGGCACCCCGGAGGTTTAGGTTTATATTAAAGGATAACTAAGAATTTAATTTCGAGGTCGTCGTCGATATAATATACCTAAAGATCGGCAGTAGCACCCGCCTAGTGCTATACGCGGTCGATATAGCGACCTCTTTCTAAAGAGCGCGATTCCTCCCGTCTATATCGGCTAAGGATATATAGGAGATACTTAAGGCACTATAGATCGATATATACCTCGGCCCCTTTAACTTTATCCGGCATAACGTAGGCATTAACTTCGCCTTAACTAAGTTTCGCAATAAAGCTCGTATTATAGGTATTATATATACCTAGATCCCTATTAAGGTATATTAGTCTATAGGTAAGGTTAAAAGGTATTACGGCCCGCTCCGTCGTGCGTTTAAAATAATATACGCTAAGATCGGTAGGATAACGGCCTTTAAATCCGTCCTATAAATAGCTATTAAAGCCGTAAATAATATAGTAGGACTAAACGGCCTCGTCCTTACGCTCTTTGTCTTTAGAGCGTACCTACGGATAACTTAAGACTCCCCTCCTTCGGCAACTACGGTATAAAGAGCCGCGACTATCTAAAAGGCTATAAAAGCCTTACGGTAGCTCTCCGCCGCGCGATAAGTTAAGGATAGCCTATAAGCTCGAAACGGCCTTTTAACCCTTAATACTCTATTACTGCCGCTATAGGGTAAAGTCCGCGTTTAGAAAGAGAAGCGAGGATAGTAAGGTCTATATAAGATTGCCTCTATTAACGGCTACGACGTTACTATCGAGACCGTTAACGGCCCTATAGTCTTCTGTTCTGCCCTTATATAGCTATACTACTATAGTAAGGACGATACCTTAGATCCCCCTGCCCTTAATAATATAGACACCCTCTCCGAGGTCGACTCCTCTGCTTTAGACGAAATTCCCGAGCTAGATCCGTCCCCCTCTCCGGTGCGGGCACTGCCGGCTCCTCCGTAGCCCCGTAAACGCGGACGTCCCCCGGGCTTAAGGAATAAGCTAAAGACCGTGACCTTCTATAATTAATTCCTAGTTAAGAAGGAAGAAGATATACTACGACTTTCGACTAAGCTACGCAATAACGGCGTTATTACTATACCTAGCGCCCCTTTTAAAGAATCCGACTAACGAGAGATTAACAATCTCGTGGCCTATAGAGTCTTTAGCTTCGAATAGTACGACGAATCTATTTATAGATAATACCGTCTATTTTAATCCCGAATAGTCCGGGAGGTTTAAGGTCGCGACGTTAACCCTACGAAAAGTCCCGTCTAGTAATCTAAGGCTATAGCGATATAGAGAAAAGCTCGCTTTTAACCTATTCCCTTATTATTCAACGTGTTAGCTAGCGCTTAATCCTAGCCCTTGCCCCCGCCTTACTTCGCCGAGGCATAAGCTTATCTCTACGCGATGCTATATAAGCCTATCCCTAAGCTTAAATAGAGCTTAATCGTATAGTGTTAGCAGCTCTTCCGATAGAGCTTTAAGGCAAGTACTTAGAGGGCATAATTATAAGAGTTATTAGACCGTTATACGGTCTTATAGAAGCCGGTATATATTAATAGAAAACCTACTATAAGCACTATATTAAGAGCCTTAATATAGCTTCCTCTACTTATAACTCGTGCCTTCTAATTACGAATTAAGGACCCGACGACTTTAGCCTCGTCGGCATATAGACCGATAATACCCTAATGCTCGGTTTAGATACTTTTTCGGCCTAAGAAGAAAAAGAGCTCGAGATAGCTTAATTTCGCGCTAAACCGAAGGCTTAAATAACCCTAAGGAATGCGATAGACTTTCATAGAGTAAAACTAACGCTCTACGACGACGTTCGACTCCTATAGTAGAAGGGATAGGCCTTAAGGATCGAGGTGGTTAACTTACGGGCTTATGATAAAGCCTAGTAGTACCTCGAGCAACGCGCTTATGCTACGTACGTCGCCTCTATCTATTAGCCCGAGGCCTTATTCGATATCTCCGTAGCAGCCTAGGTCTAAGCCCCCGAAGAGAAGGATTATAACATCCTTAATAAGCGCCTCTAGTAGTAGATCGACTATTAATAACGTAGACTTACGTACCGATTAATTAACATCGAGATAGCTAAACTTATAGTATTTACGGATAGCTTATTCGTAAATAACCGAGACCTTTCGTCTTAGTTAGGCTTTATTATTACGCTCGTTAATAAGACCGAGCGTACGGATACGTACTTCCGGATTAATAGTAATATTATCTATTAGAGCTCGACGAAGTATAAGCGAGTAACCTATAGCGTTTTTGCGAGCGAGATCTACGGTATAGTTCACGGTATAGACCTTAGCATCTCCTTTATTACGACCCTCCGTATAGTTACGGAACGGCTTTAGCTCTTACTAATCCCTTTTATTATATATACTAACTTATACTCCCTCTACGAATGCCTCGTTAAGCTCGGCACTACGAAGGAGAAACGTCTAATAATCGATATTATAGCGTTGCGTTAGTCGTATAAGCGACGGGAGATTAAGGAGATTAGGTACATCTACGGGGAAGATAACCTCGCCGACGCTATAACAAAGGCATCGCTAAATAAGGCCCTTAAACGCCTTATTAGTACAAATAGCCTCTCGATTAGAATAGAAGCCTTTATCCTTCACCTATAGTTACTAACGGTTTCCCTACGATATTCCCTTTATTCTGCCCCCTTTTCATTTGTATTTATTAAATATATTTATTAGGTCTTCTACCTAATATATCGTTCTTTCTATCCCCCTTTGTTTAGATTATAGACTTACTGTTTAGCAACTATAAAGAAAAGTTGCTAGTGTAGGAATAAGGGATATCCGTTCTTTAGGCACGATTGCAATTTACGTGATTAAATAGATTACGTGCGGGCAACGCCTATATAGATACGTTATTAACTATACGATGCATCGATCGTATGCATTAGGGACCCCGGTGATAGCGTTACTAACTCGGCCGCCCTTACGATAATTGAGTTATTAACTTAATCGCCCTTATAGGCATAGCCCCGACGTCGTAAGCAAGGGCTCGCAAAGGTCCGGCTTCGGGCCCTATCAATGTATGCGTTTATAGCCTATATAAAGGGGCTGTTCGTCGCCCCTTAGTTAATAGACATATAGACTAATCCAGCTAGTTTACAACCCCTTTGTTTGTTTAACTAACTAATAATAGTAAACCTATATATAAACTCTTTAGTTTATTTTATCGCATTTTTGCTATTTATAATAAAAGGGTTTAAAAAAGATATTAAGTTTTACCTCGATTTAAAAAAACTATTTACTATTTTATTTTATTTAGAGCTAAATTCTATATAAAGAAATAAAATAATAATAACATCTTACTATATATAGTATTAGGTATAGCATACAAACTATATTCAAGCTTGTACTAATAATACTCGAAAAAGAAAAATTAATTTAGTTAAGAGATAAGTACCTATCGGTCACGCTGACTTTTAACTCGTCGTTTTTAAAGTTAGGCTACTATAGCAATTAAGGGCCTAATCCACAACGCCTCGACTAAGTCGAGGCGGACGCACGTAGAGACATAGCCCTTATATGTTTTGCGGGCCGGGTCCTCTTATACCGTCGTATACCCTTGTCGGCGAATTTCCTTACCGCCTGCCGAGTGTTTCACGCATCTTAAGGTTATCGCAACTGCTTCGCTAGCGGAAGGCGTCGGCAGCAGTAGCAAGCAGCGCCGGCAGCCTGCCGGGTGTTTCACGCATTTTAAGGTTATCGCAACTGCTTCGCTAGCGGAAGGCGTTGGCAGGAGTAGCGGCGTCGGTAGCAGTAGCAGCGCCGGTAGTAGTAGTAGCGCCGGCAGTAGCGAAGACGTGTGTAAAGTGCACGAACTGCATTCGCTAGCCGCCCTGACTTATTCGAGGCGGCTAGCGGTAGAAAATTGCGTTTTGCTTAGCGTCTTTCCCTAATACGGGCATTTACGCGACTATATACGACCCCTACTAGCTCGGTATATAAAGAGTAAGGGTAGATATATAAATATAGAAGGAGGAGCTATAATTCTTTTATTTATACTAAAAACATATGCTAATCGGGGTTCTAATACCTATCTATTATATATATATATCCGCCTCGACTTAGTCGAGGCGTTATAGATTAGGCCCTAAGAGAGCCGCGTAAATCGTACGAAGAATACTATTATACTATACCGTAATCCACACGCAGCCGCACGCAGTAGAGAGCACGTAGAGGGCACGCAGTAGGGCACGTAGTAGAAGGCACGCAGCCGGGCACGCGGTAGAGAGCTAGGCACGTAGTAAAGAGCACGTAGTAGAGGGCACGCAGTAGGGCACGCAGTAGAGAGCTAGGCATATACGTTATTTTAGCTCTTTACGCACGTGTGTTATTAAATTAAATTAAGGCTAGGCACGATTTACGCGGCCCTCTTAATTGCTATATACCTCTACCTAATTTTAGTTGCGGGACTTAAGCACGTGGGTAAGGATCCCGCTGTAGGCGCATTAGTCAGCATCGCACAGGGTTTTCCCTAAAAACCCTACGCGCCTACAACCTCTAGATAATTAATTAACACATAGAATATAACCTTAACGTAGCTTCCTTACAACTACGCAACGCGAAGCCACGAGGTCTTTATGCAGCTATTCTAAGGACTAAAAGCCTTAAAAATACGTATTTTTAAAGAGTCACCCTTAGCTCTTTAGAAATCGGAAAATCGGATTCCTACTAACCTATAACAAACGCAACGCAACGTAACGCAACGACTCTACCGCGAATACTACTTAACGCACCGACTAAGATATTAGGCCTCGTAGGCTCTTTCCCTTAAGGCTCGGATAACGAGTCTTCTTTAGCGGGCCCTAGCGGCACCGCTGCTACACCCGGCAAGGGCAAGTCCGTTGCTAGCCTTAGCAACTAGGCCGAATACTACTTCTAGAGGCAGGACGCTAACCACAATAAGCTTCGTAGCGAGCTTCGCCGCATTAGCAACTAGATGACATAGCTAATAGCTATAATAGCTGCTGGTATAGGCTCCCCGGCTACGAAGCCTACGCCGTCTTCTGCCTCTGCCCTAGCCGGTTAGTCTTCGGCTGCCCTAGCCGGCAACTCTGCCCTTATGCCTATTGCCGCCACGTCTATCCCCTTGCCCTCGTCGCCGCCGACTTCTTCGTCGCCGCCGACTTTATCGCCGTAGCCGACTTCGGGCCTAGCTGCCCTAACTAGCGAGGAGCGTTTTAAACGCTCTAACCAGTAGGCCTAGCAGCAGCAGCGAGCCTAGTCGCAGTAGCGAGCCTAGTAGGAGCAGTAAGCTTAGCAGCCGGCATAGCAACCGCAATAGCAACCGGCTTAGCAGCCGTAGCAGCTGCCCGCGACTATAATCCGCTTCCCGTACGTTAAGGAAAGCACTAGCGACCCGTACGCCTTTTACGAACAAGGCTATCGCTAGCGCCTTAATTTCGACTGCCCGGCTTATATCCCTTACGACGCCTCGTATAATTAGGCTATACGGACTCTCGTTAAGTCCGTATAGCCGCGAGCGAAAGCATACGATAAGGTCGACTATACGGTTGTAAATAACCGGAATAAAGTCGTATTATAGGCGGAGTAGAAGCTATACTAAGCAGACTATACCGTGCTATAAAAATTACAGTAAATTCAGTCTACCTTTATAATCGCGTAGATCCTATACTCCCTTTAGCCGGCTTATATAGTTAATAAGCTATTAAGCGACTTTAGGCACGTTGCCTATTGGCTTAATACGCGCTACCTTAACTAGATGCTCTTGCTTAAGGGCATCTTTACCGTGCTTCGCGACTATAGTATTCTCGACGCCCCGCTCGCCCTTTTTGCGTAGCTCGCCTTAATTAAGGACGAAGCTATCGTTAACTTCGCCTAGCGGATCCGGGATATATTCTTTAACCTCCCGGACGTTAAGAAAACGAGCCCCGCCGTACGGAACATTACGATCTAGCACGTCCGTAATAACTTACCGCGAATTTAGTCTTAGCTACGTCGAGATATCTCGTCCCTCTACGGCACCGCTTTAATATAGCGTTTAGTCTTACTAATAGGCGAGCAATCTCGCTAGCCGGTTAAGGATATCTACGGCAAGCCCTTAACGACGATTTATACGTAAGAGGCCTTACTATACTAGACTTAGCGTATTAACGAGGCTACTAGCGGTAAGCCGGCCTAGCTCGAGATAATTAGGCCTAGCATTGCGTAGTTATCCGCCTTATTACTTACGCCGCCCTCGTTACTCTCTTTAGCACCGCTCTTCTCGTCGCTCTCGCCCGGCATTATAGTCTACCCGGCCGAACATAGCGCTATTACCCTGTCTAAGACCTCCGCAGCCGAAGCCTAGCGCAACGCTTACTTTAAGTGCGGTAAAGCAGGCTATTAGGCTAGGAGCTATAAGCTCGCCTTATCCCCGCCGCCTAAAGACATTAAGATTACGGGCAAGCTATATAAAATAGCGAGAACCCTCGGCAACCGCTAGCGGTATCGGGCTAATATAAGGAAAGGGGAGGGCTGCTTTATAATAAGCGACCGTAGAAGCTATCGTAGTAATAGTAATACTAGCTAGCTATAGGTCTACTATAAGGGCTTTATTACTAATACGGATAAGGAGGATAACCCTTAAACGCAGGCCTTTATCGCCGCTATATATAAGGAAATCGATAGCGGCTGTTATAGCTAAGCCGCCGTTAGGAATATAGTGTTTATTTCTATTGCTTAGTGTGTTTCTATTGCTTATTTTATTGCTTATTTCGTATCTCTTCTTTTAATACGTTATTTCCTATTTAGGTTGCGTTAATTGCCTTATAAGCAGCGGACTGCTTATTTAAGTAAAGGGCATCTAAGGATCCCGCTATAAGCGTATTAGTTAGCATCGCACAAGGTTTTTCCCTAAAAACCCTACGCGCCTATAACCTCTAGATAATTAATTAACACATAGAATATAACCTTAACGTAGCTTCCTTACAACTATACAACGCGAAGCTATAAGGTCTTTATGCAGCTATTCCGAGGACTAAAAGCCTTATAGGGTCGCGTAGAAAAAACGGGGCTTAGAGGTATTTATTATATAAATAGCAATTTAATATCGTGTAAATAGCAATAAGTATTACTATTTAGCCTAGTATAAATCTCTATTTAGCCTAGTAATATTTTTTTTTCGTACTTACGTATACCTCTAAAAACACCTAACCCCGTACGCCTAGCCGTGCCTATATAAATACAGTGCGTATATATAGTAAGCCGGGGACCGATTCTTTCTTTAATTCTTTACGTATAAATACGAATAGTACCCGGCTCTTTATTACGTGCCCGGCTCCCGGCTGTATGCCCTCTACTATATGCCACCTACTACGTATACGGCTTCTTAATGTATGCTTTATGCCCGGCTGCGTGCCCTCTACTACATGCTCTACTACGTGCCCTTTACTACGTGCCTTCTACTATATGCGCGGCTCCTTAATATATACGTCGTGCCCTACTGCATGCTCTACTACGTATGCCCTACTACGTGCCCTCTACTACGTGCCCTCTACTACGTGCCCTTTGCTATATACGCGGCTCCTTTATATATACGTCGTGCCCTACTGCGTGCCCTACTGCGTGCCCTACTGCGTGCTCTACTACGTGCTCTACTATATGCCCTCTACTATATATACGGCTCCTTAATATATGCTTCGTGCCCGGCTCCCGGCTGCGTGCTTGCTGTATGCCTTCTGCTATATATACGGCTCCTTAATATATGCTTTATGCCCGGCTCCCGGCTGCGTGCCCTACTACGTGCCCTCTACTGCGTGCTCTACTACGTGCTCTACTACGTGCTTTACTACGTGCCTTATTAGAGCCTCGTTAGCTAGAGCGATGCGATGCGGCGAGATACGACTTAACGATACGATGCGATTTTACGATGCGAAGAATTAGTCTACAGCCTGCTAGGTATACGCACTATAATTAAGTAGGCGCGGCTAGTCTTAGGGGGTATTAGTGTTTTTAGTATGCGCAAAGTGTTACTAGGCTAAATAGAGATTTAAACTAGGCCAAATAGTAATACTTATAGCAATACTTATAAATATAGTGTTATAGCAATTTTAGGAATTTAGGTTTTAAGGGTTTAGCTAACCTTACGGACCTTAGCTAATATAAGGCTTTTAGTCCTTAGAATAGCTATATAGAGACCTTGTAGCTTTACGTTGCGTAGTTATAAGGAAGCTACGTTAATGTTATATTCTATGTGTTAATTAATTATCTAGAGGTTATAGGCGCGTAGGGTTTTTAGGGAAAACCCTATGCGATGCTAATTAATACGCCTATAGCGGGATCCTTAAATGCCCTTTGCTTAAATAAGCAGTCCGCTGCTTATAAGGCAATTAACGCAACCTAAATAGGAAATAACGTATTAAAAGAAGAGATACGAAATAAGCAATAAAATTAGTAATAAAGCAAGCAATAAATAAGCAATAGAAACAAATAATAGAAATAAACACTATATTCCTAACGGCGGCCTAGCTATAACGGCCGCTATCGATTTCCTCGTATATAGCGGCGATAAGGGCCTGCGTTTAAGGGTTATCCTCCTTATCCGCATCGGTAATAAAGCCCTTATAGTAGACCCGTAGCTAGCTAGCGTTACTATAATAGCTCCTACGGTCGCTAGACGTAAAACAGCCCCTTTTGCCGCTGCTATAGTCGCGTGCTATAAAGCAGCCTTCCCCTTTCCTTATATTAGCCCGATCCCGCTAGCGGTTGCTAAGGGTTCTCGCTATTTTATATAGCTTGCCCGTAATCTTAATGTCTTCGGGCGGCGGGGATAAGGCGAGCTTATAGCTCCTAGCCTAATAGCCTGCTTTACCGTACTTAAAGCAAGCGTTACGCTAGGCTTCGGCTATAGTCTTAGACGGGGTAATAGTATCGTCGTTAGCTAAAGGGTAGACTATATTACCGTACGAGAGTAACGAGGGCGGCGTAAAAAGAGACGAGGGAGGCGTAGATAGGGATAAGGCCGATAGCTAAGTAGGGCTAGGCCTAATTATTTTAAACTAAGCCGGCTTACCGCTAGTAGCCTTATTAATGCGCTAAGTCTAGTATAGCGAGGCCTCTTACGTATAAATCGTCGTTAAGGGCTTACTATAGATATTCTTAACCGGCTAGCGAGACTATTCGCCCGCTAGTAGGACTAAACGCTAGATTAAGCCGGTGCTATAAAAAGTCGCGATGTCTCGACGTAGCTAAGACTAAATTCGCGGTAGGTTATTGCGTATATGCTAGATCGTGAGATTCCGCACGCTAGGGCTCGTTTTCTCGACGTCCGGGAGGTTAAGAAACGCGTCCCGGATACGCTAGGCGAAATTAACGATAGCTTCGTCCTTAACCGGGGCGAGCTACGTAAAGAGGGCGAGCGGGGCGTCGAGAATACCATAGTCGTAAAGCATGGTAAAGATACCCTCTAGTAGGAGCATTTAGTCGGGGTAGCGCGTGTTAAGCTAATAAGCAATGTGCCTGAAATCGCTTAATAGCTCGTTGACTATACGAGCCGGCTAAAGAGAGTATAGGATCTACGTGATTATAAAGGCAGACTATATTTGCTATAAGTTCTATAGTATAGCGTAGTCCGCCCGATAAAGCTTCTACTCCGGCTTAAGCACGACCTTATTCCGGTTGTTTATAACTGCCTTATCGATTTCGTTAGCCGCTTTAGCTCGCGGCTATACGGACTTAATAAGAGCCCGTATAGCCGGATCGTATGAGGCGTCGTAGGGAACCTAGGCCGGACAATCGAAGTTAAGGCGTTAGCGATAGCCTCGCTTGTGGAAGGCGTATGGGTCGCCGGTGCCTTCCTCGACGTACGGGAAGTGGATTATAGCAGTAGGAGGCTGCTAAGCCGGTTGCTGCTGCGGCTGTTGTGTCGGCTGCTAGGCTCGCTGCTGCTGCTGCTGGGCTCGCTGCTGCTGGTTGGAGCGTGTAAAACGCTCCTCACTGGTTAGGGCAGCTAGGCCCGAAGTTGGCTGCAATACAGTCGGCGGCGACGAGGGCAAGGGGACAGACGTGGCAGCAACAGGCATAAGGGCAGAATTGCCGGCTGGGGCAGAAGAAGCAGACTGGCCGGCTGAGGGAGAGGCAGAAGGGGGCGGCGGCTGCCGAGCAGCGAGTATATCCAGGATGCGGTCAATGTCTTTGCGCTGAGCTAGAAGCTCATTGCGAATAGCGACGTTGACCTCGGCCTGCCTCTAGAAGTGGTATTCAGCCTAGTTGCCGAGGCTGGCAACAGACTTGCCTTTGTCGGGTCCCTAGGCCCGGCTGGGGCCCGCCAAGGAAGCCTCTGCCTCGTCGTCTGAGCTTGAAGAGGACATCTTAGTCGGTGCGTGGGTGGCGTTCGTGGTGGAGTTATTGCGTTGCGTTGCGTTCGTTGTGGGGAGTGCGTTGCGCGCTTGGTTAGGTGGGAATCCGATTTCTGAAGAGCTGAGGGTGACTCTTCAAAAATACGTATTTTTAAGGCTTTCAGTCCTCGGAATAGCTGCATAGAGACCTCGTGGCTTCGCGTTGCGTGGTTGCAAGGAAGCTACGTTGAGGTTATATTCTGTGTGTTGATTGATTATCTAGAGGTTGTGGGCGCGCAGGGTTTTTAGGGAAAACCCTGTGCGATGCTGACTAATGCGCCCACAGCGGGATCCTCAAATGTGCGACCGTATACTCGTTACGCACTAAAGCCGTCATGCATTCCTGCGTGCAACAGTTTTCCTTCGTTGCACCGTACGCACTAAAGCTGTCATGCATTCCTGCGTGCAACACCTCCCTTTAACACAGGGTTTTAGCAACAGCGGCCTCAAATGGATGCCACCGCAACCGCCAGCAGGATGGATCTCGGAGATGCCAAAGACAAAGATGCCGCCCCGTCTGGCCTCGCCTGTTCCGCCCCGGGTTTGCCAACGAGCTCTCACAGTGCTCACGCTCCCCAGCGGACGCCTTCGACATCCAGCATAAGCAAGATGGCTCATCGCCAGAGCTTCGCCGAGAACCTGCGCAACGTCCCCCCCTCTCCACGGCATCGCCACCCCTCTCTGACCCAAGCCGCGATCCAGGATCTCCTCAACCATCCTCCGTCAGGTAACAGACATATGAATGCCAAGTTTGTGGGTCGAGAGTGGCGCGATATCTCCATCGGGGAGATGGTCTCGCCGGACGACGTTTGGTGGGTTGAGATGGATAGTAGCGTGGAGGAGGCTACTATGGTAAGGGGCAAATCAAGTCGTTCATGCCGCGAAATGCCGGAGTCTTGTACTGACGTGCCGCTACACGTCCGCAGACACTGCTCAAGAGCAACACCAACGTCGTATTGATTCGAGAAAACGCGACGGCACCCAATGCCGTTTCTACATTCGACTACAGCGACCTCAACGCGTACCTTCTAGTCGTCGTCGGATTGTCTAGACCGGACGGCGATCAACTCGAACTATATAACAGCATCATGGCAAAAGCCCAGCAGGGGACACCGATTTCGGCTCGACAAATTCAGCCGCTCTGCCGGCAAGAGCCTCTCATCAATGTCACTGCGACTGGGAACCTGTCGCAGGCCATAGAGATTTTGGGCAGTGGCATTCACCGGTTGATGGTCACCAGCCCCTCAGGGTGCGTCATAGGTGTTCTAAGCCAGCTGCGACTGGTCGACTTCTTCTGGAACGAGGGTATCAATTTTCCCGCCGTCGATCGACTATATCCGGCCCCTTTGCGTGACTTGGGGGTCGGAGCCCAGCAAATCATATCTGTCAAGTAGGCCCGCTTGCCGCGCAGACCGACAACCAGCTGTGAAGGCCGAGTGTGCTGACGAGGCCTCTAGCTCCGACGCTCCGCTTTCGGATGCCCTAAGACTCATGAACGACGAGGGCCTGACGAGCCTCGCAGTGGTAGACAACGGCCAAAATGTAGTTGGAAACATTTCATCCAAGGATGTTCGGCATTTGACCACGGCTTCGCGGGCCCCATTGCTCAACGGGTCGTGCATGCATTTCATTTCCGTCATATTGAATGAGAGAGGCGTGGAGATGGGTCAAGATGCCTTTCCCGTCTTCTACGTCAGCCCTTACTCGACCCTCGCTCATACCGTGGCCAAGCTCGTCGCGACGAGATCACACCGCATGTGGATTGTGGAGTCGGCATCCCCGTCGCCGTCAGCCCCGGCGACACCTCTAATAGGACCGCAGAGCTACGTGATGGGCGCGCCGCCTGCGACGGCGGCGCCTCTGTCCCCGGGCCCGACATTGACAGTCTCGGCGTCTGCTCTAGCGGGTACCCGTCTATCGGGCAAGCTGAGCGGCGTAATCTCCCTGACGGATATTCTCAACATCTTTGCGAAATTCACAGGACTCCACCCCACAGATCCTGGGGAGCAACGGGCCCGACGACGGAGGAGCTCTAGCAGCTCGGTGCGCCCGAGTCTGGATTATTCGCGAGCGAGTTTCGATTTCCGCCGGTAAAGGCCACGTAGAGCATTCGCCGTGCTTATTATCCAATTTGGCTTGTTAATTACGTCCCGTTCGCTCCTGAGGATCCCATTGGGTGGGCGCATTAGTCAGCGCCCCGCTGCAGGGTTTTCCCTAAAGCCCTGCGCGCCTATAACTCTAGATAATCAATCAACCACACACAGAACATAGTCTCACGAAGCTTCCCAGCCGGAAGCCTAGAGACTCTCTATTGTGCTTAATCCGACTATTAAAAGACCTTAAAAATACGTATTTTTGAATCGGACTAAACTATATACCCTAGCGTTTCGCGTTATACTACACATTTTCTTACGTTATATAACCTATTGTATTACCTTAAGCCTACTTTCTACCCTATTTTCTTCCGCCCGACGCCCGACGTTGCATAGTATATTAAGAGTCCTAAAGCCGGGAGCGTTCCCGCCGAATTCGCCGTCTAAAGACGAACTAGGCGTAGACCGAGGCTCTCGCTAAGGCTCTATAGCAAGCTCTACCGCCGGCTTAAAGCCGGGCAAGACTAGTTCTATTGCTAGCCTCGGGAAATAGGTTAATTAGAAAATAGCCTAATAAAATAAAGTTTTCGATACTTATCTTAACGACCTACGTTGTGAGAAGACAGACTAGAGGTACGTTTAGGAAGGTAGGACCGATAGTTAAAAGTACGAATAATCCTTTATTATAATACGGTTGCCCTCTTATAGTAAGACTAAAGCTTGCCCCTCTTCTAAGATATATTAGGGCCTTAGGGATAATACCCTTAGGCCTTAAGAGGGGTTATCGGGGACTATTTAGCGACTAATGCCTAAATAATCCCCGAGCTAAAATGCATTATCTATCGTATATATATCCCTGCCTCCTAACTCTATAGTTGCGCGGGTAGCTGCGTTATAATTATCCCCCCCTTTTAGGGCGGACGTCTTAGACGCTAGGATAGCTTAAGGTATAAAGAAAGTCGTAATAGCAAATAGGATTAAAATAGGATTAAACGTAGTATAAAAATCAAAGACGATAGTTATTATTATATATATTATAATAATTATGATATTAGTTACGCGTTATAATAATTACTACGCAATAGGTAGCTAGTCGCCTACGTATAGTTAGCGAACTATAATATAGTGCTACTCTTTATATATAAAGTTTTTTCTTCTCTTCTTTTATTATATAACTATACTAAGATATCTTATAGAGAAGCATATTCGGAATTAGACGAGTATATTCCGAATTAGTCTAACGCTATAGGTCCTAAGCGAACGGTAAGCGCAACGGTAGAGACGCCCTAAAAGCGAGGAAAATAGATAGATTAAATTTAGCCGATAGGTCCTTTAGTTATAGCTTAAGTCTTAGAGTTATCGGCGAATAGAGTATTAATTAAGGACGCCGTAGCGATAGTAAAGGAAGAGATAAAGCTAAAGAAGAAGCATAGAGAGAGGACTCCTACCGGAGAGAAAATAATACTATTAGAACGACTCTTTATAGAGAAGAATATCCCGAATGTATTAAAGCAATCGATATTATCATTGAAAAGAGAAGCCGACAATCTACTATTATTGCATCTACCTATAAGGGCCCGCACCCGTAGGCGCGAGGAGTAGTTAATAAGTATACTTAAGGTTACGAAAAAGGGCACTAATTGATAAGAGAAAAAGGTCTAATATTGCGATATATAGTCGTAGGCTAGCTGTCTTATAAGGCACCTTAAATAGGTGCGCAAGCGGACACGTGACCTACACTAGTATAGAGCTATATCTTATACCTCCTTATAGGCACGCTCCGATGCGATATAGCCCCTAGCGTTAAGAGATTAAATTAACGCTAAAGAAGAAGCTATCGTAAGCGCCTATTAAAGTGCAAACGTGCCCTTTTCCTTAGTGTTCTAGTCTTCCTTAGTCCTTTATTCCTTCTAGTATTCGCCCCCGTATCTCCTTTAACTTTAATAGCGCCCTAAAGCGCTTGAATTTCGCTCGTGGCAGCGCCTTCGTTAGGCCATCGGCGGGCATGTCGGCAGTAGGCATATATTCAACCACGAAGCGGCCCTTCTTAAACTCCTACTTTAACTAGATGCTTTATATATCTACGTAGCGTAGCTTTATTAAGATACGGCCATCCTCTACCACTATTCTAATAGTCTAGAGGTTATCGCAGTATATTCTTAATAGCCTAAGCTCGATAGAGATATCCCTTATAAGCTTTAAGAAGGCGAACGCCTCCTTTATAGCCCGTTCTAGCCTAAGCAACTCTGCCTCTATCGTCGAGGTTGTTACTATATCTTATAGGCTCGCTTTCTATACGACTAGGCCGCCGTAGAGCATTATAATATAGCCTTATAAAGAGCGGCGGGTCTTTAGGTCGTTTGCGAAAGAAGCGTTAGTTGCAATAATAAGAGCTTCCCCTTTAAGGCCGTCGTATTTAATCGTAAGGAACCTCGTTGTATAGAGGTAGCGGATGCAATCGTTAGCTAGCTCCTTCTACTACGGCGAGGGGTTCGTAAGGAACCTCGAGAGCTATAAGGCTATAAGGGCTATATCCGGCCTTATAGTAACTGCCGTATATATAATAGAGCCGATCCTCTCTTAAAAGTCCTTAATCTCTCGAAAGGTCGCTTATCCTAGGTTCTAAAGGAGCGGTAAGAGCGGTAAAGGGATTATCGGCGCTTTCCTAGTGTCGTTAAGGCCGAATTTACGTGCGATCTTCTCGATATAGGCATCTTAGCATAGAAAGATCTTCCGATTTAGTCGGTCTTAAATAACTTAGATCCTTAGATATTAACTAATGCTTCCTCGCGGACCTCGTACTTACCGTATAGAAAGTCGATAAGCTCGTCTACGGAATAGCCCTTTAAAGACAAGATAAGGATATCGTTAACGTATATAAGAACGAGGATCTTACCGTTTATAAATATATAAGGTTCCTCGTTAATGCGGTTTAGTCCTTAAGCTTTTAACGCCTATTAGAGCTCGTTATACTAAAGGAGAGGTAATTTGCGTAGGCTATAGAGAGCTTTATTAAGCTCGGCGATTATAGAGGAATTCTTACCTTCCTTTAGGAAACTAAGCTTAATATACCCTTTGAGAAGCTCTACGTAAATAGGCTCCCTTCCCTTATCTAAGCTAGTATTAAGAAATGCGTTAGCAATGTTAAGTTATCTAACGTCGAGATCTCGCTTCGCTACTACTGCGATAACGGTTCGAAAGGTCTTAATAGCGAGGGTTACGGCGTAAGTGTCTTCGCCTTAATCCCCTTAGAGGTCTCCGCGCACGTAAATGCGGGCTTTACACCGAATTAGGTATCTATCTACATCGAATTTATAGAGAAAGACCTATTTAAGGGGAATTAAGGTGCCTCTAGCGCGCTCTCTGCTTAGAACTCGCTAGGTGCCTCTTTTAAGGAGGTCTTAAAGCTCTTTTCTATATCCCTCTTTAAACTCCTTCCTATACGGGTGTTTATTAAGATCCTAGTATCGTCTTAGCAAGCGGACGAAGTCGTTACGATAGTTATAGTATAATGTTTGCTAAACAGCTTGTAATAGAACGGTTAGAAGACAGAAGACAGTCTAACCGGACTAAGTCTCTAATAGTTAAAGACTAATAGAGGGCGTTATTTATCCTTAAAAGCTGTAGGGGCGGAATAGTAAGCAGAGGAGCACTCGGGGTCACTTATACTAGACCGGCTGGCTAAGTCTAAGCAAGTAGGGGTAGTCGAGGCTGGAGCACTAAGGGCACTACTAGAAGAGGTATGGGTTACTTAGTAGGCAGTTGAACTAAAACTATGATAAAAGCTAAAGAAGAAAGGAAGGAAGGAGAGCCTAAGGAAGGGCGGACTAAAGTTCCTTTATATAGCTCTTCCCGTCTATCTAGACGGTCCCGGTACGTCTCTTTCCTTCTAGCACCTTCTGCTATATATCCCTTACACTGCCCTAAGCTAATACGGGTCCCCGGGGCTGCGTAAGGGCTATATAGGTCGGCTGACCTCGAAAAGGCTGCCTCCCGCGTCGTTCTAAAGCCCTTATAGACTAATCTAGGTCATATAGGTCCCTTTATGCACTACGTGCATAATGTTATGTAGGTAGGTTATACAACATAAGTCGTATGACCTCCTTATACAGAGGATCGGACGAATGATCGGTCCCGAAAGCCGGGAGGGCTATATTAGGCCTATAGCTCCCGGTGGTTTAAGTATCGGTCTATTATACAGGGCATCGAGCTAATTATCGGGTCTTATTAGGCAGGGGTGCTTAATAAGATCGTCGGCGTGACCGTAGCTGCGTGGTACGTCCCGTACCTAAGGAAGCTAAGTCCCGAGGGACTTAGGTTCGAAAAAGGGGTATGTCTTAGGCCGAAAAGGGGTGTGACCGGATAATAGGTAAGTCCGGGGCGAACATCTTTATGCTAAGTCATAAAGTACTAAGTACCAAAGTACTAAGTACCCCGGTACCCTCGTACTAAGTATTTCCGTACTTAAGTCCCTTAGTACTTAAGTCGTCCCGTACTTTAGAAAAAAGAAAGTAAACTAGGAACCTAGATTAGTAGTTCTATAACACAGCTGCTATAAACACTAAATTGAAAGTTATAAAGTCTCCCTTTAGATAGTAAGCCTCGGGAAGTAGAGTGCTAAAAATACTAAAAACACTAGAAATACTATTACTCTATTATCTTAGCCGTCTTATTCGAGAGCTTTATCGTATAGCTTCTATACTATAAAGCTCTTATTGCGTTCTTTAAGTCCGGCGAGTTCTCGATTGTATTAATAATATATCTTAAGGCGCTTTTATAGGCGCTTCTAAAGGCGCTATCGTAAGCGTCCCTAATTGCGCTTTAGAGGGCGCTTTTGTCCTTTTAGGCTCTATGCCTACGGATACGTTACCTTATTCTATTAAGGGTATACTTACGTCGTCTTAGGCGGTGCCCCGACCTAGTAAGACTCGCGATCCTTACTAGCCTTCCTTATCCTCGCTGTCGGGCGGCTGCGAAGCTTTAGCAGTCTTCCGGTCTAAAGTTAATAAGTATTGCTAGGGCTAGGGTTCCGGCAATTCCTCTAGCTCTTTAGGCGTAGGATATACGAAGAATAGTACGGCCTCGTAATCCTATATGCTTACCGGTGCCTCTAGACCCTATTGCCCCGTCGGGTTAAGCGTCTATAACGGTGTAAGATATGCTTTAGGAGGAGTAGGTATCGCTAATAGTAACTTCGCCGGTTTATTAGGTAATAATAGTATTATTAAAGAACTATCTATTTCTAAAGCCTTACCGGCGTCGTCCCTTTATACGATATCGAACTCTTTTACCGATATAGAAACAATAGGTTTAATTCCTAAGATATATTCGTTTAAGTCCTATAGGAAATCCTTAAGCAGAGCGTTTTAGTCGCGTTTAATAAGAAGATTAATTAATCTTACAATAGGCTTATATTCTTAGATAGGAAACTATACGTCCTTTATGCTTAGGTCGAAAAAACAGTTCTCGTTAAACGTTATATCTCGTGTAATAATTACTTTGCTAAGTTAAGGCACCTAGACACGGAATAGGTTGCTCGCTTAGTAACCTATAAGGTAGCTAATATACGCTCTTAGGTGTATTTTAAAAGCCTTCTTATTTAGGTTAGCCTTTAAGTTAATATAGAGAGGGTAGGCTCGGTAGCCGTAGGCGTAAAGACCGCTCTATAATAGGCGGAAGTCCTTCTCGCTATTAGCTATAACGCCTGACTTACTATACTAGCGAAGATGCCGGTTAAACTACCTATCGAGGGTCTCTTTCGGCGATTTCTACTAGTTATAGGCCTTAAGAAGGATATTATGTATTCTTACTAATGCCTAATATGCTTTAGGCTATAGGTTCTAAGGCAGCTTTCCTATAGCGTAGCGGAGTCTTTATTATGTGATTCCCCCGGGTCGTTCGGCTCCCCTTATAGGCTCTTTTATATAAGCTAGTAGAAGTTCGATCTCGATGCCTTCCCTTACTGCCTAGTCTTAAAATTTTAAAGCCACCTAGTTTAGAAGATTCACTAAGGACCTCTCGTTATCTATCTCAATCTTGCAAATCGCTACGCCTATATAGCGGCGGACTAGACCCTCGAAGTTCCTAATTAGGAACGGCGTGTCTATCTTACGGCTAATGCTCTATAAGAATATTATTCCGCTATATTCGTCGGTAATTAAAAGGATGTATTAATAGCCGTTATAGCCTCGCTCGAATTAGAAGATATCGAGGAAGATATGGAAAAAAGGCTGCGTTAAACGGCTAGCAGGCTCGCGGCGTAGGATTATTTAGTAGGCTTTTCCTTATGCGTAGCCTACGTATTTAACCGATGTTAGTCTATGAATTCGAACCCCTCGAGCTTAGTATATAAGTTGTTTTAGTACTTAAGGGCTTACGTGCCCTAATCGAAGGTGCTATAGTTCTATAGTATTAACCCTAGGCCGAAGTAGAACTCGGAATAATATAACGCGGCCCTTAGGGTACTGCGAAAACCCTTCTTATATTACGGCAAAAGTGTATTATTCTCCTTCGTTAGAAAAGGGCACCGTAAAATAAGAATCAACCGGCTTTAATTAAGCTACCGTTAGGCTATACTTTAGCTCTAGGTTTATTACTATATTATTGTCCTTAACCGAGCCGCACCGGACCGTATAGTCGGCTCCGTAAATCTATAAGCCTCCCTTTATAAGCCTCTCTACGCTAATAATATTCGTATAAAAGCCGGAGACGAAGGCGGTGTCTTTTAACACTAGATCCCTTATGTTTAGACCGTCCGGGCTATAAAGAAGGTTCTTAATAGTTCGGGTTCCTTAATATATAACCGTAAGGGCCGTATTACCTACTAGCATAACATTATCCTCTACGGCGGCGACGATATTACCCCTTAGAAGATTAAGTTTATTAACAATATGCGTATTAGCGCAGTTGTTAAATAAGGTTAAGTTATAGAGCGGGTATAGTCCCTGCCTATACGCACTAAAGGCCGCACCCGGGGCATCGTCGTTCTACGCGGAAAACTTAAGGTCGATAATTATATATGCCTATAATCCTTAAGCGGACTTGCCTTAGTTTAGCGCGCCGGGAGGTGCGTTCTAGCCCTTTATGCCCTTAATGGCTTCGACGGTTTGCTTCTAACGAGGCTGGTTCTTAGCCTCTTCGCACTTCTTGATTTAGGCTAGGTTCTCCTTAAGCTCGGGCTTATAGGAGATCCTATTAACTACCTTATAGAAAGCGGTGCAGTCTATCGGCTTCTATAGATAGCGAGCCTTCTTAATTCCGTAGGCGTAGTTAAAGCCCTAACGAGATGCTATCGTCGGCGTGTTAGAGGTTATAGCTAGTGATTAAGCTTATGTATTAAAAGCTCCTAAAGGCCGTAAAGGTTTCGCGTAGATTATAGCGCGATTGTAATAAGCCTAGTTAAATCAGCGACTTATAGCCTTAAGTGTTATATTAATTGTCCTAGCAATCTATTGCTTACGTAGCTTTCCTAGTATTTAACGACCCTATAGCTCGTCTATTGCTATAACCGTTTTAAGAAAGTCGACGATAGCCTATTCCCCGTTAATATTAGAGATCTTTATAGTCACCGCCTTAAGATACGTAAGCACTTACTAAAGGTATTAAGCTACGGGGCTTATCCTTTAATTAGTCTTTAAGGCATTGCGATAGTTAATATAGGCAAGGCCGACTTAAATAGAGTTAGTGACCCTAAGGAGATTACGTAGATAATTGACGATGCCTTAAAGGTCCGGGCTTTCCGGGAAGTACGCGATATAGGACTAGTCAACGGTCTTATAGACCTAAGTCGAAAGGTCAGCGATAGCTTGCTTATCCTAAAGGTACTTAGAGTAGTCTTCCTTATAGTTATAACCCTTAATCTTAAAGCTTTAGTATTAAGCTAGAGTAAGGCCTATAATAGGGTTCTTAAGGGTAAGGGTGTTTAGCCTTACAATCTCTTATTCCTTAGTTACTTTAGTCGGCGGAACTAGCTAAAGGACCTCTTTAGCGGCGATGCCTCTAGTATTAATATACTTTTAAACCTCTACGCCCTTCGCTATACGGCGGAAGGTCGAGAACTATATAGCCTAATGCTCTAACGTAGTTAGAGTTACCTTCGATTTAGTAGTATTAGTAGTATTAGTTATAATTAAATAGTTGTTAGTGTTTAAGTTAAAGTTAATAATATTCCTAAGTAGGAGAAAGCGGTTATTATATAATCCTTTATAAAGGGATCTAAGGACCTATTTGTAAGTGCTTATAGGTAAAGTATATACGACGGCTAGGATAACGAGGTATATAGCCGTGTAGTAATGCCTCCCTTAAACACCTATTAATAACGGTATTAATAGCTGTGTTATAAGTTACCTTTCTAGTTTAAGGCTCGATCGCGGCGTCGGTGTCGATGCCTTACTAAGCAACCGATTAAGGGCTTATATAGTCGATCGAGTGCCTTACACGCTTTCTTAAGAACCTTACACGCTTTCTAAGAGCTTTACACACTTTCTTAGCAATAACCCTCGGATAGATTATACTCCGAGTGTGCCCCGGCATAGGCCCTATATATAACGTATTAGCCTTAAAGCTACCCTACTAGGTATGTCCGTAGGGGCGATGCCGGGGGGGCTTAGGTCGTAATTCTAAGGCTTCGTAAAGCCGTTAAAATCTTTAAGGATAGGCTCCTTATAGGAAGATGCGTCGTTTGTTTAGATCGTCGTCTATGTTAGCAATTTGCGCTAGTTCGCATACCGGGCTTATAACTATTGCATCTACCTATAAGGGCCCGCACCTATAGGCGCGAGGAGTAGTTAATAAGTGCACTTAAGGTCACGAAAAGGGGCACTAATTAATAAGAGAAAAAGGTCTAATATTGCGATGTATAGTCGTAGGCTAGCTGTCTTATAAGGCACCTTAAATAGGTGCGTAAGCGGACACGTGACCTGCACTAGTATAGAGCTATATCTAACACCTCCTTATAGGCACGCTCCGATGCGATAACTATTTTATTAGTTATTTAAAGGACTATTTATAAGTATAAAGAAACCTATTATAGTAGAGTCTTAGGAAGATTAAGCGATTGCTAAGCGTATAACGCTAATGCTTGTAGAGTCCGAAATATTTTCGTCGTTTAGTAAAGACGATAGAGATAAGGAAATAAAGGTGAATGCTTAAGGGGACACCGCCGATATAAAGAATCTCTAGAAAGGGGTATCGCTAAAGAAAAGGGCTAAAAAGGCCGTGACTATAGAAAGTCGCCGCGCGAAAGGGTGCTAACTAACCGAGTTATACTGCATTAAGTGCTTAAATAGCAGTATATAAAGGTTCGGCGATTACGAGGATAATATTAAAATAGTTAAACTCTCTTATATTTAGAAAGACGCGCGATTAAGTAAGTGCATTTAGTATAACTAGCGTAATAACCTTTATAAATCGGTATGTTTCTTATTCCCCCTTAAGTCTAGATATAATCGCTAATAAAATTATAAGTGCTTATAATAATATCTAGGGATATAGCGGATTTATATAGCATTCGGACGAAAATTGCCGAGCTATAGATTACTTAAGAGGAAACCGAAAAAAAGAAGATCAATTTAATCTTCTATTAAGTTTATACGTTGTTTTTAGCTATAACAATAGCTTATAGGGAGGAATAAAGGGTATTAGGTGCTAAACGTTTATATATAAAACACCGTCTTAAATACCGGCAGGCGTCGTAAGAAAGACGCAAGGCTATTCGCTAGAATAAGGACGAAAAGCTCCGTCTAATAATCGGGGACGCGGGTTTTACCCTATAGCGGGTAGCCTAAGAATATATATACGACGACCTAAACGAAGTAATTAACGAGAGCGGCCGACGACGGCGGGGCAAATAGAGAAAACGTCTCTTAGTTATTACGGAGTTTACTAGCGAGATAGAAGCGAGAGACTTCTACCGTATAGATATCGAGGAATAAAGGCGAAGTAGCGGGAGAAACGCGGAAAAGGAATAGAAATGTTAAGGTAAGCTAAAAAGAAGTTATTTCGTAATGTATAATTTCCGCCGTTTCTTTAGTTATATCTTTAGGTATTCGTTAATAAGTTCTTAGGCATTCGCTATATCGTCTTAAGCAACCTACTCGTTGTATTTAGCTAGCTAACCTTCCTATTTTACTAAGTAGTAGGTAACGCCCTTCTTCTTCTTATAGTCCTTAATTTACTAAACCGACTATTCTACTTCGGCATCGTCGAGGTTAAGCATCGGCACTAATTCGCTAAGGTATTAGTTAATAGCCCTTTCTACCTACAGCTTAAGAAGACTAACATAAAACATATTATAAAGCCGGTCGTATTTTTCTAGTAGGGCTAGACGGTACGCTTGCTTACTAATAGCTTAAAGGACTTTAAAAGGTCTTATATATTTAGGTAATAGCTTCCTTCTTTAGTCCTTAAGGCGTAAGTTCTTCGTAGAGAGTCCTACTAGGTCCTTAACCTTAAGGGTAAGTGGCTTATAATAGAGGTTATAGAATTTCTTTTGCGACTCGATAGCTTATCGCTAATAAGTCTCTAGCTTTCTCCTTAAGTCTGCTTATCTACTAATACGAGCTCTCGCTTTAGACACTCCCCTACTAGTAGTATCGTCCGTAAGGTAGATATAGTAGTCTAGTTAGTATTAGAATAATGCCTTATTAAGCGAAAGGCCTATAGTTGTATTCTTTATATTATTGCAAGCGAACTAAGCCTCTCGTAGTAGTTTAAGCTAGTTATTCTATTCGGCATTCGTATAATACTAAAGGTAATATTATAGTATTTAATTCACCCGTTCGGTCTAACCGTCGGTTTATAGGTAAAAGGCTATCGATAACCTGCCTTTTATCTATAATATATAATAGAGGTCTAACTAAAACTTACTAATAAATAGAGATCCTCTATTAGAAATAATGCCTTTCGGTATTCTATAGATAAGCTTAATCTTATAAAAAAAAGCCTTAGCTAGCTTAAGCGCTATTATTGTCTTAAAGACCGTGAGAAATACGCTATACTTAGTGTATTAGTTAACGATTACTAGTATTACGTTAACTTCTCTACTATCGAACTATAACTCTAGAAAACCGGTAGTAAAGTCTATAAAGACTTCTTCCTAAGGTCTTATAGGAATAGGCAGCGACTTAAGGGCGCCGTATAAGCGATGCGGCTTTAGAACGGCGCCTTAATAGATATAATATAAACGCACGTAGCTGTTTATATTACGAGCTATTCCTTCCTAAAAGAACTTCCGGGATAGGAGGTCTTTCGTATAGGCTATTCTAAAGTATCCTCTAAGGGGATCGTCGTAGTAGAGCTAAATAAGCGCTTGCCCTAAGCCAACCTCTCCGGGCACTACGATTCTTCCCGAATATAGAATAAGTCCGTTTAGGCTTAATAACTAAGGACTTACCCCTTCTTCTAAGGTACTTTCGGCCTATACTCGCTATATAGTTTACGGATCTTCCTCTTAAGTCCTCTTTAAGAGCTTAAAAGGGGGCTTAGAGATATTGCTCTTATAGACCCTTTTATAACGAGCTACTAACCTAGCTAATTGTCTTTAATATCGTTATTTATAACTAATAATATCTTTAACTTAGGTAGCTAACTTAGCGGGACTTATTCCCGAATGTTAAGCGATCGAATCTTAGAGAGCTTATATATTTTCGTTACGTAAAGATATCTTATTAAGCTTAAAGATAGTAGAGACTTTAAAACTCGTCTTAAGGTCGCTCTATAAAGAATCTATAGCTATATATACCTACCGAATGATTGCTAACTTCTATTATAGTTCTAAGAGTAGCTCTATAGACGGTAGGGCTTCGCCTATAAATTCTAGCTTCCTTAATAAAGCATTAGTAGGATTTAATTTACCGGCTTAGTATTTAATCGTAGAATCGAAAGGAGCTAGGTATATATACTAACGTACTTATCTTTTATTAAAGGATACTTGCTTTATAAAGCGTTAAAGGTTTTAGTAATCTAATAAAACTTTAATAGTATTCGCCGCCCTTTCGACGTAGTATCGCTAGTGTTTAAATAAGTTAACGATAGTAAATATCTCTTAATTAAAGGTGCTATAGTTAAGCTTAAGGCTAGTAAACTTCCGTAATTAGAAAGCAATCGGATAATAATAGCCTTCGTTATCGGGCTATAAAAGAATGCTAGCTATTACGAAAATTAAGGCATTAGTCTTAATACGAATTAGTCTTTAAGGGTCGAAGTATCGGAGAAGTAGGGCTATTGTAAAGGCGTTCTTTACGGCGTAAAACTCTATTAATTCGCTAGTGTTTAGCTATATTCGTCCGGACTTTTTTCCCTTAACGCTCCCTTTTAATAACGTAGTAAGAGGGGCTATAATGCTAGAGTATCCTAAAATAAATCGTCGGTAATAATTTATAAAACCGAGAAAAACTTAAATATTATAGAAAGACTAAGGTTCTTCCTAATTTATAATAGCCTTAATATAGGCTAGGTCTATTACGACTTTATTTACGGATAATATAAATCCTAAAAACTCTAAAGACTGCTTATAGAAAGTGCACTTCGATAAATTAGCGAAGAGCTCGGTGTTCCTTAGTCGTTTAAAGACTTATCGTAAATATTCTATATGCTCCTTATAGGTCTTAGAAAAGATTACAACATTATTAAGATTAACGACGCAAATAGTATCTATAAGGCCTTTAAGAGCTTAGTTAATATACGACTAAAATATAGTAAAGGCGTTAGTTAATCTAAACGGCAATACTAAATACTTATAGTAACCGTAGTAAGTACGAAAGGCTATCTTCGATTTCTCCCCTCCCTTAATCCGGTTGCGTTAGTATGCGTTTTTTAGGTTAATATTCGAAAAGTACTTAGCCCTTTAATAACGGTCTATAATCTCCGAAATAAAGGGGAGTAGGTATTGATTTTTATCGGTAATGCTATTAACCTCCCGGTAGTCTATATAAAGGCGTAAAGTACCGTCTTTCTTAGGCATAAAAAGAATAAAAGCCCCGGCCGAACTCTTAGATTTCTTAATAATACTACGCTTAAGGGATTAATCTAATTGCTCCTTAAGAACCTAAAGTTCGGATTAAGGAAGAGGGTAGATAGGTCTAAAAGGCGGCTTAAAGTTAGGCAATAAGGTAATCGTATAATCGGTGCCTTTCTTCCTTAGTAGTAAATCGGCCTCGTGCTTAGAAAATACGTCTTTAAAGTCTAAAAGAGTCGCCGGTATTTCTTCTCCTATTTGCTTAGGGTTCGCTAAGTTATTATCTTTATTAGAAAATAGCATAAAATTTAGGTCTAGTGTAATTATATAGACCTATACCTTATTCCGGCACTTATATAAAAACTTCTACGGCTAGTATAATAACACCTTAGAAAGTTAGTATTTAAACTATTAAGCGCGCTTAAAAGCAACGAGATAAATATATTCCTAAAAAAGTACGGGTATACTAAGTAAAACTAGTGCGTCGTCGGGTTTTAATCCGTTATCGACGCTAATATAAGTGTATGTGACTGTCTTTTCCCTATAGCGACTATCTTAGGGTTAGATAGAAACTTCCTAGACTCTATATCGTCTTATAAGCGTATTCCCGACTACCTTTAATCTAAAGGTCGATAAAGGAAGCTATCGTAGCCCTTATTTTTAAGCAAAATTTATATCTACTAGGTCTACTTTACTACCGTAATCGAGATTAACGATAATTTCATAGGGTATTCGCCCTAATAGCTTTCTAATAGCTTTATAATAGCACGTAGTCTCTTAACTACCTTTACCTATAGCTTAGTCGAAGGAGAGGCATTTACTTTAACTTTTAGGCGTTTCCTTCCTTCTTCGTTAAATCCGAATCGGCTACGGTTCGGTTAGCTTTCGCTAGCGCTTAGCAATCGGCTTATATATAGCCTAGTTTCTTATAATACTAATAAATAACTATGCTAGATTAGCTTTCGCCGTTTCTATAAGAATTTCCTCCCTAGTTATTGCTATAGCTATTCCTACCGTATCTATTCCTACCGTTACGACTATTGCGACTATTTCCTCGGCTATTCCTACGGCCGTTGCTACGACTGTTTCTACGGCTATTTAAGGTCGATCTAATAGCGTCGGAATCTTAATAGTTATTAATAGATCTATTTCGGCCTTTACGTCGGCGATAGCCTATCGAACGGGAGCCTTTTACCCCTTAAGTAAAGGTCGACTAATCGTTAGTTAGCTTTACAGGGCGCTTCTTATTTCCTAAAGCATCCTAAAAGCGTTAAGCGAGTTAGACTATTTCCTTACGAGTGTTATTTTAAATAGACGCTAAATAAAGGGAGATTTAGTCCTAAAGATCGGGACATAACTTCGCAAAAAAGGAAAGTATACAAGTTTTTTCTAGCGGACGTTCTAGGTATTGCTTAAGGGAATCTAAGTAAAGACTAAAATAAAAGGGGGACTAACCCTCTCGTTAGCGTGCTTCCTATAGTTATATAGCTAAGAGAGTCTCGCGATTAATAGTATCTTTAATTAAAATTTAGGTTTAGTTATAAAAATTATCTTAGTTAATGCGAAGTAATTCCCTCTCTATAAAGAGCTTTTTGTTAAGGTACCGCCTTTATCTCGCCTTATAGTCTACGTATATATAGTTAAGGGTATATAAGATTTTAGTCTTATTGCGCTTAAAACGACGTAGAGTAGCGATAAAGGTATCCTTAAGATCGCTAATCTAATCGAGTCGTTTTTAAGGGTTAGTCAGTTATAATAACTAAGGAATGTTTTTTATTTGAATTTCCCTTCTATAACTTTCCTTTAATTCGGTTAACTATCGGCGACGTTTATATAAGTCCTTGCCGAATTAGTTACCCTATTGCGAAAATTCCTCTCGAAGTTCCGCAATCCTATCTCTTAATCTCTTCTCTTCCTCTAGCTCTACGGCTCTTGTTTAAAGGGCTACGAGGACATCTATACGCGGAGGGGTAGGTCGTAAAGGGCCGGCTTGCGTTTAACTTTACGAGGGGATAGATTAGGCCCCCTTAGGTAGCGAAAAAATTAGTAATAGCGTCTTAAGACGCTCGTTATAGCACTTATAGAAGTTAGTATATTTATCTTTTAATATTAGTTCGGTTACGCGAGGTAACGGTCATAGGCTAGCGACTTAATAGCTACTACGACCTATTCGGCCTACGCGGCCTATACGTCCGGAAACGCGCCTACCGTATAGCGCTATCGCTCTTAGTTAACTAAAAAAAAAGCTTTAGAAATTATAAGAAGATAGACTAAAGGTACGTTTAGGAAGGTAGGAACGATGGTTAAAAGTATAAATAATCCTTTATTGCAATACGGTTGCCCTCTCGTAGTAAGACTAAAGCTTGCCCCTCTTCTAAGATATATCGGGGCCTTAGGGATATACCATGAGGCCTTAATAGGGGGTTATCGGGGACTAGTTAGCGACTAATGCCCGAATAGTCCCTAAGCTAAAATGCATTATCTGTCGTGTATATATCCCTGCCTCCCGACTCTATAGTTGCGCGTGTAGCTGCGTTATATACGTAAGGAGCTTTGCGGTGAAATACGTTAGCAGTCTCGGCAGTAAGCCAACTAGCTTAAGCAGTTAGAAGAGAATTAAGCCACCTAGATAAAGCGTTTCGAAGAGCGCTAAGCTACTTAGATAAAGCGTATAGAGGAGCGTTAAGCTACTTAAATAGAGCGTCTAAAAGAGCGATTAGCCGGTAGGGTTAAACGTCTTCTCCTTTAAGCATAAGAATAAGCATTACCTCCTCTTTTAGCACTACTACCTACTGCTAGTCCCTTAGCTTTAGGACTTATTCCCGTTCCTCCCGCGCCTCCTATGCTAGACTACTTATCGCCTCTTATTCTACCCGTAGACCTACTTAACTAGAGTATTACGGTAACGCTAGCTGCTAACCTTATAAGCGAGCAGCGATTTGCTCGTTCGAATTAGCAGTAGTAAGAGCAGCTAGATTAGCCGTAGTATAGGCAACCCGCTTAGCAACCGGTTTAGCCGTAGTAGCACTAGCTGCCGGTAAAACCTTCCCTATACTACGACGATAGAGCCGTCGACTAATACGTATTCCTAGAACGAGGTCCCGACCTACGTTTAAACTTCGACTATCCTATATATATCCCGTATAATACTACTTACGATCGAGCTACTAAGACTCTTGAAAAAAGCATCTAGCCTTAAGCGAAAGCTGCTAGAGACGTAGACGATATAGTAACTAATAACCGAAATAAGATTATTATAAAGCCTAAATAGAAGTTGCATTAAGCGGACTATACCGTCCTCTAGAAGCTTTAATAGATATAATCCGCGTTTCTTATCAGGCAAATACTATATAACCTCTAGCCTACTCGGATAGCCAATAAGTTGTCTAAGGACTTCGGCCCTATCGCGTATTAGGTTAACGTTAGGCACCTAGACTAGATATTGCTCCTTAAAGGCATTTTTACGGTCTTAAGGGACTACGGTGTTTTAGACGCGCTATTAGCTATTTACGCCTAGCTAGCGTTAGTTAAGGATAAGGCCCTCGTTAACTTTGCCTAGCGTATCCGTAATGCGTTTTTAAACCTTCCCGATATTAAGAAACGTAGCCCTAGCGTCCGGACTATTACCCTCTAGCACATTCGGAATAACCTCCTATATATCTAGTTATAGATCGGTTCTAATATCACTACGCTATATAGCATAGCCCTTATCTAGCGTCTTATGCTACTAGCTAGCGAGTAGACGCATTAGCCCGTAGAAGATATCTATAGTAAGCCCGCTACCTCGATCCGCACGTAGGAAGGTTAGCTACACTAAACCTAGAGGATTAACGAGGCTACTAGCAATAAGCCGGCGACGATAGAAGTTATTAAGCCTAATCTTAGCTTACTATTAGCCTTATCTTATTCGGGTCTACTAAGCATTATTATCGCCGACCCGCGTACGACTAATACTATAGTCTACCCTACTACTACCGCCGATAACGACGAAGCTGCCGCCGCTTCTACCTTCGCGGCTACGTCGAAGTCGAATATATACTTTAATTACGGTAAAGCTAGCTACTAGGCCTAGGAATATAGACTATTATCTTCGCCCGCACCCGCTATTGCACTATCGTCTAGCACGCCTTAAGAAGTTATAATTAAAGGCATAATATACGAAGCCGCTAAGGCTTTCGGCACCCGCTAGCGCTCTTAAGGCAATAGCACCCGTAGTCGCGGTAGCGACTATAGTAGAGGTATAGACCGAGGCAGAAGCACCCGAGGGGGAATATAAGGCAATTAGCGCGGCTAAGCTAGCCGTCCGCACGTCTACTACGATATAAAGGTCCTTAATAATACCGAAGAAGATTAAGACCCTACGCATTAATACGAAGAAGATAATGCAGAAATAGAGGCTATCCTTACTATAATAGAAGAGGGTATAAATGCGAACTACTAATAGGGGTGCGATACCGCCTACTATATAGCCGTAGGCGGTAGTATTAATGCTATATAGTAGCCTCTACGAGAAAGCTTTAGGGAGTAGTATAGCATTTTTCTTTCTCGACTAACTGCCTCCCTATCTTTAACTCTCTTTACCTTTTTTAACTATAGGTCTATACCTTATTACGTCTCTTCTTCCCTTACGAACAAGCTCGCCCTATACCTATTATAGGTCTCCTCTACTATAAAGGGCATTAGAGGGATCCCCGGTCTTAGTATAAGCGACTACGTCCTTATCGCTATATAATAGAAAGGTAATAATACTTAGATAGGCTCGGCAAGCCTTTCCTACGGTGTTATGCCTAACGGCACTTTTCCCGGCGATCTTACCTTTAGAAGGTCTATCTTTTATGCTCTAAGAGTCTCCTACGAGGAAAAGGGCGTAATTCGACTGCGCAACCTTAAAGGCTAGCCCCTATTGCATCCCTAGTAGTTAAACATCTTTTCTTCTACTATTTTTGCTAATTTAATAGATATATAATCCGCTAATACTATTCGTTTTTACACCGATACTCTAGACTAGGCAAAACGCTATATAGACCTCTACTTCGCTAAATTCCTTAAGCTTTTTAACGCGTTACTTCGTTATATAGAGAAACTCGCTAAAACAGTCTATAGGATTAATATAGGCGATAGCACGCCTATCCGTTAAGCTCCTCGGCGCTATAGTCCCTCGTAGGCCTAAGCTATTAGGGACTTTATTAAGAAATATAAAAGGAGCATTATTCGAAAGTCCGTTAGCCTATAGTCGTCTCCTCTACTATTAACGCCGAAAAATGCGCCTACGGGCCTATAACATAATGCCTAAGGGTAAGTTATTTAGCGCATCTACGCCGACTACCGTATACTTAATACCTTAACGAAGAAGTATGTGTATCCTCTCTTAAACACTATAGACGAGATATAACGAGCAGCCGGGCATTACTATTATGCCTTTATCGATCTATAAGACGGTTTTTAGCACATCCGCATCGCTTTAAAAGACTATAGAAAGACTGCCTTCGTTACGCCTTTCGGCCTATACGAATAGGAAGCTATGCCTATAAGCCTTACGAACGCCCCGGCCACTTTCTAAGCTTTTATAGAGGAAGTCTTATAACGGCTACGCGAGTTCGCTGCTAGTCTCCTTAACGATATATGCCTTTAGGCCGATACGGTCGAGCAGCTTTACGAACGCCTGCTCGCCTTCTTCGCCCGTGCCGTAGAGTACGGCCTATCCGCTACGTATATATAGTTCACTTCGTTTAATTCTATAAATAAGATAGTATCTAAGCGATGCGAATTAGTATTAAACTAGCTAAGCTAATTAAGGAGGGAGAAAATCTACGACTTTTTAACGAACTCTTAGTAGGCCTAATTAAGGTCTTAGAACTATCTAAGACCTTTTTCAACGCGTCTTTGCCGGGGACTATAGAATAGAGGTAGCTTAAAACGCCTTTCCTAAACGCTTTTATAACTTCCTTTAAGCGAACCTTTAGGATATAGCCGATTCCGAATTATTCTTCCGGAGGGTTAATAACGCCGACGTAGAAAAGTTCCTCTAAGTTAAGCCTAAAATTATAAAGGCAGATATCCTAAAGAAACTCCTAAAAGAGTTCTAGGATAAGCTCCCTTATTTCCTTTAGAAGAATATAAACGAGCTTCCTTTATACCGCCCTTAAGATTATAAGATCAAACTTATCCCGGTAAATAAGCTCCGTTTTATAGAAACCGGCCTATATTATCCGCGGAACTCTATTATATTAAAAGGTAGATCGATAAAATGCTTAATAAAGGTTTTATTTAAGAGTCTTCTTCTCTAGCCGCGGCGCCGTTAATCCTCGCTTATAAACTAAGCGGTAGTATCCGTATTTATTATAACTACTAAGGTTTAAATTAGGTTATAGTTAAGAATTAATATCCTTTACCTTTAATCCGAGAGATATTAGATTCCCTTTACGACGCTAAGTTTTATATAAAGCTAGACGTAATTACTACGTTTAACTATATCTTAATTACCGAAGGTTATAAATAGCTTACGGTATTTATTATACGCTTTAGACTTTTTAAGATATTAGTTACCCCTTTCGGCCTTTATAACGCACCGTCGAAGTTTTAGAACCATATTAATTGTATGCTTTATAATGCCCTTAATAATTTCTATATAGTATATCTCGATTACGTCTTAGTCCTTTCGAAGACTAAGGCAAAATATAAGAACTACGTGCGGATAGTTATCTACTTAAGCAACGTAAGGCTTTAAATCGACATCGGGAAGTTAGAGTTTTATACGATAAAGACTAAGTACCTTAGACTAATTATTTCGATATCTAGTATAAGTATAGAACCCGAGAAGGTATATAGAATTACGGCTTAAAACGCCTTAATATTAGTAGAAGAATCTTAATAGTTCTTCGGGTTTATTAATTTCTACCGCCGTTTTATTAAGGGATACTTTAGTATTATCTCCCCGATAACTACGCTACTTAGAAAAGTTTCCCGTTAGTCTTAGAGACCCGAATAAGCTATTGCGTTTAAAGCCCTTAAGCTTGCTTTTACTATTGCCCTTATCCTAGCCTATTTTAACTACTTAAAGAAAATAGTTATTAAAACCGACGCTTTAAATTAGGCCTTAGGAGGGGTCCTTTCTTAGGTTAGGGACGACGGATATCTTTACCCTATCGCATTCTTCTCGTTAAAGTATACCGCTCTTAAGTATAAATATAAGATTTATAATAAAGAGTTATTAGCAATTATTAAAGCGCTTAAGGAATAGCGCCTAAAAATCTAAAGAGCTATTAAAGCGTTCGATATTATTATAGATTATAAAAACAGATATTTATATTTATAAAGCAATTTAACTAACGATAAGTACGCTAGGCCGAATTTCTTCCTTAGTTTAACTTCGTAATTATATACCGCTTAGGCAATAAGGCAATCCTCCTTAACGCTTTTAGTAAGCTCCCCGGCAATAGACTAGCTACTATAGACAACGACCGACTCTTCTATCGTAATTAGGAAATTATCCCTAAAGAGAAAATCGACCCGACTATCCTAAAGGAATTCCTAGCCGATTCCCTTACGTTAAAAGAAGACCTTAATATAATCGCCGCGCTTAGATTAAATACTATTAGTAAATTACTTAAGGAGCTTATCTATAAAGTATATTAATAAGATGATTTCGCCTAAGATATTATAGCAATACTCTAAGACCTATATACTTAACGCTAGCTAAACTATATTTAGAAGCTTTTATATTGCGATATATCCGAATATTAGTTAATTAACAGACGTATCTTTTTCCGCGACCGGCTCTTCGTCCTTAATACCTTAGATCTTCGCCTTAAAGTCGTTTATCGATCTTACGGCAGTAGCCTAATAGGATACCTAAGGAGGGTAAAAACCCTTAATCTATTAAACTAGATATACTCATAGCCGAGAATTCCGTACTTCGCCGCTATATTCGTTTAAGACTATACTCTTTATCTTCGGACTAAACCCCCCCGCTTATCTCCCTTTAGATTCCTAAAACCCCTCGTTTTATTAATCCGCTTATAGGCCGATATATTAATTTATTATATTATAATACTTCCTAAGTGCACTTAGAAGAGGAAGACTTATAAGAATATACTTACGATAATTAATAGGCTTATAAAATTAAGACATTTTATTTGTAAGGAAACAAGCTTAGGGGGGGTATATAATCATTATTAGTCTACGAAGGGACATAGCTATAGACTAGGTCTAAATGTCTATATATACGATATAGAGGTTACGTAGGATAATATATAATATAACCTAACACTGTGATAGTATATCCCCCTTAAATCGGCGTTCGACTCGAACGCCTAAAAGGGGCAATAGGCTAATAAAAACGAAGGAAATATATGTTAATTAGTCCTAAAAGCGGGCCTAATAAAGGACGAGAGAGGAATAGGGAGAAATAAAAGGTAAGGCTAAGAAACTAACGTATGCCGTCGTAACGTAAATTATATTAATAAATTATATTTATTATTACTTAAGCGAAGGTAAAGACGTAAGGAAGGCCGTATAAAAGGCCGGCTTAGGTTTAGTCGGGTTAAGGGCGTAAAAGGCCTTAAGGTCGTCCTAGCAGCCGTTAAGGCAGGAGGAGTCCTCCTACGTAAGGGGGCTCGAACGCTATTAAACGCGATACTTAATCTTCCTAAAGTCGTACTAGCGTTACGCGAGGATAGAAGAAAACTCCTACTTAAGGTATACGTTATCGCCGTCGTCGTCGCCGGGGGAAAGAAGAACGCCGTTATCAGCGGGCCGGACGTTAAGCTCCGACTAGCTAGGCGAAGGAGGCTAGCTCCGACTAGCTAGGCAAAGGAGGCTCTTAGGTCTTAGTAAAGAGGGAGTAATAGAAAATAAGGTAAAGGCGGCTGCTCTTAGGGAGGCGAAGAAGATACGCTGTCTTATATACCTTAAGGACCTTATATAGGCCCTCCTATTTATAGTCGAGCTTCTTTATAAGGCGGAGGGTCTAAATCTAGCGAGTGCTAAGGAATACTATATTGCCGGGCTAATACGCTAGGGCGGGAGTCCGCCGGGCGTCCGCGTAATAAGCCTAAGTAGCCTAAGCATCCTCGATCGCATTATAAAGGAGGTTAGAGATACGCTAAAGGCGGGAAGCGAGCGCGTTACCGCGGAGGTATTCCTTCCGCTATTAAGGGGTTATACCGGGCGGGGGGGGACTAAAGGGCTTAGTGCTAGGCTTTAGGTAAAAACTATAGTTAGCGAAGAAAGGGGAGAGGCTAGTAGATTTAAAGACCTAATTATTAGCAGTAAACTTAGCGATAGGAAGGAGGTCGACCTAATCGTCCTAAAGGTAGGTAGTATAATAACGAAGGTAAACCTCTATCTAAGCGTTCGCAATCTTAGTCTAACCGTCGGTCTAAGGGGAGTAGGCGGAGCTAAGGTAAAGGCGGTAACTAAAGCGACGACTAAGCTATTATTAAAAAGCCGAGATAAACTAAATGCTACGGTCGCTAATAATAAAGGCTAGGGTGCTATAGAAAGATTCAACGTAGGAAACAAACGCGTTAATAACGTCTTTAATAGTTATTAAAGGTATTAAGATATAGTAGCGTATCTTCGTAAGGCGGTCGACGATAACGAGGATATTAGAAAACTTAACGCCGTTACGGCGGTAGATAAAGAGGTCGGTTATAAAGTCGATAGATATATCGGTCTATAGGGCGAAGGGAATACTTAAGGGCTAAAGCAAGCCCTAAATTAAGGAACGAGGGGATTTAGCGCGTAGGTATATATAATAATTCCGCACGAAGCTAGAAATAGACTTATATATACCGGGCTAGATATAAGACCGGCGGTAGAAGCTAGCGGTCTTCGTACGTCTAAGGTAGCCGGCAAGGGGGGAGGTATAAGCGCGGATAAGTATCTAAAGAATTAAGGCGTCGTTAAGGGGAACGAAGAGCCGGCCTTAGAAATAGAACCGGCCTTAGACCTTAGAGAGAGCGGTCTTAGGGATTAAGCGGAGGGGGGCTTAGATAGGGTAAGGCTAGCGGAACTAAGGGGACTAAAGAGCTATACGAATAGCGGAGATAAGCGGGGAGGAGGAATAGGCCCGGTCGATAAGGTTATCGATCGGCTTAGAGTCGTCGAAGGCGTAAAGGTCGAGGCAGTCGGAATTATATTTATAAACTATATCTATAAACGAATTAGACTCTTTAACGGTATTAAAGGCGGTAGTAGTATTAGGGTAAAGGGAGGCATTAACCTTAGACTTAAGGAGGATAACTTAATATCGGTGGTTAATCCTCTCTATAATAGGGTAGGCAGAGTAATTACATAGGTGCCCTCTATATAGGTGTGGAAATTATCTATAGAGAACTAAGTGTAAGCGCACCTATACATGCGGATATATAGCTTTACGCACGTACTACTTTATCCGCACGTGCCCTTTACCCCTATCCGCACGAGCCCCTTACCCTTATTCGCACGAGCCCCTTTCCCCGCCCGCACGTGCCTCTTCCCCGCTCGTATATAAGAATACGGATTAGGTCGTAGACCTAATCTTACTAATAGTCGAAGACCCTTATATAAGACCCTTACCTTACCTAAGCGAAATCTAACGACGTATTACGTAGGGCCCGGGCGCGCCTTAGGCTGCGCGGCTTGCTTCGGGGAGCGTAAACCGTACCTTCTTCTTTGCCGGCAACGCGGCGTTAAGCGGTCCGTCGTTTTCTCTAATAGCCCTAAAGCGCTTTTCGAAGCGATCGAGCGCTTCTATGTCTACGAAGTCCGCTGCTAGGTGCTACGTCGGGTCTTAGTACCCTTACTACCTTACGAGGACTTCGCGCCTACTGCCGCGGCCGACTTTCTTCTATCGTGCGGTAAGAATTTCCTCTACTAGGAACTCTTCTTCTCCCTCTATTAGGATTATAGGAGGCTATGGGTCCGCTATTACTTAGCCGGGCATCGGATCTACTATTGCTCGGCGAAGAAGGTCTACGTTAAAATTCGGGTGAATCCCGTTAGGCAGTCCCTCTAGCTCGACGGCTTACGGGCTTAGCACTCTCTTAACCGTGAATTTTACGTGCAGCTAGTCGAGCTTCTTCTTCGGCCTTAAGGACGCGTAGTTCCGTAGGTCTACCTAGACTTTATCACCTACCGTAAATCGCTCTACGGGTTCCCGCCGTTTGTTAGCATAACGCTCTTAGTCTTACGCTGCCGAGGCTATTAATAACTAATAGAAGTCCGAGACCTACTTAAGTCGCTATATAAAGGAGGCTATACGCCCCTCCGGGCAATTGCCGGACGGCTTTTCCGCCGCTATATCTACGGCGATAGGAAATAGGGATACTAGTTTATACCCGTGTAGTACGAAGAAAGGGGATATACTAATTAAAGAGTGATTTCTCCCGTTAAGCGCTATTTGTGCTACGGGGAGCTACTTATCCTAGTCCCTTTAGTTACGGTCGATAACGCCCCGGAGGTAAGCCTAAACTTCCTAGTTAAGCCGTTCTAGCCCCCTATCGGTTTACGGATAATATACTATGCTTAGCAGCTATATTATCTACAGCAGCCGATATAGGTGCTACTAGAAGCGGCTCGTCTAATTTAAGCCCCTATCGCTTATAATTAACGTTAGCTACTAATAGTATCGTATATAGTATATAAGGAAGCGCTCCGCGTAGATTTCCGCTTCTATAGAGGGCATAGGTTCTAATATAACTTCCTTACTTAGACGGTCCTTAATTACCTAAAGATTGCGGTTGCCGCTCTCTATAAGGGGGAGGTCCGTGATAAAGTCTATTTAAATATACATATAGAACCGGTCCGGCATAGGAAGCGATTTAAGCAGTCCTTTCTTAAGCGCACGCTAAATTTTTATACGCCCGTAGATATTATAATTGCGGAGGAATCGTCTAACGTATAGCTAGAGGAGCGGCTAATAGAAGTCCCGGGATACGCAGGCAATTGTTCCTTCGCGGCTAAGGTAGCCGACGACGCTAGCGTCGTATACTATTTAAATAAGCCGTCCTTAGAGCGCGTTCCCTTCTTCTAGCTCTAGGGGAGCGTCTCTTACTATAGCCTCTATAGTTATAGAGGAACTAAGAACCTAAAGCCGTCCGCGGAACCGTAGGTGCTTACGTAGGTCTACGTAGCAGTCGGCCACCTATACCTTAAGGTTAAGCTTAGGGTCGAATCGCCGTGCTCCTACCTCTACGGCGCGGCGCACGCTCCCGTAGGTAACGTCCTAAGCTGCTAAGCGGTCCTACGTACGCTAAAGCTCCTCGTCTTAAAGAATCCGTTGGTTAAGACCTATATTAGTGGTTAGCTCCGCGCCCTATGCATCGAGGTCGTCTTAGGTCGTAGCCGCTATAAGGTCCGCTTCCTAAGCGTCGGGCTCTACGTCTTCTTCGATTACCCCCTTACTCTCTAAAGTAAATAATGAATTATTATCCTCCTCGCTATCGTCTTCGTCCTTATCGTCCTTACTATTAACTAAGACTACGCCGTCCGTACCGATAAGCGTTACTCCGAGATATATACGTAGCGCCTCCTCCGGGAGCATTTAAAGTTCTTAGGCATTATAATCTTCGCTAGAAGGCCGATCTTAATCTCTCCGGGATAAAGCGTCCGGCACTATAGCCTCTTTTCTAAGTCGGTACTTAATCTAGAAACGGAACCGCGAAAGGTATTCCGCCTAGCGGGCCTATCGCTTAGAGAGATAACGTCGAGTTATAAAATACTTAAGGTTGCGATAGTCTATAAGGATTTCGAAGTTCTTATAGCTATAGAGCTCCGCTTGCTATTACTTTAAATAGCTAATTATAGCGAGCATCTCCTTATCGTAGATAGCGTAGTTCCGTTCGGCGGGGGTAAGCTTACGGGAGTGAAAAGCTACGGGGCGGCGTTAGCCGTCTACCTCTTACGAAAGCGTGCCTTTAAGCGCGAATCTACTATAGTCCGCCTTAAGTATTGCGGGATAATTAAAATCCTACTATAGTAGCACTAGGGCTTACGAAAATAGGTCCTTTAACGTCTAAAACGCTTCTACCTATACGGCGCTTTAATAGAAGGCTACCCTTTTGCCGGTAAGGGCTATAAGCGGACCGACGATGCGAGAAAATTAACGAATAAAAATCCGGTAGTAGTTCGTAAATCCTAAAAAACTCCGCACACCCTTCTGCGAAGTTAGGGCTATTTAGTCTCGAATAGCCTAGATCTTTACGGGGTCCGCCTATATACTAACGCCCGCGATAATAATAAATCTAAGGTATTTAACCCGGCGGACGCTAAATTCGCATTTATCGGGGTCGAGGTATAGCCTATGCTTAGAGAGCCGGTCTAGCACCTTCCGCACTTTGTCTATATAATCCTCTAGGCTACCGCTTATATAGATAAGAATATTATTAATATAGGCGGAAGCGAACTCGCTTAGAAATTCGCGAAGAATGCTATTAATATTCCCCTAGAAGGTGATAGGAGCCCTTATAAGCCTAAACGGTATTACTATCTATTCGAAAAGCCTATAGCGAGTGCGGAACGCGGTCTTCTACTTATTACCTTCTGTAATTCGCACCTTATAGAACGCCTAATAGATATCTAACTTAGTAAACTACTTCGCTTTAGCGATATTATAGAGTATCTCCTTAATAAGCGGAAGCGGGTAGCGGTCCGGTCGTATTATTGCGTTTAGCGCTCGGTAGTCTACGTAGAAATATAATCCTCCTCTAGGTTTCCGCGTGAATAGCACTAGAGCGGCGGCCTTAGAAGAGCTAGCTTAAATAAACCCTTTATCTAAAAGGCCGCGTAGTGTTTTCTTTAATATAAGCAACTCGTCTCGAGATATTGCGTATAGCGGCCCGAAGGGCGGAACTATATCTTATCCGCGGGAATCTTTGCGAAATAGTATCGCGTAGTTAATGCCGGGCTTATATAGGTTTAATTTATCGGCCTCGCTTTTCGGAAAGAGCGGCAGTAGGTTATAGAACTACGTAGGGATTATTTAACGTAATTCGGCTTCCGTCTTCGGCTTCTTTAATCGTAAGGCTTTTTCGATATCCGTAAGGCTAACTATGTAAATAGCAGCCGTAGCGGCTTCCGAGCTATATCGCCTACGGATTCGGTTAATTATACCGATAAATACTAAAGCTATAACTTCTTTAGCCTCTTAAAGCTCTATAGCATATTCGGTATCCTTAGGCTCGTTCTTATTAATATACTATAGCTAACGCTGCGAATTCCTATACTAAAGCCTCCCTTAGTGCGGCATAGAGTAAGACTCTATATAAAGAAGCTAAGGCTTTCTAAGGATTAGGTTAAATTCGAGCTAAGGGATAACGTATGCTACGAGCAATTGCTTATGCCTATTAATCTCCGTAGCTATCTATACGATACCTTTAATCTTCGCCTCTTTTATTACGCTTAAGGCTCCTCGTATGTACCGAGTTCCTATGTCTTTAACTAGCAAACCTAGTTCTCGTGCGAATGCCTTATCGATAGCGGCGTAGCACTAGCAACCCTCGTGTATAAGAGTAGAGATAAGGTTTATACGGTTAATAATAATAATAGGTATTAAGGTAGGAGAAGTCTTAATACGGTTAGTTAACTCTTTTTTCTCTAGTGCTAGCGAATTAGGCTCTAGGGCCCGTCTATGCTCTAGAGCTATGCGTTTCCCTCCGCACTAGTAGTAGTAGGGATATTATTATCCTCCTTAATATTAGACTTAAGAGAAGGTCGGGTAGCGCGAATCGCTATAGGCCGTTCGGCTCGCTTTATAAGGCGAGCAGGACGATACAAGCAGTCCGTAGTAAAATGTCTATCCGCGCTATAGCGTACGTAAAGCCCCTCCTCTCTCCGCTTCTAAAGCTCCGCCTTCGACACCTACTTAGCTCACTATGCAAAAGAGGAGGGCGCGCTGCCTAAGGCGGCGGATAGTATCCTCGCTCTTCTATAAGCAGGCCGCGTAATAGACATTTTAACGTCGCCCTTATAGTCTACCGTAGTATCGGGCGCGGATTTAAGCGGCGGGAGTATTACAGCGTTCTTAGTAGTAGCTCCTCCGTTCCCGTTGCTAACGCCGTTCGTGCTAGCGTGCTTTCGCAACTTCTAGAAGCTAGGGCTTTGCTTATAGTTCTAGGCTACCTTCGTAAGGCGACCTACGTACTCCCGGAAGTTAGTAGGCATCTCGATTAAGATAAGTATTTCCTATAGTTACGGAGTAATCGAATTTAGCAGCTATATAAGCTTAGCGCTATCTCCCTAAACGCTATTTCCAGCGGTATAAGTAATAGTCTCTTTAAAGTCGGGAAGGAAGTCCCTAAACGTCTAGCCGTCTTTCTAAAAGAGGATCCGCAACCTGTCTTACGCTTTCTCCTGCTCCTCCACGTTGCCGAACGCGTAGATAAGGTAGTTAAAGAAGGCATAGGGGTCGCAAGCGCTACTAGGCCCGCCACTCTCCTAAAACCTAGAAATCCGCCGTATCTAAGGCTCGGGCAGCGTATAGAGCAGCGAATACTAAGCGGTATCGCGGCAACCGTTAAGGCCCTACTTCTCGTCAACGGTAAACTTACTGCGGAGGCGATATAGGAAGAAGTAAAAAGTCTCTAGCTTGCTATCCTATATAGGCCACGGCAGAGGCTTCCTTTTGCCGAAGGCGGCTTTAAGGGCCGTCCTCGGGTTAGCTATGCTAGCGTCCCTAGCCGCGGGAGAGTTTGTCGACGTAGCCGTAGGCGTAAGTAGCGTATCCGTAGAGGTAGGCGCCGTAGATCCTATTTTAACACTAAGGACTTCTAGCAACCCCCTTCGTTTAACTAGATTAACGGCTATTTTCTATAGTAGCACTAGGAGGCGCTCCTCTTCCGCTATAGAAGGTGCGGCATCCGCCGTCGCCTTGCCTAAACGGGCTTCTATTATTTCCTATCGAAGGCGGGCTTCTGCGAAGGCCCGCTTATTTAGCGCCTCTTATCGCAGCTATAGCTGCTAGGACCCCTCGGCCCGTTGCTTAAAGACGTCCTCTATATCGTTATCTAGTAAGTCTATAATAGCAGCTAGTATTACTACGCGTGCCGCTTTTATTATAGCGGCCTATCGTTCTAATTAATACGTACCGCTAATATAAAAGCGGGACGTTATCGTATTAAAGAAGTCTATGAAAAAGAGATATAGATAATACTATAATAGGGTAGGCAGAGTAATTATATAAGTGCCCTCTATATAGGTATAGAAATCATCTATAAAGAACTAAGTATAGGCGCACCTATGCATGCGGATATATAGCTCTACGCACGTACCCCTTTGTCCGCACGTGCCCCTTACCCCTATCCGCACGAGCCCCTTACCCCTATTCGCACGAGCCCCTTTCCCCGCCCGCACGTGCCTCTTCCCCGCTCGTATATAAGAATGCGGATTAGGTCGTAGACCTAATCTCACTAATAGTCGAAGACCCTTATACTCTCGTCGGCTTAGTTAGTAAGGGAGAGTAAGCAGGAGCTAGGCAGGCGGCTAAAGGCGTTAGGGAGAATAGCTTAAGAGCCGGGCTAAAAGATAATCTTAAAATTAAAACGACTAAGGAATTCGGCCTAGCGGGCCTATCGCTAGTTAAGGAGCTTCGTAGTTATAAAATACTAAAGATTCTTATAATCCGAGGCTATCTTAAACTTAGGTAAGCCCTCGAGCTTAAGGCGCTACTCCTTAAGAGATTTTATAATTACGAAGAGTTCTTTATCGTAAATCTCGTAATTATACTCTTAAGCGGAGTATTTTAACGAGAAGAAGGCAATTAGATAGTAACGACTATCGTTAAGGAGCTATATTAGTATACCTTTAGCGGCTTAGTCGGAAGCATTTATCTAAACTATAGTCTTACGGTAAAGGTCGAAGTATATGAGGACTAAGGCGGTAGTAAAAGCGTGCTTAAGGGCTTCGAAGGCGTAGGCGTAAGTAAAAGACTAAATTTAAAGGGTAGAGTTCTTAGTAAAGGCGTTTAGAGGGTTTATAAGCTTAGAAAAGCCGCGAATAAAACGCCGATAAAAATTAACGAATCCTAAGAAGCGCCGGAGGTCCTTAATAAAAGAAAGGGTAGGCTAGTCTAAGACCGCACGAACCTTTTTTAGGTCTATGCGAATGCCTTCATCCGAGATAATTAGGCTAAGGTACTTAGTCTCGGTAACGTAGAAATTATACTTATCTACGTTAAGCTAAAGGCCGGCGGCGTCGAGGCGCTTAAGAACCGCATTAACGTAGGCCTAATATTCCTCCCGCGTCTCCGAGAAGATTAAGACGTCGTTAAGATAGGTAGAGTAAACCTCGTTAAAGATACTATAAAAGGCCGTATTAATAAAACTCTAAAAGTAGGATAAAGCGGCGGTAAGGCTAAAGGGGTTAATATAATACTTAAAAAGCCCGTGCTATATAGCAAACGCGGTCTTCTACTTATATCCTTCGGTAATATAAAGGCGGTTAAACGCCGCGATAACGTCGATCTTAGTAAAAAACTTCGCCTTCCGGATATAGGCGAGGGTATTATAGATAAAGGGTAAAGGAAAACGGTTCTTAATTATAGCCTTATTTAAGCCGCGATAGTTAACGTAAAAACGGACGCCCCCGCCGGGCTTATAAGTAAGCATAACGGGGGTAGTAGCGGGGGAGGTAAAGCGGCGGATAAAGCCCCTCCCGAGCTATTCGTTAACGTATACGTAGACGATCCGGTTTTTAGCTTCGCTAAAAAGGCAAAGGCGGGTATACGAAGGTTATATTCCTTCCTTAAGGTTAATCTAAGTATTAATAGTACGGTAAAGGGCGAGCTTATCGGCCTCGCTTTTAAGCTATATATAGATTATGTAATAGAGCTCTTTAAGGACCTTAGCCTAAAGCTCGTCGAGCGTATAAAGGACTTTCTCTTGCTTTTTAAAGAACTTAGCGATATTGTCGGGGGAGATCTTATTAAGGCAGATCTTATTAGGGTAGTCGTCGATAAAGTTATAAAGGCGGGGGTTAAGGCAGGCTTTTACGTCCTTAGCGTTTATATATCTAATTAAAATAGCCTAATAGAGATCCTTAAGGATATCTTAGTCGATAGGTAGTAGAGGCTCGGTAGGTAATAGCTCGGAGGTTAAACATCCGGATGTTAAACGCTAAGTCGTTAAGGGACGGGAAATAGAAGGGCTAAGGTCTAATAGTCTTACGACTTAGTCGCGATATAGGGAGGCTATAGCTAGCGGTCTTTTAGATAAGATAAAGGCGGGGAGGTCGAATATAGCGGCGAGGATAAAGGGTAGCCGGGTAGTCGGAGTTATAGCTAGAGTCGGAATCGGCGTCGTTAACCTAGCGGGAGGAGTCTAGATAAGCGGGTTTACCCGCGTTAGAAGTATCCCCGAAAAACGTAGAGAGGGAGGGGCTAAAGGACGGGGGAATAAACTTAAGAACGTTACTAAAGCGGACAGAACGGACAAAGGCCGGAGGACGGGCTAGGGCCGTACGGGCGGGAATAAGGATTATAGCGGTAAGGGGTTCGCCTTTATCGTTAAAATCCTTAATAAAAGGACTAAAGGGAAACCCCCTTAAGGTAAAGGTAGGTAAAGGCGTAGTAAAGAGCTCGCCCCTATCGTTGAAATCTTCGATAGAAGGGGCGGGGGGAAAACGAATTGCATTTATTAATTATATTCCCTCCGAAATAGGGATAAGGGAAGCCGGGATAGGGCGGGCAAGGCGGGCAAAGGTAGCCGAAAGGCCTAGGATAAGATAAGGCTAATAGTCTAAGAGGCAAGAGGCTAGATAAAAAGGGGACTAAAAGGAAAGGGAGTTACCGCGCTAGCTAATAATAGGGTCGTGCTAGCGTAGCTAAAAGAGGCTAAGAATAACCTTATAGCTAAGCTTTATAAGAAAGAAGTAGATAGACTAAATATAGGCGTTAATCTAAGAGACCGAAAAAGCGTAATAGGTAATAGAGCCGGACTTATAGTCGCTACTATCGGCGAGAGAAAGCTAGCGCGGGAATTAGAGTTAGCGGATAGGAAGGGTAAGGCGGTACGCGGTCTAAGCGTGTATAAAGACGTATCCGGAATAGCCGGAGTCGACTAAAGCACTTATAACGATATCGGCGGATATAAGGGATAAAGGCATAAGTAAAGCACGCGGTTATATTCCCGCGGGGAGGTAAAGATCCTCCCTAATATCGAACGATGCTATAAACTTAAATATAGAGAGCTTTATCGCACGATAAAGCGAAGGAGCTACGTATTTCCTAAAGATAGGGAAAAGGCGGGGAGGTCGTCTACTTTACCCTCGATAAAGCCTTACTTAATAGCGCGAACCTAATAGCGGGGGGGAGGGGGCTTAAGGAGGCATAAGGCAGACGTACCGCCGCTACGACTACGGCCGCGGCTAAAGCCGGAACCGGCGCTAGGACTAGCGCTAGGGTTAGCGCTAAGGTTAGCGCCGATACCTTTATTAAGGTAGGTCCGGGTAGTATAGGTAGCGGTAGCCGGCTAAGCGTAGTAGAGCTAAAGACGGTTCTTAAACCGCCGTTGCTTCTTAGCGTTAGTAAGCCGGGCCCGGAATGTATTAAGCTATATTAGGTTACCGGCAAGAGACGTAGGTAAGGCGGGTGAGGTAAGGCCGGGGCGAGCGGGGTTATAAAGCGGCTAGAGTTAAGAATAGGCCTTAATACGCTACTAGTTATCCTAAAGCGTAGAATATATCTCAGCTTAAGCCGTAAAGTCGTTATAGGCCGGGCATTCGACCTATAGAGCGGCGGCGTTAGTAAGCTTAATAAAGACCTTTAAGTATAGGTAGGCGATATAAGCGGTGCTATTAAACAATAAGTCGGCTTAAAGTTAGGTAAACTTCGAATAGAAGTCCGGCTAAGAGATATTCTTTATCGATAAGGTATTAAAGTCGGCCTCCGACTAAGCATAAGTAAAGTTAGCACTAAAGACTAGGCTAAGGTCGTCGGTAAGAGCTTTAATAATAGTATACTATTAATCGGCGAAAGACTTATTATCGAGGACGTCCTAAGGAACGCTAGCGATAATAGAAGCGGCCCGGCCGGTAAGCCGGCTAATTGCGTAGAGAATGCGATCCTACTCTATAGGGTATAAAGCGGCGTCTTAACGGAGCTTAATAGTAAGGCCGTTGCGCTAGGTCCGGAAAGCTTCCTAACGTTGCTTTTAAGTGCTAGAGTCGCCGGCGAACCTCTTAAGGTCGGCTATACGGGAACGGGTAAGGGTAAGGGCGGCGGGGGCAAGGGTAGGGGCCTAGTCCTAAGCTACGTTACGTTCGGTTAGGACGAGGAGAGAGGATATAGCGTAGTTAAGCTAGCGCTAAAGATCGGTAGCGTGCTTTTAGGCAACGGCTATATGCTCTTAAGCAACGAGTACTCCTATATCTAACTTAACGTAAGCATTATTAAGGTAAGCAAAGGCCTTAATCTAAAAGGCGCGAAAGTCGTAAGTAGCGTTAGCCTAAATATAGGCGAACGTGCTAAATATAGGCCGTTAGGCCTAAAGAAGGGCGGCGAGACGGGGATAGTAGGAAACGTAGTCGGTCTAAGGCTTTAGGTCGGTAGGAGCTAGTAAGGTAATAGCCGGGGTAGCGGACGGGGGATCGGCCTCTATATAGTCGGTTATCGTAGATTATAGGGCAATAGGATAGGGTAAGGGTAAGGGAAGGGTAAGGAGCGAAATCTATATAATTTGCGTTAAGACGGCGTATCTATACCGGGAAAATTCTAATAATCGAGGAAAACTTAGTCGAAGGGGTTAAGCGAGGAGGCGGACTTACGTCGTAAAGAAAGGAGATTAGAAAAGAAAGGGGTAAGATAGCGAGATTATTAATTAAAGCCAATAGGATAAAATAATGGATTAAACTATAAGGAAATAAGCTTAAAGGGGGTATATAATTATTATTAATCCACGAAGGGATATAGCTATAGACTAGGTCTAAATGTCTATATATACGATAGGTATATAACGGTTTATATAAGCATTAGAGCTCCGCGCTTATTTAGATCTAGACCGGGATAATTAGTCTATAGGGGTTCTTATTCGACCGGAACGTTCCTAACGTCGACTCGCCGCTTTACCGGTGCGGGACCGCGCGTAAGACCGCGTTCTACCTCTTCCTCCGGTGCCTTACCCTCGCTAACGCGAGGGCGGCCTTACTAAGAGGCATCCGACGGGAGAGCGACCTTAGGGCGGCGCTAAACCGCCCCGCCGCCGCTAAGCCGCTTATTTAGTAGTTCCTTAAACACCGCCTACTATAGTAGTTCCGGGCCGCGACGGCCCTTACGGAGAAGATAGACCGCCGTAACGCTAGCGGGGGGAGCTCTAAGAGTAAGACGACGAGGCTCCTAACGTAGACCCCCTCTAGCTTTTATATGTTTATATAAGTATGCTTACTAGGATTTATTTTTCTGCGTTTTAACCCGTTAGGCGGGGCCCTAGCCCGCACCCTATCGCCCGCGCGCCGTATACGCGCCGCCTTTACTAAGTTAGACTATCCGCCCGACCCCGACGCCCTTAGGCCTGCCCGGGCGGGGTAACCTTTATTAGGCACTAGACCGGCGGCAGTAACTAAACTTAATTAACCGCCGCGAATATAAGCCGCATCCGGCCCGACGCTAAGATAGATAGACGTTATATAGGTTTTCCCCTAAGCCGCTTAGTTTTTCCTATGCTAGCTTAATGTAGGGGCACTAGGCCCGTTAGGGCAGCTAGAGTACTTTAATAATAATAATATTACCTTATAGATTTCCACCCGCTTACTCTCTACTAGTAGAGCTTTCTTAGCCCTCTCCTTACCTTAAGACACTCCCTTCCTAAGGCTCGTTAATTTAATAGTGTTTTTTCGGGCATTCGGCCTTATTTCTTCTTCTCGCTTATCCTTATCGGACGACGAGAACCTCTTAGATACTATACGTATTCGCGTTAATAGCTTAGCATTCGGCTATTCTTCCTCCGACTTTAAAGGCCTTTCTATTATAATTAGTCTCTTTACGTTTATAAATAGTCTTTTAAACGTTTTATAACCTAGTCCCTTCCCTTTTTCCGCCTCGTCTAACGAGGACAATATCGACTATTCTAATAGTTCTTAGAACTTTTTTTACTATAAGGAATCTTTTTAATAGAGTCGTTCTCTTTATAGTAGGGGTCTTCTCTAAAGTCTTCTTCGCGATAAGACTCCTCTTTAGACTCTTATTCTTTAGCGTAATCTCTCCCTTTACTATCTCTTTAGCGTCTATAATTAATATTCCGCTCGCCGATAGTTTTAAGACTTATACTACGACTAATAGATTTATCGATAGATTATTGTCTAGCTGTTTTCCGCGTTTACTAAGCGTTTCGGCAACTTCGCTAGTTCTTTATTTTAAACCTATTACGTTAAACTTCGTAAAGTTATTCTTATAGTTAACTATTCGGATATATATATATACGTATAATAAGAGAAGAGTATTGCTATTTGCATAGCACGAAATTGCTATTTGCATAGTAAGAATATCTAAATCCCTACTTTTCTACGCGTACCCCGCGCGCTTATGTCCCGCCACTAAAATCTAGTGCCGGTATATGGCAATTAAGAGAGCCGCGCAAATCGTGCGAAGAACACTACCGACACGCAGTAGGGCACGCAGCAGAGGGCACGCAGCAGAGCACGCAGCAAAGAGCACGTAGTAGAGCACGCAGCAAAGGGCACGCAGCCGGGCACGAAGCATACATCAAGGAGCCGCACACACAGCAGAGGCACGCAGCAGAAGGCACGCAGCAGAGGGCACGCAGCAGGACACGCAGCAGAGCACGCAGCAGGGAGCCGGGCACGAAGCATACATTAAGGAGCCGCACATATAGCAAAGGGCACGCAGCAGAGCACGCAGCCGGGCACGAAGCATACATCAAGGAGCCGCACACACAGTAGAGGGCACGCAGCAAAAGGCACGCAGCAGGGCACGCAGCAGGGCACGCAGCCGGGCACGAAGCATACATTAAGGAGCCGCACACACAGCAGAGGGCACGCAGCCGGGCACGAAGCATACATCAAGGAGCCGCACACACAGCAGAGGGCACGCAGCAAAAGGCACGCAGCAGGGCACGCAGCAGGGCACGCAGTAGGGCACGCAGCAGGGCACGAAGCATACATCAAGGAGCCGCACACGCAGCAGAGGGCACGCAGCAAAAGGCACGCAGCAGGGCACGCAGCAGGGCACGCAGCAGGGCACGCAGCAGGGCACGCAGCAGGGCACGCAGCAGGGCACGCAGCAGGGCACGCAGCAGGGCACGCAGCAGGGCACGCAGCAGGGCACGCAGCAGGGCACGCAGCAGGGCACGCAGCAGGGCACGCAGTAGGGCACGCAGCAGGGCACGAAGCATACATCAAGGAGCCGCACACGCAGCAGAGGGCACGCAGCAAAAGGCACGCAGCAGGGCACGCAGCAGGGCACGCAGCAGGGCACGCAGCAGGGCACGCAGCAGGGCACGCAGCAGGGCACGCAGCAGGGCACGCAGCAGGGCACGCAGCAGGGCACGCAGCAGGGCACGCAGCAGGGCACGCAGTACTAGGGGGGTCTAAAAGTCGACCCCCCGTGCTGCCCCACCAGCACGGGGGGCACGCTGAGTTGGAAAAGACTCGCTGGGTTAGAAAGATTTAGGTACTTACGTCCCCCGCTAATGCCACGCAACGACGAAGTACCGAAATTTTCGGGTCAAACGCAAATTTCACCCCGCCAGCAGAGTACTTTTGTTTACGAGAGCTTTACGCTTAATATTATGTATCTTTTTCCTTTCCAACTCAGCGAGTCTTTTCCAACACAGCGTGCCCCCCGGGCACGCAGTAGGGCACGCAGCAGGGCACGCAGTAGAGCACGCAGCAGAGGGCACGCAGCAAGGCACGCAGTAGGGCACGCAGCAGAAGGCACGCAGCAGAGCACGCAGCAGAGCACGCAGTAGGGCACGCAGTAGAGGGCACCTGCTATAGCTATTGAATTAACTAAATTGAGGCTATACACGATTTGCGCGGCCCTCTCAATTGCCATATACCCGTTGACTGTTAGATGCCAACTTAATTAGCTCCGCATTAAGTTAGGCAGAAAACCTTTAGACAGGTAGAAAACGTTTAGACACTGCCCCGCCATCGTGGCCACTATGTTTTTTAGTATAAGCCTGATATTTATGCCGTGTTTCTATATCGTAAAAACCGTCTTTTACGTCGCAATGCGTTAAAGATTCTTAAATCGCTATTATAAAGGCAGTTATAAATGCAGTAATAAAGCTAGTTATTAACCCTTACAAGAGAATTATTATATCGTTAATGCATCGTTAATGCATCGTTAATTCATCCGTTAAACGGCTCGTCGTAGGCGACCTAGGCGCTATAATGCGCTGGTCTTATAGCGGTCTCGCAGCGCTGGTCGCCGCTGTATTCTTCGCGGCCGCACACCACGAATTGCGAATTGCGCCTTAGAGAAGAAATTGTCAATAAATGCTAGGCTGCTTAAGCTATTTAGCAATCTATTTAGCAATCGAATTTAGGTTAAGAAGATATATAAAATAGCGATGTTTCGATCTAGTGAGGATTAAGGGGTAGGGACATTAAATACTTAGGTACATATATATAATTCAACACATTAGTGTGCAGCTTTAACGCTATGCATATCGCATTACGCACTCTAAATCGCCTTTTCAATAGCTTTAAAAACAAGAGATAAATTAATACCTATTTAGAATAACAAAAAGATCCGACGCGACGTTCGTAGAATGTGTTGTCATTTTTTTGGCTGGCCTTGCCACCTAAAAAGTATCTAAGGGGTTTTCTGCCTGTCTAAAGGTTTTCTGCCTAACTTAATGCGGAGCTAATTAAGTTAGTATCTAATAGTCAACGGGTACCTATATAGAAAATTTAGTGGCGGGACATAGGCGCGCGGGGTACGTATAGAAAGAGTGGGGATTTAGGTATCTTGCTATGCAAATAGCAATTTCGTGCTATGCAAATAGCAATTTCGTGCTATGCAAATAGCCATACTCTAAGAGAATAGAAGAAAAACCTTTATATATAAAGAGCAGCACTCTATTCTAGCTTACTAACTATATATAGGCGACTAGTCACCTATTGCGTAGTAACTATTCTAATACACGACTTATACGATAATTATTATAATATATATAATAACGACTATCGTTAAGATACTACGTTTAATCCTATTTACTTACTATTACGACTTTGTTTATACCTAAAGCTATCCTAGCGTCTAAGGAGTCCGCCTTAGAAAGAGGGGATAATTATAACGTAGCTACCCGTAACTATAGAGTCGGGAGGTACGGATATATATATAATAGATAATGCATTTTATCTCGGGTATTATTTAGGCATTAGTCGCTAATTAGTCCTAGATAACCCCTCTTAAGGCCTAAGGGTATATCCCGAAGGCTCTAATATTTCTTAGAAGAAGGGGCAAGCTTTAGCCTTATTACGAGAGGGCAACCTTATTGCAATAAAATATTATTCGTACTCTTAACTATTGTTCCTACCTTCCTAAACGTACCTCTAGTCTGCCTTTCTTATATTAAAATGATTTACGTTATAATAGCACGTGTTAGTTTCTTAGGCTTATTCCCTGTTTTCCTTCCTATTCCTCTTTTATTCCGTGTTAGACCTACTTTTAGGACCGACTAATATAGATTTCCTTCGTTCTTATTCGCCTATTGCCCCTTTTAGGCGTTTAAGTCGAACGCCGATTAAAGGGGGATATACTATTATAGTGTTAGGTTATATTATATATTATCCTACGTGACCTCTATATCGTATATATAGACCTTTAGACTTAGTCCATAGCTATATTCCTTCGTGGATTAATAATAATCACATACTCCCCCCTCTAAGCTTGTCTCCTTATACTAACGGTAGCCTAGAGAGGGTAAACTAGGAGATCTAGGCCTACCTTCGCGTATATACATACTAAATATAGAATAATTAGGAGGTCCTACTGCCCGCCGCGCAGCTAGCAATAAACAATAAGGTATTATCAACTATAATATTAAGTCCGTTCTTCGTAAAGCATAGATATAACGTTAATGCTATCTAGCTAAACGGCGAGCCGGTATATATAACGCCTAACTAGCGTAGTGCACGAGATCTTATTACTAGGATATAGGAGGTAACTAAGTTTATATAGGCTATAATAATAGCGGCGTAAGCACGATAAGAGGACTTCGCTAACCGCTATCGCTAGCTAGTAGGAAGGTTCTAAGTCGGTAATAAAGCATGGCTTTATATAGGCAACTACCTCTTAGATAGACCCTACGCAAATATTAAATAGATCTACTATAAGTACCCCGTAAAAGCAATCCTCGGCTTATATACTATATAAAGAATTAATAAAGAATCGGTCCCCCCCGGCTTGCTATATATACGCACTATATTTATATAAGCGCGGCTAGGCGTGCGGGGTTAAGCGTTTTTAAGGGTATATTTAGGTACGAAAAAACATACTACTAGGCTAAATAGAGATTTATACTAGGCTAAATAGTAATACTCTAATTATATAGGTCACGTAGGTACAAAGGTTATAAAGATTATATGCCTATAACTATACCTTATATATACGGTTATTAGTTAGGATTTATGTCGTATTAGAGCGGCGCTTATAAAGGCCGGTTAGATATAGCTCGGTACCCGAGCAGGTCACTATATCCACTTTGCCGCCTATTTAAGCAAGCGCGCAAGACAGCTAGCCCCGTGCCTACACTAGACTAAAACAACAGACTTTTTCCGATCTTAATTATGTGCGTGCCTAATTAACCACCCGACCGCGCCTACGGCTGCGGCCCCTTTTAGGTAGATGCGATAGTTATAAGCCCGGTATACGACCCGCGTAAATTGCTATTAATACCTACTATTATAATAACACGCGCGTCTACATGCGAGGCGGCCTAACGCCCCGTAGGCGACCTAATAAGCCTACGATGTGCTATAGAAATACAGCTATCGTTATATCTTAGAATACGTTAAGGCATACGCGAGGATGCGGATTATACCGCTCCTCTTATACCGCCGCTCTTAGCGTAGTTCTCTCGCACCTATAAGTACGCCGTAATATACGGTCTTAGAAGAGCTCTTTATCCCTTAGCACCTTAGCATTACTGCCCCTTTTTAGCCCCTTTTCTCTTAAACACTCTTAACGTTGACTATTATTATTATATCTTCCTTTAGCGTAACTAAAGCTACGGACAACACTAAGATTATCCTTACTAAGTTAGTCTATTAGGCCACTTAGTACTCTACGTACGAGATAAATGCTAGGACCGCCCGCATCTAGGAGTTTATTAACTTTAAGGACACTACGGTCTCCCTTAAAGAGCCCGTAGAGGCATCGTTCGAAGGAGAGCTCGCGAGGCTAAATAGGCTTAAAGCCGCTAACCACGTAGAAGAAGTCCGGCTCGGTCGGCCACCGCTCCTACCGTATAAGCCAATCCGCACGCTCGACGAAGCCTAGCTTAAGGGCCTTACGGCCTAACGCGAAGACTATAAATAGAGGTATATTAAGTATATTATAAAGCTTAAAGCGTATACGGAGCTTACGACCTAAGTGTATATAACGGTAGACCCGGCCTTAGTAAGGTTCTTTCTAAAGACTTAGGATATCCGTAAGACTATCGTAAAGCTACGTAAGATGCTCGGGGTTACGGATAAATACCGAGTAGACTATGCTCGCTTAGACTATCGCAAGGCCTTATAGTTAATAAAGCGGACTAACCCGAGCGATTAATACCTTTAATAAAAGCTCGTATATCTTAAAGCCGTCGAATTAGATATCCTAGACATTAAGGGGTCCTAGGGCATAACCGACTTCCTTAACGCCGTTATAATACTAGACTCTAAGTAGGCCCGGCAATAGCTTAGTGCGCTTCGCGCGGAATAGCTAAGGAAGAATATTACTATAACCCTCTAGATCCTTAGCGAGCTATTCTATTACGTTAGTTAGGATCGAGCCCGCACCTTTAGTAAGTCCGCGCCGTCTAAGGCGTTTACTACGATATAAGCTCCGCCGGCGACCCCTAAAGCCCGCTAATCCTACGACTGCCCCTACGGCATCGTTAAGGCGCGCTATAGCTAAAAGCCCGCGGACTACGCAGCGTTCTATATTACCGTTAACGGGGTCTCTTATAGGCCCTAGCTTCTCGTTAGTGCTAACCGTATTAAGAAGTACAAGGAGGCGAAGTCCCTATCTTGCTAGAAGCAGATAGTACAGGCTATTAAGAGCATAAAGGGGAAGACCCTTACTACCTCGACCGAGACGACGCCTACTATATAGGGTGCCTAGGCATATATAGTAATAGACTTAAGGTTCGTAGGTAGTAAGGCGAGCTCCGCTCCGACCTAGGCTAGCTTTAGCACCTTCGGCTCGCCCGATAGCTTTATCTCTTCCGTCTTTAGCAACTAGCGCTACGAGCACCTGCTAATTAAATCGACTCTATTCGACTACTACGCGAGCACCTATATTATTAATAAGCTCGAGCTTTTTAAGGGTAACGTTATCGCCGCTATAGAGACCGATATTATACTTATAAGCGACACCGCCCTTATAGTGCTATATTATAGGACCTGTACGGTAAAGAACCTACTCTACGGACCGGATGGCCTAAATACGCGAGATCTCGTCCTTAAGGACACCGCCTACGTCCCCGGCTTTTATACTAATATTATTAGCGGGGAGAAACTTAAGGTAGGCGGCTTTTAGATCTATAGCTGCGATAATACGATCCGAGTTAGCCCTATAGAGAATAATAACGTAGTTATATATATCGAGAGTAAGTACGGGCTTTTAATAGCTAAATTAAAGTCCTCTTACTCTTGCTTTACCTTGCCTTACGCTCTTACGTGCCTATTCTTAGCAGTATAAAACGCTATCTTAAGATACCCTAGGCGTTATATCGCCGTATTTAAGAACCTACGCCTACTAAGGGTAGACACCGTAGAGCTTTAGTATCTAAGGGCCGGGCACCTAAGCCCTCGAGTGCTCGAGCAACTAGTCTTTTAGGCACGCGGTGTGCGAATTAAGGGGCCTATAACGGTTAAATGCCTAGGCTACGCTTAAGGAAAAGCGCACGAGTAGATTTCTTATAGAGAGCCCGCTAACCGCTCGCGGTAGCCCTTTTCCCGTATCTTCCTCGATATCTTTAACTTCGAACTCGGCTATAACGGCCACCGATATATCCTACTACTCTCTAACGAATATAGCGGGATAATATTCTTATAGAGTATAACGCGGAAAACGGAATCGGACGACCTAATCCGTAACTTTAAGGCCTTAGTCCGCCGCTATACGGGCGCGGTGATTTATAAGATTAAGATAGATAATAAGAGAGCTTTAGTTAACCTCCTAGAGTAGAGAAATTCGCCCTTTTAAGATTAGGCTAAGCGGGAGGGCATTAAGCTCGAGCTCCCGCCGTTATATATAAAAGAGCCTATAAGCGGCGCGGAGAGATCGGGAGGCGTAATCTAATAACGCCTCCGCTCCGTTATAGGGAAGCTACTAGGCAACTTCTAGCCGGAGATATACTAAGCGCTCGTTCGCATATACAACATCCTGCCGAGATACCGTAACTAATAGAGAACTCTTAAGGAGACTATCGATAGGTGGTTTAACTAGCACCTCCGCTAGTATAGTAGGATCGGCGCTACGGCGCATAGGGACATAGACCGCCGCCTTAAGTAGAACGGCATATATGCCTACGGCTGCCGCGCTTACCCTTTATATAAGAATATAAAGGCTTACCTCTATAAGAGAGCATTTAAGGTCTTCCCCCGGGCGTATATAGGTTACCTCGTCGGCTATTAAGCTAGTAACCTATTCCGCGTCTAGGTTCCTAAACTTGCCTAAGTTATTATCACTCGGGATATAATTTTTAATAAGCTCTACTACTTTAATCCTTAGACCGAGGATCTATAAATACCCGTCCGAGAATACGCCCCTCTCGCTAAGTCGATCGAATTGCCTATCTAATACGATTAGAATACTATACTTAAGGATTTTTTATAGGAATTTAACGATTATATCTTAGGAATTAAGCCCGACGATTCGAACTTAGGGGTAAAAGGCAGGGCATCGCTATCGCCGTCGCTAGCCGCTCCGGAAGTAGCTCCGACTCCGAAGGATGCCTCGCCTGCCCTTAAAGGACTTCTTACGCTAGAACGAACGCTTAACCCGACGGGGTTAAGCCCGTTGCCCGCACCGAGATTACCCCCCCGCGACGAGGATATAGATATACCCCTCGTCCCGGCGCCCTAAGAGCTAGGCGTATAGCCGAAGCCCTAGCTCGGGCGAACCTCCTCGATACCTAAAGCTACTACCCCCGCTTATTAGGAGACCTAGCTTACGACCTAGCAGCCGCCTATACCTACGCAAGAGATAGGCCTATAGAGCATATAGTAACCCGTCGACCGAACGGATCCCGGTCACGATATTATAGCTCTATTAGTATCGATATAGACGAGTAACGCTAAAGGCCCTAAAGCGGGCCTATCGGGCATATAACTAGATGCAAGGTTACGACGACTTCGCCGGATATAGAAAGAGCTCTACGGTATAAAAGCTATAAGATAGAGCTCCCGAGCGAATAAGGGGATAAAGAGAGATAATATCTTTACCACCTTGCTTCTAAAGGCCCTCTATCTATAGGGGGACCTTATAACTTTTTATTTAGTATTCGCCGCTGTAGTCTCGTAGGAAGCTTATAAGTATTATCGTAACGACTTATTCCGCTTGCCTAAGCGCTACTAAGACCTTAACCACTACCCGCACGGTAAGGAGTTTAAAGAGGGATATCGTAAGGAGCTTTAAGACCTCCTCCGTAGAGGCATATAGCGCCTCCTTTCGCAAGAACGTGCTAAAGGAACCCTAATTCCGCTTAAATAGGTATTCCTCTATAAGTTTAACGAGGATAGGTACCTTATACGTTATAAAGCTCGCATTTATATACGCGGAGACCTCTAGGGCGACTAAGGCGACAAAAAGACCTACGCCGCAACCCTCGCTATTAAGACCTTTAGGACTATAATCTCTATAGTAGCGAAGCGTGACCTTAACGTCCGATAACTTAATATCGCTAACGCGTTCCTTAACACTAACATTAATAAGAAGAGGCCGGTATACGTAGAGCTTCTAAAGGGCTACGTAAAGCTTGGATTCCATAAGCCGGATAAGAATCCCGCGATAGTCGCCGAGCTCGATAAAGCCCTTTACGGACTTCGCGAATCCCTTCTCCTTTAGTATAATAAGATCTACTAAGCGCTTAAAGAATAAGGCCTAATCCGCACCGGGGAGGAGCCTTATGTCTTTATAGACGGGAAGGTCCTTGTGCTAGTATACGTTAATAATATCCTTATCTTAAGCCTAAAGGACTACTCTATAGACGACCTTATCGCCTTCCTTTACGGTAAATACGAGGTCCGCGAGGAAGCCTTTAGATAGTATCTCGGGATCCGCGTTATTAAGGACCGATAGCTCCGCCGAATCTACCTATGCTAAGACGCTTATATCGAGAAGGTCGTACGCAAATTCGGCCTTAATAATATAGGGAAGGCGCCGGCAATCCCTATGCCGACCTAGCAGCTTGTTAAGAATACGGAATAAGCCTCTTTACGCGAGATTAAGGACTTTTAAGAACGCGTGGGCTCTATTATATACACCGCGGTTACGGCGAGGCTAGACGTAGCCCTCGTAGCTTCGCAGCTCTTACGGTTCCTAACGAACCCTTTAGCCGAATACCTTAAGGCGGCCAATCAGTAGATCCGCTACCTCTACGCGACGAGGTTCCTCGCGATTATATTCGACGGACTCGCTTAAGGCGAAGCCCTTATTATCGCGACTAACGCCTTATTCGCCGACGACCCTAAGACGCGCCGATCGTCGTAAGGCTATATTTCAATGCTCTACGGCGGCCTAGTAGTATAGAAGGCAAGCTTATAGGATACGGTTATAACCTCTACCACTAAGGTAGAGCTCCTTAGGCTAGAGCGCACCGCTAAAAAGGGATACACGCTCGCTAAGCTACTTCGCGATATCTCGCACGACCTTAGGCCCTTAAAGGTATACTATAATAACCTCTAATCTATCCGCCTCGTAGTCGAGGAAGGCCGTATCTTTATAAAGCTGCGTTACGTTAACATCTAGAACATATGGCTTAAGTAGGAATATAGGCGGGGTCGCTTTACGGTTGAATATATCTCTACGGCCGAGATGCCGGCCGACGGTCTAACGAAGGCGCTGCCGCGGGCTAAATTTAAGAAGTTTAAAGCGCTGCTAAACCTAAGGGATATACGGGGGCGAATACAGGCAGGGACGGAGGACTAAGGGCATTAACACTAAGGACGGACGCTTCTATACCTTATAGGGCGCTCGCGATAGCTTCTTCTCATAGCGTTAAATTAATCACTTAACGCTAGGGGGTATGTCGTATCGGAGCGGCGCTTACAAAGGCCGGTTAGATATAGCTCGGTACCCGAGCAGGCCACTATGTCTACTTTGCCGCTTATTTAAGTAGGCGCGTAAGACAGCTAGCCCCGTGCCTACACTAGACTAGAACAATAGACTTTTTCCGACCTTAATTATATGCGTGCCTAATTAACCACCCGACCGCGCCTACGGCTGCGGCCCCTTTTAAGTAGATGCGACAATTTACTTAGGGGTTAATTTAAACAAAGGGGGGTTTATTAGTAGTAGTTCTATCTTATCTCCCTAGCTAGAAAGGGCGATAAACGGGCCCCTTTATATATATTAGCAGGCATGCTTATAAAAAGCCTGCCGTGCCTTAATAAGGCATTATTAAGGCCTATATTAGGGCTTACTGCTTTAGTTATAACGATAGCTTTAGTTAATAATAAGGTTGTTAAATATATATAACACGTAGTATAGGAATAAGGGATAAAGAATACGTACGACGTCGTTAAAGGCACGTGACCTACGTGACCTAAAGCTACGTTAGCATCTATAAAGGAGCTCCCTTTCCCTTCTTCCTTCCTAGCTAGACAAGACAATAAGAACCTAAACCGTATACTATCACACGTGCGATAGGTTTACTTCCGGCTGCTTACCGTAGTAGAGCCCTACTAATACTAATTAGCGATTGACTAGCTTAATTAAACTGATTGACTCGGCTTTATAATAGATTAGCTAGGTAGAAGAGATAGACCCCTTAACCCTTAAACGTACGACGGATCCGATTAATATAATCCTAATCCGTATATTTAGAGAGGGCAGTTTATGCTAAGAACGAAGGATCTTCCCGAACTAGAACCGATTTCACTTTCGGTAGCCGCTAAAGAGAATTCCCTAGCTTCCTTTAACGGATTACCGCTTTATAAAAGCTCGTGCCGTTAAGAAGAGTACGATAATAACGCTAATAAGGGTGTTATTAGCTACCCTTAGAGGATTACCACTTTATAGAAGCTTATGCCATTTAGGAATAGTGCGTCTATAACGCTAACCCTATTGCGAAGACCCCCTCGCGAACCGATAAATACTCCCGAATCTATAGAACATTCGATTAACACACGAGCTATTTAATCACGACTATTGCGTAAAAACCCTTACGCAAAAAAACTATTAAAGCCCGCTGCCTGCTTCTAATATATATCGCGAAGACCCTCGCGTACGATAAACACCCCGCCGTCTTCCGACCCGGCATACTATATATAGTCCGCTTGCTCTCTTAAGCCCGACACACACATACACACACAGTCCGCTTACTGCTATAAGCCCAGCCTGCTAGTTATTCCTTACTAGTTAAAGAACTGCTAATATATGCCTCGCTGCTTTACTCTTTGCCGCCTAAAAGCAGGACCTATAAGAACCCGGCCACGCCTTATTCCGGTCCGGCAATAGACCTGCTTTACCCCGGCATCTATATATATATAGTCCGCTTGCTTCTTTAAGCTTCTATAATAAGAACACCCCGGCGGATTATAAGATATTAGACCCGTCTCCCGTCGCCGCCTCTACCGCCCCGGCGACATACACCCTGCTCGAAGAGTAAATAAAGGACGTGCCGATCTATAGCTCTTTTTATAAATATATCGACATCGACTATTAGGAAACCGACGTCGCCCCGGACGAAGAAAGGGAAGTCGTCGTAACGACCTCGGTGGCTAGGTTCTTAGCCGTTTGCAAGGCTAACGTATACGCCCGCGGCCCCGACATACTAGACGACGTCTAAAAGCATTTCGAAGGGTAGACCGAAGCAACGTAAACGAAGGCTAATAAGGAATACCGTAAAGTCCTTAAGAACCTTTTGAATAAGCGCGGCATCTACGTCGATAGAAATAACAGCTTAAACACAGCGCAGTTCGTCGCCCTATAGAACCTCGAAGAGCCCCTAGCTTGGCCTAAAGCCGTAACTGTCCCCGCCGCCGCATCAACGGTACTAGCCTCGTCCGCCGACAGCATGTAAGAAGCTGCCAGATTGTTATTATCGTCGCCCGCCGCATTAGTTGCCGCCGCAACGATAGCTCCGCCGCCGCCTCCGCCCGTTGTTACGCCCTTACCCGTTGTTCTACCACCTGTTATTCCCGTTGTTTCCGGCCCGCTACCACTAGTCATTCCCGACCCCTTTATCCCCGGCTAAGTCCCCACCGTCGTTCCCTAGGTGTTAGATCGTACGTCTGCGACCTACTAAATAAGGATGCGAGAGATGTGTGTTATAGCGGCCGTAAGGGCGCTGCAGCGGCTGTAATACCGCTGAAAGCAGTATATTAATGTATATGATAATGCTTTTTTATGCCCGAAAAGGGGCTGCCTCGAGACCTTATTTAAGGGGTCTTTTAGCCTAATTTCCCGTCCGTAATCCCGTACGTAATCCTGCATGTAATCCTATATATAATCCCTTTACCCGCGGATCTAATACACCCCTTTAGCTTTAATCGCAATGCGAGGGAAGCTAGACTAAAGAGCTTAAATAGCTTAAATCCGGGGTCTTTGCTAATAAATCTATTAATTAGGGCGGATTATCGTATTCTTCTAGGTCCTCCTTATAACTAACTATAGTAGTAAGGGATTATAACTCGGCATTTTATGCCTTTACGCTACCGCTGCACCTTTAGCGGCAATAATACGCTTTATTCCTTTTATTCCTCCTATATTATATTAGTCGATCGCTTCGGAAGGTTCGTATAGTTTATTAGAGTATACGGGCGGACGAGGGCTTCGTATAGCCGAGGCTAGTGTTCCTAAGGGCTTATGTATGTATGGCCGAGGGTTGTATTCCTAAGGGCTCTATATATATATAGCCGAGGGCTTTATATTGCTAAGGGCTCTATATAGCCGAGGCTTATATAAAGTCGAGGCTTATATAGCTAAGGCTTGTGGATAAAGTCGAGGCTTATATAGCCGAGGCTTATGGATAAAGTCGAGGCTCGTATAGCCTGCTTAATACGGACGATTGCCGTGATAGGTATAGACGAGAGAGTCTTCCGTCGCCGCAAGAGCTATTTGCTTAAGTAAGTAAGTATGCATAAGGGAGAGGGACTCTACCGCTTGCTACGACGAGGGACTCTGCCTCTCGCTATAAGAGCTGCTCGCTACTTACTACGATAGGGGACTCTACCGCTCGCCGTAAGAGCTGCTTGCTTAAATAAGTATGCGTAACGAGGGAGTTTTCCGACGCCGCGAGTGTATTTACCGCGAGAGCTATTTGCTCTCGCTTACTACGACGAGGGTCTCTACCGCTCGCCGTAAGAGCTATTGCTTGATTAAGTATACGTAATAAGAGAAAGCAACTTTTCCCTCTTTCCGCCGCCGCGAGTTATTAGCTCGTCGAGAGCTATTAGCTTGTGTGTTAGATAAATATACGGACGAGGGAGTCTTCCGCTCGCCGCGTATTATTAATTCTACTACGATAAAGAAAGAGTCTTTTTCTCTTCCTACCGCCGCGTTATATATGCTACGACGAGAGAGTCTGCCTCTCGCCGTATTATATATTTGCTAGCGATAAAGAAAGAGTCTTCCCCTCTTCCCGCCGCCGCGAGCTATTAGCTACGAGTGTTTGCCGCGACGACGAAAGAGTCTTTTTCTCTTCCGCCGCCGCGAGCGTTTATCGTAACAACGAAAGAGTCTTTTTCTCTTCCGCCGTAAGTGTTTGCCGCGACGACGAAAGAGTCTTCTTCTCTTTCTTCTGCCGCTGCGAGCTACTAGCTTATATTAGTATACGTAACGAAGGAGTCTTCCTCCTACTGCCGCGTTATATATACTGCGACGAGAGAGTCTTCCTCTAGCCGCTGCGAGCTATAAGCTTATAAGCTAATAGCTTATATCTTATCTTAGTATACGGACAAAGGGTTTCTACCGCTCGCCGCGTATAGCTTATATAGTCTTATTTAATGCCACGGAGGGATTAACTCCTTAATATATAGACTTATTTGTTTAATGCTATAGAGGGGTTAACTCCTTTATATAGACTTATTTGTTTAATACCACGGAGGGGTTAAATCCTTAATGTAGACTTATTTATTTAATGTTATTATAAGGGGCCGGCATAGGGTTTAACTTAACACTGCGTGGCTAGACAATTAACTATCTAAAGCTAAGGAGGAGAGGAAGAAGAGCCCGCCGTAGCTCGCCCTTCCCGTAGGTTTTATATATACGCTTTGCCCTTACATAGGCCCTATATCGGCCCGACCGTGCCCTCGTCTAGGGCATTGCTAGGCCATACGTGCTAGTAGCCGGCTTAATGCCGGGCTTACGTAGCGGCTAACCTAAGCGCCTACTACGGCATAGCCGTAGTACGTACTATAGCGTAGCCCGTAATATTAGTCCCCTCCCCCTTTAATAGAAATAACGTTACGCTCCGCCTTACCGCCGAGCGGGGTAACGCTTTTTCTACCCCTCCTACCGCTATAAAAGCTCGTCGCCCCTCCCTCGGGTTTTCTTCCTCTTTTCTTTCTTCTCTTTAACTAACAAAAATAAATATAGCGACTCCCGTACGCACTCCCTCGCCGCCGGCCCCGCCTACTCTAACACCGGCGAAGACCCTATCTAAAAGGATGCCGCTAATATATTCCGATGAAAAGAGGCTAGTCCCGTACGCGTCCTATATAGGCAGGATAGCCTATAGGGAGGCGGAGGCTTGCTAAGAGTAAGCCTCCCCTCTCGCGCGGGTCTACTACGCGTGCGTAAAGACGGGCATATAATGCCGCGCCGTAAGTCGCCCCCGTTATTACTAGACGTATCGGTAGTATTAACTATTCCTAGGTTATCGCTACCGGGGAGCCCGCCGCTTATACGCTCGCGGAGTACCTAGCTATACACGGCTTTAACCCTTCCGCCGAGGGAGCGCGCGACCTATACGTAAGCAACTCGCTATATAAGAATAAAAAGACCGTCCGCTGACTTATCGATTTATAGTTCGCCCGTTTAGCGCGCGTTGCTATATCGACCCGAAAGTAAACCGATATAAGGTAGAAAACAGTAGGAAACGGGGGTTAGGTAATAGCGGTTTCTTTTTATCTTTATAGCTAATATATATAGCTTCCTAGCTTCCTTAATCCTCGTCGTAAACCTTATTATCGTCGTCCGTTACTATACTATTAGTTTTTAATCGCAGGTAGTTTTAACGGCCCTTAGTTTAAGGCCGACTAAGAGCTAGGCTCTTAGTGGTTTTACTAAGCGTATATAAGGCCTACCCTCCGTCTATACTTACTTTTACTTACCGACGCTCCGCTTTACGCGAGCTAATTACCTTCTATAGCGCGACGGGCTCGTCGACTAAAGTATGCTTAGTCGCCGTTATACTTAAGTACGTCGCTATATAACCCTTTAAAGTCATCGAGCGCCTTTATATTACGGAATTCTTTTAAAGGCTCTTAAGTCGGCTCCGGATACCTACGCTATCGAATAAGCACTTAGCGCTTTCGGCGGGGGCCTCGCCCTTTCTATTACGCTACGAGGATCTCCTCTACGCCTTATTCCCGGCCGCCCTTATACACAATAACTAGCGGCGGCTAGGCGTCGTAGAGGACCTAGCCGGGGAGAGGATCCGCGGCGGCACGCTATAATAGGTCGACGTAGAAGCGTAAGTATATGCCTTACGGCACTTTAAGCTTAATAGTATATAAACTAAGGACTGCTTTTACCGGGTATTTATAGTATATTTAATTAATCTTTAGGTAAGGTCTATCCGAGAGGTAGTTGCCTATATAAAGCCACGCCTTATCGCCGATTTAGAACCTTTCCGCTAGCTAGCGATAGCGATTAGCGAAGTCCTCCTATCGTACTTAAGCCGCTATTATCGCAGCTTATATAAAGTTAGTTACCATCCGTATTCTAGCAATAAGGTCTTATATACCGCGTTAGTTAAGCGTCGCGCGTGCCGGCTTATCGTATAGCTAGATAGCATTAACGTTATATCTATATTCTACGAAAAACGGACTTAGCTTTATAGTCGACGATACTCTATTATTTATTGCTAGCTACGCGGCGGGCAGTAGGTCCTCCTAATCGTTCTATATATAGCATACGTACGCGCGAAGGTAGGCCTAGATCTCTTAGTTTGCTTTTTCTAAGCTACCGTTAGTCTATAGGTAGTATATAGTGCTAAGTTTCTACTTAATATCGTAGAGTCGATAGAACTTAACCTAGAACTCCTTAAGCTAATTGCTTCCTTAGTCTATTACGATAGAATTTAGCATACTATAGAAGCGGTAGTACGTTAAGAGGAACCTCGCGGCGTACGCTTTTACGTTTATAGTTTCTATCGCTTCTAACGTTACTGCCTTTATTAAACAGTCGACGATTACCTATAAATACCGGGCGCCGCTTTTAGTAAAACTTAGGAAGTCTATTATAAAGTCTATCGAAAGGTATGCCTATAGCTAATTAAGGACGGGCAGCGGCTTTAGTATTCCCTTTTTTATCTAACGCTAGATATAACTCTAACTATATACGTCGTAGTTTTAGATAAACCTTTAAACGTCCTATAATTAGCTTAGCTAAAAGAACTACCGGGAAACTGCTATAATTATCCTATCTCTCTATAGGTAGCCGTTTACTCGCGAGTTATATATCTATTAGATAATATTAATGCGAAGGATACTATCCTCGCCGGGCACCTAAATACGGTTATAAAAGCAAAGACGGTTGCTAAGGTCGATCGAGCACTTAGCGATTTACGTCTTAAGCTCGAGCTATAGCGGGAAGCGTCGCTCTCCCTTCTATACCGCCTTAAAGGTAGCCTAGTATTTATAGTCTTAAGCTACTATCGTCTCTTACTAACGTTATAAAGCATTATCTAAGAATACTAGCGCTTATTCTAGCGCCTATAGTACTCCGATTCGTCCTACTATAGGCCTTATATAGGGCCGTTAATTACTACTATTAAGGGAATATAAGGCCTCGCCCGCACGTAGTAAATCGTCCCGTCGAAGGCGGTATAATAGATCCCCCTCCGGAACTCGTGCTATATTAAAGACGCACCTATCGGGTAAGATCTAGACTACTTATCCTTATTTACGGGCGTTTTTAAACCTAGAGGGCTTATCCTATTCTCGGCGAGACAATACGTCTAGGACGACCGCCTAACTGCCTAAACGATACGTTAGTGCGAAATTATAGATTAAAAGTTTAAAGGCCTAGCGACTTTAGCGCTTATTTAACGTCCGCTTTATTATAAAATACTTTAGGTTATCGTAGTCTATAAGGATCGTAAACCGCTAATTATTCCGAAGTTTAGCCCCCTAAAAGGCTAGGCAACGGACAATTGCTAGCAGCTCTTTATCGTAAATTAGGTAGTTAAACTTAGTAAGGTTTATCCGTTTAGAGAAGTACCCGACCGCATATCGCATCCTATTATAGCTAACCTATATTAGCACGCTACCTATAGCGAAGCTAGAGCTATCGGTCTCGAGGAATATCTCTAGCGAGGGATCCTACTACGCGAGGACCGGCGCTTTATAGAAGAACTGCTTTAGACGGAGGAACGCTTGCTCCTCGACCGCCCCCTACCGGAACTACACCCCCTTCTTGCATAACGCATCTAGGGCTTAAGCTATGCCCGTTCGGGCTTACCGGGACCCCGGCGACCTTCTAACGGTATCTTAATTCTACGCTCTAATAGTTCCTCGACGACTTTATTACGGCGTTTATAGATAACATCCTCGCTTGCTTCTCGACCGCCCCCTACCGGAACTACACCCCCTTCTTGCATAACGCATCTAGGGCTTAAGCTATATGCGCATAGAGCGGAATAAAGATACGGTAGTAGTTAGCGAATCTAAGGAAGCTTTATACCCCCCGTACGTTAGTTAGTGCCTTTTACTCGCGGATAGCATAAAGCTTATCCGGGTCGTAAGCAATTCTCCGTCCGGCCGTTATAATAAAGCTAAGGTATTTTACCTACTTTACGTAAACCTCGCACTTCTTTAGGTCTAGGTATAACCCTATATTGCTAAGCGTTTTAAGCACGAGGCGGACCTTTTGCTAATAGTCTTTTTTCGACCTAAAGGAGTAAACGAGGATATTATCTATAAACGCTATAATAAAGTCGTCGAGGAACCGTTAGAGCGTAGAATTAAGATACCGTTAGAAGGTCGCTAGGGTCCCGGTAAGCCCGAACGGGCATACCCTCTACTCGAAAAGACCTAGCCGTATGCGAAAGGCGGTCTTATACTTATAGCCTTAAGCGATACGGATTTTATAGAACGCCGAGATAACGTCGAGCTTAGTAAACTACTTTGCCTTCGCTAAGTTATTAAGCGTCTTAGCGATTAATAGCGGCGCGTAGCGATCCCGCTTTATAATCTTATTAAGGGCCTAGTAGTCGTAGTAGAACCGAATACCCCCGTTAGGCTTCTTTACGAATAATACTAGCGCCGCCGCCGCCGAGCTATTAGCTTAGATAAATCTATAGTCGAGGAGGTCTATTAACGTCTTCTTTAGGATTAATAACTCCTCTCTTAATATATTATACAATAGGCTCTAAGGCAGCCGTAGCTCGCCGCCCTCTAGGGTTAGCTTTAAATAGATCTTATAGTCTACCCCCGGCCGGAATAGCGGTAGTATTATAGACTTATCTAGCGCAAAGAGGTTAAGGAAGTCCCGAAGTAAGTCTACCGGGATATAGTCCGCCGGGTTAACCGGCTTCTTCGGCTTTAACGCTTATTTAATCTCCTTTAACGAGATCGCCTTTACTACGCCTATATCTCCTTATCGCCGCTTAAGCCGTCTTATCTCGGCGGCGAACACCGACGACGAGACTAGCTTCGCGTATTTTAAGCGCCGGATCTAGGCCGGCTTAGCCTAGCCTAATAATCGAATCTAAATATCAGCCTTCCCGTGCTAGATTATATTATTCTTTGCGATATAGGTAACGTAGTTCCTTCTTATCTAAAGGCGGCCTAAGAATACGTCCTAGCTAAGGCCCCGAACGATATAAGCGACGATACGCTCCTTAATGCCGTTAATATCTATATCGAAGTAAACTATACCTTTAAAGCGTATAGGCTTTCTATCGTCTAAGAAGGGCAGTAATGCCCTCTCCTTTCTCTTTATATACTTTAACCTAAGCCGTCTTACGACGTTAAGGTCGACTATAGCGTAGCAATTATAGCTTAAGTCGACGAAGGCGCGAAAGTCGTTTACCTTATCTATCTTAATAGGTATCGATATAGGCTTTATCGTTATATAGCCCTTCGCCTTTTACTACTCCCGCTAGACCGCTTTATCTACCCTCTTAGCCTAACTTCGCTAAGGGGTTACTTATTTCTTAAGTCGTTACTATTATCTACCTCCTTAATAACTTCGCCTTACGGCTATATGCCTTAGACCCTTAAAGGCGTCTATTAAAGGCCTCTACCTTTTTTATCCGGATACTTAAACGCCCGGTAGCCGGTCTTAGCGTATACTTAGTAGGCTCCCGATCTTAACGAGGATTTTCCCTTACCTCGGCCTCTACCGCCCTAGACGGCACCGCTACTATAAAGGGCACTAACTCCTTTAACTCCTATTATTATAGTATCGCCCTCGGCATCTCGGCTATTTCCTTCTATAGCTAGATAACTATAGCCGCGGCCGCTCCTTTAGGTAAAGGCGCTATATAGGCGCTCGATCTTAGCCGCGATCTAGGCTACCTTTATATAGAACTTATAGAAGCTATCCTTCGGTAGCTCTACGGTTACTAAGGCTATATAAAGGCGTAAGTTTAAAGTGCCCTTAAGGAAGATAATCTTTACCTTAGGCTCCTACGAGCTGCCGCCGGCTTCTACTAGCTTCTATTCGAACTTAGGCATAAAGGTAGTAAAGGTCTAGTAGTCGCCTTACTTTATAGTGCGTAAAGCCGTCGTAGCTTATAGCTAGAGGTCTACGTTAAGGTATACGCTATTAAGGTATTTTAGGAATTTCGCCGGGTCGTATTAGTATATATCGCCTTAGCTATAGAAGGTCGCTATAGTCTATTAGGGTAATATATCTAGGTAAGCGTAGATTAAATAAAAGATCTTTTAGTTAATTAAGAAGAAGCCTTAGTCTAACTCGCATTTCTCCTTTATCTAGTGTAATTACGTAGCGTAATAGCGCCGCTAGCCGTCGAACTTACTTAGCGACGGGAGTAGTTTCCGGTTTAGCGGGGTCTTCGGTAAGAGCTAGATATTCTCCGTTCTTACGTTAGGTAGTATTATCGACGGACCTAAGGTTATATCGGGGGTGGAGGCGGTCGGCGGTATTTAATTTAGCCGTTTTATAAAAGACGAGATAACGTTAGTTAACCTTATAATTGCTTCCTACTATATCGCGTCTATTGCTTAGACGCGCTTTATAACGGCTGCTTATACCCCCCGAATTCGATCTAACTCGGCTCTAAGCGAGATCTCGTCTAAGGCCTACGCTATATTAGTATCGGCGCGGTTGTCTACTATTACAGGCGTCTATTATAAGAGCTTTAGATATATAAGGGGCCGGCATAGGGTTTAACTTAACACTACGTAGCTAGACAATTGACTATCTAAAGCTAAGGAGGAGAGGAAGAAGAGCCCGCCGTAGCTCGCCCTTCCCGTAGGTTTTATATATACGCCTTGCCCTTACATAGGCCTTATATCGGCCCGACCGTGCCCTCGTCTAGGGCATTGCTAGGCTATACGTGCTAGTAGCCGGCTTAATGCCGGGCTTACGTAGCGGCTAACCTAAGCGCTTACTGCGGCATAGCCGTAGTACGTACTACGGCGTAGCCCGTAATAGTTATAGAGGGGTTAACTCCTTAACGTATAGACGTATTACTACGGAGGGGTTCGCTCCTTAATGTATAGACTTATTAAGCTTGGCTGGCTAAAGAGGGAATTACCCTCTCGCCTCTACTAGTAGTAGGATATATGTTTAGCTAGCTAACGAGGGAATTACCCTCTCGCCTCTACTAGTAGTAGGATGTGTCTTAGCTAGGGAATTACCCCTTTTAGCCTTTACTAAAAGCAGGATGTTGTTTTTGCTAGTGCCGCGAGGTTCGCGGGCTTAATTTAATATATTAGTACCGCGTAATTACGGACTTAATTCGATAGATTAGTGCCGTAAGTCTTACGGGCTTTATTCGATATATTAGTGCCGTGTAGTTACGGGCTTAATTTAATATAGTGCCGCGAGGTAAAGGCACGAAAATCACTTAAAAAGTAAAAAAAGTATATAGGCAGCTTTATTGCTTTCTTTTAAATACGCTAGAGCTTAGAACGGAAATAAAATCAGTAAGGGAAATAGAGCGCGTCTCTACGAGTATAAAAATACTATTTTTTTTCTTAGGTTATTTATTATTATAGCGAAAGTTAAGGGTTTATCTAACGGATTCCCTAAGTTACTTCCCCTACGTTTTTAATTTCTTTACCGGCTGTATAATAGCGCTCTTTTATTATAGTATAATCGAGTCCTTCTTAGCTAAGTACTAGCCACTAGCGCTAAAGGATATTACTACTACGCTTTAGTAGTAAGATCCTCTTAGCCCGGAAGACTTTATATCGTAAGAGAGGGGTTAGAAGTCGAACTCTATAAGACCTACTTTTTATACTAAAGTCTCCCGCCCCCCTATCTCCCGCCCGCCTATATTAATTTTCAATTAGCAAAGGCAACTATTACTAATTAACGAAGAATTCACCTATCTTTAAGCACCTTTTTAAAGCCTTTCTACGCCTTTTACCTTATTACCTACTATTAATATACTATCCTTCTTCTAATAGATTAAGAGCTTTCTTCTAGGGTATTAGGAGTCTTAAGCTAACCTTAAGGAGGCTTAAACTCCTCTAGGACTACTCCCACCGCCCCCTATCACCTATCCTTATTGTTATAACCTGCTAAGATACGAAGAAGCTAGAATCCGCCGCTTAGCCTTAGCCCGACGAGAGCTTTAAGTCTAACAGCAAGAGCTCAAACGGCGAGACCTCGTAGTTTAATAACGAGAGCGCTACGCGCTCCTACTCCTTTAATAGCTATAAGGGCCACTCGAAGACTAAATCCTAAGAAGCCGCTTAATCCTAGGAAGCCTAAGCCCGTAAGACCTTTGCCTACCTTAACATTAAATTAAGGTATATTTAATATTAGCACGCCGCCTACCGTAGCTAGGTCCGCCTCCTATACTGCTACTGCCGCCGCTGCTAACGAGGTAGATCTTATAGTATAATTCGAGGCGGTATACGTGCTCGCGAGAGAGATCTCCGCCCGTATTGCGTTTAATGCCGCCCCTACCGTCGCCTACGATGCTATCGCTCTTCCCCTCGCCCCCGACGGCGCCCCCGACGGCGCCGCTCCCGACGTCGCCGCCCTGAGAGCTCACCTAGCCCTCGCCCCTAACGTCGCCCCCGCGGAGGACGACACTAATGCTAATACTAGAAGAGGGGTCTTAGCTTTAGGGCTAAAGGACGAGGAAGAGGACGAGGGCGAGGAGATGCCTATACGTAAGCAGGTTGCCGATCCTACTATAGCTAACTAACGCCTATAGATTAAGACCTTACGGTTAATCGCTATAATATTAGTTCCGGATATTACAACGGTCTTTAGTCTCTCGCAAAGGCAGGTTTACTATATATTAAGCTATAGCATAACGCCGGCCTATAGAAATAGTAGGCGCCCCCTAATCGTGCCGAGACCTCTTTAAGATAGTCTTAAAAGCATAATTTATACGCTAAGGAAGACTAAGCGGTTCCTATCACCTATACAGCTACGTAAAGCTATTCCTAAGCTTTGCCTCTATAGTAGCAAGGCTATACGTAACGCTCTTAGCGCAATTAAAGCCCGACGCTACCTTTAACGGGTGTAGCCTAACCTAGAAACATCCTAGCGTGCACGGATTAAGTTTGCTCTTCGTTAGCGGTATCTTACTAAGGAAGATTAAAAACAATAGATTTAGTCTAACGAGACCTATATTACTAGCGTCCCTCGTCGCCGCTAGACAATACTCTTTCCAAGTTAGTCCTTTCTTAATTGTCTCTTTATATTTTTTATATATCGTACTAATCTTTATTAGACGAGAACCTAAACGATTTCAGTAAGTCTAAACTTAGGGGCAAGGGTATTATATTCTAGGGCTGCTTCGCCGGCGTTAAGAAGGGCATATATCTATTGTAGGATAAAGCGGCTTTAGGCTACGCAACGGCAGAGTCTTACTCTAAATATATTTTACCTCTATTCTAGGACTTCTAGCTTTAGCGGAAGGAATTTAGGATCTAGCAAGATAATGCCCTAACGCACGCAGCCGCCTCTATACAAGAGGTAAATACGAGGCTCTTCCTAAATGCGAAGCTAGCCGTATAGCCGCCTTACAGCCTTAATCGTAACCTAATTAAGCATATATAGTCGGAGATAAAGTTATAGATTAATAATAAATATATGCAATAGCGGCCTATAGGCCTTATCCTTAAAGGTGCTATTATTAATGCTTAGAACGCTATTTCTAACGATTTTCTACTACGGTTAGTGCATTCGATACTAAGGAGGCTTTAAGCTATGCTTAAGGCGGGCGGCGGACATACTAGATACTAATTGACATTCTAGTACCTCTATTAATACTGCTTTTCGCTTGTTTCTTATGTATCTTTTAGTATCCTTATATGTCTCTTATCTTAGCGGCAATATGCACTACCCTTATACCTAATTTATATGTTTACAATCTTTTAGGGAAAGCGCTGTACTTTTAGCGGCTGCGCGCTACCCTTACTCCTTCGATCCGGTATGTCATACATTATGACAGTCATACATTATGACTTCGGCGGCGCATTTGCGCTAAGGCACCTTACGGCATTCGGCACGGCACGGCACGGCACGGCACATTCGGCGGCGATTAACACCACGGCTTATTTAGCACGGTAGGGCAGGCTACCGTATACGTAGGGGGTTATATCGATATTTCATTTATAAGCTATTATATTACGTCTACGGTCGGGATATATCTTACTTTTGCCTAGTTAGTACAATAGTAATGTTAATAAGTCGTTCGGCCTTAGAACTATTAATCTACGATTTCGCACTAATATATCGTCCGGGTAGTTAAGCGGTCGTCTTAGACGTATTATCTCGTCGGGAATAGGATAAGCCTTTTAGGTTTAAAGACGTCCGCGAATAAGGACGAGTAGTCTAGCTCTTACCCGATAGGTGCGTCTTTAATATAGTAAAGGTTCTAGAGGGGGATCTATCGTACCGCCTTCGATAGGATAATACGCTAGGTCTAAGCGAGGCCTTATATTCCCCTAATAGTAGTAATTAATAGCCTTATATAAGGCCTATAGTAGGATAAATCGGAGTACTATAAGCGCTAGAATAAGCGCTAGTATTCTTAAATAAAGCGTTATAATACTAATAAGAGACGATAGTAGCCTAGGACTATAAATACTAAGCTGCCTTTAAAGCGGTATAAAAGGGAGAGCGACGCTTCCCGCCGTAGCTTAAGCTTAAGACGTAAATCGCTAAGTATTTAATCGACCTTAGTAACCGTCTTTACTTTTATAACCGTATTTAAGTGCTTAGTAAGGATAGTATCCTCCGTACTAATATATCGAACGCTAGGTAGTCGGGTCCTCGATATTAGTATAATAGTAATTAAGTAGAAGAGAGGCTCTAAGGCTAAAACAGCCTGCATAAAGGGATTAGAAGCTGCAAAAGGATGCAAAACGCTAAGAATAATAGCTCTTATCTTTTCTAATAAGGAGGGCTAACTAGTCTCTATATATAGGGAAATCCCTCGGACGAAAACAGCCGCGTAGACCTAAGGAAAAGAAGTAAAAGAAAGAGTTAGACAGAGTCGCCGGTCGAAAGCGCCGGTCGCAAACAATAAATCGCATCCGTACGATAAATAGTTATATAGTTAGCAAATAACTAAACTAATAACGCAATAGTCTATTAGAAGGACTAGTAAATTCCACGGTAGAAGCCGTAACTATATAAAGGAATTCTACGGTAGAAGACCGTAGAAGGGAAGAGATTTTACGGGTAAAGACTATGTAAATAACCGTAAAATCACCGTGAAATCACGGTAAAATATGACCGAAAAAAATTAGGTAAATACGCCTATAGAAGTGCGGGGTAAATGACCGTAGAAGCCCGTAGAATTCTATAGTAGAATCTAGGGAAGAACCAGGGATTTTACGGTGGAAAGCAAATAAGGAAGACGGTAATATTAACATAATATTATCTAATAGATATATAACTTATAAGCAAACGGCTACTTAGGGAGAGATAGGACGATTATAGTAGTTTCCTAATAGTTCTTTTAGCTAGGCTAATTATAAGACGTTCGTAGGTTTATCTAAAACTACGACGTATATAGTTAAAGTTATATCTAGCGCTAGATAAAAAAGGGAATACTAAAGCCGCTATTTATCCTTAATTAGCTATAAGTATACCTCTCGATAGACTTTATAATAGACTTCCTAAGTTCTACTAAAAGCGGCGCCCGGTTTCTATAGGTAATCGTCGACCGTTTAACTAAGGCGGTAATATTAGAAGCAATAGGGATAATAAACGTAAAGGCGTACGCCGCGAGGTTCCTCTTAGCGTATTACTGCTTTTATAGTATACTAAAGTCTATTATAATAGACTAAGGAAGCAATTAGCTCGGCGAATTCTAAGTTAAGTTCTATCGACTCTACGATATTAAATAGAAACTTAGCACTATATACTACCTATAGACTAACGGTAGCTTAAAAAGGGCAAACTAAGAGATTTAAGCCTACCTTCGCGCGTATATATACTATATATAGAACGGTTAGGAGGACCTACTGCCCTCCGCGTAGCTAGCAATAAACAATAGGGTATTATCTACTATAGGGCTAAGTCCGTTCTTCGTAGAATATAAATATAACGTTAATACTATCTAGCTATATAACGAGCCGGTATATACGACGCTTAACTAATATAGTATACGAGACCTTATTGCTAGGATATAAGAGGTAACTAACTTAATATAGGCTGCGATAATAGCGGCTTAAGTACGATAGGAGGACTTCGCTAATCGCTATCGCTAGCTAGTAGAAACGTTTTAAATCGGCGATAAAGCGTAGCTTTATATAAGTAACTACCTTTCGAATAGACTTTACCTAAAGATTAATTAAATCTATTATAAATACCCGGTAAAGGTAGTCCTCGGTTTATATACTATCGAGCATAAAGTACTATAAGGCATATACCTACGCTTTTACGTCGACCTATTACAGCGCGCCGCTATAGATCCTCCCCCCGGCTAGGTCTTTTACAACGCTTAGCCGCCGTTAGTAATTGTATATAAAGGCGGCTAGGAATAAAGCGTAGAAGAGATCCTCGCGGCGTAATAAAAAGGGCGAAGCCCTCGCTAAAAGCGCTAAATGCTTATTCGATAGCGTAAGTATATAAAGCCGATGTTACGGTGTTAGGTTATATTACATGTTATCCTACGTAACCTCTATATCGTATATATAGACATTTAGATCTAGTCTATAGCTATGTCCCTTCGTAGATTAATAATAATTATATACCCCCCCCTAAGCTCGTTCTCTTATAGTTTAATCTACTATTTTATCCTATTGCCTTTAATTAATAATCTCGCTATCTTACCCCTTTCTTTTCTAATCTCCCTTCTTTACGACGTAAGTCCGCCTCCTCGCCGGACCCCTTCGACTAAGTTTTCCCTCGATTATTAGAATTTTCCTAGTATAGATACGCCGTCTCGACGCGAATTATATAGATTTCCCTCCTTACCCTTTGCCCTATAATCTACGATAACCGACTATATAGAGGCCGATCCTCCGTCCGCTACCCTAGCCGTTACCCCGCCGGCTCCTACCGACCTAGAGCCTTAGACTAAGTACGTTTCTTACTACCCCCGCCTCGCCGCCCTTCTTCGAGCCTAACGGCCTATATTCGGCACGTTCGCCTATATTTAGGCTAACGCTACTCCCGACTTCCGCGCCCTTTAGATCGAGGCCTTTGCTTGCCTTAATAATGCTTACGTTAAGTTAGACATAAGAGTGCTCGTCGCTTAAGAGCACGCAGCCGTTGCCTAGGATTACGCTACCGATCTTTAGCGTTAGCTTAACCGCGCTACGTCCTTTCTCCTCGTCTTAACCGAACGCGACGCTGCTCGGGACTAGGCCCTTGCCCCCGCCCCCGCCCTTACCCCTACCCGTTCTTATATCGCCGACCCTAAGAGGTTCGCCGGCGACTCTAGCACTTAGAAGCAACGTTAGGAGGCTTTCTAAACCTAGCGCGACGGCCTTACTATTAAGCTCCGTTAGGACGCCGCCTTATACCCTATAGAGTAAGACTATATTCTCTACGCGGCTAGCCGGCTTACTAGCCGGGCCGCTTCTATTATCGCTAGCGTTCCTTAGGACGTCCTCGATAATAAGTCCTTCGCTAATTAGTAGTATACTACTATTAAAGCCCTTACCGACGACCTTAGCCTAGTCTTTAGTGCTAATTTTACCTACGCTTAGTCGGAGGCCGACTTTAACGCCTTATCGATAAAGAATATCTCTTAGCCGGACTTTTATTCGAAGTTTACCTAGCTTTAAGCCGACCTATCGTTCGACGGCACCGCTTACGTCGCCTACCTTTATTTAAAGGTCTTTATTAAACTTACTAACGCCGCCGCTTTATAGGTCGAATGCCCGGCCTATAATAACTTCACGGCCTAGGCTAAGATGTATTCTACGCTTTAGGACAACTAGCAGCGTATTAAGGCCCGTTCTTAGCTCTAACCGCCTCGTAACCCCGCTCGCACTAGCCCTACCTCGCCCGCCCCGCCCGCGCCTCCTGCCGGTAACCTAATACAGCTCGACGTATTCCGGGCCCGGCTTACTAACGCTAAAAAGCAACGGCGGTTTAAGAACCGTCTTTGCCTCTACTACGCTTAGCCGGCTACCGCTACCTATACCGCCCGGACCTACCCTAATAAGGGTATCGGTGCTAATCCCGGCGCTAACCCTAGCGCTAGTCCTAGCGCCGGTTCTAGCTCTAGCCGCGGCCGTAGCCGTGGTAGCGGTACGTCTGCCCTACGCTTGCTTAAACCCCCTCCCCCCTACTACTAGGTTCGAGCTATTAAGCAAGGCTTTATCGAGGGCGAGGTAGATAACCTCCCCGCCTCTTTGTCCTCGGGAAATGCGTAGCTCCCTCGCCCTATCGTGCGATAGAGCTTTTAGTGTCTAAGTTTATAGCTTTATTCGACACCGGGGAGGATCTTAACCTCCCCGCGGGAATATAACCGCGTGCTCTGCTTATGCCTTTATCCCTTATATCCGCCGATATCGTTATAAGTGCTTTAGTCGACTCCGGCTGCTCCGGATACGCCTTTATACACGCTTAGACCGCGCACCGCCTTGCCCTTCCTGTCCGCTAGCTCTAGTTCCTACGCCGGCTTTCTCTCGCCGATAGTAGCGACTATAAGTCCGGCTGTATTACTTATTGCGCTTTTTCAGTCTCCCGGATTAGCGCCTATACCGAGTCTATCTACTTCTTTCTTACGAAGCTTAGCTACGAGGTTATTCTTAGCCTCCCTTAGCTACGCCGGCACGACCCTATTATTAGCTAGCGCGGTAACTCCCTTTCCTTCTAGTCCCCCTTTTATCTAGCCTCCTGCCTCTCGGACTACTAGCCTTATCTTATCCTAGGCCTCTCGGCTACCCCTACCCGCCCTGCCCGCCCGTCTTAGCTCCCTTTGCCCCTATCTCCGAGGGAATATAATTAATAAATACAATTCGTTTTCCCCCCGCCCCCTCCGTCGAAGACTTTAACGACGAGGGCGAACCCCCTACTACCCCCTCCGTCGAAGACTCTAACGACGAGGGCGAACCCCCCGCCGCTGCGATCCCTATTCCCGCCCGTCCTCCGGCCCCTATCCGTTCCGTTCGCTTTAGCGACGTTCTCGAGTTTATTCCCCCGTCCTTTAGCCCGTCCCTCTCTACGTTTTTCGAGGATGCTCTTAACGTAGGTAAACCCGCTTATCTAGACTCCTCCCGCTAGGTTAACGACGTTAACTCTAACTCCGGCTACGACTTTAACTCCCCGGCTACCTTCTACCCTCGCCGCTACGTTCGACCTCCTTGCCCCCGTCCCGTCTATAAGACCGCTAGCTACCGCCGCCCTATATTACGGCCGAGTCGTAAGACTATTAGACCCTAGCCCCTCCGCTTCTCGTCCTTTAACGACTTAGCGTTTAACGTCCGGATGCTTAACGTCGACGCGATAGTAATATTCTACCGGTAGCCCGGAGTCTAGACCTCTTAGACCTTAATTAAGGCACTTACCGCCGAGCCTTTACCTACTAAGCCCCCGCTACCTATCGACTAAAATATCCTTAAGGACCTTTATTAAGCCGTTTTAACTAAGTATATAAATGCCGAGGACGTAAAAGCCTGCCTTAACCCCCGCCTTTACGACTTTATCGACGACTACCTTAATAAGATCTACCTTAATAAGATCTCCCCCGACGATATCGCTAAGTTCTTTAAGAAGTAGGAGAAGGTCCCTTACACGCTCGACGAGCTTTAGGCTAAGGTCCTTAAGGAGCTCTACTATATAATCTATATATAGCTTAAGAGCGAGGCCGATAAGCTCGCCCTTTACCGTACCGTTAATACTTAAATCAACTTTAAAGAGGGGATATAACCTCCTTATACCCGCCTTCGCCCCTTTAGCGAAGCCGAGAACCGGATCGTCCGCACGTATATTAACGAGTAGCTTAGGAAGGGCTTTATCCGCCGCTCTACCTCCCCCGCTATTGCCCTTATTATGCTCGCCCGTAAGCCGGGCAAAGGCGTCCGTTTTTGCGTTAACTATCGCAGCCTAAATAAGGCTACGATTAAGAACCGTTTCCCCCTGCCCTTTATCTACGATACTCTTACTTATATCCGGAAGGCGAAGTTTTTTACTAAGATCGACGTTATCGTAGCGTTTAATCGCCTTCGTATTGCCGAGGGATATAAGTAAAAGACTGCGTTTGCTATACGGTATAGGCTTTTCGAGTATTATATTACCCCCTTTAGCCTTACCGCCGCCCCGTCCTACTTCTAAAGTTTTATTAATATAGCCCTTTACGGCATCCTTAACGAGTTCTACTCCGCCTATCTAAACGACGTCTTAATCTTCTTAAAGACGCGGGAGGAGCACTAGGCCTACGTTAACGCGGTTTTTAAGCGCTTTAATACCGCCGGCCTATAGCTTAATATAGATAAGTATAGCTTCTACGTTACTAAGACTAAGTACCTCGGCCTTATTATCTCGGATAAAGGCATTCGTATAGACCTTAATAAGGTTCGTGCGGTCTTAGACTAGCCTGCCCCCTCCTTTATTAAAGACCTCTAGCGCTTCTTAGGATTCGCTAATTTTTATCGGCGTTTTATTCGCGGCTTTTCTAAGCTTATAAACCCTTTAAACGCCCTTACTAAGAACTCTACCCCCTAGATCTAGTCTCCCGCCTACGCCTACGCCTTTAAAGCCCTTAAGCACGCCTTTACTACCGCCCTAGTCCTTATATACTTCGACCCCTATTGTAAGACCGTAGTCTAGATAAATGCTTCCGACTAAGCCGCTAGGGGTATACTAATATAGCTCTTCGACGATAGTCGTTACTATCCGGTTGCCTTCTTCTCGTTAAAGCACTCTGCTTAAGAGTGTAATTACGAGATCTACGATAAGGAACTCCTCGCGATTATAAAATCTCTTAAGGAGTAGCGCCTTAAGCTTAAGGGCCTGCTTAAGTTTAATATAGCCTTAGACTATAAGAATCTTTAGTATTTTATAACTACGAAGCTCCTTAACTAGCGATAGGCCCGCTAGGCCGAATTTCTTAGTCGTTTTAATTTTAAGATCGTCTTTTAGCCCGGCTCTTAAGCTATTCTCCCCGACGCCTTTAGCCGCTTGCCCGGCTCCCGCCCTTTCTCCCTTACCGACCGAGCCGACGAGAGGATTAACCACCGATATTAGGTTATCCTCCCTAAGTCTAAGGTTAATACCTCCTTCTACCCTAATACTACTACCGCCTCTAATACCGTTAAGGAGTCCGATTCGTTTATAAATATAATTTATAAATATAATTCCGACTGCTTTAACCTTTACGCCCTCGACGACTCCGAGCCGATCGATAACTTTATCGACTAGGCTTATTCCTCCTCCCCGCTTATCTCCGCTATTCGCGTGGCTTTTTAGTCCCCTTAGCCCCGCTAGCCTTGCCCCCTTCGCGCCCCCCTCCGCTCGATCCCTAAGACCGCTCTCTCTAAAGTCCGGGGCCGGTTTTATTTCTAAGGCCGGCTCTTCGTTCCCCCTAACGACGCCCTAATTCTTTAGATCCTCGTCCGCGTTTATACCTCCCCCCTTGCCGGCTACCCTAGACGTACGAAGACCGCTAGCCTCTACCGCCGGTCCTATATTTAGCCCGGCATACATAAGTCTATTTCTAGTTTCGTACGGAACTATTATATATACCTACGTGCTTAATCCCCTCGTTCCTTCCCCTAAGGCCTACTCTAGCCCTTAAGTATTCCCTTCGCCCTATAGTCCGATATATCCGTCGATTTTATTACCGACCTCCCTATCTACTATCGTAACGGCGTTAAGTTTTCTAATATCCTTATTATCGTCGACCGCTTTACGAAGATACGCTACTACGTCCTAATACCTTTAATAACCGTTAAAGACGTTATTAACGCGTTTGTTTCCTACGTTTAGTCCTTTTATAGCACCCCGGCTTTTATTATTAGCGACTATAGCACCTAATTTATTTCGGCTTTCTAGTAGTAGCTTAGTCGTCGCCTTAGTTACCGTCTTTACCCTAGCTCCGCTTACTACCCTTAGACCGACGGTTAAACCGAGATCGCGAACGCTTAGATAGAGGTTTACCTCCGTTATTATACTACCTACCTTTAGGACGATTAGGTCGACCTCCTCCCCCTCGCCGAGTTTACTACTAATAATTAGGTCTCTAAATCTACCGGCCTTTCCCCTTTCTTCGCTAACTATAGTTTCTACCTAAAGCTTAGCACTAAGCCCTTTAGTCCCCCCCCGCCCGGTATAATCCCTTAGCAGCGGAAGGAATACCTCCGCGGTAACGCGCTTGCTTCCCGCCTTTAGCGTATCTCTAACTTCCTCCGCGATATAATTAAGGATGCTTAAGCCACTTAGGCTCGCTATACGGACGCCCGGCGGACTCCCGCCCTAGCGTACTAGCCCGGCGATATAGTATTCCTTAGCACCCGCTAGATCTAGACCCTCCGCCTTATAAAGAAGCTCGACTATAAGCGGGAGGGCCTATATAAGGTCCTTAAGGTATATAAGACGGCGTGTCTTCTTCGCCTCCCTAAGGGCAGCCGCCTTTACCCTGTCTTTTATTACTCCCTCCTTACTAAGACTTAGGAGCCCCCTTTGCCCGGCTAGTCGGAGCTTAACGTCCGGCCCGCTAATAACGGCGTTCTCCTTTCCCCCGGCGACGACGACGGCGATAACGCGCACCTTAAGTAAGAGTTTTCTTCTATCCTCGCGTAACGCTAGTACGCCTCCGGGAAGATTAAGTATCGCGTTTAATAGCGTTATAGCCCCCTTACGTAGGAGGACTCCTCCTGCCTTAACGGCTGCTAGGACGACCTTAAGGCTTTTTACGCCTTTAACCCGACTAAGCCTAAACCGGCCTTTTACACGGCCTTCCTTATATCTTCCCCTTCGCCTAAGTGATAATAAGTATAATTTATTAATATAATTTACGTTACGATAGCACGTATTAGTTTCTTAGTTTTGCCCTTTATTTCTTTCTATTTCTCTCTCGTTCTATATTAGGCCTGCTTTTAAGGCTGATTAATATAGACTTCCTTCGTTTTTATTAGCCTATTAACCCTTTTAGGCGTTTAAGTCGAACGCCGATTTAAGGGGGATATACTATTATAGTGTTAGGTTATATTATATGTTATCCTATGTGACCTCTATATTATATATATAGACATTTAGATCTAGTCTATAGCTATGTCCCTTCGTGGATTAATAACAATTATATACCCCCCCCTAAGCTCGTTCTCTTACAGCCGACCTAAAAGCCTTTAAAAGAATTCCGTAATATAAAAGCGCTCTATGACTTTAAAGGGTTATATAGCGATATGCTTAAGCATAACGGCGATTAAGTATACTTAAGTCGATAAGCCCGTCGCGCTATAAGAGGTAATTAGCTTATATAGTAGCGGAGCGCTAGTAAGGAAAGTAAATATAGACGGAGGGCGCGCCTTATATACGCTTAGTAAAACTAATAAAAGCCCGGCTTTTAGTCGGCCTTAGACTAAAGGCCGTTAGAACTACCTATAATTAAAAAAACGATAGTATAATAATAAACAACGACGATAACGTTTATAAAGAGAATTAAGGAAGCTAATAGTATATTAGCTATAGAAAGATAAAACCGCTTTTACCTAGCCCTTTAACCCCCGTTTTCTACCTTATATCGGTTTACTTTTAAGTCGCTATAGCCGCGCGTATAAGGCGGGCGAACTATAGGTCGATAAATTAGCGGACGGTCTTTATAATTTTATATAATAGGCTTACTTACGTATAGATCTTAAGCTCCTTTAGCGGAGGGATTAAAACCGTAGACGGCTAGGTATTCGGCAAACGCGCGGGCGGTAGGCTCCCCGGTAATAGCGACCTAAGAATAGTTAATACCTTTAATGCGTTTAGTAATAATAAGCACGATTTATAGCGCGGTATTATATTCCTATCTTAGCATACGCGTAGTAGGCCTGCGCGAGAGGGGAGGCTTACTTTTAGCAAGCCTCCGCCTCCCCGCGGGCTATTCTTCCTACGTAAGGCGTATATAGCACCGACCTTTTCTTATCGCTATATATCGGCGGCTTCCTTTTCGATAGAGTCTTCGCCGGTATTAGCGAAGGCGGGGCCGGCGGCGAGGGGGTACGCGTAGGAGTCGCTATATTTATTTTTATTAGTTAACGAAAGAAAGAAAAAGAAGAAGAGAACTTAAGGGAGGGGCAACGAGTTTTTATAGCGGCGGGAGGGGCAGAAAAATTACCCTACTAAGCGGTAAGAGCAAAACGTAACGTTACTTCTATCGAAGGGGGAGGGGACTAATATTACGGGCTACGCTGTAATATATACTACGGCTATGCTATAGTAGGCGGTTAGGCTAGCCGCTACGTAGGCCCGATATTAAGCCGGCTATTAGTACGTATAGCCTAGTAATGCCTTAAACGAGGGCACGGTCGGGCCGACGTAGGGCCTATATAAGGGCAAGGCGTATATATAAAACCTATAGGAAGGGCGAGCTACAGCGGGCTCTTCTTCCTCTCCTCCTTAGCTTTAGATAGTTAATTATCTAGCTATATAGTATAAAGTTAAACCCTATGCCGGCCCCTTATAATAGCTACGACTTTATTCCTTAGTTATATAACTATATTCCTATAACCGTAGTAATCTAATAACTTAAGCCGGAATTTTTATTTAAAGAAGTAGGGTATAAGGAAACAAGCTTAAGGGGCGTATGTAATCCTTATTAATCCACGAAGGGACACAGCTATAGACTAGGTCTAAATGTCTATATATACGATATAAAGGTTATAGAGGATAATATATAATATAACCTAATACTATGATAGTATATCCCCCTTAAATCGGCGTTTAACTTAAACGCCTAAAAGGGGCAATAGGCTAATAAGAACGAAGGAAATCTATATTAATCGGTCCTAAATGCGGGCCTAATATAGGACGAGAGAAGAATACAGAGAAATAAAAGGTAAGGCTAAGAAACTAACGCATGCTATCGTAACGTAAATTATATTAATAAATTATATTTATTATTACTTAGGCGAGGGTAAAGACGTAATAAAGGCCGTATAAAAGGCCGGCTTAGGTTTAGTTAGATTAAAGGCGTAAAAGGCCCTTAGGTCGTCCTAGCAGCCGTTAAGGCAGGAGGAGTCCTCCTACGTAAGGGGGCTATAACGCTACTAAACGCGATACTTAATCTTCCTAGAGGCGTATTAGTGTTACGCGAGGATAGAAGAAAACTCTTACTTACGGTATACGTTATCGCCGTCGTCGTCGCTAGGGGAAAGGAGAACGCCGTTATCGGCGGGCCGGACGTTAAGCTCCGACTAGCCGGGTAAAGGAGGCTCTTAAGTCTTAGTAAGGAGGGAGTAATAGAAAACGGGGTAAAGGCGGCTACCCTTAGGGAGGCGAAGAAGATACGCCGTCTTATATACCTTAAGTATAATAGGGTAGGTAGAGTGATTATATAGGTGCCCTCTATATAGGTATAGAAATCATCTATAAAGAACTAAGTATAAGCGCACCTATGCATGCGGATATATAGCTCTACGTACGTACCCCTTTATCCGCACGTGCCTCTTACCCCTATCCGTACGAGCCCCTTACCCCTATTCGCACGAGCCCCTTTCCCCGCCCGTACGTGTCTCTTCCCCGCTCGTATATAAGAATGCGGATTAAGTCGTAGACCTAATCTCACTAATAGTCGAAGACCCTTATATAAGACCTTAACCCTACCTAAGCGAAAACTTAACGATGTATTACGTAAGGCCCGGCCGCGCTTTAGGCTGCGTAGCTCGCTTTAGGGAGCGTAAACCGTACCTTCTTCCGTTGTGTCTTTGCCGGCAATATAGCGTCGGGCGGTCCGTCGTTTTCTCTAACGGCCCTAAAGCGCTCTTTAAAGCGATCGAGCGCTTCTATATCTACGAAGTCCGCTGCTAGGCGCTACGTTAGGTCTTAGTACCTTTACTACCTTACGAGGACCTCGCGCCTACTGCCGCGGCCGACTTTCCTCTATCGTACGGTAAGAATTTCCTCTATTAGGAACTCCTCTTCCCCCTCTACTAAGATTACAGGAGGCTATAGGTCCGCTATTATTTAGCCGGGCATCGGATCTACTACTACGCGACGAAGAAGGTCTACGTTAAAATTAAGGTAAATCCCGTTAGGCAGTCCCTCTAGCTTAACGGCTTACGGGCTTAACACTCTCTTAACCGTAAATTTTATATATAATTAGTCGAGCTTCTTCTTCGGCCTTAAGGATGCGTAGTTCCGTAAGTCTACCTAGACTTTATCTCTTACCGTAAATCGCTTTACGGGTTCCCGCCGTTTATTAGTATACCGCTTTTAGTCCTACGCTGCTAAGGCTATTAACGACTAATAGAAGTCCGAGACCTACTTAAGTCGCTATATAAAGAAGGCTACGCGCCCCTTTAGGCTATTGCTAGACGGCTTTTCTACTGCTATATCTACGGCGATAGGAAATAGGGATACTAGTTCGTACCTATATAGTGCGAAGAAAGGGGATATACTAATTAAAGAGTGATTTCTCCCGTTAAGCGCTATTTGCGCTATAGGGAGCTACTTATCCTAGTCCCTTTAGTTACGGTCGATAACGCCCCGGAGGTAAGCTTAAACTTCCTAGTTAAGGCGTTCCGGCCCTTTATCGGTTTACGGATAATATACTATGCTTAGTAGCTATATAATCTATAGTAGCCGATATAAGTGCTACTAGAAGCGGCTTATCTAATTTAAGCCTTTATCGCTTATAATTAACGTTAGCTACTAATAGTATCGCACGTAGTATACGAGAAAGCGCTCCGCGTAGATCTCCGCTTCTATAGAAGGCATAGGTTCTAATATAACTTCCTTACTTAGATAGTTCTTAATTACCTAAAGATTGCGGTTACCGCTCTCTATAAGGGGGAGGTCTATAATTAAGTCTATTTAAATATATATATAGAACCGGCCTAGCATAGGAAGCGATTTAAGCGGCCCTTTCTTAAGCGCACGCTAAATCTTTATACACCTATAGATATTATAGTTGCAGAGGAATCGTCTAACGTATAGCTATAGGAGCGGCTAATAGAAGTCGCGGGATATAGTAGCAATTGTTCCTTCGCGGCTAAGGTAGCCGACGACGCTAGCGTCGTATACTATTAAAATAAGCCGTCCTTAGAGCGCGTTTCCTTCTTCTAGCTCCGGGGGAGCGTCTCTCGCTACGGCCTCTATAGTTATAGAAGAACTAGGAACCTAAAGCCGTCCGTAGAACCGTAGGTGCCTACGTAAGTCTATATAGCAGTCGGCTACCTATACCTTAAGGTTAAGCTTAGGGTCGAATCGTCGTACTCCTACCTCTACGACGCGGCGCACGCTTCCGTAGGTTATATCCTAAGCTGCTAAGCGGTCCTATATACGCTAAAGCTCCTCGTCCTAAAAAATTCGTCGGTTAAGGCCTATATTAGTAGTTAGCTCCGCGTCCTACGCGTCGAGGTCGTCCTAAGTCGTAGCCGCTATAAAGTCCGTATCCTAAGTATCGTCCGCATCCTAAGTGTCGGGCTCCGCGTCTTCTTTATTATCCTCCTCGCTATCGTCCTCGTCCTTATCGCCTTTACTATTAACTAAGACTACGCCGTCCGCACCGATAAGTATTACTTTAAGATATATACGTAGCGCCTCCTCCGGGAGTATTTAAAGCTCTTAGGCATTATAATCTTCGTTAGAAGGCCGATCTTAATCTCTCTAGGATAGAGCGTCCGGCACTATAGCCTCCTTTCCGGGTCGGTACTTAATCTAGAAACGGAACCGCGAAAGGTATTCCGCCTAGCGGGCCTATCGCTTAAAGAGATAACGTTAAGTTATAAAATACTTAAGGTTGCGATAGTCTATAAGGATCTTAAAGTTCTTATAGCTACGGAGCTCCGCTTGCTATTGCTTTTAATAGCTAATTATAGCGAGTATTTCCTTATTATAGATAGCGTAGTTCCGTTCGGCGGAGGTAAGCTTACGGGAGTAAAAAGCTATAGGGCGGCGTTAGCCGTCTACCTCTTACGAAAGTATGCCTCTAAGTGCGAATCCACTATAGTCCGCCTTAAGTATCGCGGGATAATTAAAGTCTTACTATAGTAGCACTAAGGCTTACGAAAATAGATCCTTTAACGTCTAAAACGCCTTTACTTATACGACGCTTTAATAGAAGGCTACCCTTTTGCTAGTAAAGGCTATAAGCGGACCGACGATATAGGAAAATTAACGAATAAAAACCCGGTAGTAGTTTATAAATACTAAGAAACTCCGTATACCCTTTTGCGAAGTTAAGGCTATTTAGTCTTAAATAGCCTAAATCTTTACGGGGTCCGCCTATATACTAACGCCTGCGATAATAATAAATCTAAGGTATTTAACCCGGCGGACGCTAAATTCGCATTTATCGCGATTAAGGTATAGCCTATGCTCGGAAAGCCGGTCTAGCACCTTCCGCACTTTATCTATATAATCTTCTAGGCTACCGCTTATATAGATAAGAATATTATTAATATAGGCGGAAGCGAACTCGTTTAGAAATTCGCGAAGAATGCTATTAATATACCGTTAGAAGGTGCTAAGAGCTTTTATAAGCCTAAACGGTATTACTATCTATTCGAAAAGCCTATAGCGAGTACGGAACGCGGTCTTCTACTTATTACCCTCCGTAAGTTATACCTTATAGAACGCTTAATAGATATCTAACTTAGTAAACTACTTCGCTTTAGCGATATTACGGAGTATCTCCCTAATAAGCGGAAGCGGGTAGCGGTCCGGTCGTATTATTACGTTAAGTGCTCGGTAGTCTACGCAGAAACGTAGTCCTCCTCCGGGTTCCCGCACGAATAGCACTAAAGCGGCGGCCTTAGAAGAGCTAGCCTAAATAAACCCTTTATCTAAAAGGCCGCGTAGTATTTTCTTTAATATAAGCAACTCGTCTTAAGATATTGCGTATAGTAGCCTAAAGGGCGGAACTATATCTTATCCGCGGGAATCTTTGCGAAGTAGTATCGCGTAGTTAATGCTAGGCTTATATAGGTTTAATTTATCGGCCTTACCTTTCCGAAAGAGCGGTAGTAGGTTATAGAACTACGTAAGGATTATTTAACGCAATTCGGCTTCCGTCTTTAGCTTCTTTAGTCGTAAGGCTTTTTCGATATCCGCGAGGCTAATTGCGTAAATAGTAGCCGTAGCGGCTTCCGAGCTATATCGTCTACGGATTCGGTCAATTATGCCGATAAACACTAAAGCTATAACTTCTTTAGCCTCTCGAAGCTCCGTAGTATACTCGGTGTCCTTAGGCTCGTTCTTATTAATATACCGTAGCTAACGCTGCGAATTCCTATACTAAAGCCTTCCTTAGTGCGGCATAGAGTAGGACTCTATATAAAGAAGCTAAGGCTTTCTAAGGATTAGGTTAAATTATAGCTAAGGGATAACGTATGCTACGAGCAATTGCTTATGCCCGTTAATTTCCGTAGCTATCTATATAATACCTTTAATCTTCGCCTCTTCTATCGCGCTAGAGGCTCCTCGTACGTACCGAGGTCTTATGTCTTTAACTAGCAAACGTAGTTCTCGTGCGAATGCCTTATCGATAGCGGCGTAGCACTAGCAACCCTCGTCTATAAGAGTAGAGATAAAGTTTATACGGTTTATAATAATAGGTATTAAGGTAGGAGAAGTCTTAATACGGTTAGTTCACTCTTTTTTCTCTAGTGCTAGCGAATTAGGCTCTAGGGCCTATCTATACTCCGGAGCTATATGTTTCCCTCCGTACTAATAGCGGTAGGGATATTATTATCCTCCTTAATATTAGACTTAAGAGAAGGTCGGGTAGCGCGAATCGCTATAAGCCGTTCGGCTCGCTTCGCCGTAGGGCGAGCGGGACAATATAAGCAGTCTATAGCAAAATATCTATCCGCGCTATAGCGTACGTAAAGCCCTTCCTCTCTCCGCTTCTAAAGCTCCGCCTTTAACACCTACTTAGCTCGCTATATAGAAGAGGAAGGCGCGCTGCCTAAGGCAGCGGATAGTGTCCTCGCTTTTCTACGAGCAGGCCGCGTAGTAGATATTATAACATCGCTTTTATAGTCTACCGTAGTATCGGGCGCGGATCTAAGCGGCGGGAGTATCGTAGCGCTCCTAATAGTAACTCCTCCGTCCCCGTTACTAACGCCGTTTATGCTAGCGCGTTTTCGTAACTTCTAAAAGCTAGGGCTTTGCTTATAGTTCTAGGCTACCTTCGTAAAGCGACTTACGTACTCCCGGAAGTTAGTAAGCATCTCGATTAGGATAAGTATCTCCCGTAGTTACAGAGTAATCGAATTCCGTAGCTATATAAGCTTAGCGCTATGTTCTTAAACGCTATTTCCGGCGGTATAAGTAATAGTCTCCTTAAAGTCTAGAAGGAAGTCCTTAAACGTCTGGCCGTCTTTCTAAAAGAGGATCCGTAGCCTATCTTACGCTTTCTCTTACTCCTATACGTTACCGAACGCGTAGATAAGGTAGTTAAAGAAGGCACGGGGGTCGTAGGCGGTACTAGGCCCGCTACTCTCTTAGAACCTAGAAATCCGTAGTATCTAAGGCTCGGGCAGCGTATAAAGCAGCGAATACTAGGCGGTATCGCGGCAACCGTTAAGGCCTTACTTCTCGTTAACGGTAAACTTACTATAGAAGCGATATAGGAAGAAGTAAAAAGACTTTAGCTTACCGTCCTATATAGGCTACGGTAGAGGCTTCCTTTTGCCGAAGGCGGCTTTAAGGGCCGTCCTCGGGTTAGCTATACTAGCGTCCCTAGCCGTGGGAGAGTTCGTCGACGTAGCCGTAGGCGCGAGTAGCGTATCCGTAGAGGTAGGCGCCGTAGATCCTATTTTAACTCTAAGGACTTCTAGCAACCCCCTTCGTTTAACCGGATTAACGGCTATTTTCTATAGTAGCACTAAAAGGCGCTCTTCTTCCGCTATAGAAGGTGCGGCATCCGCCGTCGCCTTGCCTAAACGGGCTTCTATTATTTCCTATCGAAGGCCCGCTTATTTAGCGCCTCTTATCGCAGCTATAGCTGCTAGGACCCCTCGGCCTATTGCTTAAAGACGTCCTCTATATCGTTATTTAGTAAGTCTATAATAGCAGCTAGTATTACTACGCGTGCCGCTTTTATCGTAGCGGCCTATCGTTCTAATCGATACGTGCCGCTATTATAAAAGCAGGACGTTATCGTATTAATAAGTCCGTAAAAAAGAGAGATAGATAATACTATAATAAGGTAGGTAGAGTAATTATATAGGTGCCCTCTATATAGGTATAGAAATCATTTATAAAGAACTAAGTGTAAGCGCACCTATGCATACGGATATATAGCTCTACGCACGTACCCCTTTATCCGCACGTGCCCCTTACCCCTATCCTTATAAGCCCCTTACCCTTATTCGCATAAGCCCCTTTCCCCGCCCGCACGTGCCTCTTCCCTACTCGTATATAAGAATACGGATTAGGTCGTAGATCTAATCTTACTAATAGTCGAAGACCCTTACATTAAGGACCTTATATAAGCCCTCCTGTTTATAGTCGAGCTTTTTTATAAAGCGGAGGGTCTAGATCTAGCGAGTGCTAAGAAATACTATATCGCCGGGCTAATACGCTAAGGCGGGAGTCCGCCGGGCGTTTATATAGCGAGCTTAAATAGCTTAAGCATCCTTAATCGTATCGCGGAGGAAGTTAGAGATACGCTAAAGGCGGGAAGCGAGCGCGTTACCGTAAAGGTATTCCTTCCGGTACTAAAGGGTTATACCGGGCGGGGGGGGACTAAAGGGCTTAGTGCTAAGCTTTAGGTAAAAGCTATAGTTAGCGAAGAAAAGGGAAAGGCCGGTAGATTTAAAGACCTAATTATTAGCAATAAACTTAGCGAAAGGAAGGAGGTCGACCTAATCGTCCTAAAGGTAGGTAGTATAATAACGAAGGTAAACCTCTATCTAAGCGTTTGCGATCTTAGTCTAACCGTCGGTCTAAGGGTAGTAGGCGGAGCTAAGGTAAAGGCGGTAACTAAAGCGACGATTAAGCTACTACTAAAAAGCCGAGATAAACTAAGTGCTACGGTCGCTAGTAATAGAGGCTAAGGTACCGTAGAGGGATTAAACATAGGAAACGAATGCGTTAATAACGTCTTCGACGGTTATTAAAGGTATTAGGACGTAATAGCGCATTTTTATAAAGCGGTCGACGATAACGAGGATATTAGAAAACTTAACGCCGTTACGGCGAGGTAATAAAGTCGATAGATATATCGGTCTATAGGGCGAAGGGAATACTTAAGGGCTAGAGCATACCTTAAGGGGAGGAACGAGGGGGTTTAGCACGTAGGTATATATAATAATTCCGCACGAAGCTAGAAATAGACTCGTATATGCCGGGCTAAATATAGGACCGGCGGTAGAGGCTAGCGGTCTTCGTACGTCTAGAGTAGCCGGCAAGAGGGGAGGTATAAGCGCGAACGAGGATCTAAAGAATTAAGGCGCCGTTAAGGGGAATAAAGAGCCGGCCTTAGAAATAGAACCGGCCCTAGACCTTAGATAGAGCGGTCTTAGGGATCGAGCGGAGGGGGGCTCGGAGGGGGTAAGGCTAGCGAGGCTATAGAGACTAAAGAGCTACGCGAATAGCGGAGATAAGCGGGGAGGAGGAATATGCCTAGTCGATAAGGTTATCGATCGGCTTAAAGTCGTTAAAGGCGTAAAGGTTAAGGCAGTTAGAATTATATTTATAAATTATATTTATAAACGGATTAGACTCCTTAACGGTATTAAGCGCGGTAGTAGTATTAGGGTAGAAGGAGGCATTAACCTTAGACTTAAGGAGGATAACCTAATATCGGTAGTTAATCCTTTCGTTGGCTCGGTCGGTAAGGGAGAGTAAGCGGGAGCCGGGCAAGCGGCTAAAGGCGTTAGGGATAATAGCTTAAGAGCCGGGCTAAAAGATAATATTAAAATTAAAACGACTTAGGAATTCGGCCTAGCGGGCCTATCGCTAGGTAAAGAGCTTCGTAGTTATAAAATTACTAAAAAATTTATAATCTAAGGCTATCTTAAACTTAGGTAGGCCCTCGAGCTTAAAGCGCTATTCCTTAAGAGATTTTATAATCGCGATAAGTTCTTTATTATAGATCTCGTAATTATACTCTTAAGCGGAGTATTTTAACGAGAAGAAAGCAATTGGATAATAACGACTATCGTCGAAGAGCTATATTAGTATACCTTTAACGGCTTAATTAGAAGTATCTATTTAAACTATAGTCTTATAATAAAGGTCGAAGTATATAAGGACTAAGGCGGTAGTAAAGGCGTGCTTAAAGGCTTCGAAGGCGTAAGCGTAGGCGGGGGACTAAATCTAAGGGGTAGAGTTCTTAATAAAGGCGTTTAAAGGGTTTATAAGCTTAGAAAAGCCGTAAATAAAACGCCGATAAAAATTAGCGAATCCTAAGAAGCGCCGGAGGTCTTTAATAAAAGAAAGGGTAGGCTAGTCTAAGACTATATAAACCTATTTAAAGTCTATATAAATGCCCTTATCTAAGATAATTAGGCCGAGGTACTTAGTCTTAGTAACGTAGAAATTACACTTATCTACGTTAAGCTAAAGGCCGGCGGCGTTAAAGCGCTAAAGAACCGTATTAACTTAGGCTTAGTATTCCTCCTACGTCTTTAAGAAGATTAAGACATCGTTTAGATAGGTAAAGTAGAACTTATTAAAGATACCGTAAACGGCCGTATTAATAAAACTCTAGAAGTAGGATAAGGTAGCGGTAAGGCTAAAAGGGGTAATATAATACTAAAAAAGCCTATACTATATAGTAAACGCGGTCTTTTACTTATATCCCTCGGCAATACGAAGGCGGTTAAACGCCGCGATAATATTAATCTTAGTAAAAAACTTCGCCTTCCGGATATAGGCGAGGGTATCGTAGATAAAAGGTAAGGGAAAACGGTTTTTAATTATAGCCTTATTTAGGCCGCGATAGTTAATATAAAAATAGACGCCCCCGCCCGGCTTATAGGCAAATATAATAAAGGCAATAGTAAGGGAGGTAAAGCGGCGGATAAAGCCTTTCCTAAGCTACTCGTTAACGTACGTATAGACGATTTAGTTCTCGGCTTTGCTAAAGGGATAAAGGCGGGTATAAGGAGGTTATATTCCTTCTTTAAGGTTAATTTAAGTATTAATAGTACGGTAAAAGGCGAGCTTATCGGCCTCGCTCTTAAGCTATATATAGATTATATAGTAGAGCTTTTTAAAGACTTTAGCCTAAAGCTCGTCGAGCGTATTAAGGACTTTCTCTTACTTCTTAAAGAATTTAGCGATATCGTTAAAGGAGATCTTATTAAAGTAGTCGTTAACGAAGTCGTAAAGGTAAAGGTTAAAGCAGGCTTTCGTATCCTTAGCCTTTATATATCTAATTAAAATAGCTTAATTAAGGTCTTTAAGGATATCTTAGTTAATAAGTAGTAAAGGCTTAATAAGCAATAGCTTAGCGGTAAAAGCTTTAATTAAGGTTTAAGAGGTCTAGACTTTAGGCTACTAGTAGAATATTACTATCGCGTCGACGTTAAGCATCCGGACTTTAAACGCTAAGTCGTTAAAGGACGAGAAGTAGAAAGGCCGGGGTCTAATAGTCTTACGACTTAATCGCGATATAGAGCGGCGGTAGCTAATAGTCTTATAGATAGGATAAAGGCAAAGAGGTTAAACGTAGCGGCGAGGGTAAAAGGTAGCTAAGGAGTTAGAGTTATAGCCGGAGTTAGAGTTAGCGTCGTTAACCTAGCGGGAGGAGTCCGGATAAGCGGGTTTACCTACGTTAAGAGTATCCTTAAAAAACGTAAAGAGGGAGGGGCTAAAGGATAAAAGAATAAACTTACGAACGTCGCTAAAGCGGACGGAACGGATAAAGGCCGGAGGATAAGCTAGGGCCGTACGGGCGGGAATAGGAATTATAGCGGCGGGAATAAGGATCGTAGCGGTAAAGGGTTCGCCCTTATCGTTAGAATCCTCGATAGAGGGACTAAAGGGAAACCCCCTTAAGGCAAAAGCAGGCAAAGGCGCGGTAAGGGGCTCGCCCCTATTATCGAAATCTTCGATAGAGGGGGTAAAGGGAAAACGAATTATATTTATTAATTATATTCCTTCTAAAATCAGGATAAAGGAAGCCGGGATAAGGCGGGTAAAGCGGGCAAAGGTAGCCGAAAGGCCTAAGATAAGATAAGGCTAGCGGTCCGAAAGGCAAGAGGCTAAATAAAAGAAGGACTAAAAAGAAAGGGAGTTACCGTATTAGCTAATAATAAGGTCGTGCTAGCGTAGCTAAAGGAGGCTAAGAATAACCTTATAGCTAAGCTTCGTAAGAAAGAAGCAGATAGACTTAGTATAAGCGCTAATCCGGGAGACCGAAAATACGCAATAGGTAATAAAGCCGGACTTATAGTCGCTACAATCGGCGAGAGAAAGCCGGCGTAGGAATTAGAGTTAGCGGATAGAAAGGGTAAGGCGGTACGCGGTCTAAGCGTATATAAAGGCGTATTTAAAATAGCCGGAGTCGACTAAAGCACTTATAACAATATCGGCGGATATAAGAGATAAAGGCATAAGTAAAGCACGCGGTTATATTCCTACGGGGAGGCAAAGATCCTCCTTAGTGTTAAATAAAGCTATAAACTTAGATATAGAGAGCTCTATCGCGTAATAAGGCGAGGGAGCTACGTATTGCCTAAAGATAGGGAAAAGGTAGGGAGGTCGTTTACTTTACCCTCGATAAAGCCTTACTTAATAGCGCGAACTTAGTAGCGGGGGGGAGAGGGTTTAAAGAGGCGTAGGGCAGACGTACCGCTACTATAGCTACGGCCGCGGCTAGAGCTAAAACCGGCGCTAGGACTAGCGCTAGGGTTAGCGCTAGGACTAGCACTAATACCTTTATTAAGGTAGGTCTAGGCGGTATAGGTAGCGGTAGCCGGCTAAACGTAGTAAAGGCAAAGGCGGTTCTTAAACCGCCGTTGCTTCTTAGCGTTAGTAAGCTAGGCTAGGAATATATCGAGCTATATTAAGTCACCGGTAGGAGACGTAGGTAAGGCGGGCGAGGTAGAGCCGGTATAAGCGGGGTTATAAAGCGGCTAGAGTTAAGAATAGGCCTTAATACGCTATTAGTTATCCTAAAGCGTAGAGTATATTATAGCCTCAGCCGTAAAGTCGTTATAGGCTAGGCATTCGACTTATAAAGCGGCGGCGTTAGTAAGTTCGATAAAGACCTTTAAGTAAAGGTAGGCGATATAAGTAGTGCCGTTAAATAATAAGTCGGCTTAAAGTTAGGTAAACTTTAAATAAAAGTCCGGCTAAAAAATATTCTTTATCGATAAGGCATTAAAATCGGCCACCGACTAAGCATAGGTAAAATTAGCACTAAAGACTAGGCTAAGGTCGTCGGTAAGAGCTTTAATAATAGTATACTACTAATCGGCGAAAGACTTATTATCGAAGACGTCTTAAGGAGCGCTAGCGATAATAAAAGCGGCCTAGCTAATAAGCTAGCTAACCGCGTAGAGAATATAATCTTACTCTATAAGGTATAAGGCGGCGTCCTAACGGAGCTTAATAGTAAGGCCGTTACGCTAGGTTTAAAAAGCTTCCTAACGTTACTTTTAAGTGCCGGAATCGCCGGCGAACCTCTTAAGGTCGGCTATACGGGAATAGGTAAAGGTAAACGCGGGGGTAGGGGCAAAGGCCTAGTCTTAAGCCACGTCGCGTTCGGTTAAGACGAAGAGAGAGGATATAGCGTAGTTAAGCTAGCGCTAAAGATCGGCAGTATGCTTTTAAGCAACGGCTATATGCTTTTAGGCGATAAGCATTCTTATATCTAACTTAACGTAAGCATTATTAAGGTAAGTAAAGGCCTTAATCTAAAGGGCGCGAAAGTTATAAGTAGCGTTAGCCTAAATATAAGCGAATATACCGAATATAGGCCGTTAAGCTTAAAGAAAGGCGGCGAGATAAGGGTAGTAGGAAACGTAGTCGGTCTAAGGCTCTAAGTCGGTAAGAGCCGGTAGGGTAACGGCTAAGGTAGCGGATAAAGGGTCGGCCTTTATATAGTCGTTTATCGTAGATTATAAGGCAACGGGATAAGGTAAAGGTAAGGGAAAGGTAAGGAGGGAAATCTATATAATTCGCGTTAAGATAGCGTATTTACATTAGGAAAATTCTAATAATCGAGGAAAACTTAGTTAAAGAGGTCTAGTAAGGAGGCGGACTTACGTCGTAAAGAGGGGAGATTACAAAAGAAAGGGGTAAGATAGCGAGATTATTAATTAAAAGCAATAGGATAAAATAGTAGATTAAACTATAAAGAAATAAGCTTAAGGGGGGTATGAAATTATAGAGGTTACGTAGGATAATATATAATATAACCTAATACCGTAATATAGCGCACTTATATGTTTTAGCACTACGAAGTTTATATACGTAAGGTACTAGGTATACCCGCCTCTACTACGATAATTCCGGAATAGCGAGGCGGCGGGTTAAACCGGTACTTTCTATATATAATTTAAAAGCGCTAAAACGTATATAGGCCCTACTTTCCTAGACGAAATTTACGGCTTAATTTATTTAACTACTATAGTATCCTTTATCTCTTATTCCTCTACTAGTACTTTTATTTATACTAATTTTCGCTTAATTCTTATATAGATTTTAAAATCCTTATATGTCTCTTATCTTAGTGGCAATATATACGACCCTTGTGTAAAAAGGCAGAAAAAAGGGGGCCCTAATTCATATATTTACAATCTTCTAGGGAAATAGACCCGATCCGGGTTGCCGAAGAGCCCAGATCAAGTCTAAGCGCTCCGAGTCCTGGCTCCCATCCCGCCGCCTCGTTACTCCCCGTCGGCCAAGGGCAGCTTCCTCGTCGCCCATGACTCTTTGGGCTGTGTCCCACGTCCTTTCCTCCGCACTGCGTCTAGCTCCCGCCGGGATCCGCCTATCGCGCCGTGCGATAGTCTCGGACGGCGAAAAGTTGCTGTTCCCCTCGAAACCATCCGCGGACCCTGTTCCGGCCCCCTCCATCTCGGGTGCAACCCCTCTCGCGGAGACCCGGATCGTCCGCAACGGATCCTCGCTCTCACAACTCTGTCAAACGCGACCCTACTCCACTGGGCCGCGGTTCTTGCCATCAACCGCCATCCACCCCTCCCAAACCAACCTTCAAAGCACACTCAGCTTCCTATATTCCTCAGCCGCCGTTGCCCTGCTTGCTCTCGCCACTTGGGCTACTGTAGATCACTACATGCTCACTGCTTCCGACAAGCCTTTAATCGAAACCATGTCTCCCCCTGCCGCCGCCCCGGGGCACATTGGTAACCTGACTACCGAGCAGGAAGAGAAGCTTCGCAAGCTGTGGAACGAATTACTCAAGCTCTGTGGCGTTGCCAACTCCGATGCTGACGCTAACGGCTCCATGGCCGCTGATGCGGCGCCGGCCAAGCCCGCTCCCGCCCCAGAGGATCCCGATTCGCCCCAGAAGAGGCGGTTCAGCCTGTTTCGGCGCAAGAACATCGAGAGCAGCCAGACGTCCAATAGCTCCACGAGTGAGGCCAAGGACGGGGCAGAGAGTAACGACAAGTACGGCCAGACAAAGCAATTCCAAAAGACCCTCGAGAGCCAGACTCCCGAGTCGATTCGCGAGACGATTTGGTCCATGGTCAAGCAGGACAATCCCGATGCACTCGTGCTGCGATTTCTCCGAGCTCGCAAGTGGGATGTGCAGCAGGCGCTGGTCATGCTCGTATCCGCCATGGATTGGAGGCACACCGACATGCATGTTGACTCAGACATCATCAAGAACGGCGAGGCCGGTGCCGTACAGGACGAGCAAAACGGCAGCGCCGAGGCTAAGAAGCTGGCCGGCGACTTCATGGCCCAATCCCGCCAAGGCAAAAGCTTTCTGCACGGGACAGACAAGGAGGGACGCCCCATCTGCGTGGTTCGAGTTCGACTGCATAAGCCCGGCGCGCAGTCTGCCGAAAGCTTAGAGCGGTCCACCGTCTTCATCATCGAAACGGCTCGTCTGTCCCTCCAGCCTCCGGTCGACACAGCGGTCAGTACGCCGAAGAAGACGTCGTGTCAAGCGCCTTGGTGTCGACTGACACTTTTGCTTAGACCATCATATTTGACATGACTGGCTTCTCGATGGCAAACATGGATTACCAGCCCGTAAAGTTCATGATTCAGTGCTTCGAGGCTAACTACCCGGAGTCCCTGGGCGCGGTTCTCGTTCACAATGCGCCATGGGTGTTCCAGGGTGCGCACGTTTCCCACGCTTGACCGAAGAAGAAGAAAACTCACCAATTCCCAGGCATCTGGAGGATAATCCGTGGGTGGCTCGACCCGGTTGTGGCTGCCAAGGTCCACTTCACCAATTACAAGGCCGGACTGGAAGAGTTTATTGAACCCAGCCACATCATCAAGGAACTCGAGGGCGACGAGGACTGGGAGTATAAATACGAGGAGCCCGTCGAGGGTGAAAACGACAGGATGAAGGACACAAAGACGAGAGATCGACTATTGGAGGCCAGGGAAGAGCTGTACAAGCAGTTCGAGGCAGAGACGCGAAAGTGGATTCGTTCTACCGACTCAGACGAAGGGAAGCAGGCCAAGGCGCAGAGAGAGAAGATTGCGGAGCAGTTGCGGGTGGGCTACTGGGAGCTTGACCCCTATCTGCGCTCCCGATCGCTCTACGACAGACAGGGCATCATTCTGCCGGGAGGCGGAGTCGACTGGTACAAGTCCGGCGGCAAGAAGGAATCGGCACCGCAGACCAATGGCACCGGAGACGATGCATCGGCCTCGACGAAGAAGGAGGCGTGACGGACACACAGCGGCAGGAGCGGGCTGGAATAATAGCATCAGCACGACAAGGCCATGGCTCCGTCACGAGTGGGAGGAGCGAGATAGAATCCGTGGGTCATTATTTCAGAAAGCCGAAGTTCAATACTGTGCCCGCAATCTTTATTTGCCGCGGCACCGATCCACATCGCGATATCCTCGAGAGACCAGATGAAGCATTGGCTTACATCTTGGACTTGACATCTTCGCAGAGTGCCTTGAGCGCGTCCATGTTGCCAGTCGTGGCAGGCCACTGGATGCCCAAGCCCGCTGTCTCGTTTGGCTTGGGGATCTGATGAGGGCGACCCGCGTGAGAAGTGAGCGTTGGCAGCTCGGGAACGGGGCACGCTTACCATGTGAAAGTGCACCTGAGGGCAAGACAGAAGGGGAGATGGAGGGAATCCCAGTCAGGCTTTGTGGACAACGCACGAACAGTCTTGCGGCAATCTCACTTCGGGCACTCACATGGTGAACTTGCTGGTGGGCTATAGTACCATTGTTCTGGAGGATGTTGTAGTCGGAGGCGCCCGTGGCATGGACGAGCTTCTTGATAATGGGCTGGGTCGGGGATGACGGGTTAGTCAATGCAAGCGGCGACGTGGTTAGGGCACGGAGCTGGGCTTGATGGGACTCTCGTACCAGAATCTCGGACAAGCCTTCGTCGGGGATATCAGTCAGTTTAGCGCCGTGGTGCTTGGGAATGACGAGCTGTATGTGAAACATATGGTAAGACGAGGGAGGCCTGGACGTCAAAGGACTGGAGGAAACGCACAGCATGGCCCTCGCTGAGGGGGCCTATGTCAAGAAAGGCGAGTGTCTTGCTGGTCTCGCAGAGCTTCATGCAGGGGATTTCGCCTGCCGTTGGAGAGGAGAGGATAGCGTTAGCCATAAGGCCATATTAATTAAACGCGGTGACACGAATTACCCTGAATTATGCGACAGAAGATGCAGGCCGACATGATTGCGTGGATTTAGAAGTTTGCTTGCAAGGCTCACCCGTGCCTTAAGGAACGAAAGTACCCGTTGGGAACTACGAATACCTGTTGGCTCTCTTTATGCCAACTTAATTAGCTCCGCATTAAGTTAGGAAGAAAACGCTTAGACACTTAATAAACGGTAAGATACTTTTTTACTGCCCTACTATTATAGCTCCTATATTTTTAGTAAGATATCCCGCTAACATACGCGATTAGCCTATCTTTATAACGTATTTCTATATCGCAAACGTATTATAGATTTCTAAAACGCTACTATAAAGGCAATTATTATAGTTCGCCCTACTTTAGTTAGTTAGCCTCTTATACGAGGGTGCTCTCTATACCCTACGTATAAGCCTATAGGGCTTCTCTTTAGCTAGATTATTATTATTATATAATCTTATATAGCACGCCTTATATGCCCTAACGTAAGCCTCTAGAGGTTATAAGCACCGCCGAAACGTATCCCTTTGCTTTATAAGTTATTCTTTTTAATTATTATAATCTTTTTAAGACTTTTCTCGTTATTATAGCTATTTTTTCGCCTAAACGTAAGTTAAAGAGTTTTTTATATATAAAATTCCTACTAAGAATATTACTACGACTACGTCTCTTTGTAATACACTAGGCACTAAGAATATATGTGTAAAGAAGGATGCTTTCTATTAGGTAGGCGTAAGCCCCGGGAGCTAGGAATAGCTCCCTACTATCTTATCTATAGCTGATTATATTAGCCCCGGCATATAGCGTAGAGGATGCTTTATATATATTAAAATGCCGGCTTAAAAAAGAAAACACTACTGCCTATAGCAGTTATAAATATAATCCTAATTAAGCAATAAGGAGGAACACTCCTATTGCCTAAATCCTTCCTTTTATTCTTATAAGTTATGCTTATATCTGCTAGTAATTATTCCTCTAATCGTTCCTTCTACTAAGCGGCCTTCTTACTTCGTATAGCGTGTGCTAGAGGGCGACCTTAGAACTCCGTAATAGCTTTAGCGGAGACCTAGTCGGCTCGGACCTATTAGTTATATATAGCGGCCTATCCTTTTTATTGCATAAGGTATTCGGTTATAGGTGACTTCGACCGGCCGATGCGACGAATATAGATGTCTATTAAGCGCTCGACTTCGTAGTGCTAATCTCCTTCGTTAGGCGCGTGTTCGATATCGTAAGCGGCTTCTATAAGTCTAGGCTCGAGTTTAACGTAATGCCCTTCGTGCGTAAGCTTAAGGTGCTAAATAGAGACGACCGGGTGGATTCTAACTTAGCTAAGGAGGTCGAGCTCTACCGTAAGGTTATTAACTATACGCTTAATAATAAAAGGGCCTTCTTATTGCCGCGACTATTTCTTTAGCAGCTAGCTAGGCTTATAATAGCCTATATATAACTTTAGGTAGACCTTATTACTAGCTTTAAGAAGAACCGGCCGGTGTTTTACATTATATCGCTACTTAGCCTTTATAGCAGCTAGGTCTATAGCTAGGCTCGCTTATCTATAGATAACTTCTCGTAAGTAAGGCAGTTCGTCTATAGTAATGCCTAAGATATTATCGGCAGCTTCTAACGGTCTACGTATATTAAAGCCGAAGATAGATTTATAGGCGGAGATCTTCGTACTAGCGTTAAATACTATATTTAGATTCTATTAAAGGGCGGGGATTATTATCTTCTAATCTAGGCTAGGATCCTTAATGTAGGACATCCGTAGGGCGGTCTCTACGGTTTAGTTACGCCGTTCGGTAAGTCCGTTAGCTTATAGATAGTAAGCGGTACTTATTGTAATTTTAGTGCCGAATACGCTTTAGAGGCCTTTCTAAAAGTCGGATATATATTTACGATCCCTATCGCTAATAATAGTTCTTAGCATACCTTAATTAGAAAGAAGTAACTAATAGGCTAGGCTTTAAGCCTAGTCCTCTATGCCGTATTTAGCGTTGCCTAAGATTAGCAAGCATCTCTTACTAGTTAGGTAAGTGACTATAAGAAGTTAGTTAAAGATATTAAAGCCTAGGATCTACTATAGGGAGCTTGCTAAAGGTAAGGGCGGTATATCGGTTATAAAGTCTATCGCGATACTCTATATTAGAAGTAGCGGGGGGCGAATAGGCTTATAGCTGCCGGTAAAGGTCTTACGGTCTATTTAGCTAAGGCAATAGGCTTTATAGGCCGCGATATGCTTCTTTACCTAACGGGTGACTCCGCGAATTAAGTATATCTCTAAGTCCTTAATTATATAGACGACGCCGAAGTAGTTTTTATCGTTATAAGCTACTAAGATTATAGATAGGACGAAGGCGTTAGGGATATATAGCTAGGTAAAGCCGTTAAGGCCTTTATAGTATAAAAGCTTATCGACTATAAAGAACGGTATACCGCGGCGTTTAAGCTATGCCTTCGTTCTTACTATAGAGTTAGTAACTATAGCTCCTTCTAAGGGCGAGGAAAGACTCTCGATAGCGTCCTCGCTATCTACGATTATCTAAAGTATTCGCTTATAGTAAGGGTTATTATCGTAGGCGACGGCGAATTCCTCGCGTTTCTTAAGAGCTATAATAGCTTTAGAGGCTATAAGCATATCGTTAAGCATAGTAAAGTTAAGACGACGACGGTTAAGCAGCTAGTCGGACTCCTCGGCTAGTAGGCGACTAAAGGCGTCGGGGATAAAGTTCTTCTTATTAAGGAGGTAGTAAACCTCGATATCGTACTTAGAGAGGTAAATTAAGGCTATAACTAGGCGACGGTTAGCTCGGTCTATACTAGAAGTATTAAGGGTCTTTTTAGCGACTATAAGAAGACAGACTAAAGGTACGTTTAGGAAGGTAGGAACGATAGTTAAAAGTACGAATAATCCTTTATTGCAATGCGGTTGCCCTCTCGTAGTAAGACTAAAGCTTGCCCCTCTTCTAAGATATATTAGGGCCTTAGGGATATACCCTTAGGCCTTAAGAGGGGTTGTCGGGGACTAGTTAGCGACTAATGGCCGAATAGTCCTTAAGCTAAAATGCATTATCTATCGTATATATATCCCTATCTCCCGACTCTATAGTTACGCGGGTAGCTACGTTATAATTATCCCCCCCTTCTAGGGCGGACGCTTTAGACGCTAGGATAGCTTTAGGTATAAATAAATTCGTAATAGCAAATAGGACTAAAATAGGATTAAATATAGTATAAAAATCAACGACGATAGTTATTATTATATATATTATAATAATTATCGTATTAGTCACGCATTATAATAGTTGCTATGCAATAGGTAGCTAGTCGCCTATATATAGTTAGCGAACTATAATAGAGTGCTGCTCTTTATATATAAAGATTTTTTTCTTATCTTCTCTTATTATATAACTATATCGAGATCTTATAGAGAAGCATATTCGGAATTAGACGAGTATATTCTAAGTTAGATAAGCATATTCCGAATTAGACGAGTATATTCTAAATTAGTTTAACGCTATAGGTCCTAAGCGAACGGTAAGCGTAATAGTAGAGACGCCCCGGAAGCGAGGAAAACAGATAGACTATATTTAGCCGATAGGTCCTTTAGTTATAGCTTAAGTCTTAGAGTTATCGGCGAATAGAGTATCGATTAAGGAGGCCGTAGCGATAGCATAGGAAGAGATAAAGCTAAAGAAGAAGCGTAGAGAGAGGACTCCTACTAGAGAAAAGATAGCTCTATTAGAACGACTCCTCGTAGAGAAGAATATACCGAATGCATTAAAGAAATCGACATCCTTATTAAAGGAAGAAACCGACGATCCGCTAATTCGTAAGTTATTTAAGGGACTATTTATAAGCATAAAGAAACCTATTATAGTAGAGTCTTAAGAAGATTACGCGATTGCTAAGCGTATAACGCTAACGGTTATTAAATCTAAAACATTTTCATCGTCTAGCGAAGACGATAGAGACGAGGATATAGAGGCGAATGCTAAGTGAGATACCGTCGATATAAAGAATCTCTAGAAAGGGATATCGCTAAAGAAAAGGGCTAAGAAGGCCGTAACTATAAAAAGTCGCTACGCGAAAGGGTGCTAAGTAACCGAGTTATACTATATTAAATGCTTAAATAGCAGTATATAAGGGTTTAGCGATAACGAGGATAATACTAGAATAATCGAACTATCTTATATATAGGAGGATGTACAATTAAGTAGGTGTATTTAATATAACTCGCGCGGTGACCTTTGCGAATCCGTAAGTTCCTTATTCCCCTTTAAGTCGAGATACAATCGCTAATAAAATTATAGGTGCCTACAATAATATCTAGGGATATAGCGGATCTATGCGGAATTTAGAAGAAGATAGCCGAGCTATAGATTACTTAGGACGAAACGGAAAAAAAGAAGATAAAGTCTATCTTTTACTAAGTTTATACGTCGTTTATAGCCGTAATAACGGCCTATAGAGAGGAATAAAGGGTATTAGGTGCTAAACGTTTATATATAAAACGTCGTTTTAAATACTAATAGGCATTAATAGAGCGATAGAAAGCTATACGTAAGAATAAGGACTAGAAGCTTCGTCTAGTAATTAAAGACGTAGGTTTTACCCTATAGCGGGTAGGACGAGAATATATATATAATAATTTGCACGAAATAATTAAGGAGAGCGGTCGCTAAGGTAGGGGGGAGTAGTTAAAACGTCTCCTTATTATTATAGAGTTTACTAGCGAAATAAAAGTAAGAGACTTCTACTGTATAGATGTTAAAGAATAATAGTAAAGTAGCGGCGGAGTAGAAATAGAAAAGTTAGGGTAAGCTAAAAAGAAGTTATTTCGTAATACGTAATTTCCGCCGTTTCTTTAATCGTATCTCTAGGTATTCGTAAATAAGTTCCTAGGCATTCGCTATATCGTCTTAAGCAACCTACTCGTTATATTCGGCTAGCTAACCTTCCTATTTCACTAAGTAGTAGGTAACGCCCTTCTTCTTCTTATAGTCTTTAATTTACTAAACCGACTATTCTCCTTCGGCATCGTCGAGGTTAGGCATCGGCAGTAATTCACCGGGGTGTTAGTTAATAGCTCTTTCTGCCTACGGCTTAAGAAGACTAATATAAAATATATTATAAAGCCGGTCGTATTTCTCTAGTAGGGCTAGGCGGTACGCCTGCTTGCTAATAGCTTAAAGGACCCTAAAAGGTCTAATGTATTTAAGTAATAGCTTCCTTCTTTAGTCCTTAAGGTGTAAGTTCTTTATAGAGAGTCCTACTAGGTCCTTAACCTTAAGGGTAAGTAGCTTATAATAGAGGTTATAGAACTTCTTTTACGACTCGATAGCTTATCGCTAATAAGTCTCTAGCTTTTTCCTTAAGTCTGCTAATTTACTAATACAAGCTCTCGCTTTAGGCACTCCCCTACTAGTAGCATCGTCCGTAAGGCAGATATAGTAGTCTAGTTAGTATCCGAATAATGCCTTATTAAGCGAAAAGCCTATAGTTATATTCTTCGCATTATTATAAGCGAACTAAGACTCTCGTAGTAGTTTAGGCTAGTTATTTTATTTAGCATTTATATAATACTAAAGGTAGTATTATAGTGTTTAATTTACCCGTTCGGTCTAACCGTCGGTTTATAGGTAAAAGGCTATCGATAACCTACGTTTTATCCGTAATATATAATAGAGGTCTAACTGAAACTTACTAATAAATAGAGATCCTCTATCGGAAATAATGCCTTTCGGTACTCTATAGATAAGCTTAATCTTATAATAAAAAGCCTTAGCTAACTTAAGCGCTATTATTGTCTTAAAGACCGCGAGAAATACGCTATACTTAGTGTATTAGTTAACGATTACTAGTATTACGTTAACTTCTCTACTATCGAACTATAACTTTAGAAAACCGGTAGTAAAGTCTATAGAGACTTCTTCCTAAGGTCTTATAGGAATAGGTAGCGACTTAAGGGCGCCGTATAGGCGATGCCGCTTTAGAACGGCGCTTTAATAGATATAATATAAACGCACGTAGCTATTTATATTACGTGTGGGAATGTGGTTATGTGACTAAGGGATGGAGTCGCAACCACATTGCCGACCATCTATAGAAAAGGGGCAATAGGGGTTATAACCACGCGGCGCATAACGCCACGTGACCTGTATAGTTAATAACCTCGTTATTGACTAAGGGCATCGTTATAACTAGAGCAGTAAGCCCTAGCGTGTCCCTTAACAATGTATTGTTAAGGCATAGCAGGCTTTATAGAGGGACCCCTATAGACGGGTATAAAGGGGCCCCTTTGTTCCCCCTTCTCTAGCTAGATAAGATACAACTACAACCATTTGCAACCCCTTTGTTTAGATTAATCTAAGTGAATTACCTACTAACACTAATCAGTGATTAAATAGATTTAATTATAGAATAGTAAGGCAGAAGAGATAGATCTTAATCTTCGAAAGTATAGTAGAATCTTTATTCCTTATAGACGCTGTTTCCGCGTATCTTTACCCTCGAGGTTCTATTGCGTATACCTAAGAGAAGTTTATCTATGCTAAGAATAAGGATTGTTTATATTAGCTCTACGGTAAATAAACCCTTCTAAGCTCTCTATTCATCCCGTTCTCGCCTATTACAGGAAGAGTAAACGTTAATAGGCAGTGCGTCTATAACGCAGAATAATATCGCGAACCCCTACAACTATTTAATCCCGTGCTTGCTTCCCTTAAGGAGGAAGAGTTACGTCCTTTAGAATAAAGACTAATCGCTTCGACATTTCTCGTAAAGACCCTTACGATACTAACTAACCCTTAAACGAACCCGAAAAACAAAACAATAATAGTAGGATTACTACCGAATACAAACGCACCGGCTCCCCTTAATAGCCTAGAACCGATTGTATAATAGATAAAGGAGATCGGCATCCCTCTTGCCGCTCGCATAGAGGTAGATATACGATACTAGGATGTCGAAGAGATTACGATAGAAGATCCTTATAAGGCGGAGGTTATAATATTCGTGGCCCGGTTTATTATAATAGGCGAAGCATCTATCTACTATTAAGGTCAACGGCTCTTTAACCTATTCTAGGAATATTTCTAGGGATAGAATAAATCTATATAGAATACGGTAGACTAGAACTATAAGAAGGTCCTTAAGATGCTATTGCGAAGGCGCGGCGTTTCGATAGGACTAAAGAATACGCCGTTTGTTAGATTATTTATAATAATGCTTTAATCTAATAATATACTTCCCTAGAACGAGAAGGAGTTTATAACGGAGGTATTCGATATAGGCATAAGGGCCCTCGGTGAATAAGAAAGGAGAAGAAACGAAAAGGAACGAATAGCCTAGGACTAGGCAGATAAAGATCCTTTCTCGACTATAACGAACTAGTTAACGGTCTTTCCGACTTCGCACCGATTCTAATATAGCGGCCTAGCCCGAGCGGCGACTACGGATCCGACCCCGGAACTAGACCGAGACCCGAACACGGCTATAACGGTTGCACCGGCATTTCTACTATTTGACCGTATAAATCGGCTTTATGCGCTACGACTACTATTTCTCCCGGAACTAACGTTATATATCCTAGGGGCGAAACCGAGGCTTGATCTATCTGCTTTAATAATCGCCCTAAAGGCTATCGAAGCATTTAATTATAATATTAAGGAGTATATAGCACTCCTACCGGCCGATGTTCTAAACCTCTTATTAGATCCCGACGTATAGACTAAGTTCGTTAAGATATAGGATAAGGAGAAGAGCTATACCGGCGAGCTATATGCCGTATTTAACGAGACTATCCGTAAGTTTATAGGCGTGTATTACAACCTTAAGATTAAGCTAGGGCTCTTTTACACCCTCCTCCCTTAGATCTTAAAGGGACGAGCCGACCGCTTCTATACGGAGAATATCACCTAGACGACTACCTTCCGAGGCGTATACGATAAGATTAAACGATATTTCGATACTAAAGCGACTTAGGCTTAGTACTATACCGATTAGACTAACACAACGTTTGACTAAGTTCGGGCTAGCAACCCTAAGAAAGGCCTTCTAGAAGTGCTTTAGTTATTAATCGATAAGCTATTGCTTTATTAACGGGCTCTAGGACCTAAGTTTGCAAGCGAAACCCCGCTTATAGTAAATCTCACTAAGGCGTGCTAGGGTGTCCCGGAACTCGAAGGTGCCTTCTTTAAATAGGCTAAGGAGGCTAAGGAGCTCTATGCCGACCTCCGAGCTTCCCTTACGACATACCTCGCACGATAGGCGAGAAATGCCTCGCGCTAATTTATCTAAGACCGACATCGTAATAACGATAGGATAGATATAAATTATAAATATAATTCGAAGAACCCTAATGGTTAGTTTTATATAGACCGTAGGTATACTAACAATCGTAGTAGAGGCAACGGAGGATTTCGGCTATAAGGCTCTAGATAAGGCTACCGGCCCCGCGGTAGAGGAGGCTACGGCTAAGGATACGGCAATAAGACCTAGACTAAGAAGTGCTTCGTGTGTGGAAAGGAGGGATGTTAGTCTACGAAATATTCTATAGAGGAACGGCGGAAAGCTAAGGACTAATATCTCTCGCATTGTCTTTACACCGGTGTCTCCCCGGATATTATAGCCTATTTAGCAGGCTACGAAGGCTATAAGGACGATAAGGAGGAAGAGTATAGCGAGGATAACGAGCCGGAATAGTAGTAAGCTAGTTAAATGCTTTGTTAAATGGCTTTTAACCACCTTATTATAGGAGATAACGTCTACGGAATAGAACTAATAGTCTCGGCCGACTAGTTTCTTATCGACGACCGCTACTCGAAACTCTACTTTTAAGGCATCTTAATCGATACGGGAGCAGCGAAGGTCTTAACGGCCGGATAAGAATAGTATATAGCCCTATAGCAAGAAGACCCTTTAGTCCGATTAGACATATTAACCGCAGGCTAAGAATCAATTAGATTCGGCGCCGGCACTATTATTAGGTCTCTAGGATTAATTAATCTTATTACTCTAATTAGAAGGATTATATTCTATATGCTAGAGACTTCGACCCTTTTCCTGCTTTATCTCGCGGATATAGATAGGCTAGGCGTATTCTTTAATAACACGACGAATACCCTTACCGGCCCTAAGGCAAAAAATCCCGGTGGTTAGAAAATAAGGATACCTTTAGTTCTTCCTTAGGAAAAGTAATTAATCGACCGCGTTCCTTATAGAAACGGAAATTAAGACCCTATATCGTCGATTCGGACATCCGGCTATAGCTAGGCTATACAACCTATTAAAGCAAGCAGGCTACGGCGATATATCTCTTAGTACTCTAGAGAATATCTCGGAACTATGTTACTATTGCTAGATGCATTCGCCTGCCCTAAAACGGTTTAAGTTTAACCTTTAAGATAACTAAGACTTTAATTATAAGGTTATCGTTAATGTAATGTACTTAGACGTTCCGAATTCGGCATAACGCCCGGTATTGTATATTGTTAACGCATCGACGGCCTTCTAAGGCGCTCGATTCCTTCCTTCTATATTAGCTAAGGATATATAAGAGACTGTTCGAGCCCTTTAGATTAATATATACCTTAGCCCCCCTAATATTATTAAATATAATGCCGGCATGAACTTCGCGGCGGTAGAATTCCGAAATAAAGCCCGTATTATAGGGATTATATATATATAAATTCCTATTAAAGCATATTAGTCTATCGGTAAGGTTAAGAGGTATTATACCCTATTGCGCCGAGCTTTTAATATCCTTTTTATAGATATAGGCAGCGTGACCTCCCCTAAGGTAGTTCTTTAGATAGCTATTAAAGCTATTAACGATACTGCTAGACCGAACGGACTAGTACCTACGTTGCTTATGTTCGGAGCATATCCTAGGATAACTCTTAATTCGCCGCTATCGCTAACGACCTTTAAACGAGCCGCTGTAGTATAGAAAGCGATGAAAGCACTTAGGCAGCTTACGGCTAAACGATAGGTTTAAGCAGCATTACACAGCCGCAACGGTCTAGATATAGCGAATACACTTGCCCTTCCCCTCTAGAGCGAGGTCTACGTATAGAGGGAGAAGTTAGGATAGTAAGGACCGTTTAAAATTACAGCTATTAACGGGCACGATATTACGATCGATACGGTTAATAGACCTTAGGTTTTTAGATCTACGCTAGTACAACCGTATTATCGTGATTAAATGCTTAACGACCTTCCGGCACTTAAATCGGAGTAGCCGGACGAACCCGCCCGACCGGACCCTCCGGCACCCCGTAAGCGAGGACGTCCGCCCGGATCGAAAAATAAGGCTAGGCATTTAATTATAGAAGGACTAGACGTAGAGGACGACCTAGACGATAACGAGGACGATATAGACCTTAACAACTTAAGTGACGAAGAAGCGGACGAGGCCTTTACGATAAAAAAGGAAGAAGAGGCCTATAAACTAGCCGTTAAGCTCCGATCTAAAGGCGCTATCACGACCCTAGGAGCACTATTCGAAGCGTTAGACAGCACGGAGATCGACGACCTTATAGCACGAGGAGTATTTAGTTTCGAACGATATAACGAAGCTATTTACAGCGGCTACCGTATCTTTAGTTCCCGTATAGTTCGAGAGGTTAAAGGCAGAGACACTAAGCTATATAAGAAATCAAGGCTTATAGTCTAAGGTTATAATAATAGGGAAAAGGCATCCCTACTAACGCAGTCCCCGATAATCTAACGCGTTAGCTAACGACTAATCTTAGCCCTTGCTCCTAGCCTTATGCGCTATAGGATAACGTTGTCCCTTCGAGACATTACCTAAGCATATCCTTAGGCGAATATAGAGCTTTTTCGAACGGTCTTAATACGTCTCCCCGCTAAATTACAAGGGAAGTATCCGCTAGATACGATTATCCGAGTTATTAAGCTACTATATAGCATCGTAGAATCGGGAGTCTACTAGTTTAGTATATATTAGAAGCACTACATCGAGGGCCTCGATATAGCGATATCGACCTTCGACTCTTGCCTTCTAATATCTAACATAGGACTAGAATACTTTAGCATTATTAGGATATAAACGGACGATCCCCTTATGCTTAGAACGACGAGTTTTTCGGCCGCTAAAGAAGAAAAGCTCCGAGAGGCATAATTTAGGGCGAAGCCGAAAACTACGATAACTTAGGGCTCCGTCACGGATTTCAACGGCGTAAAGGTAAGCTTGCAATAGGATAAGATACTCCTGCTCTAATAGAAAGGATAAGCTGCCCGGATCGACCGAATCGATGTTAAGGCTCCGGATTATATATAATAGTACCTAAAATAACGTGCTCGTAGAGCTTATATAGCCTCGGTATACCAACCGGAAGCAGTATTCGATATCTCGGTTGCGGTATAAGTATAGAACCCGGATGATAAGGATTGCATAATCTTAAACAAGCGACTTAAGTAGCAAATAGACTACTAGAGCAGAGGTTTAATATATAAACCAATTAATCTTATAAAGGCGAAGCTAATAGTGTTTACAGATAGGTCGTTTGCTAATAATAAAGACCTATTATCGCAACTAGGCTTTATTATTGCACTAGTTAATAAGACCGAAAGGTCTAATAACTGGTTTAAGGTTATTAGAAACATTATCTACTAGAGTTCGACGAAGTGCAAAAGAGTTACCTAAAGCGTGCTAGCTTCTAAGATATACGGCATAGTTAACGGCGTTAACCTCGGGATCGCCTTAGCAACTACGTTAAAAATCATTACCGACCGGCTTAAGCTACCGAACATCTAATTAATTATCTATATAGATTCGTATTTACTCTACGAATGCCTTATAAAGCTCGGGACAACTAAGGAGAAGAGATTAATAATTGATATTATGTCTCTTCGATAGTTATACGAGCAATAAGAGATTGTAGAGATCCGTTAGATTAACGGCGATAATAACCCGGCCGATGCTATAACAAAGGCATTACTAAACCGAGCCCTCGAACGCTTCGTAGACAACAATAGCTTAACCATTCGGATGGAGGCATATGTTCTACGCCCTTTAGTTCCCCTTTTTAAGACTCTCTTTTATTTATACTTATGTATTGTATTTATTAGACCCCTTTAGTCTAATACGCGTTATCCTTGCGATTAGGAAGGTTGCTTAGCAGTTAGAAAGAAAGACTGCTAGTATAGGAATATAGTTATATAACTAAGGGATGGAGTCGCAACTACATTGCCGACTATGCATAGAAAAGGGGCAATAGGGGTTATAACCACGCGGCGCATAACGCTACGTGACCTATATAGTCAATAACCTCGTTATTAACTAAGGGCATCGTTATAACTAGAGCAGTAAGCCCTAGCGTAGGCCTTAACAATGTATTATTAAGGCATAGTAGGCTCTATAGAGGGACCCCTACAGACGGGTATAAAGGGGCCCCTTTATTCCCCCCTCTCTAGCTAGATGAGATACAACTACAACTATTTGCAACCCCTTTGTTTGGATTAATCTAAGTAAATCACCTACTAACATTACGAGCTATTCCTTCCTAGAAGAATTTCCGGGATAGGAGGTCTTTCGTGCGGGCTATTCCGAAGTATCCTATAAAGGGATCGTCGTAGTAGAGCTAAATAAGCTTTTGCCTTAAGGCAACCTCTACGGGCACTATAATTCTTCCTAAATGTAAAATAAGTCCGTCTAGGCTTAATGACTAAGGACTTACCCCTTCTTTTAGGGTACTTTCGGCCTATACTCGCTATATAGTCTACGGATCTTCCGCTTAAGTCCTCTTAAGGAGCTTAAAAAAGGGCTTAGAGATATTGCTCTTATAGACCCTTTTACAACGAGCTACTAACCTAGCCAATTATCTTTAACACTGTTGTTTATAACTAACAATATCTTTAACCTAAGTGGCTAACTTAGCGGGACTCGTTCCTAAATGCTAAGCGATTAAATCTATAACGACGACGAGGGGTGCTATCGCGCTAATAGTAAAAGCCACTAGTAACATTAATTATATTACTGCCCCTTACGTATACCTTATAAAGCCGACCCCGGGGCCGTATTACCCGTATCGCACCTTATACTTATCCCCTCTTTAATAGCAGTATGTCCTAGGCTATATGTGTCTCCCTCGATTACGTGACCCGGCGCGCTATAGGCCTTAGAGTCCCGCAGGCAGGGATAACCTAATGTACGTTGACCTAAGGCGTAGATGCTATCGTCGCACTACGTGCGCCGCCCGTACGCCTCTACGGACGGTACGTAAGCTGCGCCTACGCCGATGCACCTGCCTTACAGCTAGCTGCCCTAAGCCCCTTTCTTTAAGGGGTCTCGAATAGGGAGGCTATTAATTAATATTATAATTGTAACGACGACGAGGGGTGCTATCGCGCTAATAGCAAAAGCCACTAGTGATATTAATTGTGTTACTGCCCCTTACGTATACCTTATAAAGCCGACCCCGGGCCGTACTACCCGTGTCGCACCTTATAGAATCTTAGAGAGCTCGTGCATTTTCGTTACATAAAGACATCTCGTTAAGCTTAGAGATAGTAGAGACCTAAGAACTCGTCTTAAGGTCGCTCTATAAAGAATCTATAGCTATATACACTTGCCGAATAACTGCTAACTTCTATTATAGTTCCGGGAGTAGCTCTATAGACGGTAGGGCTTCGCCTATATCGACATTTCATTTATTTATAAGCTATTCTATTACGTCTACGGTCGGGATGCATCTTACTTTTGCCTGGTTGGTATAATAGTAATGTTAATAGTTATAAGCCCGGACGAACTTCTCTACGCATAGAGAGTTCTAACGGCTTGTATTTTCAGCCTGCTAACGCTACGACTTACGGTAGTAAAGCCTTTGTCTTTACATCTAGCGAATTAACTTATAGAGGACTAGTGTGTCTTTTAAAGAGCGTTATTAATCTAGCGAATTAACTTATAGAGGACTATTTAGTATATTTACCCTATTCTATTAGTGTTTTCCCGCACTTAGTTTAGTTTTTACGGTTTATTTGCATATATTATATATCTAACTACCTTTATCCGGTGATTTTACTATACTTTTACCTACGTTACTGTATCTATTATAGCCGATATTACTTTAAAGACCGTTTTAAATAGACTAGCGGACTAAGACTAATAGATCTTAACGATCTAGAAATACGCACTTACTTAAGGGATTTAGGAAAAAATCGATCCTTCTATTACACTTAAACTTTAGAAACCCTTATTCCCTCTTCCTATAGAACTAATAGCTAGAATAGTTAACGCGACCGTTGCTAATATTGCTAGTTTATCTATAGAAGAACTTAAGAGGTTTAAGTTTCTTTTTTCCCGGTATCGCACGTTGCTTTAAGCCTATGAAGACTAATAGAAATCTCTTACGTTAATCTAGTAGTTTATCGTTTAAAATATTAAGAACTACTACTTAACGATTGCCGACGAATATAAGGTTTCTAAGAAATTAGCTTTACTATAGCGGCGTATAAAGCCGACTTTATAGACGCAATAGAACACTATTCTTACGTAGTTCTATACTATTTTAAAGGCATTAGACCGGACGGATATTACGATATAGATTTCTAACTAGCAGAAGGTCCTTACCGATGCCCGGCGAATTAAGTTGCCGGAATCGGAAGGTCTTTAGGCTATATAGCTTTTTCTTAAGGCTATTTAGCTAATTTCTAGCCCTTTTGCGGAATATTAGATAAATAAGATAGAGGACAATGCCCGCCTAAATAAGCTAGGTTAAGAGCAGTCTTTCCCTAACGGATTTAAGATATCCGAACTTTTCGAGCGCTCGTAGGCCTTAAAGGCTACGACTAAAGCGCTAAAAACCAATGCATTTATAAAGTTCTAAGGCTAGGGAACATAATCCCTAGCCGCGGAATCTAATAAAAAACCTAAGAAAACACCGGCTATAACGTCCTTAGAAAAGGATAAGACTAAGCTAAAACTTAAACCGTAGTATGCTTATAGAGAGCGTTACTTCTTCTCTAAATGCAATTACTTTAACCCTTCCGTTCGACTTCTATTATAGAAACCCGATAAAGACGTCTAAAAGACTATAGACGATTACCTTAAGGTTCCGGCTAATAAGGCTAAAGTTAACGCGGCACTTCTTCGCGACGAGGAATAGCGGAAGAATAATAAAACCGAGATAAAGATAGTATAAGCTATAGCTACCGCTAATATTCTTACGACCTTTTTACTACTAGTTATTCTTTAGACTACTATAAAATACCCGTTAAGGGATTCTTTTATTATAGATTTAGGGTCTAATAGATATATTTATAATAATAGGGAGCGTTTCTATAACTTCTAGCCTTCTTCTAAGTACGCACTCGTAGGCAGTAGAAGCACTCTAATTCTCGGGATAGGCACGGTGTTTATACGTATTTCGACGGGCACTTTTTAGCTTAGTTAAGTAGCATATATCCCGTCTTTTCATACGTCCTTTTCTTTACTTCGTCTTTTGCATAAGGCGAATCTTTTATAGAACCTATAGACTAGATAGATCTCTTCTTTAACCCGTACTATTTATTTAACAGAGCTAATTTACAATTAGTATATTATCGAATATAACCTATTAATACTTTCTACTACGCTTCTAACTATTACTTCTATTCCTTCTATAGATTCTACTATAGAAACCCTAAGTATAGCACCTTTTTCGGCTACTATACCGGATTCTATACTAATAAGTATAGAGGAACTTTCTCTTTAGCACTAACGACTTAGACATCCGAATAATAAAGCGCTTTTAAAAGCTCTCGGAATACTATAGTCGGTGACCTTCGATAAGATAATCTCCTATAAGCCCTATAAACTTACGTAGGCTAAACGAATTATTAACCGCGAACCGCCGCTTTCTAAGGCGACTTTTCCCTTTTCTAAGGTATTTTACGATATCTTTTCTATATATAAGAGTTATAACAATAAGAACGTTATATTTATTATTAAGGATAACTATATAAAGCTTGTTTTTCTATATACGCTTCTAGACGCTTCTATAGACGAGCTGATCTTATGCTTTAAGAGCCTAAGTCGGTATATTTCCCGATAGTTCTTACTTTATATTAGTATAATCTATCGAGACAACGACCGAGCCCTTCGATAGGATTTTTAAGATTTTATTAACTAGTAGGGCATATATAATAAGCCTATTATACCTTATACACCCGCTTAGAACGGCGCTGCCGAACGAGCTAAGGGGGTAGTATCTACGAACGCTCGATCTATAAGGATTAAAGCAAATTTGCCCGAGTATTTATAGATAGAAACGTAGAAAACTATAGTATATTTACACAATCGGATTCTAGCCCGTTAGGCAGCTTCCTCTACGTTATTTCTATCGAGGTGGATTTCCCTAATAGAGATCCTTTACGACTAATTAAAGGATTACGACCGGAATATACCGGCTTTTCTCCTTCCCTAACTATTACGATTTAATTATCTTCGAGCTTTTAGCTATAAAGCCTACCTATTAACTACTAAGGCCCTAACTAACACGCAGAAACGTAATCTTAAGTAGGAACCTTATATAAAGGTTAGTTACTTAGTCGGGTATAATTCTACTAATATAGATCCTATAGAGACGGGAGGTTCGTTAAGTTCGTAATATAACGTTTAATAAGACTTAATTTTTCACTACGTCTAAGGCATCCGAACCGCTAATATAGGTGTTATTACCGGTATTTCTACTATATATTGCATAAGAAGAAGAGTAAGATAAGGCAGGATTCTAGTTAACGCTAATATTACTCCTTAATAAGAGTCTAGCAGACGTTCTAGCCGATAGCAATCCTTAGCTCCCGACTCCTAACTAAACCCTAGAACCGCCGGAGGATATTTTTAAGAATATATAGGATTTCTAACCTAATATTTCTACTCTTTTACTAAATGCAACCGTAGAACTAGTAGACCGACTTAAGGTATAGTTGCCTTAAGCTACTTCTCGATCTATAGATTATAATAACACTATTCCTATAGATAGTCTATAGACGACGAGGTTTATAGGGGATTTACGCCCTACTCGTTCGAACCGTTTTCTAGGTCGATACCCCGCTTTCGCCTACGTTAGGCTCTTACCGGCTAATAGCACCGTATTTACGGCTATATTCGCTACTTCTCTTAAACCTAAGAAGATATATAAACGGGACTTACCCGCGCTTCTAAGATTTTAGTCTAATCTCGGGACGTATCCGTATAGACCTAAGTTTAAAGCCGCTAGAAAGGTTAAATAAGCCTCCTTAAACCAGCGGAAGACCTTCTTTTCTTCGCCTACCCTAAGAGCGAACGCTTTAGTGCGTCCTCTTCTATTAATATCGGCATTCGATTATAAGTTTAATAAGCACGGCTACCTTAGGAAGTTTAAGTCTCGCCTTTATATACGAGGAGACCTTTAGCCGTTTAGCGGAAAAGAAACATACGCTATAACGCTTATAGCGTAAAGTTTTCGCATAATAATTGCTATTACTATTAAGTTTAGCACTAAAACCCGCTTACTTAACGCGGTTAACGCCTTTACGAATACCGATCTAGATAAAGAAGTATATATCTACTTCCTAGACGGATTTAAAGTGTTTAGTTCTATAATTCGGTTAATAAAGGCTTTATATAGGCTTCGCCGTTCGCTTCTTCTTTAGCAACGGGAATTATCTAGGTCTTTTACCGAACTAGGCCTTTAGCAAAGTACGGAGGATCCTTACATTTTTATATCTACTATAAGTAGTATTATTACTTTCTTCTTTATAGATAATATTATTATCCTTTTCCGTAGGGAGTACCGTAAGGCTGCTAACGATTTTATCCGTCGCTTTAAGCAAAAGTATATAGTCACTAACCGCGGAGAGCTTACCTATTTCCTTAGAATAAGGATTATCTAAGACCTTAAGTAGCGAAAGCTATAGTTATGCTAAGACGTTTACTTAGATAAGATTGCTTCTAAGTTTAGGTTAATCCCTACTTCTATAGTTCTACGGCCTATTTCGACTATTTATCTATTCCCTCTTTTAGAAAAGCTAGAGAAACACTAAGGTTAGGCTATAGATAACTAAATCTACTACTTTTAGTCTTAAGTCGGTTCCTATAATTACGCGACTATTTCTACCTATCTTAATGCCGTAAAATCGTCGAATCTATTAGCTAAGTATATATAGAACCTATCTACTCTCTATATTAAGCTTACTAAAAGCTTAGTAACCTACTTATATAAATCGCGTCTCCTTACGATTAAGGTTTCGGATATAGACGAGTAAGAACTCGTCATAGCTTCCGATGCCGCTTACGCCGACGACTTAGATACTTATTATTCTTCTAAGGGCTATTTCTTTAGCCTATTTAACGGTCTAATCGCGTAGAGTGCTTAGAAACAATCTATAGTTACTACTTCTTCTACTAAAGCCGAACTTCTTATAGTCTCTTCTACCGTAAAAGAACTAATTTCTATTCTTTGTTTATTTAACAATATTTCCCTATAGCTAGATATTCTTATTCCTACTATTTAGTGTAATAACACCTAGACAATCCGCTTAGTTTCCGCTAAGATTCTAAAGATTTAAACCGCCTTAAAGTACGTTAAAATTTATAACTATTAGGCCCGATAGGAATTCTTACGTAATACTTTTAACATTAAGTATATCCCTTCTAACGGGATAGTTACGGATAGATTAACTAAATTGCTTCTACGATAACGTTTCTAAACGTTCCTTTACTAGCTTCGACTTACGGATATTTCTTCTAGGATCTAAGAAGAAGTTAATAATAATTCTTACTAGCCGGAAGTTATTCCCTTCTAGCTAGGGGGTTATATTAATATTACCGTCTTCCCCTATTGTTTTCTATTAGGAAATCCCCCGTTCTTCCCTAGATTCTACTATAGAATTCCACGGGCTTCTACAGTCATTTACCCCGCACTTCTATAGGCGTATTTACTTACTTTTCTATGGTTATATTTCACCGTGATTTTACGGTGATTTTACGGTGATTTTACGGTTATTTATACGGTCTTTACCCGTAAAATCTCTTCCCTTCTATAGTCTTCTACTATAGAATTCTAATTCCCTTCTACGGGAATCTCTTCTTGCTTCTATAGTCTTCTACCGTGGAATTCTATTTCCCTTCTACGGTCTTCTACCGTAGAATTCTAATTCTCTTCTACGGCTTCTACCGTAGAATTTCTTTATATAGTCACGGCTTCTACCGTAGAATTTACTACTCTTCTACTAGACTGCGTTTTATTTACTAACTATATAAGTTATTTATCGTACGGCACGATCTATTTGTTTTTCCTACTAATCCTTCCGTTCGATTATTTACGTCACTTATTTTCCCCTAGGTCTATACGGCTGATTTCGTCCGAGGATTTTTCCTATATATAGAGACTAGTTAGCCTCCCTACTAGATAAGACAAAAGCTATTATTCTTAGTAATTTACACCTTATAGCTTCTAATCCTTCCTTATAGGCTGTTTTAGCCTTAGAACCTTTCTTCTACTTTATTAGGCTTATAACTATCGATATTTTATTTATAAGCTATTATATTACGTCTACGGTCGGGATACATCTTACTTTTGCCTAGTTAGTATAATAGTAATATTAATAATTATAAGCCCGGGAGCGAAGTCTATTTTGCTAGGACCTAGCTGTAACTTCTACTGCTATTAATATTCTTTCTTCGAACCTTGCGTTAATTCGTTATTTTTTCGCTATATTTGCTATAAACGCTACTTTCGCTACTTTTGTTACTTTCGCTACTTTCGCCACTTTCGGGCCCGGTCGCACTTTTAGCGGCTGCGCGCTACCTTACGCCTTCGATCGGTAAGATTATATATTAATAGTCATATATTATAACACCGGCGGCGCATTTGCGCTAAGGCACCTTACGGCATTCGGCACGGCACGGCACGGTACGGCACATTCGGCGGCGATTAATACTACGGCTTATTTAGCACGGTCGGGCAGGCTACTATATACGTAGGGGGGTATATCGACATTTCATTTATTTATAAGCCATTGTATTACGTCTACGGTCGGGATGCATCTTACTTTTGCCTGGTTAGTGCAATAGTAATGTTAATAGCCTATAAATTCTAGCTTCCTTAATAGAGCATCGGCAGGATTTAATTTACGGGCTTAGTGTTTAATCGTAAAATCGAAAGGAGCTAGGTATATATACTAGCGTGCTTATCTTCTATTAAGGGATACTTGCTTTATAAAGCCTTAAAGGTTTTAGTAATCTAATAAAACTTTAACGGTGTTCGCCGCCCCTTCGACGTAGTATTGCTAGTGTTTAAATAACTTAACGATAGCAAATATCTCTTAATTAAGGGTACCGTAGTTAAGCTTAAGGCTAGTAAACTTCCGTACCTAAAAAGCAATCGGATGATAGTAGCCTTTATTATCGGGCTACGAAAGAATGCTAGCTATTGCGAAAATTAAGGCATTAGTCTTAATGCGAATCGGTCCTTAAGGGTCGAAGTGTTAGAGAAGTAGGGCTATTATAAAGGCGTTCTTTACGGCGTAAAACGCTATTAATTTGCTAGTGTTTACCCGTTGACTATTAGATGCCAACTTAATTAGCTCCGCATTAAGTTAGGCAGAAAACCTTTAGACAGGCAGAAAACCCCTTAGACACTTTTTAGGTGGTAAGGCTAGCTAAAAAAATAATAACACATTCTACGAACGTCGCGTCGGATTTTTTTTTTATTCTAAATAGGTATTAATTTATCTTTTGTTTTTAAAGCTATTAAAAAGGCGATTTAGAGTGCGTAATGCGATATATATAGCGTTAAAGCTGCACACTAATATATTGAATTATATATATATACCTAAGTATTTAATATCCCTGCTCCCTAATCCTCACTAGATCGAAACATCGCTATTTTATATATCTTCTTAACCTAAATTCGATTGCTAAATGGATTGCTAAATAGCTTAAGCAGCCTAGCATTTATTGACAATTTCTTCTAAGGCGTAATTCGCAATTTGTAGTGTGCGGCCGCGACGAATACAGCGGCGACTAGCGCTACGAGACCGCTATAAGACTAGCGCATTATAGCGCCTAGGTCGCCTACGACGAGCCGTTTAACGGATTAATTAACGATGCATTAACGATGCATTAACGATGCATTAACGATGCATTAACGATGCATTAACGATGTATTAACGATATTATAATTCTCTCGCAAGGGTTAATAACTAGCTTTATTACTGCATTTATAACTGCCTTTATAATAGCGATTTAAGAATCTTTAACGCGTTGCGACGTAAAAGACGGTTTTCACAACGTAGAAATACGGCATAAATATTAGGCTTATACTAAAAAACATAGTAGCCACGATAGCGGGGCAGTGTCCAAACGTTTTCTGCCTGTCTAAAGGTTTTCTGCCTAACTTAATGCGGAGCTAATTAAGTTGGCATCTAATAGTCAACGGGTAGCTATACTCGTCCGGGCTTTCTTCCCTTAACGCTCCCCTTTAATAACGTAGTAAGAGGGGCAATAATACTAGAGTATCCTAAAATAAATCGTCGGTAATAATTTATAAAACCGAGAAAAACTTAAATATTATAGAAAGAATAAGGTTCTTCCTAATTTATAATAGCCTTAATACGGGCTAGGTCTATTATAACTCCGTTAATAGATAAGATAAATCTTAAAAACTCTAAAGACTATTTATAGAAAGTGTACTTCGATAAGTTAGCGAATAGCTCGGTGTTCCTTAGTCGTTCGAGGACTTATCGTAAGTATTCTATATGCTCTTCGTAAGTCTTAGAAAAGATTAAAAGATTATTAAGGTAGACGACGTAAATAGTATCTATAAGGCCTTTAAGAGCTTAGTTTATATATAACTAAGATATAGTAAAGGCGTTAGTTAATATAAACGGTAATACTAAATACTTATAGTAACTATAGCGAGTACGAAAGGCTATCTTTTATTTATCCCCTCCCTTAATCCGGATGCGTTAGTATGCGTTTTTTAGGTTAATCTTCGAAAAGTACTTCGCCCTTTAATAACGGTCTATAATCTCCGAAATAAAGGGGAGTAGGTAGCGATTTTTATCGGGAATACTATTAACCCCCCGGTAGTCTATATAAAGGCGCAAAATGCCGTCTTTCTTAGGCATAAAAAGGATAAGAGCTTTAGCCGAACTCTTAGATTTCCGAATAATACTACGCTTAAGGGACTAATCTAACTACTCCTTAAGAACCTAAAGTTCGGATTAAGAAAGAGGGTAGATAGGTCTAAAAGGCGGCTTAGAGTCGGGCAATAGGTTAATCGTATAATCGGTGCCTTTCTTCCTTAGTAGTAAATCGGCCTTATGCTTAAAAAATACGTTATTAAAGTCTAAAAGAGTCGCCGGTATTTCCTCCCCTATTCGCTTAGGGTTCGCCGAGTTATTATCTTTATCGGGAAATAGTATAAAATTTAGGTCTAGTATAACTATATAGACCTATGCCGTATTCCGATACTTATGTAAAAATTTCTAAGGCTAGCGTAATAACACCTTAGAAAGTTAGTATTTAAACTACTAAGCGCGCTTAAAAGGAACGAGATAAATATATTCCTAAGAAAGTGCGGGCATATTAAGCAAAACTAATACGTCGTTAGGTTTTAATCCGTTATCGACGCCGATATAAAGGCGAGTGACTGTCTTTTCCCTATAGCGACTATCTTAGAGTTAGATAGAAACTTCCTAAACTCTATATCGTTTTATAAGCGTATTCCCGACTACCTTTAATCTAAGGGTTAATAAAGGAAGCTATTATAGCCTTTATTTTCGAGCAAAAGTTATATCTACTAAGTCTACTTTACTACCGTAATCGAGATTTACGATGATTTTATAAGGTATTCGCCCTAGTAGCTTTCTAATAGCATATAGTCTCTTAACTACCTTGACCTATAGCTTAATCGAAGGAGAGGCATTTACTTCGACTTTTAAGCGTTTCCCTCCTTCTTCGTTATCTCCGAATTAGCTACGGTTCGGTTAGCTTTCGCTATCGCCTAGCAATCGGCTTATATATAGCCTAGTTTCTTATAATACTAATAAATAACTATGCCGGATTAGCTTTCGCCGTTTCTATACGAATTTCCTCCCCGGTTATTGCTATAGCTATTCCTACCGTATCTATTCCTACTATTCCTACTATTGCGACTATTTCCTTAGCCGTTCCTACGGCCGTTACTACGACTGTTTCTACGGCTATTTAAGGTCGATCTAGCGGCGTTAGAATCTTAATAGTTATTAGTAGATCTATTTCGGCCTTTACGTCGGCGATAGCCTATCGAACGGGAGCCTCTTGCCCTTTAAGTTAAGGTCGACTAATCGTTAGTTAGCTTTATAAAGCGCTTCTTATTTCCTAAAGCATCTTAGAAGCGTTAAGCGAGTTAGACTATCTCCTTACGAGTATTATCCTAAATAGACGCTATATAAAGGGAGATTTAGTTCCGAAGATTAAGACGTAGCTTCGTAAAAAAGGAAAGTATATAAGTTTTTTCTAGCGGACGTTTTAGGTATTACTTAAGGGAATCTAAGTAAAGACTAAAATCGAGGGGGATTAACCCTCTCGTTAGCGTGCTTCCTATAGTTACGTAGCTAAAAGAGTCTTACGATTAGTAGTATCTTTAATTAAAATTAAGGTTTAGTTACGAAAATTATCTTAATTAGTATAAAGCAATTCCCCCTCTATAAGGAGCTTTTCGTTAAGGTATTGCCTTTATCTCGCCTTATAGTCTACGTATATATAGTTAAAGGTATATAAGATTTTAGTCTTATTGCGCTTAAAATAACGTAAAGTAGCGATAAAGGCATCCTTAAGATCGCTAATCTAATCGAGACGTTTTTAAGGGTTAGTCGGTTATAATAATTAAGGAATGTTTTTTATTTTAATTTCCCTACTATAACTCTCCCTCGATTCGGTTAACTATCGGCGACGTTTATATAAGTCTTTGTCGAATAAGTTACCCTATTGCGAAAATTCCTTTCGAAGTTCCGTAATCCTATCTCTTAATATCTTCTCCTCCTCTAGCTCTATAGCTCTTGCTTAAAGGGCTGCGAGGACATCTATACGCGGAGGGGTAGGTCGTAAAGGGCCGGCTTACGTTTAACTTCACGAGGGGATAGATTAAGCCCCCTCGGGTAGTGAAAAAATTAGTAATAGCGTCCTAATACGCTCGTTATAGCCCTTATATAAGTTAGTGTGTTTATCTTCTAATGTTAGTTCCGTTACGCGAGGTAACGGCGATAGGCTAGCGACTCGATAGCTACTACGACCTATTTAGCCTATGCGGCTTATACGTCCGGAAACGCGCTTGCTATATAGCGCTATCGCTCTTAGGTAACTAAAAAAGAGAAGTTTAGAAATTATAAGAAGATAGACTAAAGGTACGTTTAGGAAGTTAGGAATAATAGTTAAAAGTACGAATAATCCTTTATTATAATGCGGTTGCCCTCTTATAGTAAGACTAAAGCTTGCCCCTCTTTTAAGATATATTAGGGCCTTAGGGATATACCCTTAGGCCTCGAGAGGGGTTGTCGGGAACTAGTTAGCGACTAATAGCCGAATAGTCCCCGAGCTAAAATACATTATCTATCGTATATATATCCCTATCTCCCGACTCTATAGTTGCGCGGGTAGCTGCGTTATAGCGACGATCTGCTTAATCGCAGAGTAATCGGTTTAAACTATAAGCGGGAGGGTTAACGACTATACCGTAGTGCGTATCTTCTTTATAGCCTATACGAGATAGGCAACCTTTAGTTCTAAGGGACTTTAGGACTCCTTAGCTCTCGTTAGAGTACGGGAGAGGAAGTAGATAGGCATAATAGCTTTAACCGGGATAGGCTAGCCTAGCTGCTAAATAGTACCGTCGCGGAGATAAAAAAAGACGGCGGCAAAGCCTCGCTATAAGGAGGCGCTAATCTAATAGAATAGCCTCTTCTACAGGTCTATATAGTAAATTATACGGCTAAAAGTAATTTTCTTCTAAAGAGAGGCGAAGGAGGAAAGCTCGGCTAAGGTAGGCTAGAACGATGTAACTCGCGTGTAGGACTTCCGCTTATTAGGGTTCCTATTCTTAACCTTACCGATTAAGCGACCTTAGGCTAGAAGACTAGTCTTACGGTCTTATAGAGGGGCAATAAAGGCGCCGTAGTATAGGATAAGGTTGCGAATATACTATATAGCGCCGATATAGTGTTTAAGAGCGGCGAGATTATTAGGGAATAGGAGCTTTATAAAGGCGGTAAGCCTATGCTTCGTAGTATTTATCCTAAACGCGTCGATACGAAATCCGAGTAGCTCTATAGAAGGGTAGCCGATCTAGCTTTTAGTAAGGCTTATAGATAAGTTAAGCGATGCGAAGAGCTTAAAGATAGCCTTAAGATATTAAAAGTATTCTTTTTCTATAGCGGAGTAAATAACGATATTATTAATAAACGCGCGGCTATAGCCTTAGTGCGGACGGAGGACCCGGTCTATATAGCGTTATACGTACGCTAGGCTATTGCGAAAGCCGATAGGTGCAACTATTAAGCGCTCTAGACCTCGATAACTTATAATAGTAAACCTGCCTTTATGCTTAAGTTTAACTCGAAACTAATAGAAGAAGGCGGAAGCGTCGATAGTAGTAATAAAATAGGCGCCTAAGAGTTTAGCAATAATAGAGCTTTATAGAGGCAAAGGGTAGGAATCCGGAATAGTAATACTATTAACGGCACGTAGGTTAATAACGACTCGGCCTTTAGTCTCGCCTCGGGCTATGCGCTAAACTATAAAGATCGGGGCTACGAACGGCGTAGGCTCGTCGGCCTACTTTAGGCGACCTTGCTTATAAAGTAGGTTAAATATATCGTCGATAACCTTCCTATCGCGAAGCCCTTATAGGTAAGGCCTTTAAGCGACTCGTTTTTTATGCTAATTGTCGATTAAAGGAACTATTAATTCCTTTCTAGGTTGTACGACAGCGGTGCCTATATCTCGCTAGAGCTAGGAGTACTTTCTAAAAAGTCTTTTAATCCGCTGCACGAAAGAGGGACTATAGTCGAAAATATAAATACCTTCTTTAGTGTATTCCTCTTAAAGCTCTAGTAGGCGCTAAACGTGCGTTTAGTACGGAATGCGGCTAGAGAGGGGATCCTTAATTCTATCCGCGGCGTCTATCTCGACGGCTGCGGCAGCTACCGTTATATTAGAGGCAGCTATTATAAGGTTCTAGCGAACCTTAGACTATTTGCCGGGTCTTATAGAAGAAGCTATAACGTAGGCGTAGATAGAGTCCGATAGCGAAGGCGTTAGAGAAGTGCCTAAAACTAAAGCTTCTATAGGTTAAGGCGGGGCGGGAGGCTATAGGCACTTAAGGACCTCTTAGGTAAGCGGGAAGGTGCTTATAACGTTGACCGATGAATTAATAGAAGAAGCAGTAGTAGCAATAGCGGTTCCTACGGAGGAGGATAGTATAGCAGCGGCTCTAAGAGTAGGCGAGATTGCCGTAGCTAGTGTTAGAGTCTTTATAGCTGATTTCTAGGATAGGGCGGCAAAATAGCCCGACTCCTAACACTCCTATATCTAGCTAAGCTTCTGCTTACGCTTAATAACTAGGTTAGCGTTTATGCTATTAGTAATATAAATAGCAAGAAGAGATTTAGCATCGACGATGCTATAAATAGCATTAGCGTAAGAGGCGAAGAAAGTATAGGCGCGGTCTTTAGGAAGTTCTTTCTAAGACATAGGGACTATAAGGGTAGTGCCGGGCGGCATAATAGTCTTTCGGACGGCTTAGACACGGCGAATAACTTCGCTAGACTATTTATAGATATCGAATAGGATTTTAAACCCGTCGAGCACTCTAATGCGAATAACCTCGTTATTATAATTAAGGGATCCTCGGTATAGCTTAAGGAAGGCATTGCCGAGGAGTGCGCCGGCCTTTACTCTAGAGACCTAGGCGGAGCAAGTGAATTTAGCTATAGCTGCTTAAGCAGCCGGGCTAGCTATAGTGCCGCGCGCGTAGAAGGAGAACGTAGCCTAGTCCTCGCAAAAAGAACGACCGTTAACTCCGTTAATAGTAACGGGAGGCTTCTTCTCGACGGTATAGTTAAAAGTCTAAAGAAGGTCGCGATTAATTATAGGCTTGCTATAGCTAGAGTCGGGGCAAACTTAGACTTCCTGCCTACCGGGTTAGGCAGAGACCTTAATCCTTATATAGGAGTATAAATACGGCGGGGAATCTTAATCCTATAAGGGCACCTCGGCTTTAGCTTCTAGGATCTAATTTAGTCGGGGTACTATAGTAGATACTACGTAAAAACAGGCTCCTTAATAATAAGTGCGGGAAGAATTAGCTCTAAGGCGGTAAAGGCATTAGGCTTAATAACAATAGGATTGGCAAAGTTCCCTACGGTAATAGGAGGGGAATTCTTATACCTAAGACGGAGGTAAGAGAAGAGGGCGTTGCGAGAAAGAAAAGAGGCCTTATAAACCTTATAGGTTAAAGGCTTAAGCGCGCGTTCTTTACCATAGAGCTACTGCTTAGATATATAGTAGTTAGCGTATATATGCTCCTTAAACACAGAGGCGAGGGCGAAGGTACGGTCGTAGGTGCTATATTTAAACTTGTCGGCCCGTTCGGTAGGGTAGCGAGAGTTTATATACCCTACGAAGTTAGCTTCCGAGGAGGCGTAAAAGGACGCGTCGTCCTAAGAGTCGTTTAAGTATAGCTCGTTACTAGCTTTATCGCCACTAGGAGTAGTCTTCTTATCGCTTTAATACTTCGACTTAAAACGCACTTTCTTCTCTTATTATCGTTACCTTTATATTTACCTTAGCGGTATTCCGTTCGGTTATCTCATCGGTCGTCCCGGCGAGGGTAACGCTTATCGCGACGTAGCGGGCGTAAGTTTAACTAGTTACGGTTATTACTTAAGCTTCGACCTTAAGGGCTATGGTTGCGATTATAGCCTTAGTCTCGATCCTAACGGTTATTCTAACGGTAGGTATTGCCTTAGTTACCTTAACGATAGTTATCGCGACGATTGTCGCGACGGCTGCGATTACGGTTACCCTAACGGTAACTATTATTACGGCGACGGTTATCCTAACGATAGTTATTATCCCGACGGGAAAAGCTACCGCGGCGAGAACGGTCTTAGTCTCCGGAGATATATAGCTTAAGGGAGGCTATAATAAAGGGCTTCCGTTCCTTAATAATGCGAATCTATTTATCGATCGGGGTCTTCTTCGTAGGAATAGGAAAAAGCGAGGAGATCTAGACGGCAATAAGAGGATAGATAGCCTTAATAATTTAGGCATCTTTGCCTATCTTAAGTTAGCGGGCGAGCGAAACCTTTCTCTAGATCTACTACGCGAGAGGAATAGAGCTAGAGGACTATATAGATATCGTATACCTTTCCTTATAAAGTTCCTTCGAGATATCGGCGTTAGGACGCTTAAAACGCTTAGTTAAGAACTTATAGAAGGTTTTAAAAGGGGAGGAATTAAGGATATCGCGTCATTCTACTATAAGGTTACTTATATACTATATAAGAGCTCCTCCTGCTAAGAAGGAGAGGTAGTATAGGCAAAGGGCGAACGGATCTTCGTCTTAGTAGATCCTTAGACGCTCTATAAAGAGATAGACGTCTATATAAATATTCTTTCTATCGCTAAGGGCGATAATGCCTAGGTTCTTCGGATTATGCTTATTTAGGTTAAAAGTACTAATATTATCCTATTTAAGGCGTTTAGCAACGGCCTAGTCGTTATAGGCCGAGGAGGAGGTATAGCTCGCCTCGCGGTGCCTACGTAGGTTCGGATAGGACTTTAGGGGGCGGCGGATAAAACTATTATCGGACCTAGACAAATTAGTATTATTATTATCCGAATCCTTCTATCGACGAGACTAAAAGGCCTACGAATACTTAGATAACTTAGACTAAAGAGAGTAATATAGAACCTAAGGTTGCTCCTTAAGGCGATGCTACTATCTAATAGAGTATTGCTTAAATAAGCGAAGTATTCCTTATAGACGAGGAGGAGGCTATTCCTCCGATTAACCGTTAGAAAGGTCTCTATCGATTATTTACGGGTTAAGAGGCACGGCTTAAACTAGCCGATGCACTAAAGACATTATAGCGTAGAGAGGAGTCTCCTTATCTAAAAGATCGCCTATAAAACGAAGATACGCGCGAATTACCTTTCGCTAAGTATCGGCGTGCTATAAATGCTTTTCCTTTACGGGCGGAAGATCTAAGATATTAAAGATAGTCTCCGACTTAGAGGCTAAAAAGCCTAAGAGAATATAGGCTTGCTTTATATATATTACGTCTATATTAGTAAAGGTCTTAATAACCCCTTCCGTAGGCAGTGTTTTAATTAACTTAGAATAGCGAACGGCCTATTTCAATAGATTATTATAGTCCCTATCCTCTATAGCTAGTAAAGTAGACTGCTTGCGTAGTACCTCGGTTTCTAAGGATAAGCGAGGGCGACGACGGGCAGGAGGAGGATCTTTATAATTACTCTTAGATTCCCTAGAGGGGGCGGCGCTATAGATACTTTCCGGCGGAGCATACGGCTAAGTATAAGTCGGTAAGTAAGGATAGGGGTCGTCGTCTAAACGAGATGCGGACGCCGTAGCTTAACGGGCTTCTTCGTCCTTAGCTATAGTAATAATAGCTTAAATAGAACGAGGGATAAAGGAGAAGAGGAGGGATTACGAAGGAAGAAGAGTTATAGGAGAAGAGAAAAGTCTATAGTAGAAGGTATAGGGTGTTTTAATTTTAGCGTAGGAACGGGTACGCGTAGGGAATCGAAAACATAGAGAGAAATTTTTTCTTACGGCTAATTGCGTAAGGACTTAAAATAGAGAACTAAGCAGTAGACCCTAGTTCTAATAATGCTTAGAAAGGCGAGCCTCGTCGGATCGTAAGGCTTATATTAGAGGTTATATAGGCGTGCTAGCTAAGGTTATATAAGCTAGTTATACTATAGGTGTCGGGAGCCTTTAAGCGGCTTCTAACAAATAGCGAGAGCTTTAAGAAGCTCTTAGCGAATGTGTCGTAGTAGAGCGAAGCTCTAGAGATAGGAAGGGCGTTCCTAATAGTAGCTTAAAGACAGAAGGTGCGAATTACTACTAATTTAATGCACTAGGCACTAAGAATGTGTATATAAAGAAGGATGCTTTCTATTATATAGGCGTAAGCCCTAGGAGCTAGGAATAGCTCCCTACTATCTTATCTATGGCTAATTACATTAGCCCCGGCATATAGCGTAGAGGATGCTTTATATATATTACTTTGCTTTAGGGATAGTTGCTTAAGGGATTTATAAGATAGCGAACGAAGATAGTGCCTTAACGGGGATAATATCATAGTGTTAGGTTATATTATATATTATCCCACGTGACCTCTATATCGTATATATAGACATTTAGACTTAGTCTATAGCTGTATCCCTTCGTGGATTAACAATAATTATATACCCCCCTTAAGCTCGTTTCCTTATAGTTTAATCTACTATTTCATCCTATTGCCCTTAATTAATAATCTCGCTATCTTACCCTTTTCTTCTTTAATCTTCCCTCTTCGCGACGCGAGTCCGCCTCCTCGCCGGACCCCTTCGACCGAGTTTTCCTTAATTATTAGAATTTTCCCGGTGTAGATACGCCGTCTCGACGCGAATTGCATAAGATTTCCTTCTTCCCTCTTTACCCCTTCCCCGTTGTCTTCTTCTTCTTCCCTCCTTACCCTTTTCCCGTTGTCTTCTTTATTGCCCTATTTAATCTACGATATCCGACCTCGTTATAGAGACCGATCCCTCGTCCGCTACTACCTTAGCCGTTACTCCGCCGACTCCCGCCGACCTAAAGCCTTAGAATAACTAACTTTCCCGCTATCCCCGTCTCGCTACTCTACTTTAGGCCTAACGGCCTATATTCGACTCATTCGCCTATATCTGGGCTTACGCTACCCTTAATTTCCGTGCTTTATAGGCTAAGTCCCTCGCTTGCCTTTATAATGCTTACGTCGAGTTAGATATAGGAGTGCTTATCTCTTAAAAGCACGCCGCCGACCTCTAGCGGTAGCTTAAACGTGCTACGTCCTCTCTCCTCGTTCTTACCGAGCGTAACGTAGCCTAAGACTAAGCCCTAGCCTTTGCCCTTTCCCCTGCCCGTTCCTATATCGCCGACCTTAAAAGGTTCGCCGGCGACTCCGGCACTTAAAAGCAACGTTAGGAGGCTTTCTAGACCTAGCGCAACGGCCTTACTATTAAGCTCTGTTAGGATGCCGCCCTATACCCTACGGAATAGGACTGCATTCTCTATACGGCTAGCCGGCTTACTAGCCGCGCCGCCTCTATTATCGCTAGCGTTCCTTAGGACGTCCTCGATAATAAGTCTTTCGCCGATTAATAGTATACTACTATTAAAGCCTTTACCGACGACCTTAGCCTAGTCTTTAGTGCTAATTTTACCCACGCTTAGTTAGAGGCCGACTTTAACGCCCTATTAATAAAGAATATCTCTTAGCCGGACTTCTATTCGAAGTTTACCTAGCTTTAAGCCGACTTATCGTTTAACGGCACCGCTTACGTCGCCTACCTTTATTTAAAGGTCTTTATTAAACTTACTAACGCCGCCGCTCTATAGGTCGAATGCCCGGCCTATAACGACTTTACGGCCTAGGCTAAGATATATTCTACGCTTTATGATAACTAGTAGCGTATTAAGGCCCGTTCTTAACTCTAGCCGCCTTAAAACCTTACTCGCCTTAGCCCTACCTCGCCCGCCTTACTTACGTCTCTTGCCCGTAACCCGATATAGCTTAACGCATTCCGGGCCCGGCTTACTAACGCTAAGAAGCAACGGCGGTTTAAGAACCGTCTTTGCTTTTACTACGCCTAGCCGGCTACCGCTACCTACACCGCCCGGACCTACCTTAATAAGGGTGTTAGCGATAACTCTAGCGTTAACCTTAGCGCTAGTCCCGGCGCTAGTTCCGGCTTTAGCCGCGGCCGGGCCTATAGTAGCGGTACGTGTGCCCTACGCCTCCTCGAACCTCCTCCCCCTCGCTACTAGGTTCGCGCTATTAAGTAGGGCTTTATCGAGGGTAAAGTAGACGACCTCCCCGCCTTTTCCCCGTCTTTAGGAAATACATAGCTCCTTCGCCTTATCGCGCGATAGAGCTCTTAGTGTCTAAGTTTATAGCTTTTTTTAACACCGGGGAGGATCCTTGCCTCCCCGCGGGAATATAACCGCGTGCTTTACTTATGCCTTTATCCCTTATATCCGCCGATATTATTATAAGTGCTTTAGTCGACTCCGGCTATTCCGGATACGCGTTTATATACGCTTAGACCGCGTACCGCTTTACTCTTTCTATCCGCTAGCTTTAATTCCTACGCCGGCTTTCTCTCGCCGATAGTAGCGACTATAAGTCTAGCTCTATTACCTATTGCGCTTTTTCGGTCTCCCGGATTAGCGCTTATACTAAGTCTATTTACTTCTTTCTTATAAAGCTTAGCTATAAGGTTATTCTTAGCCTCCTTTAGCTACGCCGGCACGACCTTATTATTAGCTAGCGTAGTAACTCCCTTTCCTTCTAGTCACCCTTTTATCTAGCCTCCTGCCTCTTAGACTACTAGCCTTATCTTATCTTAGGCCTTTCGGCCACCCTTGCCCGTCCTGCCCGCCTTATTCTAGCTCCCCTTACCCTTATTTTAGAGGGAATATAATTAATAAATATAATTAGTTTTCCCCCCGCCCCCTCCGTCGAAGATTCTAACGACGAGGGCGAACCCCCTACCGCTGCGATCCTTATTCCTACCGCTACGATCCTTATTCCCGCCGCTATAATCCTTATTCCCGCTTATATAGCCTTAGCCTATCCTCCGGCCTTTGTCCGTTCCGTCCGCTTTAGCGACGTTCTTAAGTTTATTCTGCCGTCCCTTAGCCCCTCCCTCTCGGCGTTTTTTAAGGATACTCCTAACGTAAGTAAACCCGCTTATCTAGACTCCTTTCGTTAGGTTAACGACGCCGACTCCGACTCTAGCTATAACTCCGGCTCCCTAGCTACCCTTTACCCTCGCCGCTACGTTCGACCTCCTTGCCTTTATCCCGTCTATAAGACCGCTAGCTACCGCTACCCTATATCGCGACTAAGTTATAAGACTATTAGACCTTAGCCCCTCTACTTTTCGTCCTTTAACGATTTAGCGTTTAACGTTTAAATACTTAACGTTAACGTGATAGTAATATTCTACTAGTAGCTTAAAGTCTAGACCTATTAGACCTTAATTAAAGCCTTTACCGCTAAGCTATTACCTACCGAGCTTCCGCTACCTATCGATTAGGATATCCTTAAGGACTTTTACTAAGCTATTTTAATTAGATATATAGACGCTAAAGATACGAAAGCTTACTTTAACCTTCGCCTTTACGACTTCGTCGATAACTACCTTAATAAGATCTACCTTAATAAGATCTCCCTTAACGATATCGCTAAGTTCTTTAAGAAGCAAGAGAAAGTCCTTTATACGCTCGACGAGCTTTAGGCTAAAGTCCTTAAGGAGCTCTACTATATAATCTATATATAGCTTAAGAGCGAGGCCGATAAGCTCGCCTTTTACCGTGCCGTTAATACTTAAATTAACCTTAAAGAGGGAATATAACCTTCTTATACCCGCTCCCGCCTCTTTAGCGAAGCCGAGAATTAGATCGTCCGCGCGTACGTTAATAAGCAGCTTAGGAAATGCTTTATCCGCCGCTCTACCTCCTTTACTACTACCCCCGTTATGCTTACCTATAAGCTAGGCGGGGGCGTTTGTTTTTACGTTAACTATCGCGGCTTAAATAAGGCTATAATTAAGAACTATTTTCCTTTACCCTTTATCTACGATACCCTCGCCTATATCTAAAAGGCGAAGTTTTTTACTAAGATTAATATTATCGCGGTGTTTAACCGCCTTCGCATTGCCGAAGGATATAAGTAGAAGACCGCGTTCGCTATACGGTATAGGCTTTTCGAGTATTATATTACCCCCTTTAGCCTTACCGCCGCCCTATCTTACTTCTAGAGTTTTATTAATATAGCCCTTTACGGTATCTTTAATAAGTCCTGCTCTACCTATCTAAACGACGTCTTAATCTTCTTAGAGACGCGGGAGGAATACTAGGCCTACGTTAATACGGTTCTTAAGCGCCTTAACGCCGCCGGCCTCTAGCTTAACATAGATAAGTGTGATTTCTACGTCACTAAGACTAAGTACCTCGGCCTAATAAGGGTGATTTCTACGTCACTAAGACTAAGTACCTCGGCTTAATTATCTCGGATAAGGGCATTCGCATAGACCTTAAAAAGGTTCGTGCGGTCTTAGACTAGCCTGCCCCCTCCTCTATTAAAGACCTCTAGCGCTTCTTAAGATTCGCTAATTTTTATCGGCGTTTTATTCGCGGCTTTTCTAAGCTTACGAACCCTTTAAACGCCCTTACTAAGAACTCTACCCCTTAGATTTAGTCTCCCGCCTACGCCTACGCCTTTAAAGCCCTTAAGCACGCCTTTACTACCGCCTTAGTCCTCGTATACTTCGACCCCTATCGTAAGACTATAGTTTAAATAGATGCTTTTAACTAAGCCGCTAGGGGTATGCTAATATAGCTCCTCGACGATAGTCGTTACTATCCGGTTGCCTTCTTCTTATTAAAACACTCCGCTTAAGAGTATAATTACGAGATCTACGATAAAAAACTCCTCGCGATTATAAAATCTCTTTAGGAGTAGCGCCTTAAGCTCGAGGGCTTGCCTAAGTTTAAGATAGCCTTAGATTATAAGAATCCTTAGTATTTTATAACTATTAAGCTCTTTAACTAGCGATAGGCCTGCTAGGCCGAATTCCTTAGTCGTTTTAATTTTAAGATTATCTTTTAGCCCGGCTCTTAAGCTATTCTCCCTAACGCCTTTAGCCGCTTGCCCGGCTCCCGCCTACTCTCCTTTACCGACCGAGCCAACGAGAGGATTAACTACTAATATTAGGTTATCCTCCCTAAGTCTAACGTTAATGCCTCCTTCTACCCTAACACTACTACCGCCCCCGATACCGTTAAAGAGTCTAATTCGGTTATAAATATAATTTATAAATATAATTCCGACTGCCTTAACCTCTACGCCCTCGCCCTCGACGACCCCGAGCCGATCGATAACCTTATCGACTAGGCCTATTCCTCCTCCCCGCTTATCTCTACTATTCGCGTAGCTCTTTAGTCCCCTTAGCCCCGCTAGCCTTACCCCCTCCGAGCCCCCCTCCGCTCGATCCCTAAGACCGCTTTCTCTAAGGTCTAAGGCCGGTTTTATTTCTAATGCCGGCTCTTTATTCCCCCGGACGATGCTTTAATCCTTTAGATCCTCGTCCGCGCTTAAACCTCCCCCCTTACCGGCTACCTTAGACGTATAAAGACCGCTAGCCTCTACCGCCGGTCCTATATTTAGCCTAGCATATATAAGTCTATTTCTAGCTTCGTGCGGAATTATTATATATGCCTACGTGTTAAATGCCCTCGTTCCTCCCCTTAAGGCCTACTCTAGCCCTTTAGTATTCCCTTCGCCCTATAGACCGATATATCCGTCGACTTTATTACCTACCTCTCTATCTACCCCTATAACGGCGTTAAGTTTTCTAATATCCTCGTTATCGTCGACCGTCTTACGAAGATACGCTACTATATCCCGATACCCTCGATAACCGTTAAAGACGTTATTAACGCGTTTGTTTCTCGCGTTTAGTCCTTCTATAGTACCTTAGCCTTTATTATTAGCGACTATAGTACTTAGTTTATCTCGGCTTTCTATTAGTAGCTTAGTTATCGCCTTAGTTACCGCCTTTACCTTAGCTCCGCCTACTACCCTTAGACCGACGGTTAGATTAAGATCGCGAACGCTTAAATAGAGGTTTACCTTCGTTATTATACTACCTACCTTTAGGATAATTAGGTCGACCTCCTTCCCTTCGCTAAGTTTACTACTAATAATTAGATCTTTAAATCTACCGGCCTTTCCCTTTTCTTCGCTAACTATAGCTTCTACCTAAAGCTTAGCACTAAGCCCTTTAGTCCCCCCCGCCCGGTATAACCCCCTAGTAGCGGAAGGAGTACCTCCGCGGTAACGCGCTTGCTTCCCGCCTTTAGCGTATCTTTAACTTGCTCCGCGATGCGATTAAGGATGCTTAAGCTACTTAAGCTCGCTATATAGACGCCTAGCGGACTCCCGCCCTAACGTATTAGCCCGGCGATATAGTATTCCTTAGCACTCGCTAGATCTAGACCTTCCGCCTTATAAAGAAGCTCGACTATAAGCGGGAGGGCCTATATAAAGTCCTTAAGGTATATAAGATAGCGTATCTTCTTCGCCTCCTTAAGGGTAGCCGCCTTTACCCTGTTTTTTATTACTCCCTCTTTACTAAGACCTAAGAGCCTCCTTTACCCGGCTAGTCGGAGCTTAACGTCCGGCCTGCCGATAACGGCGTTCTCCTTTCCCCCGGCGACAACGACGGCGATAATATATACCTCGAGTAGGAGTTTTCTTCTATCCTTATATAACTCTAATATACCTCCGGGAAGATTAAGTATCGCGTTTAATAGCGTTATAGCCCCCTTACGTAAGAGGACTCCTCCTGCCTTAACGGCTACTAGGACGACCTTAAGGCTTTTTACGCCCTTAACCCGACTAAGCTTAAGCCGGCCTTTTATACGGCCTTCCTTACGTCTTTACCTTCGCCTAAGTAATAATAAATATAATTTATTAATATAATTTACGTTACGATAGCACGCGTTAGTTTCTTAGTTTTACCCTTTATTTCTCCTTATTCCTCTCTCGTTTTATATTAGGCCCGCTTTTAGGACCGATTAATATAGATTTCTATAGGAATAAGGGATATCCGTTCTTTAGGCACGGTTGCAATCCACGTGATCAAATGGATTACGTGTGGGCAACGCCTAAACGGATGTGCTTAATGCACTAGGCACTAAGAATATGTGTGTAAAGAAGGATGCTTCTATTAGGTGGGCGTGAGCCCCGGGAGCTAGGAATAGCTCCCTGCTATCTTATCTATGGCTGATTACATTAGCCCCGGCATATAGCATAGAGGATGCTTTACATACATTAGCGCTATTAACCACACGATGCATCGTATGCATTAGGGACCCCGGTAATAGCGTTACTAACTCGGCCGCCCTTGCGATAATTAAGTCATTGACTTAATCGCCCTTACAGGCATAGCCCCGACGTCGTAAGCAAGGGCTCGCAAAGGTCCGGCTTCGGGCCTTATTAACGTACGCGTTTATAGCCTATATAAAGGGGCTATTCGTCGCCCCTTAGTTAATAGACATTATAGACTAGAATCTAACTAGTTTATAACCCCTTTGTTTATTTAACTAACTAACACTAATTAGTAATTAAACGATTAATTATAGATTAGTAAGGTAGAAGAGGTAGAGCCTAATTATCGAAAAGTATACGGATCTTTATCCCCCGCGGATTCTATTGCCTACACCTAGAGACGATCCTTTATGCTAAGAATAAGGAACCTACGCGAGTTAGAGCCGACGAAGCTATTACGATATAGCTAGCTCTCGGTGACCGCCGATAAGTTCTTTCCTAGCTTTTATTTAATCCCGTCTCGCTTCGATAAGAAGAAGAGTTACGTCGAATAATAGTACGTCTATAACGTAAGATAACCTTCGTGATAACCCTTACGATCCCTTTTAATAATAACGGTATGCTTTATTTAATCACACTATATCGGACCCTACCGATAACCCTAACGCTCCCGGTCCCGCACCGGAAGCAACTAGGCCTAATAATAACCCCTTTCCCGGTTGGCTAGCAGGCATTAACATCCTCGGTTTAAACTAAAATAAGACTAATATCGCATACTAAGAGACAGACGTTACCTATAATAATATAAATAAGAAAGTAGTAATAACTTATATAGCCCGGTTTATTATTACTAATATCGGCTCGACTATTTATAGATATAAGCTATTCTTAGACTTCTAAAAACACTTTAACGGATAGATAGAGGCTATATAGAATCGGGTAGATAAACAATTTAGAAAGACCCTTAAATCCTTCTTATAAGCCCGTAGGATCTAGACCGGCGCTAAAAACCTTAGTTACTTAGCATCGTTTTTAATGCTTTAGCGCCTAGAGATTCTACTAATTTAGCCTAAGGATAAACTACCCTTAGAATAGTTAAAGTTCTACGACGAGCGAACCCGAGAGTTCGTAAGAAACACATCCGTTATAGCCCCGGCTGCCGTAATAACCCCTCCTTCTCTAGTCGCCCTAGGCACGGCCCTAACGGCGCCTCTTACTGCCTTAACCCCGGCTCCTATAGCAACCTTTACGACGGCGCTATCTACGCCCGCGGCCGTCCTACCTACGCCTCTAACCGCCCCGGCAGTTACATTCGCGCTAGAACCCTCTTTTGCTCTAACTACCTCGATATATACTACCTCCGTCGATCCCGGCTTATACCCGCGAGATTAAATACCCGGCACGTTCTTAAACCCTTAGGCCCTTCCGTTCTAAGATATATTAGAGACGCTAATAATACTTTACCCGACCTCGTACTAGTTCTCTAGGACCCCTTTAATTAATATAACGGCAAAAGCGGCCTATACGATAGTTCCCCCTTACGACGTTCCGAATAAGGAGATAGACGTAGACCTTCTATAAAAGTTTATTAAGTTATAGGATAAAAGTAAGAATTATATAGGGGAGCCCTATAATATTCTCGATAATAAAGTCCGTATCTTTATAGACGTTTATTATATAGTTAAGGCCCGGCCCGGCTATTTCCACGCCCTCTTTCCCTAGATCCTCACCGGCCGAGCCTAAGACTACTATATCTAGCATATAGAGTAGGATAGCATATTTAGGCAAGCCTACAACCTACTAAAGGCTTACTTCGATACCGAAGTAAACTATTAGCACTATTAGGTAGATTAAAGCACTATAACTTTTAAAAAGCTATAAGTTAAGCATCCGAATAAGACCTAATAGGAAGTCCTATAGACCTTTTTTAATAAGCTATAACGATATTAACGCGCCCTAGGATTTAAGTTCGCTAGAGACCTCCCCCTTCGCACTATATTGCTTAACGCGTGCCGAAACGTCCCGGAATTTAGCTATACGCTATATAACCCCCCTAAGACTACGGAAAAGCTATTCTCCGCGCTGCGTTCCTCCCTAAAGACCTATCTATCGATATAGGCCGAGAATAGCACGTCCGGCACGTTTATGCAATATTGTAACGAGGTAATAAATATAAATAATAAATATAATTCATTAGGCGTATTCTATACCGACCGAAGATATACTAACAACCGCGGCAATAGCCGTAGGTTTAGCGGGAGTAGCGGATAAAGCTACCGTAGCCCTCGTAGTAGCGGTAGTAGCTTTAGCAACCGCTAATAGTCGAAGAAGTGCTTTGTTTATAAGAAGGAAGGATGTTAGTCGATAAAGCATACCCTATAGGAACGAGCTAGGTCTAAGGCTTAATACCACGCTTAATGCCTACTAACCGGCAACCCTAGCATAGGATTTAAGGCCTATCTTACCGAATATAAAGGTAACGAGACTCTATAGGCCGCTATTAAGTGGCGTAACGATAAGGCTAGTAACGACGAAGAACTAACTAAGTAGCAAGCCTCGTAAATCCTCTATTAGTAGTCCTTTAACTATTTAATCACGGGCGAAGACGCATAAAGGATAGACTAGTTAGGCGTTCCGGCTACTTAATTCGTCTTCGACCGTTACTTAAAGGACCGCTTTTACGGCATCCTCGTAGATACTAGAGCAGCTATAGTCTCTACGGCAGGTTAAGATTAGTATCTCGCCTTATAACGAGAAGACCTATCTATCGTGCTCGACGAGTCTACCGCCGGCTAGGCCTATATTAAATTCGGCAGCGGCGAGGACGTGCGTTCCCTCGGCTCTATTGCCCTCGAGACCTTTATTAGCCGTATTACGTTCTACGTGCTAGGAATAACGACCCCCTTCCTCCTCTACCTAGCTAATATAGATCGCTTAGGCGTATACTTTAATAATACTACCGATACGATTATCGGTCCTAGTGTTAGCGTCCCCGTTATTCGCAAATAGGGATATCTATAGTTCTTCTTTAGTAAGGAAGAAAGCGCAGTCGCCTTCTTAACTAAAGCCGAGATGCGAACGCTTTACCGCCGATTTAGCCACCCGGCCGTTAATAGACTTTACTACCTATTAAAATAAGTAAGGCATAACGATATCTTAGTAGAAACACTCGAGGATATCTTAAAATTCTGCTATTACTGCTAGCTCTACGCACCGGCCCCCTAAAGGTTTAGGTTTATATTAAAGGATAACTAAGAATTTAATTTCGAGGTCGTCGTCGATATAATATACCTAAAGGTCGGTAGTAGCACCCGCCCGGTGCTATACGGGGTCGATATAGCGACCTCTTTCTAAAGAGCGCGATTCCTCCTATCTATATCGGCTAAAGATATATAGGAGATACTTAAGGCGCTATAGATCGATATATACCTCGGCCCCTTTAACTTTATCCGGTATAACGCGGGTACTAACTTCGCCTTAACCGAGTTTCGCAATAAGGCTTGTATTATAGGTATTACGTATACCTAGATCCCCGTTAAGGCATATTAGTCTATAGGTAAGGTTAAAAGGTACTATAGCCCGCTCCGTCGTGCGTTTAAAATAATATACGCTAAGATCGGTAAGATAATAGCCTTTAAATCCGTCCTATAAATAGCTAATAAGGCCGTAAATAATATAGTAGGACCTAACGGCCTTGTCCCTACGCTCCTCGTCTTTAGAGTATACCTACGGATGACTTAAGACTCCCCTCCTTCGGCAACTACGGTATAGAGAGCCGCGACTATCTAAAAGGCTATAAAAGCCTTACGGCAGCTCGCCGCCGTACGATAAGTTAGGGATAGCCTATAAGCTCGAAACGGCCCCTTAACCCTTAATACTCTATTACTACCGCTATAGAGTAAAGTCCGCGTCTAGAGAGAGAAGCGAGGATAGTAGGGTCTATATAAGATTGCCTTTATTAACGGCTACGACGTTACTATCGAGACCGTTAACGGCCTTATAGTCTTCCGCTCTACCCTTATGCAGCCGTACTACTATAGTAAGGACGATACCCCGGATCCCCCTGCCCTCGATAATATAGACACCCTCTCTAAGGTCGATTCCTTTGCTCCGGACGAAATTCCCGAGCTAGATCCTTCCCCCTCTCCGGCACGGGCACTGCCGGCTCCGCCGTAGCCCCGAAAACGCGGACGTCCCCCGGGCTTAAGGAATAAGCTAAAGACCGTAACCTTCTATAATTAATTCCTAGTTAAGAAGGAAGAAGATATACTACGGCTTTCGACTAAGCTACGCAATAATAGCGTTATTACTACACCCGGCGCCCCTTTTTAAGAATCCGACTAACGGGAAATTAACGATCTCGTAGCCCGCGGAGTGTTTAGCTTCGAATAATACGACGAGTTAATTTATAGGTCTTACCGCTTATTTCGGTCCCGAATAGTCCGGGAAGTAAAGGGCCGTAACGTTAAACTATACGAGAAGTCCCGACTAGTGATCTAAGGCTATAGCGATATAGAGAAAAGCTCGCTCTTAACCTATTCCCCTATTATTTAACGTGTTAGCTAGCGCTTAATCCTAGCCCTTGCCCCCGCCTTACTTCGCCGAGGCATAAGCTTATCTCTCCGCGATATTATATAGGCTTATCCCTAAGCTTAAATAGAGCTTAATCGTATAGTATTAGCGGCTCTTCTAATAGAACTCTAGGGCAAGTACCTAAAGGGCACTATTATAAAAGTTATTAGACCGTTGTACGGGCTTATAAAAGCCGGTGTATATTAGTAGAAAACCTACTATAAGCACTACGTTAAGAGCCTTAACATAGCCCCCTCTACCTATAACTCGTGCCTTTTAATCACGAATTAAGGACCCGACGACTTTAGCCTCGTCGGAATATAAACCGATAATACCCTAATGCTCGGTTTAGACACCTTTTCGGCCTACGAAGAAAAAGAGCTCGAGATAGCTTAATTTCGCGTTAAGCCGAAGGCTTAGATAATCCTAGGGAATGCTATAGACTTTAATAAAGCAAAACTAACGCTTTAAGACGACGTTCTACTCCTATAGCAGAAGGGATAGGCCTTAAGGATCGAGGTAGTTAACTTACGGGCTCGTAATAAAGCCTAGCAGTACCTTAAGCAACGCGCTTATGCTACGTACGTCGCCTCTATCTATTAGCCCGAGGCCTTATTTAATATCTCCGTAGCAGCCTAAGTCTAAGCCCCCGAAGAGAAGGATTATAATATCCTTAATAAGCGCCTCTAATAGTAGATCGACTATTAATAACGTAGACTTACGTACCGACTAATTAATCTTAAGACCGCTAAGCTCGTAGTGTTTATAGATAGCTTATTCGCAAACAACCGAGACCTTTCGTCTTAGTTAAGCTTCGTTATTACGCTCGTTAATAAGACCGAGCGTACGGATACGCACTTTCGGGTTAATAGCAATATTATTTATTAGAGCTCGACGAAGTATAAGCGAGTGACCCGTAGCGTTTTTATAAGCGAGATCTACGGCATAGTTAACGGCGTAGACCTTAGTATCTCCCTTATTACAACCCTCCGTATAGTCACGGAACGGCTTTAGCTCCTACCGATCCCTCTTATTCTATATACTAACTTATACTCCCTCTATGAATGCCTTATTAAGCTCGGTACTACGAAGGAGAAACGCTTAATAATCGATATTATAGCGTTGCGTTAGTCGTATAAGCGACGGGAGATTAAGGAGATTAGGTAGATCTATAGGGAAGATAATCCCGCCGACGCTATAACGAAGGCATCGCTAAATAAGGCCCTTAAACGCCTTATTAATATAAACAGCCTCTCGATTAAGATAGAAGCCTTCGTCCTTCGCCTATAGCGACTAACGGTATTCCCTTTATTCTGCTCCTTTTTCATTTGGTTTTATTAAATGTATTTATTAGGTCTTCTACCTAATATATCGTTTTTTCTATCTCCTTTTATTTAGATTATAGGCTTACTATTTAGCAACTATAAAGAAAAGTTGCTAGTATAGGAATAAGGGATATCCGTTCTTTAGGCACGGTTGTAATCCACGTGATTAAATGGATTACGTATAGGCAACGCCTAAACGGATGCGCTATTAACTATACGATGCATCGTATGCATCGGGGACCCCGGTGATAGCGTTACTAACTCGGCCGCCCTTGCGATAATTAAGTCATTAACTCAATCGCCCTTATAGGCATAGCCCCGACGTCGCAAGCAAGGGCTCGCAAAGGTCCGGCTTCGGGCCCTATCAACGTACGCGTTTATGGCCTATATAAACGGGCTATTCGTCGCCCCTTAGTTAATAGACATTATAGACTAGAATCCAACCAGTTTACAACCCCTTTGTTTGTTTAACCAACTAACAATTTCCTTTATTCTTATTAGCATATTGCCCCTTTTAGGCGTTTAAGTCGAACGCCGATTTAAAGGGGATATACTATTATAGTATTAGGTTCTATTATATATTATCCTACGTGACCTCTATATCGTATATATAGACATTTAGACCTAGTCTATAGCTATATCCCTTCGTGGATTAATAATAATTATATACCCCCCTTAAGCTCGTTTTCTTATAGATAATTAAAAAACTTAAGAGACCTAAAAATTACGCTACCTAGCTTATTAACGTTAACCTTACGTTAAAAATGTTAGACGTCTTTAAGTATATCTAAGGGCTTGTCCTTAGACCCGTAAGTCCGGTAGGCTTAGTTAGCCTTACCGAAGAATAGAAAGAAGAGTAGAGGAACGACCTTAAAGCCACTAGGATCCTTATAATTACGCTATCCGATAACTTAAAAGATATAGTTATATAGGGAGGTTAGACGATTAATTCTATAAGTTAATAGACTTATCTCTTCGTATAACGAGCAGCTTTATAGCTGCCTAAGTCTTCTATCGTAGAGACTATACTAGAGTTTTTTAGACTTAAGGTATATAACTTTACTACTTTATATGCCTATTATTACGGTGTCCCTACTATTAGTTAGCCTTATACAAGGGGCAGCTATTAGGGCTACCTTCTTATATAGCTAGCTAGCTTCCTTCCCTATTTCCTCCTTTATAGCTTTTTATAGCATTAATCGTAGCACCTTATTCGCTTACGCCTATCTATATTGCCTTAGACCTCGATAGGTTATAAGCTCCGTCTGCTTGCTTTTATAGCGTAGATAGAGTTATTTAGTTTATAGTAATATCTACGATTTTCCCCGACCGGAAAACTCTAACGAAATCTTTTCCTATCCTTATTTATATCTTTAGCCGGAATGTTAATATTACCGTCTTCCCCTATTGCTTTCCACCGGGAAATCCCCGGTTCTTCCCTAGTCTTCTACTATAGAATTTATATAGAAGTAGAATTTATATAGAAGTGGAATTTATATAGAAGTGCCTATAGAATTTATATAGAAGTATTAATAGAATTTATATAGAAGTATTAATAGAATTTATATAGAAGTGTTATATGTTTCTACTATAAAATTCTACGAGCTTCTACGGGCATTTACCCCGTACTTTTACAGGCGTTCGCCCCGCTTTTCTTCCACGGTTATATTTCACCGTGATTTTACGGTGATTTTACGGTTATTTATACGGTCTTTACCTATAAAATCTCTTCCCTTCTATAGTCTTCTACCGTAGAATTCTAATTCCCTTCTACGGCTTTTACCGTAGAATTTATATATCCTTCTAATAGACTATTGCGTTATTAATTCCTTTATTTATTAACTATAGCTAACTATATAAACTATTTATCGTACGGATATAATCTAGAGTATTACTATTTAGCCTAGTGCAAATCTCTATTTAGCCTAGTGACATTTTTTTTATAGCCTACGTATACCCCGGAAAACGTCTAACCCCCCCGCGCCTAGCCGCGCCTATATAAATACAGTGCGCATACATGGCAGGCTGTAGACTAATAATTCTTCACGTACGAAGTACCAATATCCGTCTACGGCTCGCTCCCTGCTGCGTGCTCTGCTGCGTGCCCTACTGCGTGCCCTACTGCGTGCCCTCTGCTGTGTGTGCGGCTCCTTGATGTATGCTTCGTGCCCGGCTGCGTGGCCTGCTGCGTGCTCTGCTGCGTGCCCTGCTGCGTGCCCTGCTGCGTGCCCTCTGCTGTGTGTGCGGCTCCTTAATATATGCTTCGTGCCCGGCTGCGTGGCCTGCTGCGTGCTCTGCTGCCTGCCCTACTGCGTGCCCTGCTGCGTGCCCTCTGCTGTGTGTGCGGCTCCTTGATGTATGCTTCGTGCCCGGCTGCGTGGCCTGCTGCGTGCCCTCTGCTGTGTGTGCGGCTCGGCGGCTTCTCGATGTATGCTTCGTGCCCGGCTCCCGGCTGCGTGCCCTCTGCTGCGTGCCCTGCTGCGTGCCCTGCTGCGCGCCCTCTGCTGCGTGCTCTGCTGCGTGCCTTGCTGCGTGCCCTCTGCTGTGTGTGCGGCTCGGCGGCTTCTCGATGTATGCTTCGTGCCCGGCTCCCGGCTGCGTGCCCTACTGCGTGCCCTGCTGCGTGCCCTACTGCGTGCCCTGCTGCGTGCGCGGCTCCTTGATGTATGCTTCGTGCCCGGCTCTGCTGCGTGCCTTGCTGCGTGCCTTGCTGCGTGCCTTGCTGCGTGCCTTGCTGCGTGCCTTGCTGCGTGCCTTGCTGCGTGCCTTGCTGCGTGCCTTGCTGCGTGCCCTAGTGCGCTAGAGCGATGCGATTGAGCGATGCGATTTAACGATGCGATTTAACGATGCGATTTAACGATGCGATTTAACGATGCGATGCGAAGAATTAGCCTATAGCCTGCTAGGCATACGCACTGTAATTAAGTAGGCGCGGCTAGCCGTAGGGGGTATAGGCGTTTTTCGGGTGTACGCAAAGTGTCACTAGGCCAAATAGAGATTTATACTAGGCCAAATAGTAATACTTATAATCTATTGTTTTTCGACCGGTGGTTTCTGTCTAACTCCTTGCTTTACCCTTTTTCCTTAGGTCTATACGGCTGTTTTCGTCCGAGGGATTTCCCTATATATAGAGACTAGTTAGCCCCCTTTATTAGAAAAGACAAAAGCTATTATTATTAGTGATTTATATTATTTATAGCTTTTAATCCTTCCTTATAGGCTGTTTTAAGCCTTAGAGCCTCTCTTCTTTTTTAATTACTATTACCTAAATGTCGAGGACCCGACTGCCTAGCATTCGATAGTTATAAGCCCGGCCGAACTTCTTTATATATAGAGAGTTCTAACGGCTTATATTTTTAGCCTACTATACTACGACTTACTATAGTAAAGCCTTTTTATATCTAGTGAATTAACTTACGGAGGATTAGTATATCTTTTTTAAGAACGGTGCTTTAATCTAGTGGATCGACTAGGAAAAGACTAGTTAATACGTTTACCTTATTCTATAGTGCTTGCTTATACTTAGTTTAAATTCTTACGGTGTATTTATATAGAGTATTGCTATTTACACGATAAGAAATCTCTATTTACACGACAAATACCTAAATTCTCTACTTTTTCTCCGCGACCCCGCGCGCCTAAGTCCCGCTAGCAAAATTAGGTGTAGGTATATAGCAATTAAAAGAGCCGCGTAAATCGTGCGTAGACGGGAGCCGGGCACGAAGCATATATTAAGGAGCCGCACACATAGCAAAAGGCACGCAGTAGGGCACGCAGTAAGGCACGCAGTAGAAGGCGTGCAGCCGGGCATAAAGCATACATTAAGGAGCCACATATATAGCAGAAGGCACGCAGTAGAGGGCATATAGTAGAGCACACAGTAGGGCACGCAGTAAGGCACGCAGTAGAGCATATAGCAGAAGGCACGTAGTAAGGAGCCGGGCATAAAGCATATATTAAGGAGCCGCACATATAGTAGAGGGCACGCAGTAAGGCATATAGTAGAGCACGCAATAAAGCACGCGGTAAAGCACGCGGTAGAGAGCTAGGCATATAGTAGGGCGCTAAGCACGAAGCATATATTGAAGAGCCGTATATATAGTAGAAGGCACGTAGTAAGACACGTAGTAGAGCACGTAGTAGAGCACGCGGTAGAGAGCTAAGCACGTAGTAGAGATTACGTAGTAGAGGGCACGTAGTAGAAGGCATATAGTAGGGCACGTAGTAGGGCGCGCGCCTATAGCTATTAAATTAACTAAATTAAGGCTATATACGATTTGCGCGGCCCTCTTAATTACTATATACCTCTACCTAATTTTAGTAGTAGGACTTAGACGCGTAGGGTCGCGGCGAAAAAGCAGGGCTTAAAGGTATTTATTATGCAAATAGAGATTTCTTATCGTATAAATAGCAATACTCTTTATATATATTATATATTTAACTACCCTTTCCGTAGATTTTACTATACCTTTACCTATATTACTATATCTTTCTAGCCGATATTACTTCGAAGACCCTCTTAAATAGACTCACGGACTAAGATCAATAGATCTTAACGATCTAAAAATACGCATTTGCCTAAGGGATTTAGGAGAAAATTAATCCTTTTATTACGCTTAAACTTTAAATACTCTTACTACCTCTTCCCGTAGAACTAATACCTAGAATAGTTAATATAGCCGTTACTAATATTACTAATTTATCTAAAGAAGAATTTAAAAGGTTTAAGTTTCTCTTTTCCTAATATCGTATATTGCTTTAAGCCTATAAGGACTAATAGAAATATCTTACGTTAATCTAATAGTTTATTATTTAGAATATCGGGAACTACTATTCGATAATTGCCGGCGAATATAAGGTTTCTAAGGAATTAGCTTTATTATAGCGGCGTATAAAGCCGACTTCGTAGATATAATAGAAAACTATTCTCGCGTAGTTCTATACTATTTTAAAGGCACTAGACCGGACGGATATTACGATATAGATTTCTAACTAATAAAAGGTCCTTACCGACGCCCGGCGAATTAAGTTGCCGGAATCGGAAGGTCTTTAGGCTATATAGCTTTTTCTTTAGGCTATTTAGCTAATTTCTAGTCCTTTCGCGGAATACTAGATAAATAAGATAAAGGACGATGCCCGACTAGATAAGCTAGGTTAAGAGAAGTCTTTCCCTAACGGATTTAAGATATCCGAACTTTTCGAGCGCTCGTAGGCCTTAAAGGCTGCGATAAAGGCGCTAAAGACTAACGCATTCGCTAAGTTCTAAGGCTAGGGAACTTAAAACCTAGCTATAGAATTAACGGCAAAATCTACGATAGCTTCCGCGGCTTTACCCTTTAAGAAGAATAAGACTAAGCCGAAATTCTAACTATAGTATGCTTACGGGGAGAAATACTTCTACGTTAAGTGCAACTACTATAACCCTTTTTTACAACTTCTATTATAGAAACCTAATAAAGATATCTAAAAGATTATAGATAATTACCTTAAGGTTCCGGCCATTGAGGCTAGAGTCGACGTAGCACTGCTTAAAGCCGAGCAGTAGAAGAAGAATACCAAAAGTAAGACTAAGACGGTTTAAGCTATAGATACTATAATGCACTAAGCAGCGTGGAAAGGTAGGAAAGGAAGGATGGTTTATTAGGGTGGGTAGCGAGCCCCGGGAGCTAGGAATAGCTCCCTGCGACCTTATCTATTGCTAATGTTAGCACCCTAGGCGCCTAGCCAAAGGGTGCATTGCATATATTATAATGCCGGTATAAAAGAAAAGCCTGCTGACTATAGCAGTTATAATAACAATCTCAATTAGGCTATTGCCCGGATCCTTCGTTCCTTTCTCGTAAGTTACACTCACGCTTGCTAGTGATCATTCGTCTAGATCGAATTCCTTAATCGCCGAAAGGGGCATATAACGGCGATCTCTTTAGTTAGCGGAGCATTCGGCTGCTCTCTAGTCTTACTGCAAGCGTCTAAGGCGGCGCTGATCGGTGCGCTAAGGAGCATAAGGCCGGCGGGTTAACAAAGCGGAGGCATCGTTAAACGGCTTGCCGGCAGGTTGAAAGCATCGTTGCGGCGGTGGCTTGCCGGCAGAAAGAAGATATCGATGCGGCGAGAAGTTGCCGGCAGCTTGGAGGGATCGCTGCGGCGATGACTTGCCGGGAGGAAGAAGATGCTATTGCGGCGGAGGGTTGCCGGCAGGGTAAAGACCTCGAAGAAGGTTGCCGGCAGGGTAAAGACCTCGAAGAAGGCGAAATATATCCCGCCCCGGCTTAAAGACAGCGGCCGGAGGGTTAAAGACGTTGCTGCGAGGCGGCAGCTTAAAGAAGCTACTGCGGCGATGACTTATCGGCAGCTTAAAGATGCTGCGGCGGCGGCTTGTCCGGAGCAGCCGCGGGAATAGTCGTACCAACGGTGCTAACAGCAGGCGAGGCGGCGGCAGGAAGAAGATACTGCTGCGGCGACGACTTGCTAAAGGCGTCAACAGCAGGCGACCCGGCTACAGAAATAGTCGTGCAGCCGGCATTAACAGTCGGGAGGTCTTAAGAGGCGTCCTCGAGAGTAGAGGCCTCGGCGGGAGAGGCCGCGAGGCGGCGAACAACAGCCGCGAGAACAGTCGCACAGACGGCTTCGATAGCGGTAGAGAGTCCTTAAGTGATATTCTCGAGAGAAGAGATAGGGTTGCCGGCAGGTTGAGAAACAGTCGCTATAACGGCGGCAGGCGCCTTCTGCTAGCCGGGATAGGCTCCACGAAGGTGCTTAAAAAGAGCGTTCCGGGAAGCAAAGGGCGTCTTGCACTTTCGACACAAAGAGGGCTTAGCGGCCGGAGGTTCCTTAGAAATAGGGCGTACAGCAGGCGGCGAAGCAGAGCGCGCTATAGACATCGCAATAGGGCGTACAACAGGCGGCGAGGCTATTATCGTAGTAGGGCGTGTGGCAGGCGGCAAAATAAGGTACGGTAGAGGCCGTAGAGCTATCGTTAGCGGAGCTATCGTTAGTAGAGGCAAAGCCACCGTTATACGGCTAGCGGGTGGCATAGACATCGTCGTAGTAGGGCGTGTAGTAGACAGCAAAATAAGGTACGGCGGAGCTATCGCTGTAAAAGCTGCTAAAGCTGCCGCATTACGGCTAGTTAGAGGCGATAACGTCGTCGTAGCAGCCGATAGAGCTGCCGTTATACGGCTAACGGGCGGTAAGGCCATCGTCGATTAAGCTCCTTTCGCCTCTTCCTTACTATAGCCTTAATCCACGACGCGGAGCGGCGTCTGACTTAAGATACTTTAGACATGCGTTCCGGCTAGAAGAGTATTCGTCCCCCGATTAGTCGTAATTTTTGGCCTAAATGCAAGGATACGTACTCCTCCTTCCGTAGCTGTATATCTACCCCTACTAATAATGTATTAAGCTAGCAGGGGCCGTGTAGGGCCGCGTAAATGCCTATATTAGGGAAAGTTGCTAAGAAGAGTTATAAATTCTATCGAAATCTAATATAGCGATATATAAAATTCGTTAGGCGGCGCGCGGCCTAACAATCCTTATATATCGCTATGTTAGATTTCTAAGGCGCTTTCGAGGCATTCGTTCGGTTATTAGGCTTAATAGCCTTAATAAAGGTCTTTTTTAAACGAAGGAGGCATCGCTAGAGCTCTGCTAAATGCGATTAATAAGTGTTACGAGGGCGATTAATAAGTGCGACGAGGGCGAATACGCCGATAAGGATGTAAGACAGTATAAGATGAGCCCCGCACTAAAATTAAGTGGAGTAAGTCTCTCGCCGCGTCTAACATTTTTTTTGTCAGGCGCCGCTCCGCGTCGTGGATTAGGGCCTATATTCCTCGCCCTAACGGGTAGGGCGGCGATCGTCCCGTTCGTGGCGTCGGTCGTTATAGTAGGTTCTGCCGCGGCGAAGAGAAGAAGGCTCTCGGTCCCTCGAGGCTTAGGTCTTTTGACGCTCTTGTCGGCGACGTTCTTGGCAAGGGTCGTTATCCCGAGTATGTCTGCCGCGGCGAAAAGAAGTGTCTCGGTCCCTCGAGGCTCGGGTGGTCTCGTGGCGTTGCCGTTCCCGATAAAGGTAACGTTAGACTACGGCCTCGATTAAAGGCGTGTTTTCCTCGAGAATTCGAATCTACTTTGAGATAGTTGTCTTTTTAGTCGGTAGGGGCAAGACCGAAGTAATCGCGGAGGGGATTAGGAAGAAAAGCTCGGTATAAATACGCGCTTCCCTCTAGACGAAGGCGCGATCGAGGTCTTAGGTAAGGCAAGCTGTTTCCTCGTACTAATCGGGAAGGGAAATCCCCTCTTACTATATCTCGAGAGTATATAGCTGCTAAAGGGCACGAACGAGCTAGGAGTCGTGTTTGCGAGGATTAAAGGAAACCTTAGTGTAGGCAAAGCTTAATTGCTCGTAACGAGGCATCGTAAGGAAGATAAGTAAGGGCTAAAAGATTAGTTCGAGGAGAAGATAGCTCGAGATAGAGAGAGACTCGAGAGGAAGGGGATTGTAGGTGCGCGCCGAAGTGATAGTAGGGCAGGCGGCATACAGACTCGAGGGTGCGCGCCGAAGTAATAGTAGGGCAGGCGGCACACAGAAAGTCGGGCGGCATATAGAAAGGTCGGGCGGCATATAGAAAATCGGTTGGTGTATGCAAAAATTTGCAACTACCTAAAATAGGTATAAAGAGGTTCGGGCACACATAGAAAAAAGGAGAAAAAGGGAGAAAACTTAGTTAATAGTTTCTAGGCTTGCTAGAAGAAAAAGAGAGGTTATCGTAATGTCGAAGGGCGCGTTAATAAGGCGCTAAGGCGGAAGAGAGAGGTGATTAGCTCTACTATTAGGGGCTTAACGCGGGCTAAGCCGAAAACAGCGGGGTAGTCGTCCGAGAGTAGACTAAAGGTTCTTTAGTAAGCTACGGGCGCTCTAGCGAGCTGCGGGCGCTCTAGAGCAACGCAAATAAAGGCGTCGCTAGTACGGCTTTAAGAGGCGCTTGGTTGAGGCTCTCGTAGGAGCTCTCTAGTAGTTGCCGAAGAGAAGAAGGCAAGGTATTGCTACTATTTTAATGCACTAAGCAGCGTGGAAAGGTAGGAAAGGAAGGATGGTTTATTAGGGTAGGCGGCGAGCCCCGGGAGCTAGGAATAGCTCCCTGCTATCTAATCTATTGCTAATGTTAGCACCCTAAGCGCCTAGCTAAAGGGTGTATTGCATGCATTATACTACTAACGTTATTACAACCTTTTTACCGCCTATTACTTAATAAACTACTATAGAATACCCGTTAAGGGATTCTTTTATTATAGATTTAGAGTTAGATAGGCATATTTATAATAATAGGGAGCGTTTTTATAACTTCTAGCCTTCTTCTAAGTATATACTCGTAGGTAGTAAAAGCACTCTAATTCTCGGGATAGGTAAGGTATTTATACGTATTTCGACTAGCACTTTTTAGCTTAGTTAGGTAGTATATATTCTGTTATTTTACACGTCTCTTTATTCCCTTTGTCTTCTATATAAGGCGAATCTTTCGTAGAACCCGTAGATGAGCGCAATCTCTTCCTTAACTTATACTATTTGTATAACGGAACTAATTTATAACTAGTATATTATCGAGTATAACCCGTTAATACTTTCTTCTATGCTTCTAACTATTGCTTCCGTTCCTTCTATAGATTTTACTATAGAAACCCCGGTAGTAGCACCTTTTCAGCTACTATACCGGATTCTATACTAATAAGTATAAAGGAACTTTCTCTTTAGTACTAACGATTTAGACATCCGAATAATAAGGCGCTTTTAAAAGCACTTAGAATACTATAGTTAGTAACCTTCAATAAGATAATCTCCTATAAGCCCTATAAACTTACGTAGGCTAAACGAATTATTAACCGCGAACCGCCGCTTTCTAAGGCGACGTTTCCCTTTTCTAAGGTATTTTACGATATCTTTTTATATATAAGAGTTATAATAATAAGAATGTTATATTTCTTATTAAGGATTACTATATAAAGCTTATTTTCTTATATGCGCTTTTAAACGCCTCTATAGACGAGCTGATTTTATGCTTTAAGAGCTTAGATCGGTATATTACCCGATAGTTCTTACTTTCTATCGGTACGATCTATTAGGATAACGACCGAGCCTTTCGACGAGACTTCTAGGACTTTATTAACTAGTAGGGCACTTATAATAAGCCTATTACTCCTTATACACCCGCTTAAAACGGCGCTGCCGAACGAGCTAGGGGGGTAGTATCTATAAAAGCTTATCTATAAGGATTAAAGCAAATTTGCCCGAGCATTTATAGATAGAAACGTAGAAAACTATAGTATATTTATATAATCGGATTCTAGCCCGTTAGGCAGCTTCCTCTACGTCTTTCCTATCGAAGTGGATTTCCCTAATAGAGATTCTTTACGATTAGTTAAGGGATTATAACCGGAATATACCGGCTTTTCTCCTTCCTTAACCGTTATAATTTAGTTATCTCTAAGTTTTTAGCTATAAAGCCTACCTACTAACTATTAAGGCCCTAACTAGAATATAGAAACGTAACCTTAAGTAAGAACCTTATATAGAGGTTAGTTACTTAGTTAGGTATAATTCTACTAATACTTTTTATATATAAAACTTATAGAGATAGGAGGTTCGTCGAGTTCGGAATATAACGTTGTTATAGAACTACTAATCTAGGTTCCTAGTTTACTTTCTTTTTTCTAAAGTACGGGACGACTTAAGTACTAAGGGACTTAAGTACGGAAATACTTAGTACGAGGGTACCAGGGTACTTATTACTTTGGTACTTAGTAGTTTATAACTTAGCATAAAGATATTCGCCCCGGACTTACCTATTATCCGGTTATACCCCTTTCTAGCCTAAGATACACCCCTTTTGCGAACCTAAGTCCTTAAGGACTTAGCTTCCTTAGGTATAGGACGTACCACGTAGCTACGGTTACGCCGACGATCTTATTAAGCACCCCTGCCTAATAAGAGCCGATGATTGGCTCGATGCCCCGCATAAGGGACGGACACCTAGACCACCGGGAGCTATAGGCCTAATATAGCCCCCTCGGCTCTTAGGACCGATTATTCGACCGATCCTTCGCATAAGGAGGTCATACGACTTATATCGTATAACCTACCTATATAAAGTTATACACGAGGTGCATGAATAGACCTATATAACCTAGTTTAGTCTATAAGGGCTTTAGAACGACGCGGGAGGCAGCCTTCTCGAGGTTAGCCGACCTATATAGCCCTTACGTAGCCCCGGGGACCCGCATTAGTTCGGGGAAGTATAAAGAATACGTGGCAGAAGGTGCTAGAAGGAAAGGGACGTACCGGGACCGTCCGGACGGACGGGAAGAGCTATATAAAGGGAGTTTAGTCCGCCCTTCCTTAGGCTCTCCTTCCTTCCTTTCTTCTTTAGCTTTTATTATAGTTTTAGTTTAACTGCCTACTAAGTAACCTATACCTCTTCCAGTAGTGCCCTTAGCGTTCTAGCCTCGACTACCCCTGCTTGCTTAGACTTAGCTAGCCGGTCTAGTATAAGTAACCCCGAGTGCTCCTCTACTTACTATTCCGCCCCTATAGCTTTTAAGGATAAATAACGCCCTCTATTAGTCTTAAACTATTAAAGACTTAGTCCGGTTAGACTATCTTCTATCTTCTAACCGTTCTATTATACGATAAAAGCTCTTACCTTTTGCTTAGCCGCGGAGTGTGTTTTTAAGACCGTTGCTTAATCTTTATTTAATGTTTGCTTAGTCTTGTTTTACCCTTTACTCTTTTTCTAATCTTTCCGATGTATTAGATCTTAGATCTTGTTTTAGTCTTTGTGGATTCGAAGAACTTTTTTTTTAGAAAAAAAACTAAAAATAACTACTTCTTTAAGTATGTCTTCTTCTACTTCTTTAACCTCTCGCCCGGCTGCTCGCCCGGCAGCTCGTCTAGCTATAGCTACGGCTGCTGCTTCTACTACTACGCTTGCGGGTCTAGCTCCGGCTTACACCGCCGCCCTAGGACCGCCGCCGCCTCCGGGCCCGGCCGGGTTCGCCCCGGTCTAGGCCGTCCCGGATTTTCGCCACCCCCGGCAGTTTAGGGAAATCTTTAAAACCCTAAAGCCGGCTGTTTACACCGGAGAAGCCGGAAAGCTATAGGAATTTCTGACCTAGCTAAAGGCCTTCTTTCTTTCCTTTCCGGATTCCTTCTCTATTGATAAAGTAAAGGTCTTTTTTACAGCTAGCTGCTTAAAGGGACTAGCTTTAACCTAGTTTAAACCTATTCTTAGGGATAGGGTTAACGAGGCAGAGGGGGACCGGGATAAACTTACGGACGATATCTTTAATAGTTATAAAGCTTTTAAAACTAACCTCTAGCAGACCTTCGGTATAGGTGACGAGAAGAGAGCCGTAGAGCATAAGCTGCGGTTTTTTATCGTAATAGTTATAAAGCTTTTAAAACTAACCTCTAGCAGACCTTCGGTATAGGTGATAAGAAGAGAACCGTAGAGCATAAGCTGCGGTATTTACGATAAAAAACCTCTGGTTTTAATTATACTGCCTCGTACGTAGCGGGGATACGACGCGCTTAAGCGGCCTAAACGACCGTAGTAGGAAGTATGTAGGTTTTTCCTAGGGTCCTCCTGTTTCCTATACTAGCTAAAATTAAAGCACTAGGCCCGTTAGGGTAGCTAGAGTACTTTAATCATTATTATTATTATAATCCCCTTAAGACTATTCTAAGGGAGGGGATATAAGGTAATAGCACCCCTACTACCGAGGATATAAAAAACCTCTATTACTAATAGTAAAAGGGCTACTTATTAGTAATTAAGATCTTATTATTACTAATAATACTATTAGTAATAGGATAACCCTTATGATTAACTACTTAGGGTATAGACTTTCTGCTTTAGTAGATAGCGGATCTATAAGCAACTATATTGCCCCGGAAACAATAAATCGTCTACGCCTTCGTTACCGGCAGAAAACCACGCCTTATACGCTATTTATAGCGGAAGGGAAACCCTTTACGGGAATGTTATCTACGAAACTAATCCTCTCGAATACTCTATCGGAAACTTATCGTTTAATAACCCTTTCGATATCCTATCTAAACGATACGATATTATACTAAGACTACTGTAGGAACAAGGGATAAGGGATACATAGGGATACGCAAGGTGCTATTGCGGACACGTGATCCACGTGATTACGTGCACGCAACGAGACTATATCTCCGCGATGCCTTCCCCTCTCTAGCTAGTAAGACAGACACAATACACACACACCGGTTAACCCTAATAGCAGAGCCTAACTAACACTAATTAGTGGTTGACTTAGTCAATCACAGACAGCTAGGTAGAAGAGACAGATACGCAACCTTCGAATATATAAAAGATCGGTATCCTAGCGATACTATTCTTATATTTAGAGAGGGTTATCTCGTGCTAAGAATAAGGATATCTCCGCTTGCCTCGCTTGCGAAGATTCCTTCCCAGCTTCTAATTAACAATCGCCGCTATCCTCGATAGAAGCACGATACTATCTCGAAGTGCGTTAGCAACGCTAATACGATAAACATCGCGAAGACTATCGCGATCCCTATAACCTAGTCATTACGATAACTTCCTAAAGCCCGACTCCTAACGCCGTAGCAGCCGCCCCTACGGTAGATAACGTCGCCGCTACCTAAGCCGCGCTTCTAGCAGACGAAATCGCCGTCTAGCTTTATTAAATGCTAGGCTATACCCCTATCGCATAGGCAGCGTAGAAGCATATTAACGTTAGAATCTAAAACGACGAGAAGCTAGATAGTCGAAACCCGCTTACTACTATAACGTATACGGCAAATTTTATATTAGCCTGCGAATTTAGCAACTAAGAATATAGCTTAGGCATTCTTAGCTTCTTCTAAATGTATTTCGAGGGCTAGTCGGAAGAGACGTAGAAAACCGTGCATAAGGACTACAAAAAGGCATTAAAGAACCTCCTTAAGCGCTACGGCATCTACCTTAAGAAGAACGACTCGACCGTACGGTAATTCCTCTCGATATAGCTATTCGAGGCCTATAACGACCCTCTAACCTAGCCTTAAGAAGAATATCTCGAGATAGACTTCGATATAGGAATAACTAACTATAGGAGGCAAAACGAGATACGAATTAGACTCGGCTAGAGACTAACGCTAAAGCCGACCCTATCGCTAAAGCTAGCACTAACGCTAAAGTCGGCTAAGCTAGCCTCGCCCTCGCCCTTACTATTACCTTCGTTAGTCTCGTTAGTCTCGTTAGTCTCGGTAGCCTCGCCGACGTCGTCTTCTTCGTCCTCGCTAGTAGTAATAGCAGCCTCGCTAGCGTCGCCTTCTTCGCCCTCGCCTTCGATAGTCTTAGTAGCTTTACTAACGACGCCTTCTTCGCCCTCGCCTTTGTTAACTACGGTAGCCTCGCAAACGATATCTTCCTCGCCCTTATTAGCGGCAATAATAAAAGCTCCCGCTATTATAAGCAGGCCTATTCCGCCGACTATTTAAAGTCCGCGAGTTATTTTAAGCCGGCTCCTTATTCTAAGCCGACTTCCTATTCGAACCTAGCCGCCCGCTCCGTTAGCTTCGCCCGCCTTAAGCTCTTATAGCAGCTCTTCGGACTACTCTTTCGGCCCTTAAAGCAGCTCGTTAAGCTGCTCCTATATTAGCTCTTAAAGCAGCTTATTAAGCTGCTTCCCTAATAGCGCTCGTAGTAGCTCGCTAAGCTGCTTAAAACCTATAAAGCTACCGTATATATAATAGCTTCTTTAGCTACCGTATATATAATAGCTTCTTTAGCTACCGTATATATAATAGCTTCCTTAGCAGCGCGCTCCTTAGTATGCCCTAAAGCTAAGCAAATGCCGCCGCTATAAATCCCTTTTTAAGTCTTATAGCGTACTATTTCGCTACCTTAGCGAAGGATATTACTACGTAAAGCGTCCCTCCTAAACCGTTATGCCCTAAGCCCGGCAGACACCGACCGTTATGCCCTAAGCAAGGCATCTACTAAAGCAGGCCAATTGCTAGCACTGTAAATCTTACTTCGACTCCCGAGGCGTACTTTTTCGTTACCTCGCTAAAGGATGTCGCTACTAGAAGCACACACGAGCTTCCCCTCTGCCCGTTAAACAATAGGGCAACCGACACTCCCCTAACCGACAGTCTCCCCGGCACTAGCTTGCCGCCTAGCCACTCTCTCGCCACCGTAGAGCAAGAGACTACCACTAGAAGCCTATATAGGCTTCCTCTACGCCGGTCACCCGGCAGTCACCTTCGTCCCGACAGAGGCCCTTATCTTTACACTTTGTTTTTCCGAGCTTTGGCAACGCACCCTTCGTTCCGCGTGGCCAGCTCGAGGCAACGGCAAAGCAGGCAGCCTCGCGAGCTTCCGCATCCCCAGCCTCGCAAGCCTCGAAGAAGAAGAACTCTCGAGGGATTCCCCTGCCCGTTGCTCTGCCCGACCCTTCCTTCGTGTGTTCTCGTTGCTCGTTCGATACTTCGTTATTCGCTCGTTGATTCGTCGATCGTTGCTTTATTGCTCGCTCGTTGCTTCGTTGCTCGTTGCTTATTGCTCGCAATACCGCTCTTTTAGTTTGACCCTCGATGACATCGCAAGATCCCTCTTTCCCTCTTTTCGTACGTTCGATGCGTTCGTTACGATTGGGTTACGTTCCTTTAGTTCGACCTTGCTAGGTTGTTGATGTATTGCAGCCTTCTAAAGAAGAACTGCCAGTGTGGGAACAAGGGATAAGGGATACGTAGGGATACGCAAGGTGCTGTTGCGGACACGTGATCCACGTGATCACGTGCACGCAACGAGACCACATCTCCGCGATGCCTTCCCCTCTCTAGCTAGCAAGACAGACATAATACACACACACCGGTTAACCCTAACAGCAGAGCCTAACTAACAACTACCCTTCTTATAATAATATAACCCTTCTATCGACTAGAATAAAGGCCTTCTAAGGCTTAAAGACGATACCTTAGATATTCTACTCTATAACGAATTAAAGGACTTAACTAAACTAAAAACCTCGGAACTTAATACTAGCTTAGAAAGGCGAAGCCCGGGAATTAAGGAAGTTGCTACCTTATTCGAAGAGGAACTTCCGGACCGATTTAATATAGTCCCGGAACCGCTAAACCTATTATTAGAAGACGCTTTAAATAGCGCCTCTATTAAAGAAATAGAGACAGACCTTAAAGCGGATAGATTTAAGACTATACCGCACGATATCCTCGTTAAATTCGGTGTGATATTTAACGACCTACTAGAGGATAAACTACCGCCTCGAATGCTATAGGATCACGAAATTAACCTTAAAGACAGAGCTAAGCCTCGCTTCCGTAAGATATATAACCTCGATAAATTGCATTTAAAATTGCTTCGGGATTATATCGACAAAAACCTTTAAAAAGATTATATAATAGAGTCGAAATCAGAATATCGGGCCCCGGTATTATTTGCTCCGCCGAAAAACAGTAAAGATAAGGTTAAGACTAGGCTATACATCGACTACCGCTAGCTTAACAACGATACTATTAAAGACCGGACCCCTTTACCCCTTATTATGGAATTAAGGGATCGATTATCTAAGAAAGGATATTATACGAAAATCGACCTTAAAGTGGCTTATAGCTAGATACGAATTAGGGAAGGAGACGAACATAAGACCGCTTTTAGAACTCGATACGGCTTATACGAATTTTAAATCCTCCCTCTAGGGCTTACAAATGCCCTAGCGACTTTTTAGAAGCGTATTAATAACGCCCTATACGAACACCTCGATATATTCGTCTTAGCTTATTTAGACGATATAATCGTCTATTTAGACGATTTAGAAACGCATAAACTCGATGTTATAAAGGTTCTTAAGGCTCTCGAAGCAGCTAGTCTTTATATTAAGCCAGAAAAATGCACATTCTATACGCAGGAAGTCGAATTCTTAGGCTATATAATTATCCTAAGTACTATACGGATAGAACCGTATAAGTTAGGGGCAATTAGCGGTTAGCCTACTCCTTCTACGATTAAGGAAATATAGAGCTTTATAGGCTACGCTAATTACTACCGACGCTTTATAGTGGATTTCTCTAAAGAGTTAATCCCTATATTAGTAGTAATAAAGCTAGCTAGGACGAAACCCTATACCTAGACGGACGAAGCTAATAACGCTTTTATTAAGCTTAAAAACCTATTAACTTCCGCCCCGGTACTATATAGCTACGATGCGGATAAGCCTTGCGAATTAGAAACCGACGCTTCTAATTTCGCATTAGGTGCGTAGTTAAGCTAAAGGGACGACGATAATATATTGCATCCTATAGCTTTTTACTCTAAAAAGCTAAGTAGGGTAGAGATATATTATCCGATCTACGATAAAGAATTTTTAGCGATTGTAAACGCCTTTAAAGAATTTCGGCATTATATTTTAGGGAATTCCTATAAGACGAAGGTCTATATAGACTATAGGAATATCACCTATTTCGCTAGCACGCAGCAGCTTAACGCACGGTAAATCCATTAGGCAGAATTCTTAGCAGATTTTAACTACGAAATTCTGCATAAGAAGGGAACCGAAAATTCCTATGCCGACGCTATTAGTCGACGTCCCGACTATAATACGAAGATCGAACCTTATAACGAAAGGCTTTTATATCTTAATACGGAAGGCAATTACAAGCAGCAATCACTTAATGCCGTATTTAAGATCGAAGGAGATAATTCTATTTTAGAATTACTTAAAAGCACTTATAAGGATACCGATTTCAGTAGTTTTAAGAAGCATATAACCTAGGAAAACGACCTCGCCTACTATAAGGGAAAGTTATTCCTTACGCCTAGTAGCGAGGCAACGGTTATAAAGGATTTCTACGAAAGCCTAATACACGGCCACTAAGGAATATCCCGGACTTATAATCGAATTCGGAATTACTATAATACTTATAATCTTCGCCGCAAAATTCAGAAGATTATTAAGGCATGCGATACTAATAATAAAGCGAAGGCTATACGGCATAAGCCTTACGGAAACCTATAGCCTATAGAGACCCCCGAATTACCTTAGGAATCTATTGCTATAGACTTTATTATAAAGTTACCGAAATCTTTCGAACCTATAACAAATATAGAATACGACTCTATATTAGTTATAGTAGACCGCCTTACGAAATACGGTTATTTTATTCCGATTAAAGAAGCTATATTAGCTAAGGAATTATCTTACGTCTTTATAAGATATATTCTAGCCGATAGAGGTCTACTAAAAACCCTAATTACGGATAGGGACCGAACGTTTATATTGTACTTTTGGCAGAGCCTTATGCGAGCTCTAGGAATTAAGCAGAAATTATCTATTGCGTATTACCCTATTACCGACGGAATTACGGAACGGCTAAACCAGACCTTAAAGCAATACCTTTGAAGCTATATTAACTACTAGTAAGACGACTGGTTAGTTAGGCTACTAATAGCCTAGTTAGCTTATAATACTTCGGTATCGGAACCTATATAGTAAACCCTAGCCTTTGCGAATTACGGATTTACACCCGAAGCCTATAGGTCTTCCCTACCGGAAGTTATAGCCGAAAAAGCTATCTTAAGCTCCGAGCAGCTAAGAAGCTTACATTCCGCTATTAAAGACGAGCTCGACTTTATAAAGGAGCGAATGACTTATTATTATAATAAGAAGACCGAAAAAGAACCTACCTTTAATAAAGGCGATTAAGTCTACTTTATTAAGAAGAATATTACTTCTAATAGACCTAACAATTTGTTAGACTATAAGAAGATAGGACCTTTTCTTACATAGGAAAAATTCTCCGACTTAACCTATAAGCTAAACCTACTAACGGCTATGCTTATACACCCCGTTTTTCACGTTTTGCTACTTAAATTAGCGCTTAAGAATAGCCGCCTAGCGAAAGATATCGATATACTAGTCGAAGAAGACAAATACGAAGTCGAAGAGATGTTATCTAAGAAGATAGAAAACGGCTAGTATTTCTATCTTATAAAGTAGAAGAATTATCCTTCTTCCGATAACACGTAGGAATCTATTAAGCATCTTAAGGACGCTTTTAAGAAGATTAAAGCCTATAATAAATCTAACCCTTAGGTTTAAGGGAAGAGGAGTTTAAGGGTTTAAAGGTTTAACCCCCTTTAGGAAGCGTAATATATTATAGAACTACTAATCTAGGTTCCTAGTTTACTTTCTTTTTTCTAAAGTACGGGACGACTTAAGTACTAAAGGACTTAAGTACGGAAATACTTAGTACGAGGGTACTAAGGTACTTAGTACTTTATGACTTAGTATAAAGATGTTCGCCCTAGACTTACCTATTATCCGGTTATACCCCTTTCTAGCCTAAGACACACCCCTTTTGCGAACCTAAGTCCTTTAGGACTTAGCTTCCTTAGGTATAGGACGTACTACGCAGCTATAGTCACGCCGACGATCTTATTAAGCACCTTTGCCTAATAAGACCCGATGATTAGCTCGATGCCCTATATAAGGGACCGACACCTAGACTACCGGGAGCTATAGGCCTAATATAGCCCCCTCGGCTTTCGGGGCCGATTATTCGACCGATCCTTCGCATAAGGAGGTCACACGACTTATGTCGTATAACCTACCTATATGCCGTTATGCACGAGGTGCATAAATAGACCTATATAACCTAGTTTAGTATTACGGCATAAGGTGATAGCTAGATAACCTTATTGTTCTATAAAGAGGAGAAGAACTATAGAGGCTAAGGGCTCGTTTATATATAGGACTATATGTCACGTGGTATATCACTATATACTATGTTATATAATGTGGTACTATAATAGTACTCTCCCTCTAAAGACGATTTAGTCCCTAAATCGCTTAGATATCGCTAAAATTATTAAAATCGTTCGCTAGAAATGTTATTTTTGCTAGAAATTAGTGTATAGTAAAGAAATCCTTTATAGGCGGGCCTAATCTAAAGGGCCCGGCTTATCTAGGTTATATCTATAGAAGCGTTAGATAGCTTTAGGGCAACCTCTTAGGTTATCTTCGGGCTGCTAGGTTAGTTCTTAGTAATGTTTCTATTTAATTAGATATAGAGTCAGGGCTTCGTTATCGTATACGTTAAGGATCTTTTTAAATTCCTATATGTCTTCGATATTAGCTTCGTTATCGTATACGTTAAGGATCTTTTTAAATTCCTATATGTCTTCGATATTACCGTCGTTATCGCGTTCCGCGATACGGCCTACGACGTTGCGTTATTCCTCTCGATTAATCTATGCCTAGCCCGGTATTATTTCCGTTATCTAAAGCCGTACCTTAGACGTATAGAAAGACTTATTAACCCGGATATGCTTTAGAAGGTCGATAACTATAGCGCTACGGTAGACCTCGAGAATAGGATAAGGACCGTCCTATTTATCGTCTTATTTCTTCTCTAAGCGATTAATAGTTATATTCTCTAATAAAACTATAACTATATTACTAGGTCGGAAGAAGAAGCCTTCGTCCTGCTCTATATTAGCATTATCTTTATATTTCTATTGTAAGGCTTATGCGAGAGCTTAAAGCTAAACGAGGATACGGTCGAAACGATTAGCTATTGCGTCCGCGCGAAGGAATTCTATCGAACGCTAGGCAGTCGGGTCCTCGACATTAGTGTAATAGCAATTAAGTAAAAGAGAGGTTCTAAGGCTAAAACAGCCTATAAGGAAGGATTAGAAGCTGTAAGGTGTAAATCACTAAGAATAATAGCTCTTGTCTTGTCTAGTAGGGAGGCTACCTAGTCTCTATGTATAGGAAAAATCCTCGGACGAAATCAGCCGCGTAGACCTAAGGTAAAACAGGTGACGTAAATAATCGGACGGAAGGATCGGTAGGAAAACAATAGATCGTGCCGTACGATAAATAAGTCATATAGTTAGCAAATAAAATATAGTCTAGTAGAAGACTAGTGAATTCTACGGTAGAAGCCGTAGAAGAGAATTAGAATTCTACGGTAGAAGACCGTAGAAGGGAAGAGATTTTATAGGTAAAGACTATATAAATAACCGTAAAATCACCGTAAAATCACGGTAAAATATAACCGAAGAAAAGTAGGCAAATACACCCGTAGAAGTATAAGGTAAATAACCGTAGAAGCCTATAGAATTCTATAGTAGAATCTAAGGAAGAACCGGGGATTTCCTAGTAGAAAGCAAATAAGGAAGACGGTAATATTAATATACCCCCTTAGCTAGAAGAGAATAACTTCCGGCTAATTAGAATTATTATCGACTTCTTCTTAGATCTTAGAAGAAATATCCGTAAGTCGAAGCTAGCGAAGGAACGTTTAGAAACGTTATCGTAGAATATCGAACGCTGGGCAGTCGGGTTCTCGACATTTAGGTGATAGCAATTAAAAAGGGAAGAGAGGCTCTAAGGCTTAAACAGCCTGCACGGAAGGATTAGAAGCTGCAAGGTGCAAAACACTGAGAATGATAGCTCTTGTCTTGTCTAATAGGGAGGCTAACTAGTCTCTATATATAGGAAAAATCCTCGGACGAAATCAGCCGCGTAGACCTAAGGAAAAACAGGTGACGTAAATGATCGGACGGAAGGATCGGTAGGAAAAGCAATAGATTATACCGTACGATAAATAAGTCATGCAGTTAGTAAATAAATAAGCAGCCTAGTAGAAGACTAGTGAATTCTACGGTAAATTCTATAGTAGAAGCCGTAGAAGAGAATTAGAATTCTACGGTAGAAGACCGTAGAAGGGAATTAGAATTCTACGGTAGAAGACCGTAGAAGGGAAGAGATTTCACGGGTAAAGACTGTGTAAATAACTGTAAAATCACCGTAAAATCACGGTGAAATATAACCGAAGAAAAGTAAGTAAATGCGCCCGTAGAAGTACGGGGTAATGCCCGTAGAAGCCCGTGGAATTCTATAGTAGAATCTAGGGAAGAACCGGGGATTTCCTAGGGGAAAGCAAATAGGGAAGACGGTAATATTAATATAGAAGTAACTTAGTTAATCTATCCGTAACTATCTAATTAGAAGGGATATATTTAATATTAAAAGTATTGCGTAAGAATTCCTATCGGGCCTAGTAGTTATAAATTTTCATATACTTTAAAGCGGTCTAAATCTTTAGAATCTCGGCGGAAACTAAGCGGATTGTCTAGGTGTTATTATACTAAATAGTAGGAATAGGAATATCTAGCTATAAAGAAATATCGTTAAATAAACGAAGTATAGAAATTAGTTCTTTCGCGGTAGAAGAGACTATAAGAAGTTCGGCTTTAGTAAAGGAAGTAGTAACCGTAGATTGTTTCTTAGCACTCTATGCAATTAGACCGTTAAATAGGCTAATAGAATAGCCCTTAGAAGAATAACGAGTGTCTAAGTCGTCGGCGTAAGCGGCATTAGAAGCTATAATAAGTTCTTACTTATCTATATCCGAAAACTTAATCGTAAGGAAACGCGATTCGTATAAGTAAGTTACTAAGCTCTTAGTAAGCTTAATATAGAGCGTAGACGGGTTCTATATATACTCCGCTAAAGAATTCGACGATTTTACGGCGTTAAGACGGGTAGAGATAGTCGCGTAATTATAAGAACCGACTAAAGACTAAAAGTAATAGATTTAATTATCTATAGCTTAACCTTAATGTTTCTCTAGCTTTTCCGGAAGTAGTAATAGGCAAAGGGTCGAAATAGGCTATAGAACCGTAGAAGTAGGGATTATACTAAACTTAGAAGCAATCTTATTTAAGTAAACGTCCTAGCATAACTATAGCTTTCGCTACTTACGGTCCTAAATAATCCCTATCCTAAGGAAATAGGTAAGCTCTCTACGGTTAGTAACTATATACTTCTGCCTAAAGCGACGGATAAAATCGTTAGTAGCCTTATAGTACTCCTTACGGAAAAGGATAATAATATTATCTATAAAGAAGAAAGTAATAATATTACTTATAGTAGATATAAAAATATAAGGATCTTCCGCACTTTGCTAAAGGCCTAGTTTAGTAAGAGACCTAGATAATTCCTATTGCTAAAGAAGCGGCGAACGGCGAAGCCTATATAAAGCCTTTATTAACCGAATTATAAAACTAAAAACCTTAAATCCGTCTAGGAAGTAGATATATACTTCTTCGTCTAGATTAGCATTCGTAAAGGCGTTAACCGCGTTAAGTAAGCGGGTTTTAGTGCTAAATTTAGCGGCAATAGTAATTATAATACGAAAATTTCGCGCTATAAGCGTCGCGGCGTATGTTTCTTTTCCGCTAAATAGCTAAAGGTCTCCTCGTATATAAAGGCGAGACTTAAACTTCCTAAGGTAGCTGTAATTATTACACTTATAATCGAATACCTATATTAATAAAAGAAGACGCACTAAAGCGTTCGCTCTTAAGGTAGGCGAAGAAAAGAAGGTCTTCCGCTAGTTTAAGGAGTCCTATTTAACCTTTCTAGCGGCTTTAAACTTAGGTCTATAAAGATACGTCTCGAGATTAGACTAAAACCTTAGAAGCGCGGGTAAATCCCATTTATATATCTTCCTAGGTTTAAGAGAAGTAGTAAATATAGCCGTAAAAGCGGTGCTATTAGCCGGTAAATGCCTAACGTAGGCGAAAGCGGGATATCGACCTAAAAAACGGTTTAAGCGAGTAGGGCGTAAATCCCCTATAAATCTTATCGTCCGTAGACTATCTATAGGAATAGTGTTATCGTAATCTATAGACCGAGAAATAGCTTAAGGCAACTATACCTTAAGTCGGTCTACTAGTTCTACGGTTGCAGTTAGTAAAAGAGTAGAAATATTAGGTTAGAAATCCCGTGCATTCTTAAAAATATCCTCCGGCGGTTCCGGGGCTTAGTTAAGAATCGGGAGCTAAGGATCGCCATCGGCTAAAACGTCTGCTAGAATCTTATTAAGGAGTAATATTAGCGTTAACTAGAATTCTGCCTTATCCTACTCTTCTTCCTATGTAATATATAGTAGAAATGCCGGTAATAACACCTATATTAGCGGTTCGGATGCCTTAGACGCTATAAAAAACTAAGTCTTATTAAACCTTATGTTATAAACTCGACGAACCTCCCGTCTCTATAAGATCTATATACGAAAAATATTAGTAGAATTATACCCGACTAAGTAACTAACCTCTATATAAGGTTCCTACTTAAGATTACGTTTCTATATGTTAGTTAAGGCCTTAGTAGTTAGTAAGTAGGCTTTATAGCTAAAAGCTTAAAGATAATCGAATCGTAAAGGTTAAGGAAGGAGAAATGCCGGTATATTCCGGTCGTAATCCCTTAACTAATCGTAAAGGATCTCTATTAAGAAAATCTACTTCGATAGAAATAACGTAGAGGAAGCTGCCTAATAGGCTAGAATCCGGTCGTATAAATATACTATAGTTTTCTACGTTTCTATCTATAAATGCTTAGGCAAATTTCCTTTAATCCTTATAGATCGAGCTTTCGTAGATACTACCCTATTAGCTTATTCGGTAGCGTTATTCTAAGCGGGTATATAAGGAGTAGTAGGCTTATTATAAATGCCTTATTAGTTAATAAAATCTTAAAAATCCCGTTAAAGGGCTCGGTCGTTATCTTAATAGATCGTACCGATAGAAAGTAAGAACTATCGGGTAATATACCGATCTAAGCTCTTAAAGCATAAAATCAGCTCGTCTATAGAGGCGTTTAAAAGCGCATATAGGAAAATAAGCTTTATATAGTAATCCTTAATAAGAAATATAACATTCTTATTATTATAACTCTTATATATAAAAAGATATCGTAAAATACCTTAGAAAAGGGAAACGTCGCCTTAGAAAGCGGCGGTTCGCGGTTAATAATTCGTTTAGCCTACGTAAGTTTATAGGGCTTATAGGAGATTATCTTATCGAAGGTTACTAACTATAGTATTCTAAGTGCTTTTAAAAGCGCCTTATTATTCGGATATCTAAATCGTTAGTACTAAAGAGAAAGTTCCTTTAGACTTATTAGTATAGAATCCGGTATAGTAGCTGAAAAGGTGCTACTACCGGGGTTTCTATAGTAAAATCTATAGAAGGAACGGAAGCAATAGTTAGAATAGTTAGAAGCGTAGTAGAAGGTATTAATAGGTTATATTCAATAATATATTAGTTATAAATTAGCTCTGTTATACAAATAGTACGGGTTAAAGAAGAGATCTATCTAGTCTACGGGTTCTACGAAAGATTCGCCTTATGCAAAAGATAAAGTAAATAAAGGGATATATAAAAAGACGGGATATATACTACCTAACTAAGCTAAATAGTGCCCGTCGAAATACGTATAAATACTATGCCTATCCTAAGAATAAGAGTACTTCTACTACCTACGAGTGCGTACTTAGAAGAAGGCTAGAAGTTATAGAAACGCTCCCTATTATTATAAATATATCTATTAAACCCTAAATCTATAATAAAAGAATCCCTTAACGGGTATTCTATCGTAGTCTATAGAATAACTAATAGTAAAAAGGTCGTAAGAATTATAGCGGCAGCCGTAGCTTATACTATCTTTATCTCGGTATTATTATTCTTCTACTACTCCTTATCGCGAAGAATTACTGTATTAACTTTACCCTTATTAGCTAGAACCTTAAGGTAATCGTCTATAGTCTTTTAGACGTCTTTATCGGGTTTCTATAATAGAAGTCAAACGGAAGGGTTAAAGTAATAACACTATCGGAAATAGTATCGTTCTCCGCAACTATACGGCGGACTATCCTTTTTCTTGCCTTTATTCTTATCTAAGGACGTAGCTGCTAAAGTAGTTGCTAATTTATTAGTAGATTCCGCGGCTAGGGATTTTATTCCTTAGCCTTAGAACTTTGCAAATGCATTAGTCTTTAGCGCTTTAGTTATAGCCTTTAAGGCCTACGAACGCTCGAAAAGTTCGGATATCTTAAATCCGTCGGGGAAATACTATTCTTTAGGCGGGCATTATCTTCTATCTTATTTATCTAGTATTCCACAAAAGGGCTAGAAATTAGCTAAATAGCCTTAAGAAAAAGCTATATAGCCTTAAGACCTTCTAATTCCGGCAACTTAATTCACCGGGCGTCGGTAAGGACCTTCTGCTAGTTGGAAATCTATATCGTAATATCCGTCTAGTCTAAAGCCTTTAAAATAGTATAGAACTACGTAAGAATAATCTTCTATTGCGTCTACGAAGTCGGCTTTATACGCCGCTATAGTAAAGCTAATTCCTTAGAAACCTTATATTTATTGGCAATCGTTAAGTAGTAGTTCCCGATATTTTAAACGATAAACTACTAGATTAACGTAAGAGATTTCTATTAGTCTTTATAGGCTAAAAGCAACGTAAGATACTATAAAAAGAGAAACTTAAACCTTTTAAGTTCTTCTATAGATAAACTAGCAATATTAGCAACGGTTGCGTTAACTATTCTAGCTATTAGTTCTACGGGAAGAGGCAATAAGGGTTTCTAAAGTTTAAGCGTAATAGAAGGATCGATTTTCTCTTAAATCCCTTAAGCGAGTGCGTATTTCTAGATCGTTAAGATCTATCGGTCTTAGTCCGCGAGTCTATTTAAAATAGTCTTTAAAGTAATATCGGCTATAATAGATATAGTAACGTAGGTAAAAGTATAGTAAAATCACCGGAAAGGGGTTATTAGATATATAATATATATAAATAAAGCGCAATAACTAAACTAAATGCGGGAAAACACTAATAGAATAAGGTAAACGTACTAACTAGTCCTCTATAAGTCGATTCGCTAGGTTAAATAACGCTCCTTAAAAAAATTATATTAGTCCTCCGCGAGTCGATTCGCTAGATATAAAGGCAAAGGCTTTACTACCGTAAGTCGTAGCGTTAGTAGGCTAAAAATATAAGCCGTTAGAACTCTCTATACGTAGAGAAGTTCGTCCGGGCTTATATATCGAACGCTAGGCATTCGGGTCCTCGACATTAGTGTAATAGCAATTAAGTAGAAGAGAGGCTCTAAGGCTAAACAGCTTATACAGAGGGATTAAAAGCTGCAAAAGGATGTAAAACACTAAGAATAATAGCTCTTATCTTATCTAATAGGGAGGCTTACTAGTCTCTATATATAGGAAAAATCTTTAGACGAAATCAGCCGCGTAGACCTAAGGAAAAACAGGTAACGTAAATGATCGGACGGAAGGATCGGTAAGAAAAGCAATAGATCGTGTCGTACGATAAATAAGTTATATAGTCAGCAAATAAATAAGCAGCCTAATAGAAGACTAGTAAATTCTACGGTAAATTCCACGGTAGAAGCCGTAGAAGAGAATTAGAATTCTACGGTAGAAGACCGTAGAAGGGAATTAGAATTCTACGGTAGAAGACCGTAGAAGGGAAGAGATTTTACGGGTAAAGACCGTATAAATAACCGTAAAATCACCGTATAATCACGGTGAAATATAACCGAAGAAAAGTAGGTAAATGCGCCCGTAGAAGTACGGGGTAATACCCGTAGAATTCTATAGTAGAATCTAGGGAAGAACCGGGGATTTCCTAGTAGAAAGTAAATAGGGAAGACAGTAATATTAATATATCGACATTTTATTTAAGCTATTATATTACGTCTACGGTCGGGATATATCTCACTTTTGCCTAGTTAGTATAATAGTAATATTAATAGTTATAAGCCCGGGAGCGAAGTCTATTTTGCTAGGACCTAGCTGCAACTTCCACTACTGTTAACATTCTTTCGAACCCCGCGTTAATTCGTTATTTTTCGCTACATTCGCTATAAACGCTATAAACGCTACTTTCGCTACTTTCGCCACTTTCGCCACTTTCGCCACTTTCGCCACTTTCGCCACTTTCGGGCCCGGTCGCACTTTTAGCGGCTGCGCGCTATCTTACGCCTTCGATCGAGATATTATCCTTAATAGTTATATATTATGACTTTAGCGGCGCACTTACGCTAAGGCACCTTACGGCATTCGGCACGGCACGGCACATTCGGCGGCGGCGATTAACACCACGGCTTATTTAGCACGGTCGGGCAGGCCACCGTATACGTAGGGGGGTATATCGACATTTTATTTAAGCTATTATATTACGTCTACGGTCGGGATATATCTCACTTTTGCCTAGTTAGTATAATAGTAATGTTAATATTATAACTATTAAACGCTAGGTAGTCGGGTCTTCGATATTGTATAATAGCAATTAAGTAGAGGAAAGGCTCTAAGGCTAAAACAGCCTATATAGAGGGATTAAAACCTGCAAAAGGATATAAATTACTAAGAATAATAGCTTTTGTCTTTTATAATAAGGAGGGCTAACTAGTCTCTATATATAGGGAAATCCCTTAGACGAAAATAGCCGCGTAGACCTAAGGAAAAGAGGTAAAAGAAAGAGTCGGATAGAGTCGCCGGTCGAAAGCGCTAGTCGTAAACAATAAATCGCATCCGTACGATAAATAGTCATATAGTTAGTAAATAACTAAACTAATAACGCAATAGTCTATTAGAAGGACTAGCAAATTCTACGGTAGAAGCCGTGACTATATAAAGGAATTCTATAGTAGAAGCCGTAGAAGACAATTAGAATTCTACGGTAAAAGACCGTCGAACGGAAGAGATTTTACGGGTAAAGACTATGTAAATAACCGTAAAGTTACGGTGAAATATAACCGAAGAAAAGTAGGTAAATACGCCCGTAGAAGTGCGGGGTAAATGCCTATAGAAGCCCGTAGAATTCTATAGTAAAATTTAAGGAAGAACTAGGGATTTCCCGGTAGAAAGCAATAAGGGAAGACGGTAATATTAATATACCCCTTTAGCTAGAAGGATAATAACTTCCGGGTAGTTAGAATTATTATCGACTTCCTTATATATCTTAGATAAAATATCCGTAAGTTAAAGCTAGTAAAGAAACGCTTAGAAACGTTATCGTAAAAGTAAGTTAGTTAATCTATCTATAACTATCTAGTTAAAAGGGATATACCTTAATAAAAGTATTACGTAGGAATTCCTATCGGGCCTAGTAGTTATAAATCTTAATATACTTTAAGGCGGTCTAAATCTTTAGAATCTCGGCGGAAACTAGGCGAATAGTCTAAGTATTATCGCACTAAATAGTAGGAATAAGAATATTTAGTTATAGAGAAATATCGTTAAATAAACGAAGAATTGAAATTAGCTCTTTTATAGTAAAAGAGACTATAAGAAGTTCGGCCTTAGTAAAAGACGTAGTAACCGTAGATTATTTCCGGGCACTCTATGCGATTAGACCGTTAAAAAGACTAATAAAGTAGCCTTCTAATAAATAGCGAGTATTTAGATTATCGGCGTAAGCGGTATTTAAAGCTATAGTAAGTTCTTAATCGTCTCTATTTAAGTACTTAATCGCGAGAAAACGCGATTTATATAAGTATATCACTAAGCTCTTTATAAGCTTAATATAGAGCGTAGACGGGTTTTATATATACTCTGCTAAAGAATTCGACGACTTTATAGCGTTAAGAGGGGTAGAAATAGTCGCGTAATTATCGGATCCGATTAAAGACTAAAAGTAGTAGATTTAGTTATCTATAGCCTAACCCTAGTGTTTCTCTAGCTTTTCTAAAAGTAGGAACGGGAAAAGGGTCGAAATAGGCCGTAGAACTATAGATATAGGGATTAAACTAAACTTAAAAGCAATCTTATCTAAGTAAACGTCCTAGTATCACTATAGCTTTCGCTGCTTACGGTCTCGGATAATTCTTATGCTAAGAAAATAGGTTAGCTATCCGCGGTCGGTAACTATATACTTTTATCTAAAACGACGGATAAAATCGTTAATAGCCTTATAATACTCCCTATAGAAAAGGATAATAATATTATCTATAAAGAAGAAAGTAATAATACTACTTATAGTAGATATAAAAATATAAAAGTCCTCTATACTTTACTAAAAGCCTAATTCGGTAAGAGACCCGGATAATTCCTATTGCTAAAGAAGTAGCGAACGGCGAAGCCTATATAAAGCCTTTATTAACCGAATTATAAAGCTAAAGATCTTAAATCCGTTTAGAAAGTAAATATATACTTCTTTATCTAAATTAGTATACGTAAAGGCGTTAACCGCGTTAAGTAAGCGGGTTTTTATGCTAAACTTAGCGGTAATAGCAATTATAATACGATAATTTCACGTAGTAAGCGTAGCGGCGTATATTTCCTTTCCGCTAAACGGTTAGAGATCTCCTCGTATATTAAGGCGAGACTTAAACTTCCTAAGGTAGCCGTGCTTATTAAACTTATAATTAAATGCCTAAGTTAATAGAAGAAGACCTATAAAGGCGTTCGCTTTTAAGGTAGGCGAAGGAAAGAAGGTCTTCCGCTAGCGAAGGGAGTCTTATTTAACCTTTCTAGCGGCTTTAAACTTAGGTCTATATAGATGCGTCTTAAGATTAGACTAAAATCTTAGAAACGCGGGTAAGTCCCGTTTATATATCTTCCTAGGTTTAAGAGAAGTAGCGAATATAGCCGTAAAAGCGATACTATCGGCCGGTAAATGCCTAATATAGGCGAATGCGAGATATTAACCCGAAAACTAGTTTAAATAAGTAAGGCGTAAGTCCTTTATAAACCTCGTCGTCCGTAGACTATCTATAGAAATAGTATTATCGTAATCTATAGATTAAGAAGTAGCTTAAGGCAACTATACCTTAAGACGGTCTATAGGTTCTACGGTTGCAGTTAGGGAAAGGGTAGAGATATCGGGTTAGAAATCCCGTGTATTCTTAAAAACGTTCTCTAGTGGTTTTAAGGTTTAGTTAGGAGTCGGGAGCTAAGGGTTTCCGCCGGTTAGAACGTCTGCTAGACTAATATGATTTTTAGGAAGGACTATACCTACCGGTTTCGGCGGAAAGCAATACTCGCTATACGGGATCGATATTTACATAAGGTTCTATTAGGTTCTTCTCGCGGTAAACCGAGGAGAGGCGTATAACTTACTTTATAGTTAAATAATGTAGGTATAAGCCTACTCTACGAATAAGAAGGTTTAGTCTATATGCTTTAATAATGCGTTAGAGTTTTAGTCGTATATAATATTTAAATAGGCCGATAAAGACGGGTTTATCCTTCGCTTTAGTGCCCCTTATACTCTAGAGCAGAATAGGCTTACTAAACGTGCTAGCCGTACTCTAATAGACCTCGCACGATGTATTTACGCCGATACGAACCTTCCGGCCTTTTTATAGCCGTACTTTATAAAGATAAGCGCCTACGTTAATAATATACTTCCGACGAGCGCCTATAAGGACGGTAGAGCCCTAATTAAGGTTTTATTTAACGAGATCCGCACGCTATACTTATATAGCATTAAGCATATAAGGGCTTAGGGCTATACTACGTTCGTTACTATCCCGCACTAGTAGAGGGTTAAAAGTATAAAGATAGCCCTACGAGCTTAGAAAAGTCGCCTAGTTAGTATAGAAGGACTTAATAGGCATATATATAAGGTCTAGCTTCCCGAGAAGAAGATCGTCATACGCGCCTAAGATATCCGCTTTTAGGATGGTAAGGAGCACTAGCGCCCTGCTATTAACGACGTCGAATTTAAGGCTACCCTATAGGAGGATAACGATAAAGTCACCTACCTATTCGACATAGGGAAGATTAAATCCGTAGATAGAAAACGCACTGCGAGATAAGATAAAGCCGCTTCGCTAAGTAAAGAAGAACTCGACCTATCTACCCTATAGGGGGTGCTTAAGGACCTAAGTTATATCCTAACTCCCGATCCGACGCCTGCTATAAGGCAATAGCAGCGTTATATTCATTTTAATAAAGAAACTATATAGCACGACGATACGGAGGACTTAAATCCGGCTTCTAAGGATAAGGCATCGCTATTTTATCCTCGCCGAACCTCGCGACCCTATTAGACCCGCGACTATAACAAGCGCCTAGGACGAGGCCGTGGCCGTAGTAGCTATACTCGCGGCAGCCGTAGTAGCAGTCGTAGTATAGCTAGGGAGTCATCCGGTTTATAATTCATAGTGTTTCGCGAAAATAACACCTATTATAAGACTAATCCTCCTTAGATTCTTAGTATAGGAGCGGCTCTAGCTTTTATATAGCCTAATACGACTCTAAAGACCTAGAAGCAGGCTATAGACTACCCTAACTATAAGAGTCGCTAGTTGCCTGCTATAAGGAAGGAATACCGCAAGCTTAACGATAAAAGGACCTAGATTCTTATTTCCCACCTATAAGGCTATTAAGTCCTTCCGGGCCGTTGGGTCTTTCTTAAGAAGCATATTATAGGAGCCGATAGCATCGCTAAGGCCCGTTAGTGTGTTTGCGGAGACCGTGACTCTATAAACAGGCCCGTTAAAGACGTCTACGCCGCCGTAGCATACTAGGCTTCTGTTCGCGTGTTTACTACTCTCGTAGCTACGGATAACCTCGAATATAAGAAGTTTAACGTAGTTAACGCCTTCCCGCACGCCGAAGTAAGGGAGGAAATCTATGTTAAGCAGCTATATAGACTGACTAATGGCACTAGCCGCGTCTATAAGCTATAGCGAGCTCTATACAGGCACGAGGCTGCCCCTCGTTAGTGGTTTAATAAGGTTATTATTAACCTCGTTGCTTTAGGCTTCGTTTAGCTAGAGGCAGAATTATGCCTGTTTCGTCACAAAGATAGTACGCTTCTAATCCTCTACGTCGACGATATATTAATCGCAGTAGCTATACGAGACCTTATTACGGATAAGGCGCGCTTATTAAGCGGCCTATATAAGATAAAGAGTCTTAGAGAGCCGACTAAGTTTCTAGGACTTAAGATAGTTCGGGACTATATTAACCGCACTATTCGCTTACATTAGGGGAGGTTTATAGCAAAAGTCCTCGAGGAATTTAGGAACGATATTACGAACACGGCACTAACGCCGTGGCCGCCGAAGACCGTTGTCCCCGCCGACTGGAAATAGCAACAGCCTATAATAGCCTTACGAGACTAGCTTCGTAGGATTAGCAGCCTAAGCTAGCTAGCGATAGGGACTAGACCCGACCTCTTATTTACTGTAAATAAGCTATCTAAAGCAAATTATAACCCGACTGCAACGTATATAGCTATCCTAAAGCACTTATTGCGCTATCTTAAGGGATCTTTAACCTTAGGCATTATCCTTAGCGGTCGTTATTCGCCTAACGATCTAAAGCTGCGCGTCTACGCTAAAGCCTCTTTTGCTAACGATCTTTAAACCCGCTGCTTAATAGCCGGGTATATAGTCTTTTTAGCCGACGGACCGATCTTTTAGCGGTCGAAGCGATAAACGTTAGTAATAACCTCGTCTACTAAGGCAGAGTTTATTAACCTCACGCCGGCTAGTATAGCAGCTATATAGCAGGCGAAGCTTTTATATAATATAGGCTATCTATAGCCTACGCCGATAATTATATATACGGATAGTTAGAACGTAAGACTAGCCGTTCTTAATAAGGCGAATGCGGGCCGTATAAGCTATATTAATAGCTACTTTAAATAGATTATCTAACGCACGGCGATAGGCTATTTTCAGCTTTATTAGGTGTTATAGTACTACATTACATAACATAGTATATAGTAATATACTACGTGATATATAGTCCTATATATAAACGAGCCCTTAGCCTCTATAGTTCTTCTCCTCTTTATAGAATAATAAGGTTATCTAGCTATTACCTAGTGCCGTAATAGTTTATTCTATCTCTTATTACGCCCCGTCGCGATCCCTAGCTTTATAAATATAGTCCTAGCAGCTCTATTACCTCGTTACCTTAGTCGTTACGACCCGAGCGTAACCCCTAAGAAATCATTCCCCTAAGCCCTTAAGCCCCTAAGAATTTTTCCCTAGCCTATAGAAACTTTTATAGCCTATAGAAATTTTTTTATAGTCTTAGATAATACCTTAGACTAGATACTCCTCCTTCCTCCTTATAGTAGACATACCTATAGCCTCTAACGCTACGGGCGACGGTCTAAAGGCCTTTGCTAAGGAGTTTATTAATGAATTTCCTTAAATCGCCTAGGCGATTAAGAGGTTCGATAACGTAGTCTTAGTCGCTAACGCGTAGGAGACCTAAGAAAACCTTTAGAGCTTAAATACCCGATATATTCTTATATATATCGAAGAGAGTCTTCGATCCCTTCGCGTAGCGGAGGCCTCTTAGGTTGACCGAAATGCTAGGTTAAAGGAACGTCTAACTATATAAGATTAGCTCTTAGCTATAAAGGATTAGCTCCTAGCTACGAAAGAGCAACTTCTCGAGGCTAAGGACCTTACGATCTTAACTATAAAGATATTATAGTCTTAGACGATAACCCTAATATAGTTATTAAGAAAACGAAAGATAGTAGACCCTCCGATCTTTACTAAGAAGGGTTCTACCTCCGACCGTTAACGTAAGTACGAGGCCTAGGAACTTAAGATATAGGGTATCTTCCTCCGCGATAGTATATAGTTCGACTTAGATAGCGCCCGCCTCTTTTATATTAGCGATAGGCTTAGTAAACGGGCCTACGACTTTATTAAAGATAGGATAGCTATTATTATAGCTAACCTATCCGAGAGGGAGAAGTAAGAATAGCTTACTACGACGACGCTCTTTATAGCTTTAGGCAGGTAGTATAAGGTTCTAGACTTAACGTAAGCCGCTAAGAATATTCTCGATAATTTCCCTTAAGGCGATAAGAATTAAAAGATCTAGAAGGTAGACCTTAACGCCTATATACGTAAGGTAAGGAAGATAAAGGAATAGTAAGTCGACCTCCTCCGGAAGTTTATCTCGAAGGATATAAGCGATCTCGTTAAGAATATATAGACTAAGATCCCTAATACCGACTACGAGAAGTAGTTAGCGTAGATAGATATCTTTATAAAGAATCTAGCTAACTATACTTACTATTAAAAGCTCGAGAAGAAGGCCGCCCTTTATTTATAGTTCCCGCCGACGCCTATACCTGCCCTTACCCTAACCGCCTTAGCCTAACCCTTATATAGTAACCCTATAGACCTCGACTAGCTTTCTAATACTAAACGATAATTTAGGATCGATAATAAACTCTATATAGCTTACGGAGAGCTTAGATACTAAAAGGAGGCTTATAACCCGGCTAAGATAGCTTATCCGCTTTTAATGCCTTTACGTTAAGGTAGTCCTTAGTTTTAGGGCTAGGGCGCTCCCTCCCCCGGCTTCGGCTATAGATCTTAGGGCGCCTACGGCGGCGGGTATAGCTAGGGCTAGCTCGTTCGTACGGCCGACTACGAATAAGGCCGTATCCTTAGGGAAGAGGATATAGATTTATAAAGCGAGCGGCCGGCGCTAAGGCTACTGCTAAAAGATATACCCCTAGAGTAAGTCGCTTTTAAAGGTTATATATAGGGGAGGATAAGAGGATTAAGTCGTTGCTTTTAGATAGAATAGATCTTTAGATTAATTCATCGAATAGTAATAAAAAGTTAATCCTTTTCTATACTTATTCCTTTTCTACGCGTAACCTTTAGTCCCCTTACTACGTTAATACGTTATCCCTTATAGATTCTAGCTATACTACCGTAGCGTTCGCCGACCTTTACGCTATCGTACGGAAATACAACGTTACTATAAAGAAGCTCCTTAAACCTCGACCGCTTCGACTAGCCGGCGGCGTGCCTTTAATATAGATAATAGACTATTTTATAGCCTAAATAACTATTAGTAAGCATATAGAACTTATGCCCTTCTTCGTTATAAATCTATTACCCTTTACCTTAATTATCCTAAGCATCCCTTAGCTTTAGGGATATAAACTAACTATATTTTAGAAATCTCTCTAAGTCTACTTTAATTCCTATTACTATATAAGATACTACCTGCCTTTAAGTATAATAGCCGAGGATAGGATAGCTCTTACGACTCTTATTACTCCTATGCTTAAAGGGCATTAGTTACGTCGAAAGGTATATTTTTCTAACGTCGTAGAGATTTAGACTACCCTAACGTTTACCTTAAAAAAAGGGTCTTTATAACGATAAAAGATATACTAGAAACTCCCTTTCGGTAGGAAGAGATTAATATCCTAGAAGACTAGACTATCCTACTAGGAAGTTATCTATAGACTTATTTACTAAGGAATATCTACCTAAGTACGCATTATACCCTTTAAACCTTAGCTAACCGATTCGATATCCTCTATATAGGATATAGCTATTTGCTTAAGAAACCGCTCGCTTAATATCCCCGATTAGCCCTCTAAACTCCCTTAAGACCTAAGCCTTTAAGGCTACTCCGTCGTAGACTACTTTAGTAGCTCGCCTACTCCTTATTCGTCTTACCGCCGGCCGTCGCTACGTTCCCGCCCGATAGGGCTAAACGAGACGCCCCCGCTAGCGTATACAATAAGAAGATTAAATACCCTTAGATATAAACGATAACCGCTATATATATATATAGTTAACTTTATTTAATTCTATAAATAAGATAGTATCTAAGCAATACGAATTAGTATATCTAAATTAGCTAAGCTAGTTAAAGAGGGAGAAAATCTACGACTCCTTAACGAACTCTTAGTAGGCTTATTTAAGGTCTTAGAACTATTTAAAACCTCTTCTTAATAGGTCCTTGCCGGGGACTATATAATAGAGGTAGCTTAAGCCGCCTTCCTTAAACGTTTTTATAACTTCCTTTAGATAAACCTCCGGGATATAGATAATTCTAAATCTCTATTCCGGAAGGTCGATAAGGCCGATATAGAAAGATCCCTCTAAGTAAAGCCGGAAGTTATAGAGGTAGATATCCTAAAGAAACTCCTAAAAGAGTTCTAGGATAAGCTTCCTTATTTCCTTCTAAAGAATGCGAACGAGCTTCCCTTATACCGCCCTTAAGATTATAAGATTAAACTTATACCTAGCAAATAAGCTCCGTACTATAGAAATCGGCATATATTACCTATAGAACTCCGCTATATTAAGAAATAGATTAATAATATGCTTAATAAAGGCTTTATTTAAGAGTCTTTTTCTCTAGCCGCGGTATTACTAATCCTCGCTTATAAGCCGGGCGGTAGTATCCGTATCTTTTATAACTACCGAGGTTTAAATTAGGTTATAGTTAAGAATCGATATCCTTTGCCTTTAATCCGCGAAACGCTAGATTCTCTCTATAACGCTAAGTTTTATATAAAGCTAGACGTAATTACTGCGTTTAATTATATTCGAATCGCCGAGGGTTATAAGTAGCTTATAGCGTTTATTATACGCTTCGGACTATTTAAAATGCTAGTTACCCCTTTCGGCCTTTATAACGCACCGTCGACCTTTTAGAACTATATTAATCACGTGCTTTATAATACCCTCGATAACTTTTATATAGTATATCTTAATAACGTACTAGTCTTTTTAAAGACTAAGGCAGAATATAAGAACTACGTGCGAATAGTTATCTAACGCCTAGGCAATGTAGGGCTTTAAATCGATATCGGGAAGTTAGAGTTTTATACGATATAGACTAAGTACCTTAGACTAATTATTTCGATATCTAGCATAAGCATAGACCCCGAGAAGGTATATATAATTACGGCTTAAAATACCCTAACTTTAGTAAAAGAACTCTAGTAGTTTCTTAGGTTTATAAACTTCTACCGCCGTTTTATTAAAGGATACTTTAGTATTATCTCCCCGATAACTACGCTACTTCGAAAAGATTCCTATTAGTCTTAAGGACCTAAATAAGCTACCGCGTTTAAGGCCTTTAAACTTACTTTTACTATTGCCCCGGTCTTAGCCTATTTTAACTATTCGAAGAAAATAGTTATTAAAACTAACGCCTTAAATTAAGCCTTAGGAGGAGTCCTTTTATAGACTAAAGACGATAGATATCTTTACCTTATTGCGTTTTTTTCGTTAAAATATACTACCCTTAAGTGCAACTATAAGATCTATAATAAAGAGCTATTAGTAATTATTAAAGCGCTTAAGGAATAGCGCTTAGAACCCTAAGGAACTACCGAGGCGTTTAATATTATTATAGACTATAAGAATCTTTCGACGTTTATATCTATAAAGCAACTTAACTAACGATAAGTGCGCTAGGCCGAGTTCTTTTCTTAGTTTAACTTCGTAATTATATACCGCTTAGGCAATAAAGCAATCCTCCTTAACGCTTTTAATAGGCTCCCCGGCGATAGACTAGCTACCGTAAACGACGATAGACTCCTCTATTGAAATTAGGTAATTATCCCTAAAGAGAAAGTCGACTTAACTATCTTAAAGGAACTCTTAACCGATTCCTATACCTTAAAGGAGGACCTTAATATAGTCGCCGCTTTTAGACTAAACGCAGCTAGTAAATTACTTAATAAGCTTATCCGTAAAGTATATTAATACGATAATCTTACCTAGGATATAGTAGCGATACTCTAAGACCTATACGCTTAACGTTAGCTAAAGTATATCCGGAAGCTCTTATATTACGATATATCCGAATATTAGTTAATTAACGGATATATCTTTTTCTACGACCGGCTCTTTATCCTTAATACCTTAGATCTCCGCCTTAAAGTCGTTTATCGATCCTATAGCAATAGCCTAGTAAGATACATAAGGAGGGTAAAAACCCTTAATCTATTAAACTAAATATACTAATAGCTAAGAATTTCTTACTTTACCGCTATATTCGTTAAAGACTATACTCTCTATCTTTAGACTAAGACCCCCCGCTTATCTCCCCCTAGATTCCTAAAACCCCTCGCTTTACCGGTCTAGCTATAGGCCGATATATTAATTAATTGAATTACGATACTCCCTAAGTATACTTAAAACGGGAAGACTTACGAAAATATACTTACGATAGTTAATAGGCTTACGAAGATAAGATATTTTATCTCTATTACCGGCCTTTCTATAAAAGAACTAATTAACTTCTTTATCTATATAGTCTATCGTTTATATAAAGCACTTAATACTATTATCTTTAACCGAGGCACTTAGTTTATCTTTAATTTTTAGCGATAGCTTAGCACTCGGTTATAAATAACGTTAAAACTAAGCTCGGTATAGTACTTAAAGACTAACTATTAAACCGAAATCGTTAACGCTACGATAAATAAATACCTTCGAGCCTATATTAGCTTTACCTAAGATAACTAGGTCGATAAGCTCCCGCTCGCGGAATTCGCAATAATTAATTAAGTAAATAAAACAACCGGTATTTCTCCGTTATTCGCTAACTACGGCTTTAATCCTCGTCTCGGTATTAAACCTATAGGTCCTTAACCCCTGACTCTCTTATTATAGGCAAAGAAGGAATTCCTTCGTATAGACGTAATAGCTAGTCGTTTCGACCGTATCTTTGTTTAGCTTTAAGCTCTCGCATAAGCCTTATAATACAAATATAAGGATAATGCTAATATAAAACGGGACGAAGGCTTCCTCTTCTAACTTAGTAATATAGTTATAGTTTTATTAAAGAATATAACTATTAATCGCCTAAAGAAGAAATAGGACGATAAATAAGACGGTTCTTATCTTATTCTTAAAGTCTACCGTAGCGCTATAGTTATCGACCTCCTAAAGCATATTTAGGTTAATAAGTCTTTCTATATATCTAAGGTATAGCTTTAGATAACGGAAATAATACCGGGCTAGGCATAGATTAATCGAGAGGAACGACGTAATGTTATAGGCCGTATTGCGGAATGCGATAACGACGGCAATATCGAAGAAATAAAGGAATTTAAGAAGATCCTTAACGTATACGATAACGAAGCCTTAACTCTAACTTATCTAATTAAATAGAAATATTACTAAGAACTAACCTAATAGCCCGGAGATAACCTAAGAGGTTGCCTTAGGGCTATCTAACGCTTCTATAGATATAACCTAGATAAGCTAGGCCCTTTAGATTAGGCCCGCCTATAAAAGATTCCTTTACTATATACTAATTTCTAGCGAAAATGATATTTCTTAGCGATTTAAGGACTAAATCGTCTTTAGAGGGGGAGTACTATTATAGTACTATATTATATAATATAGTATATAGTAATATGCTATATAATATATAGTCCTATATATAAACGAGCCTTTAGCCTCTATAGTTCTTCTCCTCTTTATAGAATAATAAGGTTTTCTAGCTATTACCTAGTGCTATAACATTAGGTCCGGACCGAGGAAATAATCGCTAACGGCTTAACGAAGCCGCTTTTGCGGGTGTGCTACGAAAAGTTTAAGCACTAGCTTAGACTTTAACCTGAGATTTAACAACGATCCCGATTAGGAAAAGGATTAAGGGCCTAATTAGGCAATTGGAAGGGCAAACGCCCTGCGAATAGAGGAATAATAACTTACAGAAGAAAGGAGCTATAGAAAGCAGTTTTAAAAGCGCGTTGCAATTACGCGTTTGCCGTATTGTTAAGAGCCTTATATAGGCTATTCGGCTAAGGGGAGGTGTTATAGTCCGCCCTACTTTTAGTTAGTTAGCCTCTCGTGCTAGGGTGTCTTCTACACCCTCGCACAGCAGCCTATAAGGCTTCTTTTAGCTAGATTATTATTATCGCACGATCTTACGCAGCACGCCTTATATACCTTAACGTAAGCCTTAAGACCGGGCCTAAAGCATATATTAACAAGCCGTATATATAGTAGAGGGCACGCAGTAGAGCACGCAGTAGGGCACGCAGTAGGGCACGTAGTAGGGCACGCAGTAGGGCACGCAGTAGGGCACGTAGTAGGGCACGCAGTAGGGCACGCAGTAGGGCATAAAGCATATATCAATAAGGGAGCCGCGCACGCAGTATAGGGCACGTAGTAGAGCACGTAGTAGAAGGCACGTAGTAAAGCACGTAGTATAGGGCACGTAGTAGAGCACGCAGTAGAAGGCACGCAGCCGGGAGCCGGGCACGAAGTATATATCAACGAGCTATATATATAGCAAAAGGCACGTAGTAGAGTACGTGGTAAAGCACGCAGTAGGGCACGCAGTAGGGCATAAAGCATATATTAACAAAAAGCCGCGCACGTAGTAGAGGGCACGTAGTAGAGCACGTAGTAGAGGGCACGCAGCCGGGAGCTAGGCACGCAATAAAGAGCCGGGTATTCGTATTCGTACGTAAAGAATTAAAGAAAGAATCGGTCCCCGGCTTACTATATATACGTACTATATTTATATAGGCGCGGCTAGGCGTACGGGATTAGGCGTTTTTAGGGGTATACGTAGGTACGAAAAAACATATCACTAGGCTAAATAGAGATTTATACTAGGCCAAATAGTAATACTCTATACTAATAGCTAAGAATTTTGCACTTCGCCGCTATACTTTTTAAAGACTATGCTTTTTATCTTCGGACTAAAACCCCCTGCTTATCTCCCTTTAGATCTTAAAACCCCTCGCTCTACCTATCCGCTTATAGGCCGATATATTAACTAATTATATTACGATACTTCCTTAATGTATTTAAAATAGGCAGACTTACGAAAACGTACTTACGATAGTCGATAGGCTTATTAAGATAAGATATTTTATTCCTATTTCCGGTCTTTTTATAAAAGAGTTAGTTTATTCCTTTATCTATATAGTCTATCGTTTATATAAAGCATGTAATACTATTGTCTTTAACTAAGGCATTTAGTTTATCTCTAATTTTTAGCGATAATTTAGCACCCGGTTACGAATAATATTAAACCTAAGCTCGGTATAGCACTTAAAGACCGACGGTTAGACCGAAATTATTAACGCTACGATAAATAAATATCTTTAAGCCTTTATTAGTTTTACCTAAGATAACTAGGTCGACTAACTATTACGGGCTGCGCCGTAGTAAGCGCTTAGGTTAGCCGCTGCGTAAGCCCGGCATTAAGCCGGCTACTAGCACGTATAGCCTAGCAATGCCCTAGACGAGGGCACGGTCGGGCCGACGTAGGGCCTATGTAGGGGAAAGGCGTATATATAAAACCTATGGGAAGGGCGAGCTACGGCGGGCTCTTCTTCCTCTCCTCCTTAGCTTTAGATAGTTAATTATCTAGCTACGTAGTGTTAAGTTAAACCCTATGCCGGCCCCCTTATATATCTAAAGCTCTTACGATAGACTCCTATAATAGTAGACAACCGCGCCGATACCGATATAGCGTAGGCCTTAGACGAGATCTCGCTTAGGGCCGAGTTAGATCGAATTCGGGAGGTATAGGCAGCCGCTATAAAGCGCGTCCGAGCAATAGACGCGATATAGCAAAAGGCAATTATAAGGTTATTTAACCTTATCTCGTCTCTTATATAGCGGCTAGATTAGATACCGCCGACCGCCTCCGCTCTTAATATAACCCTAAGTCTATCGATAATACTACCTAACGTAAGGACGGAGAATGTCTAGCTCTTGCCGAAGACCCCGCTAAACCGGAACCCGCTCCTATTACTAAGTAAGTTCGATAGCTAGCGGCGCTACTACGCCGTATAGTTATACTAGATAAAGGAGAAATACGAGTTAGACTAAGGCTTCTTCTTAACTAACCGGGAGATCTTTTATTTAATCTACGTATGCTTAGATATATTACCCTAGCAGACTATAGCGACCTTTTATAGCTAGGGCGATATGTATTAGTACGACCCGGCGAAATTCCTAAAATACCTTAATAGCGTATACCTTAACGTAGACCTTTAGCTATAAGCTGCTACGGCCTTACGTACTATAAAGTAAGGCGACTATTAGACCTTTACTACCTTTATGCCTAAGTTCGAATAGAAGCTAGTAGAAGCCGGCGGCAGCTCGTAAGAGCCTAAGGTAAAGATTATCTTCCTTAAGGGCACTCTAAACTTACGCCTCCGTATAGCCTTAGTAACCGTAGAGCTGCCAAAGGATAGCTTCTATAAGTTCTATATAAAGGTAGCCTAGATCGCGGCTAAGATCGAGCGCTTATATAGCGCCCTTAACTAAAGGAGCGGCCGCGGCCGTAGTTATCTAGCTCTAGAAGGAAACGGCCGAGATCCTAAGGGCGATACTATAATAACGGGAGTTAGAGGAGTTAATGCCCCCTATAGTAGCGGTGCCGTCTAAGGCGGTAGAGGCTAAGGTAAGGGAAAATCCTCGTTAAGACTAAAAGCCTGCTAGGTATACGCTAAGACCGGCTACCGGGCGTTTAAGTATCCGGATAAAAAAGGTAGAGGCCTTTAATAGACGCCTCTAAAGGTCTAAGGCATATAGCCGTAGGGCGAGGTTATCGGAGAGGTATATAATAGTAACGACTTAGGAAACGAGTGACCCTTTAGCGAAGTTAGGCTAAGAGGGTAGACGAAGCGGTCTAGCGGGAGTAGCAAAAGGCGAAAGGCTATATAACGATAAAGCCTATATCGATACTTATTAAGATAGATAAGGTAAACGACTTTCGCGCCCTCATCGACTCTAGCTATAATTACTACGCTATAGTCGACCTTAACGTCGTAAGACGGCTTAGGTTAAAGTATATAGAGAGGAAGAAGAGGGCATTGCTGCTTTTCTTAGACGATATAAAGCCTATACGCTCTAAAGGTATAGTTTACTTCGATATAGACATTAACGGCATTAAAGAGCGTATCTTCGCTTATATCGTTCGGGGCCTTAGCTAGGACGTGTTTTTAAGCCGGCCTTAGATAAGAAGGAACTACGTTACCTATATCACGAAGAATAACACGATCTAGCATAGGAAGGCCGATGTTTAGATACGATTGTTAGGCTAGGCGAAGCCGGCCCGGATGCGGCGACTAAAATACGCGAAGCTAGTCTTAGCATCGGTGTTTATAGCCGAGATAAGACGGCTTAAGCGGCGATAAGGAGATATAAGCGCAGTAAAGGCGATCTCGTTAAAAGAGATTAAATAGGCGTTAGAACTAAAGAAGCCGGTTAACCCGGCGGACTATATTCTAGCGGACTTACTTTAGGACTTCCCTAACCTCTTTGCGCTAGATAAATCTATAATACTACCGCTATTCCGGCCGGGGATAGACTATAAGATCTATTTAAAGCTAACCCTAAAGGGCGGCGAGCTACGGCTGCCTTAGGGCCTATAGTATAATATATCGAGGGAGGAGTTACTAATCCTAAAGAAGACGTTAATAGACCTCCTCGACTATAGATTTATTTAAGCTAGTAATGCGTAAAGGCAGGGCACCTATTAGGTGCCTACGGATTAGTAGATAGTCCGGGCTCCGGCAGCCCTATAACTTATAGGGCATGCCGGGCTATATATAATTTATTATCCTTCTTCTTATACACGTACCCTTTGCCTTATACTATCTTTCCCTACACTATATAGTAGCAATACCTTGCCCTCTTTCCGGCAAGACTAAAGATCCGTAAGGTTCTTATTAGCATCGCCTTCGGAGCGTTGCATAAGGGCGTTACGTAAACCTAAACTTATGGTATACGCCTATCTTACTTAGGACAAACCCCCCGCAAATTTCTGCACGTTCTGCGTCCGATCTTCGATAGCGGAGCCTACCGCTAGCTAATCGCCGTCGCCTTTAGTCTTAGCGCCTTAACGGCTTTACGATAGCCTTATACGCTATTTAGGAAGTATTATAGCTAATCTATATCTTTCTTCTATCGCTGCGAGAAGTTCTTCTTATTTTCTCGTAAGGCGAAAATTTTTTTCTCGCCTATACTCTTTCGTATGCCTTTCGCCTTACTCTTTATACGTATAATTCCTTTTACTTCCTCGTATTATCGCACCTCGCGTTCTTTACCCTCGCTATAAGCTCTTCGTTCTTTAGTAAGTATAGCTCGGGACGTAGAGGACCGCGCTTAGGCCGATAAGGCAAACTCTCGCGATCGCGAAAACTCCCTTCCTCCCGACGACGATTAGTTCTCCGATAAGAATCGGTCCTAGGATAGCTATATCCCGCCGCCTAGACGTCGTCGCTTTAACCGATACTCTTAGAATTAACCCGACGAGCTTAGCAACTCGGCGGCCGCGATTCTTAATAATAACCTCTATAAGCGGGTCGTAGGATAAAGCATACGTTTTAACCGCTTAATTCTTAATAATCCTACCGAGCTTATCCTTTAAACCTTTACCGATAGAGATATTCTCTATATTTAGGAAGTAGTTAATCTTATCTATCGCTTCGCGAAAGACTACCCTAAATTCTAGGTTTATCTTAATAAGATAACGGCTAGGGAATCCTACCTCGATATATACACCCTATAGAGGCGAAATCTTCGAGATATTCTAGATAAACCCGCGGGTATACCCTTAACCGAGACTCCGCTTATCGCAACTTACTACCCGATTCCCGCCCGGTCTCGTCTATAACCTACGTTTATGCTTCCGGACGATAACCTCTCCGGCCTTAATCCCCCTATACGTAAAGCCTCCCGCTCCTAGGATTAAGTTCTATCTTCTTCTCGTTAGCCACCTAGACGCTAGCCTCCCCGTCGTTTGCCGGATTTTAGCTAGCTAGACGGTGACTCTTCCGATTTAAGTAGGTATAGCGCTAGCATAGGCTAGCCTTTGAACGCTCGTCTCTATCGTAAGAACTCCGCTTTCTCTTATCCTTTAAAGGCGTTAGCCCCCGACGAAGCTATAGTAAAACGTCTTAAGAGAGATAATATAGGAGTATTTAACCTAAATAAGAGGGACCTACGCTACCTTAGGCTAATCGCTTAAGCCGACGGGAAGAATACTTATACTAACGTCTATCTATTTTATAAGCGTCTTTAACTCTACTACGATAAAGACCTTTATATACTCTATCCTTTCTACCTATCGTTCCTTAGCGGAAGTGCGCTTAGTTAGTATATAAGTAAACTTTCCGTCGCTTAGCGATACCGTCTACGATCTACGTCCTTTATAACCTTTATAAAGAAGCTTACTAAGAGGTTTAGCCGCCTTAATGCGGAAATCTCCTATAAGCTCTATAGCGGAGAATATACTATCTCTATATAAAACGTAGGAGAGTTATCCCTTCTATAGTAGATCTAACGTAAGGTTTTACTTATATAATAGCTTCGCCTTAAAAAAGACTACTAGATTATTTAGACCTTTTATAGACTTATTACCGCGTAAATCGCTTCCCTCCTTCCGCTGCCTAATAAAAAGACTTTTATTAAGAAGTAGATCTAGGAAATCGAAGAGAGGAAGCCTTTTATTACCGCGTTACTTAACCGGTATATCTCTCGAGCCTCTTATCGTAGCGACTCCTATAACTTCGACCGCCGCGACCGCGACTATAACCGTCGCGACTCCCGCCGCTATAATAACGATTATAATAGAGACCGTAAGCGAGATACTCGCCGTTTTAATAGCAGCCGCGGCTAAAGCAACCGTCGCCGTGCCGGGCCTTCTACCCGCGATTATAACCGCCGCGAGTACGATCGCCGCCCTAACGACCGTCGTAATAACGATTATCGCAACGACTAAGCTCCCCGTCGCCGGGATTAGGATAGTCGCCGCCCCGCTAAATAAAGAGATATATATAAAGAGGAAAAAGTAAAGAAGTAGGTGCGCTTTAAATTAAAGTACTAAGCTAGCGAGGCCCCCGCCTTAAGTAGCAGTAAGGCAGGCGACGAAGCCTCTAAGGACGATTAAAGCTCTATTCGTTCTAACTTAGACCTCTCTAAGGCCTACTTCGTCGGCTATATAACGACGTATGCCCTGCCCGACAAAGGCCTTTTTAAGTGCGCTACCTACGATCGATGCTTCCCCCTCGCCTCCGTTTTAGACAAGCATATTCGCGCTAAGTGCTACGTTTCGAAGCAGTAGCTTGCTAAGGAGATAATAGCCTTAAAACCCGCTAAATATCGCCGTTATAAGACTAGCTTTTCGTTATAAAACCTCCTCTTTTAGCACCTAGCTACTAACGGCTGCACTTAGGTGCGCAAAGGCATTATCCTAAGCTAATGCTTTACCCCTTTAGTCGTTATACCTCTATCGGCTTTTTGTAAAGTAACCGCTCCTCTTAGCCCTACGTTCTTAATAGCCGAGCTAGTTTATCTAGCCGAGGCCGAACGCCCCGCGTCTCTCCTCGACTCTCTATCTATTCTTAAGCCTATGCCCCGACCCCTTTATCGAGATAACGAAGGCATGCCCGTTCCTTTTTCCTATATAAAGATTAAGATTATAGGCAAGCCGTCTAGGAAGGCGTTTAAGATCTATCTAAACACCGGATACGGCAAGCCTATAATTAATCGGGACCTTCTATAGCATTTGCCGTATACTATTAAAAAGCTGCCTCCTATAGCCGTTAAAGGCATTACCGGTTACGCCTACGTCGAAGACTAAGCTACCTTTTCTTTTCTAGTCTAAGGCCGTTATGCTAACGGTTCTAATATAGGGCTCGCGGAGTTTTCTTACTCCGCCTAGGTTATAAAGGTCGCTATAAGCGCCTTACTTAGGAATGCTTTCCTTAAACCGCACCTTAGCAACGTCGACTACGGATTAGATATAATCCGCATCGGCACTCTCTAGGACTTTAAGATCCTTTTTAACATCTATCGTCCTAGCCGGGATATAGTGCGTCGCGTCTAAGCCGTCCGAAAAACCCTAGTTCCTGCCGGTTAAACTATTATTATACCCGCCTCTTAGAAAGAAATCCCTAAAGGCCGGCCGTACGCCTTTTATTCCTCTTACGACCTAGCTGCGTACGCTATCGTAGATAATTCCTCTTTCCCTAGCGTCGCTATAATTAATAACTCCGCTAAGGACGTAGTTATCTTACGCAAGCAGCGACTTAGCTAGATTTTAGAGTGCTATAATTTAGGATTCCTCGTAGTCCCGTCGTAGACTTCCGCCCTCTAAGCCCTAACTGCTGCCTCTCTAGCTACGGTAGCCCTTAACCCTTCTATAGCCTCTTCTTTAGCTGCTAACCCTTAGTAAGTCCCTATAATCGGCAGTAGCTTTAATATCTCGGCATCCGTTATATTCTCCTCTAATATTATCTTAGCCGCTTCGCAGCCGGTAGCTCTAGCGCCTCCCCTCGTTGATTAAGTCGACTTCCCTTCCGTAGCGCCTTTCCCGGAGCCTAACGCAGTCCTTTTCTAGCGCCGAGCCTAGAAGCTAAGCTCCCTTCCGGAGTATATTACCGAAGAGGGCATTTATATTCACGCTAGAGACCCTCGCTTTATCGACGAAGTTATTAAGCTCCTCTAGCGTTTCCCCTCTCTTTAGAAAGATATAGGTATAGCCGTTATCTAACTCGGTAAAGAGCTTACCGTTCCTTTCGTCGACGGATAGTAGTATTAGAAGATTGCCTAGCGTCCCTACCCGTAAGGACTCCGCGACCGTGCAATTATTAATAAGACCTTCGATAAACTACACTAGTAGAATCGTATAGAATAGACCACGCAGCTAACGCCTTTTATAGCGCCTGTTTTTATTATCTAGCGCACCTCTTAAGGTATTACGAAGGGCCGCGCTATTATAAATATACGCGGAATAAACGGCGTTACGGTCCCCGACGCCTATCTACTTCCTCTTTAAGAGAGCATTATCGCCGAACTACTAAAAGCCGAGTATATTACTATTATCGACGTAGCTTTATTCTTTTACTAATTTAGCGTGCGTCGTAACTATCGCAACCGGTTTACCGTTACTAGCTACCGTAGACTTAAGAATCTTACCGTAGCGCCGATTAGATTTCGGAATAGCCCTACCTACGCCTAGAGATATATAGACTGTATTCTCTAACCTTACTAAGCCTTCTCCCGCGCGTTTATCGACGATATCGTGATTTATTCGCGCACTAAGGCAGATTATCTTTATTACCTTTAGACTATTATAGAACTATTTGCTAAGCTTAACCTAACTATATCCCTAACGGAGAGCTAGATTAATTACCTATCCGTATACCTTCTCCGGTATTATATCGATGTATTTAGCATACGTACGTTAGAGGACCGTATAGCCGCGTTCGTAAAACTCGAATTCTTAAACACCCTATAGAAACTTAAGCATTATATTAGCGCAGTAGGTTTTATACGATCGAAGATCCCTTACTTTAGCCCCCTCGTCGAACCTCTCTAAGCCCGGAAGACGGCTCTCCTCGCTTAAGGCCGTGCGCTCGGTAAAGTAACCGACGGGAACTTAAATCGCCGTAAAGCTTTTATACGGAATACCGCCTTCCTACCTATAGCTACGGAGAAGCTATCCTTTTAGGCCCTTTAAGCCGAAATCGCGTCGGGACGGATATTATACTACCTTAACCCGGCTAAGAAGCTATTCGCCTAAATCGACGCCTCTCTTTAGCGCGGCTTTAAAGCGGTATTCTATTATCTCTTAAACGACTCTACTTAGGTTACGGGCTAGCCGATCCCTATAAAATAGATAATGCCTATATGCTTCCTCTCTCTAGTACTTACCCCTACCGAACGGAACTATAGTCTATTTAAGCTAGAAGTTGCCTATCTCGTCTAGGCAACTAAGAAAATGCAAACTATAATCTAGTTATTAACTCTACCGCTTATAGTCCTTACGGATTACTCCGCTATAAAGCAGATTTATAAAAAGCGTATACTCGATACGTCTAGCGCCGACCGTAGCAACCGTCGACTAATAGTTGCTTCTATCTACCTCTCGTAATTTAATCTTAAGATTTATTATATGCCCGGCAAGGATAACCTTATCCCTAACGCCTTTACTAGGCTAGCCGCCTTAAAAACGGATCTTATCCCCGACCGTTGCCGCCCTAACTATACCGCGCTTAACGACGTGCTGCTTATGTCTAAAGCCGTTATGGATCCTAGGATAAAGACTTAATTCGTTACTAGTTATGCCTCTAACCTACACTTCTCTAAGATTATCGGTATGCTTTCCGACGACCTAGCCGCGCCGGCTACTACGGCTTCTACGCCCGACCCTAACGGCACTCCTCTTCCTCCTACGCCCGTTCTAAGTGCCGCCTCTAGCTAGGATAAGCGTAAGGCAGCCCTTCTACGCCTTAAAAAGCGCGGTATTCCTTTCCTTCTTTAGGACTAGCTGCTCTATTATAAGGGTCGTAATAGTTACCTCCGCCTTTATGTCCCCGCCTCTATAGTATCGCCTATGCTAGCGGCCGCTTACGATACGAAAAATCACTTTAGGACTACTCGTATACTATAGGACCTAGAGCGCTACTCTATCCGGAACCTAACTTCTAAAGTTAAGAAGCATATTACGGCTTATAAGGCTTACTGTCTAAGACAAATAGACCGCTAGCTACTTGTAGGCTCCTATAAGCCTATCTAGGCCCTAGTTTAACCTATGCGTTCTATTAGAATAGAATTTATCACGGATATGCCTATTATATCCTCCGCCTCTTCGCCTTAGGCTATCTCAAGCTTCGATACCTTTAACTAGCTGCTTACGGTAACCTGCCTAGCTAGCAAACGTTGTCTTTTAATCCCCGGAAACGCTAAGTACTCTACGACGAACTAAGGCGTATCCCTTTCTTAGCTTCTTTTGCTTACGGACTAAGGAATGCTATCTACTATTGTTAGTAATCGCGATAGACGCTTTAATACTAAGGTTTAGCGTTTACTATAGAAGTCCTTTAGGACTAAAATCGCTATAACTATAGCATACTACCCCTAGGCCGATAGCCTAGCAAAGCGTCGCAATTAGACAATCGAAATCGCATTAAGGATAGCCTATATCGAGGACCTAGACCTTAATTAGAAATTGCCTTTGCTTACCCTATAATAGAACCTAAATTCGGCCTTAAACGCTAGCACCCGCATCCCCGCGTATAACTATATATTCGGTTATAATCTCCGCTCCCTTCTTAAGGCCGACGATATCTCCGTTGCGGATAACCTCCCTTATTTACGGGAAGCGGTAAGACGATAGGCCGGTTTTATAATAGACCTCGCGGCGATAAAAGCCAAACGCTATTACGACGGCAAATATCGCTATATCTACCTTTAAGCTAGCGATAAGGTATACCTTAAGTTATATCGTAGTTATTACGAACTATCTCGGCCCGCGAAGAAATAGTCCCGTTAGAGGGAAGGGCCCTTCCTTATTAAAAGAATAGTTAACGACCTCGCAGCTAAGCTTAACTTACCCGCCTACATTCGAATCTATCTAGTTATCTTAGTAGAGTATTTAAAGCCCGCGCATAATAGATGCTTTAAAGAAGATAAACCCGGCGCGGTTAAAGCAGCGTAAGATCTCGATAACGTCCTAGGCGAGGGCGACGAGCACTACGAGCTCGAGCGTATACTTAAATCTCGCAAGCGCCGCATTAGCCGGTTAAAGACCCCCGTCACCGAGTATTAAGTCCGCTAGAAGGGCTAAAGGGCCGCCTGCGATTAGTAGGTCCCCGCTAGCGCTATTTCCCGGGAAGCAATCGCAGAATTTGCCTCGAAGCGCATTACGCGTTCCGTCGGCGCTACCCTAGCTACGATTAATTAAAGGACATCGATCTAATTGTTTAGTTAGGAAAAGATCCTATAGTAACACATAGAGCAAAAGAGCATAGATTAAGAGGATCGCGTTACGTTGCTTTAAATTGTTTTTTCCTTCTTAATTAGTTCTTTGTTTTGTTTTGTTTTATTCTACTAAGGATAGCAAGGGCTTGTTTTTTTCGGGCCGGCATTATAATACGCAAAGGCAGGGCACTTATTAGGTGCCTACGGATTAGTAGATAGTCCGGGCTCCGGCAGCCCTATAACTCGTAAGGCATGCCGGGCTACCTGCAATTTATTATCCTTCTTCTTACACACGCACCCTTTGCCTTATGCTATCTTTCCCTGCACTAGCTAGTAGCTCGGCGGCGGCGGCGCTAGTATTATTCGTAAAGAAGCTAAACGGGGGCATTCGGTTCTACTACGACTACTAGGCCCTTAATAAGATTATAAAGCGGGATTAGTACGTACCGCTATTAATCGCCGAGACGCTTAATAACTTAGCGAAGGTAAAGTAGTTTACTAAGCTTAACGTCGTCGCGGCGTTCTATAAAATCCGTATCGCCTAAGGCTATAAGTATAAGACTACCTTTCACATACGGCTAGGTCTTTTCTAGTAAAGGGCATACCCGTTCGGGCTTACCGGGACCTTAGCGAACTTCTAACGGTACCTTAATTCTACGCTCTAACGGTTCCTCGACGACTTTATTACGGCGTTTATAGATAATATACTCGTTTACTCCTTTAGGTCGAAAAAAGACTGTTAGCAAAAGGTCCGCCTTATGCTTAAGACGCTTAGCGATATAGGGTTATACCTAGACCTAAAGAAGTGCGAGTTTTACGTAAAGTAGGTAAAATACCTTAGCTTTATTATAACGGCCGGACGGGGAATTAGATACGACTTAGATAAGCTTTATACTATCCGCGAGTAAAGGGCACTAACTAAAGTACGGGGGGTAGAAGCTTTATTAGATTTACTAACTACTACCGTATTCTTATTCCGCTTTATACGTATATAGCTTAAGCCTTAGATACGTTATATAAGAAAGGGGTATAGTTCTAGTAAGGGGCGGTCGAGGAGTAAGCGTTCCTCCGTTTAAAGCAATTATTCTATAAAGCGCCGGTCCTCGCGTAGTAAGATCCCTCGCTAAAGACGTTCCTTAAGACCGATAGCTCTAGCTTCGCTATAGGTAGCGTGCTAATATAGGTTAGCTATAATAGGATACGATACGCAGTCGGGTACTTTTCTAAACGGATAAACCCTACTAAGTTTAACTACCCGATTTACGATAAAGAGATACTAGCAATTATCCGTTGCCTAGCCTTTTAAAGGGCTAAACTTAGGAATAATCGGCGGTTTACGATCCTTATAGACTATGATAACCTAAAGTATTTTATAATAAAGCGGACGTTAAATAAGCGCTAAAGTCGCTAGGCCTTAGAACTATTAATCTATAACTTCGCATTAACGTATCGTCCGGGCAGTTAGGCGGTCGTCTTAAACGTATTGTCTCGCCGAGAAAAGGATAAGCCTTTTAGATTTAAAGACGCCTGCGAATAAGGACGAATAGTCTAGCTCTTACCCGATAGGTGCGTCTTTAATATAGCACGAGTTCCGGAGGGGGATCTATTATACCGCCTTCGATAGAACGACTCGCTACGTTTAGGCGAGGCCTTATATTCCCTTAATAATAGTAATTAACGGCCCTATATAAGGCCTATAGTAGGACGAATCGGAGTACTATAAGCGATAGAATAGGCGCTAGTATTCCTAGACGACGCTTTATAACGTTAGTAAGAGACGATAGTAGCCTAAGACTATAAATACTAGGCTGCCTTTAAGGCGGTATAGAAGGGAGAGCGACGCTTCCCGCCGTAGCTTAAGCTTAAAACGTAAATCGCTGAGTATTCGATCGACCTTAGCAACCGTCTTTACTTTCGTAACCGTATTTAAGTGCCTAGCGAGGATAGTATCCTTCGCACTAATATTATCTAATAGATATATAACTTACGAGCAAACGGCTACTTAAGGAGAGACGGGACGATTATAGTAGTTTCTTAGTAGTTCTTTTAGCTAGGCTAATTATAAGACGTTCGTAGGTTTATCTAAAACTACGATATATATAGTTAGAGTTATATCTAGCGCTAGATAAAAAAGGGAATGCTAAAGCCGCTACCTATCCCCGATTAGCTATAGGTATACCTCTCGATAGACTTTATAATAGACTTCCTAAGTTCTACTAAAAGCAGCGCCCGATATCTATAGGTAATCGTCGACCGTTTAATAAAGGCGGTAACGTTAGAAGCGATAGAAACTATAAACATAAAGGCGTACGCCGCGAGGTTCCTCTTAGCGCACTACCGCTTCTACGGTATACTAAAGTCTATCGTAATAGACCGAGGAAGCAACTAGCTCGGCGAGTTCTAGGTTAAGTTCTATCAACTCTACGATATTAAGCAGAAACTTAGCATAGTATACTACCTATAGACTAACGGTAGCCCGGAGAGAGCAAACTAGGAGATCTAGGCCTACCTTCGCGCGTATGTATACTATATATAGAACGATTAGGAAGACCTACTGCCCGCCGCGCAGCTAGCAATAAATAATAGAGTATCGTCGACTATAGGGCTAAGTCCGTTCTTCGTAATATATAGATATAACGTTAATACTATCTAGCTATACGATAAGCCGGCACGCGCGACGCTTAACTAACGTAGTGTATAAGACCTTATTGCTAGAATACAGGAGGTAACTAACTTTATATAAGCTACGATAATAGCGGCTTAAGCACGATAGGAGGACTTTGCTAATAGCTATCGCTAGCTAGCGGAAAGGTTCTAAGTCGGCGATAAGGCGTGGCTTTATATAGGCAACTACCTCTCGGATAGACCTTACCTAAAGATTAATTAGATCTATTATAAATACCCGGTAAAGGCAGTCCTCGGTTTATATACTATCGAGCTTAAGGTACTATAAGGCATATACCTACGCTTCTACGTCGACCTATTATAGCGCGCCGCCGTAGATCCTCTCCCCGGCTAGGTCTTCTACAACGCCTAGCCGCCGCTAGTTATCGTATATAAAGGCGGCCGGGAATAAGGCGTAAAGGAGATCCCCGCGGCGCAATAGAAAAGGCGAGGCCCCCGCCGAAAGCGCTAAGTGCTTATTCGATAGCGTGGGTATATAGAGCCGACTTAAGAGCCTTTAGAAGAATTCCGTAATATAGAGGCGCTCGATGACTTCGAAGGGTTATATAGCGACGTGCTTAAGTATAATAGCGACTAAGTATACTTTAGTCGACGAGCCTATCGCGCTATAAGAGGTAATTAGCTTACGCGGCAGCGAAGCGCCGGTAAGTAGAGTAAGTATAAACGGAGGGCGGGCCTTATACACGCTTAGTAAAACTACTAGGAGCCCGGCTCTTAGTCGGCCTTAGACTAAGGGCCGTTAGAACTACCCGCGATTAGAAAACAATAGTATAGTAAAGGACGACGACGATAAGGTTTACGAAGAGGATCGAGGAAGCTATATATATTAGCTATAGAGACAAAAGACCGCCCCTACCTAGCCCCCTAAGGATCCGTTTTCTACCTTATATCGGTTTTCTTTCAGGTCGATACGGCCGCGTGTGCTAAGCGGGCGAACTATAAATCGATAAATTAGCGGACGGTCTTTACATTCTTATATAGCGGGCTTGCTTACGTGCGGGTCGCGCGCTCCTTCGGCGGAGGGGTTAAAGCCGTATACGGCTAGGTACTCGGCGAGCGCACGGGCGGTAGGCTCCCCGGTAGCGACAACCTAGGAATAGTTAACAAACACCCCCGATACGTCTAGTGATAATAAGGGCAACTTACGGCGCGGTATTGTGTTCCCGTCCTTACACACGCGAAATAGGCCCGCGCGAGAGGGGAGGCTTGCTTTTAGCAAGCCTCCGCCTCCTCGCGGGCTATCCTGCCTACGTAGGGCGCGTATAGCACCGACCTTTTCTCATCGCTGTATATCGGCGGCTTCCTTTTAGATAGAGTCTTCGCCGGTGTTAGCGTAGGCGGGGCCGGCGGCGAGGGAGTACGCGCGGGGGTCGCTATATTTGTTTTTATTAGTTAAGGAAAAAAAAAGAAAAGAAGACGAGAACCTAAGGGAGGGGCGACGAGTTCTTATAGCGGTAGAAGGGGCAGAAACTATTACCCCGCTAGGCGGTAAGGGCAGGGCGTAACGTTACTTCTATTAAAGGGGGAGGGGACTAATATTACGGGCTGCGCTATAGTACGTACTACGGCTACGCTATAGTAGGCGCTTAGGTCAGCCGCTGCGTAGGCCCGGCATTAAGCCGGCTACTAGCACGTATGGCTTAGTAATGCCCTAGACGAGTATAAGGGAGCTGATATCTCCTGATTGGTTCATCCTACTAATGCATAAAGATATGCATTAGAACCGCCTTGCATTATCGTATATAACACAAGTCACCCGGTCGCATTAGCTCTCGAGATGGATGAGATACCGAAGCCCGAAGTATATAGTGTGAGTGGAGATAGAGGCATGCAAGTCATAACTTATGACTCGGTCAACCGGCGTTATCTATATTACCTCGTATTACTCGCGCATTTAATTATACAATAACTAAGCTACTAAATAGGATTAGACCACTTGCATTATATAGATAAATTTTCGCGCTTTCTATAACTATAATTAGTTAAGTCATACATACCTTTATTCGTGTAGAGTTAGCTATATAAAGAGACCTTAGTCCGCCCTTAGATAGACCTTTACTAAGCAATTTAATAACACCTTTCTCTCTTATTTCTGCATTAATCTTAATACTCTTTGCACTTCCGTAATCCTCTGCCTTTAAGCTTCCCTTTAGGCTCTTATTGGTTATAATCCCTATCTCTGCCTATGCTTTAAGTTGCTTCTTATCTAGAGCCCTCTTTAGATCCTTTAGACTACTCGCCGCTGTATTAAAAACAACCGCCCGTCTACTACGACCTCCTCTTTGCCTTTTTAAGCCTCTTGCCTTCTTAGGCCACCCTTAGTTTACATATATTACTACTTTCTTAGTGTTTTATCCCCCGTTCTCCTCGTTGGCCCCGATTCGACCCTAGCATATACCTTCTTCTAACTACTGTCTTTCGCTAAAAAACCTACTAAAAAAGTTCTTTTAAAATTCCTTCGCTACCTCTACCGTAGCCCGTTGACTCTAAATCCCTTCCGAAGTTTCTTAGATACCTCCCGACCCCGAAAATGAGTTCGTTTAACGACCACTCGTTTATAAAGCTTAAAGGGAGCGTTAACTTTTCTGCCTAGTCTCTACGGATAGAATCCGTTTTTATACGTAAGAAGCTTACTCCCGCAATCCTCGACGCTTCCTACGCGAAGTCTTAAGACTATCTCATACTTATACGCCTAATAGTCGACGATAGTCCTCTCTCTTAGATAAAGCATTATACGTCTATAAAGGCGGCTTAGGATGCTCTTAAGACCTTATATAACCCGGTGAACTTTACCTTAAACTTCCTCCTTATTAAGGAGCTCTTTAATACGAAGATTAAGGGTAAACTATCTATCGAAACTTACCTAAATAAGGTAAAAGAGCTCTAGAATAAGCTAAATACTAGAGAGATCTAAATCCCGGAGATCGTAGTGATAATAGAGATCCTTAAGAGTCTAAATAGCTCTTTCTTAAGTTATATTATAAATATAACCTAGATACTCTATACTAATACTACGGTATATACCCTTAAGTCCCTCTCCTCGTCCTTTATCGACGAGTTTAAGAGAACTAAGGCTTTAGAGAGTAATAAGCACCTCTTTATAGCGAATAACAATAAGATTCCTATTTGCTCCTACTATAAGAAGCGTAGGCATATAGAGAAAAGTTTTTTAGAAACTAGAGAATAGGGATAAGGCTAAGGCCGCCGGGTTTACTACTAAGACGTTGCCCTCCTCCTCCTCGACTAAAAGGGAGCCTGAGGAGTATACTAATAGGAGCTATAGGAGGCCTACGCCTATCCTAAACTCTCGAGAGAGTTCCCCCTCCCTTGCTCCTCGCCCGGCTGCCCGTCCCCGGACTTCTCGACTCTAGAAGAGAAAGGCCCCCTCGGTATCTTCTCCTAAGTCTAGCAAGGTTCTTATTGTCTCTAAGTCGGCTTCTAGCATTATAAGTTCCCTCTTACCCCTCCTTATACTCCTTATATCCTTTATATCCTCGATACTCTCGTCTATACCCTCGATACTCTCGTCTATACCCTCGATATTCTTCTCTATACTCTAGTTACTATATAAAATGCTAGTCCTTCTTTATACCTTCTCTTCCTATACCTTATTTCCCTCTGAAAATATCCTTCTCTATACCCCTATAAAAACAAAGTCCTCCTCTAATAGAAAACAAATAATAGGACCTCTAAAGCCGCTTCTCTCGGCAATTTTCAAGGTGACCTTAAAGGTCGATAGGGCTGCTTTACGGATTAGGAATTTTTATAACTTTATATTCGATACTAAGGCTATTAGGCATATAGTTTCGAATAAAACTCTCCTCTCTAATTATAAAGAAATATACACTACCGTGACCTAGGGAAAAGCTTCCTCTATTGTTGTGCGAGGTGCTAGAGACCTCGTCTTTAAATTCCTAAATAGTAATCAATAATATACCTTAAGAAATTGCCTTTATATACCTAAAATCGGCATTAATATAATTAGCCAATTAGCTATAATAAACACATACGCTTTAATAGGCCCGGACTTTATATCCCTCCTCGATAAAAATCTAAATAAATTAATAACCGGTTTTATTAAGAACGGACTATACTATATCCCTCTAGATATAAAGAAAACACGATTTCTAATTAAAAACAAAATATACAATATATAATATAGTCCGAAAGAGATAATAAACAACGCTATACTTTAAGACACTATACTAACTAATACAATAAAAACACCTAAGACTAAGATAAAAACACCTAAGATAAAAAAGCAGATAGACCTCGTTCTCTAGCATAAACGGCTAGGCTATCTTAGCTATAAATCCCTATACCGATACCTCCGTAGACTATACCTAGACATATCCGTAGACTAAAAAGATATTATAGCTATAAAACAATGCGAAGCTTACATATAGGCTAAACATACCGATAAAAAGAAGAACACTCCCTTAAAACGACGATATCTCTTTATTAATAAAATAAACGTTAATATATAGGGCCCTATTAAAGTCCCTACCTACGATAAATTCAGATACTTTATATCTTTTCTTAATACCTATTCTAGGTATATAAGAATATACCTTATAAAAGATAAAGCTAAAAGCCTGCCTAAGTTTCTAGAATTTAAAGCAGAACTTAAGAATAATATAGATAAAATAAAGATAAAAAAAGTCTTCTTAGACAATGCAAAAGAATTCATCTATAATATTAAACCATATGCCCTTAAAAACGGTATTAAATACAATTCGAGCCTACCGTTTACCCCCTACTCGAACGGCAGAATAGAGCGTATAAATAGAATAATACTTAATAAAGTTAGATCTATGCTTTATACGGCTAAACTGCCTAAATATCTTTAGGGTGAAGCTGTTTTAGCAGCTATATATATATATAATCGATCTCCTTATACTGCTCTAGGGTATATATGCCCTTTAGAAAAGAAAGAAAACAGGGCCCTTACTAGAGAGGATATAGAAAAAATGCGTGTGTTCGGAAGCATTATATACTATAAGAATAAAACACCTAGTGATAAACTAGACGTACGAGCCTATAAAGGAATCGTAATAAGCTACGAAGATATAGCTTATAAAATATACGACTATAGTAGAAAAAAGGTGGTGATATTAAAAGATATTACTATATTAGAAAATAACTGCTTAAAAGATAATAAAACCTTTAAATTTTAATACTATACTATCTATAAATAAAATTCTAGAGGATTATCTACGTACGAGATCCTCTATATTAGATATAAAACCTAACAATACCCTATATAATAAAGCCTAGAATAATCCGAATGAAATGCTAGATAATATATCCGAGGATGATAATCCTAACTATATAATATAGGACAATAATCATAAGGATTAAAGAGTTTAGGTTAAAATACCTAAGAAGCCGGCTGAATTCTATAACGACTACTAAGAATACCTAATACATCTGCTAATAAATAACGATAATATAACCCTTCTATCTGCGTTAGAAGGTTGTAATCCTATAGAACCAAAAACCTATAAGCAAGCTATAAAAAGCGCCGAAGCTCTACACTAGGATAAAGGCATGGTAGTAGAAATACAGCAGCTTATAGACAATAATACTTAGGAAATAACCGAGCTACCCGAAGACCGGGAAGCTCTTAGAAGCCGATGGGTCTATAGAGTTAAGAAGGATAATAAAAACTAGATAAAGAAATTTAAGGCTCGACTTATAGCCTTAGGCTATAAGCAAATATACGGCCTAGACTATATTAAAACCTTCTCTACTATAGTAAGACCTAAGTCTATAAGGCTCCTACTAGTATAAGCTATCGCTAATAACTAAAAAGTACTATAGTTTGATATAAAAAATGCCTCCCTATATGTGAATATAGACACAGAGACGTATATATAGATACCCGAAGCTTTTCTAGATATAATACTATACGTATGGTTTTCCTAGCATAAAAATAGGAAATATAAAGGCATAACTTACTTTAATTACTTAAATAAAAACAAGACGAAAAAGCTCGTAGTAAAACTAAGAAAAGCACTAAACGGCTTAAAACAAAGTCCTTTACTCTAGTATAACCTATTAAAAATCGTCCTTAACGAGCTTGGTTTTTACTGCCTTCTAATAGACGAAGGGGTGTTTATAAATAGCACGCTTAGAATAGCTATAGCCGTCTATATAGACGATCTCTTATTCTTTAGACCTACTGTACGTGCAATAACCTAAGTTATAGACTAAATAAATAAAACCCTACCGATTGAATCTCTAGGGGAAGTAAAAGACTTCTTAGGATTATCTATATAGATACATAGAGAAGTAAAGGAACTATATATATCCTAAGCAAACTATATAAAGAATAAAATAAAGGAATTTAATAAATAAAATATAGGAACCTCTAATATACCTGCTACTAAAGGCGTTAAATTGAATAAGTTAGGAACGAAAAACGCCTCTAAAAAATACATACTCTTATACTAAATGCAAATAGGCTCCCTGCTATTCTTAGCCCTATTTACAAGGCCTGATATCCTTTTCGCAGTAATATCCTGCGTAAGATTCTCTTCTTAACTAGACGCCTCGCATTTTAAAGCCCTTAACGTTATATAGAAATACTTTAATAAATTCCCCGACCTATGCTTATATTATAACTGCAATATAACTATACTAGACTTCTGTTTCATAGCTTATATAGACTCTAACTAGGCTAGTGACCTTATAGACCGACGATCGGTCTCTAGATATTGCTTCTTTATACGTAATAATTTAATAAGCTAGTTATGTTAAAAGCAAAAATCGATATCGCTATCTACTTGCAAAGCAGAGTTTATAGGCCTTAGAGAGGCTAATAAGGAGGCCTTATATCTATACAGCCATCTAAATAGCATCGCGAAAGAGTTGTCTATACCTATATCTAATAAAGTCCCTCTAATATTTTCCGATAGTCAATTAGCGCTAAAAATAGCAAATAACCCGGAAGCATATAAACTCCGGAAATACATCGGCCTTGCCTATAATTTCACCTGTAATAGTGTTTTACTAGGCGAAATAGAAGTATTTTATATAAAATCCGCTAATAATATCGCTGATATATTTACAAAAGAATTAGGGCGTATACTATTTAATAAATTTTAAGACCTCTTAGGTCTTAAAAAGGATCCTATATATAAAGATAAATAGAGGTTTTTAGCTGCTCTTTCTTATGCTTTCTTCTAGCTTTCCTCTATATACCCTTTAGTTTTTCCCTATATATAGGTTTACTAAACGGACTAATAAATATAGTAGAGTTTTAATTCTTTTCTCTATAAAAAATAGTAGAGTTACTTTTTCTCTATATAAAAGTCTTTTCCTAGAAATAGGTTTTTAGAGAGTTTTTACAAATCCTAGCTAGTTATAAACGGATATATATAAAGCGCACTTCTTTATAAAACAAGTACCCTTTAAGAGAGGCTATAAGGGAGCAGATATCTCCTGATTGGTTCGTCCTACTAATGCATAAAGATATGCATTAGAACCGCCTTGCATTGTTATATATAACGTAAGGCACCCGGTCGTATTAGCCCTCGAGATAGCTGAGATACCGAAGCCCGAAGTATGTAGTGTGAGTGGAGATAGAGGCATGTAAGTTATAACTCATAACTCGGTCACCCGGCGTTATCCACATCACCTCGTATTACTCGCGCATTTAATTATGCAATAACTAAGATACTAAATAGGATTAGACCACTTGCATTATACAGACAAATAATAGCGCTTTCTATGACTACAATCAGTTAAGTCACATGTACCTTTGTTCGTGTGGAATTGGCTATATAAAGGGACCTTAGTCCGCCCTTAGACAGACCTTCACTAAGCAATTTAATAACACCTTTCTCTCTTATTTCTGCATTAATCTTAATACTCTTTGCACTGCCGTGATCCTCTGCCTCTGAGCTTCCCTTTGGGCTCTTATTACGAGGGCACGGTCGGGCCGACGTAGGGCCCGTGTAGGGGCAAGGCGTATATATAAAACCTACGGGAAGGGCGAGCCACGGCGGGCTCTTCTTCCTCTCCTCCTTAGCTTTAGATAGTCAATTGTCTAGCCACGCAGTATTAAGTTAAACCCTATGCCGGCCCCCTTATACTAACTCCCGCCCGTGGAATTCGTAATAAATAATTAGGTAAACGAAACAACCGGTATTTCTCTGTTTTTTACTAACTACGGCTTTAACCCCCGTCTTAGTATTAAACCTATAGGTCTTAGACCCTTAACTCTCTAATAAGAGCCCAAAGAGAAGCTTAGAGGCAGAGGATTACGACAATGCAGAAAGTGTCGAGGAAGATGCAAAGATAAGAGAGAGAAGAGGATGTGGAATTGCTTAGTGATAGTCTGTCTAGGTGCGGACTAAGATCCCTTTATATAGCCAATTGCATAGGAATAAAGGTATATATAACTTAACTAATTGTCGGGATAGAAAGCGCTATTAATTTAGTGCTAGGTGTATATAGTCTAAACTCGTATAGTATCCTAGTTACTGCGTTATTAATTGCGCGAGTAATAGGAGGTAGTGTAGGTAACCTTAGTTAACTAGGGCCCGACTATAGACTATACGTATATTAGTCCCTATATACACTATGTACTTCGGCATTTGGTATCTCGAGCATCCGGGCAGATAATACAACCGAGTGACTTATGTTATATACAATAATACACGGCGGTTCTAATGCATATCTTTATATGCCGGTAGAATAAACCAATCGGGAGATATCTGCTCTCTTATAGCCCCTCTTAAAGGGTACTTATTGTATAAAAAGTGCGCTTTATATATATCTGTTTATAACTAACTAAGATTTATAAGACTCTCTAAAAAAACCTATTTATAGGAAAAAACTTTTTATATAGAGAAAAATAACTCTACTATGTTATATAGAGAAAAATTAAAAAACTCTACTATATATTTATTAGTCCGTTTAGTAAACCTATATATAGGAAAAAACTAAAGGTTATTATAGAGGAAAGCTAGAAGAAAGCATAAGAAAGAGCAGCTAAAACCCTCTATTTATCTTTATATATAGGATCCTATTTAAGACTTAGAAGGCCTCGAAATTAATTAAATAGTATACGCCCTAATTCTTTTGTAAATATATTAGTAATATTATCGGCGGATTTTATATAGAATACTTCTATTTCGCCTAGTAGAATACTATTGCGGGTAAAGTTATAAGCGAGGCCGATATACTTCTAGAGTTTATAAGATTCCGGGTTATTCGCAATTTTTAGTGCTAATTAACTATCGGAGAATATTAGCGGGACTTTATTAGATATAGATATAGATAACTCTTTTACTATGCTATTTAGGTAGCTATATAGGTATAAGGCCTCCTTATTAGCCTGTCTAATGCCTATAAACTCTGCTTCGTAAGTAGATAGCGATATAGATTTTTGTTTTTAATTTAACTAGCTTATAAGATTATTGCGTATAAAGAAATAGTATCTAAAGACCGATCGTCGGTCTATAAGGTCACTAGCCTAATCGGGGTCCGTATAGGCTATAAAATAAAAATTTAGTATTAGCATATTATAGTTATAGTATAAGCATAGGTTTATTATAGTATTAGGTTATATTATATATTATCCTACGTGACCTCTATATCGTATATATAGACATTTAGACCTAGTCTATACCTATATCCCTTCGTAGATTAATAATAATTATATACCCTCTTTAAGCTCGTTCTCTTATAGTTTAATCTACTATTTTATCTTATTGCCCTTAATTAATAATCTCGCTATCTTACCCCTTTCTTTTTTAATCTCCCCTCTTCGCGACGTAAGTCCGCCTCCTCGCTAGACCCCTTCGACTAAGTTTTCCTCGATTATTAGAATTTTCCCGGTATAGATACGCCGTCTCGACGCGAATTATATAGATTTCCCTCCTTACCTTTCCCCTACCCTTACCCTATCCTATTGCCTTATAATCTACGATAACCGACTATATAGAGGCCGATCCTCCGTCCGCTACCCCGGCCGTTACCCCGCCGGCTCCTACCGACCTAGAGCCTTAGACCGAGTACGTTTCCTACTACCCCCGCCTCGCCGCTCTTCTTTAAGCCTAACGGCCTATATTCAGCACGTTCGCCTATATTTAGGCTAACGCTACTTACGACTTCCGCGCCCCTTAGATTAAGGCCCTTACTTACCTTAATAATGCTTACGTTAAGTTAGATATAAGAGTACTCGTCGCTTAAGAGCACGCAGCCGTTGCCTAAAAGCACGCTGCCGATCTTTAGCGTTAGCTTAACCGCGCTATACTTTCTCTCTTTATCTTAACCGAACGCGACGCGGCTTAAGACTAGGCCCTTGCCCCCGCCCCCGCCCCCGCCCTTGCCTTTACCTATTCCCGTATAGCCGACCCTAAGAGGTTCGCCGGCGACTCCGGCACTTAGAAGTAACGTTAGGATGCTTTTTAGACCTAGCGCAATAGCCTTATTATTAAGCTCCGTTAGGACGCCGCCTTATACCCTATAGAGTAAGATTGTATTCTTTACGCGGCTAGCCGGCTTACCGGCTAAGCCGCCTCTATTATCGCTAGCGTTCCTTAGGACGTCTTTAATAATAATTCCTTCGCTAATTAATAGTATACTACTATAAAAGCTCTTACCGACGACCTTAGCCTCGTCTTTAGTGCTAATTTTACCTATGCTTAGTTAGAGGCTAACTTTAATATCCTATCGATAAAGAATATTTCTTAGCCGGACTTCTATTCGAAGTTTACCTAGCTTTAAGCCGACTTATCGTTTAATAGTACCGCTTACATCGCCTACCTTTATTCGAAGGTCTCTATCGAAATTACTAACGCCGCCGCTCTAAAAGTCGAATGCCCGGCCTATAACGACTTTACGGCCTAGGCTAAGATATATTCTACGCTTTAGGATAACTAGCAGCGTATTAAGGCCCGTTCTTAACTCTAGCCGCTTTATAACCCCGCTCGCACCGGCCCTACCTCGCCCGCATTACCTATATCTCCTGCCGGTGACCCGATATAGCTCGACATATTCTAGGCCCGGCTTACTAACGCTAAGAAGCAATAGCGGTTTAAGAACCGTCTTTGCCTTTACTACGCTTAGCCGGCTACCGCTACCTACACCGCCCGGACTTACCTTAATAAGGGTATCGGTGCTAATCCTAGCGCTAACCCTAGCGCTAGTCCCGGCGCCGGTTCCGGCTTTAGCCGCGGCCGTAGCCGTAGTAGCGGTACGTCTGCCCTACGCCTACTCGAGCCCCCTCCCCCCCGCTACTAGGTTCGCGCTATTAAGCAAGGCTTTATCGAGGGCGAAGTAGACGACCTCCCCGCCTTTTCCCTATCCTTAGGAAATACGTAGCTCCTTCGCCTTATCGCGTAATAGAGCTCTTAGTGTCTAAGTTTATAGCTTTGTTTAACACTAAGGAGGATCTTTGCCTCCCCGTAGGAATATAACCGTGTGCTTTACTTATGCCTTTATCCCTTATATCCGCCGATATCGTTATAAGTGCTTTAGTCGACTTTAGCTATTCCGGATACGCCTTTATGCACGCTTAGACCGCGTACTGCCTTACCCTTCCTATCCGCTAACTCTAATTCCTACGCTAGCTTTTTCTCGCCGATAGTAGCGACTATAAGTCCGGCTCCGTTACCTATTACGCCTTTTCGGTCTCCCGGATTAGCGCCTATATTAAGTCTATCTACTTCTTTCTTACGAAGCTTAGCTATAAGGTTATTCTTAGCCTCCTTTAGCTACGCCGGCACGACCCTATTATTAGCTAGCGCGGTAACTCCCTTTTCTAATAGTCCCCCTTTTATCTAGCCTTTTATTTTTCGGACTATTAGCCTTATCTTATCCTAGGCCTCTCGGCTACCTTTGCCCGCCTTACCCGCCCTATCCCGGCTTCCTTTATCCTTATTTCGGAGGGAATATAATTAATAAATATAATTCGTTATCCCCCCGCCCTTTCTATTAGAGACTTCGACGATAGGGGCGAGCCTTTTGCCGCGCCTTTGCCTGCCTTTGCCCTAAGGGGGTTTCCCCTTAATCCCTCCGTCGAGGATTCTAACGATAAGGGCGAGCCCCTTACCGCTACGATCTTTATTCCCGCCGCTGCGATCCCTATTCCCGCACGTCCGGCCTTAGCCTATCCTCCGGCCTTTATCTATTCCGTCCGCTTTAGCGACGTTCTTAAGTTTATTCCTTTATCTTTTAGCCCCTCCCTTTTTGCGTTTTTCGAGGATGCTCTTAACGTAGGTAAACCCGCCTATCTAAACTCCTCCCGCTAGGTTAACGACGCCGACTCTAACTCCGGCTACGACTTTAACTCCCTAGCTGCCCTTTACCCTCGCCGCTATATTCGACCTCCTTACCCCCGTCCCGTCTATAAGACCGCTAGCTACCGCCGCCCTATATTACGGCTAAGTTATAAGACTATTAGACCTTAGCCCCTCCGCTTTTCGTCTTCCGACGACTTAGCGTTTAACGTCCGGATGCTTAAGGTCGACGCGATAGTAATATTCTACTAATAGCCTAGAGTCTTAACCTCTTAGACCTCGATTAAGGCCTTTACCGCCGAGCCTTTGCCTACTAAGCCCCCGCTACCTATCGACTAAGATATCCCTAAGGACTTCTATTAGGCCGTTTTAAGTAAATATATAAATGCCGAGGACGCAAAAGCCTGCCTTAACCCCCGCCTTTACGACTTTATCGACGACTACCTCGATAAGATCTACCTTAATAAGATCTCCCCTAACGATATCGCTAAGTTCTTTAAAAAGTAAGAGAAAGTCCTTTATACGCTCGACGAGCTTTAAGCTAAGGTCCTTAAAGAGCTCTACTATATAATTTATATATAGCTTAAAAGCGAGGCCGATAAGCTCGCCTTTTACCGTGCCGTTAATACTTAAATTAACCTTAAAGAGGGAATATAACCTCTTTATACCCGCCCCCGCCCTTTTAGTAAAGCTAAGAACCGGATCCTCTACGCGTACGTTAATAAGCAGCTCGGGAAGGGCTTTATCCGCCGCTTTACCTCCCCCGCTACTGCCTTTATTATACTCGCCCGTAAGCCGGGCGGGGGCGTCCGTTTTTACGTTAACTATCGCGGCTTAAATAAGGCTACGATTAAAAACTATTTCCCTTTATCCTTTATCTATAATACCCTCGCTTATATCCGGAAGGCGAAGTTTTTTACTAAGATTAACGTTATTATAGCGTTTAATTACCTTCGTATTGCCGAAGGATATAAGTAAAAGACTATATTCGCTATATAGTATAGGCTTTTCGAGTATTATATTACCCCCTTTAGCCTTACCGCCGCCTTATCTTACTTTTAGAGTTTTATTAATATAGCCCTTTACGGCATCCTTAACGAGTTATACTCTACCTATCTAAACGACGTCTTAATCTTCTTAAAGATATAGGAGAAGCACTAGGCCTACGTTAACGTAGTTCTTAAGCGCCTTAATGCCGCCGGCCTTTAGCTTAACGTAGATAAGTATAACTTCTGCGTTACTAAGACTAAGTACCTCGGCCTAATTATCTTAGATAAAGGCATTCGTATAGACCTTAAAAGGGTTCGTACGGTCTTAGACTAGCCTACCCCCTTTTTATTAAAGACCTCCGGCGCTTCTTAGGATTCGCTAATTTTTATCGACGTTTTATTCGCGGCTTTTCTAAGCTTATAAACCCTTTAAACGCCTTTATTAAGAACTCTGCCCTTTAAATTTAGTCTCCCGCCTACGCCTACGCCTTTGAAGCCCTTAAGCACGCCTTACCTACCGCCTTAGTCCTCGTATACTTCGACCCCTATCGTAAGACTATAGTTTAGATAGATGCTTTTAACTAAGCCGCTAAAGGTATGCTAATATAGCTCCTCGATGATAGTCGTTATTATCCGGTTGCCTTCTTCTCGTTAAAATACTCTACTTAAGAGTATAATTACGAGATCTACGATAAAGAACTCCTTGCGATTATAAAATCTCTCGAGGAGTAGCGCACTAAGCTTAAAGGCCTGCCTAAGCTTAAGATAGCCTTAGACTATAAGAATCTTTAGTATTTTATAACTATAAAGCTCTTTAACTAGCGATAGGCCCGCTAGGCCGAATTCCTTAGTTATTTTAATTTTAAGATCGTCTTTTAGCCTAGCTCTTAAGCTATTCTCCCCGATGCCTTTAGCCGCCTGCCTAGCTCCCGCCCTCTCTCCCTTACCGACCGAGCCGACGAAAGGATTAACTACCGATATTAAGTTATCCTCCTTAAGTCTAAGGTTAATGCCTCCCTCTACCTTAAATACTACTACCGCCCTTAATACCGTTAAGGAGTCTAATTCGTTTATAAATATAATTTATAAATATAATTCCGACTGCCTTAACCTCTACGCCCTTAACGACTCTAAGCCGATCGATAACCTTATCGACCGGGCCTATTCCTCCTCCCCGCTTATCTCCGCTATTCGCGTAGCTCTTTAGTCCTCTTAGCCCCGCTAGCCTTACCCCCTTCGAGCCCCCCTCCGCTCGATCCCTAAGACCGCTCTCTCCGAGGTCTAAGGCCGGTTCTATTTCTAAAGCCGGCTCTTCGTTCCCTTTAACGACGCTTTAATCTTTTAGATCCTCGTTTGCGCTTATACCTCCCCCCTTACCGGCTATCCTAGACGTATAAAGACCGCTAGCCTCTACCGCCGGTCCTATATCTAGCCCGGTATATACGAGTCTATTTCTAGCTTTATATAGAATTATTATACGTGCCTACGCGCTAAATCCCTTCGTTCCTCCCCTTAAGGCCTGCTTTAGCCCTTAAGTATTCCCTTCGCCCTATAGACCGATATATCCGTCGATTTTATTACCGACCTCCCTATCTACCGCCGTAACGGCGTTAAGTTTTCTAATATCCTCGTTATCGTCGACCGCCTTATAAAGATACGCTACTACGTCTTAATACCCTTAATAACTATTAAAGACGTTATTAACGCGTTTATTTCCTACGTTTAGTCTTTCTATAGCACCCTAGCCTTTATTATTAGCGACCGTAGCACTTAGTTTATTTCGGCTTTTTAGCAATAGCTTAGCTATCGCTTTAGTTACTGCCTTTACCTTAGCTCCGCCTACTACCCTTAGACCGACGGTTAGACTAAGATCGCAAACGCTTAGATAGAGGTTTACCTTTGTTATTATACTACCTACCTTTAGGACGATTAGGTCGACCTCCTTCCTTTCGCTAAGTTTACTATTAATAATTAAGTCTTTAGATCTACCGGCCTCTCCCTTTTCTTCGCTAACTATAGCTTCTACCCGAAGCTTAGCACTAAGCCCTTTAGTCCCCCCCCGCCCGGTATAACCCCTTAGTAGCGGAAGGAATACCTCCGCGGTAACGCGCTTGCTTCCTGCCTTTAGCGTATCTCTAACTTCCTCCGCGATATAATTAAGGATGTTTAAGCTACTTAGGCTCGCTACGCAAACGCCCGGCGGACTCCCGCCCTAGTGTATTAGCCCGGCGATATAGTATTCCTTAGCACCCGCTAGATCTAGACCCTCCGTCTTATAAAGAAGCTCGACTATAAGTAGGAGGGCCTATATAAGGTCCTTAAGATAAATAAGACGGCGTGTCTTCTTCGCCTCCCTAAGGGCAGCCGCCTTTACCCCGTTTTTTATTACTCCTTCTTTACTAAAACCTAAGAGCTCCTTTTGCCCGGCTAATCGGAGCTTAACGTCCGGCCCGCCGATAACGGCGTTTCCCTTTCCCTTAGCGACGACGACGGCGATAACGCGTACCTTAAGTAAGAGTTTTCTTCTATCCTCGCGTAACGCTAAAACGCTTTTAGGAAGATTAAGTATCGCGTTTAATAGCGTTATAGCCCCCCTACGTAGGAGGACTCCTCCTGCCTTAACGGCTGCTAGGACGACCTTAAGGCTTTTTACGCCTTAAACCTAACTAAGCCTAAACCGGCCTTTTATATAGCCTTCCTTACGTCTTTACCTTCGTCTAAGTAATAATAAGTATAATTCGTTAATATAATTTACGTTATAACGGCATGCGTTAGATTCTTAGTTTTACCCTTTGTTTTACCTTTTATTTCTCCTTATTCTTCTCTCGTTCTATATTAGGCCCGCCTTTAGGACTAGTTAACATAGATTTCCTTCGTTTTTATTAGCCTATTGCCCCTTTTAGGCGTTTAAGTCGAACGCCGATTTAAGGGGGATTTACTATTACGGTGTTAGGTTATATTATATATTATCCTACGTAACCTCTATATCGTATATATAGACATTTAGACCTAGTCTATAGCTATGTCCCTTTGTGGATTAACAACAATTATATACCCCCCCTAAGCTCGTTCTCTTATAAGGTTAGGGAATTTGTTTAGGTATTTCTATATAACATCGAGGGCTTTAAAATGCGAGGAGTCGGGTTAAGAATAAAATCTTACGTAGGATATTACTGCGAAGAGGATATTAGGCCTTGTAAATAGGGCTAAAAATAGTAAAGAGCCTATTTGCATTTAGTATAAGAGTATGTCTTTTTTTAGAGGCGTTCTTTATTCCTAATTTATTTAATTTAACGCCCTTAGTAGTAGGTGTATTAGAGGTTCCTATATTTTCTCTTTTAAATTCCTTTATTTAAGCTTTTAAATAAGTTGCTTAGGATATATATAATTCCTTTATGTCTCTGTTTATTTATATAGATAATCCTAAGAAGTCTTTAACCTCTCCTAGCGATTCGATCGGTAGGCTTTATTTATTTAATCTATTACTTAGGTTATTACACGCTCTATAGGCCTATAGAAGAGGAGATTATTTATATAGACGGCTATAGCTATTCGTAGTGTGCTATTTATTAAGCAAAGCTTGCTTTGCGCTACGAAGAACACAGAATGTATGTAAGTTACGGCAAGCCGCTTTGCTTACTTAATATGTGTAGTGAGCTTTTTTATTATAAGGGTCCCCTATAAAAACGAAGTCCTTCTACTAGTCGCCTAAATTCGGCGTCTGTAATTGGCCACGAAAAAGTTTTTAACGACAACTATTGGCTAGACTTTTCCCGATAATAAACCGTCACGCTAGTGATTGGCTATATGTCTCCCCCGACAATTTAGCGACTAGCAACTAGCTGATATTATCCCGGCGATTAACCGTTAGCATTCCTAGCAACCGCGCAAAAAATCACAATAAGAGCATCGCGCGCCTTTATTACGACTTATATCTATAGCATCGCGCGCCCTTATTAGCGCGTACTCCTAATAGCTTTTATAGTAGCTGCTCCTCCGCTCCCGCCTCCGCCTCTAGTTAGTACTAATAACGGCAGCCGCGATAACAACTTACCTACTCGTCTTTACAAGCGCTACAATATAATTAAGCCTAATAATTAATTTATTAACCTTAGATTCCTAATAAGGCGGACGCTTAAGTGCCTTATATATCGGTAGCCTAATGTATACCCCCTAGCCTCCCTTTCTACGTCTTGCTCTACTAATTATAGTTACTACTAGGCTTAAGGCACGGCGATTCGTACTAGCTCGACTTCCTATAAGCGAACGGCTAGTTACGTATAGTCCCTCGAGACATAGAGCCTACGCCCTCCTCGCCCTTAAACACCCGTTACACCACTAGGCGGAACACAAGGGTCGTAGCCTCGCCCTTAAACTCCTATTACATCACTAGGCGAAACATAAGGATCGCGCTCTTGCTATTTATATAAAATAGTTAGGCCTATTAGTCAATTTCTTAGCCTTAAAGACCTAACAAAGCGCACCCTAAAGTGCCTTACATATCGTTAAGCTTAAGCTAGTGCTATATACTCCCTAACTTCCCTTTTCTTTATCCCCTTACTAATCAACAATAGGGTTAACGCTTCGATACAGCGATTCGCAGTATCTTCCGTCGTAGAATTCGCTCGTAGGATAGCCTAAGCCACGCTCGAGCACACGCCCGCTAGGCCAATCTTAGCCGTTATCATAGGGTCTAGCGACGAGCAGGTAAAGAGCCTTCTATAACACTAAGCACATCGCAACTGCTCTCTTTAGTTAAGCCTTCCTCTTAGCTACTAGCTCCGCCGTCCTCGCTAGCGGCTACGATACAACAAGCTCCGCCGTCCTCGCCTCTAGCCCCGATACAACAAGCTCCGCCGTCCTCGCCTCTAGCCTCGATAGAACAAGCTCCCCCGTCCTCGCCTCTATACTAGCCAGACTTTACGGGTAATCTTAATATACCTACTATATCTCCTTCTAACTAAGATCTTATAGGTTAGTAGAATGACTATCTCTAAGCCGATGTCCTTAAGTACTACAACCGCTATAAGGAATCCTAGTTTAGTATGCAGCTTATAGGATCTATCTATTAACCCTATCGTCGTCGAGATAGTAAGAAGAAGGATAGAGAGCCTTACTTCTTCTTAGAAGAAAACAACCTTAACTTTAGCAGCGTTCTAAAGCATCTTCTAGAGCTCTTATAAGTCGAAGAGATACTTATTGCCCGGGTCTATATTTACATCTAGGTCTTTTAGTATCGTAGTTAGCAATATAAATATCGCGGCTATATTATTAACTTCCTACGAGATATTAGCTATATATATACATAGCTTCCGCTTCTACTACGCGACTTAAATATTATTATCCTACGACTATAGGAATTAATAGACTAGCCCTATCTTATTCGATAGTTTAGACGTTAATTCCGGGTTCGATAAGCCAATATCCGTGCCTAGCTTACATATCTTTAGCTTAATCACCTTAGCTACCGTAATATTATTATCGACGAGGACCGTATTAGCTAACTACCTATTAACGGTGACGTTAGTGACTAGCTACTTAGCGAGGTAGGCGACGCTAGTTTAAATGCTAGCTTCGACGCTGCGCATCTTAACCCTAATGCTACTTAAATCGCCGAGGCTGCCGACATTAATGATTACGATGCCGCGGCTGTCTTAAACTTTATCGTAGCCTAGCCGGACCTTAAGCGTTTACGGGCTTAGCTTAAGGGTTAGGTTATACCCGAGTAGGTCCTTTTACGCAAGCAATAGCCGTACATCTAGATGCTAGATATGCGATCTACCCCTCTTAATAAGTTTAATCGCTTATAGCCTCTTCTATCTCTCGCCTTTCTAACCCTCTACCCTACCGGGCAAGGAGACTATATAGCCCCTCGTTAAAGAATAATTCGGTATAGCGAGTATATCGAATATGCCTTAAAGTACTACGACGGCCGTTTTACTAGGCACCTACGCTTTCGTTATATTGGCTTTAATACCCTTATGCGTTAGTAAGTTAATTCTCGAAGCTCCTTTTACATTAAGAGGTTATAGTCCTATCGCCTAGTAGAGATTAAGGAGGTACGCGCCGCTTTTAGCGAGGATACCCCCGATTCTTAAGCTCTACTTAATTCTATTATTCGCTTCTCTAGCAGCTTAAGAGGCACGCGGGCTTACTAAGGTAGCTAAAGACATTAACTTAAGGCTATAGTTTATAGCCTTAGCTATCTAAGAGTATTCCTAACGTTCTCGGCGGCCGATTTACATTAGGACAGCCTATAAAGGCATATGCCGTTATATTACGAGTGGTATAAGGCCGACGCCTATAGTAAGGCTATAATCGCGTTTAGGAACTTACGAGAGAATCTATATATTGCCGCTTACTACTTCTATAGCCGATTTACCTCCTTCCTTAAGCTCGTCTTAACGCTTAAATTTAATATTATAGACTATTAGTTTCGGTATAAGTAGTAGGCCCGTAGGAGCACCTATATATATAGTCTCTACTAGGTTAACGGAAGCCCGCCGCCTAATATATCTACCGATTCTACTTAAGAGGATTTTGCCTACTTTTAGGGCAAATATATCTCTGCCTTTAACCTAGAGCTATAACGAGTAATATAGTAAGGCGAGGCGAACCCGCTAGTGGTAGTTCGCCCTAGGTTTAACTTCTAATTCCTCTCCGAGGTTATTAACCGAGTGTAACGTTACCGCTGCAACGAGGCGTATTGCCTACGCTTTCGCCGTCTCTTAGATAGATCTTAATCTAATTTAAAGAGCTGCCCTTTCTATTTCCTACGTGCGTGCTATATAGACGCCTACGTCGCTAAAGATCTTAATCTATAATACTTTATGTTTAATAGCGTCCGGAACGATCCTCTTCTTAATAACTATAATCCCGCCTTAGCTATTAGCTAGCTAGCGAATTACGATATATCCCCTTATACCTCTATATATGCCGTTATTAACTATATTAGGAAGTACTACTCGAAGGGAGAGACGTAGTTAGAAAGCTACCGTAATATTGCCCGGGCTATCCTACCTAAGACTAATACACAATAGGGCCTTATAAGCTTTATTGCTAAGTTTATAAACAAGCTTACTATAGAGCGTAACTAGTCTATAATAGAAGTTAGTTACCTATTGCTAAACTTACCGCTTTAAAAAGGCATAAGAGCTTTTTAGTCTATTAATTGCCGCCCCCCTAAGCTTTAGTAGTAGGCGGATATTATTAATGCGATAGAGGGTATAGACGGGGTTCGTATATCTCGCAACGTCTACTAGAAATACCTTATATAGGACGACGAATAGGCTAATTTAACCTTCTTTAAACTATTAGCTAAGTTCGACTTTACGCGCACTCCCTAGCGACCCTTTCCTCGGGCGGCCGATTGTATCTTAAACTACTTTCCTCGCTATAAGCCTTAACGGGGGCACGACTAATACTAGGACTTTTGCCGGGTTAAGTTAACTCTTTACTATCCTTATCGATATGCCTAAGAGGTTAAGGAGGTTAAGGGCATTACGTTTAAGACATTCTCTAAGGCATATAACTATTGCCTCTTTATCTATAGGAACGCTTATCCCGACGATTACTACGGTAACCTTCCCTCCCTTATTTAAGACGAATTTAAGGATAACCCTTAGAACGATAAAGACATTACGGCCGGGGAGTAGGAGGAACTTACTACTCTACTACTATATCGTAGCCTTAATACAGAAGATATTAAGTTACTTAGAAATCGCGACCTCGATCTTTAGCACGATTAGCAGCCTTATATTAGCAAATATCCCGACTTAAAGGCATAGGGGAACGACTACTAGAAGCTAGTTAAATTATAGCATGCCTTTACTAATAAGCAAGATAATAATATATCTAATAATATCTTTGCTCGTCTTAACGTTAAGCAACGCATAGTTTTCGACCTCTTTACTTAGCACTTAGAATAAGCCCTCGACCCTAACGAGCAAGACCCGGCGCCCCTTCTTATGCAAGTAGATAGGCAAGGCGGTATAGGCAAGTCCTTTATAAATCACGCCCTCTATGCCCGGTTAAAGCAGCTCTCCCTAGGCTGCTTTGTATAAGCGGCGCCTACGGGTGTTACTACTAACGTAATTAACGGCGTAACTCTACACTCTCTACTATACCTACCTATCTCTAAGACTCTCGAAGAGGTGCCTCTATTACGCACTATAGAGCTTAGTAACCTCTAGTCTTAGCTACGCCTCCTACGTTACCTTATTATCGACGAGAAGTTAATAATTAGCCTATAAACCTTTTCTTATATCGATTCCCGCCTCCGATAAATCTTCCCGGAGCATTAAGACGAGTTCTTTAGTAGCCGTAGCGTTTTTATGCTTAGTGACTTCTATTAGCTCCCGCTTATAATAGCAAAGCCGCTCTTTACTATAGCGGCTCTTATAGCGCTACCTAAGATTTATAGACGCAACGCCTACTACGCCTTTAATAAGACTATTATATTGCAGTAGGTCTTACGGCAGTAAGGCGACGACTAGGCTCCTTTCCGGACAGCTCTTTAGGCCCTATGTGTTAATGCCCTTTCTATTAACGACTAGAAGCTGCTCTATACCTACGTATAGGCGAACCTGCTACTTAGGGAGGTAGCTTGCTTCGACGGGGCGGTCTATATCTACTCTACTAATATATAGGTCCGCGACTTTAATATAGACTATATAGAACGCCTTAGCTCGCTATATATCTAGGTTTAAGCGACTAATGTCGGACCTAACGCGTTATAAGCGGACTTAATTACTGCCGGCAACCTATATAACTATCTGCCTATCTATGTTAGTGCTAGGGTAATATTAATAGCGAATATCTAGACCCCTCTTAGCCTAATTAATAGTGCCTTAAGGACTATCTACGACTTCGCCTAGAATGCTAATATAGACGACCCTTAAGCGCACCTACCCTTTATTATTTTAGTCTGCTTTAATCGCTATATAGGTCCGCCTTACTTCGACGACCTAAAGCTAGCGACTATTATACCTATCTTTCGGATAACGCGAGACTTCTTTAAGGGCGGCGCCTCTTGCTATCGCACTTAGTTCCCCCTAACGATTGCGTATGCTATTACTATTTATAAGGCATAAGGTGCTACGCTTAAGTAGGTTATAGCGGATATATTATATCGTGATTTTTAGTCTAGCCTTACTTACGTAGCTGTCTTACGGGCTAAGACGCTACGTAGCATTATATTTAATGCCTACTTTAATCTTAATAATATTATTCGAGGTAGTAACGTCTTTATGCTAGCGCGGGAGGCTAACGCCGTTCGCCGTGCTAGCTAGGTTGTTAGGTAATAAGGAAGAAGGGTTATTAAATTATTAGTTATATTGCTTCGTTATACGCCTGCTACTGCGTGGCTTAGTTCCGTGCCTGCCGTGCCTGCTATGCCTGCTTTCCGTTCCTACTGTTCCGTGCCTACTATTGCGTGCGTGGCATTACGCGCCTTCTATTGCGTGGCTTAATTGCGTGCCTATTGCGTTTGTTGCTTCGTTACGCGCCTGCTGTTGTTATGCTACGTTGCTTCGTTACGCGCCTGCTGTTGTTGTGCTGCGTTGCTTCGTTGCGCGCCTGCTATTATTGTGCTGCGTTGCTTCGTTGCGCGCCTGCTGTTGTTGTGCTGCTTCGTTGCGCGCCGCGCCTGCCTGGAATAGGGTTCGCCTGCCTGCAATAGGGTTATAAAGGGGTATTGTAATTGCAATTGCAACAACCCGAGAACATAGGATCGTACTAATAGCATATCGGTAGGGCGCTAACCCTCTAAGAACCGGAAGTAGATAGGTAATAGCCTCTGCCTTAAGGTCCTATGTTTCGAAAGGTTAGAGCATAGTGCTTGCCACCTATTCGGTCTTTAGTCTAAGTCTGCATTCGTATAGCTAGCTAGAGAGAAAAAACTCGAGGGTTTCTTTCGCTTAGGCGTCTACTATAATAGTAAGCCGGGTGTCTAGGTTAATTAATCTAGCCCGTAGAAATTAGTATCCGTTTAAGCTTAAGTTTTTGCTTATCAACCTTTTTAGTATTATTCCTTCCTTCGTTGCGGCGTTAAATAACTTTCCGTTTTAGTGGCTGAAAATGCGTAGAGTGTGTAACTCGTGATAATAACGGTGGCCTCGTCTTAGCCTTATATGCAATCGCGCGTAGGGGCCCGCGCGCGGGGTAAATAAATACGTATGACAAGCCCCGCTTTTATTAAGGCTTAGGGTTTGATTCCCGCTTATGGCTAAAAAAGGCGCCCTAGCTACAGCTAAAAATAAAAGGTCCCCCGGCTATAGCAAAGCTTTGCTTATAGTTGTGCCCTACGGCATACTCGTATTTTAAACACTCCTTCGTCTATTAGAAGGCAGTAAAAACTAAGCTCGTTAAGTACGCTTTTTAATAGGTTATACTAGAGTAAAGGACTTTGTTTTAAGCCGTATAGTGCTTTTCTTAATTTCGCTACGAGCTTCTTCGTCTTGTTTTTATTTAAGTAATTAAAGTAAGTTATGCCTTTATATTTTGTATTTTTATGCTAGGAAAACTATGCGTGTAGTATTATATCTAGAAAAGCTTTAGGTATCTATATATACGTTTCTATATCTATATCCGCATAAAGAAAGGCATTTTTTATATTAAACTATAGTACTTTTTAGTTATTAGCGATAGCCTATAGTAGTAGGAGCCTTATATACTTAGGTCTTACTATAGTAGAGAAGGTTTTAATATAGTCTAAGCCGTATATTTGCTTATAGCTTAAAGCTATAAGTCGAGCTTTAAACTTCTTTATTTAGTTTTTATTATCCTTTTTAACTCTATAGACCTATCGGCTTCCGAGGGCTTCCCGGTCTTCGGGTAGCCCGGTTATTTCCTAAATATTATTATCTATAAGCTGCTATATTTCTACTACTATGCCTTTATCCTAGTATAGAGCTTTAGCGCTTTTTATAGCTTGCTTATAGGTTTTTAATTCTATAGGATTACAACCTTATAAAGCAGATAGAAGGGTTTTATTATCGTTATTTATAAGCAGATATATTAGGTATTCTTAGTAGTCGTTATAGAATTTAGCCGGTTTCTTAGGTATTTTAACCTAAATTCTTTCATCCTTATTATTATTTTCCTATATTATACAGTTAGTGTTAGTTAGTTAAACAAATAAAGGGGTTGCAAACTGGTTGGATTTTAGTCTATAATGTCTATTAACTAAGGGGCGACGAATAGCCCCTTTATATAGGCTAAAAACGCGTATATTAATAGGGCCCGAAGCCGGACCTTTGCGAGCCCTTGCTTACGACGTCGGGGCTATGCCTGTAAGGGCGATTGAGTTAATAACTTAATCATCGCAAGGGCGGCCGAGTTAGTAACGCTATTACCGGGGTCCCCGATGCATACGATCGATGCATCGTATAGTTAATAACGCATCCGTGTAGGCGTTGCCCGCACGTAATCTATTCGATCACGTAGATTGCGACCGTGCTTAAAGAACGGATATCCTTTATTCCTATACTAGCAACTTTTATTTATAGTTGCTAAATAGTAAGCCTATAATCTAAACAAAGGGAGATAGAAAGAACGATATATTAGGTAGAAGACCTAATAAATACATTTAATAAATATAAATAAAAAGGGGGTAGAATAAAGGGAATACCGTTAGTCGCTATAGGCGAAGGACGAAGGCTTCTATCCTAATCGAGAGGCTGTTTGTATTAATAAGGCGTTCGAGGGCCTTATTTAGCGATGCCTTCGTTATAGCGTCGGCGGGGTTATCTTCCCCGTAGATCTACCTAATCTCCTTAATCTCCCGTCGCTTATACGACTAACGTAACGCTATAATATCGATTATTAGGCGTTTCTCCTTCGTAATGCCGAGCTTAATAAGGCATTCGTAGAGGGAGTATAAGTTAGTATATATAATAAAAGGGATCGGTAGGAGCTAAAGCCGTTCCGTAACTATACGGAGGGTCGTAATAAGGGAGATGCTAAGGTTTACGCCGTTGACTATACCGTAGATCTCGCTCGTAAAAACGCTATAGGTCACTCGCTTATACTTCGTCGAGCTCTAATAGATTATATTGCTATTAACCCGAAAGTGCGTATCTATACGCTCGGTCTTATTAACGAGCGTAATAACGAAGCCTAACTAAGACGAAAGGTCTCGGTTGTTTGCGAATAAGCTATCCGTAAATACTACGAGCTTAGCGGTCTCGAGATTAATTAGTCGGTACGTAAGTCTACGTTATTAATAGTCGATCTACTACTAGAGGCGCTTATTAAGGATATTATAATCCTTCTCTTCGGGGGCTTAGACCTAGGCTGCTACGGAGATATCGTATAAGGCCTCGGGCTAATAGATAGAGGCGACGTACGCAATACGAGCGCGTTGCTTAAGGTACTGCTAGGCTTTATTACGAGCCCGTGAGTTAACCACCTCGATCCTTAAGGCCTATCCCTTCTGCTATAGGAGTAGAACGTCGTCGTAAAGCGTTAGTTCTGCTCTATTAAAGTCTATAGCATTCCCTAGGGTTATCTAAGCCTTCGGCTTAGCGCGAAATTAAGCTATCTCGAGCTCTTTTTCTTCTTAGGCCGAAAAAGTGTCTAAACCGAGCATTAGGGTGTTATCCGTCTATATTCCGACGAGGCTAAAGTTATCGGGTCTTTAATTCGTGATTAAAAGGCACGAGTTATAGGTAGAGGGAGCTATATTAAGGCTCTTAACATAGTGTTTATAGTAGGTCTTCTACTAATATACACTGGCTTCTATAAGCCTATATAATAGTCTAATAACTCTTATAATAGTGCCCTTTAGGTACTTGCCCTAGAGTTCTATTAGGAGAGCCGCTAATACTATATAATTAAGCTCTATTTAAGCTTAGAGATAAGCCTATATAATATCGCGGAGAGATAAGCTTATGCCTCGGCGGAGTAAGGCGGGGGCAAGGGCTAGGATTAAGCGCTAGCTAATACGTTAAATAGTAGGGGAATAGGTTAGGAGCGAGCTTTTCTCTATATCGCTATAGCCTTAGATTATTATTCGGGACTTCTCGTATAGTTTAACGTTACGGCCCTTTACTTCCCGGACTATTCGGGATCGGAATAAGCGATAAGACCTATAAATTAACTCGTCGTATTGTTCGAAGCTAAACACCCCGCGGGCTACGAGATCGTTAATCTCCCGTTAGTCTAATTCTTTAAAAGGGGCGCCGGGTATAGTAATAACGCCGTTATTGCGTAGCTTAGTCGATAGCCGTAGTGTATCTTCTTCCTTCTTAATGACGAATTAATTATAGAAGGTTACGGTCTTTAGCTTATTCCTTAAGCCCGGGGGACGTCCGCGTTTGCGGGGTTACGGCGGTGCCGGTAGTGCCTGTACCGGAGAGTTTAAAGGATCTAGCTTAGGAATTTCGTCCGGAGCAGAGGAATCGACCTTAGAGAGGGTGTCTGTATTATTAAGGGCAGGGGGATCCGGGGTATCGTCCTTACTATAGTAGTACGGCTGCATAAAGGTAGAGCGGAAGACTATAGGGCCGTTAACGGTCTCGATAGTAACGTTATAGCCGTTAATAGAGGCAATCTTATATAGACCCTACTATCCTCGCTTCTCTCTCTAGACGCGGACTTTACTCTATAGCGGCAGTAATAGAGTGTTAAGGGTTAAGGGGCCGTTTCGAGCTTATAGGCTATCCCTAACTTATCGCGCGGCGGAGAGCTGCCGTAAGGCTTTTATAGCCTTTTAGATGGTCGCGGCTCTCTATACCGTAGTTGCCGAAGGAGGGGAGTCCTAAGTCATCCGTAGGTACGCTCTAAAGACGAGGAGCGTAGGGACGAGGCCGTTTAGTCCTGCTATATTATTCACGGCTTTAATAGCTATTTATAGAACGGATTTAGCGGCCGTTGTCCTACCGATTTCGGCGTATATTATTTTAAACGCACGACGGAGCGGGCTATAGTACCTTTCAACCTTACCTATAGACTAATATGCTTTAATAGGGATCTAGGTATACGTAATACCTATAATACGAGCTATATTGCGAAACTTAGTTAAGGCGAAGTTAGTGCCCGCGTTATGCCGGATAAAGTTAGGGGGGCCGAGGTATATATCGATCTATAGAGCCCTAAGTATTTCCTATATATCTTTAGCCGATATAGACGGGAGGAATCGCGCTCTTTAGAAAGATATCGCTATATCGACCGCGTATAGCACCGGACGGGTGCTACTGCCGAGTTCTAGGTATATTACATCGACGACGACCTCGAAATTAAATTCTTAGTTATCCTTTAGTATAAACCTAAACCTCCGGGGGGCCGGTGCGTAGAGCTAGCAGTAATAGCAGAATTTTAAAATATCCTCGAGTGTTTCTACTAAGATATCGTTATGCCCTGCTTATTTCAATAGGTGGTAAAGTCTATTAACGGCCGGGTGGCTAAAACGGCGGTAGAGCGTTCGTATCTCGGCTTTAGTTAAGAAGGCGACTACGTTCTCTTCCTTACTAAAGAAGAACTATAGATGTCCCTATTTGCGAGCAATAGGGACGGTAACACTAGGACCGATAATCGTATCGGTAGTATTATTAAAGTATACGCCTAAGCGATCTATATTAGCTAGGTAAAGGAGGAAGGGGGTCGTTGTTCCTAGCACGTAGAACGTAATATAGCTAATAGGGGTCTCGAGGGCAATAGAGCCGAGGGAACGCACGTCCTCGCCGCTGCCGAATTTAATATAGGCTTAGCCGGCGGTAGACTTGTTAAGCACGATAGATAGGTCTTCTCGTTATAAGGCGAGATATTAGTCTTAACCTACCGTAGAGACTATAGCTGCTCCGGTGTCTACGAGGATGCTATAAAAACGGTCCTTTAAGTAACGGTCGAAGACGAATTAGGTAGCCGGAACGCCTAACTAGTCTATCCCTTATGCGTCTTCGCCTGTAATTAAATAGTTAAAGGACTGCTAATAGAGGATTTACGAGGCTTACTATTTAGTTCGTTCTTCGTCGTTACTAGCCTTATAATTACGCTACTCGATAGCGGCCTATAGAGTCTCGTTACCTTTATATTCGGTGAGATAGGCCTTAAATCCTATGCTAGGGTTGCCGGTTAGTAGGCATTAAGCGTAGTATTAAGCCTTAGACCTAGCTCGTTCCTATAGGGTGTGCTTTATAGACTAGCAGCCTTCCTTCTAACAAACGAAGCATTTCTTTATCTATTAGCGGTTGCTAAAGCTACTGCCGCCGCTACGAGGGCTACGGTAGCTTTGTCCGCTGCTTCCGCTAAACCTACGGCTGTTACCGCGGTTGTTAGTATATCTTCGGTCGGTGTAAAACACGCCTAATAAATTATATTTATTATTTATATTTATTACCTCGTTATAATATTATACGAACGTGCCGGACGTGCCGTTCTCGGCCTACATTAATAGATAGGTCTCTAGGGAGGAACGTAGCGCGGAGAATAGCTTTTCCGTGGTTTTAAGGGGGCTATATAGCGTATAGCTAAATTCCGGGACGTTTCGGCACGCGTTAAGTAATATAGTGCGAAGGAGGAGGTCTCTAGCGAACTTAAATCCTAAGGCGCGTTAACATCGTTATAGCTTATTAAACAGGGTCTATAGGACTTCCTATTAGATCTTATTTAAATGCTTAACTTATAGCTTTTTAAAAGTTATAGTGCTTTAATCTACCTAATAGTGCTAATAATTTACTTCGGTATTAAAGTAAGCCTTTAGTAGGTCGTAGGCTTGCTTAAATATGCTATCCTACTCTATATGCTAGATATAGTAGTCCTAGGCTCGGCCGGTAAGGATCTAGGGAAAGAGGGCATAGAAATAGCTAGGCCGGGCCTTAACTATATAACAAACGTCTGTAAAGATACGGACTTTATTATCGAGAATGTTATAGGGCTCCCCTATATAATTCTTATTTTTATCCTATAACTTAATAAACTTTTACGGGAGGTCTACGTCTATCTCCTCGTTTAGAATATCGTAGGGGGGAACTATTGTATAGGCTGCTTTTGCCGTTATATTAATCGGAGGGGTCTTAGAGAATTAGTAAGAGGTCGGGTAAAGTCTTATTAGCGTTTCTAATATATCTCGGAACGAAGGGGCCTAAGGGTTCGGGAACGTACCGGGCATTTAATCTCGCGGGTACAAGCCGGGATCGACGGAGGTAGCACGTGTCGAGGTTATTAAAGCAAAAGAGGGTTCTAGCGCGAATGTGACTGCCGGGGCGGTCGGGGGTATATAGGGGACGGCCGCGGGTATAGATAGCGCCGTCGTAAAGGTTGCTATAGGAGCCGGGGTTAAGGCAGTAAGAGGCGCTATTAGGGCCGTGCCTAAGGCGACTAGAGAAAGAGGGTTAGTTACGGCAGCTAGGGCTATAACGGATATATTTCTCACGAACTCTTAGGTTCGCTTATTGTAGAACTTTAACTATTCTAAGGGTAGTTCGTCCTTAGGCTAAATTAAGGGAATCTCTAAGCGCTATAGCATTAAAAACGATACTAAGTGACTAAGGTTTTTAGCGCCGGTCTAGATCCTATAGGCTCGTAAGAAGGATTTAAAGGTCTTTCTAAATTATTTATCTACCCGGTTTTATATAGCTTTTATCTATCCGTTAAAGTGTTTTTAAAAGTCTAAGAATAGCTCGTATCTATAAATAGGCGAGCCGATATTAGTGATAATAAACTAGGCTATATAAGTTATTACTGCCTTCTCGTTTATATTATTATAAGTGACGTCTATCTCTTAGTATGCGATATTAGTCTTATTTTAGTTTAAACCGAGGATATTAATGCCTGCTAGCCAACCGGGAAAAGGGTTATCGGCAGTCTTAGTTGCTTTCGGTATAGGACCGGGAGCGTTCGGGTTATCGGTAGGGTCCGATATAGTATGATTAAATAGATTATACTATTATTATTAAAGGGGATCGTAAGGGTCGTTACGAAGGTTATCTTACGTTACGGACGTACTATTGTTCGACGTAACTCTTCTTTTTATCGAAGCGAGACGGGATTAAACAAAAGCTAGGAAAGAACTTATCGGCGGTTACTAAGAGCTAGCTGTATCGTAATAGCTTCGTCGGCTCTAACTCGCGTAGGTTCCTTATTCTTAGCATAAAGGATCGTCTCTAGGTATAGGCAATAGAATCCGTAAGGGATAAAGATCCGGTACTTTTCGACGATTAGGCTTTACCTCTTTTACCTTACTAATCTATAATTAATCGTTTAATCACTAATTAGTATTAGTTAGTTAAACAAACAAAAGGGTTATAAACTAGTTGGATTCTAGTCTATAATATCTATTAACTAAGGGGCGACGAATAGCCCCTTTAGATAGGCTATAAACGCGTATATTAATAAGGCCCGAAGCCGGACCTTTGCGAGCCCTTGCTTACGACGTCGGGGCTATGCCTATAAGGGTGATTAAGTTAATAACTCAATTATCGCAAGGGCGGCCGAGTTAGTAACGCTATCACCGGGGTCCCTAATGCATACGATCGATGCATCGTATAGTTGATAACGCATCCGTGTAGGCGTTGCCCGCACGTAATCCATTCGATCACGTGGATTACGACCGTGCCTAAAGAACGGATATCCCTTATTCCTATAGTTAGGAATATCATCCTCGGATATATTATCGTTATAAGGATTATTCTAGGATTATGTATTTTTAGGATTTATATCTAGTATAGAAGATCTTATATATAGATACTTATCTAGTATTATACTTATAGACGGTATAGTATTAAAATTAAAGGTTTTATTGTCTTTTAAGAAGTTATTTTCTAGTATAGTTATATCTTTTAAGATAATAACCTTCTTTCTGCTATAGTCGTATATTTTATATGCTATATCTTTATAGCCTATTATAATTCCTTTATAAGCTCGTACGTCTAGCTTATCACTAGGTGTTTTATTTTTATAGTATATAATACTTCTAAAGACACGGATCTTATCTATGTCTTTTGTAGTAAGGGCTCTTTTTTGTCTTTTTAAGAGAGCATATATACCCTAGGGCAGTATAGGGAGATCGGTTGTATATATATATAGCTGCTAGGATAGCTTCTCCCTAAAGGTATTTAGGTAGCCTAGCTATATAGAGTATAGACCTAACCTTATTAAGTATTGTTCTATCTATACGTTCTATTCTACCGTTTAAGTAGGGGGTATATAGTAGACTTAAGTTATATTTTATTCCGTTTTTAAGAGCATATGGTTTTATATTATAGATGAATTCGTTTGCATTATCTAAGAAGACCTCTTTTATCTTTGTCTTATCTTTATTATTCTTAAGCTCTGTTTTAAATTCTAGGAACTTAGGTAGGCTTTCGGCTTTATCTTTTATAAGGTATATTCTTAGGTACCTAGAGTAGGTATCTAGAAATAATATAAAGTATCTAAATTTGTCGTATGTAGTGACTTTAATAGGACCCTAGATATCAACGTTTATTTTGTCTAGAAAGAGATATCGTCGTTTTATAGGGGCTTTCTTCTTTTTATCTATTTATTTAGCTTATATATAAGCTTTATATTGCTTTACAGCTATAATATCTTTTTAGTATACGGATATGTCTAATAATAGTCTACGAAGATATCGGTATAGGGAATTATAGCTAAGATAGCCTAGCCGTTTATGCTAAAGAACGAGGTCTATTTTCTTTTTTATCTTAGGGTTTTTAATTGTATTAGTTGGTATAGTATCTTAGAGTATAGCGTTGTCTATTGTTTCTTTCGGGCTATGTTGTATATTGTATATTTTATTTTTAATTAGAAATCGTGTTTTCTTTATATCTAGAGGGATATAGTATAGTCCGTTTTTAATAAAACCGGTTATTAGTTTATTAAGATTTCTATTAAGGAGGGATATAGAGTCTAGGCCTATAAGCGCGTATGTGTTTGTTATAGCAGATTGGCTAATTATATTAATGCCGAATTTAGGTATATAAAGGCAGTTTTTTAGGGTATATTATTGTTTGCTATTTAGGAGCTTAAAAAGAAGATCCTTAGCCCTTCGTACGATAATAGAGGAAGCTTTTCCCTAGGTTATAGTGGTATATATTTCTTTATAGTTAGAGAGGAGAGATTTATTCGAAACTACATGCCTAGTAGCTCTAGTATCGAAGACAAAACTATAGAAATTCCTAATCCGCATTACAGTCTTATCTACTTTTAATACTACCCTCGAAATTGCTAAAAGAAGAGGCTTTAGAGGTCCTATTCTTTATTTTCTATTTAAGGAGGACTTTATTCTCATAGGGGTATATAGAAAGATATTATTTAAAGGAAATAGGGTATAGAAATAGGGTACTACTAGAGGTATTATATATAGCATAGAGGATATAAAGGATATTATAGGAATTATAGATGGAATTCTACGGTGGAAGGACTTCCCTTCTAAGGTGAATTCTATAGATGGAATTCCAATAGAATTCTACGGTAGAAGCACTTCCCTTCTAAGGTGAATTCTATAGATAGAATTCAACGGTAGAAGGACTTCCCTTCTAAGGTGAATTCTATAGATAGAATTCTACTTCCTTCTATAGACTTCTACGGTTAATGCATCCGTCCGCGGAAGGTCTTCCCCGACTAACGCATCCGTCTTTGTATTCTATTTACGGATCCATTTCTGTTCTTAGCTACCGAGGCTTCCCGGAGGGTAGCTCCGACCTTTCTCTCGTCTTATCTATAAAGAAGGTAGTATAGCCCTTAGCTAGATAGGTATTAATAATTCTAATAAGACTACTAGACCTACATTTGCATTTGCATTCGAGACACCTACTAATACTAATTAGTGATTGTAAGGCTTAATTACAGATAGTAAGGTAGACGAGATAGTTCTATATCCTTCGACTATATTATAGATCTTTATCGAACGGCTTCTACCCGACGATCTTGTTCTATATACTTAGAGGAGGATAACTATGCTAAGAATAAAAAGACTTTACCTTCCGAGTCTAGCTCGCCCTTAAGGGTTGCGTATAGCTCTTCTTTTAACTTTTTGCTAACCGATTACCGCTTTAGAAGAAGAAGAGTAGCACTAGCAGAAAGTGCGTTAATAACGCCGAACGATAAATTCTTCGTAGAGAACCCTACGAATAAACTAATAAACCGCGTGAAAAACAAACACGCATTATAACTTCGATATACTAACCTACTAGTCCTTTATCCGACATAATAGAGGAGACTCTTAGGGAATAGATAGAAGGCATAACTATCTACCGATCCCTTTTTCCGTATATTAACGTAAAACATTAGGATAGCAATATTAAACCCGACGAGAATAACGGTATTGCGATTACAACATCCGTCGCTAAGTTTATTGCCCTTTACGAAGCCACGATCGATTTTTAAGGGAACGAGATCCTATTATACTTCTAAGACTACTTCTAAGGATAGATAGCGAATATATAGGGTCTAACACACGTAGACTATAAACGAGCGCTAAAAGTTCTAATAAGGAAAAGAGGAATATACACCGGTCGTAGCAATACATCCTATATAACGATCTTTCTAATATTATAAGCACTCGAGAAATTATTAAAATAGCCTATAGAAGATATAATAACATAGAAATTTAACGATAGCATAGAGGAATACATAAAGAAAATAGAGATAAAAAATACGATATATCCTTCTACGCCTATTACCGCTAGAATAACCCCCTTCTAACTATTAGAAGCAGTTCTAATAGAAAAAGCAGCATCTATAGCAAACGTTCCGGAGATGCTATAGACTATAGTAAACGTTCTAGAGATGCAATAGACGTCTAACATACTTCTAACGGTTCTATAGTTCGATTTAGGAGGAACTATTCTATATAGGCAATAGCCGATAGTTCTATATAAACAACAGCTATTTAACACTAATGTTCCGGGTATAACTATTTACCTAACATTACACCGATTTAATCGTCTAGATCTTTTTATAAATGCTACGGACTAAGGTTCTACGGCGATGACTAAACAGCTAAGCAATTCCAACCCTATTCTATTAAAGGCATATATAAGACTTCCTCTAGACAATGTTCTAAATGCTATCGCTAATATAGATGTCTAATAACGCTTTGTTAAGCTTTAGACAAAAGATAAGAACTATACTAGAGAACTATATAACTTACTTAACGACAAACTTTAGGTTTTTATAAACTTATACTATAACCTGCAAATTAAACTAAGTCAATTCTATGCTTTATTTCCTAAGATCCTCGTAGGACGTACGTAAACCTATTATATTTAATACATTAATTAGATAGCTACATTCCGAAAGGCATACGATATAATTAAGAGACATTTTAATATAGAAGTCAATTACGTATATTATTACATAGACTAAACAACAACGACCTTCTATAAGTTGCGAGGAGAATACCCGGCTAAGCTATTGCATAAAATCCTTTAAGCTTTATTTAATAAATTGCAACTTTACTAACGGGCACTCGGCGAAGACTTTATAGGCGATCTTCCCCTACGAACTATACTTATTAATACATATAGAAGAGTTCCTAAACTAGAGTACGCTCTATTTAAACCCTTAACTAATGCCGAAGCACTTTTGCCGACCTAAGATCCTCGTTATAAACACACCTATCTCGCGGTTTATCTAACTAATTTATCTAGGAATATTAGTCTAATAACTAAGACACTAAAGAGAATAACTACGACCTATATAACCAGACATTCTATATAGATCGGAGATATAATAATAATAACCGCGGAAGATATAGATACTAAGGACGAGGAGGACGAAACTATAGCCGATTATTTAATCGTAGAGGATTCCGCGGAGGATTCCGTAGAGGATACTCCCTATTAGCTGCTAGATTATAAGCAGGGTCCTAAGCACGCAGCAGCTATAGAGGCAACTACGGCAATCGTCTATAGACTAAGAAGTGTTTTATATGTGGAAAATAAAGATGCTAGTTAACTAAATATACACCCGAGGAACGATAGAAATCGAAGGACTAGTATATCGCATAATGCCACTTTACGAACATCCTAACAATAGGTTTTATAGCCTACGTAATAAAATATAAAGGTCACGAGATAGACGATATAGCAGAAGACTTTAACAATAAATCTTGCCTAAGAGACGACGATAACTTTATAGGATAATAGCAAGCTAGTTAGATAATTTGCCAATAAGCTTTTATATATCTGCTTACTAAAGAAGACCTATATAGTGAATAAAAAGCTATTACTATATCTAACTAGTTTATTATTAATAAAAGATACTCTAAGACACGCTTCTAAGGCATTATAGTTGATATAGGTGTAGTAAAAGTGTTAATAGCCGGATTTAACTAATATATTGCCCTATAGAAAGAAGACCCTTCTATTACTATCGATAAGTTAACGGCAGGATAAGCTTCTATTAAGTTTAGTAATAGAGATGCTATTAACTCACTTAGTTCTATTGCCCTTAAAACACCGATTAGAAGGATAACTTTTTACGTTTTAGAGACACCTATACTTTTCCTACTCTCTTTAGCCGATATAGACCCACTAGGTATATACTTTAATAATACAATAGACATAATCATTGGTCGAGGCGTAGTTCCTATAATACGAAAATAAGGATATCTATAGTTCTTTCTTTCTAAAGATAAGGAATCTATTAACTTCCTTATAGAGGTTAAGATCTAAACACTCTATCGTCGGTTTAGACATCCCGCAGTTATAAGACTATATTAGCTACTACGCTAAGCAGGATATAATAATATATTAATCGGAAGACTCGAAACTATTTCTAAATTTTGTCACTAATGCTAGATATACTCCTAGGCTCCGAGACGATTTAAATTTATACTATAAGATAATCGAGAATTCAACTATAAGATTATTATTAACGTTATATACCTTAGAAACCTATAACGACTAGTATTACATATAGTGGATTTAGCAACTTTATTCTAAGGAGCAAGATTCCTTCTATTAATGTCCGCTAAAGATACGTAGGAAATACTTCGTGCGTTATAGATTAATATATATCTAAGTCTACTAGATGTTATTAAATATAACGTAAGAACGAATTTTGCTTCTAATAAATTCCGAAACGAAGCGAAAGTAATAGGGATTACGTATAAGCAAGTTCTAGTAAAAGCCTATTAGTCTATCGGAAAGATTAAAAGATATTATAGACTACTTAAACGAATATTAAGTATTCTTTAGGAGGAAATTAGGAACGTTATATTAGCTAAAGCCATCCTTTAAATAGCAGTTAAGGCAATTAATAATATAGCTAGTCCTAATAGTTTAGTTCCTATATTGTTAGTTTTTAGTGCTTACCCCCGGATTATATAGGAATCACCCCCTTCTATAACAACGATGTAGAGAGCTAGAGCTATGCAAAAGGCTATATAATTGCTTCGCTAAATCTCTACTAAAAGACGAATTAAGGATGCTATTTATAGCCGAAACGGACTATTAATAAAGGAGATTCTTAATCTTCTACTATAAAGTAAGGTCTATGTCTAAAGAGAAAAGAACGGTTAGCTAGGTCTATTTAAAATCGCAGTAATTAAAGGCCATAATGTGATAATTAATACTATTAACAGACTATAAGTATTTAGGTTAACATATATATAACTATACTTCCGAGACGAAAAATCGGTACTACTATTAGAAGAGCTCCTAGCTGGAAATTAAGATACACCGGAATATAATTCTTAAGATAATAAACTAATAGAAGAATATAAAAATATACAAGAACTACCTTATATGCCCAGAAAACGTAGTCGCCTACCTAGTGCGAAAAATAAACCAAAGAATCAGCAGTTTTTAGCTAAGAAGGAGGTTAACGTATACGATCTTATACTTAAACTCCGTGTAGATAGCGTAATTACAACACCCGGTGACCTATTCGAAGAATCTAATATAAAAGGGATTAACGACCTAGTTATTTATAGTGTGTTTAGTTTCGAATAATATAACGAAGAAAAATATAGAGGATATCGAATCTTCTATTCTTAGATAGTTAGAGAGGTTAAAGGACGTAATACTAAACTATACGAAAAGTCGAGATTAGTAATCTAAGGATATAGTGATATTAAGAAGACATCTATACTTATATAGTCGCTAATAATCTCGCGAGTTAGTTAACGTTTAATTATAGCAATTACAGCCGGAATACTTAAAGAATACGGAATGATATTATCTTTACGAGACATTACCTAAGCATATCCCTAGGCTACTATAGAGTTATCCCGAATAATCCTAATAGCTCTGCCCGCTAAACTAGTAAAGAAGTATCTAGAAGGCATAATCATCCGTATAATTAGACCTTTATACAGTATCGCGGAATCCGGACTATATTAGTTTAATATATACTATAGTCACTATATTAAAGAGCTTAATATAGCTTATTTAATATACGACGTATGCTTGCTTATTTCTAACTATAGCCCTCCTATACCTTTTAGAATCATCGAAATATAGATAGATAATACGTTAATGCTTAAGACTTAGAGTTTTTCGGACTACGAAGAAAAAGAGCTTTAGAAAGCACAATTTAAAGCAAAACCGAAAACTCTAATAACTGCTAGACAATCTATAGACTTTAACGGCGCGAAATTAACCCTATAATACAATAGAAGTTTACTACTATAATTAAAGGGTTAAGTAGCTAAGATTAAAACCGTAAAACCATAGGCTATTAACTAGGCGCAAAGGTATATAGAGTAACGAGCTCGTAGTGCATACGTTATATCTATTTATTAACCGGAAGCATTGTTTAATATCTCTATTACTGCTTAAGTCTAGAACCTAGAACAAAAAGACAGTATAATCCTAAACAAAAGACTATAGTAGCAATTAGATAATTAATAACGAGGACTAATATATCTTCTAATTAACCTCGCATTAGCTAAGCTCTTAGTCTTTACCGATAGATCGTTTGCAAATAATAAAGACTTATCTTTATAGCTTAGATTCGTTATTGCTCTAGTTTACAAGAGTGACCGAATAGATAAGCAATTTTCGATTAAAGGCAATATTGTCTACTAAAACTCTACGAAATGCAAACGAGTTACCTAAAGCGTCCTTATATCGGAAATCTACGGTATAGTAAACGGATTCGACATTAGGATATCTCTTACTATAACTCTTAAGATTATCATAGATCGCCTTAGTCTGCCTCCGGTTCTATTAATTATTTACACCGATTCGTACTCCTTATATAAATGCCTTATTAAACTAAGTACTATAAAGGAGAAAAGATTAATAATCGATATTATGGCTTTACGATAGTTATACAAACGCCGTGAGATTATAGAGGTCCGATGGATTAACGGAGCCGATAACCTAGCTAATGCAATAACGAAAGCATTACTAAACTAGGCCTTTAAACGTTTCGTCGATATAAATAAATTAACTATTAAAATAGAAGGGTTTATTATTCGCCTATAACCCTTCTAACACATTCTTTCTTTTAACGGTCATATAGTTATAATACTATATAATATTATAACGAATTGTTCTAATATAACGAATAGTCGATTTTATTATGCATTTTTATTTCCTTTTTAAAGAAGGGTAATGTTTAAGGAAAAATAAGAGAGGTTCTTATAAACGGCATAAAGAAAAAGTTACTAGTATAGGAATTATCGATAGAATTCCACGGTGGAAGGACTTCCCTTCTAAGGTGAATTCTATAGATAGAATTCCACTTCCTTCTATAGACTTCTACGGTTAACGCATCCGTCCGCGGAAGGTCTTCCCCGACTAACGCATCCGTCTTTACATTCTGTTTACGGATCCCTTTCTATTCTTAGCTACCGAGGCTTCCCGGAGGGTAGCTCCGACCCTTCTCTCGTTATATCTATAAAGAAGGTAGTATAGCCCTTAGCTAGATAGGTATTAATAATTCTAATAAGACTACTAGACCTGCATTTGCATTTGCATTCGAGACACCTACCAATAGATATATAGAGTATTATAAAGGATAGGAGGGTACTTACGATACTAGAAGTAGAATCCGAGACGACGAGGACCTTATTAGAGGTCTCGGAGGATTCCGGAGTAGCCTTACGCTTCTAGAGGCGGGAGGTCCGGGGACGGCCGGCCGGACGTAGGGCCGGAGATAGAGAGCTCTCCCGAGAGTAGAGAACTAGGGTCGGCCTCCGGTGGTTGCGGTTAGTGTTCTCCTTAGGGTCCCGGCGAGAGAAGAAGGAGGCAAAGACCGTTTTCGGGGTAAATCCTATAGCCTAAGCCTTATCTTTATTCTCGGGTTTCTAAAAATAATTCCTCTCGATATACCCTCGCTTTTTCCAATAAGAGTAAATAAGGACCTTACTATCGCCGGCTATAAATAGCTGCTCGTTATTCTTAAGAGCTTTCGTTCTCTTAAACTTATCTATAAGAGACGAGGAGAGTGATTTAAAGGTATATACCGTAGCATTAGTACGAAGGGTCTACGTGATATTTATAATATAACTCGAGAAAGAGCTATTAAGGCTCTCTAAGATCTAGGTTATTACTACGATATCTAGAATACGGATCTCTCTAGTGTTTAGCTCGTTAAAGAGCTCTTTTACCTTATTTAGGTAAGTCTCGATAGATATCTCTCCTTTAATCTTCGTATTAAAGAGTTCCTTTATAAAGAGAAAGTTAAAGGTAAAGCTTATAGGGTTATATAGGGTTTTAAGTGCCTCTTATGCCGCCTTTATAGACGTATAGTGCTTTATCTAAGATAAAAGGCCGTTATTAACTATAAGCCTTATTAAGGCTAAATAGTCCTAAGACTTTCTATAAGTAGCATCGAGTATAGCTAGACTAAGCTTTTTACGTATAAATATAGATTCTATACGTAAAGACTAAGCGGAAAAGTTAGTGCTCCCCTTAAGCTTTATAAATAAGTAGACTTTAAAAGAGCTTATTTTTGCCGTATATCGGATCGGAAGGTACCGGAGGAAACTCGGAAGAAGCTCGGCGTCTACGGGCTAAGGTAGGGGTAATAAAGGATTCTTTCTGATTTTTTCGAGGGTTTTTAGGTATAGAATAGTAGCTTAGAAAGGGTACGTCGTAGGAGCGAAAATAAGGCTAACGAGAAACAAAGGGGGCAAAACACTAAGAAAGTAGTGATATATGTAAACTAAAGGTGGCCTAATAAGATAAGTGGGATAAAAAGGCAAAGAGGAGGTTATAGCGGAGAGACGGTCGTTTTTAGTGCAATAGCGAGTAATCTAGGGGATCTAAGGGAGGCTCTAGGTGAGAAGTAACTTAAAGCTTAAGTAGAGATAGGGATTATAACTAATAAGAGCCTAAAGGGAAGCTTAGAGGCAGAGGATTACGGCAATGCAGAAAGTATTAAGTAAGATATAAAGATAAGAGAGAGAAGAGGATATAGAATTGCTTAGTGATAGTCTGTCTAGGTGCGGACTAAGATCCCTTTATATAGCTAATTGCATAGGAATAAAGGTATATATAACTTAACTAATTGTCGAGATAGAAAGCGCTATTAATTCTATGCTAGGTATATAGTCTAACCTCGTATAGTATCTTAGTTGTTGCGTGATTAATTACGCGAGTAATAGAAGGTAGTATAGGTGACCTTAGTTAACCGGGGCCCGACTATAGACTATACGCACATTAGTCCCTATACACACTACATACTTCGGCATTCGGTATCTCGAGCATCCGGGCAGTTAATGCCGCCGGGTGACTTATGTTATATACAATAATGCACACGGCAGTTCTAATGCATATCTTTATATGCCGGTAGGATAAACCAACCGGGAGATATCTGCTCCCTTATATCTCTCCTTATAGGCAAAAAAGACATTTTTTTACATAGACGTAATAGCTAGCCGCTTCGATCGTATCTTAGTATCGAACGCTAATTAGTCGGGTCCTCGACATTTAGGTAATAGCAATTAAAAAAGAAGAGAGGCTCTAAAGCTTAAACAGCCTATAAAGAAGGATTAGAAGCTATAAATAATGCAAATTACTAAGAAATAATAGCTCTTGTCTTTTCTAATAAAGGGGCTAACTAATCTCTATATATAGGGAAATCCCTCGGACGGAAACAGCCGCGTAGACCTAAGGAAAAGAGTAAACTCATAACCTAATAGTCTATAAGAAGGACTAGTAAATTCTACGGTAGAAGCCGTAGGTATATAAATTCTACGGTAGAAGCTATAGAAGAGAATTAGAATTCTATAGTAGAAGACCGTAGAAGAGAACTAGAATTCTACGGTAGAAGACCGTAGAAGGGAATTAGAATTCTATAGTAGACGACTATAGAAGGGAAGTAGAATTCTACGGTAAAAGACCGTAGAAGTAAGAAGAGATTCCCGTAGAAGGGAATTAGAATTCTATAGTAGAAGACCGTAGAAGTATAAGGTAACAACCCGTAGAAGCCTATAGAACTCTATAGTAGAAACACGTAATACTTCTATATAAATTCTATAGACACTTCTATATAAATTCTATAATAGGACCGGGGATTTTCCTAGTGGAAAGCAATAGGGGAGACGGTAATATTAATATACCCCTCTAGCTAGAAGGAAAACACCTTCCGGCTAGTTAGAATTATTATCGACTTCCTTATAGATCCTAGATAAAATATCCGTAAGTCGAAGCTAGTAAAGACACGTCTAGAAACGTTATTATAGAAGTAACTTAGTTAATATATCCGTAACTATCTAGTTAAAAGGGATATACTTAATGTTAAAGGTATTACGTAAGAATTCCTATCGGGCCTAGTAGTTGTAAATCTTAACGTGCTTTAAGGCGGTCTAAATCTTTAGAATCTTAGTGGAAACTAGGCGAATAGTCTAGGTGTTATTGCACTAAATAGTAGGAATAAAAATATCTAACTATAAGGAAATATCGTTAAACAACCGAAGAATAGAAATTAGCTCTTTCGTAGTAGAAGAGACTATAAGAAGTTCGGCTTCGGTAAAGGAAGTAGTAACTATAGATTATTTCCTAGCACTCTACGCGATTAGACCGTTAAATAGGCTAATAAAGTAGCCCTTAGAAGAATAACGAGTGTCTCAATCGTCGGCGTAAGCGGTATCGAAAGCTATAACGAGCTTTTACTTATCTATATCCGAAAACTTAATCGTAAGGAAACGCGATTCGTATAAGTAAGTTACTAAGCTTTTAGCGAGCTTAATATAGAGCGTAGACGGGTTCTATATATACTCCGCTAAAGAATTCGACGATTTTACGGCATTAAGACGGGTAGAAATAGTCGCGTAATTATAGGAACCGACTAAAGACTAAAAGTAGTAGATTTAGTTATCTATAGCCTAACCCTAATGTTTCTCTAGCTTTTCTAAAAGTAGGAATAGGTTAAAGGTCGAAATAGGCCGTAGAACTATAGAAGTAGGGATTAAACTAAACTTAAAAGCAATCTTATCTAGGTAAACGTCTTAGTATAACTATAGCTTTCGCTACTTACGGTCCCGGATAATTCTTATCTTAAGAAAATAGGTTAGCTCTCCGCGGTCGGTAACTATATACTTCTATCTAAAGCGATAGATAAAATCGTTAGTAGCCCTATAATACTCCTAACGGAAAAGGATAATAATATTATCTATAAAGAAGAAGGTAATAATACTACTTATAGTAGATATAAAAATTTAAGGGTCCTCTATACTCTACTAAAGGCCTAGTTTAGTTAGAGACTTAGATAATTCCCGTTTCTAAAGAAGCGGCGAACGGCTAAGCCTATATAAAGCCTTTATTAACCGAATTATAAAACTAAATACCTTAAATCCGTCTAGGAAGTAGATATATACTTCTTTATCTAGATCGGCATTTATAAAGGCGTTAACCGCGTTAAATAAGCGGCTTTTAGTGCTAAACTTAGCGGTAATAGCAATTATAATACGAAAGTTTCGCGTAATAAGCGTAGCGGCGTAGGTTTCCTTTCCGCTAAACGGCTAGAGATCTCCTCGTATATAAAGGCGAGACTTAAACTTCCTAAGATAGCCGTAATTATTAAACTTATAATTAAATGCTTAAGTTAATAAAAGAGGACGTATAGGCGCGTTCGCTCTTAAGGTAGGCAAAGGAAAGAAGGTCTTCTACTAGTAAAAAGAGTCCTATTTAACCTTTCTAGCGGCTTTAAACTTAGGTCTATACGGATACGTCTCGAGATTAGACTAAAACCTTAGAAGCGTAGGTAAATCCCGTTTATATATCTTCCTAGGTTTAAGAGACGTAGTAAATATAGCCGTAAAAGCGGTGCTATTAGCCGGTAAATGCCTAATATAAGCGAATGCGGGATATCGACTTAAAAAACGGTTTAAATAAGTAAGGCGTAAATCCTTTATAAACCTCGTCGTCCGTAGACTATCTATAGGAATAGTATTATCGTAATCTATAGATCGAGAAGTAGCTTAAGGCAACTATACCTTAAGACGGTCTATAGGTTTTATAGTTATAGTTAAGGAAAGGGTAGAGATATCGGGTTAGAAATCCCGTATATTCTTAAAAACGTCCTCCGGTAGTTTTAAGGTTTAGTTAAGAGTCGGGAGCTAAGGATTGCCATCGGCTAAAACGTCTTCTAGACTAATATACTTATTAAAAAGCAATATTAGCGTTAACTAGAATTCTGCCTTATCTTACTCTTCTTCCTATATAAAATATAGTAGAAAAGCCGGTAATAATACCTATATTAGCGATTCGGATGCCTTAGACGCGGTGAAAAACTAAGTCTTATTAAACGTTATATTATAAACTCAACGAACCTCCCGTCGCTATAGGATCTATATACGAAAAATATTAGTAGAATTATACCCGACTAAGTAACTAACCCTTATATAAGGTTCTTATTTAAGATTACGTTTCTACGTGCTAGTTAAGGCCTTAGTAGTTAGTAGGTAGGCTTTATAGCTAAAAGCTTAGAGATAACCTAATTGCGATAGTTAGGGAAGGAGAAAAGCCGGTATATTCCGGTCGTAATCCCTTAACTAATCGTAAAGAATTTCTATAAAGGAAATCTACTTCGATAGGAAAGACGTAGAGGAAGCTACCTCTCGGGCTAGAATCCGATTGTATAAATATACTATAGTTTTCTACGTTTCTATCTATAAATGCTTAGGCAAATTTGCTTTAATCCTTATAGATCGAGCTTTCGTAGATACTACCCCCTTAGCTCGTTTAGCAGCGCTATTTTAAGCGGGTGTATAAGGTATAGTAGGCTTATTATAAATGCCTTACTAATTAGTAGTCTTAAAAGTCCTATCGAAGGGCTCGGTCGTTATCCCGATAGATTATACTAATAGAAAGTAAGAACTATTGGGTAATATACCGACCTAAGCTCTTAAAGCATAAAATTAGCTCGTCTATAAAGGCGTTTAAAAGCGTATATAAGAAAATAAGCTTCGTATAGTCATCCTTAATAAGAAATGCAACGTTCTTATTATTATAACTCTTATATATAGAAAATATATCGTAAAATTCCTTAGAAAAGGGAAACGTCGCCTTAGAAAGCGGCGGTTCGCGGTTGATAATTCGTTCAGCCTACGTAAGTTTATAGGGCCTATAAGAGATTATCTTATCGAAGGTTACCGACTATAGTATTCCGAGTGCTTTCGAAAGCGCTTTATTATTCGGATGTCTAAGTCGTTAGTGCTAACGAGAAAGTTCCTCTATATTTATCGGTATAAAGTCTAGTATAGTAGCCGAAAAAGGTACTATAACTAGGGTTTCTACGGTAGAATCTATAGACGGAACGGAAGCAATAGTTAGAATAGTTAGAAGCGTAGTAGAAGGTATTAACGGATTATATTCGATAATATACTAATTGTAAATTAGCTCTGTTATATAAATAGTACGGGTTAAAGAAGAGATCTATTTAGTCTACGGGTTTTACGAAAGATTCGCCTTATAAAAAGTAAATAAAGGGACGTATAGAAGGACGGGATATATGCTATTTAACTAAGCTAAAAAGTGCCCGTCGAAATACGTATAAACACTATGCTTATCCTAAGAATTAGAGTGCTTCTACTGCCTATAAGTATATACTCGGAAGAAGGCTAGAAGTTATAGAAACGCTCTTTATTATTGTAAATATATTTATTAGACCCTAAATCTATGGTAAAAGAATCCCTTAACGGGTATTCTACGGTAGTCTATAGAGCAACTAGTAGTAAAAAGGTCGTAAGAACGTTAGCGGCAGCCGTAGCTTATACCGTCTTCGTCTTAGACTTATTATTCTTATACTACTCTTTATCGCGAAGAAGTATAGCGTTAACTTTAGCCTTATTGGCTAAAACCTTTAGGAAATTATCTATAGTCTTTTAGATATCTTTATTAGGTTTCTAAGATAAAAGTCGAACGGAAGGGTTAAAGTAATAATACTATCGGAAATAGTATCGCTCTCCGTAAATATATAGCGGACTATCCTTTTTCTTGCCTTTATACTTATCTAAGGACGTAGCTGCTAAAGTAGTTGCCGATTTATTAGTGGATTCCGCGGCTAAGGACTATATTCCCTAGCCTTAGAACTTTGCAAAAGCGTTAGTTTTTAGCGCTTTAGTTATAGCCTTTAAGGCCTACGAGCGCTCGAAAAGTTCGGATATCTTAAATCCGTCGGGGAATAACTCTTTCTATCCTAGCTTATCTAGTCTAGCGTTATCCTCTATCTTATTTATCTAGTATTCCGCGAAGGGACCGGAAAGTAGCTAAATAGCCTTAAGAAAAAGCTATATAGCCCGGAGACCTTCCGATTCCGGCAACTTAATTCGCCGGGCGTCGGTAAAGACCTTCTGCTAGTTAGAAATCTATATCGTAATATCCGTCCGGTCCGGTGCCTTTAAAAAAGTATAGAATTACGTAAGAATAGTCTTCTATTACGTCTACGACGTCGGCTTTATATACCGCTATAGTAAAGCTAATTCTTTAGAAACCTTATATTCGTCGGCAATCGTTAAGTAGTAATTCCCGATATTTTAAATAATAAACTATTAGATTAACGTAAGAGATTTCTATTAGTCCTTATAGGCTTAAAGCAACGTGCGATACTAGGAAAAAAGAAACTTAAACCTCTAAAGTTCTTCTATAGATAAACTAGCAATATTAGTAATAGCCGCGTTAACTATTCTAGCTATTAGTTCTACGGGAAGAGGCAATAAAGGTTTCTAAAGTTTAAGCGTAATAGAAGGATCGATTTTCTTCTAAATCCCTTAGGCAAGTGCGTATTTCTAAATCGTTAAGGTCTATCGGTCTTAGTCCGCTAGTCTATTTAAAATAGTGTTCGAAGTAATATCGGCTATAATAGATATAGTAATATAGGTAAAAGTATAGTATAATTACTAAAAAGGGTAGTTAAAGGCAGGGAAAATGTATAACTAAACCGTATAAACTAAACTAAGCGCGGGAAAACACTAATAGAATAGGGCAAACGTACTAACTAATCCTCCGCGAGTCGATTCGCTAGATTAATAACGCTCCTTAAAAGAATTATACTAGTCCTCCGCGAGTCGATTCGCTAGATATAAAGGCAAAGGCTTTACTACCGTAAGTCGTAGCGTTAGTAGGCTAGAAATATAAGCCGTTAGAACTCTCTATGCGTAGAGAAGTTCGTCTAGGCTTATAACTATTAAACGCTAATTAGTCGGGTCCTCGACATTTAGGTAATAGCAATTAAAAAAAGAGTCTTACTATTTGCATAGTACGAAATCTCTATTTGCATAGTAAGATAGGTATACCCTTACTCTTTCTGTATGTACCCCGCGCGCCTATATCCCGCCACTAAATTTTCCGTATAGGTATATAGCAATTGAGAGGGCCGCGTAAATCGTATATAGCCTTAATTTAGTCAATTCGCTGCGTGCCCTACTGCGTGCCCTCTACTACGTGCTCTACTACGTGCTGCGTGCGCGGCTCCTTAATGTATGCTTCGTGCCCGGCTCCCTGCTGCGTGCCCTCTGCTGTATGTGCGGCTCCTTAATGTATGCTTTGTGCCCGGCTCCCGGCTGCGTGCCCTACTGTGTGCCCTGCTGTGTGCCCTTTGCTGCGTGCTCTGCTGCGTGCTCTGCTGCGTGCGCGGCTCCTTGATGTATGCTTCGTGCCCGGCTCCCGGCTGCGTGCCCTGCTGCGTGCCCTGCTGCGTGCCCTGCTGCGTGCCCTGCTGCGTGCCCTCTGCTGTATGTGCGGCTCCTTGATGTATGCTTCGTGCCCGGCTGCGTGCCCTGCTGCGTGCCCTGCTGTGTGCCCTTTGCTGCGTGCTCTACTGCGTGCTCTACTGCGTGTCGGGGTGGATTAAGGCCGAGTGTTCTTCGCGTTCTTCGCACGATTTGCGCGGCTCTCTTAATTGCTATATACCGGCACTAGATTTTAGTGGCGGGACATAGGCGCGCGGGGTAGGCGTAGAAAAGATAGGGATTTAGATATCTTACTATGTAAATAGGGATTTTATGCTATGCAAATAGCAAGACTTAAAAAAAAGAGAGGCTCTAAGGCTTAAATAGCTTATAAAGAAGGATTAAAAGCTATAAATAATGCAAATTACTAAGAAATAATAGCTCTTGTCTTTTCTAATAAGGGGGCTAACTAATCTCTATATATAGGGAAATCCCTCGAACGAAAACAGCCGCGTAGACCTAAGGAAAAGAGGTAAAGGAAAGAGTCGGACGGAATCGCCGGTCGGAAGCGCTAGTCGCAAACAATAAATCGTATCTATACGACAAATAGTTATATAGTTAGCAATAAATAAGCTAATAACCTAATAGTCTATTAGAAGGACTAGTAAATTCTACGGTAGAAGCCGTAGGTATATAAATTCTACGGTAGAAGCCGTAGGTATATAAATTCTACGGTAGAAGCTATAGAAGAGAATTAGAATTCTATAGTAAAAGACCGTAGAATAGAACTAGAATTCTACGGTAGAAGACCGTAGAAGGGAATTAGAATTCTATAGTAGAAGACTATAGAAGGGAAGTAGAATTCTACGGTAAAAGACCGTAGAAGTAAGAAGAGATTCCCGTAGAAGGGAATTAGAATTCTACGGTAGAAGACCGTAGAAGTACGGGGTAATAACCCGTAGAAGCCCGTAGAATTCCATAGTAGAAACACGTGATACTTCTATGTGAATTCTATAGACACTTCTATATAAATTCTATAATAGGACCGGGGATTTTCCCGGTAGAAAGCAATAGAAGAGACGGTAATATTAACACTTAGCCTAGCTTTAAGCTCTCGTATAAGCCTTATAATAAAGATATAAAGATACCGCTAATATAAGGCAGGATAAAGGTTCCTTCTTCCGGCCTAGTAATATAGTTAAAGTTTTATTATAGAATATAGCTATTAATTACCTAAAGAAGAAATAGGACGATAAATAGGATAGTCTTTATCTTATTCTTAAAGTCTACTAAGGCGCTATAGCTATTAACCTCCTTAAGTATACCTAGGTTGATAAGTCTTTCTATACGTCTAAGGTACGGCTTTAGATACCGGAAATAATACTAGGCTAGGCATAGATTAATTAAGATAAACGACGCAACGTCGTAAGCCGTATTACGGAATGCGATTACGACGGCAATATAGAAGAAATATAGGAATTTAAAAAGATCCTTAACGTATACGATAATAAAGTCCCGACTTTAACTTATCTAATTAAATAGAAATATCACTAAGAACCGACCTAGCAGCCTAAAGATAACCTAAGAGGTTATCCTAAAGCTATTTAACGCTTCTATAGATATAATCCGGATAAGCCCGGCCCTTTAGATTAGGCCCGCCCCTAAAGATATTTCTAATAAGCGATTTCGACGATTTCTTAGCGATTTAGGGACTAAATCGTCTCTAAAAGGGGAGTACTATTATAGTACTATATAACATAATATAGTATATAGTAATATACTACGTAATATATAGTCCTATATATAAATAAGCCCTTAGCCTCTCTAGTTCTTCTCCTCTTTATAGAATAATAAGGTTATCTAGCTATCACTTAGTGCCGTAATAATAATACACGGCCGTTCTAATATATATCTTTATTCGCGGGTAGGATAAACCAATTAGGAGATATTAACTCCCTTATAATAATAGTTAACTAAAACTAGTCGTTAAGAGCGGTCTTAAGTTCCTTAAGGTATTATAATCCCGTATAGTCCGCTTTAGCTAGGGTTATAATCTCCTTTAATCGGTCTAAGCTAGCTATAAAGACGGCTGCCTTACTAAGCAAACCTATATTAATCGCTTAAATAATTAGCGATACGTCTAGTATATTGCTATTTAAGGCACGGAACGTCTATTTTAACTAGGAGAGCTAGCGAACTATAGCTCTAGTGCTATTAAAGTTACTAATCTTATATGCTATTAGCAGCTTAAATTCTCGTCGGGCGGAATCTATTATAGCTTCCTTACGCACTAGAAATCTTAGGAAAGGGCAAGCTAATAGAAATTCTAATAATAATAAAAATTATAACTTCTTTATAATTGTAAGTAATAACAACGTAATCTCGGCTTCCTAAAAGGCTAAAAGGGGTCTCTTGCCTTTAGGAAAGCTAGTCGGCTAAAGTCTAGCATTTTAAGCAGACGGAAAAAAGGCGTATAGTTCTAACGGCTTAAATCCAGCTCGTCGGCGGAGAAAAAAAACGTTTAGCTTTCAGCGGCAATAACGGCCGGCTGCTATACTATCGCCCTATGCCTAACGGCGCATAGGCTAAAAGCTCCGAGTCGTTATACTAGACACTCTTACGTAGCTAATAGGAAGAACTCTTTTAGTAACAAATTAAAAGGCCGGAATTCCAGTTGGTTTTTTTTTAAGTATTACTACCCGTTAGGAACTAAGGGACGCTTTGTCCCTTAGTTAGGTCCGAATTAGCCGGACACGCCCTTAATCGCCGGACAAAATTTAGTATCTCTTTTACTAGATAGTATATAAAGGTACTTACCACGTGACTAAAGACTAGAAAAACGCATTTTTTAAATATTCTTATAAGATATATTTATTTTTCTTTGAATTTATCTAGTTTTAATACTATTATTTTTAGATTATTGCGTAAGCTTTTCATCGAGATATAAATTAGTTTATTTTCACTTTTAAAGAAGAATTTATTACTACTAAAAACTAGAGATACTTACTTAAAATAGGCTATAATTACTCTTAAAGCGTATATAAGAAAAAAAGCTTTATATATAATAGAAGCGAGAAGAAAAAGGAAACCTATTTATTAGTTTTTTTATATAATAAATCTATAGGAATAAGGGATATCCGTTCTTTAGGCACGGTTGCAATCTACGTAATTAAATAGATCACGTGTGGGCAACGCCTAAACGGATGCGCTATTAACCACACGATGCATCGTATGCATTAGGGACCCTAGTGATAGCGTTACTAACTCGGCCGCCCTTGCGATAATTAAGTTATTAACTTAATCGCCCTTATAGGCATAGCCCCGACGTCGTAAGCAAGGGCTCGCAAAGGTCCGGCTTTAGGCCTTATTAACGTACGCGTTTATAGCCTATATAAAAGGGCTATTCGTCGCCCCTTAGTTAATAAACATATAGACTAGAATCTAACCAGTTTGCAACCCCTTTGTTTATTTAACTAACTAATACTAATTAGTAATTAAACGATTAATTATAGATTAGTAAGGTAAAAGAGGCAAAGCCTAATTATCGAAAAGTACACGGATCTTTATCCCCCGCGGATTCTATTGCTTATACCTAAAGACGATCCTTTATGCTAAGAATAAGGAACCTACGCGAGTTAGAGCCGACGAAGCTATCACGATATAGCTAGCTCTTAGTAACCGCCGATAAGTTCTTTCCTAGCTTTTATTTAATCCCGTCTCGCTTTAACAAAAAGAAGAGTTACGTTGAATAATAGTACGTCTGTAACGCAAAATAACCTTCGTAATAACCCTTACGATCCCTTTTAATAACAACGGTGTGCTTTATTTAATTACACTATATCGGACCCTACCGATAACCCTAACGCTCCCGGTCCCGCACCGGAAGCAACTAGGCCTAATAATAACCCCCTTCCCGGTTAGCTAGCAGGCATTAACATCCTCGGTTTAAACTAAAATAAGACTAATATCGTATACTAAGAGATAGACGTTACCTATAATAATACAAACGAGAAAGCAGTAATAACTTATATAGCCCGGTTTATTATTACTAATATCGGCTCGACTATTTATAGATATAAGCTATTCTTAGACTTTTAAGAACACTTTAACGGATAGATAGAGGCTATATAGAATCGGGTAGACAAATAATTTAGAAAGACCCTTAAATCCTTCTTATAAGCCCGTAGGATCTAGACCGGCGCTAGAAACCTTAGTTACTTAGCATTGTTTTTAATGCTTTAGCGCCTAGAGATTCTACTAATTTAGCCTAAGGACGAACTACCCTTAGAATAGTTAAAGTTCTACGACGAGCGAACCCGAGAGTTCGTAAGAAATACATCCGTTATAGCCCCGGCTGCTGTAATAACCCCTCCTTCTCTAGTCGCCCTAGGCACGGCCCTAACGGCGCCTCTTACTGCCCTAACCCCGGCTCCTATAGCAACCTTTGCGACGGCGCTATCTACGCCCGCGGCCGTCCTACCTACGCCTCTAACCGCCCCGGCAGTTACATTCGCGCTAGAACCCTCTTTTGCTCCGACAACCTTAATATATACTACCTCTGTCGATCCCGGTTTATACCCGTAAGATTAAATACCCGGCACGTTCCTAAACCCTTAGGCCCTTCCGTTCCGAGATCTATTAGAAACGCTAATAATACTTTACCCGACCTTGTATTAGTTCTTTAAGACCCCTCCGATTAATATAACGGCAAAAGCGGCCTATACGATAGTTCCCCTTTACGACGTTCCGAATAAGGAGATAGACGTAGACTTTCTATATAAGTTTATTAAGTTATAGGATAAAAGCAAGAATTATATAGGAGAGCCCTATAACATTCTTAATAATAAAGTCCGTATCTTTACGGACGTTTGTTATATAGTTAAGGCCTAGCCCGGCTATTTCTATGCCCTCTTTCCCTAAATCCTTACCGGCCGAGCCTAAGACTACTACATCTAGCATATAAAGTAAGATAGTATATTTAGGCAAGCCTACGACCTACTAAAGGCTTACTTCGATACTAAAGTAAACTATTAGCACTATTAGGTAGATTAAAGCACTATAACTTTTAAAAAGCTATAAGTTAAGCATCTAAATAAGACCTAATAGGAAGTCCTATATACCCTTTTTAATAAGCTATAACGATATTAACGCACCTTAGGATTTAAGTTCGCTAGAGACCTCCCCCTTCGCACTATATTGCTTAACGCGTGCCGAAACGTCCTAGAATTTAGCTACACGCTATATAACCCCCCTAAGACTATAGAAAAGCTATTCTCCGCGCTGCGTTCCTCCCTAAAGACCTATCTATCGATATAGGCCGAGAATAACACGTCCGGCACGTTCGTACAACATCGTGATAAGGTAATAAATATAAATAATAAATATAATTTATTAAGCGTATTCTACACCGACCGAAGATATACTAACAACCGCGGCAACGGCCGTAGGTTTAGCGGGAGCAGCGGATAAAGCTACCGTAGCCCTCGTAGTAGCGGCAGCAGCTTTAGCAACCGCTAATAGTCGAAGAAGTGCTTCGTTTATTAGAAGGAAGGATGCTAGTCGATAAAGCATACCCTATAGGAACGAGCTAGGTCTAAGGCTTAATACCACGCTTAATGCCTGCTGACCGGCAACCCTAGCATAGGATTCGAGGCCTATCTTACCGAATATAAAGGTGATAAGACTCTATAGGCCGCTATCGAGTAGCGTAACGATAAGGCTAGTAACGACGAAGAACTAACTAAGTGGCAAGCCTCGTAAATCCTCTATTAGTAGTCCTTTAACTATTTAATTACGGGCGAAGACGCATAAAGGATAGACTAGTTAAGCGTTCCGGCTACCTAATTCGTCTTCGACCGTTACTTAAAGGACCGCTTTTATAGCATCCTCGTAGACACCGGAGCAGCTATAGTCTCTACGGTAGGTTAAGACTAGTATTTCGCCCTACAACGAGAAGACCTATCTATCGTGCTCGACGAGTCTACCGCCGGCTAGGCCTATATTAAATTCGGCAGCGGCGAGGACGTGCGTTCCCTCGGCTCCGTTGCCCTTAAGACCCCTATTAGCCGTATTACGTTCTATATACTAGGAATAACGACCCCCTTCCTCCTCTGCCTAGCTAATATAGATCGCTTAGGCGTATACTTTAATAATACTACCGATACGATTATCGGTCCTAGTGTTAGCGTCCCCGTTATTCGTAAATAGGGATATCTATAGTTCTTCTTTAGTAAGGAAGAAAGCGTAGTCGCCTTCTTAACTAAAGCCGAGATGCGAACGCTCTACCGCCGATTTAGCCACCCGGCCGTTAATAGACTTTACTACCTATTGAAATAAGTAGGGTATAACGATATCTTAGTAAAAACACTCGAGGATATCTTAAAACTCTGCTATTACTGCTAGCTCTACGCACCGGCCCCCCGGAGGTTAAGGTTTATATTAAAGGATAACTAAGAATTTAATTTCGAGGTCGTCGTCGATGTAATATACCTAGAGGTCGGCAGTAGCACCCGCCCGGTGCTATACGCGGTCGATATAGCGACCTCTTTCTAAGGAGCGCGATTCCTCCCGTCTATATCGGCTAAAGACACGTAGGAGACACTTAGGGCGCTATAGATCGATTTATACATCGGCCCCCCTAACTTTATCCGGTATAACGCGGGCACTAACTTCGCCTTAACTAAGTTTCGCAACGAGGCTCGCATTATAGGTATTACGTATACCTAGATCCCCGTTAAGGCATATTAGTCTATAGGTAAGGTTAAAAGGTACTATAGCCCGCTCCGTCGTGCGTTTAAAATAATATACGCCGAGATCGGTAGGATAACGGCCCTTAAATCCGTCCTATGAATAGCTATTAAGGCCGTAAATAATATAGTAGGACCTAACGGCCTCGTCCTTACGCTCCTCGTCTTAAGAGCATACCTACGGATGACTTAGGCCTCCCCTCCTTCGGCAACTACGGTATAGAGAGCCGCGACTATCTAAAAGGCTATAAAAGCCTTACGGCAGCTCGCCGCCGCACGATAAGTTAGGGATGCCCTATAAGCTCGAAACGGCCCTTTAACCCTTAATACTCTATTACTACCGCTATAGAGTAAAGTCCGCGTCTAGAGAGAAAAGCGAGGATAGTAGGGTCTATATAAGATTGCCTCTATTAACGGCTACGACGTTACTATCGAGACCGTTAACGGCCCTATAGTCTTCCGCTCTACTCTTATACAGCTATACTACTATAGCAAAGACGATACCCCGGATCCCCTTGCCCTCGATAATATAGACACCCTCTCTAAGGTCGATTCCTCTACTCCGGACGAAATTCCTAAGCTAGATCCTTCCCCCTATCCGGCATAAGCACTACCGGCTCCGCCGTAGCCCCGCAAACGCAGACGTCCCCCGGGCTTAAGGAATAAGCTAAATACCGTAACCTTCTATAATTAATTCCTAGTTAAGAAGGAAGAAGATATACTACGGCTTTCGACTAAGCTACGCAATAACGGCGTTATTACTATACCCGGCGCCCTTTTTAAAGAATCCGACTAACGGGAAATTAACGATCTCGTAGCCCGCGGAGTATTTAGCTTTAAATAATACGATAAGTCAATTTATAGGTCTTACCGCTTATTTCGGTCCCGAATAGTCCGGGAAGTAAAGGGCCGTAACGTTAAACTATACGAGAAGTCCCGACTAGTAATCTAAGGCTATAGCGATATAGAGAAAAGCTCGCTCCTAACCTATTCCCCTACTATTTAATGTATTAGCTAGCGCTTAATCCTAGCCCTTACCCCCGCCTTACTTCGCCGAGGCATAAGCTTATCTCTCCGCGATATTACATAGGCTTATCCCTAAGCTTAAATAAAGCTTAATCGTATAGTATTAGCGGCTCTTCCGATAGAACTCTAGGGCAAGTACCTAAAGGGCACTATTATAAGAGTTATTAGACCGTTATACAGGCTTATAAAAGCCGGTGTATATTAGTGGAAAACCTACTATAAGCACTACGTTAAGAGCCTTAACATAGCCCCCTCTACCTATAACTTATGCCTTCTAATCACGAATTAAAGACCTAACGACTTTAGCCTCGTCGGAATGCAAACCGATAATACCCTAATGCTCGGTTTAGACACCTTTTCGGCCTACGAAGAAAAAGAGCTTAAGATAGCTTAATTTCGCGCTAAGCCAAAGGCTTAGATAACCCTAGGGAATGCTATAGACTTTAATAGAGCAAAACTAACGCTTTAAGACGACGTTCTACTCCTACAGCAGAAGGGACAGGCCTTAAGGATCGAGGTAGTTAACTTACGGGCTTGTGATAAAGCCTAGCAGTACCTTAAGCAACGCGCTTATGCTACGTACGTCGCCTCTATCTATTAGCCCGAGGCCTTATTCGATATCTCCGTAGCAGCCTAGGTCTAAGCCCCCGAAGAGAAGGATTATAACATCCTTAATAAGCGCCTCTAGTAGTAGATCGACTATTAATAACGTAGACTTACGTACCGACTAATTAATCTCGAGACCGCTAAGCTCGTAGTATTTATAAATAGCTTATTCGTAAACAACCGAGACCTTTCGTCTTAGTTAGGCTTTATTATTACGCTCGTTAATAATACTAAGCGTACGGATACGCACTTTCGGGTTAATAGCAATATTATCTATTAGAGCTCGACGAAGTATAAGCGAGTAACCTATAGCGTTCTTACGAGCGAGATCTACGGTATAGTTAACGGCGTAGACCTTAGCATCTCCCTTATTACGACCCTCCGCATAGTCACGGAACGGCTTTAGCTCCTACCGATCCCTCTTATTATATATACTAACTTATACTCCCTCTACGAATGCCTTATTAAGCTCGGTACTACGAAGGAGAAACGCTTAATAATCGATATTATAGCGTTGCGTTAGTCGTATAAGCGACGGGAGATTAAGGAGATTAAGTAGATCTATAGGGAAGATAATCCCGCCGACGCTATAACGAAGGCATCGCTAAATAAGGCCCTCGAACGCCTTATTAATATAAACAGCCTCTCGATTAGGATAGAAGCCTTCGTCCTTCGCCTATAGCGACTAACGGTGTTCCCTTTATTCTGCCCCCTTTTTATTTATATTTATTAAATATATTTATTAGGTCTTTTACCTAATATATCGTTCTTTCTATCTCCCCTTATTTAGATTATAGGCTTACTATTTAGCAACTATAAAGAAAAGTTGCTAGTATAGGAATAAGGGATATCCGTTCTTTAGGCACGGTTGCAATCTACGTAATCAAATAGATTACGTATAGGCAACGCCTAAACGGATGCGCTATTAACTATACGATACATCGTATGCATCGGGGACCCCGGTGATAGCGTTACTAACTCGGCCGCCCTTGCGATAATTAAGTCATTAAATCAATCGCCCTTACAGGCATAGCCCCGACGTCGTAAGCAAGGGCTCGCAAAGGTCCGGCTTTAGGCCCTAGCAACGTACGCGTTTATGGCCTATATAAAAGGGCTGTTCGTCGCCCCTTAGTTAATAAACATATAGACTAGAATCCAACCAGTTTGCAACCCCTTTGTTTGTTTAACCAACTAATAAAATCGCTATTTAAGGTACTTTTTAAATAAAAAAGAACATTTAGGCGATTAAAGGTATATCTACCCCCGCCGCTCCCCGCGAAAGTTTTGTCCGGCGATTAAGGGCGTGTCCCGCTAATTTATATTAAGAAAGCTCTAATAAATTCAGAAAGAGCTAAAAGCTATGCGGCGCGTAGAGGGCTAAAACTCTGCGCGGCGAAGCTGACTAATAGCAAGGGTAGTCCGTGCTATAATTATAACACCTCCCCTTAGCCGAGCTCCCGAGCCCTTAGCCCCTTTTGCCCTCTAATTGCCTCGCCTTCTAATCCGCCCTTTCCTTTCTCTCTATAGGCTTATTTGCCTCTTAACTTATGTTGCCCTCCTCTAGAGGGACTTGCGCATCCCTAATTAATGTATAAACTGTAAATGCTTATCCTTTAAAAGTCCCTTAGTTATACCGTCGGCAGTTATTTTATCGGTCCGTAGTTATACTAGCTGGAAAAAGCCTTCGTTAGTGCGATAGACGATCTATTTGTATCGTATATTAATATAACGCGTCCGCGCCGGGTTATTCTTATTTAGAACCGCGAGCCTTATATTCTAGCTATCCGTATATATTACGGACGGAGTCGGCTGCGTATACCCTATTTCGTCGAGAAGTTAATAGATCTATATCGAAGCTATCTTAGCTAGTGTGAGATTTATAAACTCTGCCTCTATTAACGATATAGCTACTATAGTTTAACGCTTCGACTTCCAAAAGATAGGTCCGTCTCTAAGGAATACTACGTATCCGGCCGTAAAGCATCGTATGCTCTTATCGTCGGCGAAGGATATATCTAAATACACCCTTAACTTAAGTCGGTTATAGGGTATTTGCCCTTAAGAATAACGCCTTGCTCTAAAGAACCCTAAATATATTAAAGCAAATGCTTTAAAATCGCCCTATACGTCTCCGTTAGATTACTATTTGCCTCCGATAGCTTATTCGCAGTGAATATAATATCGGGCCTTATGCCTATCGATAGGTAATTAATACTGCCGGTGCGTTAAAGCTATGCCTTAGAAGTTATAACTAGCTCTTAGGCCTTTTAGTCGTATAGGATTTCGCATTTCGGCGGCTATAGCGTAGAAATACCGCCGACGATGCCTTTACCGAACTTATTAATAATCTTAGTCGCGTACCTCGTCTAGGTTATGCGGATCGTTCGGGTATCTCTATTCCTCTCGAGCTAGATCCCGAGGAATTCCTTAGGTTCCCCTAGCCTCTTAATCTCGTAGAGTTAATCGAGCATATCCTTAGCGGCCTAAATAAGCCGTTATATCGGCGCGGCTATAATAAAGTTATCGATATAAACAATAATAAGAGTGCCGTTTGAATATCGAAGCAGATATCGGTCTATCTCTAGCCTCTCGTATCTATATGCCTTAAGGTCTATTCTAACCTAATTATACCACTATTTAGTAGAGCTAGGATGCCTGTAAAGGGCTTTGTTTAGACGGCAAATACGCCTAGAGCCGTTATTAAGTCCTAACGGCTATATTACGAACACTTCTTCCTATGCCTCGGCGTAGCCGTAGGCGTATACGACGTTAAACTATTCCTACTTAAGATTTTAAGTAGCTACGATCGTTATAAAGAGCTTTAATAAGGCCTAGTGTACGACCGCTGCGTAGAGCTCTTCTATTAGCCTCTCCTCGTTGTCTTAATCCCCGCGCACGACCTACCTAGCCTTAGCTAAAGGATCTTAATCCGCGCGCGGCTTCTCTAGGAAGACCTATTTGCTATTAAAAACTTATGCGCTTAGTAGTCGACGTATAAGGCTCTATGCGTTCTTTCCGCAAAGCGTGGCTATCTCCCTCTTTATAGCCGGAAGCCACCTAGTCTCGTAGTTATCCCGCTTAGCAGCCTATCTCTAAGTAGTCGGTGCGCTTAAAGCTGCGAGAATTACTGCACTAAAAGCGGATAGCACTAACTAAGGTCCGGGATCGTTAAATTAATCCTGCTTACGATAAATAGCTAAAAGAGCAAGCAATACACCTATATTTAGCTGAAAAAGGTCTACGCGGTCGTCGCGGTTGATAATAAGTTCGGTGCTTAGCCTAGTTAACCCGAGATATAGTGTCTCGCCCCTTACGGTAGCTGCCTGCTTCGTTTAGCGACGGGTAGGCCTATTATTAAGCCGGACTATTTTAAAAGCCTTTAGCGCCTTCGGAGGGTGTATTATTCTCTTCCTACTTAAAACTAGCGTGTAGGGGATTAACTATTGCTTTTGTCTTAGTGATTCGGGGAACGCTTTAGGAAGGATCTCTACTCCTAGAATAAGAGCCTCTTATATAAGGATATCGGCGTTATTGTCCCCTAGCTTAGTGACTCGAGGATGCTATAGGCCTAGGCTAGACTACGGCGTCGGCAATATCTGCCTTTTAGCCTTATCCCGTTATTTACTATTAAAGTGCATACGCCGTTTTTGTTTAGACGTGCGAGGAACGTCGTTATAACCTTCCTAATAGCGGTCTAGATCGGGATCGCGATAGTCTTTATAACGGCTCGGTTAAGGCATTACATCCCGCACGCTTATAACCCCGTCGCCGTTATCGTCTTTATTAAAGATCGCGATATTATAGGCGTCTATGCTTAGCGGAGGAGTGGTCCTAGTAGCCTTATAGAAACGAACGTCTCTAGCTACAATAATAGTTTTTGTTTTAGGCAACTACACCTTATAAAGGTGCCTATAAAGACCCTTAAGTCCTACGAGCTTCCCCTTCTAGGCCTTCGGGTCTATCTTCCTAGACTTTACGATAGCCTTTTATAGCTTCGTTACGTACGTCGCGTAACCCTAGGTCCTAACATGCTTAAGGGTATACTTATACGGGATCCTGATTTCCCGTATTAGTAGTTCTATAGGAGCCTCCCCTAAGGCGTTGCCTTATATCGGAAGGAGGTTGTTAATATAGGTAGCTATCTCGATATAGAGCGGCTAAAGGAAGTCTAAGAGGCTAACGTTAAGGCATATCGTACGCGCGGACTCTATAAAGGTGCGGCCGGCTCTTTCGGCCTTACCGTTCTATTTAGACATATATAGTGCGCTATAGCGCAGCATAAAGTAATCCCCTTACGACTATTTCTTTATCTTCTCGAGGTAGAATTCCCTAGCGTTGTTAAACGCTATCACTTAGACTAAGGCATCGCCGGCGTAGTTTTCAACCTACGCCTTCTAACCCTTAAGCATCTTAAAGGCCCTATCCCTAGAAGGTAAGAAGATGCTCTAATAAAAACCAGTATAGACATTAATGCCGTATAGGCAGTAATTAATCCCGCTATATCTGACTAGCTTATAGCTAAAGAAATCCTAATACATATAAGATAGAAAGCCGGTAGCGATAACGCTCGGATTCCGGTATATCATCCTATCTGCCTTAGCGAGATAGCATAGTTCGTAGTAGAAGGTCTTAGCCTCTTCCTTATCGATCTTAATATCGGCCTTTTTATAAGCCTTAATGACTCTTTCCTATCCGGCGTAGCCTAGTCGATAGTGCATCGTTTTATACGATAGCTTCCCTTTCTCGCCTTATAGCAAAGACATTAGGTTAAGGTCGGTGCAATTGCCCTTAGGCTTTACGTTAAGAATTATCGTAATACCTAGTTTCTATTTAATACGGTAGATCTTCGACGCAGTAGGCATATGCACGAGGCACTTAACGACGTTATCTAACTTAATGCCCTTCTCCCGCAAACACTAAGAGCTAATAAGATTAGCTAATGCCGATAGGGAATAATTAACCCTAGATAGCTTTAGTATAACGCCTTATATAACCACTTTAACCGTTTCTACGGCTTTAACCTATAAAGGGGAGCTATTAGAGGATATTATAGAAAAAGGTCTAAGAGAGGTTACGTTTAAAAACCACTTTAAGTCGTTAGAATAATAGTTAGCGTAGCCTAAATTAGCGATAACCTTATCGCGGATAGGCTTATTAATCGTGGTGCCGCTTAGTAAACCCGCCTCGTCGATAACTTCGACGGGGTCCTCGATCATTACGTAGTTTAGCAAGCAACCGTTAAACTCTCCGCCGGCTATAATAATATTAGGATTCCTAGCATTGCCGTTCTAGTCCTTAGTCTTATTAACCTACTATCTTAGGGCTTTTTCCGGGTGTTTGCGATAGCATTTATACTCCTCGTGAAATAACTAGCTAGGCTTAATAAAGCAGCTATATTTAATCTTAATTAGAGCGTCTATAAGGTTCCTCTTTCTCTTTATATAGCCGCCTCCTTAGTTATTATTATTCCTACTAAAGTTATTATTATTGCCGCTAGAGTTATTATTATTGCCGGCGTTATTATTGCCACCGGTGCTACTATTAGCGTTATTATTCCCGCTATTATTGCGTCGAGTGTTTTTATTAAACGCGGTATTAGTAAGAGAGTTTAACTTCTTGGCTCGAGCTCTCCCGGCGAGCTATTTATAAATCTCGTCTTTAGAGATCTCTTTGCCTCTCTATTAATTATAGCTTTAGTTGTTAAACTAGTCCGGTCGATATATCTTTAGTCCCTTAAGGGCAAAGATAACGAAGATTCTTTCGTCTAAGTCCCTTAAGACCGCGATAAGCTAGTCTTAGTAGAAATAAAGCTTCTTTAAATATTAGGCCGTGTCTGCGAACTTTCTCGCATCGATAGTAGCAAGCTCTACGAATATAGAGTAAAATATTACCTTAGACACCTCTATAGAGGTTATCCTAATCCACTTTATAGTCTTAAAAGCTATTATCTCTAGGTCTTAACCTTTCTTTTAGATCTAATCCCGTAATTCGGGGGAAAGACTTATAATAATGCAATGCTTTATTACTCTATCGTTTATATCCTACTTCTTAAAGCCGGGAGAGCCCTCCTCTACGGGCTTAATCTTTCTATTAATATGCCCTTTTAGGTGCTCGACACCTAGGGCGATCGATAGCTTAAAAAACTATAAGCTATACTTTCCCTATCCTCGAAGCTTATCGAGTCTAGCGTCTTAGGCCCGGCGTAGGGCTACTAATGCTATCTTAGCGTTCTTAGCGTGGTGCGAGGTATATTACGTAGAAAACGCCTCCATTTTATAATAGGTGATAGAAAGCTATAAAAAGGTCCCGATCGGCAAATATATCGTTTTTCGGATACCTAGGAAATTAATAATTAAAGCTATCGTAGAATTAATTCTCACGATAATTAAAAAATACGTGCGCTAGAAAAAGCGTGCGCGAGGGCTATAACCTATTGAGAAAGCTCTAATAAATTTAGAAAGAGCTAAAAGCTATACGGCGCGTAGAGGGCTAAAACTCTACGCGGCGAGGCTGACTAATAGCAAGGGTAGTCCGTGCTATAATTACAACAATTTAGACCTAACTAAGGGACGAAGGCCCTTAGGTCCTAACGGGTATTTAGCCTAGTACAAATCTCTATTTGGCCTAGTAACACGTTGCGTACACCCGAAAAACGCCTATACCCCCTACGACTAGCCGCGCCTACTTAATTATAGTGCGTATGCCTAGCAGGCTGTAGGCTAATGCTTCGCATCGCATCGTTAAATCGCATCGTTAAATCGCATCGTTAAGTCGCATCTCGCCGCATCGTATCGCTCTAGCTAACGTCTAAGGCACGCAGTAGGGCACGCAGAGGGCATGCAGCCGGGAGCCGGGCACGAAGCATACATCAAGGAGCCGCACACACAGCAGAGGGCACGCAGCAGGGCACGCAGCAGGGCACGCAGCCGGGCACGAAGCATACATTAAGGAGCCGCACACACAGCAGAAGGCACGTAGCAGAGGGCACGCAGCAGGGCACGCAGCAGGGCACGCAGCAGAGGGCGCGCAGCCGGGAGCCGGGCACGAAGCATACATCAAGGAGCCGCACACACAGCAGAGGGCACGGAGCAGAGGGCACGCAGCAAGGCACGCAGCAGAGCACGCAGCAGGGCACGAAGCATACATTAAGGAGCCGCACACACAGCAGAGGGCACGCAGCACACGCAATAGAGGGCACGCAACAGAGGGCACGCAGCAGGGCACGCAGCAGGGCACGCAGCCGGGCACGAAGCATACATCAAGGAGCCGCACACACAGCAGAGGGCACGCAGCAGGGCACGCAGCAGGGCACGCAGCCGGGCACGAAGCATACATCAAGGAGCCGCACACACAGCAGAGGGCACGGAGCAGAGGGCACGCAGCAAGGCACGCAGCAGAGCACGCAGCCGGGCACGACGCATACATCAAGGAGCCGCACACACAGCAGAAGGCACGCAGCAGAGCACGCAGCAGAGGGCACGCAGCAGAGCACGCAGCAGGGCACGCAGCAGGGCACGCAGCAAGGCACGCAGCAGGGCACGCAGTAGGGTGAGGCCTTTCAATGGTCGGATCAGGCACAACAGAGAGTCTCTAGGCTTCCGGCTGGGAAGCTTCGTAAGACTATGTTCTGTGTGTGGTTGATTTATTATCTAGAGTTAAAGGCGCGTAGGGCTTTAGGAAAACCCTACAGCGGGGCGCTAACTAATGCGCCTACCTAATAGGATCCTTAATACCCCTTTGCTTAAACAAGCAGTCCCCTGCTTGCTAAAGCAATTAATAGAACCTAAATAGGAAATCCTATATCGGCATATGCGATGCGAAATAAATAGTAATAGTAAAAATACCTCTAATCCTTTATAAAGCGGCAGCGGCTCTTAGGCGCTCGCGATCCTTCTCTAATATAGTACGGCTCGCGTACTATAAGCTGCGGACCGGATGTCGGTCGCGACTATACGCGGGGAATAGATTTATTCTATTATACCTGCTAGGAAGGGCGAATCCTCTTAAGGACGCGAGAGAGTAGGCATTGCCCGGATAAGCGGCCGTAATAGCCTAAGGACCGTTATAGTAGGGTTCGTGCTTTCGGGTGCGCTAACGCACTCGTAAGACCTAATCTCCCGGCGCGTACACGCGGATTAGTCCCTTACGTTCCTATAAGTAGGCTCGTGTGCGGGCGCAAGCGGCTTTAAGGCTAGTGATATAACCTCGTGCGATAGGAGCTAGGTGTTACTATACGAGCTCTTAGGCCTACGCGATGTCTTCTTCTACTATAGGGTCGCGGATGTAGGCTACGTACGTAGCTTCGTAGTGCTATACTAAAGGCTAGGTTCTATATAGTAAGAAGAACGGGCTATATCCGTACGGGCCTACCTAACGGTTGTATAAGTAAATAGCTCGCATTAAACGCTATGCTAACGGTATAGAAGGATTATCGAGATAGAGACGATAAATAATAGCTTTAAGTACCCTATTTACTTGCTCGACTTTTCCGTTCCTATAGGGCCGAGCAGGCGTAACCGGCTTTATAGTCGTGCTAAAGCGTTAGTAATAGTCTTAGGCCTATTAACTAGCAAAGCAACCCGTATTATTACTTATGATTTCTTATAGCGGGCCGAATCGCGTGTTAATAGTCTATAGGACCGGAATAGTTCCCTTAAAGTCGGTTGACTACGTGATAGTAGAAACGAGCTAGCCGGTCGCGTACTCTACGGCGTTAAGCAGCTATTATCCTTTACACCCTATATAATTAATAGCCTACCTTATTAAGGGCGGCACGGGTGCTAAAGGCATTAGGTTAGGTAGCGTAGGATCCGGCGGCTTTATTAGTTAGCAGGACTAGCAACGGCGAATAGCTTCGTAAGCTACGAGCGGGAGTTCTAAGTGCTAGTACCGTATAGCTAGGAATCGCATAACGTGACTAACGGTGCTATGCCTAGAGGCCTTATGTGCTTGCTTAGCTATATCTACGAGAGCTTTATACTCTAGTACTAGCAGTAGTGCAATTGCCCTTATAGGGCTTAGCGGCTTACCGGGAGGAAGGGAACGCTTATTCTAGCGAATGCGGTATAAACTGCCCTTTAACTTATAGAAGTGTGTATTCGCCTAATGCGGCGTAATGTTGCATAGTAGAGTCTCGCTAGATATAAGAAATTCGAAGGTCGCTTATAGGTTAATTCGTGCTAGCTGTTCTAGCCGGGTGATAAGCTCTATAGCATTAGGGGCGGCGTTATCGGCTTCGGGCATAGGTTTAAGCGCTATATCGTATGCGGGATCGTCTTCTAGGATTATTATAAGCTCGTCGTTATCGTTAATCGCAGCTATCCTCCCCTTATCGGCGTTATAAGCAGTATCCTTATCGTATAGCGGGCGAGAGAGATAATCGGCGAGTATATTTGCTTTACCGCTACGATATACGATCTTAATGTTTATAACGCAGCTACCCGCGCAACTATAGAGTCGGGAGATAGGGATATATACACGATAGATAATACATTTTAGCTTAGGGACTATTCGGCTATTAGTCGCTAACTAGTCCCCGATAACCCCTCTCGAGGCCTAAGGGTATATCCCTAAGGCCCCGATATATCTTAAAAGAAGGGCAAGCTTTAGTCTTACTACGAGAGGGCAACCGCATTGCAATAAAGGATTACTTATACTTTTAACTATCGTTCCTACCTTCCTAAACGTACCTTTAGTCTATCTTCTTATAATTTCTTAAGCTTCTCTTTTTTAGTTACTTAGGAGCGATAGCGCCGTATAGTAGGCGCGTTTCCGGACGTATAAGCCGCGTAGGCTAAATAGGTCGTAGTAGCTATCGAGTCGCTAGCCTATCGCTATTACCTTACGTAATATAATTAATATTAGAAGATAAAGATACTAACTTATATAAAGGCTATAATAAGCGTCTTAGGACGCTATCACTATTTTTTTCGCTGCTTAAAGGGGCCCGATCTATCCCTTCGTAAAGTTAAACGTAAGCTAGGCCTTTACGACCTACCCCTCCGCGTGTAGATATCCTCGTAGCCCTTTAAGTAAGAGCCGTAGAGCTAAAAGAGGAGAAGAGATTAAGAGATAGGATTACGGAACTTCGAGAGGAATTTTTATAGTAGGGTAACTTATTCGGCAAAGATTTATATAAACGTCGCTAATAGTTAACCGAATTAAGGGAGAGTTATAGTAAGGAAATTAAAAGAAAAAAAATTCCTTAGTTATTATAACCGACTAACCCTCGAAAACGTCTCGATTAGATTAGCGATCTTAAGGATGCCTTTATCGCTACTTTACGTCGTTTTAAGCGCAATAAGACTAAAATCTTATATACCTTTAACTATATATACGTAGACTATAAGGCGAGATAGAGGCGATACCTTAACGAAAAGCTCCTTATAGAGAGGGAATTACTTTATACTAACTAAGATAATTTTCGTAACTAAACCTTAATTTTAATTAAAGATGCTATTAATCGCGGGACTCTTTTAGCTATATAACTATAGGAAGCACGTTAACGAGAGGGTTAGTCCCCCCTCGATTTTAGTCTTTACTTAGATTCCCTTAAGCAATACCTAGAACGTCCGTTAGAAAAAACTTATATACTTTTCTTTTTTACGAAGTTACGTCCCGATCTTTAGGACTAAATCTCCTTTTATTTAGCGTCTATTTAGGATAATACTTATAAGGAGATAGTCTAACTTACTTAACGCTTCTAAGATGCTTTAGGAAATAAGAAGCGCTTTATAAAGCTAACTAACGACTAGTCGACCTTAACTTAAGGGGTAAAAGGCTCCCGTTCGATAGGCTATCGCTAACGTAGAGGCCGAAATAGATCTACTAATAACTATTAAGATTCCGACGCCGCTAGATTAACCTTAAATAGCCGTAGAAACGGTCGTAGCTACGGCCGTAGGAACGGCCGAGGAAATAGTCGCAATAGTTATTATAGTAGCAATAAATACGGTAGGAATAGCTATAGCAATAACTAAGGAGGAAATTCTTATAGAAACGGCGAAAGCTAATCCGGCATAGTTATTTATTAGTATTATAAGAAACTAGGCTATATATAAGCCGACTGCTAAGCGATAGCGAAGGCTAACCGAACTATAGCCGATTGAGAGACGACGAAGAAGGAGGGAAACGCCTAAAAGTCGAAGTAAATGCCTCTCCTTCGACTAAGCTATAGGTAGAGGTAGTTAAGAGACTACGTGCTATTAGAAAGCTACTAAGGCGAATACCTTATAAAATTATCGTTAATCTTAATTACGGTAGTAAAGTAGACTTAGTAGATATAAATTTTACTCGAAAATAAAGGCTACGATATCTTCCTTTATTAACCCTTAGATTAAAGGTAGTCGGGAATACGCTTATAAGACGATATAGAGTCTAGAAAGTTTCTATCTAACTCTAAGATAGTCGCTATAGGGAAAAGATAGTTACTCGCCCTTATATTAGCGTCGATAACGGATTAAAACCTAACGACGTATTAGTTTTACTTAGTATACCCGTACTTTCTTAGGAATATATTTATCTTATTCCTTTTAAGTACGCTTAATAGTTTAAACACTAACTTTCTAAGGTGTTATTACGCTAGCTATAGAAATTTTTATATAAGTGCCGGAATTAGGTATAGGTCTATATAGTTATACCGGAGTAAAATTTTATACTATTTCCCGATAAAGATAATAACTCGGCGAACCCTAAGCGAACGGGAGAGGAAATACCGGCGACTCTTTTAGACTTTAAAGACGTATTTTCTAAGCACGAGGCCGATTTACTACTAAGAAAGAAAGGCACCGATTATGCGATTAACCTATTGCCCGACTTTAAGCCGCCTTTTAGACCTATCTACCTTCTTTCTTAATCCGAACTTTAGGTTCTTAAGGAGTAGTTAGATTAGTCCCTTAAGCGTAGTATTATTCGGAAATCTAAGAGTTCGGCCGGGGCTTTTATTCTTTTTATGCCTAAGAAATACAGCACTTTACGCCTTTATATAGACTATCGGGGGGTTAATAGTATTACCGATAAGAATCGCTACCTACTCCCCCTTATTTTAGAGATTATAGACCGTTATTAAAGGGCTAAGTACTTTTCGAAGATTAACCTAAAAAACGCATACTAACGCATCCGGATTAAAGGAGGGGATAAATAGAAGATAGCCTTTCGTACTCGCTATAGTTACTATAAGTATTTAGTATTACCGTTTAGATTAACTAACGCCCTTACTATATTTTAGTTATATATTAACTAAGCTCTTAAAGGCCTTATAGATACTATTTACGTTATTTACCTTAATAATATTTTAATCTTTTCTAAGACCTACGAGGAGTATATAGAATACTTACCATAAGTCCTTAAATAACTAAAGAATACCGAGCTATTTGCTAATTTATCGAAGTATACTTTCTATAAGCAATCTTTATAATTTTTAGGATTTATATTATCTATTAACGGAGTCGCAATAGACTTAGCCCGCATTAAGGCTATTATAAATTAGGAAGAACCTCGTTCTTTCTATAATATTTAAGTTTTTCTCGGTTTTATAAATTATTACCGACGATTTATTTTAAGATACCCTAGCATTATTGCCCCTCTTACTGCGTTATTAAAGGGGAGCGTTAAGGGAAGAAAGCCCGGACGAGTATAGCTAAACACTAGCGAATCAATAGCGTTTTACGCCGTAAAGAACGCCTTTACAATAGCCCTACTTCTCCGACACTTCGACCCTTAAAGACCGATTTATATTAAGACTAATGCCTTAATTTTCGTAATAGCTAGCATTCTTTCGTAGCTTAATAACGAAGGCTACTATTATCCGATTGCTTTCTAGTTACGGAAGTTTACTAGCCTTAAGCTTAACTACGGCACCCTTAATTAAGAGATATTTACTATCGTTAAGTTATTTAAACACTAGCGATACTACGTCGAAGGGGCGGCGAATACTATTAAAGCTTTATTAGATTACTAAAACCTTTAAGGCTTTATAAAGTAAGTATCCCTTAATAAAAGATAAGCACGTAAGTATATATACCTAGCTCCTTTTAGTTTTACGATTAAACACTAAGCCGGTAAATTAAATCCTGCCGATACTTTATTAAGGAAGCTAGAATTTATAGGCGAAGCCTTACCGTTTATAGAGCTACTCTTAGACCTATAATAGAAGTTAGTAGTTATTCGGTAGGTATATATAGCTATAGATTCTTTATAAAGCGACCTAAAGACGAGTTCTTAGGTCTCTACTATCTCTAAGCTTAACGAGATATCTTTACGTAAAGAAAATACATAAGCTCTTTAAGATTCGATCGCTTAGCATTTAGGAATAAGTCCCGCTAAGTTAGCCACCTAGGTTAACGATATTATTAGTTATAAATAACGATATTAAAGAAAATTATCTAGGTTAGCAGCTTATTATAAAAAGGTCTATAAGAATAATATCTCTAAGCCCCTTTTTAAGCTCTTAAAGAGTACTTAAGCGGAAGATCCGTAGACTATATAACGAGTATAGGCCGAGAGTACCCTAAAAGAAGGGGTAAGTCTTTAGTTATTAAGCTTAGATAGACTTATTCTACATTTAGGAAGAATCGTAGTGCCCGTAGGGGTTGCCTTAAGGTAAGAGCTTATTTAGCTCTATTACGACGATCCTTTTATAGGATACTTTAGAATAGCCCGTACGAAAGACCTCCTATCCCGGAAATTCTTTTAGGAAGGAATAGCTCGTAATATAAATAGCTACGTGCGTTTATATTATATTTATTAAGGCGCCGTTCTAAAGCGGCATCGCCTATACGGCGCCCTTAAGTCGCTGCCTATTCCTATAAGACCTTAGGAAGAAGTCTCTATAGACTTTACTACCGGTTTTCCGGAGTTATAGTTCGATAGCAGAGAAGTTAACGCAATACTAGTAATCGTTAACCGATATACTAAGTATAGCGTATTTCTCGCGGTCTTTAAGATAATAATAGCGCTTAAGTTAGCTAAGGCTTTTTATTATAAGATTAAGCTTATCTATAGAGTACCGAAAGGCATTTTTTCCGATAGAGGATCTTTATTTATAAGTAAGTTCTAGTTAGACCTTTATTATATATTACGGATAAAACGTAGGTTATCGATAGCCTTTTACTTATAAACCGACGGTTAGACTAAACAGGTGAATTAGATACTATAATACTACCTTCGGTATTATACGAATGCCGAATAGAATAACTAGCCTAGACTGCTATAAGAGGCTTAGTTCGCTTACAACAATGCAAAGAATATAACTATAGGCTTTTCGCCTAATAAGGCATTATTTAGATACTAACTTAACTACTATATCTACCTTACGGACGATGCTATTAGTAAGGGAGTGCCTAAAGCGAGAGCCTATATCGGTGGATTAAAAGACTTAAGGAAAAAGCTAGAGACTTATTAGCGATAAGCTATCGAGTCGCAAAAGAAATTCTATAACCTCTATTATAAGCCACTTACCCTTAAGGTTAAGGATTTAGTAGGACTCTCTATAAAGAACTTACGCTTTAAGGAATAAAGAAGGAAGTTATTACCTAAATACATTAGACCTTTTAGGGTCCTTTAAGCTATTAGCAAGCAGGCATACCGCTTAGCCCTACTAGAGAAATACGACCGGCTTTATAATATGTTTTATATTAGTCTTCTTAAGCCGTAGGCAGAAAGGGCTACTAACTAACACCCTAGCGAATTACTACTAATGCCTAACCTCGACGATGCTAAAGGAGAATAGTCGGTTTAGTAAATTAAGGACTATAAGAAGAAGAAAGGCGTTACCTATTATTTAGTAAAATAGGAAGGTTAGCTAGCCGAATATAACGAGTAGGTTGCTTAAGACGATATAGCGAATGCCTAGGAACTTATTAACGAATACCTAAAGATATAACTAAAGAAACGGCGGAAATTACGTATTACGAAATAACTTCTTTTTAGCTTACCTTAACTTTTCTATTTCTACTCCGCCGCTACTTTACCTTTATTCCTTAATATCTATATAATAGAAGTCTCTTACTTTTATCTCGTTAGTAAACTCCGTAATAACTAAGAGACGTTTTGCCTACTCGCCCCTCCCTTAGCGACTACTCTCCTTAATTATTTTATATAAATCATTATATATATATTCTCGGCCTACCCGCTATAGGGTAAAACCCGCGTCCTTAATCACTAGACGAAGCTTCTAGTCCCTATTCTCGCGTATAGCTTTCCGTCGCTCTATCGATGCTTACTAGTATTCGAGATAACGTTTTATATATAAACGTTTAGCACTTAATACCCTTTATTCCTCTCTATAGGCCGTTATTACGGCTATAAACGACGTATAAACTTAGTAGAAGATTAACTTTATCTTCTTTTTTTCCGTTTCGTCTTAAGTAATCTATAGCTCGGCTTTCTTCGTCTAAATGCCGTATAGATCCGCTATATCCCTAGACATTATTATAGGTATTTATAGTTCCCGCCGACGCTTATACGTGCCTTTACCTTAACCGGCCCGGCCTAACCCCTATACGGTAACCCTATAGACTTCGACCGGCTTTCCGATACTAAACGATAATTTAGGATCGATAATAAACTCTATATAGCTTACGGAGAGCCTAGATACTAGAAGGAGGCTTACGACCTAGCTAAGATAGCGAATCCGCTTGTAATGCCCTTACGTCGGGGTAGTCCTTAGTTTTAGGGCCGGGGCGCCCCTTCCCCCGGCTTCGGCCGAGGATCTTAAGGCGCCCGCGGCGGCGGGTATAGCTAGGGCTAGCTCGTCCGTACGGCCGACTACGAATAAGGCCGTATCCTTAGGGAAAAGGATATAGATTTATAAGGCGAGCGGCCGGCGTCGAGGCTATTGCTAAAAGATATACCCCTAGAGTAAGTCGCTCTTAAGGGTTATATATAAGGGAGGATAAAAGGATTAAGTCGTTACTCTAAGATAGAACGGATCTTTAGATTAATTCGTCGAATAGTAATAAAAAGTCAATCTTTCTTTATACTTATCTCTCCTTTATGCGTAACCCTTAGTCCCCCTACTATATTAATACGTTATCCCTCGTAGATTCTAGCTATACTACTATAGCGTTCGCCGATCTTTACGCTATCGTACGGAAATATAACGTTACTATAAAGAAGCTCCTTAAACCTCGACTACTTCGATTAGCCGACGGTATACCTTTAATATAGATAATAGACTACTTTATAGCCTAAATAACTATTAGTAAGTATATAAAACTTATACTTTTCTTCGTTACGAATCTATTACCCTTTACCCCGATTATCTTAAGTATCCCTTAGCTTTAGGAATATAAACTAACTATACTTTAGAAATATCTTTAAGTCCGCTTTAATTCTAATTACGATATAAGACACTGCCTGCCTTTAAGCATAATAGCCGAGGATAGGATAGCTCCTAGGACTCCTATTACTCCCGCGCTTAGAGGGCATTAGTTACGTCGGAAAGTATATTTTTCTAACGTCGTAGAGATTTAGATAACCCTAACGTTTACCCTAAAATAAAGGGTCTTTATAACGATAGAAGATATACCGGAAATTCCTTTTTAGTAGGAAGAGACTAATATCTTAAAAGACTAGACTATCCTACCGGGAAGTTATATACTTATAGACTTATCTACTAAAGAATATCTACTTAAGTAGGCATCGCACCCCTTAAACCTTAGCTAACCGATTCGATATCCCTTATATAGGATATAGCTATTCGCTTAGGAAACCGCCCGCTTAATATCCCCGATTAGCCCTCCGGACTCCCTTAAGACTTAAGGCTTTAAGGCCACTCCGCTATAGACTACTTTAGTAGCTCGCCTACTCTTTATTCGTCTTACCGCCGGCCTTCGCTACGTTCCCGCCCGATAGGGCTAAACGAAACGCCCCCCCCGGCGTATACGATAAAAAGATTATATACCTTTAGATATAAACGATATCCGCTATATATAAGTAATTAACTTTATTTAATTCTATAAATAAGATAGTATCTAAGCGATATAAATTAGTATATTTAAATTAGCTAAGCTAGTCGAAGAAGGAGAAAATCTACGACTCTTTAACGAACTCTTAGTAGGCTTAGTTAAGGTCCCGGAACTATCCGAAACCTCTTTCTAACGCGTTATTACTAAAGACTATATAATAAAGGTAGCTTAGGCCGCTTTCTTTAAACGTTTTTATAATTTCCTTTAGACAAACCTCTAGGATATAGCTAATTCCGAATCTCTATTTCGGAGGGTCGACGAGGCTAACGTAGAAAAATTCCTCTAAGTAAAACCGGAAGTTATAGAGGCAGATATCCTAAAGAAACTCCTAAAAGAGTTCTAGGATAAGCTTCCTTATTTCCTTCTAAAGAATGCGAACGAACTCCCCCTACACCGCCCTTAGGATTATAAGATCGAACTTACACTTAGAAAATAAGCCCTATATTATAGAAATCGGCCTATATTACCTATAGAACTCCGCTGCATAAAGAAGTAGATTAACGATATACTTAATAAAGGCTTTATTTAAGAGTCTTCTTCTCTAGCCGTAGCACTACTAATCCTCGCTTATAAACTAGGCGGTAGTATCCGCATCTATTATCACTACCGAGGTTTAAATCAGGTTATAGTTAAGAATCGATATCCCTTGCCTTTAATCCGCGAAACACTAGATTCTCTCTACGACGCTAAGTTTTATATAAAGCTAGACGTAATTGCCGTATTTAACTATATTCGAATCGCCGAGGGTTATAAGTAGCTTATAGCATTTATTATACGCTTTAGGTTATTCTAGATGCTAGTTACCCCCTTCGGCCTTTATAACGCACCGTCGACCTTCTAGAACTATATTAATTACGTGCTTTATAATGCCCTTAATAACTTCTATATAGTATATCTCGATAAAGTACTAGTCTTTTTAAAGACTAATGCGGAATATAAGAACTATATGCGAATAATTATCTAACGCTTAGGCAACGTAGGGCTTTAAATCGACATCGGGAAGTTAGAGTTTTATATAACGAAGACTAAGTATCTTAGACTAATTATTTCGATATTTAGCATAAGCATAGACCCTAAGAAGGTGCGTATAATTACGGCTTAAAATACCCCGACTTTAGTAAAAGAACTTTAATAGTTTCTTAGGTTTATAAACTTCTACCGCCGTTTTATTAAGGGATATTCTAGTATTATCTCCCCGATAACTACGCTACTTCGAAAGGATTCCCGTTAGTCTTAAGGACCTAAATAAGCTACCGCGTTTAAGGCCCTTAAACTTACTTTTACTATTGCCCCGGTCTTAGCCTATTTTAACTACTTAAAGAAAATAGTTATTAAAACTAACGCCTTAAATTAAGCCTTAGGAGGAGTCCTTTTATAGATCGGAGATAATATATATCTTTACCCTATTGCGTTTTTTTCGTTTAAGCATACTACCCTTAAGTATAACTATTAGATCTATAATAAAGAGCTATTAGCAATTGTTAAAGCGCTTAAGGAATAGCGCCCGGAACTCTAAAGGACTACCGAGGCGTTCGACGTTATTATAGACTATAAGAATCTTTAGACGTTTATATCTATAAAGCAACTTAACTAACAATAAGTGCGCTAGGCCGAGTTCCTTTCCTAATTTAACTTTGTGATTATATACCGCTTAGGCAATAAGGCAATCCTCCCTAATGCTTTTAGCAAGCTCCCCGGCGATAGACTAGCTACCGTAGACGACGATAGACTCCTCTATCGAAATTAGGTAGTTATCCCTAAAGAGAAGGTCGACCCGACTATCCTAAAAGAACTCCTAACCGATTCCCGTGCCTTAAAGGAGGACCTTAATATAGTCGCCGCTCTCGGACTAAACGCAGCTAGTAAATCACTCGATAAGCTTATCTATAAAGTATACTCATAAGATAATCTTACCTAAGATATAGTAGCGACACTCCGGGATCTATACGCCTAACGCTAGCTAAAGCATATCCGAAAGCTCTTGCGTTACGATATACCCGAATATTAGTTAATTAATAGACGTATCTTTTTCCGCGACCGGCTCTTCGTTCCCGATATTCCGGATCTCCGCCTTAAAGTCGTTTATCGATCCTATAGCAGTAGCCTAGTAGGACACCTAAGGAGGGTAAAAACCCTTAATCTATTAAACCGAATATACTAATAGCCGAGGATTTCTTACTTCGCCGCTACGTTTGTTAAAGACTATACTCTCTATCTTCGGACTAAGACCCCCCGCTTATCTCCCCCTAGATTCCTAAAACCCCTCGCTCTATCGGTCCGACTATAGGCCGATATATTAGTTAATTATATTATAATACTCCCTAAGTATACTTAAAACGGGAAAACTTATAAGAATATACTTACGATAGTTAATAGGCTTACGAAGATAAGATATTTCGTCCTTATCACCGGCCTTTCTATAGAAGAACTAGTTAACTCCTTTATCTATATAGTCTATCGCTTATATAGAGCACCCGATACTATTATCTCCGACTAAAGCACTTAGTTTATCTCTAATTTTTAGCGATAGCTTAGCACTCGTTTAAGAATAACGTTAAAACTAAGCTTAGCATAGCACCCGGAGACTAACGTTTAAACCGAAATCGTTAACGCTACGATAAATAAATATATTCGAGCCTATATTAGCTTTACCTAAGATAACTAGGTCGACTAGCTCCCGCAACTCGCAACGAATAATTAAGTAAACGAAATAACCGGTATTTCTCCGTTCTTCGCTAACTACGGCTTTAATCCTCGTCTTAGCATCGAACCTATAGGCCCCTAACCCCTAACGCTCTTATTATAGGCAAAGAAGGAATTCCTTCGCGCGGACGCAATAGTTAGTCGTTTCGACTGTATCCTTATTTAGCTTTAAGCTCTCGCATAAGCCTTATAATAGAAATATAAGGATAATGCTAATATAAAGCGGGACGAAGGCTTTCTCTTTCGACCCGGTAATATAGTTATAGTTTTATTAGAGAATATAACTACTAATCGCCCGAAGAAAAAATAAGGCGATAAATAAGACGGTCCTTATCCTATTCTCGAGGTCTACCGCAGCGCTATAGTTATCGACCTCCTAAAGTATATCTAAGCTAATAAGTCTTTCTATATGTTAAAGGTACGGCTTTAGACAACGGAAATAATACCGGGCTAAGCATAGATTAATCGAGAGGAATAACGCAACGTCGTAGGCCGTATCGCGGAACGCGATAACGACGGCAATATCGAAGAAATATAGGAATTTAAGAAGATCCTTAACGTATATAATAACGAAGCCCCGATCCTAACTTATCTAATTAAATAGAAATATTACTAAGAACCGACCTAGTAGCCTAAAGATAACCTAAAGGGTTGCCCTAAAGCTATTTAACGCTTCTATAGATACAACCTAGATAAGCCGGGCCCCTTAGATTAAGCCCGCCTATAAAAGATTCCTTTATTATATACGGATTTCTAGCGAAAATGATATTTTTTAGCGATTTAAGGACTAAATCGTCTTTAGAGGGGGAGTACTATTATAGTATCACATTATATAACATAGTACATAGTGATATACCACGTGACATATAGTCCTATAGATAAACGAGCCCTTAGCCTCTATAGTTCTTCTCCTCTTTATAGAACAATAAGGTTATCTAGCTATTACCTAGTGCCGTAACAGGCAGATATAGGCGTCGGCGGGAACTACGAACGGGGGGCGGCTTTTTTCTTAAGCTTCTAACGATAAGCATAGTTAGCGAGATTCTTTGCAAAGATATCTATCTACGCTAACTACTTCTCGTAGTTAGTATTAGGGATCTTAGTCGGTATATTCTTAACGAGATCGCTTATATCCTTTAAGATAAACTTCCGGAGGAGGTCGACTTACTATTCCTTTTATCTTCCTTGCCTTACGTATATAGGCGTCGAGGTCTGTCTTTTAGATCTAATAGTTCTTATCGCCTTAAGGGAAATTATCGAGAATATTCTTAGCGGCTTACGTTAAGTCTAAAACCTTATACTGCCTGCCTAAAGCTACGAGGAGCGTCGTTATAGTAGGCTATTCTTACTTCTCCCTCTCGGATAGGTTAGCTATAATAATAGCTATCCTATCTTTAACGAAGTCGTAGGCCCGTTTACTAAGCCTATCGCTAATATAAAGGAGGCGGGCGCTATCTAAGTCGAACTATATACTATCGCGGAGGAAGATACCCTATATCTTAAGTTCCTAGGCCTCGTACTTACGTTAACGGTCGGAGGTAGACCCCTTTCTAATAAAGATCGGAGGGTCTACTGTCTTTCGTTTTCCGGACGACTATGCTAGGGTTATCGTCTAGGACTATAATATCTTTATAGTTAAGATCGTTAGGTCCTTAGCCTCGAGAAGTTACTCCCTTATAGCTAAGAGCTAATCCTTTATAGCTAAGAGCTAATCCTTTATAGCTAAGAGCTAATCTCGTGTAGTTAGACGTTCCTTTAACCTAGCATTTTAGTTAACCTAAGAGGCCTCCGCTACGCGAAGGGATCGAAGACTCTCCTCGATATATATAAGAATATATCGGGTATCTAAGCTCTAAAGGTTTTCCTAGGTCTCCTTCGCGTTAGCGGCTAAGACTACGTTATTAAACCTCTTAATCGCTTAGGCGATTTAAGGAAATTCACTAATAAACTCCTTAGTAAAGGCCTTTAGACCGTCGCCTATAGCGTTAGAGGCTATAGGTATGTCTACTATAAGGAGGAAGGAGGAGTATCTAGTCTAGGGTATTATCGGGGACTATAAAAAAGTTTCTATAGGCTATAAAAGTTTCTATAGGCTAGGGAAAAGTTCTTAGGGGCTTAAAGGCTTAAGGGAATAATTTTTTAAGGGTTGCGCTTAGGTCGCGACTACTAAGGTAACGAGGTAATAGAGCTGCTAGGACTGTGTTTGCAAAGCTAGGGATCGCGATAGGGCGCAATAGGAGATAGAATAAACTATTACGGCACTAGGTAATAGCTAGATAACCTTATTATTCTATAAAGAGGAGAGGAACTATAAGGGCTAAGGGCTCGTTTATATATAGGACTATATATTATATGGTATGTTACTATGTACTATGTTTTATAATATAGTACTATGATAGATATACTTTTCTAGAGATTCTTTGTGTCGACGGTGTCTCCCTTAGCATTCGCCTCTATATCCTCGTCCCTATCGTCTTTACTAGACGACGAAAATGTTTTAGATTCGACAACCGTTAGCGTTATACGCTTAGCAGTCGCTTAATCTTCCTAGGACTCTACTATAATAGGTTTCTTTATGCTTATAAATGGTCCCTTAAATAACTTACGAAATAGTAGATCTTCGGTTTCCTCCTCTAACGAAGATATCGATTTCTCTAATACATTCGGCATATTCTTCTCTATAAGAAGTCGTTCTAATAGGGTTGTCTTCTCTCAACGCTTTTTCTTTAGCTTTATCTCTTCCTATGCTATCGCTACGGCGTCCTTAATCGATACTCTATTCCCTAATAACTCTAAGACTCGAGCTATAACGAAGGGACCTATCGGCTGAATATAGTCTATCTGTTTTCCTCGCTTCCGGGGCGTTTCTACCGTTGCGCTTGCCGTTCGCTTAGGACCTATAGCGTTAAACTAATTCGGAATATACTTATCTAATTCGGAATATGCTTATCTAATTTAGAATATACTTGTCTAATTCCGAATGTGCTTCTCTATAAGATCTCGATATAGTTATATAATAAGAGAAGAAAAGAAAAAAATCTTTATATATAAAGAGTAGCACTCTATTATAGTTCGCTAACTATACGTAGGCGACTAGCTACCTATTGTATAGTAACTATTATAACGCGCGACTAATACGATAATTATTATAATATATATAATAACAACTATCGTGATTAATTTTTATACTACGTTTAATCCTATTTTAGTCTTATTTGCTATTACGATATTATTCGTATCTAAAGCTATCCTAGCGTTTAAAGCGTCCGCCTTAAAAGGGGGGGATAATTATAACGCAGCTACTTACGCAACTATAGAGTCGGGAGATAGGGATATATATACGATAGATAATGCATTTTAGCTCGGGGACTATTCGGCTATTAGTCGCTAACTAGTTCCCGATAACCCCCCTCGAGGCCTAAGGGTATATCCCTAAGGCCCCGATACATCTTAGAAGAGGGGCAAGCTTTAGTCTTACCACGAAAGGGCAACCGTATTGCAATAAAGGATCACTCGTACTTTTAACCATCGTTCCTACCTTCCTAAACGTACCTCTAGTCTATCTTCTTACAATGTTACAGTATTTAATAACGTCGAGGAAACGAATAACTCGTATAGGCTAGTCTATCTTAGTGCGTAAGGTTTTAAGAGACTCGTAATCTATAATAATAGTAATATCCGCGCCTTTAACCTAATGCTTTTAGTATTATACGGCTATTATTATTCCTAAAAGCTCTCGTTTTTACGTAGAATAACGCTACTGCGTATAGGTAAGCTTCTTAGAAAAGTAAGCTACTAGGTGAAGGAAGGAACGCTCCTTACCACCTATTAGGTGTATATACGGCTATAGAAGGGCTACGCCGATATACTTTCCCGAGGTATTACTTTTAATAATCACTAAGAGCATCTAGCTAAACTTAACGAGGATTAGTATTATTATAATAATATTATAGATCCGTTCTTAAGTAGCTTTAGCTTCTATAGTTAGAGTAATAAGGACGTTTTTACTACCGAAAGACTATTCGATTAATAGGATAGATACGTCCGAAAAGTTAGGGATTAGTATACGTAGGTATCCGGCTGCGTAAACAAAAGCGTAGATCTCTATAGTAGTCGTAAGCATCGGGCGGTCGCGAATAGCTGCAATCTTAAGAGGATCTACCCGAATGCCTCTAAAGCAGACGATAAAGCCTAAGAATATACCTATATCGACGAAGAGCTTTATCTTCTTAGCGTTTAAGAGCAGGCCGTACTTAACGACGCGGGCGAAGAAAGCGAGTAAGCGTTCGTAAAGCTGCTCGACTATATCGGCCTAAAGGCATATATCGTTAAAGAGACTAGCGGCGAACTCGCGTAGCGGCTATAAGACTTCCTCTATAAAAGCTTAGAAAGTAGCCGGGGCGTTCGTAAGGCCTATAGGCATAGCTTCCTATTCGTATAGGCCGAAAGGCGTAACGAAGGCAGTCTTTTTATAGTCTTCTAAAGCGATGTAGATATACTAAAAACCGTCTTATAGGTCGATAAAGGCGTCGTAATAGTAGCCGGCTACGCGCTAGATTTTATCTATAGGATTTAAGAGAGGATACGCATACTTTTTCGGTAAGGTATTAAGTATACGGTAGTCGGCGTAAATACGCTAAATAACTTGCCTATAGGCATTATTGTCGCATCGGAGCGTGCCTATAAGGAGGTGTTAGATATAGCTCTATACTAGTGCGGGTTATGTGTCCGCTTGCGCACCTATTTAAGGTGCCTTGCAAGACAGCTAGCCTACGACTATACATCGCAAGATTAGACCTTTTTCTCTTATTAATTAGTGCCCCTTTTCGTGACCTTAAGCGCACTTATTAACCACTCCTCGCGCCTATAGGTGCGGGCCCTTATAGGTAGATGCAATAGTTATAAGCCCGGTATGCGAACTAGCGCAAATTGCTACTATAGACGACGATCTAAACAAACGACGCATCTTCCTATAAGGAGCCTATCCTTAAGGATTTCAATAGCTTTACGAAGCCTTAGAATCACGACCTAAGCCCTCCCGGTATCGCCCCTACGGATATGCCTAGTAGGGTAGCTTTAAGGCCAATACGTTATGTGCAGGGCCTATGCCGGGGCACACTTAGAGCACAATCCATCCGAGGGTTATTGCTAAGAAAGTGTATAAGGTTCTTAAGAAAGCGTGTAAGGCACTTAATCGACTGCATAAGCCCTTAATCGGTTACCTAGTAAGGCATCGATATCGACGCCGCGATTAAGCCTTAAACTAGAAAGGTAACTTATAACACGGCTATCGATACCGTTATTAATAGGTGTTTAAGGGAGGCATCGCTTTACGGCTACCTTTACCGCTATATATGTTTTACCCGCGAGCACTTACAAATAGGTCCTTAGATCCCTTCACAAAGGATTATATAACAACCGCTTTCTCCTACTTAAGAATATTATTAACTTTAACTTAAACACTAATAACTATTGAATTATGACTAATACTGCTAATACCACTAAGTCGAAGGTAACTCTAACCACGTTAAAGCATTAGGCTATATAGTTCTCGACCTTCCGCCGTATAGCGAAGGGCGTAGAGGTTTAAAAGTACGTTAATACTAAAGGCATCGCCGCTAAAGAGGTCCTTTAGCTAGTTCCGCCGACTAAGGTGACTAAGGAATAAGAGATTATAAGGCTAAACACCCTAACCCCTAGGACCCCTATTACGGGCCTTACTCTAGCTTAGTACTAAAGCTTTAAGATTAAGGGTTATAACTATAAGGAAGACTATGCTAAGTACCTCTAAGATAAGCAAGCTATCGCTAACCTTTCGACTTAGGTCTATAAGACCGTTAACTAGTCCTATATCGCCTACTTCCCGGAAAGCCTAGACCTTTAAGGCATCGTTAATTATCTACGTAATCTCCTCGGGGTTACTAACTCTATTTAAGTCGGCCTTGCCTATATTAACTATCGCAATGCCTTAGAGACTAATTAGAGGATAAGCCCTATGGCTTAGTACCTCTAGTAGGAGCTTACGTATCTTAAGGCAGTTACTATAAAGATCTCTAATATTAACGGGGAATAGGCTATCGTCGACTTCCTTAAAGCGGTTATAGCAATAGACGAGCTATAGGGTCGTTAAATGCTAGGAGAGCTACGCAAGCAGTAGCTTGCTAGGATAGTTAATATAATACTTAAGGCTATAAGTCGCTAATTCAACTAGGCTTATCACGATCGTGCGACAATCCACGCGAAGCCTTTAGGACCTTTAGGGGCTTTTAATACATAAGCCTAAATGCCGCCCGCACCCCCTAACACGCCGACAACAGCATCTCGTTAGGGCTTTAACTACGCCTGCGGAATTAAGAAGGCTCGCTATCCTTAGAAGCCTATAGACTACACGGCTTTCTATAAGGCAGTTAATAGGGTCTCCTATAAGCCCGAGCTTAAAGAGAACCTAGCCCGCATTAAGAAGTGCGAAGAGGCTAAGAACTAGCCTCGTTAGAAGCAAACCGTCGAAGGTATTAGGGGCATAAAGGGCTAGACCGCACCGCCCGACGCGCTAAACTAGGGCAAGTCCGCTTAAGGATTATAGGCATATATAATCATCGACTTTAAGTTTTCCGCGTAAAACGACGATGCCCCGGATACGGCCTTTAGTACGTATAGGCAAGGACTACACCTACTATATAACTTAACCTTATTTAATAATTGCGCTAATACGCATATTGTTAATAAACTTAATCTTCTAAGGGGTAATATCGTCGCCGCCGTAGAGGATAATGTTATGCTAGTAGGTAATACGGCCCTTACGGTTATATATTAAGGAACCCGAACTATAAAGAACCTTCTTTATAGCCCGGACGGTCTAAACATAAGGGATCTAGTGTTAAAAGACACCGCCTTTATCCCCGGCTTTTATACGAATATCATTAGCGTAAAAAGGCTTATAAAGGGAGGCTTATAGATCTACGGAGCCGACTATACGGTCCGGTGCGGCTCGGTTAGAGACAATAATATGGTAATAAACCTAGAGCCTAAGTATGGCCTAACGGTAGCTTAATTAAAGCCGGTTGATTCTTATTTTACGGTGCCTTTTTTTAACGAAGACGAAGGATGCACTTTTGCCGCGATATAAGAAGGGTTTTCGCAGTACCCTAAGGGCCGTATGGCATTATCCCGAGTTCTACTTCGGCCTAGGGTTAATACTATAGAACTATAGCACCTTCGATTAAGGCACGTAAGCCCTCGAGTATTAGAATAACTTATGTACTAAGCTCGAGGGGTTCGAATTTATAGACTAATATCGGTTAAATACGTAGGCTGCGCATAAGAAAAAGCCTACTAAATGATCTTACGCCGCGAGCCCGCTAGCCGTTTAACGCAGCCTTTTTTCCGCATCTTCCTTAATATCTTCGAATTCAAGCGAGGCTATAACGGCTATTAATATATCCTTTTGAATACCGACGAATATAGCGGAATAATGTTCTTATAGAGCATTAGCCGAAAGATAGACACGCCGTTCCTAATTAAGAACTTTAAGGGTTTAGTCCGCCGCTATATAGGCGTAGCGATTTGCAAGATTAAGATAGATAACGAGAGGTCCCTAGTGAATCTTCCGAACTAGGTGGCTTTAAAATTTTAAGACTAGGCAGTAAGGGAAGGCATCGAGATCGAGCTTCTACTAGCACATATAAAAGAGCCTATAGGGGGAGCTAAACGACCTAAGGGAATCATATAATAAAGACTCCGCTACGCTATAGGAAAGCTGCCTTAGAACCTATAGCCTAAAGTATATTAGGCATTAGTAAGAATACACAACATCCTTCCTAAGGCCTGCAACTAGTAGAAATCGCCGAAAGAGACCCTCGATAGGTGGTTTAACCGGCATCTTCGCTAGTATAGTAAGTTAAGCGTTATAGCTATTAGCGAGAAGGACTTCCGCCTATTATAGAGCGGTCTTTACGCCTACGGCTGCCGAGCCTACCCTCTTTATATTAACTTAAAGGCTAACCTAAACAAAAAGGCTTTTAAAACACACCCGAGGGCGTATATTAGCTACCTCGTAGATTACTAAGCGAGCAACCTATTCCGCGTTGAGGTGCCTAAACTTAGTAAGGTGATTATTACTTAAGATATAACGTTTAACGAAAACTGTTTTTTCGACCTAAATATAGAGGATCTATAGTTTCCTATCTAAGAATACGAGCCTATCGTAAGATTAATTAATCTTCTTATTAAACGCGACTAGAACGCTCTACTTAAGGATTTCCTATAGGACTTTAACGAATATATCTTAGGAATTAAACCTACTGTTTCTATATTAGTAGAAGAGTTCGATATCCTATAAAGGGACGACGCCGGTAAGGCTTTAGAAATAGATGCTTCTCTAATAACACTATTATTACTTAATAAACCGGCGAAGTTACTATTAGCGATACCTACTCCTCCCGAAGCATATCTTATACCGTTATAGATGCCTAACCTAACGGGGCAATAGGGTCTAGAGGCACCGGTAAGCATATAGGATTACGAGGCCGTACTATTCCTCGCATATCCTACGCCTAAAGAGCTAGAGGAATTGCCGGATCCCTAGCCCTAGCAATACTTATTAACTCTAGACCGAAATACTGCTAAAGCTTCGCAGCCGCCCGACAGCGAGGATAAGGAAGGCCAGCAAGGATCGCGAGTCTTGCTAAGACGGGGCACCGCCTAAGACAACGTAAGTATACCTTTAATAGAATAAGGTAACGTATCCGTAGGCATAGAGCCTAAAAGGACAGAAGCGCCCTCTAAAGCGCAATTAGGGACGCTTACGATAGCGCCTTTAGAAGCGCCTATAGAGGCGCCTTTAGACGTACTATTAATATAATCGAGAACTCGCCGGACTCGAAGAACGCAATAAGAGCTTTATAGCACCGAAGCTATACGACGAAGCTCTTGAATAAGACGGCTAAGACAATAGAGTGATAGTGTTTCTAGTGTTTTTAGTGTTTTTAGCACTCTGCTTCCCGAGGCTTACTATCTAAAGGGAGACCTTACGACTTTTTATTTAGTGTTTATAGCAGCTGTTTAGTAAACATTATACCGTAACTATCGTAACGACCTCGTCCGCTTGCTAAGACAATACTAGGATCTTAACAAACACCCGTATAGGAAGGAGTTTAAAGAGGGATATAGAAAGGAGCTTTAAGACCTCCTTAGACAAAGCACCTAGTGAGTTCTAAGCAGAGAGCGCGCTAGAGGCACGCCGATTCCCCTTAAATAGGTCTTTCTCTATAAATTCGATATAGATAGATACCTAATTCGGTGTAAAGCCCGCATCTGCGTGCGCGGAGACCTCTAAAGGGATTAAGGCGAAGACACTTACGCCGTAACCCTCGCTATTAAGACCTTTCGAACCGTTATCGTAGTAGCAGCGAAGCGAGATCTCGACGTTAGACAACTTAACATTGCTAACGCATTTCTTAATACTAGCTTAGATAAGGGAAGGGAGCCTATATACGTAGAGCTTCTAAGAGGGTATATTAAGCTTAGTTTCCTAAAGGAAGGTGAGAATTCCTCTATAATCGCCGAGCTTAATAAAGCTCTCTATAGCCTACGCGAATTACCTCTCCTTTAGTATAATAAGCTCTAATAGGCGTTAAAAGCTTAAGGGCTAGACCGCATTAACGAGGAACCTTATGTATTTATAAACGGCAAGATCCTCGTCCTTATATACGTTAACGATATCCTTATCTTGTCTCTAAAGGCCTATTCCGTGGACGAGCTTATTAACTTTCTATACGGTAAGTACGAGGTCCGCGAGGAAGCTTTTAGTTAGTATCTAGGGATCTAAGTCATTCGAGACCGACCGAATCGGAAGATCTTTCTATGCTAAGATGCCTATATCGAGAAGATCGCACGCAAATTCGGCCTTAACGGCACTAGGAAAGCGCCGATACTCCCTCTACCGCCCTTGCCGCTCTTTAAGAACCCCGGACAAGCGACCTTTTGAGAGATTAAGGACTTTTAAGAGAGGATCGGCTTTATTATATATACGGCAGTTACTATAAGACCGGATGTAGCCTTTATAGCCTTATAGCTCTCGAGGTTCCTTACGAACCCCTGACCGTAGTAGAAGGAGCTAGCTAACGATTATATCCGCTACCTCTATACAACGAGGTTCCTTACGATCGAATACGACGGCATCGAGGGGGAAGCTCTTATTATTGCAACTAACGCTTCTTTCGCAGACGACCCGGAGACCCGCCGCTCTTTATAAGGCTACATTATAATGCTCTACGGCGGCCTAGTCGTATAGAAAGCGAGCCTATAAGATACGGTAATAACCTCGACGATAGAGGTAAAGCTGCGTAGCCTAGAATAGGCTATAAAGGAGGCGTTCGCCTTCTTAAGGCTTATAAGGGATATCTCTATCGAGCTTAGGCTATTAAGAATATACTGCGATAACCTTTAGACTATTAGACTAGTGGTAGAGGAAGGCCGTATCTTAATAAAGCTACGCTACGTAGACATATAAAGCATATGGTTGAAGCAGGAGTTTAAGAAGGGCCGCTTCGTGGTTAAATATATGCCTACTGCCGATATGCCCGCCGATAGTCTAACGAAGGCGCTGCTATAAGCAAAATTCGAGCGATTTAGGGCGCTATTAAAGTTAAAGGATATACGAGGGCGAATACTAGAAGGAATAAAGGACTAAGGAAGGCTAGAACACTAAGGAAAAGGGCACGTTTGCACCTTAATAGGCGCTTACGATAGCTTCTTCTTTAGCGTTAATTTAATCTCTTAACGCTAGGGGGTATATCGCATCGGAGCGTGCCTATAAGGAGGTGTTAGATATAGCTCTATACTAGTGCAGGTCACGTGTCCGCTTGCGCACCTATTTAAGGTGCCTTGTAAGACAGCTAGCCTGCGACTATATATCGCAAGATTAGACCTTTTTCTCTCATTAATTAGTGCCCCTTTTCGTAACCTTAAGCGCACCTATTGACCACTCCTCGCGCCTATAGGTGCGGGCCCTCATAGGTGGATGCAATACATTATGCTATAGGCCCGTAGGCGCTTTCTTTAGCGTTAATAATAGTAGAGACGACTATAGGCTAACGGACTTTCGAATAATACTCCCTTTATGTTTCTTAATAAAGTCCCTAATAGCTTAGGCCTACGAGGGACTATAGCGCTAAGGAGCCTGCCGTATAAGCGTGCTATCGCATATATTAATCCTATAGACTATTTTAGCTAGTTTCTCTATGCGACGAAGTAATGCGTTAAAAAGCTTAGAGAATTTAGCGAAGTAGAGGTCTATATAGCGTTTTGCCTAGTCCGGAGTATCGGTGTAAAAGCGAACGGTATTAACGGATTATATATCTATCGAATTAGTAAATACCGTTATAGAGAAGATGTTCGTCTATTGCGGGTGTAATAGAGGCTAGCCCTTAAGGTTGCGTAGTCGAATTACGCCCTTTTTCTTATAAGAGACTCCTAGAGCATGAAAAGTAGACCTTCTAAGGGTAAGATCGCCGGGAAAAGTGCCGTTAGGCATAATACCGTAGGAAAGGCTTACCGAGCCTATCTAGGTATTATCACCTTTCTATTATACAGCGATAAGGACGTCGTCGCTAACACTAGGACCGGGGATTCCTCTAATGCCCCTTATAGTAGAGGAGACCTATAATAGGTATAGGGCAAACTTATTCGCAAAGGAAGAAGAGACGTAATAAGCTATAGATCTATAGTCGAAAAAGATAGAGAGGGTAGAAGATAGGGAGGCTATAAGTCGAGAAAGAAAAATGCTATGCTACTCCCTAAAGCCTTCTCGCAGAGGCTGCTGTATAGCATCGATGCTACCGCCTTCGGCTATATAGTAGGCGGCGTCGTACCCCTATTAGTAGTTCGTATTTATACCCTCTTCTATTACAGCTAGGATAGCCTCTATTTCTGCATCGCCCTCTTTATACTAATGCGCGGGGTCTTAATCTTCTTCGGTGTTATTAAGGACCTTTATATCGTAGTAGACGTACGGACGGCTAGCTTAGCCGCGCTAATTGCCTCGTATTCCCCTTCGGGTGCTTCTGCCTCGGTCTATACCTCTACTACGGTCGCTGCCGCGACTACGGGAGCTATTGTCTTAGGAGCGCTAGCGGGTGCCGAAAGCCTTAGCGGCTTTATATATTATGCCCTTAATTATAACCTCTCGAGACGTGCTAGACGATAGTGTAATAGCGGGTGCGGGCGAAGACAATAGTCTATAGTCCGAGGCCTAGTGGCTAGCTTTGCCGTAGTTAAAGCATATATTCGACTTCGACGTAGCCGCGAAGGTAGAAGCGGCGGCAGCTTCGTCGTTATCGGCGGTAGCAGTAGGGTAGACTATAGTATTAGTCGTACGCGGGTCGGCGATAATAATGCCTAGTAGACCCGAATAGGATAAGTGGTGTAAATAAGAGGGCACTAGGCAAAGGGGGTGCTATAAAAGAAGAAGGATAATAAATTAAAGGTAGCCCGGTATGCCCTACGAGATGTAGGGGCTGCCGGAGCCCGGACTAACTGCTAGTCCGTAGGCACCTAGCTAGGTGCCCGCCTTTAGCGTATTATAATACAGGCCCTAAAAAGGGAAACTCTGCTAACCTTAGTAGGAACAAACAAGTAACTAAACACATAAGAAAACAAGCTGAATTAAGACCTTTATAAGGTTAATTAATCCTCCGATTCGTGTTCCTTTGCCAATGAGTTATAGTGCGCAATTATTATGACTATTTAACGTCTGGATCGAATTCCTTAATCGCCGAAAGGGGCATGTGACGGCGATCGTTCTTTAGGCGGAGCAGCAGCCTTAAACGGGTGCTCTCTAATTGTGTTGCAAGCGTCTAAGGCGGCGCTAATCGGTGCGCTAAGGAGCGTGAGGCCGGCGGGTTAATAATGCTGCTTGCGTGGGTTAGGAGCATTGTTACGGCGGCGGTAGCAGCTTACCGAAGGCGTTATTAAACGGAAAGCCTCGCTATAACGAGGGCTTGCCGGTAGAAAGAAAGCATCGTTATAGGCGAATAACATCCTGCCCCGGCTTAAAGACGACGGCCGGAGGCGAAGGGTTGCTAGCAGGAAGAAGTTATCGCTATAGCGAGACGTTGCCGGCAGGAAGAAGATACTACTACGGCGACTTATCCGGAGGAATAGCCGCGGGAATAGTCGTGCTAACGGCGTTAATAGCAGCAGTAGGCGAGGCAGAAGCCGTAGCGGGAAAGGCTATAAGGCGGCGGATAACGGCCGCGAGAACAGTCGTATAGACGGCTTTAATAACGGCTAAAGCAGGAGTAAGGGCAGTCGCGAGAGGAGTGCTTAATTCGGCCGTAGGCGACGGGTTGCCGAAGTTATCGTTAGCAGTAGGCGTAGGAATAGTCGCAATAACGGCGACGGGCGCTTTCTACTAGCCGGGATAGGTCCGACGAAGGTGCTTAAAAAGTGCGTTCCGGGAAGCAAAGAGCGTCTCGCACTTTCGGCACGTAGAGGGCTTTAGGGCTAGGGGAGCCTTAGCCACGGGACACGCAGTAGGCGGCGAAGGCATTATCGTAACAAAACGCGCTATAGACATCGCAATAGGGCGTGTAGCAGTCGGCGAGGATATCGTCCTAATAGGATAAATCATAGAATCCTAGGGGGCCTCGAGAGAAAGGGCCGCGGCGGGAGAGATGCTTAATACGGCCGGAGGGTCCTTAGGAAAAGGGCATATAGCAGACGGCGAAGACATCGTCGCAACGGGGCGCTCTATAGACATCGCAACGGGGCGTATAGTAGGCGGCGGGACTATGGTTGCAAGAGGCGGCGAGGATGTTGCCGTAATAGGGCAAGCGGCAGGCGGCGACGGGTTGCCGGGCGGAAAGTGCTGCTGCGGAGGCTTAGCAACAGCAGGTAAAACAGCAGGCGGCGAGGACATTGCCGCAATAGGACAAATCATAGATTCCTAGGGGGCCTTAAGAGAAGGGGCCGCTTTGCCGGCAGGTTGGGAAACAGTCGTGCACGCCGAAGGCATCGTCGCAATAGGGCGCGCTGCAGACATCGCAACACGGCGTGCAGCAGGCGGCGGGACAATCGTTGCAAGAGGCGGCGAGGACATTGCCGCAACAGGACAAATCATGGATTCCTAGGGGGCCTCGAGAGAAGGGGCCGCGGTAGGAGTGATGTTTAATGCGGCTAGGGGTAACGGGTTGCCGGCAGGTTGAAGATACTGCTGCGAAGCTTTGGCAAGAGCAGGCGGCGAAGCGTATTCTTCGCCTTAGTGCATAAGGCGGCGATAGTTCCGGTCGTGGCGTCGGTTGTTCCTCGAGAGATGGTTTTAGGAGGTCTTTTGATGTTGCCGACGGTCTTAGTCTCGGGTCTTTTGACGGTCCCGAGCCTCTTGTTGGCGACGTTCCCGATTGGAAGGGAGAAAGGCGTCCTCGTCATCAGGTGACGGCATCCATACCAATTCGTCAACGCCGTCGATGCGAACTCGAAAGGTATCTTTATCCCTCGAGGTAGGGATCCTATTGATCGTAGCGTTAGTGCCGTTAGCATAGGGTCTACCGTAGCGAAAAGAGGCGTCTCGGTCCCTTATGGCTTAGGCATAGGTTCTACCGTAGCGAAAAAAGGTAGGCATCTTAAGACGAAAAAGGCTGAAAGATTGGTTCGAGGAGGAGATGGCTCGAAGAGTCGAAGAGAAAGGATCGAAGAGGCGAATGGCTCGAGGGAGTCTCGGGAAGGCGAAATAGCTCGAGAGAGGAGGTCTTAGCTTAAGAAGAGAGATAGATCGTAGGTACGCGCCGAAGTGACAGTAGGCGGCACACAGAAAAAATCGGGTTGGTGTGTGCAAAATTTACACTCACCTAAAATAAGTGCAAAGTAATTTAGCTGCACACAGAAAAAGGGAAGAAGGAGGGGTTAGCTTCCGGGTTTCCTAGAAGGGAAAAGAGGTCGTCGTGATAGCGAGAAAGCGCTAAGACGGAGGAAGGAGTGGATAGTAGTAATTGGCTCTGCTTGTGGCGGGCTTAACGCGGGTCGGGCCGAAAACAGCAGGGTGTCGTCCGAGGATAGACGAAAGGGTCTTTAGGGAGCTAAAGCTCTATTGCAACGCAAACAAGTGCGTCGCTAGGGCGGCTTAAGGCGCTTGGTCTAGGGCTCGAGGCCTCTCTAGTGGTTGCCGAAGAAGAGGCAAGGTGTTGCTACTATTTAGTGCAAATAAGAGGGCATTAGGCAAAGGGGGTGCTATAAAAGAAGAAGGATAATAAATTAAAGGTGGCCCGGCATGCCCTACGAGATATAGGGGCTGCCGGAGCCCGGACTAACTGCTAGTCCGTAGGCACCTAGCTAGGTGCCCGCCTTTAGCGCATTAATAAGGCTAATAGTAGGCTAGGATTAGGCTTAATAACTTCTATCGTTGCTAGCTTATTGCTAATAGCCTCGTTAATCCTCTAGGTTTAGTATAGCTAATCTTCCTACGTGCGGATAGAGGTAGTAGGCTTACCGTAGATGTCTTCTATAGGCTAACGCGTCTGCTCGCTAGCTAGCAGTATAAGACGCTAGATAAGGGCTATACTATATAGCGTAGTAATATCGGAGCCGATCTATAACTAAATGCGAGGGAGGTTATTCCGAATGTGCTAGAGGGTAATAGTACGGACGCTAGGGCTACGTTTCTTAATATCGGAAAGGTTTAAGAATGCGTTACAAATGCGCTAGGCAAAGTTAACGAAGGCCTCGTCCTTAACTAGCGCTAGTTAGGCGTAAATAGCCAACGGCGCGTCTAAAATACCGTAGTCCCTTAAGACTGTAAAAATGCCCTCTAGGAGCAACATCTAGTCTAAGTGCCTAACGTTAACCTAATACGCAATAGGGCCGAAGTCCTTAGACAACTCGTTAGCTATCCGCGTAGGCTAGAGGTTATATAGTATCTGCCCGATAAGAAACGCGGATTATATCTATTAGAGCTTCTAAAGGACGGTATAGTCCGCCTAGTGCAACTTCCATTTAGGCTTTATAACAATCTTATTTCGGTTATTAGTTACCGTATCGTCTACGTCCTTAGCAGCTTTCGCTTAAGGCTAAATGCTTTTTATAAGAGTCTTAGTAGCTCGATCGTAAGTAGCATTATACGGGATATATATAGGATAGTCGAAGTTTAAACGTATATTATAACCTCGTTCTAGGAATACGTACTAATCGACGGCTCTATCGTCGTAGTATAGGAAAGGCTTTACCGGCAGCTAGTGCTATTACGGTAGAACCGGCTGCTAAGCGGGCTGCCTATACTACGGCTAAGCTAGCTACTCTTACTATTTATTCAAACGAGTAAATCGCTGCTCGCTTATAAGGTTAGCAGCTAGCGTTACCGTAACACTCTAGTCAGGCAGGTCTACGGGAGGAGTAGGAGGCGACGAGTAGTCCGGCATAAGGGGGCGCGGGCACTAGCCCGAGACTAGCAGGACCCGAAGGACTAGCGGCCGGCAGTACGGGTTAAGGTTATTGCTCTATATACCTTACGAGCAAACGCTCTATCTTTAAGCTAAGTCGTTCCTCTAGTTTTTAATCTAGTTCGACTATTTAGCGCTTAGTCGTTCCTCTATACCCTCTATCTGCGTGGCTTAGCGCTCCTCGAAACGCTGTATCTAAGTGATTTAGTTATCTTCTAGCTGCTTAAGCTAGTTAGCTTACTATCGAGACTACTAACGTATTTCACCGCGAAGCTCTTTACGTAGGTCGTGGAAATAAGTATTAAAAACTTTATTTTATCGGGCTATTTTCTAATCAACCTATTTCCCGAGGCTAGCAATAGAACTAGTCCTGCCCGGCTTAAGGCCGGCGGTAGAGCTTGCTATAGAACCCTAGCGAGAGCCTCGTTCTACGCCTAGTTCGTCTTCCGACGGCGAATTCGGCGGGAACGCTGCCGATATACTATATAACGTCGGGCGTCGGGCGGAAGAAGAAAATAGGGTAGAAAGTAGGCTTAGGGTAATACAATAGGTTATATAACGTAAGAAAATGCGTAGTATAACGCGAAACGCTAGGGTGCGTGGTTTAGTCCGATTCTTAAAGAGGCTAAGGTTCGCTTTTTAAAAATATGTATTTTTAAGGCCTTTTAATAGTCGGATTAAGCATAATAGAGAGTCTCTAGACTTCCGGCTAGGAAGCTTCGTAAGACTATATTCTATGTATAGTTAATTTATTATCTAGAGTTATAGGCGCGCAGGGCTTTAGGAAAACCCTATAGCGGGGAGCTAACTAATGCGCCCACCTAATAGGATCCTTAAGGGCACGCAGCCGGATTAAATTAGATTGAATTAAGGCTAGGCACGATTTGCGCAGTAGAGGGCACGCAGTAAAGGGCACGAAGCATATATTAAGGAGCCGTATATATAGTATAGGGCACGCAGCAGGGCACGCAGCCGGGCACATAGCCGGGAGCGAGCCGTAGACGGATATTCGTACGTAAAGAATTATTAGTCTACAGCCTGCTATATATGCGCACTATATTTATATAGGCGCGGCTAGGCGCGGCTAGGCGCGGGGGGGTTAGACGTTTTCCGGGGTGTACGTAGGCTATAAAGAAATGTCATTAGGCCAAATAGTAATACTCTTTTTTTTAGCGCCGACGACGGTTCTAGTCACTCGTTTTACTCACTCGGCTTAACTAATCTAGTAGGACCTTTCGTTCCTTAAGGCACGTAGTATGTTTCGAAAAAAATAATCAGTCTCGCTTAAAGCAACTGCTATATGTGTTAGATCCGCGGGTAAAAAGGGATTACATACAGGATTACGTACGGGATTACGGACGGGAAATTCGGCTAAGAGGCCCCTTAAAATAAGGTCTCGAGGCTTCCCCTCTTTAAGAATAACAAGCATTATCATCACATACATAAATGAACTGCTTTTAGCGGCCTTACGGCCGCTGCAACGCCCTAACGGCCGCTATAACACACATCTCTCGTATCCTTATTCGGTAGGCCGTAGATCGAAGATCTAATAATTAAGCGTCTTAGTCTTCTAGCTAAGCTACTAAGAGAAGCCACTATTCAACCATTAGGCCCCCTTTAAACCGCGAGAAAAGCCTAGCTAATCATGCTCGGCAAGAGGACTAGATTCCTCTTACATCGAAAGAAAAAGCCCGTAACACGCGGCACTAATACATCGAAAGAAAGCCCGCACTAAGCGGCACTAATACATCGAAAGAAAGCCCGCACTAAGCGGCACTAATACATCGAATTAAGCCCGTAATACGCGGCACTAATACATCGAAAGAAAGCCCGTAACACGCGGTACTATAAGGGTCTTCGAATATTAGTAAGATTAGGTCTACGACCTAATCCGTATTCTTATATACGAGCGGGGAAGAGGCACGTGCGGGCGGGGAAAGGGGCTCGTGCGAATAGGGGTAAGGGGCACGTGCGGACAAAGGGGTACGTGCGTAGAGCTATATATCCGCATGCATAGGTGCGCCTACACTTAGTTCTTTATAGATGATTTCTATACCTATATAGAGGGCACTCTTCGCACTATACGGGTACGAACTAGTATCCCTATTTCCTATCGCCGTAGATATAGCAGTGGAAAAGCATCTCCCGTAGTTGCGGAGTAATCGAATTCCGCAGCTATATAAGCTTAGCGCTATCTCCTTAAACGCTATTCCCGGCGGCGCGAGTGATAGTCTCCTTAAAGTCGGGAAGGAAGTCCCTAAACGTGCCTTCTTTAACTACCTTATCCACGCGTTCGGCAACGTGTAGGAGCAGGAGAAAGCGTAAGACAGGTTGCGGACCCTCTTTTAGAAAGACGGCCAGACGTTTAAGGACTTCCTTCCCGACTTTAAGGAGACTATCACTCGCGCCGCCGGGAATAGCGTTTAAGGAGATAGCGCTAAGCTTATATAGCTGCGGAATTCGATCACTCCGCAACTACGGGAGATGCTTATCTTAATCGAGATGCCTACTAACTTTAGGGAGTACGTAGGTCGCCTTATAAAGGTAGCCTAAAACTATAAGCAAAGCCCTAGCTTTTAGAAGTTGCGAAAGCGCGTAGGCACGAACGGCGTTAGTAATAGAAACGGAGGAGTTACTACTAAGAACGCTATAACGCTCCCGCCGCCGAGATCCGCGCCCGATACTACGGTAGACTATAAGGGCGACGTTATAATATCTACTACGCGGCCCGCTCGTAGAAAAGCTAGGACACTATCCGCCGCCTAGGGTAGCGCGCCCTCCTCTTTTGCATAGCGAGCTAAGTAGGTATCGAAGGCGGAGCTTTAAAAGCGGAGAGAGGAGGGGCTTTACGTACGCTATAGCGCGGATAGGCATTTCGCTACGGACTGCCTATATCGTCCCGCTCGCCCTACGGCGAAGCGAGCCGAACGGCCTATAGCGATTCGCGCTACCCGACCTTCTCTTAAATCTAATGTTAAGGAGGATAATATAGTCCCCGCCGCTACTAATGCGGAGGGAAACGCATAGCTCCGGAGCATAGACGGGCCTTAGAGCCTAATTCGCTAGCACTAAAGAAAAAAGAGTTAACTAACTGTATTAAGACTTCTCCTACCTTAATACCTATTATTGTTAACCGTATAAACCTTATCTCTACTCTTATAGACGAGGGTTGCTAGTACTACGCCGCTATCGATAAGACATTCGCATAAGAACTACGTTTACTAGTTAAAGATATAAGACCTTAGTATATACGAAAAGCCTTAAGCGCGATAGGGGAAGCGAAGATTAAAGGAATCGTATAGATAGCTACGGAAATAAATAGGCAGAAGCAATTACTTATAGCGTATATTATCCTTTAGCTAAAATTTAACTTAATCCTTAGAAAGCCTTAGCTTCTTTATACGGAGTCTTACTCTATGCCGTACTAAGGAAGGCTTTAGTATAGGAATTCGCAGCGTTAGCTATAGTATATTAACGAGAACGAACCGGAGGACACTAAGTGTGCTACCGAGCTTCGGGAGGCTAAGGAGGTTATAGCTTTAGTGTTTATCGGCATAATCAACCGAATCTATAGACAATACGGCTTAAAGGCCGCTACTACTGCTATTTACGTAGTTAGCCTCGCGGATATCGAAAAGGCCTTACGACTAAAGAAGCTAAAGACGGAAGCCGAATTGCGTTAAATAATCCTTACGTAGTTCTATAACCTACTGCCGCTCTTTTACCGCTCTTTCGGAAGAGCGAGGCCGATAAATTAAACCTATATAAGCCCGGCATTAACCGCGCGATACTACTTCGTTAGGATTCCCGCGGATAAGACATAGTTCCGCCCTTCGGGCCGCTATACGCGATGTCTTAAGACGAGTTGCTTATATTAAAGAAAACACTACCCTTTTAGATAAAGGGTTTATTTAGGGTAGCTCTTCTAAGGCCGCCGCTCTAGTGCTATTCGCGCGGAAACCTAGAGGAGGACTACGATTCTACGTAGACTACCGAGCACTTAACGCAATAACACAACCGGACTACTACCCGCTTCCGCTTATTAAAGAGATACTCCGTAATATCGCTAAGGCGAAGTAGTTTACTAAGTTAGATATCTATTAGGCGTTCTATAAGGTACGAATTACGGAAGGCGACGAGTAGAAGACCGCGTTCCGCACTCGCTATAGGCTCTTCGAATAGATAGTAATACCGTTAAGGCTTATAAAGGCTCCCGGCACCTTCTAACGATATATTAATAGCATTCTTCGTGAATTTCTAGACGAGTTCGCTTCCGCTTATATTAATAATATTCTTATTTATATAAGCGGTAGCCTAGAGGATTATATAGATAAAGTGCGGAAGGTACTAGACCGGCTCTCCGAGCATAGGCTATACCTCGACCTTAATAAATGCGAATTCGGCGTCCGCCGGGTTAAATACCTTAGATTTATTATTATCGTAGGCGTTAGTATATAGGCGGACCCCGTAAAGATTTAAGCTATTCGGGACTAAATAGGCCTAACTTCGCAAAAGGGTATACAGAGTTTCTTAGGATTTACGAAGTACTATTGGATTTTTATTCGTTAATTTTCTCGTATCGTCGGTCTGCTCGTAGCCCTTACCGGTAAAAGGGTAGCCTTCTATTAGGGCGCTATATAGGTAGAAGCGTTTTAAACGTTAAAGGACCTATTTTCGTAAGCCCTAGTGCTACTTTAGTAGGACTTTAATTATCCCGTAATACTTAAGGCGGACTATAGTAGATTCGCGCTTAAAGGCACGCTTTCGTAAGAGGTAGACGGCTAACGCCGCCCTATGGCTTTTTACTCCCGTAAGCTTACCTCCGCCGAACGGAACTACGCTATCTATAATAAAGAAATACTCGCTATAATTAGCTATTTAAAGCAGTAGTAAGCAGAGCTCCGTAGCTATAAGAACTTTAAGATCCTTATAGATTATAGCAACCTTAAGTATTTTATAACTCGACGTTATCTCTTTAAGCGATAAGCCCGCTAGGTAGAATATCTTTCGCGGTTATATTTCCGGATTAAGTACCGACCTAGAAAAGAGGCTATAGTGACGGACGCTTTATCTTAGAGAGATTAAGACCGACCTTCTAACGAAGATTATAACGCTAGAGAGCTTTAAATACTCCTAGAGGACGCGCTACGCACGTATCTTAGAGCTACGCTTATCGGTGCGGACGGCGTAGTCTTAGTTAATAGTAAGGGCGATAAGGACGAGGACGATAGCGAGGAGGATAATAATTCGTCTATTAGTTCGGAAGTTAAGGGGCTAATCGAAGAAGACGCGGAGCCTAATACCTAAGAAGCGGCCTTTTTAGCGGCTACGACTCGGGACGACCTTAACGCATAGGACGCGGAGCTAAACACTAATATAGGCCTTAACCGACGGATCTTTTAGGACGAAGAGCTTTAGCGTATATAGGACCGCTTAGCAGCTTAAGACGCTACCTACGGTAGCGTACGCCGCGCTATAGAGGCCGGAGCACGACGATTCGACCTTAAGCTCAACCTTAAGGTATAGGTAGCCGACTGCTACATAGACCTATGTAAGCACCTACGGTTCCGCGGACGACTTTAGGTTCTTAGCTCCTCTATAACTATAGAGGCCGTAGTAAGAGACGCTCCCCTAAAGCTAAAAGAAGGGAACGCGCTCTAAAGACGGCTTATTTAAATAGTATACGACGCTAGCGTCGTCGGCTACCTTAGCCGGGAAGGAATAGTTGCCGCTATATCTTACGACTTCTATTAGCCGCTCCTTTAGCTATACGTTAAACGATTCCTCCGTAACTATAATATCTACGGGCGTATAAAGATTTAGCGTACGCTTAAGAAAGGGCTGCTTAAATCGCTTCCTATGCTAGACCGGTTCTATACGTATATTTATATAGCCTTTATTATAGACCTCCCTTTTATAAAGAGCGGCAACCGTAATCTTTAGGTAATTAAGGACCGTCTAAGTAAGGAAGTTATATTAGAACCTATGCCCTCTATAGAAGCGGAGATCTACGCGGAGCGCTTTCTCGTATACTACGTACGATACTATTAATAGCTTACGTTAATTATAAGCGATAAAGGCTTAAATTAAATAAGCCGCTTCTAGTAGCACTTATATCGGCTGCTATTAATTATATAGCTGCTTAGCATAGTATATTATCCGTAAACCGATAAAGGGCCGGAACGGCTTAACTAGGAAGTTTAAGCTTACCTTTAGGGCGTTATCGACCGCAACTAGAGGGATTAGGATAAGTAGCTCCCTATAGCGTAAATAGCGCTTAACGGGAGAAATTACTCTTTAATTAGTATATCCCTTTTCTTTATACTTTATAGGTACGAACTAATATCCCTATTTCCTATCGCCGTAGATATAGCAGCGGAAAAGCCGTCTAGCAATAGCCCGGAGGGGCGCATAGCCTCCCTTATGCAGTGACTTAAGTAGGTCTTAGACTTCTATTAGTCGTTAATAGCTTTAGTAGCGTAGGACTAAGAGCGGTATACGAATAAACGACGGGAACCTATAGAGCGATTTACGGTAGGTAATAAAGTCTAAGTAGACCTACGGAACTATATATCCTTAAGGCTAAAGAAGAAGCTCGATTAATTATACGTTAAATTTACGGTTAAAAGAGTGCTAAGCCCGTAAGCTGTTAAGGTAGAGGGACTACCTAACGGGATTTACCTTAATTTTAATATAGACCTTCTTTATCGCGTAGTAGTAGATCTAATGCCTAGCTAAGTAATAGCAGACCTATAGCCTCCCGTAATCCTCGTAGAGGGAGAAGAAGAGTTCCTAATAGAGGAAATTCTTACCGTACGATAGAAGAAGGTCGGCCGCGGTAGTAAGCGCGAGGTCTTCGTAAGGTGGTAAAAGTACTAAGACCTAACGTAGTACCTAGCAGCGGACTTCGTAGATATAGAAGCGCTCGATCGCTTCGAAGAGCGCTTTAAGGCTATCGGAGAAAACGATAGACCGCCCGACGCTATATTACCGGCAAAGACATAACGGAAGAAGGTACGGTTTACGCTCCCTAAAGCGAGCCGCGTAGCCTAAGGCGCGGTAAGGCCCTACGTAATATATCGTTAATTTTCGCTTAGGTAAGGTAAAGGTCTTATATAAGGGTCTTCGACTATTAGTAAGATTAGGTCTACGACTTAATCCGTATTCTTATATACGAGCGGGGAAGAGATACGTACGGGCGGGGAAAGGGGCTTATACGAATAAAGGTAAGGGGCTTATACAGATAGGGGTAAGGAGCACGTGCGGATAAAGGGGTACGTGCGTAGCGCTATATATCCGTATACATAAGTGCGCTTACACTTAGTTCTTTATAGATGATTTCTATACCTATATTATAACGCAGCTACCCGCGTAACTATAGAGTCGGGAGATAGGGATATATAAACGATAGATAATGCATTTTAGCTCGGGGACTATTCGGCTATTAGTCGCTAACTAGTCCCCGACAACCCCTCTCGAGGCCTAAGGGTATATCGCTAAGGCCTCGATATATCTTAGAAGAAGGGCAGGCTTTAGTCTTACTACGAGAGGGCAACCGCATTGCAATAAAGGATTATTCGTACTTTTAACTATTGTTCCTACCTTCCTAAACGTACCTCTAGTCTGTCTTCTTATATATATAGAGGGCACCTATGTAATTACTCTGCCTACCCTATTATAGTATCTATATATAGGTGTGGAAATTATCTATAAAGAACTAAGTGTAAGCGCACCTATGCATGCGGATATATAGCTCTACGCACGTACCCCTTTGTCCGCACGTGCCCCTTACCCCTATCCGCACGAGCCCCTTACCCTTATTCGCACGAGCCCCTTTCCCCGCCCGCACGTGCCTCTTCCCCGCTTGTATATAAGAATACGGATTAGGTCGTAGACCTAATCTCACTAATAGTCGAAGACCCTTACAGGCACTAATACATCGAATTAAGCCTGTAATACGCGGCACTAATATATCGAAAGAAAGCCTATAAGAGACCACCTCGCGGCACTAGAAAGAATAATACACATCCTGCTACTACTAGTAGAGGCGAGAGGGTAATCCCCTCGTTAGCTAGCTAAATACATATCCTACTACTACTAGCGGAGGCGAGAGGGTAATTCCCTCGTTAGCTAGCTAAATATATATCCTACTACTACCAGCAGAGGCGAGAGGGTAATTCCCTCGTTAGCTAGCTAAATATATATCCTGCTACTACTAGTAGAGGCGAGAGGGTAATTCCCTCGTTAGCTAGCTAAATATACATCCTACTACTACTAGTAGAGGCGAGAGGGTAATTCCCTCGTTAGCTGGCTAAATACATATCCTACTACTACTAGTAGAGGCGAGAGGGTGATTCCCTTATTAGCTAGCTAAATATATATCCTACTACTACTAGCAGAGGCGAGAGGGTAATTCCCTCGTTAGCTAGCTAAGCTAAAAATAAGCCTATATAAATAAGGAGTAAAAACCCCTCCGTAGCATTAATCCGCACGATTAGGAGTAAACCCCTCCGCGGTATTAAGTCTATACGATTGGGGGTAAAAACCCCTCCGTAGTATTAATCCGCACGATTAGGAGTAAACCCCTCCGCGGCATTAAGTCTATACGATTAGGAGTAAACCCCTCTATAGCATTAATCCGTACGATTAGGAGTAAACCTCTCCGCGGCATTAAGTCTATACGATTAAGAGTAAACCCCTCCGTGGCATTAATCCGTACGATTAGGAGTAAACCCCTCCGCGGCATTAAGTCTATACGATTAGGAGTAAACCCCTCCGTAGCATTAAGCCGTATAAATAAAGAGCAAACCCCTCCTCGGCTCGTCCGTACCATTAGGAGTAAACCCCTCCGCGGTATTAAAAAGTCTATATAAACGTAGCATTAAGTCTATACGATTAGGAGTTAACCCTTCTATAGCCTATAAATAAAGAGTTAACCCCTCCGTGGCATTCTTATGCAATTGGGAAATATATCTGCTTACTATTTAGTAGTTATCTTATATAGTTAGGAAATATATCTGCCTACTATTTAGTAGTTATCTTATATAGTCGGGAAATATATCTACCTACTATTTATAGTAGTTATCTTATATAGTCGGGAAATATATCTACCTACTATTTAGTAGTTATTTTATATAGTTAGGAAATATATCTGCCTGCTATTTATTTAGCAGAATAAATAAGCGGCGGCGGGAGGAAGACTCTCTTCGCAGTATAAACACACGCGGAGGCGAGAGGAGAAGAAGACTCTCGTCGTAGCATCGCGGCGGCGGGAGGAAGACTCCTTTATCGCGTATACCTATATAAGCTAATAGCTCTCGACGAGCTAATAGCTCGCGGCGGCGGAAAAGAGAAAAAGACTCTTTCGTCGTTATAGTAAATAAATGCTTATAGCGGGAGGAAGACTCTCGTCGTAGCATAAATATAAAGCGGCGGCGGAAAGAGAAAAAGACTCTTTCGTCGTTATAGTAAATAAATACTTACGGCGGCGAGAGGAAGACTCTCTTATCGTAGTATATATATCGCAGCGGCGGAAGAAAAGAAGACTCTTTTATCACTACGGTAAATATTTACGGCGGCGGGAGGAAGACTCTCTCGTCGTAGTAAATATATTTTATAGCGGAAGAGAATAAGACTCTTTCGTTATAGTACGTAATAGTCATAGCGGTAGGAAGAAAAGAAAAGACTCTTTCGTCGTTACGGTAAATACGCTTATAGTATATTTATCGTAGCGATAGAAGAGAAAAAGACTCTTTTATCGTTACGATAAATATATTTTATAGCGGCGAGAGGAAGATACTCTCGTTACGGTAGTATACGTACTACGGCGGCGGGAGAAAGACTCCCTCGTCTACGTACTTATATAAATATAAGCTAATAGCTTTCGATAAGCTAATAGCTCGCGGCGGCGGAAAGAGGAAAAGTCCCTTTCCTTTATTACGGATACTTCATCGAGCAAATAGCTCTCGTAGCGATAGAAGACTCCTTCGTCGCGGTATAATAAAAAAGCAATAATCTCTTAAAATAGCAATACTCGCGGCGTTAGAAAACTCCTTCGTTACGTATACTTATTTAAGTAAGTAGCTCTTATAGCGAGCGGTAGAGTCCTTCGTCCGTATACTTATTTAAGCAAGCAGCTCTCGAGCAAACGGCTCTTAAGTAATTAGCTCTTACGGCGAGAGGTAGAGTCCCTCGTCGTAGCGAGCGGTAGAGTCCTTCGCTATAGCGAGCGGTAGAGTCCCTCTCCTTCGTATATACTTACTTACTAAAGCAAATAGCTCTCGCGGCTTTATCCGTATTACTTAATTAATAACTTAAGCAAGTAGCTCTTAAGCAAGCAGCTCTTACGGCGAGCGGTAGAGACCCTCGTCGTAGCGAGTAGCTCTTACGGCGACGGAAGACTTCCTCGTCGCGGTAAATACACTTAAATAAGAATAACGCGGCGAGCGGAAAACTCCCTTATTATATATACTTAATCGAGCAATAGCTCTTATAGCGAGTAGTAAAGTCCCTCGTTATAGCGAGCGGTAGAGTCCCTCGTCGCAGCGAGTAGTAGAGTCCCTTTCCCTTATATATACTTACTTACTTAAGCAAATAGCTCTCGCGACATCGTAAAAGATAAACACTCGCGGCGTCGGAAAACTCCTTCGTTACGTATACTTATACGCAATAAGCGCTCTCGCGGCGACGGAAGACTCCCTCGTCCGCGCCTATTACGGCAATATAAGCTACGGACATAGAGCCTCGACTTTATCTAAGCCCTCGGCTATACGAGCCTACGGTAATATAAGCCCTCGGATATACAAGCCTACGGCAATACGAGCCTCGGCTATATAAGCCTTAACTTTATCTAAGCCCTCGGCTACCTAAGCCTACGGTAATATAAGCCTCGGCTATATAAGCCTCGGCTATATAAGCCTTAACTATATATAAGCCCTCGGGAATATAACCCTCGGCTATATATATAAGCCCTCGGGAATATAACCCTCGGCTATACACACGAAGCCCTTTTCCGCCTATATACTCTAATAAACTATATAAACCTTCCGAAGCGATCGACTAATATAATATAAGAGGAATAAAAGGAATAAAGCGTATTATTGCCGCTAAAAGCGCATACGGCAGCGTAAAGGCATAAAATGCCGAGTTATAATCCTTTACTACTACGGTCGGTCGGTCGTAAGGAGGACCCGGAAGAATACGATAATTCGCCCTAATTGATTAAACATTGGCAAAAGACCCTGGATTTAAGCTATTTAAGCTCTTTAGTCTAGCTTCCCTCGCATTGCGATCGAAGCTAAAGGGGTGTGTTAGATCCGCGGGTAAAAAAGGGATTACATATAGGATTACGTGCGGGATTACGGACGGGAAATTCGGCTAAGAGGCCCCTTAAAATAAGGTCTCGAGGCTTCCCCTCTTTAAGCATGACAAGCATTATCATTATATATATTAATATACTGCTTTTATAACGGCCGCTATAACACACATCTCTCGCATCCTCATTCGGTGGGCCGCAGATCGAAGATCTGACAATATGTAGTCGAGAGTCGCAGCTATATTTCAGCAGTATGACTCTCATCACAGACTAGGTATCCGTATTAATATAGGAGCGCCGGATTTCGCAGGCCTTCTTCTCCTTATCTTTCTAGAGATAATCTAAGCCAACCAACGAGCGTCTTCAACATAAGTGGAATGAATGCCACTAAGCTCATAGCACTTACCATTTAATGTCTTCACATGACGAGACAGTCCTGGTGCGTATAGCCCGGCCCAAAGTCTTCTATACCTCGCTCGATTTCATTCGCCCGTTGCTTGTCCTTGACCTCCTTGGAGAAGTACCTTTTCATATACTTTTTCAGTTTGTGGTCAAGATTGTCTGCCAGATGCCAAGTATCAACTGATTAATAGAGCCTGTTAGCGTATGTAAAGCGGGAGTCTCACCCGCTGATGCGCTCATCACCACGTCGGCCCTACACAAGGGGCAGCGCCTCTCCTGGCGCCGCTGTATTTTGACAACACAACGTATGCAAAACACGTGCTGGCAGTCTAGTCGTACTGGCCGATATGCGACTGAGAAGCATACGGGACAGAGATAGTCACTAAGCTGAGGAACAATCGAGACCAGCTCCTGTGACATCTGGGCACAAATGTCTTTGGCGATGTCGCGCGAAAGGAGACCCTCGGACTGGATAGCCACGGGAAAGGTCTGCGAAACACCGAGCGATGTTCGCTTGTCGAATTCTGACTTAGGTCAGCCTCAGTCTTCCCATGCCAAGAATGCAGCCAATGGTCTGGACCAACTCTTGAGAATCTTCAAGACAGCGAGCTTATTCAATTCCTGAAATTGTAGGGTTTTCAGCAGGCCCAGGTTGAGGTTGAGGAACCTTGCAAAGGCCATCTTGCTCTCGCGAAGCTTGAATTCCTTGGCAAGGCAGCGCTTTTCCACCTCGCCCTGGAACCACTGCAGCTGCTTCAGGGCTTTTTGGGTCGATCTTGCGCCATGGTCACGCTCATGCGTGGCAAAGAAGACTTCGGCATCAAGGTAAAGTTCGAAAATGTGACGCCAGCGAGCCAGGTCACTCTTGGAGAAGCGACTGGGTTGGGACACCTGGGACACTTCCTTGCCGAGCTCGACCACCTCAGTAGTCATCTTCTTTCCCTCCTGAACTTGCAGGGCGTCAAGGTTATTCACATCGCTCTGCAGCAAATCAAAAAACTCGCCATCAAAGACGAGTGGCACCTCAATCATCTCGTAACTCGGCCGAGCCGCCGAGTCGGCCGACACAGCACATAAGCCGGCCTGTGCAGGCGGATCGCTCGGATGGTACCTGGGAGGAGCATCGAACCGCGCATCCGCTGGACCAGGCTTCGTGGGTGCGCGGCCAAGGAGAAGCTCTGCCGCGATGCGCTCAAAGAATAGGCGAGAGGTTGGCGTCAGAAAGGCGTCGACGGCGATGCCATCTTGCATATGGACGTAAACGGTCAGCTTCGGCCGCACCAAGTTTGAATTGGTGGCTGCTAGATGAGCACAAAGAATCGTATCAGCTTGATTCGCCGAAAGCTGCTCAGGCGATCGCCCGCACACCTTTGAGCTTGTAACGAAGGGCCACGGGCGAGGTAGTGTTGTGGTTGAGGAGAGCTCGTAGAGTTTCGGGGTCTAGGCCGAGCTCCTGCAACTCACGCTGGACCTTTTTGAGACATTTCTTGAGCTGGCCGTAAGGGATCGCCTGATTCACCCAGTGAGGGGGGAAGTCTGGGAGACAAGCAGGTTAGAAAAGACGCCGAGTAGGAACGAGGGCGTTGTTACGATCGCCGTCCAACAGACACAGCACCGACGTGACCACCCGGACGCACCTTGACTGGCCAGCGTCGCCTTGAAATCATGGGCAAACTTCATGGCGACGGCCGATGGTTTCTCATTTCGGGCGCGTAAGGTGACTCAAGCAGGAGTGGATGGCGGTAAACGTTGCGTTCCATGCCTTCCGAAGTACCGAGTCTATAGATAAACCGAAACTGCGAAAAGGTTCAGCCTCGACCCAATGTGGGCAGGTTGGTGGCTGTTGCGGTGTCCCTACGGAAGGCCATAGCTACAAATGTTTCAAAACCTCGACATCGCCGAAAAACCCGTCTACGCCTACACCAATGTATAGATAAATAGGCTTCGAAATGTCGATAAGGAGCCCGATAAGGGCCTTACCCCCTTATATAATATAAAAAAAAATCCCAATATAATCCTATTAAAATGACTTATAATTGAAAATATTAGTTAGGTAAGCTTATACTAAAACGAACTATAAAACGATATAAAGCTTATAAAGCAAAAGTATTTATTTATATTATATATTATATTAATTAGTCTTAAAATATTAATATTAAATGAGTATTGCTATTTGTACAGTAACAAATTGCTATTTGTACAGTAACAAATTGCTATTTGTACAGTAAACCACTTTTTCGGCACGCACCCCGCGCGCCTATGTCCCGCCACCAAAATCTAGTGTAGGTACATGGCAACTAAGAGAGCCGCGCAAATCGTGCGAAGAACAACACCATGCCGCAATCCACCCTAACACGCAGCAGGGCACGCAGCAGAGCACGCAGCCGGGAGCCGGGCACGAAGCATACATTAAGGAGCCGCACACACAGCAGAGGGCACGCAGTAGGGCACGCAGCAGGGCACGCAGCCGGGCGCCGGGCACGAAGCATACATCAAGCAGCCGCATATATAGCAGAGGGCACGCAGCAAAGGGCACGCAGCAAGGCACGCAGCAGGGCACGCAGTAGGGCACGCAGCCGGGAGCCGGGCACGAAGCATACATCAAGGAGCCGCACACACAGCAGAGGGCACGCAGCAGAGGGCACGCAGCCGGATTGAATTAAATTGAATTGAGGCCAGGCACGATTTGCGCAGCCCTCTTAATTGCCATGTACCTCTACGGAAATTTGGTGGCGGGACATAGGCGCGCGGGGTGCGCGCCGAAATTGTGGAGACAATCCTGATTTACTATACAAATAGCAATTCTCTACTATACAAATAGCAATACTCTATTAAATAGTCTAATAGTATATATTATAATTATTAGTTCTCTAGCTAGCTAAGGATATAACTCCCTTATTAAAGAAATATATATATAAGAATATATAGGAATAGCTAGCTATATAGCTATATGCTATATTATTATCGCATACATACGTAATCGTAGGGATCACGTGTTATCCGGGAAGGCTATATTACTGCGATAGCTTCCCCTTACTTAGCTAGCAACTAACCTAATATAACTATACCGTTTACCTTATAAGGTCGACTTAAAGACCTACTAATACTAATTAGTAGTTAACTTAGTTAATTACAGACAGTTAGGTAGAAGAGATAAGATCCGTAACTATCGACGGTATAATACACCCTACGAGGGAATACCTAAAGGTAGTTATCTTTATGCTTAGAACAAGCTCTCTTATCTATAACGTTACTGCGTTAACGCTATTTTAAGATCTCCTAAGCTATCTATTAATCCCGTCTCGCTATAAGGGTCTAGACCCTAGTGTTATTATTTAGTGCATATAACTAGATTACGTATATTTAGGTAGTCCGCGCCGGTAAGGGCTACGCCTATACTCTCTTCCCTTTCCCCTTCTATAGTATTATTCAACCTCTTTCTAGGACCTCCTCTATGCCTACTCGGAATAACCCCGTTATATAATAACACTATTACTTTATTAACCCGTAGCTACGCCTACTATACGCCGCCTCCGTACCGTCGGAACGCGCGGCCTAAAGTCTTCTCTACGATGCTTAATACAAGGATAAATTAAGCTGCCCTTTAGCTTTATAGCCTTAATCGCTCGTGCGATTTTTAATACCCCGTACTAATAAGAACGCGACCCCGCGCTAATATTAGCTTATGCGAAATTTTCAGTCCTTATACCTACGAATGCGCTATTAATCGGCTTTTCCTGCCCTACTCGCAGCCGCTAATTTACCTGCCTATAGTATAACCTTTCTGCCTTTTTTCCTTTATTAACCGGAAGGGAGGACTTCGCAGTCTCCGCTTTTACGGCTGCGGGAGGAGCCTATGTGTAGAAGCCTCGGGTGCGTCGGGAGCTAACGACGATATACGTTATTAACGCTAATAGCTCCCGCTTCTTCTACTTCGGTATAAGTAATGCCTGCGAAATTAAGCACGACCTTCGAGACGGTGGTAAGGCGTAGTTATAACTGCGGAACACATAGATTGCGCACGAAGAAGTACGTATACGAACGAGCTCCGGATTAACCGAAAGAACGGCAGCACGACTATAAGCGGGATATAACCGGACGATTTAAGTAATAAATATTAGGAATACTACCGCGCTCGGCGCGGCAATAGCGGGCGATACGAGGGGATATTGCCTATGCCTAGGAGACCGTAGCAAAAAGAACGGCGCCCGTATAGCCTTATACAGGGAGAGTAGATAGTAATAGCGATACGCGCTTAAAGACAAAGAGCTAGTCGCTACGGGGCGAGCCCCTAAGAGCACCTAAGCGTGCGAAGCGCACGAGCCGGAGAGGAATAACCGGCCTTACTTAAAGTAGTCTATTCTACTTATTAGGAAAAGGAGCTCCCTACGTTTTAAAAAAGCTAAAAATACGGTTCCGCTAATATTTATTACGACGAGGGAATTAGGAAGGTTATATCTACGTTTATAAAAGCTACGTGCCGCTTTTAATAGGATTTTCAGTGCGATTTTATATGTATATTTTCGGCTGTGCGTTTCGGTATAGGTTTCGCTTTAATTACGTAGTCCGTACGTAACGTCCCGTCGCGCGTTAGGGTACGGCTTTAAGTGTCTTAGGAGGTAGCTCTAAAAGAGCCGGGCGGGGCGGGGGGCTAATATAAGGGTCTAGACCCTAGTGTTATTATCTAGTGCACGTAACTAGATTGCGTGTATTTAGGTAGTCCGCGCCGGCGAGGGCTACGCCCGCACTCTCTTCCCTTTCCCCTTCTATAGTATTATTCTACCTCTTTCTAAGACCTCCTCTATGCCTACTCGGAATAACCCCGTTATACTCGCTTCCTAAAGGAAGAAGAGTAATATTAACCTATAGTGCGTCCTTAACGTAGACAACTTTATAAGAAAATCCCTTACGCTAATAAAACACGTAAAGACTATTACATACAATATTATAACTTTATTAAGCCCTACCTACGTAGACAATATAAGGCGCGAGAAGCTGTTAAAGATTACCCCTATCCTAGAAAACGACTACTAGTACACTTATATAGGTATATAGGATATATAATAACAACCCGACCTTATAAACCTAAGTAAGATAGAGGCTACTATATACGTTATAAGGTTCCGCTACGAGTATACATACGATAAAAACAACTAAGGCTACGAAGCTATTGCCTTCTTCTAAGAATACTTTTAAGGATAGCTTCTATAGATATAGAATAAGGTGCACTTAAGCTATAAACGTTCTTTGCGCAAGCTCTTAAAGAAACGTAGGATCTACACCAGCCAAGACAATTAAGGCTTAAACATATAGTTCCTTAAACTATAGACTGTCTCCGAACTACTATAATAGCCTGCTAAAGAGTATATAAATCAGATATTTAATTAAGGCACGATCGTTGCATTTACGCTACCGACTATAGCCCCGAGCCCGGCCTTAGACCCGGCTCTAACCAGTTAGACAACTATCCTTAGTACAACGCAATAATAATAGACTATACACCTAATAACTTACTAATTTAACTAGCTAACTGTCCCTATGCCTGCCCCTATACCTAATGTCCTTATTGCCCTTAATGCCCCTATTGCTTAAGCTCTTATTCCCCTTGCTGATACTATTGTGACTATTGCCCCCTTGCCGTCCCTTAATGCTTATACTACGATCCCTCTAATTAATGTTCTAAACGTCGATATAGATGCCGACCTCTAGTAGAAGTTTATAAAGCTATAGAGGAAGGATAATTATTATATAGGATAGCCCTATAACCTCTTCAACGATAAGGTCTATATATTTATAAGGACCTACTATAAGCTTAAGGTCTAGCTAGGTTAATTCTATAACCTATTCTCCTAGATTCTAACGGATAGAGCCGAGACATTCTATATCTACTACGTTAAATTAACTACATCGTTCCGTATAACCTATAATGCTATTAAGCAATATTTTAACACGGATGTTAACTATAGTTATTACTTCACGGACTAGACGATAACTATATTTAATAAGGTCTACGTATAGAATCCCACGATGCCGCTTTATAAGGTACTATAGACTCTTTTTAAGAAGCTTTAGCTATATTAGAGAGCCCTAGGAAAAGACTACGAAGGTAATATACTACTTCGTACGTCGTTTATTAACGCGTGCCGTAGTGTTCTAGAGCTAGAATACGCTCTCTTTAAGCCTGCCTAAAAGGTCGAAACCGTATTTATAGACTTACGTGCGTTAATCGAGACACACTTAGCACGCAACCCGTCGGCCTAATTCCTATAGGATAAAGCATTTAATTATAACGATTTATAGTACCTAGACCGAAGATATTTAAGCAACTATAGACGAGGTGGATTCCGTAGACGAAGCTACGGACGAGGTAGTAGACGTAGAGGCTATCTACGAGGCTTTAAATACAACCGTAGCACACCCTTCCGTCTACGAGGACGCGGTGGCAGCTATAGTAATAGCTCTAACAACCGCTTGACCTAGACTAAGAAGTGTTTCGTCTGTTATAGGGAAGGCTATTAGTTAACTAAATATACGCCTAAGGAACGTTAACGGTCTAAGGACTAATACCTTACGCAGTGTTTTAACGATAGTCTCCTAATAACTAACTTTACGACATACGTGACCGAATTTAAAGGCTATAAGACCGACGAGATAGAAGCTAACGAGTACTAGGACGTAAAAGACGCTAATAATGCCGCCGATCTAAAGCAAACAGCAACTTAAATACTCTACGAAGCCGTATTTACACACCTTTAGACCGGCGAAGACGTCTACGGCATAGACTAATTAATCCCTACCGACTAATTCCTAATCGAAGATCGTTACTCCCGTTAGTAGTTCTAAGGGATTATAATCGATACTAGTGCGGCTAGAGTATTAATAGTAGGATAAAAGCAATACTTCGCTTTATAGCGAATAAAACCTTCTATTATACTTAATAGCTCTATAGCTAGGTAAGCTAGCATCCGATTTAGAACTAGCACTCCTATTTATTCCCTTAGTTTAATCGCCCTCGAAACCCCTATTAGTTAAGTAACTTTTTATATTCTTAAGACCTATACCCTTTTTCTACTCTCTCTTACTAATATAGACCGACTTAAGATCTACTTCGATAATATAACGAATACACTAAGGATTAGCGATCTAAGCAACCGGATCTTAATAATCTGTAAATAGAATTACCTATAGTTCTTCTTGCTAAAAGTAGAAGAAACGATCTCCTTTATAATAGAAAGTAAAATACGAACTCTATATCGCCGATTTAAGCACCTAGCTATTTCGAGACTATATTACCTACTTAAGCAGGCGGGCTATAATATAACGACTATATAGCTTAAATTAATCTCTAAATTCTATTACTACTACTAAATACACTTATAGGCACTTAAGCGTTTTAAATTTACGCTAAAAGAAAACTAAGAATTTAATTACGAGATTATAGTAGACGTAATATACCTTGAGAGCCTTTAACGACCTATTCTATACGTCGTTAACTCTGCAATAGCGTTCTAAGGAGCTAGGTTCTTTCCTTTAATATTAGCTAAGGATACTTAGGAAGTCCTTCGCGCCTTTTAGATCGATAGTTACCTTAGACCTTTAGACACAATTAAACATAACGTAGGAACTAACTTTGCCTTAATAGAGTTCCGTAATAAAGCAAAGATTATAAGAATAACCTATAAGTAGGTCCCTATAGAATTATATACGTCGATTAGGAAGGTCGAGAGGTATTACGCTCCTTTACGCCGCGTATTTAAGATCCTTTACGTAGAGATCGGGACTATTACCTCTCCTAAGGCAGTCCTTTAGAAAGCTATAAAAGCCGTTAACGATATAGCCGGACCCTACGGCCTTATCCCTATACTTCTCGTCTTTAGTATATACCCGCGTATAACTATTAACTCGCCTCTGTTAGCTATCACCTTAAAAAGATCTATAGCTATGTAAAAGGCGAAAAAAATGCTTCGATAACTCTCTATAGAAAGATAGGTATAAGATGCCCTTTATATAAGGAACGGTCCGTTAATAGTTAAAACTATTACTCTCCTATTGTAAATTAAAGTCTAAGTCTAGCGGGAAAAGGGAGGATATTAAGGACTATTTAAGATTACTATAATTAACGGTTATAATATTACTATTAATACCGTTAACGGACCTTAGCTTTTTCGGTCTATATTAGTATAGCCCTACCTTTAAGACGATTCGTCTCTTTAGCCCTTGCTTTCTACTTAGCCCCTACTTCCTGTAATTAAAGGGGCGCCCCTTAATCTAACTAAAGGGACTTCTCTTAAACCGACCTTAACTACGCTTCCCGCTCCGGTTCCTATACCCCCGATGCTATGTAGGCGTAGCCGTCCTCTTAGTGCAAAAAATAAGCTAAAGCTCCCTATTCCCCTTCCCCCTCCTTAAGCCTTTATTATTAAAAGGAAGAAGATACCTACGAATTAGCACTTAATTTACGGGAGAAGGGAGTTATTATAATCTTAAGAGCCCTATTTAAAGAATTAGATAGGCAAGAGATCGATAACCTTATTGCCCGCGGTGTTTTTAGCTTTAAACGCTACGGTAAAGCTATCTATAGAGGTTACCGTATCTTTAAGTTAAGGATAGTACGTAAAGTAAAAGGGAAGGATAAAAAAACCTATAAGAAGTCCCGACTAGTTATTTAGGGATATAATAATAAAGTGAAAACGACCGCAATCACCGATGATTTAACGCGTTAGCTAGCGGCTAATCCTAGCCCTCGCTTTAGGACTTCTTCGCTATTACGGTATAACTCTTTCGTTGCGAGATATTACTTAGGCCTACCTATAAGCCGAAACTAAGCTATTTAGGACTATCTTAACTAAGCTGCCCGCCGAGATATAAAGACAATACCTAGAAGGGACTATTATCTATACAATTCGACCCTTTTATAGGATCGCGGAGTTAGGACTATATTAGTTCCGAACGTATTATAAGCATTACGTTATCCGACTTAGATTTACTATCGTTAAGTAGTTAAAAAACTGCTCTACGATCTCCTCGTATAGCCGCCGAGGTTGACACCGGATTATAAAATCAATTTAGACTTAAGAATCGGATTCCTTAGACCCGGTTGCCCTTAGGCGCAATAGCGCATCGGGAGACGGACGCGGGCTACGAGCCGATAGACGTTAATATCGCGAGAAGGGGGTTAAAGGCTAGCGTATATAGCCTACCGACTACTAATAAAGCGCCCCTTAAGCCCGACACGGGCAAAGAGAAACTAATAGGAAGGGATAGTGCCGCTTACCTAAAGTTCGCGGGTCTAGTGCCTAAAGGGGCCCTTTAAAGCGTTTAAGGGGCCTTTAAGTCCGTTCTCTAAGGCTACCTAAAGGAATAGGAGGAGAAGATCCGAGCGGATACCGCGGTCTATACGACCGTAGGCTAGCTTAAGAAATCAGTTAAAGAGTCGGTAAAGGAGGCTATTGAGGCGGCGCTCCTATCGAAGCAAGCGTTGAAGTCTTAGGCCGACGTAGCCGCGGCCGCGGTCGCGGCTACTACCGTCGCGCCTCCGATGCGACGCTAGCCTACGCTCGGAGGCGCTAGCGGTAGCTATAACATTAGGGCTAATAGCGAGAAGCCGACTCTCGCCCGCTACGAAAACCAGCTTACGGTCTAATATAAGGGGATCGCCTTAGATCTCTAACGTAGAACTATTTAAGCGATTATTAACGACGTTAATCGCGCCTTTAAGGAGCCCGCTATAAAAGCGGCGTAGGTCTTCCGCAGCGGCGATATCGCGCTTATATTTAAGCAGAATGCAAACAAGTATAGGGCGGATAGGGAGTAGCTAAAGAAGGCGTTCGGGAAGGAGACGATGCTATCCTAAGGCGGCTTTACGGTAATAGTAAAGGGCGTCTTAATAATAGTCCTTTAAAGAGGGGACGACGCCGCTTTAGCAGCCGAACTAGCTAAAGCGAACGACGTTAAGGTTATCTACCTTTACCCTAAAAGGGCCTATATAAGGGCGGGCATTAAAGCGACCTTAATTATTACGGTAGACGGCGTAGAGGCGGCGAATAGGCTTTATAACTTTAGCATAGTAATATAAGCGGAGATTTTCGATATAAAGCCCTTCAATAATATAATCCGGCTAAGGTAGTACTACCGGTGTTTTTAATATAGATATATCGCGAAGTACTATACGGCGAAGGCGGCATACGGGCGGTGCGCGTTAAGACTATACGATAAAGCTATATACGCGGCTACTATTAGGTAGATCCCGTACCGGTATACCCTGTATAGGGGGAGATACGCGGCGTAGGATAGGCACTGCCTTAAGGCGGAGAAGCTTTAGGATAGGGCTTAGGAGGTATACTCTTAGAGGCTAAGGCGTTTCGCCGCCGCGGCGATACCGACGATACGCTTTAAGCCGGCGCTGCCCTATATATAGCCCTTTCCGCTTCCTACCGCGCTATAAGCGTTGCCGTCGAAACGGCGACGATAGGACACCCCCCCCCCCCCCCCCCCCCCCTACTACCCGCCCTTCCCCCCGGCCGGCCTTAGGACATTACGAGGGCCGGTCGGGCGCGAGGCTAGTCGACTATTCGTAGGCTTCTATAGTCGCGGCCGGCCTTAGCGTCGGTAAGGGCTCGCACCGCTACGGTCGAGGCCGCGCCCGCTCCTAATAACGACTCTTTTTCCGACCCCCCTTAATATTAGACATCCTTTACTAAAATACCGTAAGGATAGGCGCGAATATATACCTTGCGCTCGCCGCCCTTAAGGCGTATAATATTATAGCACTTTAAGAGATACCGATTAATAGTAGGATAAAAGCCTTAGCGTGCTTAAGGCGGTACGACTATAGGCTCGTTTTTAAGGCGACCTAAAGTATACTATACGTCTATAAGAGGTATAGCATCGATACGTAGATAAGCGACTAAGGTATAGACTAATATAATATTACGTTTACTAATTTTAATACTATAGTTTTTTTAGTTTACTCCCCGCTAGTTAACTCCCCCCTCCCGACTACTCCGCTCTTTAACCTCGCGATTAAATCGTTACGCACTTAATGCGTCTTCGTCGGGGACTTTAATAGCTATCACCCGCTTTAAGACGCCTACGGGCGTACCTTTAGGAATAGCGAGGACCTCCTAGAGCTAACGGCGCGGTAGCGCCTTAGGCTTATAACCCTTAAAGGCTAGGTTATATATATCGCCTCTAAGGGCCGGAGGAACGGTACGATAGACCTCGCTTAAGCGTCTTAGGTTTTAAGCGTAACGTACCGTAGAAACGCGGGCTTCGTCGGATCGGATTATATATCGCAACGGCTAAAGGTAGATATAAGGCCGCTAACTTATCGGCCGGCGGCCCGGACGATAGGACTTAACCGCCTCTAGAGGAAACTCGACCCGGATAAGGCTTAAGCAGTAGCTATCGTAAAGTTCCGGCCGGGGGCCGCGCTAACTACGCCTATAACCCTTAAGGAGGTCGAGGCGTACGTAGACTAAGTAGTTACCTAATTAACCGAGATTGCGAAGGACTATATAACTAAGGCCTAAGGCCGTGCTAACGGCGGCCGCCTTAACTAATAGACTATAAAGGTAGACTAGTGCGATAGGGAGGCTAAACGCGCCCTTTAGGCGTTCTTAGCGTCCGGCAACTAAACGACCTAAGAGATATTAGACGAGGCGAAGATAGCCCTTTAGCGTGCCGTCGTTGCTATATAATAAGACTCCTAGCGGGAGCTTACCTACGATTTAGCCGCTAATTAGGCCCTCCTTTAGAAGATCGAGAGGTAGGCGCGGCTTTAAAGCAGCAGCCTACTATAGGCGATATATATCCCTAACCTAAAGAGACCGAGCGACCCGACGGGGCCGGCCCGCACTTACGCGGAGAAGGTAGAGACCCTCACGGCCCGGTTCTTCTTACCCCCGGTAGCGAGAGGCGAAGGGAGCCCCCGAGCCGCCCGGAAGGCTTACACAATATCGCAGCGTTTTATAGTCGGCGACGTTAGGTCGGCGGTTAGAAAGATAGCGTCGTAAAAGGCCGTGGGGGAGGACGGCCTCCCGGTTAGGCTTATTAAGGCCTATAAGGAGCTATTGCTTAAGGTGCTTACGGTATTGCTTAATGCTAGTTACGACGTCGGATATTTTCTAAGACGGTTTTTATATACGGCTATTATCGTCTTACTAAAGCCCGGGAAGACAGCGGCCTAGCTCTAATAAGCCTAAGGGTAAAGACTAATCTCTCTTTTTAGCACGGTAAGGAAGATCCTTAAGGCTATAGTCGCGAGGAGGATCGTAGACGTAGCGGAGGCGTATAACCTCTTGCCTAAAGGGCAGATAGGGAATAAGACCGAGAGGTCTACTAAGACGGCGATACGACTTATAATAGAGCTCGTAAAGACGACGTAGGCCTAAGGAGGGGTAGCGTCGTTCCTTTAGCTCGACCTTAAGGGAGCTTTCGATAGGGTAGACTATACGTACCTCGTCGAGACCCTCCGCTAGAAGGGTTTCTTAAGCTAGGTTATCGCGTAGGTCGGGAGCTTCCTTAAGGGGAGGACGGCCCGGCTTTACTTCGACGACGCGCCGGTAGAGACCTAGGAGGTGCTTATAGGCGTGCCTTAAGGCTCGCCCCTCTCTTTAATCCTCTTCCTCCTTTATATCGCGTTACTATACGACGACCTTAAGCCGGAGATAGGGGTTACTACTATCGGCTTCGCTAACGATATAAACCTCTTAGCCTACGGTAAGACCGTAGCCGCGACTATATAGCGCTTAAGGAGCGCTTAAAAGAAGTGCGATAAGTAAGTAAGGGAGGTCGGCGCTAAGCTTAAGCTAGAGAAAAGCGAGCTAGTCTACTTTACGTAGACCTATAAGCCGATACCGATAAAGCTTTAGCTTAAGATAAATATAGTCCGGCCGGTCGAAGATAGGCGGTTCCTAAGGGTTTAGTTTAACTAAAAGCTACGATAGAAAGCCTACGTTAGGAAGCTTAAGACAAAAATAGGCATATAGGCGCTAGCCCTTACTAAGCTCGCGGCGTTTATATAAGGTATACGACTATAAAGCGTAAAGATAGTCTACGCTAGTATAGTTTAAAGCGCGCTTGCCTATAGGGCGTCGACGTTCTATAAGCCTACGCTTAAAGGAGGGAAACCTACCGGCTTAATAAAAGCGCTTATAGTATATTAGTTAAGCTGCTTACGGGTAGTAGCTAAAGCGTTTAAGGCGACCCCGATCTAGAACCTAGAGATATAGACGGCGGTCCCGCCGCTCGACCTCTACCTTAACGACCGCCTCGCGCGGTACGAAGAGCGAACCGAGGAGTTAGGCATAGCGGACTAAATCCGACGCGCCTACGAGAAGCCGGCGAGAGTGCTGCCTTAACCCCGTCGGCCGACCTAGCCGCCCGGCCGGCCATACGACGCGTGGCTCTAGGTCTAGTGCCCTTAGGGCACTATAATAGAGGAGGCGGTCCTCCGCGATTAAGAGGCGCGCTAGAAGGAGGATCTCTAAGCGATAAAGGCGAAGCGACTACGAAAAGCCTAGCAGCCGGTAGATATTAACCCTTGCTTCGACCGGCCGAAGAAGGCACTAAAGGTATATAGCGGGTTATATAAGTACGAGAGCTCTACGCTTATCTAGATTTAGACCGGGAAGATTAGTCTACGGGGGTTTTTATTTAACCGGAACGTCCCCGACGTCGACTTACCGCTCTATCGGTGCGGGACCGTGCGTAAAACCGCATTCTACCTCTTCCTCCGGTGCCCTGCCTTTGCTAGCGTAAGGGCGGCCTTGCTAAAAAGCATCCGACGGGAGAGCGACCTTAAGGCAGCGCTAAACCGCCCCGCCGCCGCGAAGCCGCTTATCCGGTAGTTCCTTAAGCACCGCCTACTATAGTAGTTCCGGGCCGCGACAGCCCTTACGGAGAAGATAGACCGCTGTAATGCCGGCGGGGAGGAGCTCTAGGAGTAGGACGATAAGGCTCCTAGCGCTAGCCCCCTTTAACGTTTATATGTGTTTATATGTGTTTATATATTCGATTATACGCTTACTAAGATTTATTTTTCTGCGTTTTAACCCGCTAGGCAGGGCCCCGGCTTGCACCCTATCGCCCGCGTGCCGTCTACGCGCCGGCTTTACTAAGTTAGACTATCCGCCCGACCCCGACGCCCCTAGGCCTACCTAGGCGGGGTAACCTTTATTAAGCACTAGACCGGCGGTAGTAACTAAACTTAATTAACCGTAGCGAATATAGGCCGCATCCGGCCCGACGTCGAGATAGATAGACGTTGTATAGGTTTTCCCTTAGGCCGCCTAGTTTTTCCTATGCTAGCTAAATATAGGGGCACTAGGCCCGTTAGGGCAGCTAGAGTACTTTAATAATAATAATAATAATTATCCGACTTAATATATTAACCTCGACGTATAACTTATACCTATTAATCGTAAATATAACTATTATAGTATTAGGTTATACTATATATTATCCTACGTAACCTCTATATCGTATATATAGACATTTAGACCTAGTCTATAGTTATATCCCTTTGTAGATTAATAACAATTATATACCCCCCCTTAAGCTTGTTCTCTTATAGTTTAATCTACTATTTTATCTTATTGCCCTTAATTAATAATCTCGCTATCTTACCCCTTTCTTTCTTAATCTCCCCTCTTCGCGATATAAGTCCGCCTCCTCGCTAGACCCCTTCGACTGAGTTTTCCTCGATTAGTAGAATTTTCCCGGTGTAAATACGCCGTCTTAACGCAAATTCTATAGATTTCCCTCCTTACCCTTCCCTTACCCTTACTATATCCTATTGCCCTATAATCTACGATAACCGACTATATAAAGGCCGATCCTCTATCCGCTACCTTAGCCGTTACCCTGCCGGCTCCTACCGACCTAAAGCCTTAGACTAAGTACGTTTCCTACTACCCCTACCTCGCCGCCCTTCTTTAGGCCTTACGGCCTATATTCGGCACGTTCGCTTATATTTAGGCTAACGCTACTTACGACTTCCGCGCCCTTTAGATCGAGGCCCTCGCTTACCTTAATAATGCTTACGTTAAGTTAGATATAGGAGTGCTCGTCGCTTAAGAGCACGTAGCCGTTGCCTAAAAGCACGCTGCCGATCTTTAGTATTAGATTAACCGCGCTATATCCTCTCTCCTCGTCTTAACTAAACGCGACGCGGCTTAGGACTAGGCCTTTACCCTCGCCCCCGCCTTTACCCCTACCCGTTCCCGTATAGCCGACCTTAAGAGGTTCGCTAGCGACTCCGGCACTTAGAAGCAACGTTAGGAGGCTTTCTAGACCTAGTACAACGGCCTTACTATTAAGCTCTGTTAAGACGCCGCCTTATACCTTATAGAGTAAGATCGCATTCTCTACGCGGCTAGCCGGCTTACCGGCCGGGCCGCCTCTATTATCGCTAGCATTCCTTAGGACGTCCTCGATAATAAGTCCTTTACCGATTAGCAATATACGATTATTAAAGCTTTTACCGACGACCTTAGCCTTATCTTTAGTATTAATTTCACTTATGCTTAGTCGGAGGCCGACTTTAATGCCCTATCGATAAAGAATATTTCTTAACCGGACTTCTATTCGAAGTTTACCTAGCTTTAAGCCGACTTATCGTTTAACGGTACCGCTTATATCGCCTACCTTTATTCGAAGGTCTCTATCGAACTTACTAATACCGCCGCTTTATAGGTCGAATGCCCGGCCTATAACGACTTTACGGCCTAGGCTAAGATATATTCTACGCTTTAGGATAACTAGTAGCGTATTAAGGCCCGTTTTTAACTTTAGCCGCCTTATAACCCCGCTCGCACTAGTCCTACCTCGCCTACCCTACCTACGTCTCCTACCGGTAACCTAATATAGCTCGATATATTCCGGGCCCGGCTTACTAACGCTAAGAAGCAACGGCGGTTTAAGAACCGTCTTTGCCTCTACTACGCTTAGCCGGCTACCGCTACCTATACCACCCGGACCTACCCTAATAAAGGTATCGGTGCTAATCCCGGCGCTAACCTTAGCGCTAGTCCTAGCGCTAGTTCCGGCTTTAGCCGCGGCCGTAGCCGTAGTAGCGGTATATTTACCCCGCGCTTACTTAACCCCACCCCCCCCCGCTACTAGGTTCGCGCTATTAAGTAGGGCTTTATCGAGGGTAAAGTAGACGACCTCCCTGCCTCTTCCCTATCCTCGGGAAATACGTAGCTCCTTCGCCTTATCGCGCGATAGAGCTCTTAGTGTCTAAGTTTATAGCTTCGTTCGACACTAAGGAAGATCTTTGCCTCCCCGCGGGAATATAACCGCGTGCTCTACTTATGCCTTTATCCCTTATGTCCGCCGATATCGTTATAAGTGCTTTAGTCGACTCCGGCTGTTTTAAATACGCCTTTATATACGCTTAGACCGTATACCGGCTTACCCTTCCTATCCGCTAACTCTAATTCCCGCGCTAGCTTTCTCTCGCCGATAGTAGCGACTATAAGTCCGGCTCTATTACCTATTGCGCCTTTTTAGTCTCTTAGATTAACGCTTATGCTAAGTCTATCTACTTCTTTCTTATAAAGCTTAGCTATAAGGTTATTCTTAGCTTCCTTTAGCTACGCCGGCACGACCTTATTATTAGCTAGCGTGGTAACTCCCTTTCCTTTTAGTCCCCCTTTTATCTAGCCTCCTATCTCTTAGACTATTAGTCTTATCTTATCCTAGGCCTCTCGGCCACCTTTACCCGCCTTACCCGCCCGATCCCGGCTTCCTTTATCCCTATTTCGGAAGGAATATAATTAATAAATATAATTCGTTTTCCCCCCGCCTCTTTTATCGGAGATTTCGACGATAGGGGCGAGCCCCTTACCGCGCCTTTGCCTACCTTTGCCCTAAGGTGGTTTCCCTTTAGTCGCTCCGTCGAGGATTCTAACGACGAGGGCGAGCCCTTTACCGCTACGATTTTTATTCCCGCCGCTGCGATCCTTATTCCCGCCCGTCTAGCCTTAGCCCGTCCTCCGGCCTTTATCCGTTCTATCCGCTTTAGCGACGTTCTTAAGTTTATTCCCCCGTCCCTTAGCCCCTCCTTCTCTACGTCTTTCGAGGATACTCTTAACGTAGGTAAATCCGCTTGTCTAGACTCCTCCTGCTAGGTTAACGACGCTAACTCTAACTCTAGCTACGACTCTAACTCCCCGGCTACCCTCTACCCTCGCCGCTACGTTCGACCTCCCCGCCTTTATCCTATCTATAAGACCGCTAGCTACTACCGCTTTATATTACGGCCGAGTCGTAAGACTATTAGACCTTAGCCCTTTTACTTTTCGTCCTCCGACGACTTAGCGTTTAATATCCGGATGCTTAACGTCGATGCGATAGTAATATTCTACTAATAGCCTAAAGTCTAGACCTCTTAGACCTCGATTAAGGCCTTTACCGCTAAGCCTTTACTTACTAAGCCCCTACTACCTATCGACTAAGATATCCTTAAGGACCTTTATTAGGCTATTCTAATTAGATATATAGATGCCGAAGACGCGAAAGCCTACCTTAACCTTTACCTTTACGACTTTATCGACGACTACTTTAATAAGATCTACCTTAATAAGATCTCGTTTAATAATATCGCTAAGTTCTTTAAGAAGTAAGAGAAGGTCCTTTATACGCTCGACGACCTTTAGGCTAAGGTCCTTAAGGAGCTCTAGTATATAATTTATATATAGCTTAAGAGCGAGGCCGATAAGCTCGCCTTTTACCGTACCGTTAATACTTAAATTAACCTTAAGGAAGGAATATACCCTCCTTATACCTACCTACGCCCCTTTAGCGAAGCCGAGAACTAGATCGTCTACGCGTATATTAACGAATAGCTTAGGAAGGGCTTTATCCGCCGCTTTACCTCCCCCGCTATTGCCTCTATTATACTCGCCCGTAAGCTAAGCGGGGGCGTCCGTTTTTACGTTAACTATCGCGGCTTAAATAAGGCTATAATTAAGAACCGGCTCCCCTTACCCTTTATCTACGATACCCTCGCCTATATCCGGAAGGCGAAATTTTTCACTAAAATCGATATTATCGTAGTATTTAATCGCCTTTATATTACTAAGGGATATAAGTAAAAGACCGCGTTCGCTATACGGTACGGGCTTTTTAAGTATTATATTACCCTTTTTAGCCTTACCGCCGCTTTATCTTACTTTTAGAGTTTTATTAATACGGCCTTTTACGGCATCTTTAATAAGTTTTACTCTACCTATCTAAACGACGTCTTAATCTTCTTAAAGACGCGGGAGGAGCATTAAGCCTACGTTAACGCGGTTCTTAAGCGCCTTAATACCGCCGGCCTCTAGCTTAACGTAGATAAGTATAACTTCTACCCTACTAAGACTAAGTACCTCGGCTTAATTATCTTAGATAAAAGCATTTGTATAGACCTTAAAAAGGTGTATACGGTCTTAGACTAGCCTACCCCCTCCTCTATTAAGGACCTCCGGCGCTTCTTAGGATTCGCTAATTTTTATCGGCGTTTTATTCGCGGCTTTTCTAAGCTTGCGAACCCTTTAAACGCCCTTACTAAGAACTCTACCCCCTAGATTTAGTCTCCCGCTTGCGCTTACGCCTTCGAAGCCTTTAAGCAGGCTTTTACTACCGCCTTAGTCTTTATATACTTCGACCCTTATCGTAAGACTATAGTTTAAATAGATACTTCCGACTAAGCTGCTAAAGGTATGCTAATATAGCTCTTTAACGATAGTTATTACTATCCGGTTGCCTTCTTTTTATTAAAATACTCTGCTTAAGAGTATAATTACGAGATCTACGATAAAGAACTCCTCGCGATTGTAAAATCTCTTAAAGAGTAGCGCCTTAAGCTTAAGGGCCTGCCTAAGTTTAAGATAGCCTCGGATTATAAGAATCTTTAGTATTTTATAACTATAAAGCTCTTTAACTAGCGATAGGCCCGCTAGGCCGAATTCCTTAGTCGTTTGAATTTTAAGATTATCTTTTAGCCCGGCTCTTAAGCTATTCTCCCGGACGCCCTTAGCCGCTTGCCCGGCTCCCGCCCTCTCTCCCTTACCGACCGAGCCGACGAGAGGATTAACCACCGATATTAGGTTATCCTCCCTAAGTCTAAGGTTAATGCCTCCCTCTACCCTAATACTACTCCCGCCCCTAACACCGTCGAGGAGTCCGATTTATTTATAAATACAATTTATAAATATAATTCCGACTGCCTTAACCTCTACGCCCTCGACGACTCTAAGCCGATCGATAACCTTATCGACCGGGCCTATTCCTCCTCCCCGCTTATCTCCGCTATTCGCGTAGCTCTCTAGTCCTCTTAGCCCCGCTAGCCTTACCCCCTCTAAGCCCCCCTCCGCTCGATCCCTAAGACCGCTCTCTTCTAAGGTCTAAGGTCGGTTCTATTTCTAAGGCCGGCTCTTCGTTCCCCCTAACGACGCCTTAATTCTTTAAATCCTCGTCCGCGCTTATACCTCCCCCCTTACCGGCTACCTTAGACGTATAAAGACCGCTAGCCTCTACCGCCGGTCCTATATCTAGCCCGGCATATACGAGTCTATTTCTAGCTTCGTGCGGAATTATTATACATGCCTACGCGCTAAATCCCCTCGTTCCTCCCCCTAGGGCCTACTCTAGCCCTTAAGTATTCCCTTCGCCCTATAGACCGATATATCCGTCGACTTTATTACCGACCTCTCTATCTACCACCGCAACGGCGTTAAGTTTTCTAATATCCTCGTTATCGTCGACTACCTTACGAAGAGACGCTACTACGTCCTAATACCCTCGATAATTATTAAAGACGTTATTAATGTGTTTATTTCCCGCGTTTAGTCCCTTTATAGCACCCCGGCCTTTATTATTAACGACTATAGCACTTAGTTTATTTCGGCTTTCTAATAGTAGCTTAGTTATCGCTTTAGTTACCGCCTCTACCTTAGCTCCGCCTACTACCCTTAGACCGACGGTTAGACCGAGATCGCGAACGCTTAGATAAAGGTTTACCTTTGTTATTATACTACCTACCTTTAGGACGATTAAGTCGACCTCCTTCCCTTCGCTAAGTTTACTACTAATAATTAGGTCTTTAAATCTACCGGCCTCTCCCTTTTCTTCGCTAACTATAGCTTTTACCTAAAGCTTAGCACCGAGCCCTTTAGTCCTCCCCCGCCTAGCATAACCCTTTAGTAGCGGAAGGAATACCTTTACGGTAACGCGCTTGCTTCCCGCCTTTAGCGTATCTCTAACTTCCTCCGCGATGTAATTAAAGATGCCTACGCTACTTAGGCTCGCTACGCGGACGCCCGGCGGACTCCCGCCTTAGCGTATTAGCCTAGCGATATAGTATTCCTTAGCACCCGCTAGATCTAGACCCTCGGCCCTATAAAGAAGCTCGACTATAAGCGGGAGGGCCTATATAAGGTCCTTAAGGTATATAAGACGGCGTATCTTCTTCGCCTCCTTAAGGGCAGCTATATTTACCTTATTTTTTATTACTCCCTCTTTACTAAGACTTAAGAGCCCTTTTTGCCCGGCTAGTCGGAGCTAAACGTCCGGCCCGCTAATAACGGCGTTCTCCTTTCCCCTAGCGACGACGACGGCGATAACGCGTACCTTAAGTAGGAGTTTTCTTTTATCCTTACGTAACGCTAGTACGCCTCCGGGAAGATTAAGTATCGCGTTTAATAGCGTTATAGCCCCCTTACGTAAGAGGACTCCTCCTGCCTTAACGGCTGCTAGGACGACCTTAAGGCTTTTTACGCCCTTAACCCGACTAAGCCTAAACCGGCCTTTTATACGGCCTTCCTTACGTCTTTACCTTCGCCTAAGTAATAATAAGTATAATTTATTAATATAATTTACGTTACGACGGCATACGTTAGATTCTTAGTTTTACCCTTTGTTTTACCCTTTATTTCTCCTTATTCTTCTCTCGTTCTATATTAGGCCCGCTTTTAGCACCGGTTGATATAGATTTCCTTCGTTTTTACTAGCCTATTGCCCCTTTTAGGCGTTTAAGTCGAACGCCGATTTAAAGGGGATATACTATTACGGTGTTAGGTTATATTATATATTATCCTATATAACCTCTATATCGTATATATAGACATTTAGACCTAGTCTATAGCTATGTCCCTTCGTGGATTAATAACAATTATATACCCCCCCTTAAGCTCGTTCTCTCACAAAGACCTTTAATAGATTTAGCATGGTTAGCCTATAGACGGATAATACGTTAATATTAAGCATACGTAACTTCTTAACTACTAAAGAAAAGCAGCTTTAAAAGGCTAAGTTTAAAGCAAAGCCGAAGACTAAGATATCTACCGGCTTAGTGCTTAATTTCAATAAGGCTAGGCTAATACTCTAAGATCAAGATGTTTTTCTTTAGCAAAAGGGTTAATTAGAAAAGCTTAAGACTATTATCGCTTGAGATTATAACTATACGCAAAGGCATATAGAATAGCGAGCCCGAGGAGCATACGTTGCGTTAATCTGCTAACTAAAAGCTTCTTTTAACCTTTCTATAGCAGTATAAGTTTAAAACCCTAACGAAAAAGACTACGTAACGATTAACAAACGCCTATAATAGCAAATAGACTATAAGAAACGCGGCCTAACGTACGAACTAATTAACCTTACGAATATAAAGCTGCTAGTATTTACGGATAGCTCTTTTATAAATAACGTAGACCTCTCTTCGCAACTAGGCTTTATTATTACACTTATAATAGAGACCTAGTCTAATAGCTACTTTAAGATTAAAGGCAATATCGTGCACTAAAGCTCTACTAAGTGCAAAAGGGTTACACGCAGCGTTTTAGCCTTAAAGGTCTATAGTATAGTAGGAGGCGTTAATATCGGCATTTGCCTCGCTATAACGATTAAGATAATTATGGAACGCCTATAGCTGCCTTAAGTGCCTTTAATCCTTTATATAGACTCGTATTCGCTTTACGAATATCTTATAAAGCTTACTATAACGAAAGAAAAGCGATTAATAATCGATATTATATCGCTTCGCTAGTTATATAAGTAAAGAGAGATTATAAAAGTACGATAGATTAATAGGAATAATAAACTAGCTAATGCATTAACGAAGTCCTCCTTAAATAAGTCTTTTAAACGCTTCGTTAAGACTAACGCGCTAACCGTTAGGATAGAAGCTTTCGTCGTGCGGCCGTAATCTTTATCTTCCTTACTTTAACACATATATATAAGGCTAACTGTAATATATATAGACTATTTTCGTTGCTAGCAAACGCGCGCTATTTCCTTATTTAATTACGCGCTCTTTCCTTATTTAATTACGCGCTTACTTTATTATTTAATTACGCGCTTATTCGCGCACTTATTCCTTTACTTATTCTATTGCTTAATTAACTATAATAAAAGAATTCGTCGACGTCGGCACGGTTTAAACCTTAAACCTCCGGCTGTTTATATTTAAACCAATCGGGAAGGTTATCTTATTGTATGCTATTATTCGGTTAAACACATTGTTAATATCACCGTCTTCCCTATTTGCTTTCCACCGGGAAATCCCCGGTTCTTCCCTAGATTCTACTATAGAATTCCACGGGCTTCTACAGGCATTACCCCGCACTTACACGGGCGTATTTACCTACTTTTCTTCGGTTATATTTCACTATAATTTTACGGTGATTTTACGGTGATTTATATAGTCTTTACCCGTAAAATCTCTTCCCTCCTATAGTCTTTTACTATAGAATTCTAATTCCCTTCTATAGTCTTCTACCGTAGAATTCTAATTCTCTTCTACGGCTTTTACCGTAGAATTTACCGTAGAATTTACTAGTCTTCTACTAGGCTGCTTATTTATTTACTAACTATATAACTTATTTATCGTACGGCACGATCTATTGCTTTTCTTACCGATCCTTCCGTCCGATTATTTACGTTACCTGTTTTTCCTTAGGTCTACGCGGCTGATTTCGTCCGAGGATTTTTCCTATATATAGAGACTAGTTAGCCTCCCTACTAGATAAGACAAGAGCTATCATTCTTAGTGTTTTACATCCTTTTGCAGCTTCTAATCCCTCTATACAGGCTGTTTAAGCCTTAGAGCCTCTCTTCCCTTTTTAGTTGCTATTACCTAAATGTCGAGGACCCGACTGCCTAGCGTTCGATACACATTCTTATAATTCGCTGTAAATACTAATAAGTCTTACTATTTGTCCTATAGTAAATCTCTATTCGTCCCGGAGGTACCGAGGTACTATATATCCCCGCACCTCCTCGCGCCTTTACGCACCTACACCCGCCAACCTAAATTACGTGCGTATACCTAGCAGGCTATATACGTGCCTTCTACTACGTGCCCTCTACTGCGTGCCCTCTGCTGTGTATGCGGCTCCTTAATGTATGCTTAGTGCCCGGCTGCGTGCCCTACTGCGTGCCCTCTACTGCGTGCCCTCTACTATATATGCGGCTCCTTAATGTATGCTTTATGCCTAGCTCTACTGCGTGCCCTCTACTGTGTGTGCGGCTCCTTAATGTTTGCTTTATGCCCGGCTCCCGGCTGCGTGCCCTACTGCGTGCCCTACTGCGTGCCCTTTGCTGCGTGCCCTCTACTACGTGCGCGGCTCCTTAATGTATGCTTCGTGCTCTGCTTGCCCGGCTGCGTGCTCTACTGCGTGCCCTCTACTACGTGCGCGGCTCCTTAATGTATGCTTTATGCTCTGCTTGCCCGGCTGTATGCCTTACTGCGTGTCGGCGCGGGGAGGCGCGGGGAGATGCGGGGAGATGCGGGGATATATAGTACTTCGGTACCTCCGGGACGAATAGAGATTTACTACGGGATAAATAGTAAGACTTATACTAATAGCAATATTAAATAGCAATATTAACGAAAATATTAGTAGGGATTATACGTGAGATATCTTATTAAGTCTTCTAGTTAGTATTTAAGTATATTGTCTGCTTAGCTAGAAAGGGGGGGAAAGGGGCCCCTTTTATAAGTCCTTTAAAGAGCCTAACCTAGGCCTGCCGGGCTCCTAACAGAGCCCTATTAGGAGCACGTGACCTAGCCGCTAACGCTATCATCCGGGTTATAATAAGGCTACTGCCGGGGTTATAACAGGGCTAATAACGCTGCGGTTGTTAGGGTTATAACTTATAACCCTTTTCCTTATGGTAGTATTTATCCTATATTCCTACATTCCTATACTAGCAGTTTTTTCTTTAAAGCTTCTTCTTTAAAGCTTAAAATAACTAATTAAACAAAAGAACGCGCATTAGGCCGAATTCTAATAAATATAAAAGATAAATACAAATGAGATAATATGAGATTAGCGGGGGTCTAGGCTCGCGAGGCTGCTGTTGTTATTGCCGTGCTATAATTGTTACGCGGAGCTATAGGCGCTCTGCTAAATCGCTCTGCCAAATCTCGGAATAAAAGGAGTGTGGTCGTTAGCCGGGCTTCGGGCGTAACGGTCTTAAAGGGAGTCTGTATGCGTTTCGTGTGGTGACATCCTTCGTTAAGGTATCGGACGAGTGCGCTGCGAGACTTCGTGGATTTTGCAGGAACGGCTTTCTGCTAGGGGGTTGAAAGGAAGCGTCTGTGTGGGCGGCTTCGTTAAAGGGAAGCGTCTGTAAGGTCGGCGGCTTCGTGGGTTCGATAGAGCTGCTTTTGAGAGCTGCTTTAAGGCTTGATAGGCGCAGTGACGGCTTTCTGCTGGGGGGTTGAGGGAAGCGTCTGTGTGGTCGGCGGCTTCGTGGGTGTCGAGGGAGCTGCTTCGAGAGCTGCGTTTAAGAGCTGCTTCGAGGCTTGCTTCGAGGGCTGCTTCGCTCGATGATGTGGGTTTGCAGTGACGGCTTTCTGCTGGGGGGTTAAGGGAAGCGTCTGTGTGGGCGGCTTCGTAGGTGTCGAGGGAGCTGCTTCGAGAGCTGCGTTAAGAGCTGCTTCGAGGCTTGCTTTGCTTCGACGGGGTTCGCAGTGACGGCTTTCTGCTAGGAGGTTTGAGGGAAGCGTCTGTGTGGGCGGCGGCTTCGTGGTTTAAAGCGTCTGTTAGGGCGGCTTCGATGGTTGGTTCGCTTTAGAGGCAGCTGTAAGAGCTGCTGCTGCGAGAATTGATAGGGGGAGCCGAATCGGGGAGTCGCAAAGAGGCCGGCATCGGGGCCTCGAGTCGTTGATTGAATAGTGCGACGGGGTTGTCTGCCGCGTCGGTGGCTACGGCGATGGTCGGGCTCGTTAGTCGCGAGGGTCTTCGCGATGATTGTCGTAACGGTCTAAAAAAAATCTCTTAGCAGGTAAAAACTAGCGGTGTTTCTTTTCTTTTCGTCCTTGCGGTCCGAAGAGAACTCCTATAGGTAAGACTAGCGGTGTTCTTCTTCTTCTCGCGTCGGGGGGGTGCGTTGCTAACGCGCTTCCTATCGACGTTAACTCTTCCTACACTAAGCGAGAACGGGATTAATAGGAAGCTTAAAGGGTCTATTTGCTAGTCGAGCTCGGTTTAAATAGTCTTATTCTTAGCATAGATAACCTTCTCTTCGGTGTACGCAATAGAACCTTAAGGGTAAAGATGCGTGGAAATAGCGCCTACGAATAGGATAAAGATTCTACTATACTTTCGAAGGTCGAGATCTACCTCTTTTGCCTTACTATTCTATAGTTAATCGTTTAACCACTAATTAGTGTTAGTAGGGATTATACGTGAGATATCTCATTAGGTCTTCTAGTTAGTATTTAAGTATATTGTCTGCTTAGCTAGAAAGGGGGGGAAAGGGGCCCCTTTTATAGGTCCTTTAAAGAGCCTAACCCGGGCCTGCCGGGCTCCTAACAGAGCCCTATTAGGAGCACGTAACCTAGCCGCTAACGCTATCATCCGGGTTATAATAAGGCTACTGCCGGGGTTATAACGGGGCTAATAACGCTGCGGTTATTAGGGTTATAACTTATAACCCTTTTCCTCGTAGTAGTATTTATCCTATATTCCTATATTCCTATAGAAAAGAATAATCTTTCGGTAGAGTAATATTATTAATATGCCTAACTAAGAATCGTCCTAGAAGGGGTCCTTAGACATTAGGTCTAACGAGTTTAATCCTTACAACCGCCCCCGACAAATAGCCCTAGACGAATAGCCCCGACGAATAAGTTTATTTAGTATAATCACGTATATATTTACTTTCTATTACTATCTATTATAGTCTATATTACTTCTTACTTTATTTTGCCTTAATTGCCTATAAGCCTATAGTTTATTTTTTCCCTAGTTGCCTATAGTTCCCCGATTTCCTACTATAACGTTCGGTAAGATAGTTAGTAAGGCCGCCCTAAAGTACGGTTACTAGTATAAAGCGGTAGTCTAGACCGCCTAATTATTAACAAAGGTTACTAGCCTAACTACTACGTTAAAGAGGTGTTTTCTTACGTTACGTTATTACGTTATAGACCGGCTGCGTATTTAACGGTTATATAGCTATTATAATAGAGGATTACTATTTGCCTAAGTATAAATCTCTATTTGCCTAAGTGACATTTTTTTTATAGCCTATATATACCCCGGAAAACGCCTAACCCCCCCGCGCCTAGCCGCGCCTATAAAAATATAGTGCGTATTTATAGCAGGCCGTAGATTAATAATTCTTTACGGATATACGAAGTACGAATACGAATATCTATCTACGGCTCGCTCCCGGCTGCGTGCCCTCTACTATATGTACGGCTCCTTAATGTATGCTTTATGCCCGGCTCCCGGCTGTATGCCTTACTGCGTGCCTCGCTGCGTGCCCTACTGCGTGCCCTACTGCGTGCCCTACTGCGTGCCCTTTGCTACGTGCCCTCTACTATATCTACGGCTCTTTAATATATGCTTCGTACCCGGCTGCGTGCCTTACTGCGTGCCCTTTACTACGTGCCCTCTACTGCGTGTACTACGGGCTCTCTGCTGTATGCGCGGCTCCTTAATGTATGCGTCGTGCCCTACTGCGTGCCCTCTGCTATATGCCCTGCTGCGTGCCCTGCTGTATGTCTTAAAGCCTCGTTGGCTAAAGCGATGCAATGCGGCGAGATGCGTAACGATGCGATTTAACGATGCGATTTAACGATGCGATTTAATAATGCTATTTAACGATGCGATTTAACGATGCGATGCGATTTAACGATGCGATGCGAAGAATTAGCCTATAGCTCCCTACTGCGTGCCCTACTGCGTGCCCTACTGCGTGCCCTACTGCGTGCCTTACTGCGTGCCCTCTACTATGTGTGCGGCTCTTTAATATATGCTTTATGCCCGGCTGCGTGCCCTACTGCGTGCCTTAGAGCCTCGTTGGCTAGAGCGATGCGATGCGGCGAGATGCGTGACGATGCGATTTAACGATGCGATTTAACGATGCGATGCGAAGAATTAGCCTATAGCCTGCTAGGCATACGCACTGTAATTAAGTAGGCACGGCTAGGCGGGGGGGGGTTAGGCATTTTAAAGGGGTACCCGAAGTATTACTTAGGCAAATAGAGATTTATACTTAGGCAAATAGTAATACTCTTATAATATAGCTTTAACCTTATTAATTTAATATTGCGCAACTATACCTATACCCGTACGATCGCGCTTGCGTAGCTATAATAGTATGCTTAACTAGGCTCTTTCTTTCTTTTATTATATAAGGTATAGTTTATTTCTATAAAGGAAAAACTATAAGTATAGGAATAGCTAGTTACGTACCTACGTGCGACGTTATTATTATATACATACGTAATCGTAGGGATTACGTATTATCCGGGAAGGCTATATTACTACGATAGCTTCCCCTTACTTAGCTAGCAACTAATATATTAGTAGGTCTTTAGGTCGACCTTATAAGGTAAACGGTATAGTTATATCGACCGCGTATAGCACTAGGCGGGTGCTACTACCGAGCTTTAGGTATATTATATCGACGACGACCTCGAAATTAAATTCTTAGTTATCCTTTAATATAAACCTAAACCTCCGGGGGGCCGGTGCGTAAAGCTAGCAGTAATAGCAGAATTTTAAGATATCCTCGAGTATTTCCACTAAGATGTCGTTATGCCTTGCTTATTTTAATAGGTAGTAAAGCCTATTAACGGCTAGGTGGCTAAATCGGCGGTAGAGCGTACGTATCTCGGCTTTAGTTAAGAAGGCGATTGCGTTTTCTTCCTTACTAAGCTATCCTACTCTATATGCTAAATATAGTAGTCTTAAGCTCATCCGGTAAGGATCCGGGGAAAGAGGGCATAGAAATAGCCGGGCCGGGCCTTAACTATATAATAAACGTCTGTAAAGATATAGACCTTATTATTAAGAATATTATAGGGCTCTCCCGTATAATTCTTACTCTTATCCTTTAACATAATAAAGTTTTATAGGAGGTCTATATCTATCTCCTCGTTCGGAACGTCGTAAGGGGGGACTATCGTATAGGCTGCCTTTGCCGTTATATTAATCGGAGGGGTCCTAGAGAACTAGTACGAGGTTACATAAAGTGTTATTAGCGTTTCTAATATATCTTAGAACGAAGGGGCCTATAGGGTTAGGAACGTGCCGGGCATTTAATCTCGCGGGTATAAGCCGGGATCGACGGAGGTAGTATATATCGAGGTTGTTAGGGCAAAGGAGGGTTCTAGCGCGAATGTGACTGCCGGGGCGGTCGGAAGTGCCGAGGGGATAGTCGCGGGCGTAGACAGTGCCGTCGTAAAGGTTGCTGTAAGAGCCGGGGTTAGGGCATTAAGAGGTGCCGTTAGGGCCGTGCCTAAGACGATTAGGGAAGCAGGGTTAGTTATAGCAGCCGGGGCTATAACGGATGTATTCCTTACGAACTCTCGGGTTCGCTTATCGTAGAACTTTAACTATTCTAGTGGTAGTTCGTCCCTTAGCTAAATCGGGGGAATCTGCTAGCGCTAAAGCATTAAAAACGATGCTAGATAGCTAAGGTTTTTAGCGCCGGTCTAGATCCTACGGACTCGTAAGAAGGATTTAAGGGTCCTCCTAAAATGTTTATCTACCCGGTTCTATATAGCCTCTATCCATCCGTTAAAGTGTTCTTAGAAGTCTAAGAATAGTTTGTATCTATAAATAGTTAAGCCGATATTAGTAATAATAAACCGGGCTACGTAAGTTATAACTGCTTTCTCTTTTATATTATTATAGGTAACGTCTATCTCCTAGAATGCAATATTAGCTTTATTTTAGTTCGAACCGAGGATATTAATGCCTGCTAGCTAACCGGGAAGGGGGTTATCGTTAGGCTTAGTTGCTTCCGGTGCGGGACCGGGAGCGTTAGGGTTATCGGTAGGGTCCGATATAGTATAATTAAATAAAATACACTATTGTTGTTAAAGGGGATCGCGAGGGTCGTCACGAAGGTTATCTTGCGTTACGGACGTACTATTGCTTAACGTAACTCTTCTTCTTCTCGAAGCGAGACGGGATTAAATAAAAGCTAGGAAAGAACTTATCGGCGGTCACCGAGAGCTAGCTATATCGTGATAGCTTCGTCGGCTCTAACTCGCGTAGGTTCCTTATTCTTAGCACAAAGGACCGTCTCTAGGTGTAGGCAATAGAATCCGCGAGGGATAAAGATCCGGTACACTTTCGACGATTAAGCTCTATCTCTTCTACTTTGCCAATCTATAATTAATCGTTTAATTACTAATTAGTATTAGTTAGTTAAACAAACGAAGGGGGTTATAAACTGGCTGGATTAGTCTATATGTCTATTAACTAAGAGGCGACGAATAGCCCCTTTATATAGGCTATAAACGCGTATATTTATAAGACCCGAAGCCGGACCTTTGCGAGCCCTTGCTTGCGACGTCGGGGCTATGCCTGTAAGGGCGATTAAGTCAATAACTCAATCATCGCAAGGGCGGCCGAGTTAATAACGCTATTACCGGGGTCCTTAATGCATACGATCGATGCATCGTATAGTTAATAGCGCATCCGTTTAGGCGTTGCCCGCACGTGATCTATTTAATCACGTGGATTGCAATCGTGCCTAAAGAACGGATATCCCTTATTCCCACACTAATAGACTCTTAATTATATAATTATATATAAGGGCTTAATAACTCGGATAATTGTATTAAGCGGGTACTTCCCTTATAGCTCGGCGGGGATACGTGCTAAGACCGTTCGAAAGCGCTCTATAATTGCTTAAGGATACGCCTAGGTAATATCTCTAAGGGATAACGTTATACTATAACGAAGGAGACTAAGAGTAAAGGCTAAGATTAATTATTAGCTAACGCGTTAAATTATCAGGGACTACGTTAGTAAGGAAGACTTTTCCCTATCGTTATAACTATAGACTATAAGCCTCGATTTCTAATAGGGCTTAGTGTCTCTACCTTTAGCCTCGCGAACTATATAGGAATTAAAAATACGGTAGCTGCCGTAAATAGCTTCGTTATAACGTTTAAAACTAAATACTCCTCGTGCTATAAGATTATCAATTTATATACTATCCGATGCTTCGAATAGCGCTCCTAGGGTCGTAATAGCGCCTTTAAAACAGAGCTTAACGGCTAGTTTATAGGCCTTTTCTTCCTTTTTTATCGTAAAGGCCTTATCCGCTCCTTCGTCGCTTAAGTCGTTAAAATCTATATCGCCCTTATTATCTTCTAGGTTATCTTCTATATTTAGTCCTTCCGTAATTCAATGCCTAGCCTTATTCTTTAATCCGGGCGGACGTCCTCGCTTATAGGGTGCTAGAGGGTCCGGTCGGGCGGGTTCGTCCGGCTGCTAGGACTCTAGTGCTAGGAGATCGTTAAGGATTTAATTACGATAATACGGTTATACTAACGTAGATCGAAGGACCTAAGGTCCGTTAACCGTATTGATAGTAATATTATATACCTTAATAGCTATAACTTTAAATAGTCTTTATTATCCTAACTTTTCCCTCTATATGCGGACTTCGCTTTAAGAGGAAGGGCAAGCGTATTCGCTATATCTAGCCCGTTCCGGCTGTTTAATACTGCCTTAACCTATCGTTTAGCCGAAAGCTGCCTAAGTGCCTTTATCGCTTTCTATACTATAGCGGCGTATTTAAAGGTCGTAGGCAATAGCGGCGAATTAAAAGTTATCCTAAGATATACTCCGAAAACTAGTAATATAGGTATTAGTCCGTTAGGTCTAGCAGTATTATTAATAGCTTTAACGGCTATTTATAAAACTGCCTTAAAGGAGGTAAAGATGCCTATTTCTATAAAGAGAATATTAAACGCTCGACGTAAGGGGGTATAATACCTCTCGACTTTGCCGATAAACTAATAAGCTTTAATAGGAACCTATACCTATATAATTCCTATAATACGAGCTTTATTTTAAAACTCTACGGAAACGATGTTCGTTCCTATATTATATCTAACGACATTAAGGGGACTAAGATATATATCGATCTAAAGGGCTTAAAGGGTCTCCTATATATCTTAAGCTAATATAGGAGGAAGGAATTAAGCACTTTAGAAGGCCGTTACTACGTTAATTAAGCAAAGCTTGCTTTGCGCTACGAAGAACACAGAATGTGTGTAAGTTGCGGCAAGCCGCTTTGCTTACTTAATATTTATAGTGAGCTTTTTTATTGTAAGGGTCCCTTGTAAAAACGAAGTCCTTCTACTAGTCGCTTAAATTTAGCGTCTGTAATTAGCTACGAAAAAGTTTTTAACAACGACTATTAGCTAGACTTTTCCCGATAATAAACCGTTACGCTAGTAATTGGCTATATGTCTCCCTTAGCAATTTAGCGACTAGCAACTAGCTAGAATTATCCTAGCGATTAACCGTTAGCATTCCTAGCAACTAAGTAAAAAGTCATATTAAGAGCATCGCGCGCCTTTATTACGACTTATATCTATAGCAATTATTACGCGCCTTTATTAGCGCGTACTCCTAATAGCTTTTATAGTAGTAGCTCCCCCGCTCCCGCCTCTACCTCTAGTTAGTACTAATAACGGCAGCCGCGATAATAACTAACCTACTCGTCTTTATAAGCGCTATAATATAATTAAGCCTAATAATTAATTTATTCACCTTAGATTCCTAAGAAGGCGGACGCTTAAGTGCCTTATATATCGGCAGCCTAATGTATACCCTTTAACCTCCTATTCTACGTCTTGCTCTACGAATTATAGTTACTACTAGGCTTAAGGCACGGCGATTTATACTAGCTCGACTTACTATAAGCGAACGGCTAGTTACGTATAGTCCCTTAAGATATAGAGCCTACGCCCTCCTCGCCCTTAAATACCCGTTATACTACTAGGCGGAATATAAGGGTCGTAGCCTCGCCCTTAAACTCCTATTGTATTACTAGGCGGAATATAAGGATCGCGCTTTTGCTATTTATATAAAATAGTAAGGCCTATTAGTTAATTTCTTAGCCTTAAAGACCTAATAAAGCGCACCTTAAAGTGCCTTAAAATTGTTAAGCTTAAGCTAGTGCTATATACTCCCTAACTTCCCTTTTCTTTATCCCTTTACTAATTAACAATAGGGTTAACGCTTTGATATAGCGATTTATAGTATCTTCCGTCGTAGAATTCGCTCGTAGGATAGCCTAAGGTACGCTCGAGCATACGCCCGCTAGGGTACTCTTAGCCATTACTATAGGGTCTAGCGACGAGTAGGTAAAGAGCCTTCTATAATACTAAGTATATCGCAGCTGCTCTCTTTAGTTAAGCCTTCCTCTTAGCTACTAGCTCCGTCGTCCTCGCTAGCGGCTATAATATAAAAAGCTCCGCAGTCCTCGCCTTTAGCCTCGATATAATAAGCTCCGCCGTCCTCGCCTCTAGCCTCGATAGAATAAGCTCTACTATCCTCACCTCTATACTAGCTAGACTTTACGGGTGATCTTAATATACCTGCTATATCTACTTCTAACTAAGATCTTATAGGTTAGTAGAATAACTATCTTTAAGCCGATGTTCTTAAGTACTACAACCGCTATAAGGAATCTTAGTTTAGTATATAGCTTATAGGATCTATCTATTAACCCTATCGTCGTTAAAATAGTAAGATAAAGGATAGTAAGCCTTACTTCTTCTTAGAAGACAATAACCTCGACTTTAGCAGCGTTCTAAAGCATCTTCTAAAGCTTCTATAAGTCGAAGAGATACTTATTGCCTAGGTCTATATTTATATCTAGGTCTTTTAGTATCGTAGTTAGCAATATAAATATCGCGGCTATATTATTAACTTCCTACGAGATATTAGCTATATATATATATATAGCTTCCGCTTCTACCGCGCGACTTAGATATTATTATCCTACGACTACGGGAATTAATAGACTAGCCCTATCTTATTCGATAGTTTAAACATTAATTCCGGGTTTAATAAGCTAATATCTATGCCTAGCTTATATATCTTTAGCTTAATTACCTTAGCTACCGTAATATTATTATCGACGAGGACTGTATTAGCTAACTACTTATTAACGGTAATGTTAGTAATTAGCTATTAAGCGAGGTAGGCGACGCTAGTTTAAATGCTAGCTTTAACGCTGCGTATCTTAACCTTAATGCTGCTTAAATCGCCGAGGCTGCCGATATTAATAATTACGATGCCGCGGCTATCCTAAACTTTATTAAAGCTTAGGCGGACCTTAAGCGTTTACGGGCTTAGGTTATACCGGAATAGGTCCCTTAACGTAAGCAATAGCCGTATATCTAAATGCTAGATATACGATATACCCCTTAATAAGAGCCTAAAGGGAAGCTTAGAGGCAGAGAATCACGGCAAATGCAGAAAGTATCGAGGAAGATGTAAAGATAAGAGAGAGAAGAGGATATAGAATTGCTTAGTGATAGTCTGTCTAAGTGCGGACTAAGATCCCTTTATATAGCCAATTGCACAGGAATAAAGGTACATGTGACTTAACTGATTGTCGGGATGGAAAGCGCAATTAATTCTGTGCTAGGTGCATGTGGTCTGACCTCGTATGGTATCCTAGTTGTTGCGTAATTCATTGCGCGAGTAATAGGAGGTGGTGTGGGTGACCCTGGTTAACCGGGGCCCGACTGTGGACCATGCGCACATTAGTCCCCACACACACCACATACTTCGGCATTCGGTATCTCGAGCATCCGGGCAGCTAATGCAGCCGGGTGACTTATGTTGTATGCAATAATGCACGGCGGTTCTAATGCATATCTTTATGTGCCGGTAGGATAAACCAATCGGGAGATATCTGCTCCCTTATACCCTTTTAACGAGTTTAATCGCTTATAGCCTCTCCTATCTCTCGTCTTTCTAACCCTTTACCCTATTAGGTAAAGAGACTATAGAGCCCTTCGTTAAAGAATAATTCGGTATAGCGAGTATATCGAATATGCCTTAAAGTACTACGACGGCTATTTTGCTAAGCACTTACGCTTTTATTACATTAGCTTTAATATGCTTATGCGTTAGTAAGTTAATTCTTAAAGCTTATTTTATATTAAGAGGTTACGGTCCTATCGCTTAATTAAAATTAAGGAGCTATACGCCGCTTTTAGCGAGGATACCCCCGATTCTTAAGCTCTACTTAATTCTATTATTCGCTTCTTTAGCCGCTTAAGAGGCACGCGGGCTTACTAAGGTAGCTAGAGATATTAACTCGAAGCTATAGTTTATAGCCTAAGCTGCCTAAAAGTATTCCTAACGTTCTTAACGGCCGATTTACATTAGGATAGCCTATAAAAGCATATGCCGTTATATTACGAGTAGTATAAGGCCGACGCCTATAGTAAGGCTATAATCGCGTTTAAGAACTTATAAGAGAATCTATATATTGCCGCCTACTACTTCTATAGCCGATTTACCTCCTTTCTTAAGCTTGTCTTACCGCTTAAATTTAATATTATAGACTATTAGTTTCGGTATAAGTAGTAGGCCTATAGGAGCACCTATATATATAGTCTCTATTAGGTTAACGGAAGCCCGCCGCTTAATATATCTACCGATTCTACTTAAGAGGAATTTGCCTACGTTTAGAGCAAATACGTCTCTGCCTTTAACCTAAAGCTATAATAAGTAATATAGTAAAGGGAGGCGAACCCGCTAGTAGTAGTTCGCCTTAGGTTTAACTTCTAATTCCTCTCTAAGGTTATTAACCGAGTGTAACGTTACCGCTATAATAAAGCGTATTGCCTACGCTTTCGCCGTCTCTTAGATAGATCTCGATCTAATTTAAAGAGCTGCCGTTTCTATTTCCTACGTACGTGCTACGCAAACGCCTACGTCGCTAAAGATCTTAATGTATAATACTTTATATTCGATAGCGTTTAGAACGATCCTCTTCTTAATAACTATAATCCTACCTTAGCTATTAGCTAGCTAGCGAATTACGATATATCCCCTTATATCTTTATATATGCCGTTATCAACTATATTAAGAAGTATTGCTTAAAGAGAGAGACGTAGTTAAAAAGCTACCGTAATATTGCCTAAGCTATCTTACCTAAGACTAATATATAATAAGGCCTTATAAGCTTTATTGCTAAGTTTATAAGTAAGCTTACTATAGAGCGTGACTAGTTAATAGAAGTTAGTTACCTATTGCTAAACTTACCGCTTTAAAAGGGTATAAGGGCTTTTTAGTCTATTAATTGCCGCTTACTTAAGCTTTAGTAGTAGGCGGATATTATTAATACGATAGAAGGTATAGATAGGGTTTATATATCTCGCAACGTCTATTAGAAATACATTACATAAGACGACGAATAGGCTGATTTAACCTTCTTCGAACTATTAGCTAAGTTCGACTTTACGCATACTCCTTAGGGACCTTTTCCTTAGGCTATTTATCGTATCTTAAACTACTTTCCTCGCTATAAGCCTTAACGAGAGCATAACTAATACTAAGACTTTTGCCGGGTTAAGTTAACTCTTTACTATCTTTATTAATATGCCTAAAAGGTTAAGGAGGTTAAAGGCATTACGTTAAAGACATTCTCTAAGGCATATAACTATTGCCTATCTATCTATAGTAACGCTTATCCCGACGATTACTACGGTAACCTTCCCTCCCTTATTTAAGACGAATTTAAGGATAACCCTTAGAACGATAAAGACATTACGGCCGGGGAGTAGGAAGAACTTACTGCTTTACTGCTATATTATAGCCTTAATATAGAAGACATTAAGTTACTTAAAAACCGCGACCTCGATCTTTAGCACGATTAGCAGCCTTATATTAGCAAATATCCCGACTTAAAGGCATAAGGATACGACTATTAGAAGCTAGTTAAGTTATAGTATGCCTTTACTAATAAGTAAGATAATAATATATCTAATAATGTCTTTGCTCGTCTTAACGTAAAGCAACGTATAGTTTTCGACCTCTTTACTTAGCATTTAGAATAAGCCCTCGACCTTAATAAGTAAGACCCGGCGCTTTTTCTCGTATAAGTAGATAGATAAGGCGGTATAGGCAAGTCCTTTATAATTTACGCCCTTTATGCCCGGTTAAAGCAGCTCTCCTTAGGCTGCTTCGCACAAGCGGCGCCTATAGGTATTACTGCTAACGTAATTAACGGCGTGACTTTTGTAAGAAGACAGACTAGAGGTACGTTTAGGAAGGTAGGAACGATAGTTAAAAGTACGAATAATCCTTTATTGCAATACGGTTGCCCTTTCGTAGTAAGACTAAAGCTTGCCCCTCTTTTAAGATATATTAGGGCCTTAGGGATATACCCTTAGGCCTTAAGAGGGGTTATCGGGGACTAGTTAGCGACTAATAGCCGAATAGTCCTTAAGCTAAAATGCATTATATATCGTATATATATCCCTATCTCCTAACTCTATAGTTGCGCGGGTAGCTGTATTATAATTATCCCCCCCTTTTAGGGCAGACGCCTTAGACGCTAGGATAGCTTTAGGTACGAATAAAGTCGTAATAGCAAATAGGACTAAAATATAATTAAACGTAGTATAAAAATCAACGACGATAGTTATTATTATATATATTATAATAATTATTGTATTAGTCGTGCGTTATAATAGTTATTGCGCAATAGGTGGCTAATCGCTTACGTATAGTTAGCGAACTATAATAGAGTATTGCTCTTTATATATAAAGATTTTTTTCTTCTCTTCTCTTATTCTATAACTATATTAAAATCTTATAGAGAAGTATATTCGGAATTAGACGAGTATATTCCGAATTAGTTTAACGCTATAGGTCCTAAGCGAACGGCAAGCGTAACGGTAGAGACGCCCCGGAAGCGAGGAAAATAGGCAGATTAAATCTAGCGGATAGGTCCCTTAGTTATAGCTTAAGTCTTAGAGTTATCGGCGAATAGAGTATAAATTAAGGATGCCGTAGCGATAGCAAAGGAAGAGATAAAGCTAAAGAAGACACGCAGAGAAAGGACTCCTACCGGAGAAAAGATAACCCTATTAAAACGACTCCTTATAGAGAAGAATATGCCGAATGCATTAGAGAAATCGATATCCTCGTTAGAGGAAGAAATAGACGATCCGCTAATTCGTTAGTTATTAAAGGGACTATTTATAAACATAAAGAAACCTATTATAGTAGAGTCTTAGGTAGATTAAGCGATTGCTAAGCGTATAACGCTAATGCTTATAGAGTCTAAGATATTTTCGTCGTCTAGTAAGGATAATAAAGACGATGGTATAAAGGCGAACGCTAAAGAAGATACCGTCGATATAAAGAATCTCTAGAAAGGGATTTCGGTAAAGAAAAGGGCTAAGAAAGCCGTAACTATAAAAAGTCGCCGCGCGAAAGAGTGCTAAATAACCGAGTTATACTATATTAAGTGCTTAAATAGCAGTATATAAAGGTTCGGCGATAATAAGGATAATACTAGAATAGTTAAACTCTTTTATATTTAGGAAGACGCGTGATTAAGTATATGCATTTAGTATAACTCGCGTAGTAACCTTTCTAAATCCGTAAGTTCCTCGTTCCCCCTCAAGTTAGGATATAATCGCTAATAAAATTATAAGTGCCCGCAATAATATCCGGGGATATAGCGGATCTATACGGCATTTAGATAATAATAGCCGAGCGATAGATTACTTAAGACGAAACGAAAAAAAAAGATAAAGTTAATCTTCTACTAAGTTTATACATCGTTTATAGCCGTAATAACGGCCTATAGAGAGGAATAAGGGGTATTAAGTGCTTAACGTTTATATATAAAACGTCGTCTTAAATACCGGCAGGCATCGATAGAGCGACGGAAAGCTATACGTGAGAATAGGGACTAAAAGCTTTATCTAGTGATTAAGGACGTAGGTTTTACCTTATAGCGGGTAGGCCGAGAATATATATACGATAATTTATACGAAATAATTAAGGAGAGTAGTCGCTAAAGGAGAGGCGAGTAGGCAAAACGTCTTTTAGTTATTACGGAGTTTACTAGCGAGATAAAAGTAAAAGACTTTTACTATATAGATATTAAGGAATAAGGGTAAAGTAGCGGCGGCGAAGAAATAGAAAAGTTAGGCTAAGCTAAAAAAATTATTTCGTAATGCGTAATTTCCGCCGTTTCTTTAGTTATATCTCTAGGTATTCGTTAATAAGTTCTTAGGCATTCGCTATATTGTCTTAAGCAACCTACTCGTTATATTCGGCTAGCTAACCTTCCTATTTCACTAAGTAGTAAGTAACGCCTTTCTTCTTTTTATAGTCCTTAATTTACTAAACCGACTATTCTCCTTCGGCATCGTTAAGGTAAGGCATCGGCAGTAATTCGCTAAGGTATTAGTTAGTAGCCCTTTCTGCCTACGGCTTAAGAAGACTAATATAAAATATATTATAAAGCCGGCCGTATTTCTCTAATAGGGCTAGGCGGTACGCCTGCTTGCTAATAGCTTAAAGGACCCTAAAAGGTTTAATATATTTAGGTAATAACTTCCTTCTTTAGTCCTTAAAGCGTAAGTTCTTCGTAGAGAGTCCTACTAAATCCTTAATCTTAAGGGTAAGTGGCTTAAAATAGAGGTTATAGAACTTCTTTTGCGACTTAATAGCGTATCGCTAATAAGTCTCTAGCTTTTTCCTTAAGTCTGCTAATTTGCTAATACGAGCTCTCGCTTTAGGCACTCCCCTACTAGTAGCATCGTCCGTAAGATAGATATAGTAGTCTAGTTAGTATCCGAATAATGCCTTATTAAGCGAAAAGCCTATAGTTATATTCTTCGCATTATTATAAGCAAACTAAGCCTCTCGTAGTAATCTAGGCTAATTATTCTATTCGGCATTTATATAATACCGAAGGTAGTATTATAGTGTCTAATTTACCTATTCGGTCTAACCGTTAGTATATAGGTAAAAGGCTATTAATAACCTACGTTTTATCTATAATATATAATAAAGGTCTAACTAAAACTTACTAAAAAATAGAGATCCTCTATTAGAAATAATGCCTTTCGGTACTCTATAGATAAGCTTAATCTTATAATAAAAAGCCTTAGCTAACTTAAGCGCTATTATTATCTTAGAGACCGCGAGAAATACGCTATACTTAGTATATCGGTTAACGATTACTAGTATTGCGTTAACCTCTCTACTATTAAACTATAACTCCGGAAAACCGGTAATAAAGTCTATAGAGGCTTCTTCCTAAGGTCTTATAGGAATAAGCAGCGACTTAAAAGCGCCGTATAAGCGATGCCGCTTTAGAACGGCGCCTAAATAGATATAATATAAACGTACGTAGCTATTTACATTACGAGCTATTCCTTCCTAAAAGAATTTCCGGGATAGGAGGTCTTTCGTACGGGCTATTCTAAAGTATCCTATAAAGGGATCGTCGTAGTAGAGCTAAATAAGCTCTTGCCTTAAGGCAACCTCTATAGGCACTACGATTCTTCCCGAATATAGAATAAGTCTATCTAGGCTTAATAACTAAAGACTTACCCTTTTTTTTAAGGTACTTTCGGCCTATACTCGCTATATAGTCTACGGATCTTCTGCTTAAGTCCTATTTAAGAGCTTAAAAAGGGGTTTAAAGATATTGCTTTTATAGACCCTTTTATAACGAGCTGCTAACCTAGCTAATTGTCTTTAATACCGTTATTTATAACTAACGATATCTTTAACCTAAGTGGCTAACTTAGCGGGACTCGTTCCTAAATGCTAAGCGATCGAATCTTAGAGAGCTTATGTATTTTCGTTACGTAAAGATATCTCATTAAGCTTAGAGATAGTAGAGACCTAAGAACTCGTCTTAAGGTCGCTCTATAAAGAATCTATAGCTATATACACCTACCGAATAACTACTAACTTCTATTATAGCTCTAAGAGTAGCTCTATAGACGGTAAGGCTTCGCCTATAAATTCTAGCTTCCTTAATAAAGCATCGGCAGGATTTAATTTACCGGCTTAGTATTTAATCGTAAAATCGAAAGGAGCTAGGTATATATACTAACGTGCTTATCTTTTATTAAGGGATATTTGCTTTATAAAGCCTTAAAGGTCTTAGTAATCTAATAAAACTTTAACGGTATTCGCCGCCTCTTTAACGTAGTATCGCTAGTATTTAAATAACTTAACGATAGTAAATATCTCTTAATTAAAGGTGCCGTAGTTAAGCTTAAGGCTAGTAAACTTCCGTAACTAGAAAGCAATCGGATAATAGTAGCCTTCGTTATCGGGCTACGAAAGAATTCTAGCTATTACGAAAATTAAGGCATTAGTCTTAATACGAATCGGTCTTTAAAGGTCGAAGTGTCGGAGAAGTAAGGCTATTGTAAAGGCGTTCTTTACGGCGTAAAACACTATTAATTCGCTAATGTTTAGCTATACTCGTCTAGGCTTTCTTCCCTTAACGCTCCCCTTTAATAACGTAATAAGAGGGGCAATAATGCTAGAGTATACTAAAATAAATCGTCGGTAATAAATTATTAAACCGAGAAAGACTTAAATATTATAGAAAAACGAGGTTCTTCTTAATTAATAATAGCCTTAATGCGGGCTAGGTCTATTACGACTCCGTTAATAGATAATATAAATCCTAAAAATTCTAAAGATTGCTTATAGAAAGTATACTTCGATAAATTAGCAAATAGCTCGGTGTTCTTTAATCGTTTAAGGACTTATCGTAAGTATTTTATATACTCCTTATAGGTCTTAGAAAATATTAAAATATTATTAAGGTAGACGACGCAAATAGTATCTATAAGGCCTTTAAGAGCTTAGTTAATATATAACTAAAATATAGTAAAGGCGTGAGTTAATCTAAACGGTAATACTAAATACTCGTAGTAACCGTAGCGAGTACGAAAGGCTATCTTCTATTTATCCTTTCCCTTAATCCGGATGCGTTAGTATGCGTTTTTTAGGTTAATCTTCGAAAAGTACTTAGCCCCTTAATAACGGTCTATAATCTCTAAAATAAAGGGGAGTAGGTAGCGATTCTTATCGGTAATGCTATTAACCCCCCGGTAGTCTATATAAAGGCGTAAAATGCCGTCTTTCTTAGGTATAAAAAGAATAGGAGCCCCGGCCGAACTCTTAGATTTCCGAATAATGCTACGCTTAAGGGACTAATCTAACCACTCCTTAAGAACCTAAAGTTCGGATTAAGAAAGAGGGTAGATAGGTCTAAAAGGCGGCTTAGAGTTAGGCAATAGGTTAATCGTATAATTAGTGCCTTTCTTTATTAGTAGTAAATCGGCCTTATGCTTAGAAAATATATCTTTAAAGTCTAAAAGAGTCGCCGGTATTTCCTCTCCTATTCGCTTAGGGTTTGCTAAGTTATTATCTTTATTAGGAAATAGTATAAAATTTAGGTCTAATATAACTATATAAACCTATGCCTTATTCCGGCACTTATGTAAAAATTTCGACGGCTAGCGTAATAATACCTTAAAGAGTTAGTATTTAAACTATTAAGCGCGTTTAAAAAGAACGAGATAAATATATTCCTAAGAAAGTATAGGTATACTAAGTAAAACTAATGCGTCGTTAGGTTTTAATCCGTTATCGACGCCGATATAAGGGCGAGTAACTATCTTTTCCCTATAGCGATTATCTTAGAGTTAGATAGAAACTTCCTAGACTCTATATTATCTTATAAGCGTATTCCCGACTATCTTTAATCTAAGGGTCGATAAAAGAGCCTATTGTAGCCCTTATTTTTAAGTAAAATTTATATCTACTAAGTCTACTTTACTACCGTAATCGAGATTAACGATAATTTTATAAGGTATTCGCCTTAATAGCTTTCTAATAGCACGTAGTCTCTTAACTATCTTTACCTATAGCTTAGTCGAAGGAGAGGCATTTACTTTAACTTTTAGGCGTTTCCCTCCTTCTTTATTAAATCCGAATCGGCTACGGTTTGGTTAGCTTTCGCTAGCGCTTAGCAATCGGCTTATATATAGCTTAGTTTCTTATAATACTAATAAATAACTATGCTAGATTAGCTTTTGCTATTTCTATAAGAATTTCTTCCCCGGTTATTACTATAGCTATTCCTACTATATTTATTCCTACCGTTGCGACTATTGCGACTATTTCCTCGGCCGTTCCTACGGCCGTTGCTACGACTATTTCTACGGCTATTCGAGGTCGATCTAGCGACGTTAGAATCTTAATAGTTATTCGTAGATCTATTTCGGCCTTTACGTCGGCGATAGCCTATCGAACGGGAGCCTTTTGCCCTTTAAGTAAAGGCTAACTAATCGTTAGTTAGCTTTATAAAGCGCTTTTTATTTCTTAAAGTATCTTAAAAGCGTTAAGCGAGTTAGACTATCTCCTTACGAGTATTATCCTAAATAGACGCTAAATAAAGGGAGATTTAGTCCTAAAGATCGGGACGTAACTTCGCAAAAAAGGAAAGTAAATGAATTTTTTCTAGCGGACGTTCTAGATATTGCTTAAGGGAATCTAAGTAAAGACTAAAATCGAGGGGGGATTAACCCTCTTACTAGCCTGCTTCTTATAGTTATATAGCTAAGATAGTCTTACGATTAATAGTATCTTTAATTAAAATTAAGGTCTAGTTACGAAAATTATCTTAGTTAGTGCGAAGCAATTCCCTCTCTATAAGGAGCTTTTCGTTAAGGTATCGCCTTTATCTCGCCTTATAGTCTACGTATATATAGTTAAAGGCATATAAGACTTTAGTCTTATTGCGTTTAAAACGACGTAGAATAGCGATAAAGGCATCCTTAAGATCGCTAATCTAATCGAGACGTTTTCGAGGGTTAGTCGGTTATAATAACTAAGGAATGTTTTTTATTTTAATTTCCCTACTACGATTCTCCCTCGATTCGGTTAACTATCGGCGACGTTTCTATAAGTCCTTACCGAATAAGTTACCCTATTGCGAAAATTCCTCTTAAAGTTCCGTAATCCTATCCCTTAATCTCTTCTCCTCCTCTAGCTCTACGGCTCTCACTTAAAGGGCTATAAGGACATTTATACGTAGAGGGGTAGGTCGTAAAGGGCCGGCTTACGTTTAACTTCGCGAGGGGATAGATTAGGCCCCTTTAAGTAGCGAAAAAATTAGTGATAGCGTCTTAAGACGCTCGTTATAGCCCTTATATAAGTTAGTGTGTTTATCTTCTAATATTAGTTCCGTTATATAAGGTAACGGCGATAGGCTAGCGACTCGATAGCTACTACGACCTATTCGGCCTACGCAGCCTATACGTCCGGAAACGCGTCTACCGTATAGCGCTATCGCTCTTAAGTAACTAAAAAAGAGAAGCTTTAGAAATTATAAGAAGATAGACTAAAGGTACGTTTAGGAAGGTAGGAACGATAGTTAAAAGTACGAATAATCCTTTATTGCAATACGGTTGCCCTCTCGTGGTAAGACTAAAGCTTGCCCCTCTTTTAAGATATATCGGGGCCTTAGGGATATACCCTTAGGCCTCGAGAGGGGTTGTTAGGGACTAGTTAGCGACTAATAGCCGAATAGTCCCTGAGCTAAAATGCATTATCTATCGTGTATATATCCCTATCTCCCGACTCTATAGTTGCGCGGGTAGCTGCGTTATAACTTTATACTCTCTACTACACTTACCTATCTTTAAGACTCTCGAAGAGGTGCCTCTATTACGCACTATAGAGCTTAGTAACCTTTAGTCTTAGCTACGCCTTTTACGTTACCTTATTATCGACGAGAACTTAATAATTAGCCTATAAACCTTTTCTTACATCGATTCCCGCCTCCGATAAATCTTCCTAAAGCATTAAGACGAGTTCTTTAGTAGCCGTAGCGCTCTTATACTTAGTGACTTCTTTTAGCTCCCGCCTATAATAGAAAAGCCGCTCTTTACTACGGCGGATCTTATAGCGCTACCTAATATTCGTAGACGCAACGCCTACTACGCCTTTAATAAGACTATTATATTACAGTAGGTCTTACGATAGTAAGGCGACGACTAGGCTTCTTTCCGGATAGCTCTTTAGGCCTTATATGTTAATGCCCCTTCTATTTACGACTAAAAGCTGCTCTATACCTACGTATAGGCAAATCTACCACTTAGGGAGGTGGCTTGCTTTAATAGGGCGGTCTGTAGCTACTCTACTAATGCATAGGTCCGCGACTTTAATATAGACTATATAAAACGCCTTAGCTTACTATATATCTAGGTTTAAGCGACTAATGTCGGACCTAACGCGTTATAAGCCGACTTAATTACTACCGGTAACCTATATAACTATCTGCCTATCTATATTAGTGCTAGGGTAATATTAATAGCGAATATCTAGACCCCTCTTAGCCTCGTTAATAGTGCCTTAAGGACTATCTACAACTTCGCCTAGAATGCTAATATAGACGACCCTTAAGCGCACCTACTTTTTATTATTTTAGTCCGCTTTAATCGCTATAAAGGTCCGCCTTACTTCGACGACCTAAAGCCAGCGACTATTATACCTATCTTTCGGATAACGTAAGACTTCTTTAAGGGTAACGCCTTTCGCTATCGCACTTAATTCCCCCTAACGATTGCGTATACTATTACTATTTATAAGGCATAAGGTGCTACGCTTAAGTAGGTTATAGCGGATATATCCTATCGTGATTTTTAGTCTAGACTTACTTACGTAGCTATCTTATAGGCTAAGACGCTATATAGCATTATATTTAATGCCTGCTTTAATCTTAATAATATTATTCGAGGTAGTAACGTCTCTATACTAGCGCGGGAGGCTAAAGTCGTTCGCTATGCTAATTAGGTTATTAGGTAATAAAGAAGAAGGGTTATTAAAGAATAGCTATAGTAAGTAAATTAACTACGCGTACTATATCTATCTATTATTAGTTATATTGCTTAGCTTCGTTCTATGCCTACCGTGCCTGCTATACCTACTTTCCATGCCTGCTATTCTATGCCTACTATTACATACGTGGCTTTATTACGCGTTTTCTATTGCGTAGCTTAATTACGTGCCTATTGCGTTCGTTACTTCGTTACGTACCTATTGCGTTTATTGCTTCGTTACGCGCTTGCTATTATTATACTACTTTATTACGCGCCGCGCCTGCCTATAATAGGGTTAAAAAGGGTATTATAATTGCAATTATAATAACCTAAGAATATAGGATCGTACTAATAGTATATCGGTAGGGCGCTAACTCTTTAAGAACCGGAAGTAGATAGGTAATAGCCTCTGCCTTAAGGTCCTATATTTCGAAAGGTTAGAGTATAGTGCTTGCTACCTATTCGGTCTTTAGTCTAAGTCGATATTCGTATAGCTAGCTAGAGAGAAAAAACTCGAGGGTTTCTTTCGCTTAGGCGTCTACTATAATAGTAAGCTAGGTGTCTAGGTTAATTAATCTAGCCCGTAGAATTTAGTATCGGTTTAAGCTTAAGTCTTTGCTTATTGAACTTTTTAGTAGTATTCCTTCCTTCGTTATAGCGTTAAATAACTTTCCGTTTCGGTAGCCGAAAATGCGTAGAGTATATAACTCGTGATAATTACGCATAGCCTTATCTTAGCCTTACATACAATCGCGAGTAAGGGCCCGCGCGTAGGGTAAACAAATATATATAATAAGCCCCGCTTTTATTAAAGCTTAAGGTTCGATTCCCGCTTATAGCTAAAAGAAATATGCCTTAGCTATAGCTTAAAAAAAGGTCCCCTAGCTATAGCAAAGCTTTGCTTATAGTTGTGCCCTATAGTATACTCGTATTTTAATATATAAGACCGGGCGTTATAACGAATCCGGAATATCTAAGTATATTACGTTAACGATAACCTTATAATTAAAGTCTTAGTCATCCTTAAGGTTAAACTTAAATCGTTTTAGGGCAGGCGAATATATTTAGTAATAGTAGTATAGTTCTAAGATATTCTCGAGGGTGCTAATAGATATATCGCTATAGCCGGCTTACTTTAATAGGGTTTATAGTCTTACTATAGCTAGATGTCTAAATCGACGATATAGGATCTTAATTTCCGTTTTACTATTTTTAGCGCTAATTAACTATCGGAAAATATTAGAGGGACTTTATTACGGTTTAGTAGATTAAGGGTTTTTACCCTCCCTAGGTGTCCTACTAGGCTACTGCTATAGGATCGATAAACGACTTTAAGGCAAAGATCTAGGGTATTAAGGACGAAAAGCCGGTCGCGGAAAAAGATACGTTTATTAATTAACTAATATTCGGATATATCGTAATATAAAAGCTTTTAGATATACTTTAGCTAGCGTTAAGCGTATAGGTCTTAGAGTATCGCTACTATATCTAAGGTAAGATTATCTTATTAATATGCCTTACGGATAAGCTTATCGAGTGATTTACTAGCTGCGTTTAGTCTAAGGGCGGCGACTATGTTAAGGTCCTCCTTTAAGGCACGGGAATCGGTTAAGAGTTCCTTTAGGATAGTCGGGTCGACTTTCTCTTTAAGGATAATTACCTAATTTCGATAGAGGAGTCGGTCGTCGTCTACGGTAGCTAGGCTATCGCTAAGGAGCTTACTAAGAGCGTTAAGGAGGATTGCCTTATTGCTTAAGCGGTATATAATTACGAAGTTAAACTAAGAAAGGAACTCGGCCTAGCGCATTTATCGTTAGTTAAATTACTTTATAAATATAAACGTCTAAAGATTCTTATAGTCTATAATAACGTCGGATGCCTCGGTAGTTCTTTAGAGTTCTAAGCGCTATTCTTTAAGCGCTTTAATAATTGCTAATAACTCTATATTATAGATCTCGTAGTTATACTTAAGGGCAGTATGCTTTAACGAAAAACATATAATAGGGTAGAGATATCCGTCGTCTTCGGTCTATAAAAGGACTCCTCCTAAGGCCTAACTTAAGGCGTTAGTTTTAATAACTATTTTCTTCGAGTAGTTAAAATAGGCTTAGACTAAGGCAGTAGTAAAGGTAAGTTTAAGGGCCTTAAACGCGGCAGCTTATTTAGGTCCTTAAGACTAACGGGAATCTTTTCGAAGTAGCGTAGTTATCGGGCAGATAATACTAAAGTAGCCCTTAATAAAACGGCGGTAGAGGTTTATAAACCTAAGAAACTGCTATAGTTCTTTTACTAAAGTTAGGGTATTTTAAGCCGTAATTATATATACCTTCTCGGGGTCTTTACTTATGCTAGATGTCGAAATAATTAGTCTAAGGTACTTAGTCTTTATCGTGTAAAACTCTAACTTCCCGATATTAATTAAAAGCCCTACGTTACCTAAGCGTTAGATAACTATTCGCACGTAGTTCTTATATTCTGCCTTAGTCTTTAAAAAGACTAATACGTTATCGAGATATATTATATAGAAGTTATCGAGGGCATTATAAAGCACGTAATTAATATAGTTTTAAAAGGTCGACGGTGCGTTATAAAGGCTAAAAGGGGTAACTAGCATCTCGAATAGCTTAAAGCGTATAATAAACGCTATAAGCTACTTATAACCCTCGGCGATTTAAATATAGTTAAACGCAGTAATTACGTCTAGCTTTATATAAAACTTAGCGTTATAAAGAGAATCTAACGTTTCGCGGATTAAAGGCAAGGGATATTAATTCTTAACTATAACCTAATTTAAACCTCGGTAGTTATAATAGCTATAGATACTACCGCCCGGCTTATAAGCGAGGATTAGTAATCCTACGGCTAAAGAAAAAGACTCTTAAATAAAGCCTTTATTAAGTATATCGTTAATCTACTTTATAATATAGCGGAGTTCTATAGGTAATATAGGCCGGTTTCTATAGTATAGAGCTTATTTACTAAGTGTAAGTTCGATCTTATAATCTTAAGGGCGGTATAAGGGAAGCTCGTTCGTATTCTTTAGAAGGAAATAAGGAAGCTTATCTTAGAACTCTTTTAGGAGTTTCTTTAGGATATCTGCTTCTATAACCTCCGACTTTACTTAGAGGAATTTTTCTATATCGTCCTTATCGACCTTCCGGAATAGAAATTCGGAATCAGCTATATCCTAGAGGTTTATCTAAAGGAAGTTATAAAAACGTTTAAGGAAAGCGGCTTAAGCTACCTCTATTATATAGTCCTTAGTAATAACGTATTAGAAAGGGGTTTTAGATAGTTCTAGGACCTTAACTAAGCCTACTAGGAGTTCGTTAAAGAGTCGTAGATTTTCTCCCTCTTTAACTAGCTTAGCTAATTCGGATATACTAATTCGTATCGCTTAGATACTATCCTATTTATAGAATTAAATAAAGTTAACTTCGCGTATATAGCGGATATCGTTTATATCTAAGGGTATTTAATCTTCCTATCGTATACGCCGGCGGGGGCGTTTTATTTAGCCCTATCGGGCGGGAACGTAGCGATAGCTAGCGGTAAGATAAATAAGGAGTAAGCGAGCTATTAAAGTAGTCTACGGCGGAGTAGCCTTAAAGGCTTAGGTCTTAGGGGAGTTTAGAGGGCTAATCGGGGATATTAAGCGAGCGGTTTCTTAGGCGAATAGCTATATCCTATATAGAGGATATTAAATCGGTTAGCTAAGGTTTAAAGAGTGCGATGCTTACTTAGGTAGATATTCCTTATTAGACGAGTCTATAAGTATATAACTTCCCGGTAGGATAGTCTAGTCCTTTAGGATATTAATCTCTTCCTACCGAAAGGGAGTTTTTAGTATATCTTTTATCGTTATAAAGACCTTTTTTTTAAGGTAAACGTTAGGGTAGTCTAAATCTCTACGATATTAGAAAAATATACTTTTCGACGTAACTAATGCCCTTTAAGCGCGGGAGTAATAGAAGTCCTAAGAGCTATCCTATCCTCGGCTATTATACTTAAAGGTAGGCAGTATCTTATATAGTAAAAGGAGTCGAAGCGGACTTAGAGAGATTTCTAAAGTATAGTTAGTTTGTATTCCTAAAGCTAGGGGGTGCCTAGGATAATCGGGGTAAAGGGTAATAGATTCATAACGAAAAAAAGCATAAGTTCTATATACTTACTAATAGTTATTTAGGCTATAAAATAGTCTATTATCTATATTAAAGGCGCGCCGTCGGCTAATTAAAGCGGTCGAGGTTTAAAGAGCTTCTTTATAGTAATGTTATATTTCTATATAATAGTGTAAAAGTCGGCGAACGCCGTAGTAGTATAGCTAGAATGTACGAGGGATAATATATTAACGTAGTAAAGGGACTAAAGGTTACGCGTAAAGGAGAGATAAGTATAGAAAAGGATTAACTTTTTATTACTATTCGACGAACTAATCTAAAGATCCGTTCTATCTAAAAGCAACGACCTAATCCTTTTATCCTCCCCTATATATAACCCTTAAGAGCGACTTACTCTAGGGGTATATCTTTTAGCAGTAGCCTTAGCGCCGGCCGCTCGCCTTATAAATCTATATCCTCTTCCCTAAGGATATAGCCTTATTCGTAGTCGGCCGTACGAACGAGCTAGCCCTAGCTATACCCGCTACCGCGCGCGCCTTAAGATCCTCGGCCGAAGCCGGGGGAGGGGGCGCCCCGGCCCTAAAACTAAGGACTACCCTTATAGGGGGGGTATTAAAAGCGGATTAGCTATCTTAGCTAGGTCGTAAGCCTCCTTCTAGTATCTAAGCTCTCCGTAAGCTATATAGAGTTTATTATCGATCCTAAATTATCGTTTAGTATCGGAAAGCCGGTCGAGGTCTATAAAGTTACCGTATAGGAGTTAAGCCGGGGCGGTTAAGGTAAGGGTAGGTATAAGCGTTAGCGGGAACTACGAATAGGGGGCGGCCTTCTTCTTAAGCTTTTAACGATAAGTATAGTTAGCGAGATTCTTTATAAAGATATCTATCTACACTAACTACTTCTTATAGTCGGTGTTAGGGATCTTAGTCTATATATTCTTAACGGGATCGCTTATATCCTTCGAGATAAACTTCCGGAGGAGGTCGACCTACTATTCCTTTATCTTCTTTGCCTTACGTATATAGGCGTTAAGGTCTGCTTTTTAGATCTAATAGTTCTTATCGCCTTAAGGGAAATTATCGAGAATATTCTTAGCGGCTTACGTTAAGTCTAAAACCTTATACTGCCTGCTTAAAGCTGTAAGGAGCGTCGTCGTAGTAGGCTATTCCTACTTCTCCCTCTCGGATAAGTTAGCTATAATAATAGCTATTCTATCTTTAATAAAGTCGTAGGCCCGTTTACTAAGCCTATCGCTAATATAAAGGAGGCGGGCGTTATCTAAGTCGAACTATATACTATCGCGGAGGAAGATACTTTATATCTTAAGTTCTTAGGCCTCGTACTTACGTTAACGGTCTAAGGCAGACCCTTTTTTTAGTAAAGATCGGAGGGTCTACCGTCTTTCGTTTTCCTAACGATTATATTAGAGATATCGTCTTAGACTATAATATCTTTATAGTTAAAATCGTTAGGTTCTTAGCCTTAAGAAGTTACTCCCTTATAGCTAAAAGCTAATCCTTTATAGCTAAGAGCTAATCTCGTATAGTTAGACGTTCCTTTAACCTAGTATTTCGGTAAACCTAAGAGGCCTCCGCTACGCGAAGGGATCGAAGACTCTCCTCGATATATATAAGAATATATCGGGTATCTAAGCTCTAAAGGTTTTCCTAGGTCTCCTACGCGTTAGCGACCGGGACTACGTTATTAAACCTCTTAATCGCCTAAGCGATCTAAGGAAATTCACTAATAAACTCTTTAGCAAAGGCCTTTAGACCGTCGCTTATAGCGTTAGAGGCTATAGTATTAACATTACTATTATACTAACTAAGCAAAAGTAAGATATATCCCGACCGTAGACGTAATATAATAGCTTATGAAAATGTCGATATACCCCCTTACGTATACGGTGGCTTGCCCGACCGTGCTAAATAAGCCGTAGTGTTAATCGCCGCCGCCGAATGTGCTGTGCCGTGCCGTGCCGAATGCCGTAAGGTGCCTTAGCGTAAGTGCGCCGCCGAAGTCACAATATATGACTGTTAAGTATGATATCTCGATCGAAGGCGTAAGGGTGGCGCGCAGCCGCTAAAAGTGCGACCGGGCCCGAAGTAGCGAAAGTAGCGTCTTATAGCGAAAGTAGCGAAAGTAGCGAAAAAATAACGAATTAACGCGGGGTTCGAAGAAAGAATGTTAATAGCAGTAGAAGTTGCAGCTAGGTTAAAAATAGACTTCGCTCCCGGGCTTATAACTATTAACATTACTATTATACCAACTAGGCAAAAGTAAGATGCATCCCGACCGTAGACGTAATATAATAGCTTATAAAAATATCGATAGGGATGTTAATATTACTATCTTCCCTATTTGCTTTCTACCGGGAAATCCCCGGTTCTTCCTTAGATTCTACTATAGAATTCCACGGGCTTCTACGGGCATTACCCCGCACTTCTATAGGCGCATTTACCTACTTTTCTTCGGTTATATTTCACCGTAAATTTACGGTGATTTTACGGTTATTTATATAGTCTTTACCCGTAAAATCTCTTCCCTTCTACGGTCTTCTACCGTAGAATTCTAATTCCCTTCTATAGTCTTCTACCGTAGAATTCTAATTCTCTTCTACGGCTTCTACCGTAGAATTTACCGTAGAATTTACTAGTCTTCTACTAGACTGCTTATTTATTTGCTAACTATTTAGCTTATTTATCGTACGGCACGATCTATTGCTTTTCTTACTAATCCTTCCGTCCGATTATTTACGTTACTTATTTTTCCTTAGGTCTACGGGGCTGATTTCGTCCGAGGGTTTTTTCTATATATAGAGACTAATTAGCCTCCCTATTAGATAAGATAAGAGCTATTATTCTTAGTAATTTATACCTTACAGCTTTTAATCCTTCTTTATAGGCTGTTTTAGCCTTAGAGCCTCTCTTCCCTTTTTAATTGCTATTACCTAAATGTCGAGAACCCGACTGCCTAGCGTTCGATAGTTATAAGCCCGGACGAACTTCTCTACGCATAGAGAGTTCTAACGGCTTATATTTTCAGCCTGCTAACGCTACGACTTACGGTAGGAAAGCCTTTACCTTTATATCTAGCGAATCGACTTACGGAGGACTAGTATGATTTTTTTAAGGAGCGTTATTTAATCTAGCAAATCGACTTACGGAGGACTAGTTAATACGTTTACCTTATTCTATTAGTGTTTTCCCGCACTTAGTTTAGTTTTTACGGTTTGTTTATATATATTATGCATTTAACTACCTTTTTCCGGTGATTTTACCATACTTTTACCTACGTTACTAAATCTATTATAGCCGACATTACTTCGAAGACTATTTTAAATAGACTAACGGACTAAGACCGATAGATCTTAACGATCTAGAAATACGCACTCGCTTAAGGGATTTAAGAGAAAATCGACCCTTCTATTACGCCTAATTTTTAGAAACCCTTATTGCCTTTTCCTATAGAACTAATAACTAGAATAGTTAATACGACCGTTGCTAATATTGCTAGTTTATTTATAAAAGAACTTAAGAGGTTTAAGTTTCTCTTTTCCCGGTACCGTACGTTGCTCTAAGCCTATAAGGACTAATAGAAATCTCTTACGTTAATCTAATAGTTTATCGTTTAGAATATCGGGAACTATTACTTAATAATTGCCGACGAATATAAGGTTTCTAAGGAATTAGCTTTACTATAGCGGCGTATAAAGCCGACTTCGTAGACGTAATAGAAGACTATTCTTACGTAGTTCTATACTATTTTAAAGGCATCGGACCGGACGGATATTACGATATAGATTTCCAACTAGCAGAAGGTCCTTACCGATGCCCGGCGAATTAAGTTGCCGGAATCGGAAGGTCTCCGGGCTATATAGCTTTTTCTTAAGGCTATTTAGCCAATTTCTAGCCCTTTTGCGGAATACTAGATAAATAAGATAGAAGACGATGCCCGCCTTAATAAGCTAGGCTAAGAATAGTCTTTCCCCGACGGATTTAAGATATCCGAGCTTTTCGAGCGCTCGTAGGCCTTAAAGGCTATAACTAAAGCGCTAAAGACTAACGCTTTTGCGAAGTTCTAAGGCTAGGGAATAAAGTCCCTAGCCGCGGAATCTACTAATAAATCGGCAACTACTTTAGCAGCTGCGTCCTTAGATAAGGACAAGGATAAAGGCAAGAAAAAGGATAGTCCGCCGTGTATTTACGGAGAACGATACTATTTCCGATAGTATTATTACTTTAACCCTTCCGTTCGACTTCTATTATAGAAACCCGATAAAGACGTCTAAAAGACTATAGACAACTACCTTAAGGTTTTAGCCAATAAGGCTAAAGTTAACGCGGCACTTCTTCGCGACGAGGAGTAGCGGAAGAACAATTAGACTAAGATAAAGACGGTATAAGCTACGGCTGCCGCTAATATTCTTACGACCTTTTTACTACTAGTTATTCTATAGACTACCGTAGAATACCTATTAAGGGATTCTTTTATTATAGATTTAAGGTCTAATAGATATATTTACAATAATAAGGAGCGTTTCTATAACTTCTAGCCTTCTTCCGAGTACGCACTTATAGGCAGTAGAAGCACTCCTATTCTCGGAATAGGCACGGTGTTTATACGCATTTCGACGGGCACTTTTTAGCTTAGTTAGGTAGCATATATCCCGTCTTTTCACACGTCCCTTTATTTACTTCGTCTTTTGCATAAGGCGAATCTTTTATAGAATCTATAGACTAGCGTAATCTCTTCGTTAATACGTACTATTTGTATAACGGAGCTAATTTACAACTAGTATATTATCTAGTATAACCCGTTAACGCTTTCTACTATACTTCTAATAATTCTAACTATTGCTTCTATTCCTTCTATAGATTCTACCGTAGAAACCCCGGTTATAGCACCTTTTTCGGCTACTATACCGGAGTCTATAGTAATAAGTATAGAGGAACTTTACCTTTAGCACTAACGACTTAGATATCCGAATAATAAGGCGCTTTCGAACGCTCTCGGAATACTATAGTCGGTGACCTTCGATAAGATAATCTCCTATAAGTCCTGCAAACTTACGTAGGCTAAACGAATTATTAACCGCGAACCGCCGCTTTCTAAGGCGACTTTTCCCTTTTCTAAGGTGTTTTGCGATGTTTTTTCTATGCATAAGAGTTATAATAATAAGAACGTTGCATTTCTTATTAAGGATGACTATACGAAGCTTATTTTTCTATATGCTCTTTTAGACGCCTTTATAGACGAGCTGATTTCATGCTTTAAGAGCCTAGGTCGGTATATTTCCCGATAGTTCTTACTTTCTATCGGTATAATCTATTGAGATAACGACCGAGCCTTTCGATACGATTTTTAGGACTTTATTAACTAATAGGGCATTTATAATAAGCCTACTGCTCCCTATACACCCGCTTAAAACGGCGCTGCCGAACGGGCTAGGGGGGTAGTATCTATAAAAGCTCGATCTATAAGGATTAAAGCAAATTTGCCTAAGTATTTATAGATAGAAACGTAAAAAACTATAGTGTATTTATACAATCGGATTTTAGCCCGATAGGCAGCTTCCTCTACGTTATTTCTATTAAAGTGGATTTCCCTAATAGAGATCCTTTACGACTCGACCGGAATATACCGGCTTTTCTCCTTCCCTAACTATTACGATTCGATTATCTTCGAGCTTTTAGCTATAAAGCCTACCTACTAACTACTAAGGCCCTAACTAATACGCAGAAACGTAATCTTAAGCAGGAACCTTATGCGGAGGTTAGTTACTTAGTTAAGTATAATGCTACTAATATTTTTCGTATATAGATCCTATAGAGACATAAGGTTCGTCGAGTTTATAATATAACGTTTAATAAGACTTAGTTTTTCACCGCGTCTAAGGCATCCGAACCGCTAATATAGGTGTTATTACCGGCATTTCTACTATATATTGTATAAGAAGAAGAGTAAGATAAGGCAGAATTCTAGTTAACGCTAATAGTGCTTCCTAATAAGCATTCTACCTTAGTAGATATTCTAGCCGAAGGTAATCCTTAGCTCCCTACTCTTAACTAAACCTTAGAACCGCCGGAGGACGTTTTTAAGAATACACGGGATTTTTAACCCGATATTTCTACTCTTTTACCTACTATAACTATAGAACTAGTAGACCGTCTTAAGGTATAGTTGCCTTAAGCTACTTCTCGGTCTATAGATTACGATAACACTATTCCTATAGATAGTCTACGGACAATAAGGTTTATAAGGGATTTACGCCTTACTTACTTAAACCGTTTTTTAGGTCGATATCCCGCTTTCGCCTACGTTAGGCATCTACCGGCTAATAGCACCGCTTTTACGGCTATATTCGCTACTTCTCTTAAACCTAGGAAGATATATAAACGGGATTTGCCTACGCTTCTAAGGTTTTAGTCCAATCTCGAGACGCATCCGTATAGACCTAAGTTTAAAGCCGCTAGAGCAGTTAAATAGGACTCTTTAAAATAGCGGAAGACCTTCTTTCCTTCGCCTACCCTAAGAGCGAACGCGCTAATACGTCCTCTTCTATTAATATAGGCATTCGATTATAAGTTTAATAAGCATAGCTACCTTAGGAAGTTTAAGTCTCGCCTTTATATACTAGGAGATCTTTAGCCGTTTAGCGGAAAAGAAATATACGCCGCGACGCTTATAGCGTAAAATTTTCGTATTATATTTGCTATTGCCGCTAAATTTAGCATAGAAACCCGCTTACTTAACGTAGTTAACGCCTTTACGAATGCCGATCTAAATAAAAAAGTATATATCTACTTCCTAGACGGATTTAAGGTATTTAGTTTTATAATTCGGTTAATAAAGGCTTTATATAGGCTTCGCCGTTCGCCGCTTTTTTAGCAATAGGAACTATCTAGGTCTCTTACCGAGCTAGGCCTTTAGTAAAGTACGGAGGATCTTTACATTTTTATATCTACTATAAGTAGTATTATTACTTTCTTCTTTATAGATAATATTATCATCCTTTTCTATAGGGAGCACTATAGGGCTACTAACGATTTTATCCGTTGCTTTAAGCAAAAGTATATAGTTACTAACCGCGGAGAGCTTACCTATTTCCTTAAGATAAAGATCATCCGGGACTATAAGTAGCGAAAGCTATAGTTATATTAGGACGTTTACTTAGATAAGATTGCTTTTAAGTTTAGTTTAATCCTTACTTCTACGGTTCTACGGCTTATTTCGACCCTTTGCCTATTCCTACTTCCCGAGAAGCTAGAGAAACACTAGGGATAGGCTACGGATAACTAAATCTATTACTTTTAGTCTTTAGTCGGTTCTTACAATTACGCGACTATTTCTACCCGTCTTAATGCCGTGAAACCGTCGAATTTATTAGCGGAGTATATATAGAACCCGTCTACGCTTTATATTAAGCTTATAGAAAGCTTAGTGACTTACTTATACGAATCGCGTTTCCTTACGATTAAGTTTTCGGATACGGATAAGTAAGAGCTCGTTATAGCTTCTAATACCGCCTACGCCGACGACCTAGATACTCGTTATTCTTCTAAAGGCTATTTTATTAGCCTATTTAACGGTCTAATCGCGTAGAGTGCCCGGAAATAATCTATAGTTACTACTTCTTCTACTAAAGCCGAACTTCTTATAGTCTCTTCTACCGCGAAAGAGCTGATTTCTATTCTTCGTTTATTTAACGATATTTCTTTATAGCTAGATATTCCTATTCCTACTATTTAATATAATAACACCTAGACAATCCGCCTAGTTTCCGCCGAGATTCTAAAGATTTAGACCGCCTTAAAGCACGTTAAAATTTACAACTGCTAGGCCCGTTAGGAATTCTTACGCAATACTTTTAATATTAAATATATCCCTTCTAATTAGATAGTTACGGATAGATTAACTAAGTTACTTCTACGATAGCGTTCCTAAACGTTCCTTCGCTAGCTTCGACTTACGGATATTTCTTTTAGGATCTAAGAAGAAGTCGATAATAATTATAACTAGCCGGAAGTTATTCCCTTCTAGCTAGGGGGGTATATTAATATTACCGTCTTCCCTATTTGCTTTCCACTAGGAAATCCCCGGTTCTTCCTTAGATTCTACTATAGAATTCTACAGGCTTCTATAGGTATTACCCCGCACTTCTATAGGCGTATTTACCTACTATTCTTCGGTTATATTTTACCGTGATTTTATAGTGATTTTACGGTTATTTATACGGTCTTGACCTATAAAATCTCTTCCTTTCTATAGTCTTTTACCGTAGAATTCTAATTCCCTTCTACGGTCTTCTACCGTAGAATTCTAATTCTCTTCTACGGCTTCTACCGTAGAATTTACCGTAGAATTCACTAGTCTTCTTCTAGACTGCTTATTTATTTGCTAACTATATAGCTTATTTATCGTACGGCACGATCTATTGCTTTTCTCACCGATCCTTCCGTCCGATTATTTACGTTACCTGTTTTTCCTTAGGTCTACGCGGCTGATTTCGTCCGAGGATTTTTCCTATATATAGAGACTAATTAGCCTTCCTACTAGATAAGACAAAAGCTATTATTCTTAGTGATTTGCACCTTGCAGCTTCTAATCCTTCTTTGCAGGCTCTTTTAGCCTTAGAGCCTCTCTTCTCTTTTTAATTGCTATTACCTAAATGTCGAGACCCGACTGCCTAGCGTTCGATATATAGGTATCTCTACTATAAGAAGGAAGGAGGAGTATTTAGTCTAGGATATTATCGGGGACTATAATAAAAATTCTATAGGCTATAGAAGTTTCTATAGGCTAGGGAAAAATTCTTAAGGGCTTAGGGGCTTAAGGGAATAATTTCTTAAGGTTTACGCTTAGGTCGCGACGACTAAGGGTGTTAGCACAGAGGTTCTATTGCCTACCTATTAAGCTAGAATACGCACACGGCTAAAGAGGCTATTCTATAGGATATATATATATGTATTTAGGGTCTATGCCTATAGCTCTAGCCCTAATATAGACGAGAGGTAGGCACGTGACTAGTGTCTACGTAGGCACGTGACTAGTGTCTACGTAGGTATACGTAATGTGTGTACGTGACTATTTAATACATCCCCTTAGGTTCGCTCTTAGGAAGAGGGAAGCTAAATAAAACAATAGCTCGAGCTAATTCCTTTAAATCCGAGGAGTTTTCCGAAAGCTTAAATTAATCGGCCTAGATTAATATAACGCAGGTCTTAGGTCGTAGGATATTGCGTTTCCGCTTCATCGCGTTCGCGCTATTTTATCTACGTTCTTACTCTTCCTACCGTATATGTATTTCCTCCTAAAGGGTATTCTCGTCCGATTCGGGTAGCTCTCTATTGTTAAGGAGGCTCGTGATATCGTAGAGGCTAATCTAAGTAACGAATGCTCGGAAGCTATCGCCCTAGAGTGCCTTCGTAAGGCCGTCGGCTATTATCTTTATCGTCGGAGTATATATAACATCGAGGGTATCGTTTATTATCTCCTATCGAAGCTAGTAGTTATATATATTAAAGTAGCGGAGCTTCGCCTATAACGTCGTTACTTTAGCTATAACGAGTCGGATTGTCTACTAATTGTTATATTATATCCTAATGCGAGAGTCGTCGAGGGATACGTCGAGCTCTTTAATAAGTCTACTAACGTAGATAGATTCTTTCGCGGCTTATAAGAGGGTAAGTAGTTCTGCCTCTATCGTTAAGGTCGTAACTATATCCTGCTTATTTACTATCTAGCCGATAAGCCCTTTAAAAAGCTTTATAGCAAAAGCCTAAGAACTCTTCCGATTAATTATATTATTAGCGAAGGAAGCATCGCTTACGACTTCGAAGTTATCTCTACCCCTTAAGCGTAGCGCTAGTGCCTAAGTGTACGCTAGGTAGTAGAGAACTTAGTCCGCCGCTTCGTAATGTTTTAGCCCTAGGTTAGAGTTAAACTTCGCAAGCCGAGATATTGCAAATGCTATATCTAGGCGAGTGATTACCGCTACGTATAGCACCGATCCGACTATCCTTTAGTAAGCATTAATCTCCCCGTAGGTAGCGATCTTATCCTACGGGAGAAGCTCGTTAAGTCTTATTAGTGTTTCTACTAACCGTTGTGACTTCGTAAGTCGGGAGGTAATCTTATCGATATATGCCGCTTAAGAGAGCTAGATATATCCCTTCCGCCTATCGCGTAGGATCTCGATGCCTAAGAACTATTATAGGTTATTACCTCCTATTAGTTTATACATTGCCTTAAGTTAACCCGAGCGTGCCCGGTCTTAGCGCGAATCCCGTGCAGCCTTCCCCTATGCCGCTATATCAATAGCAGCAGCCTTACGTCTAGGCAACGTCGGTCTAGCAGGACGCGACTTTCTTTATCTATTTTCACTATTGGCAGCCGCCGGCATTACAGGCAGGGAGCGGCGGCCCGAATAGACTAGGAAGTCCGTCTAGTTCGTTAAAGACTAAGAGAAAGCTTATAGAGCCTTAGCCCTCTTACGATCCCTCTTATAATACGTAAACACGATATCGTTAACGTAAAAGAAAACAATAATACCGTTAAGGGTAAGGCAGCATAGCTTATATAGAACCGACTAAAAACCTATATCTCGTAGTATATTAGTAAGGTCTCTATGCTATAGAAGAGGAGATTTCCTTAGACCGTAGAGTGCTTTATTAAGCCTAAGCACTACGCTATATTTCCTATATCCTAGCGGGAGCCTTATAAACATAAGCTCGTTAAGGGTCGCGTTAACGAATGCGTTTATAGCGTCGTATTAGATAAGTTCAAGGTCGAATCGTGCTGAGATAGCTATTAATGTGCGAAAACTCCGCCCGGCTAACGTAGCCGCGTAAGTCTCTTGCCTATTTCAGAGCTATTAATCGCCTCGCACTACGAGCCTTACCTTTCAATTTAAAAGCCTCCCGTGCTTATCTATCTTATATACGTAAACGTATATATAGTCGAGCACTTATGCCCCCGTAGGAACGTTAGAGCACTTTGTTTCGTACTAGGATTTTATTTCCTTATAGCTAGCGAGGTATACCTTCTCGGCTTCCTCGAATTAAGGACCGAATAGGTAAGTTCGCAGTTGTGCATAGGAAGCCGGCGGTAGTAGAAGATCCCGTCGGTAGACTCGTCGTTTAAAGATTAGGCGATCTATTTAAGCCTTATCGATAATCTTATCTATATTATAGTCTTATGCGATTAGAGCGGCGCGTATGCCGGCTAGGAGCGTAGCGTATTAGTATATCTTCCTAGCTTATATAGGTAAAGGGTTTTCTTTAGGCGGAGGGGTTTTCTTAAAGTTTAATATATACGAGGAAAGGGTTCCTTTCTCTCGTAGCGGAGGGATTCCCTTTACGCCTTTCTTTCCTACTAGAGGGATTCCCTCGACGCTAGTCGGGTTCCCTTAACGCTATTTGCTTATAGCGGAGGGGTTCTCTTAACGCTGTTTGCTTATAGCGGAGGGGTTCCCTTAACGCTGTTTGCTTATAGCGGAGGGGTTCCCTTAACGCTATTTGCTTATAGTAGAGGGGTTCCCTTAACGCTATTTGCTTGCAGCGGAAGGGTTCCCTTAACGCTAGTTATTCGTAGCGGAGGGGTTCCCTTAACGCTAGTTATTCGTAGCGGAGGGGTTCCTTTAACGCTAGATATATTAGTGTGCGAGGAAAAGGTTCCTTTCTCTCGCGGCGGAGGGATTCCCTTAACGCCTCGCTTATATAATATCTACCCGACGAATTGCGATTAGATTGCTGCCGTAAATAGGGCTAAGGGCGGCGTAAGCGGAGGAGTCGGGAGGAGCTTAAATCGAGCAGTAGTATATTCTTTCTAGCTATCGCGTCCTTAGCCTCGGTTTTCGGCAATTAAGAGGATGCTCTCGTCGTTATCGACATCGAGGTTAAAGATCTGCTCGTCGGTTGTTTAAATAGGTCTTATTCCGACGTAGTCTTCGTCTAAGAGCGTAATAGTTATAAGAGTTTCGGCGAGCTCGTCGAGGTCTATTTCTTTTACACTTTCTACTAAGCTCTTAAGTGTGCTATTAAAGATCTAATCCTCGTCGAATATAACGTCGCGAGTAGTAATAACTTTGCCTTAAGACGGGACCTAGATCCTAAAGATATTAGACGATGTATATCCTACTAAGAAGCCGACCTAAGCGCGGGGATCTAGATTTTTAAGTCGACTAGTCCCTTCTTAAGCAGAGACCTTTATCGCGAATGCCTTACATCCGTATGCTCGTAGATATTATAAAGACAGTTTATTCCCGGTAAGCTTCTCGTATAGGGACTCCTACTTATAGTTATACCTTAGCGTTCTATTGTTTAAATATGCGGCGGACTTATAGATTTCCCGCTATAGCTAAGCCGGGAGGTTCTCTCTTATAGCGCGAGCTTTATCCTTAATAACGCCCGCGGAGCGTTCTACCCCTCCGTTTTATTCTTATATATACGGTGCCGAGGGTTCGATCTTAAATAGCTTACGCTTTAAGAAATCGTATACCCTCGCATTCTAGCTTATTAGCTCGTTATTATACTTAATCGTCTTAATCTTAAAGTTATACTAGTACGTAAGGTAGTTAAAATAGTGTTTAAGCGCGTTAATAATCGTAAGGGTGTAATAGGGTAGGCAGAGTGATTATATAGGTGCTCTCTAAATAGGTGTGGAAATTATCTATAAAGAACTAAGTATAGGCGCACTTATGCATACGGATATATAGCTCTACGCACGTACCCCTTTGTCCGCACGTGCCCCTTACCCCTATCTACACGAGCCCCTTACCCTTATTTATATAAGCCTCTTTCCCCGCCTACACGTGCTTCTTCCCCCGCCCGTACGTACCTCTTCCCCGCTCGTATATAAGAATACGGATTAGGTCGTAGACTTAATCTTACTAATAGTCGAAGACCCTTATATAAGACCCTTACCTTACCTAAGCGAAAAATAACGACGTATTACGTAGGGCCCGGCCGCGCTTTAGGCTACGCGGCTCGCTTCGGGGAGCGTAAAACGCACCTTCTTCCGTCGTATCTTTGCCGGCAATATAGCGTCGGGCGGTCCGTCGTTTTCTCTAATAGCCTTAAAGCGCTTTTCGAAGCGATCGAGCGCTTTTATATCTACGAAGTCCGCTGCTAGGTGCTACGTTAGGTCTTAGTACCCTTACTACCTTACGAGGACCTCGCGCTTACTACCGCGGCCGACTTTCTTCTACCGTACGGTAAGAATTTCCTCTATTAGGAACTCTTCTTCTCCCTTTACTAAGATTATAGGAGGCTATAGGTCCGCTATTACTTAGCCGGGCATTAGATCTACTACTACGCGATAAAGAAGGTCTACGTTAAAATTAAGGTAAATCCCGTTAGGCAGTCCCTTTAGCTCGACGGCTTACGGGCTTAGCACTCTCTTAACCGTAAATTTTACGTATAATTAATCGAGCTTCTTTTTCGGTCTTAAGGATGCGTAGTTCCGTAAGTCTACCTAGACTTTATTACCTACCGTAAATCGCTCTATAGGTTCTCGCCGTTTATTAGCATACCGCTCTTAGTCCTACGCTGCCGAGGCTATTAAAGACTAGCAGAAGTCCGAGACCTGCTTAAGTCGCTGTATAAAGGAGGCTACGCGCCCCTTTAGGCTATTAATAGACGGCTTTTCCGCTACTACTTTTACGGCGATAGGAAATAAGGATACCGGTTCGTACCTATATAGTGCGAAGAAAGGTAATATACTAATTAAAGAGTAATTTCTTCCGTTAAGCGCTATTTACGCTATAGGGAGCTACTTATCCTAGTCCTTTTAGTTACGGTCGATAACGCCCCGGAGGTAAGCCTAAACTTCCTAGTTAAGCTATTCTAGCCCTTTATCGGTTTACGGATAATATGCTATACTTAGCAGCTATATATTCTATAGCAGCCGATATAGGTGCTACTAGAAGCGGCTCGTCTAATTTAAGCCCTAATCGCTTATAATTAACGTTAGCTACTAATAGTAACGTACGTAGTATATAAGAAAGCGCTCCGCGTAGATCTCCGCTTCTATAGAGGGTATAGGTTTTAATATAACCTCCTTACTTAGACGGTCCTTAATTACCTAAAGATTGCGGTTGCCGCTCTCTATAAGGGGGAGGTCTATAATAAAGTCTATTTAAATATGCGTATAGAACCGGTCCGATATAGGGAGCGATTTAAGCAGCCCTTTCTTAAGCGTACGCTAAATCTTCGTACACCTATAGATATTATAGTTGCGGAGGAATCGTCTAACGTATTGCTAGAGGAGCGGCTAATAGAAGTCGCGGGATATAGCGGCAATTATTCCTTCGCGGCTAAGGTAGCCGACGACGCTAGCGTTGTATACTATTTAAATAAGCCGTCCTTAGAGCGCGTTTCCTTCCTCTAGCTCTAAGGGAGCGTCTCTTACTACGGCCTCTATAGTTATAGAGGAACTAAGAACCTAAAGCCGTCCGCGGAACCGTAGGTGCTTACGTAGGTCTATATAGCAGTCGGCCACCTATACCTTAAGGTTAAGCTTAAGGTCGAATCGTCGTGCTCTTGCCTCTACGACGCGGCGTACGCTCCTATAGGTAACGGCCTAAGCTACTAAGCGGTCCTACGTATGCTAAAGCTCCTCGTCCTAAAATATCCGTCGGTTAAGACCTATATTAGTAGTTAGCTCTACGTCCTACGCGTTAAGGGCGTCCCGGGTTATAGCCGCTGCGAAGTCCGCTTCCTAAGCGTTAGGCTCTACGTCTTCTTCGATTACCTTTTTACTTTCCGAACTAATTAACGAATTATTATTCTCCTCGCTATCGTCTTCGTCCTTATCGTCCGTACTATTAACTAAGACTACGCCGTCTATACTAATAAGCGTTGCTTTAAGATATATACGTAGCGCTTCCTCCGGGAGTATTTAAAGCTCTCGGGTATTATAATCTTCGCTAGAAGGCCGATCTTAATCTCTCTAGGATAGAGCGTTCGGTACTATAGCCTCTTTTCTAGGTCGGTACTTAATCCGGAAACGAAACCGCGAAAGGTATTCCGCCTAGCGGGCCTATCGCTTAGAGAGATAACATCGAGTTATAAAATACTTAAGGTTATAATAGTCTATAAGGACTTCGAAGTTCTTATAGCTATAGAGCTCCGCTTACTATTGCTTTAAATAGCTAATTATAGCGAGCATTTCCTTATCGTAGATAGCGTAGTTCCGTTCGATAAGGGTAAGCTTACGGGAGTAAAAGGCTATAGGGCGGCGTTAGCCGTCTACCTCTTACGAAAGCGTGCTTTTAAGCGCGAATCTACTATAGTCCGCCTTAAGTATTACGGGATTATTAAAGTCCTACTATAGCAGCACTAGGGCTTACGAAAATAGGTCCTTTAACGTCTAGAACGCCTTTGCCTATACGGCGCCCTAATAGAAGGCTACCCTTTTGCCGGTAAGGGCTACGAGCGGACCGACGATGCGAGAAAATTAACGAATAAAAATCCGGTAGTAGTTTAAAAATCCTAAGAAACTCCGTATACCCTTCTGCGAAGTTAGGGCTATTTAGTCTCGAATAGCCTAGATCTTTACAAGGTCCGCTTATATACTAACGCCCGCGATAATAATAAATCTAAGGTATTTAACCTAGCGGACGCCGAATTCGTATTTATCGGGGTCGAGGTATAGCCTATGCATAGAGACCCGGTCTAGCACCTTCCGCACTTTATCTATATAATCCTCTAGGCTGCCGCTTATATAGATAGGAATATTATTAATATAGGCGGAAGCGAACTCGTTTAGAAATTCACGTAGAATGCTATTAATATACCGTTAGAAGGTGCCGGGAGCCTTTATAAGCCTAAACGGTATTACTATCTATTTAAAAAGCCTATAGCGAGTACGGAACGCGGTCTTTTATTCGTTACCTTCTGTAATTCGCACCTTATAGAACGCTTAATAGGAATCTAACTTAGTAAACTACTTCGCTTTAGCGATATTGCGGAGTGTCTCCTTAATAAGCGGAAGTAGGTAGCGGTCCGGTCGTATTATTGCGTTAAGTGCTCGGTAGTCTACGCAGAAACGTAGTCCTCCTCCGGGTTTCCGCGCGAATAGCACTAGAGCGGCGGCTTTAGAAGAGCTAGCCTAAATAAACCCTTTGTCTAGAAGGCCGTATAGTGTTTTCTATAATATAAGCAACTCGTCTCGAGATAACGCGTATAGCGGCCCGAAGGGCGGAACTATGTCTTATCCGCGGGAATCCTTACGAAGCGGTATCGTATAGTTAATGCTAAGCTTATATAGGTTTAATTTATCGGCCTCGCTTTTCCGAAAGAGCGGCAGTAGGTTATAGAACTACGTAGGGATTATTTAACGTAATTCGGCTTCCGTCTTCGGCTTCTTTAGTCGTAAGGCTTTTTCGATATCCGCGAGGCTAACTACGTAAATAGCAGCTATAGCGGCTTCCGAGCTATATCGTCTACGGATTCGGTTAATTATACCGATAAATACTAAAGCTATAACTTCTTTAGCCTCTCGAAGCTCTATAGCACACTTAGTATCCTTAGGCTCGTTCTTATTAATATGCTATAGCTAACGCTATAAATTCCTATACTAAAGCCTTCCTTAGTACGGCATAGAGTAAGACTCTATATAAAGAAGCTAAGGCTTTCTAAGGATTAGGTTAAATTCTAGCTAAGGGATAACGTATGCTATAAGCAATTGCTTATACCCGTTAATCTCCGTAGCTATCTATACGATACCTTTAATCTTCGCTTCTTTTATTACGCTTAAGGCTCTTCGTACGTACCGAGGTCCTATATCTTTAACTAGCAAACGTAGTTCTCGTGCGAATGCCTTATCGATAGCGGCGTAGCACTAGCAACCCTTGTCTATAAGAGTAGAGATAAGGTTTATACGGTTAATAATAATAGGTATTAAGGTAAGAGAAGTCTTAATACGGTTAGTTAACTCTTTTTTCTCTAGTGCTAGCGAATATAGCTTTAGGGCCCGTCTATACTCCGGAGCTATACGTTTCCCTCTGTACCGGTAGCGGCGGGGATATTATTATCCTCCTTAATATTAGACTTAGGAGAAGGTCGGGTAGCGCGAATCGCTATAGGCCGTTTAGCTCGCTTCGTAAGGCGAGCGGGACGATATAGGCAGTCCGTAGCAAAATGTCTATCCGCGCTATAGCGTACGTAAAGCCCTTCCTCTCTCCGCTTTTAAAGCTCTACCTTCGATACCTACTTAGCTCGCTATATAGAAGAGGAGGGCGCGCTACCTAAGGCGGCGGATAGTGTCCTCGCTCTCCTATAAGCGGGCCGCGTAATAGATATTATAACGTCGCCCTCGTAGTCGACTATAGTATCGGGTGTGGATTTAGGCGGCGGGAGCGTTATAGCGTTCTTAGTAATAACTCCTCTATTCCCGTTGCTAACGCCGTTTATGCTAGCGCGCTTTTGCAACTTCTAGAAGCTAGGGCTTTGCTTATAGTTTATCGAACGCTAGGCAGTCGGGTCCTTAATATTAGTATAATAGCAATTAAGTAGAAGAGAGGCTCTAAGGCTAAACAGCCTGCATAGAGGGATTAGAAGCTGCAAAAGGATGCAAAACACTAAGAATAATAGTTCTTATCTTATCTAGTAGGGAGGCTAACTAGTCTCTATATATAGGAAAACTCCTAGGATAAAATCAGCCGCATAGACCTAAGGAAAAACAGGTGACGTAAATAATCGGACGGAAGGATTAGTAAGAAAAGCAATAGATCGTGCCGTACGATAAATAAGTTATGTAGTTAGTAAATAAATAAGCAGCCTAGTAGAAGACTAGTAAATTCTACGGTAAATTCTACGGTAGAAGCCGTAGAAGAGAATTAGAATTCTATAGTAGAAGACCGTAGAAGGGAATTAGAATTTTACGGTAGAAGACCGTAGAAGGGAAGAGATTTTATAGGTAAAGACTATATAAATAACCGTAAAATCACTATAAAATTACGGTAAAATATAACCGAAGAAAAGTAGGTAAATACGCCTGTAGAAGTACGGGGTAAATAACTGTATAAGCCTATAGAATTCTATAGTAGAATCTAGGGAAGAACCGGGGATTTCCCGGTAGAAAGCAAATATAGAAGACGGTAATATTAATATACCCCCCTAGCTAGAAGGGAATAACTTCCGGCTAGTTAGAATTATTATCGACTTCTTCTTAAATCCTAGAAGAAATATCCGTAAGTCGAAGTTAGCGAAAGAACGTCTAGAAACGTTATCGTAGAAGCAATTTAGTTAATCTATCCGTAACTATCTAGTTAGAAGGGACATATTTAATATTAAAAGTATTGCGTAAGAATTCCTAACGGGCCTAGTAGTTGTAAATTTTAATATACTTTAAGGCGGTTTAAATCTTTAGAATCTCGGCGGAAATTAAGCGAATTATCTAGGTATTATTATACTAAATAATAGGAATAGGAATATCTAATTATAGGGAAATATCGTTAAATAAATAAAGAATAGAAATTAGCTCTTTCGCGGTAGAAGAAACTATAAGAAGTTCGGCTTTAGTAGAAGAAGTAGTAACCGTAGATTATTTCCGGGCACTCTACGCGATTAGACCGTTAAATAGGCTAATGAAATAGCCCTTAGAAGAATAACGAGTATTTAGGTCGTTAGCGTAGGCGGTATTAGAAGCTATAACGAGTTCTTACTTATCTATATCCGAAACCTTAATCGTAAGGAAACGCGATTCGTATAAGTAAGTCACTAAGCTTTTAGTAAGCTTAATATAGAGCGTAGACGGGTTCTATATATACTCCGCTAAAGAATTCGACGATTTTACGGCGTCGAGCTAGGTATAAATAGTTACGTAATTATAGGAACCGACTAAAGACTAAAAGTAATAGATTTAGTTATCTATAGCCTATCCTTAGTGTTTCTCTAGCTTTTCGGGAAGTAAGAACGGATAAAGGGTTAAAATAGGCCGTAGAACCGTAGAAGTAGGGATTAAATTAAACTTAGAAGCAATCTTATCTAGGTAAACGTCCTAGCATAACTATAGCTTTCGCTACTTACGGTCCTAAATAATTCTTATCCTAAGGAAATAGGTAAGCTCTCTACGGTCGGTAACTATATACTTTTTCTTAAAGCGACGGATAAAATTGTTAGTAGCCTTATAGTGCTTTTTGCGAAAAAGGATAATAATATTATCTATAAAGAAGAAAGTAATAATACTACTCGTAGTAGATATAAAAATGCAAAGATCTTCCGCACTTTGCTAAAGGCCTAGTTCGGTAAGAGACCTAGATAATTCCCGTTGCTAAAGAAGCGGCGAACGGCGAAGCCTATATAAAGCCTTTATTAACCGAATTATAAAACTAAATACCTTAAATCCGTCTAAAAAGTAGATATATACTTCTTTATCTAGATCGGCATTCGTAAAAGCGTTAACCGCGTTAAGTAAGCGGGTTTTAGTGCTAAATTTAGCGGTAATAGCAATTATAATGCGAAAGTTTCGCGCTATAAGCGTCGCGGCGTAAGTTTCCTTTCCGCTAAACGGCTAAAGATCTCCTCGTATATAAAGGCGAGACTTAAACTTCCTAAGGTAGCCGTGCTTATTAAACTTATAATCGAATGCCTATATTAATAGAAGAAGACGCACTAGTGCGTTCGCTCTTAAGGTAGGCGAAGAAAAGAAGGTCTTCCGCTATTTTAAGGAGTCTTATTTAACCTTTCTAGCGGCTTTAAACTTAGGTCTATACGGATGCGTCTCGAGATTAGACTAAAACCTTAAAAGCGCGGGTAAATCCCGTTTATATATCTTCTTAGGTTTAAGAGAAGTAGCAAATACAGCCGTAAAAGCGGTGCTATTAGCCGGTAAATGCCTAACGTAGGCGAAAGCGGGATATCGACCTAAAAACCGGTTTAAGCGAGTAGGGCGTAAATCCCTTATAAATCTCGTCGTCCGTAGACTATCTATAGGAATAGTATTATTATAATCTATAGACCGAGAAGTAGCTTAAGGCAACTATACCTTAAGTCGGTCTGCTAGTTCTACGGTTGCAGTTAGCGAAAGAGTAGAAATATTAGGTTAGAAATCCCGTATATTCTTAAAAATATCCTCCGGCGGTTCTAGGGTTTAGTTAGGAGTCGGGAGCTAAGGATTACTATCGGCTAAAACGTCTACTAAAGTAGAATACTTATTAGGAAGTACTATTAGCGTTAATTAGAATTCTGCCTTATCTTACTCTTCTTCTTATACAATATATAGTAAAAATGCCGGTAATAATACTTATATTAGCGGTTTAGATATCTTAGACGTAGTAAAAAACTAAGTCTTATTAAACGTTATATTATAAACTTAATAAACCTCCTATCTCTATAGGATCTATATACGAAAAATGTTAGTAAAATCATACCCGACTAAGTAACTAACCTCTATATAAGGTTCCTGCTTAAGATTACGTTTCTGCGTATTAGTTAAGGCCTTAGTAGTTAGTAGGTAGGCTTTATAGCTAAAAGCTTAAAGATAATCGAATCGTAATAATTAAGGAAAGAGAAAAGCCGGTATATTCCGGTCGTAATCCTTTAACTAGTCGTAAAGAACTTTTATCGGGGAAATCTACTTCGATAGGAAAGACGTAGAGGAAGCTGCCTATCGGGCTAAAATCCGATTGTGTAAATACACTATAGTTTTCTACGTTTCTATCTATAAATGCTCGGGCAAATTTGCTTTCATCCTTATAGATCGAGCTTTTGTAGATACTACCCCCCTAGCTCGTTCGGCAGCGCCGTTTTAAGCGGGTGTATAAGGTATAGTAGGCTTATTATAAATGCCCTACTAGTTAATAAAATCTTAAAAATCGTATCGAAGGGCTCGGTCGTTATCTCGATAGATTATACCGATAGAAAGTAAGAACTATCGGGAAATATACCGACCTAGGCTCTTAAAGCATAAAATCAGCTCGTCTATAAAAGCGTCTAGAAGTATATAGAAAAATAAGCTTCGTATAGTTATCCTTAATAAGAAATGCGACGTTCTTATTATTATAACTCTTATATATAGAAAAGATATCGTAAAACACCTTAGAAAAGGGAAACGTCGCCTTAAAAAGCGGCGGTTTACGGTTAATAATTCGTTTAGCCTACGTAAGTTTATAGGACTTATAGGAGATTATCTTATCGAAAGTCACCGACTATAGTATTCCGAGAGCTTTCGAAAGCGCTTTATTATTCGGATATCTAAGTCGTTAGTGCTAAAGAGAAAGTTCCTCTATACTTATTAGTATAGAATCCGGTATAGTAGCCGAAAAAGGTGCTATAACCGGGGTTTCCACGGTAGAATCTATAGAAGGAACGGAAGCAATAGTTAGAATAGTTAGAAGCGTAGTAGAAGGTATTAATAGGTTATATTCGATAATATACTAGTTATAAATTAGCTCCGTTATACAAATAGTGCGAGTAAAAGAAGAGATCTATTTAGTCTATAGGTTCTATAGAAGATTCGCCTTATAAAGAAGACGAAGTAAATAAAGGGACGTATGAAAAGTCGGGATATATGCTACCTAACTAAGCTAAAAAGTGCCCGTCGAAATGCGTATAAACACCGTGCTTATCCTAAGAATAGGAGTGCTTCTACTGCCTGCGAGTGCGTACTCGGAAGAAGGCTAGAAGTTATAGAAGCGCTCCCTATTATTGCAAATATATCTATTAGACCCTAAATCTATAATAAAAGAATCTCCTAACGGGTATTCTATAGTAGTCTATAGAATAACTAGTAGTAAAAAAGTTATAAGAATATTAGCGGTAGCCGTAGCTTATACCGTCTTTATCTCGATCTTATTATTCTTCTACTACTCCTCGTCGCGAAGAAGTACCGCGTCGACTTTAGCCTTATTAGCCGGAACCTTAAGGAAATCGTCTATAGTCTTTTAAACGTCCTTATCGGGTTTCTATAATAGAAGTCGAACGGAAGGGTTAAAGTAGTTGCATTTAGAGAAGAAGTAACGTTCTCTATAAGCATACTACGGTTTAGGTTTTAGCTTTGTCTTATCCTTTTCTAAGGACGTCGCAGCCGATGTTTTCGTAGGTTTTTTAGTAGATTCCGCGGCTAAGGGTTGTGTTCCTTAGCCTTAGAACTTTGCAAATGCATTAGTCTTTAGCGCTTTAGTCGCAGCCTTTAAGGCCTACGAGCGTTCGAAAAGTTCGGATATCTTAAATCCGTTAGGGAAAGACTGTTCTTAACCTAGCTTATTTAGGCGGGCATCGTCCTCTATCTTATTTGTCTAGTATTCCGGAAAAGGGCTAGAAATAGGCTAAATAGCCTTAAGAAAAAGCTATATAGCCCGGAGACCTTCCGATTCCGGCAACTTAATTCGCCGGGCGTCGGTAAGGACCTTCTACTAATTGGAAATCTATATCGTAATATCCGTCCGGTCTAGTGCCTTTAAAATAGTATAGAATTACGTAAGAATAGTCTTCTATTGCGTCTATAAAGTCGGCTTTATACGCCGCTATAGTAAAGCTAATTCCTTAGAAACCTCGTATTCGTCGGTAATCGTTAAGTAGTAGTTCCCGATGTTTTAAACGATAAATTACTAGATTTATGTAAGAGATTTCTATTAGTCCTTATAGGCTTAGAGCAATATACGATACTAGGAAAAGAGAAACTTAAACCTCTTAAGTTCTTTTATAGATAAACTAGCAATATTAGCAACGGTCGCGTTAACTATTCTAGCTATTAGTTCTACGGGAAGAGGCAATAAGGGTTTCTAAAGTTTAAGCGTAATAGAAGGATCGATTTTCTCCTAAATCCCTTAAGCAAGTGCGTATTTCTAGATCGTTAAGATCTATCGGTCCTAGTCCGCTAGTCTATTTAAAATAGTCTTCGAAGTAATGTCGGCTATAAGAGATATAGTAACGTAGGTAAAAGTATAGTAAAATCACCGGAAAAGGGGTAGTTAGATGCATAATATATATAAATAAACCGTAAAAACTAAACTAAGTGCGGGAAAATACTAATAGAATAAGGTAAACGTACTAACTAGTCCTCTATAACTTAATTCGCTAGATTAATAACGTTTTTAAAAGACATACTAGTCCTCTATAAGTTAATTAGCTAGATGTAAAGGCAAAGGCTTTACTACCGTAAGTCGTAGCGTTAGCAGGCTGAAAATATAAGCCGTTAGAACTCTCTATACGTAGAGAAGTTCGTCCGGGCTTATACCTATCGAACGCTAGGCAGTCGGGTCCTCGACATTAGTGTAATAGCAATTAAGTAGAAGAGAGGCTCTAAGGCTTAACAGCCTATATAGAGGGATTAGAAGCTGCAAAAGGATGTAAAACACTAAGAATAATAGCTCTTATCTTATCTAGTAGGGAGGCTAATTAGTCTCTATATATAGGAAAAATCCTCGGACGAAATCAGCCGCGTAGACCTAAGGAAAAATAAGTGACGTAAATAATCGGACGGAAGGATCGGTAAGAAAAGCAATAGATCGTGCCGTATGATAAATAAGTTATATAGTTAGTAAATAAATAAGCAGCCTCGTGGAAGACTAGTGAATTCTATAGTAAATTCTACGGTAGAAGCCGTAGAAGAGAATTAGAATTCTACGGTAGAAGACCGTAGAAGGGAATTAGAATTCTACGGTAGAAGACCGTAGAAGGGAAGAGATTTTACGGGTAAAGACCGTGTAAATAACCGTAAAATCACCGTAGAATTATAGTAAAATATAACTAAAGAAAGGTAGGTAAATACGCTTGTGGAAGTGCGGGGTAAATAACCGTAGAAGCCCGTAGAATTCTATAGTAGAATCTAGGGAAGAACCGGGGATTTCCCGGTGGAAAGCAAATAGGGAAGACGGTAATGTTAATATAGTTCTAGGCTACCTTCGTAAGGCGACCTACGTACTCCCGGAGGTTAGTAAGCATCTCGATTAGGATAAGTATCTCCCGTAGTTGCGGAGTAATCGAATTTCGCAGCTATATAAGCTTAGCGCTATCTTCTTAAACGCTATTTCTAGCGGCACGAGTAATAGTCTCTTTAAAATCGGGAAGGAAGTCCCTAAACGTTAGGCCGTCTATCTAAAAGAGGATCTACAACCTGTCTTACGCTTTCTCCTACTCCTACACGTTGCCGAACGCATAGATAAGGTGGTTAAAGAAGGCACGGGGGTCGTAGGCGCTACTAGGCCCGCTACTCTCCTAGAACCTAGAAATCCGCCGTATCTAAGGCTCGGGCAGCGTATAAAGCAGCGAATACCAGACGGTATCGCGGAAACCGTTAAGGTCTTACTTCTTATTAACGGTAAACTTACTATAGAAGCGATATAGGAAGAAGTAAAAAGACTCTAGCTTACTATCCTATATAAGCTACGGTAGAGGCTTCCTTTTGCCGAAGGCGGCTTTAAAGGCCGTCCTTAGGTTAGTTATACTAGCGTCCTTAGCCGCGGGAGAGTTTATCGACGTAGCCGTAGGCGCGAGTAGCGTATCCGTAGAGGTAGGCGCCGTAGATCCTATTTTAACACTAAGGACTTCTAGCAACCCCCTTCGTTTAACCGGATTAACGGCTATTTTCTATAGTAGTACTAGAAGGCGCTCCTCTTCCGCTATAGAAGGTACGGCATCCGCCGTCGCCTTGCCTAAACGGGCTTCTGTTATTTCATATCGAAGGCGGGCTTCTACGAAGGCCCGCTTATTTAGCGCCTCTTATCGCAGCTATAGCTGCTAGGACCCCTCGGCCTATTGCTTAAAGACGTCCTCTATATCGTTGTTTAGTAAGTCTATAATAGCAGCTAGTGTTACTACGCGTGCCGCTTTTATCGTAACGGCCTATCGTTCTAATTAATACGTGCCGCTATTATAAAAGCGGGACGTTATTATATTAATAAGTCCGTGAAAAAGAGAGATAGATAATACTATAATAGGGTAGGCAGAGTGATTATATAAGTGCCCTCTATATAGGTATAGAAATCATCTATAAAGAACTAAGTGTAGGCGCACTTATATATGCGGATATATAGCTCTACGCACGTACCCCTTTGTCCGCACGTGCCTTTTACCCCTATCCGTACGAGCCCCTTACCCCTATTCGCACGAGCCCCTTTCCCCGCCCGCACGTGCCTCTTCTCCGCTCGTATATAAGAATGCGGATTAAGTCGTAGACCTAATCTCACTAATAGTCGAAGACCCTTACAAAGAGCCTTCTAAGTTTTTAGGCAGTAGTCCTATATAAAGCCGCTCGCTCTATCCGTAATTAGCATAAGGGAGTTATAACCCTTATTGTCTTTATTAAAATCGTAGAAATCGATAGCAAGCCTTTCGCCTACTAGAAGTTTAGCTAGTAGACGTAGTTTACGACGGATAACCCTTTTTGCCTTTGCTATACTATAGTAGTCGCACTAGACTATTATTAGTCTATTAATCTTAGCGCTATTAGAGTAGTTAACGAAGTGTTTAAGGGCTAAGGGGCTAGGGTGACTAAGTCTATAGTGCTATAGCTCCGCTATAGCTTTCTACGGCTTCCGTTTTATTATAGAGTTAAAAGCGTTCCTACGAGTGTAAAAGGCTCGCCTTATTGTTATTATTATTATTAAAGTACTCTAGCTGCCCTAACGGGCCTAGTGCCCCTGCATTTAGCTAGCATAGGAAAAACTAGGAGACCTAGGGGAAAACCTATATAACGTCTATCTATCTCGGCGTCGGGCCGGATGCGGCCTATGTTCGCGGCGGTTAATGAAGTTTAGTTACTGCCGCCGGTCTAGTGCTTAATAAAGGTTACCCTACCCGGGCAGGCTTAGGGGTGTCGGGGTCGGGCGGATAGTCTAACTTAGTAAAGCCGGCGTATAGACGGCACGCGGGCGATAGGGTGCGGGCCGGGGCCCCGCCTAGCGGGTTAGAACGTAGAAAAACAAATCTTAGTAAGCGTATAATCGAATATATAAATATATATATATAAACGCTTAAGGGGGCCTACGTCGGGAGCCTCGTCGTCCTACTCCCGGAGCTCCCCCCCGCTAGCGTTACGGCGGTCTATCTTCTCCGTAAGGGCCGTCGCGGCCTAGAACTACTATAATAGGCGGTGCTTAAGGAACCACCGGATAAGCGGCTTTATAGCGGCGGGGCGGTTAAGCGCCGCCCTAAGGTCGCTCTCCCGTCGGATGCCTCTTAGTAAGGCCGCCCTCGCGTTAACGAGTGTAAGGCACCGGAGGAAGTGCTAGAACGCGGTTTTACGTATAGTCCTACACCGATAGAGCGGCGAGTCGACGTTAGGAATATTCCGGTCGAATAAGAACCCATATAGACCGATCTTCCCGGTCTAGATCTAAATAAGCGCAGAGCTCTCGTGCTTATATAAACCGTTATATACCTTTAGCGCTTTCTTCGGCCGGTTAAAGTAAGGGTTAATATTAGCCAGCTGCCGGGCTCTTTATAGTCGCTTCGCCTCCGCTACTTAAAGGTCTTCCTTCTAACGCGCCTCTTAATCGCAAAGGACCGCCTCCTTAGTTATAGTGCCCTAAGGGCATTAGTCCTAAAGCTACGCGTCGTACGGCCGGCCGGGCGGTCGGGTCGGCCGACGGGGTTAAGGCAGTACTCTCGACGGCTTCTTACAAGCGCGTTAGATCCGGTCTATTATACCCGACTCTTTAATACGCTCTTCGTACCGCGCGAGGCGGTCGTTAAGGTAAAGGTCGAGTAGCGGGACCGCCGTCTATATCTTTAGGCTTTAGATTAAGGTCGCCTTAAATACCTTAGCTATTACCTATAGGTAGCTCGACTAGTATACTATAAGCGCTTTTATTAGGCCGGTAGGTTTCCTTCCTCTAAGCGTAAGCTTATAAAACGTCGACGCCTTATAAGCGAGCGCGCTTTAAACTATACTAGCGTAAACCGTCCTCGCGCTTCGCAATCGTATACCTTATATAAACGCCGCGAGCCTAGTAAAGGCTAGCGCTTATATGCCTATTTTAGTCTTAAGCTTCTTAACTTAGGCTTTCTATCGTAGCTTTCGGTTAAACTAAACCTTAAGGAACCGCCTATCCTCGACCGACCGGACTATATTCGTCTTAAGCTAAAGCTTCGTTAGTATCGGCTTATAGGCCTTCGTAAAGTAGATAAGCTTACTCTTCTTTAGCTTAAACTTAGCGCCGACCTCCTTTACCTACTTATTATACTTTTTCTAAGCGCTCTTTAAACGCCGTATAGTCGCGGCTACGGTCTTACCGTAGGCTAAAAGGTTTATATCGTCGGTAAAGCCGACGGTAGTAACTCCTATCTCTGTGTTATAGAACTACTAATCTAGGTTCTTAGTTTACTTTCTTTTTTTCTAAAGTACGGGACGACTTAAGTACTAAGGGACTTAAGTACGGAAATACTTAGTACGAGGGTACCGGGGTACTTGGTACTTTGGTACTTAGTACTTTATGACTTAGCATAAAGATATTCGCCCCGGACTTACCTATTATCCGGTCACACCCCTTTTCGGCCTAAGACACACCCCTTTTTCGAACCTAAGTCCCTCGAGACTTAGCTTCCTTCGGTACGGGACGTACTACGTAGCTACGGTCACGCCGACGATCTTATTAGGCACCCCTGCCTAATAAGACCCGATGATTGGCTCGATGTCCTGTATAATAGACCGATACCTAGACTACCGGGAGCTATAGGCCTAATATAGCCCTCCCGGCTTTCGGGACCGATTATTCGTCCGATCCTCCGCATAAGGAGGTCACACGACTTATGTCGTGTAACCCACCTACATAACTTTATGCACGTGGTGCATAAATGGACCCACATGACCTAGTTTAGTCTATAAGGGCTCTAGAACGACCCGGGAGGCAGCCTTTTCGAGGTTAGCCGACCTACACAGCCCTTGCGTAGCCCTAGGGACCCGCATTAGCTCGGGGCAGTGCAAGGGATACGTGGCAGAAGGTGCTAGGAGGAAAGGGACGTACCGGGACCGTCTGGACGGACGGGGAGAGCTATATAAAGGAACTTTAGTCCGCCCTTTATCGGGCTCTCCTTCCTTCCTTTCTTCTTTAGCTTTTATCACAGTTTTAGTTCAACTGCCTACTAAGTAACCTACACCTCTTCTAGTAGTGCCCTTAGTGCTCTAGCCTCGACTACCCCTGCTTGCTTAGACTTAGCCAGCCGGTCTAGTATAAGTGACCCCGAGTGCTCCTCTACTTACTATTCCGCCCCTATAGCTTTTAAGGATAAATAACACCCTCTATTAGTCTTAACTATTAGAGACTTAGTCCGGTTAGACTGTCTTCCGTCTTCTAACCGTTCTATTATACGATAAAAGCTCTTACCTTTTGCTTAGCCGTAGAGTGTGTTTTAAAGACCGTTGCTTAATCTTTGTTTAATCTTTGCTTAGTCTTTGTTTTACCCCTTAATCTTCTTTCTAATATTTCTAATCTATTAGATCTTAGATCTTATTTTAGTCTTTATGGATTCGAAAACCCCTTTTTAGAAAAAACACTAAAAACAACTACTTCTTTAAGAATGTCTTCTTCTACTTCTTTAACCTCTCGCCCGGCAGTTCGCCCGGCAGCTCGTCCGGCTGCAGCTACGGCTGCTGCTTCTGCTACTACGCCTGCGGGCCCGGCTCCGGCTTACACCGCCGCCCCGGGACCGCCGCCGCCTCCGGGCCCGGCCGGGTACGCCCCGGTCCCGGCCCCGGTTCCGGACTTCCGCCACCCCCGGCAGTTCGGGGAAATTGTTAAAACTCCGAAGCCGGCTGTTTACACTGGAGAAGCCGGCAAGCTGTAGGAACTTCTTACCTAGCTAAAGGCCTTCTTTCTTTCCTTCCCGGATTCCTTCTCTATTAATAAAGCGAAGGTCTTCTTTACAGCTAGCTGCTTAGGGGGATTAGCTTTAACCTGGTTTAAACCTATTCTTAGGGATAGGGTGACTGAGGCAGAGAGGGACTGGGATGAACTTACGGACGATATCTTTAATAGTTATCAAGCTTTTAAAACCAACCTTTAGCAGACCTTCGGCGTAAGTGACGAGAAGAGAGCCGTAGAGCATAAGCTACGGTATTTATAATAAAAAACCTCTGTTTCTAATTATGCTGCCTTATTTAGGCAGATAACATCGAAATTAGAATAGGACGACGACGCTATAATAGCGGTTTTCTATAAGGGGCTAAAGGACGATGTAAAGGACGAGAACCCCGAGTGCTCCTCTGCTTACTATTCCGCCCCTACAGCTTTTAAGGATAAATAACGCCCTCTATTAGTCTTTAACTATTAGAGACTTAGTCCGGTTAGACTGTCTTCTGTCTTCTAACCGTTCTATTATACTCCGGCTTAAGGTCGTCGTATAGTAGCGCGATATAGAGGAAGAAGAGGATAAAGGAGAGGGGTAAGCTTTAGGGCACGCCCGTAGGCATTTCCTAAGTCTCCGCCGGCGCGCTATTAAAGTAGAGCTAGGCCGTCCTCCCCTTAAGGAAGCTCCCTACCTACGCGATAACCTAACCTAGAAAACCCCTTAGGCGGAGGGTCTCGATAAGATATATATAGTCTACCCTATCGAAAGCTCCCTTAAGGTCGAGTTAGAGAAACGACGCTACCCCTCCTTAGGCCTACGTCGTCTTTACGAGCTCTATTATAAGTCGTATCGCCGTCTTAGTAGACCTCTCGGTCTTATTCCTTATCTACCCTTCGGGTAGGAGGTTATACGCCTCCGCCGCGTCTGCGATCCTCCTCGCGACTATAGCCTTAAGGATTTTCCCTACCGTGCTAAGGAGAGAGATTAGTCTTTACCCTTAGGCTTATTAAAGCTAAGCCGCTGTCTTCCCGGGCTTCGGCAGGACGATAATAGCTATATATCGGAACCGTCTTAGAAAGTACCCGACGTTATAACTAGCGTTAAGCAATACCGTAAGCGCTTTAAGCACCGGCTGCTTATAGGCCTTAATAAGTCCTATCGGGAGGCTATCCTCCCCCGCGGCCTTCTATAACGATATCTTTTTAACCGCTAACCTAACGTCGCCGACTATAAAACGCTATAGTATTGCGTAGGCTTCCCGAGCGGCTTAAGGGCCCCCTTCGCCTCCCGCTACTAAGGGTAGGAAGAACCGGGCTATAAGGGTCTCTGCCTTTTCTACGTAAGTGCGGGCCGGCCCCGTCGGGTCGCTCGGTCTCTTTAGGTCGGGAATATACGTCGCCTATAGTAGGCTGCTGCTTTAAAGCCGCGCCTACCTCTCGATCTTCTAAAGAAGGGCTTAGTTAGCGGCTAAATCGTAGGTAAGCTCCCGCTAGGAGTCTCGTTATACTATAACGACGGCACGCCGGAGGGCTATCTTCGCTTTATCTAATGTCTCCCGGGTCGTCTAGTTGCTAGACGCTAAGAACGCCTAGAGGGCGCGTTTAGCCTCCCTATCGCGCCGGTCTACCTTTAAGGTCTATTAGTTAGGGCGGCCGCCGTCGGTACGGCCTTAGGCCTCGGGTGTATAGTCTTTCGCAACCTCGGTTAGCTAGGTGACTACCTAGTCCGCGTACGCTTTAACCTCCCCGGGGGTCGTAAGTGCGGCTAGCGCGGCCTTTAGCCGGAACTTCTCGATAGCCGCCGCTTAGGCCTTATCTAGGTCGAGTTTTCTCTAAAGGCGGTTAAGTCCTATTATTCGGGCCGCCGGCCGGTAGGTTAACGGCCCTATATCTACCTTTAGCCGTTGCGATATATAATCCGATCCGACGAGGCCTATAGTTCTATAGTACGTTACGCCTAGACCTTAAGACGCCTAGGTAAGGTCTATCGTATCGTTCCTCCGGCCCTTAGAGGCGATGCGTATAACCTAGCCCCTAAGGGTTATAAGCCCGAGGCGCTATCGCGCCGTTAGCTCTAGGAGGTCCTCGCTATTCCTAGAGGTGCGCCTATAGGCGTCCTAAAGCGGGTGATAGCTATTAAAGTCCCTAATAAAGACGTACTAAGTACGTAATAACTTCGCCGTAAGGTTAAGGAGCGGAGTAGTCGGGAGGGGGGAGTTAACCGGCGGGGAGTATACTAAAAAAAAAAACTATAGTATTAAAATTAGTAAACGTAACGCTATACTAATCTGCCCCTTAGTCACTCGTCTGTATGTCGATGCCGTGCCTTTTATAGACGTATAGCGCGCTCCGGGTCGCCCTAAAGACGAGCCTATAGTTATACCGCTTTAAGCACGCCGGGGCTTTTATCCTACTATTAATCGGTATCTCCTAAAGTGCTATAATATCGTACGCCTTTAGGGCGGCGAGCGCGAGGTATATATTTACGCCTATCCTTACGGTATTCTAGTAAAGGATATCTAATATTAGGGGGGGTCGGAAAAGGGGTCGTCGTTAGGAGCGGGCGTAGCCTCGGCCGTAGCGGTACTAGCCCTAGCCGACGTCGAGGCCGGCCGCGACCGTAAATACCCGCGAATAGTCGACTAGCCTTATGCCCGGCTAGCCCTTATAATGTCCCGGGGCCGGCCTAAGGGAAGAACGGGTGGCGGGGGGGGGTGTCCTATCGTCGCCGTTTCGACGGCGACGTCTACGGCGCGGTAGGACGAGGGGGGGGCTATATATATAGTAGCGCCGGCTTAGGGCGTATCGCCGGCGTTACCGCGGCGGTGAAACGCCTCGGCCTTTAGGAGTATGCCTCCTATGCCCTATGCTAAAGCTTCTCCGCCTTAGGGCAATGCCTATCTTACGCTATATATCTCCCCCTATAGAGGGTATATCGGTACGGGATCTACCCTATAGTAGCCGCGTATATAGCCTTATTATATAATTTTAACGCGTACCGCCCGTACGTTACCTTTACCGTATAGTATTTCACGATATATCTATACTAAAAGCACCGGGTAGAGGTAGATAACCTTAACGTCGTTCGCCTTAGCTAGTTCGGCGGCTAAAGCGGCGTCGTCCCCTCTCTAAAGGACTATTATCGGAACGCCCTTTACTATTACCGTAAAGCCGCCTTAAAATAGTAGCGTCTCCTTCCCGAAAGCCTTCTCTAGCTACTCCCTATCCGCCTTATACTTTTTCGCATTTTGCTTAAATATAAGCGTAATATCGCCGCTATAGAGGACCCGCGCCGCTTTTATAGCGGGCTCCCTAAAGGCGTAATTAACGTCGTTAACGATCGCCTAAAGGGTTTTACGTTAGAGATCTAAGGCGATCCCCTCGTGCTAGACCGTAAGCTAGTTTTCGTAGCGGGCGAGAGTTAGCTTCTCGCTATTATAGATACCGCTAGCGCCTCTAGGCGCGGGTTAGCGTCGCGTCGGGGGCGCGACGGTAGCAGCCGCGACCGCGGCCGCGGCTACGTCGACCTAAGACTTCGATGCTTGCTTCGATAGGAGCGCCGCCTTAATAGCCTCCTTTACCGACTCTTTAACCGATTTCTTAAGCTAGCCTACGGTCGTATAGACCGCGGCGTCCGCTTAGATCCTCTCCTCCTATTCCTTTAGGTAGCTATAGAGAACGGACTTAAAGGCCCCCTAGACGCCTTAGAGGGCCTCCTTAGGCACTAGACCCGTGAACTTTAGGTAAGCGGCACTATCCCTTCCTATTAGTTTCTCCTTACCTACGTCGGGCTTAGGGGGCGCTTCGTCGGGGGTCGGCGGGCTATATACGCTAGCCTCTAACCCCCTTCTTACGACGTTAACGTCTATCGGCTCGCAGCCCGCGTCCGTCCCTAGATGCGCTATCGCGCTTAAGGGCAACCGGGTCTAAGGAATCCGATTCTTAAGTCTAAATTGATTTTATAATCCGGTGTCGACCTCGGCGGCTATGCGAGGAGATCGTAGAGCGTTTTTTACTCGTCTTATTATATGTTTGAGAATATATTCTAGCATAAACTAGCTATAATATTACGTAACTAGAGTAACGACTATATTATCCGCCGCTCGTAGAGCGGAGGCTTTACCGGGCTTATCGTCCTACTAGATTCCCTAATGTTTAAGCAACCTATATAAGACGAGGTTATATACGAAGTTCTTATAGTAGGCAGCATCTAGTAGACGTAAGACTCGTGGGTGTATCGGGCCTTAGAGACGTAGGTCTACGTTACCGTAGCCTTATATCTTTACTTTATCGTCTCCCGCCTAAAGGAAGTCTCCTTCCTATATAGTTCGGAAGTTACTAAAGCGGGAGATCTAGTTAAAGATATATAAGGTCATTCTATAGTTAAGGATAGACGAGTAATAAAAAGGGTAAGCGTTAACGTAGAAAGTACTATTAAGCTTTAGGACGAAAAAGGAGGCTATTAGGCATTTCCCTTTCGCCTTTACGAGTTAATCTATCTTATTATAGTCCTTAACAATACCCCTTTTCTTTCCCGTAAGCCTTTACACTTCTCTAGCGATATCTAGGTTCGCTATATTAGTATTAAGATTAATCTTTTTCTTAAGCCTATACCTAGCCACTATAGTAGGGCATTATCGCGCTTAGTCTCCTAGCAATCCTTTATTTTATAGCTAGTAAGAGAGTAGAGGGGGCAATAAGGGGTACCTTCTTCTTCGTTATAGCTAAGGATTGTTCTCTTCTTGCCCGGCCTTACCCTAAAGCTTCTTTGCTTCCGGCCCTAACCTTAGGCGTTCGGCGTCCTATTGTTATTTTCGCTAGCCGGCCTTTTATTATTATTCTCGTTCCCGGCGAAGGTTAAGCCGAAGGACCCCTTCTTCGTATCGGGGATCGACGAGTTCGATAGAGTATCGAAGTGCCTCGTAAACGAGTTAATTATCGCATGCCTATTAAAGTCGCGTTCGTCTTATTAGTTTCCGTAGATAAAGGCCTAAGCCTATTATAGGTAAAAAGGGGCAACGACTTTAATAAAGTCCTTAACTTAAGTGCTCTTAAATACGGCTTTAGGAAGTTCTGCCTAGATTCTATCCTCTATAACGACCTTCTATTAATTAAGCTATATATTCTAGCTTTAAGGCGAAGACGTTAACGCCTTTATCGCCTCTTCGTACCGTGCTTAGACTATACGAACAGCGTCCTTACGATTTCCTTTCTAGCTCTTTCGGAGCTTTTTGTACTATATTAAGAGTTCGTCGTCGTAGCTATAGTACGACTAGTAATTCGAATCTAAGACCGTTATTAACACCTATTCTTAAAGGGCCTAAAGGTCTTTATTCTAGTTATTCTATTCCTTTAAAGCCGCGTTATATATATTCTATTTCTAGTTAGTCTCTTACGCAGTAGGTATTGTATTTTAGCTACGAATATCGTTATCTACCGTACGGGCCTAAGTGCGAGGTGGTTCTTCGAATATAGGAGGCGACGGTTTTATAAAGAGCTTTTTACGCCGTTTAACGTACTCCTAAAGTTAAGCAGACTTAGCTCGGAAACGGAATTTATTATCCTAGACGAGCTATTCGGCCGTTCCCTTTAGCATAATATCCCTTCTTATAGTCGTTATCGTATTAAGGTTAATATAGCGAGTACGGTAGCAATAAGGTAAAGACGGTAGTATTATCTTTATCTAATGCTAGGGAAAACCGTATAGTATTTCCGTCTCTACGCCGTTTAGGAGGGAAGAGGAGAAAGGTAAAGGGCAGTCGCGATAATTTACGACCGATAAAGTAGATATACTATAGCGTGTTTTTTCTTCGTTATCTAACTCCGACTTCTTATTATAGTGCCGAAAATAAATAAGAAAAATTCCTTAAGCGTAACGTACACTAGTATTCCGTTATTAAGGAGGGAGGAGGGAAAACGGAGAAGTATACTTAGTTTCTACGCTTAGATAGTATTCTCAAGCGTGTCGTAGCACCGGTATGTTCCCCGGTTGTTAGTTTTAGTGTTTTTAGAGTGTTTTGAGTGTTTTTTCGGTGGCTTAAAGGGGGCCTATTAATTAACTAATAAGGTTTAAATTAAGTGCCGGAGAGATTAATTAAGAGGCTAAGACTGTTAATTATTAGAACGGAGGTTCTATAGCCTACCTAATAAGCTAGAATACGCATACGGCTAAAGAGGCTATTCTATAGGATGTATGTGTGTGTATTTAGGGTCTATGCCTATAGCTATAGCCCTAATATAGACGAGAGGTAGGCACGTGACTAGTGTCTACGTAGGTATACGTAATGTGTGTACGTAACTATCTAACAAAGGGGATAAGGTAATAGAGCTACTAGGACTATGTTTATAAAGCTAGGGATCGCGACGGGGCGCAATAGGAGATAGAACAAACTATTACGGCACTAGGTAATAGCTAGATAACCTTATTATTCTATAAAGAGGAGAAGAACTATAGAAGCTAAGGGCTCGTTTATATATAGGACTATATATTATATAGCATATTACTATATACTATGTTATACAGCATATCACTATGTACTATGTTATGTAATATAGTACTATAACACTTAGCGGTAATAGCGATTATAATGCGAAAATTTTACGTAATAAGCGTAGCGGCGTATATTTCCTTTCTTAAACGGCTAAAGATCTCCTCGCATATAAAGGCGAGACTTAAACTTCCTAAGGTAGCCGTGCTTATTAAACTTATAATTAAATGCCTAAGTTAATAAAAGAGGACGTATAAAACGGTTCGCTCTTAAGGTAGGCTAAGGAAAGAAGGTCTTCTGCTAGTAAAAGGAGTTATATTTAACCTTTCTAGCGGCTTTAAACTTAGGTCTATATAGATGCGTCTTAAGATTAGACTAAAACCTTAGAAGCGCGGGTAAATCCCGTTTATATATCTTCTTAGGTTTAAGAGAAGTAGCGAATATAGCCGTAAACGCAATGCTCTTAGCCGGTAAATGCCTAACGTAGGCGAATGCGGGATATCGACCCGAAAAACGGTTTAAACTAGTAAGGCGTAAGTCCCTTATAAACCTTATCGGCCGTAGACTATCTATAGATATAGTATTATCGTAATCTATAGATCGAGAAGTAGCTTAAGGCAATAATACCTTAAGCCGGTCTATAGGTTCTACGGTTATAGTTAAGAAAATAGTAGAGATATCGGGTTAGAAATCCTATATATTCTTAAAAACGTCCTCCGGTAGTTCCGGGGTTTAGTTAAGAGTCGAGAGCTAAGGGTTTCCGTCGGTTAAAACGTCTGCTAGACTGATATGCTTATTAGGAAGCACTATTAACATCGACTAAAATTTGGCCTTATTTTACTCTTCTTCCTATAAAATATATCGTAGAAATACCGGCGATAATACCTATATTAGCGGTTCGGATGCCTTAGACGTAGTAAAAAACTAAGTCTTATTAAACGTTATATAAAAAACTTAACGAACCTCCCGTCTCTATAGGATATATACACAAAAAATATTAATAGAATTATACCTAATTAAGTAACTAACCTCTATATAAGGTTCTTACTTAAGGTTACGTTTCTTCGTGCTAGTTAAGGCCTTAGTAGTTAGTAGGTAGGCTTTATAGCTAAACGCTTAGAGATAACCGAATTATAATAGTTAAGGAAGGAGAAAAGCCGGTATATTCCGGTTATAATCCCTTAACTAATCGTAAAGAATCTCTATTAGGGAAATCTACTTCGATAGGAAAGAGCTGCCTAACGGGCTAGAATCCGATTATATAAATACACTATAGTCTTCTACGTTTCTAGCTATAAATTCTTAGGCAAATTTGCTTTAATCCTTATAGATCGAGCTTTCGTAGATACTACCCCCCTAGCTCGTTCGACAGCGCTGTTTTAAGCGGGTATATAAGGAGCAATAGGCTTATTATAAATGCCCTACTAGTAAATAAAGTCCTAGAAATCCCGTCGAAGGGCTCGGTCGTTATCTCGATAGATTATACCGATAGAAAGTAAGAATTATTAGGTAATATACCGACCTAAGCTCTAAGAAATCAGCTCGTCTATAGAGGCGTCTAGAAGCGCATATAGGAAAACAAGCTTTATAAAGTTATCCTTAATAAGAAATACAACGTTCTTATTATTATAACTCTAATATATAGCAAAGATATCGTAAAACACCTTAGAAAAGGAAACGTCGCTTTAGATAGCGGCGGTTCGCGGTTAATAATTCGTTTAGCCTACGTAAGTTTATAAGGCTTATAGGAGATTATCTTATCGAAGGTTACCGACTATAGTATTCCGAGTGCTTTCGAAAGTGCCTTATTATTCGGATGTCTAAGTCGTTAGTGCTAAAGAGAAAGTTCCTCTATACTTATTAATGCAGAATCCGGTATAATAGCCGAAAAAGGTGCTACTACTAGGGTTTCTACGGTAGAATCTATAGAAGGAACGGGAGGAATAGTTAGAAGCGTAGAAGAAGGCATTAACGGGTTATACTCGATAATATACTAGTTGTAAATTAGTTCCGTTATACAAATAGTATAACTTAAGAAAGAGATCGCGCTAGTCTACGGGTTTTATAAAAGGTTCGCTTTATATAGAAGACGAAGGGAATAAAGGGACGTGTAAAAGGATAAGATATATACTACCTAACTAAGCTAAAAAGTGCTAGTCGAAATACGTATAAACACCGTGCCTATCCCGAGAATTAGAGTGTTTCTACTACCTATAAGTGTATACTCGGAAGAAGGCTAGAAGTTATAGAAACGCTCCCTATTATTGTAAATATGCCTATCTAACCCCGAATCTATAATAAAAGAATCTCTTAACGGGTATTCTATAGTAGTTTATTAGGTAATAGGCGGTTAAAAAGTCGTAATAACGTTAGCGGTAGCCGCAGCTTGCACCGTCTTTATCTTACTATTATCGTTCTTCTTCTACTGCTCGGCTTTAAGTAGTGCTGCGTCGACTTTAGCCTTATTAGCCGGAACCTTAAGGTAATTATCCACAGTCTTTTAGATATCTTTATCGGGTTTCTATAATAGCAGTCGTAAAGAAGGGTTAAAGTTATAATACTATCGGAAATAGTATCGTTCTCTATAAACACACGGCGGACCTTCCTTCTTCTTTAGCTATTCCTTATCTAAGGATGTAGCTGCTAAAGTAGTTGCCGATTTTGCAGTAGAGTCCGCGGCTAGGGACTATGTTCCCTAGCCTTAGAACTTCGCAAATGCATTAGTCTTTAGCGCTTTTATCGCAGCCTTTAAGGCCTACAAGCGCTCGAAAAGTTCGGATATCTTAAATCCGTTAGGAAAAGACTTCTCCTAACCTAGCTTATCTTATCGGGTATTATCCTCTATCTTATTTATCTAAAATTCCGTAAAGGGACTAGAAATTGGCTAAATAGCCTAAAGAAAAAGCTATATAGCCCGGAGACCTTCTAATTCCGGTAATATAATTCGCCGGGCGTCGGTAATAACCTTTTGCTAGTTAGAAATCTATATCGTAATATCCGTCCGGTCTAGTGCCTTTAAAATAGTATAGAACTACGCGAGAATAGTCTTTTATTACGTCTACGAAGTCGGCTTTATACGTCGCTATAATAAAGCTAATTCCTTAGAAACCTTATATTCGTCGATAATTATCGAGTAGTAGTTCCCGATATTCTAAATAATAAACTATTAAAACTGTTTTTCGGAACTTTAAAAGGGAACTAGCGATAGCTCTACGATCTCCTCGCATAGCCGCCGAGGTCGACACCGGATTAAAAATCAATTTAGACTTAAGAATCGGACTCCTTAGACCCGGTTGCCCTTAAGCACGATAGCGCACTAGGGGACTAACGTAGGCTACGAGCCGATAGACGTTAACGTCGTAAGGAGGGGGTTAAAGGCTAGCGTATATAGCCCGCCGACCCCCGACGAAGCGCCCTTTAAGCCCGACGCGGGTAAGGAGAAACTAATAGGAAGGGATAGTGCCGCTTACCTAAAATTCGCGGGTCTAGTGCCTAAGGAGGCCCTCTAAGGCGTTTAAGGGGCCTTTAAGTCCGTCCTCTAGGGTTACCTAAAGGAATAGGAGGAGAGGATCCGAGCGGATGTCACGGTCTATACGACCGTAGGCTAGCTTAAGAAATCGGTTAAAGAGTCGGTAAAGGAGGCGGTCGAGGCGGCGCTTTTATTAAAGTAAGCGTTAAAGTCTTAGGCCGACGTAGCCGCGGCCGCGGTCGCGACTACTACCGTCGCGCCCCCGACGCAACGCTAGTCCGCGCTTAGAGACGCCGGCGGCATTTATAACATTAGGGCTAATAGCGAAAAGCCGACTCTCGCCCGCTATAAGAACTAGCTTACGGTCTAGCATTAGGGGATCGCCCTTAATCTCTAACGTAGAACCCTTTAAGCGATCGTTAACGACGTTAACTATGCCTTTAGGGAGCCCGCTATAAAAGCGGCGTAAGTCTTCCGTAGCGGCGATATTGCGCTTATATTTTAATAGAATATAAAGAAGTATAAGACAGATAGGGGGTAGCTAGAGAAGGCTTTCGGGAAGGAGATAATGCTATTTTAAGGCGGCTTTACGGTAATAGTAAAAGGCGTCTTAATAATAGCCCTTTAGAGAAGGGACGACGCCGCCCTAGCGGCCGAGGGAGCTAAGGCAAACGACGTCGAGGTTATCTACCTTTACTCTAAGAGGGCTTATATAAGGGCGGGTATAAAAGCGATTTAACGGAGGAAAGGGCACACACCCTAAAGCAAGCGCAGCAGTCGCTATACTAAGGGTTAGGAAGAATAGCAGAAATTCGTAGGGTAGTTGTATTATAGCCTCGGCTAGTCGATTTCCGTATAAGTTAGGATATCCTACCCGGGAGCAATCTCTTAAATTATGTTTTTCGGGCACTTATTTCGATTAGTCTCTTCGTATTTTTAGGATCATTTGATTATACTAATACCGACTAGACGCGAGTGTCGTAGAAGTTATACGGCAATAATCGTTTTTCTTTAATAATTTATAGGTAGAAGTCCTCGAGGAGAAATCGTTAAATCTTTAAGAGGGCAAATTAAGTCAATTTAGTTGTGTTATATTAATCTTATGTGTGTGATTAAATGCTTCCTCCTTTCCCTTCCCTTTTATACGCCTAGTTTATACTAGTACGTTATATAACCCTCTTTTTCCCCCTTATTAAATAAGGGGGGGAGAAATGCCCCGCTAAAATCCTCCCTAGCGCCCTTCTATCTCTAATAAGGGCGCGACTAATATTAGGGCTTTTTAGCCTTATCTCCTCCTTTATGCTCTCGCGTTTCGGGCATCTTTCCTATCCTAAGTGCTCGGTCTAGCTAAGTCTTGCTCGACCTCGTTATATATCTTAGTCTATGCTTCGATTCCTATAATCCCTAGGGGCATTAAGGAAATAAACTAATTCGCTCCCTCCTTTATCGCCTAGACTCTTTCGTACGGTCTAATTGCTTTGCCTAGTGATTCCCGGAGACCGAGGGTTATCGTTAGACCAGCCGTTCCTAGTCGCCCTAAGCTATTGCATCCCTGCTTATCTTCGATGTAGTTCTTATGTGTGCTTAACCCGTCGATACCTATAATAGGGACTTTGGCAATTCCTTTCTTAAAAGAGGTCGTCCGGTTAGAGTCGCTCCGTATTCCCTATCTACGTTTCTAAAGCGTGCTTGGCTTTACTAGTCCTAGCTTAGGGGGGACAGGTGTCTCTACTCGGGGGCTAGGTGTAATAGTCGGTCGCGAGGTCGGGGCGATGACCTATATCCGTAGGGGTAAATCGATGACTAGCGTAGGTAGAGAAGCATAAGGTAGGCTAGCGAATTAGGCTCGAAAGGCGCTTCCTATACCGCTTAGTGTCCCGCTTAGTTCGGACAATAGGGATAAGTCCCTTAATATCGAAGCTTAAATAGAGATAACGCTTATAGCGAGTTCCTTAAGTCGTTCTCTCTATATCGAGCGTCTATTGTAGAGGCTTTAGATCTCCCGAGGAATATATAGGCGCTAGTCTACTGCTCGTCCTTAATGTTAAAACTTAGTCACGAACTAGACATTAATTAGGTCGGGTCCGCTATAGATAAGCCTAGAATAGTTAAAGATCCTTGCTGTATAGATTCCCTCGATAGGGCATAGTCCTCCTAGTGATGTTAAGATTTAATCTTAATATGCGTATTTAAATCCTCTTATCTAGGTCTTTAGTTAGTAGAGGGGTCTAAATCTAAGCAGGCGTAGGTCTTTAATCCCTAATTCGTTTCCTACTATAGCGCATAGGGTTATTATTGTCCGTGCTAAGCTTGCTTTATAAGTATCGGGTTCGTCTTTTAGGAAGAATCCCTAGTCCCTGCAAGGGAATTTAGGGACCTAGTAAGGTTGCTCCTTTAAGAAGTAGTTATCCTATGTGATCTTAACGCCCGGGTATACCTTTAGTAGGAACTTAAATAGGATCCCGATAAGGCCTCTTACCTAGTGTTAAATTATCGAAAGGCCAAGATATCCGTATTCCTAACCGAGTCTTTACTCTATCGTCGGGATGCTAGTAAAGGCGAATGAATACGGGTATCCCGTCTTATACAGCAGCTGCCGCTACACTCGTAAGAACCTATATAATCGAGGTCGCTGTCTACTTCGCAAGGCGTTAAAGATAATAAGTTAGCTCTCTCGCCTATCCTATAAAAATCCGATCTAATATATACTATCGTAGCCTTCGGCGTTAGTAAAGCATACCGTGCCGATGATATAACGTCTTTTAAATGCAATGTTTATAGCATTAAAGGATAGCTAGCTAAACATTAGCATTTCCTCTCCTTCTTAAAGTCTATAGTAAAGGCCTAGGTTGCGGTCTAGCGCGGCCTTTCTTAGGACCTAGTTCTCGTCCACATAGATTGTTATAGGTTGGTCTATTATAGCTACCGTACCTTCTACCCCTTTAGTAATAACTCGTAGCATCGTAGTTAAACTACCGTCTTCGGCCTATTCTTTTCGGCTTACTCGTACGAGGAAATTATATACCTTATTCGTATATCGATACTAACGGCTTTTGCTCCTATAAAACCTATTTATCGGGGATATAAACTAGTAGGTCTTCTCTACTTCCTCTCGGGTTATTTCGTAGTCGCTCTTAGTTTACCGTAGTCGTGCCGGCTAATTTTATCTATATAGGAACTACATTAGTTAACTCCCGTTATAGGCTTTAACTCTTGTTTAGTCGATTGTTATTTCTTCGTCGGGGCTATAATGCTTCCCTACGCCGCCTTAATATAGACTTTCCTATAGACGCCTTTAAGAGGCATTCCGATATCTCCGGTTAGCCTTCTATAGAAGGTAGTCGCTATGTTTAAAAGCTTATTGGCTTTGCTAAGTGCTGCTACGTGCTAGTCTATCGCTGTTCGTCGATTAAATAGTCTATATTGCAAAAGGAAGAAAGCGGGTGTACGTAGGCAGAATAGAGTTTTTCTCGTAAGGAGTGCCTTTTAAAGCGCGTGTTGTCTTCTAAGGTATTAGGCTAAAAGCTTTACTATATAGGCTTAGTAGCTAATCGTTCTATCGTCTATAATCCTTTAAATCCCTTTCTCTTCCTTAGTTTATCCGTAATTAGTCTTTATCCGATCTTTATTTTCCCTGCCCTTAGGCTTATCCGATTGTAATTTTTCCCTCTTTTATTTCTTCTTCCTTCCTTTATTAAAGCATCTTTATTTTCGCGACTATACCTATCGACGTATCTTCTTTAAAGGCCGATAGCCTTCTAAATATCCTTAAGCTTTCCCTTACCTCTCTTAAACCCGAAGATTTCTTAATAAGCGTTCTTTTATTATAGAACTATCGTATAATAATCTTTCCGCGACGCCTTAAGTATTTTATAGTAACGAACTATTTAATCTTTTAAGTCTTAGTCGTCTACTAATTCGTAGTTGTAATAGATTTATAATTGCCTAAGAACGTTTGTCCGCGGCGGTTATAACCTCGGACACTAGGGCTTCCCGATCTATATCGAGGTCGTTATTCGCCTTAAGATCCTAAGTCGAGCGCCGGACTTCGTTAAATCGGATGCGAAGGGTAGGAAGCCTTTAGAGTACCTCCTTAATACCTTCCTTAGACCTTAGGACCGGGCCTTATACGAGAATCTTATTAGGCGTTATTATATCGTCTATATTCCGGCCGAGGTAGCCTATCTACGTGGATTTTTCTTTTCCTAGCTTTCGGGAAAGAGGCCTAAGTATATACGGGCTTTCCTTATATCGTTATTCGGGACTAAGAACCCTCGCATATATAATAGGTGTCTATTAACGTATCGATCGACGATTACCTCTACGAACGAATACGTAATGTTTTCCTTTTACGAATATATCTCTTTAAAGGGCGCATTAAGTAGTTCTTGCTTAAACTATATATAGAGTGCGTCGAAGGCTCTTACTTACAGCTAGCGGCTTTTGCCTAGATACCGGGGTGGAAACAGGGATAGCAACTCTTCCCGTCTTACGGGAAGAGAAGAGTACAACCTTCCTAAAGGCAGCGGGCTAATATGCTACCCGGAGTACCTAAGCGATTAGAACGCTCCTTGTCTTTTATTTAACGATCCGGACCTATTTAGGCCGGCTATAAACTTAAAGGAGGCTAACGGTTAGGGTAAAGGGACGCCCGCGACTCCCTCTAAACGTCTAAGGGGAATAGGCTCCCTAAACCTTAGCTAAGGTCTCGTCGATACTCCCGGTCGGTTCGTTGTTTTTTATTTTTCGGGTTTTTCGCCTTTTATATTACTTCCGCGGGAACCTCCTCTATAACTAAGAAAGGACGTCCTCGTCCGATCTTAGTTGCTATAGTCTCTTTGCTCCTTTATAATTAAATGCTCTAGAGCTCCTGCGTATAGATCCCTTTTGTTTTTCGTAAGCTAGGGAAGTCGTACTTCGATCCTTTAGTTAGGTCCTTTTTTCCACGTTCTTATATAATTATCTTCGTGTCCTTAGTCCTAATCTTATATCTCTTTGTCTCGGGGTCTTAATATTATTTAATCTAATGCTTCTCTACTAGGTAAAAGAAGTAGGTCGTTTATATCGTCCGTCTATTCGTCTTGTCTTTTCCTCCCTAAGTCTAATTTATCCTATAGCAGCCATCCGTCCGTAGACGAAGACTACTATCCTATCTCGTCCTTTACGAATTTCTTTAAGTGCTCGCTAGGTATCGTCTTATTAAGTATTATGCCGTCGAGTGTTTTAATCCTATAGCTTCTAGCTACCTTCGCACGAGATATTAGTCGGAATAGGCCTAACTACCTTATCTAGTGTTTAGCTTGCCTCCCTAGGTTATTTAATCTTCTAATATCGAATAGGAGGACTAGGTCGCTAGGTCGCAATTCGTCCTTACGCATTATATATTTATTCGCCTCGTTAGTCCGGATAGTAAGTCGTTTCCTATATTTTTCGACTCTTTCTTATGCTTTAGCTACGTCTTTCCCCTTTCTTTTAAGCACTCGCAAGCGTGCTTCGAATAAGGACTCCTCCGTAGTAATCTTATCCTAGTCGATAAGTCGCTAAGTCGGGTACTCTACTTTAAGAGGTAAAATAGGATCCTAACCGTAGATTAAATAGAAAGCCGATATACTATATAAATTTCGGATAGCGGTGCGGTCTATAAGAATAGCTTAGTGTAGGTATTTTAGCCATTTTCCTCTTTCGTTAGCTATCTTCGCAAGGGCTAATGTTAATCTTTAGTAGCTGTGTTTAACGACTGCGTTAGCTTTTAGGTTATAGGCAGAGGTCTATATAACTTTTAAGCTAAGGTCTTTAAGAATAAACTTAAAATCCTTTTTTATCTCCTGTCCTCTATTAATTATAGCGTAGAGCATTACGCTATACCTATAAATTAAGGATAAAGCAAACTTCGTTATAGCTCTAGCCGTAATTTCCTTAACTAGTATTACTTCGACCTATCTAGTAAGGTTATCTTAGGCTTTTATTAAATAAGCGTATCTATAGTCTAAGGGCATATACTAGCTATTAAAGTGAATCTTGCTTATTAGGTGGCTAAGGGCTATAGGCATAGATAATTCCCTTAGTCTCGTAGGTATAAAGCTCTAGCAATCTTTACATATTAATATAGCCGCACAAACGTCGTTCTAGAGAGAAGTCTACTAATATCTACTGCGAATATAGTCGTAGGTGACTTATCGTCCCTTATAACCTATCTATACGTAATATTTCGTTATAATTCGTCGTTGCTTAGCTTAGTCGGAGACTACTAATATAGGTCCTCGGTCTATCCGTCTTAGTGGTCGCTAGAGTTTTCCGTCTTTAATATAGTAGTTTAGGCTTCTTATGCGTAGTCTCCTATAAGCTTATTTATTATGATTAATTAGTCTCTTTATCGTTTAAAGGAACTCTAAAACTGCTTATAGTTTAAGGGGATGTCGAGGTCCCTCTAGATAAACTATATTAAGATATAGATCGACGAAGTCTTTAACGTCGCTTTTAAATATCTTGTTAACGATATTAGAGGGTCCTTCTAGCTTTCGTAAGAGCCTATTAGCAACGCTATTCTTTTTCCCGACTATATATCGGACCGTAAAGTCGAAGAGGAAAATGTAACTAATCTAGCGGGTGACTAACGCTCCGGGCATATCTTTAATAGCGCCTTTTAATTAATTAACCAGGACCTTTGCATTAGTCTTAAGGATAAAATGCATGCCGTAAATGTGTATTCTAAGCCGTCGTAGAGCGTAAAGAATAGCTCTACACTCTCTTTTCGTAGTATTGTATTTTGCTTCGGCGTTATTCTATATACCGCTCTCGTACCGGACGAGTCTTCGTTTTCTATCGACAATTTGCATTAAAATAGCTCCTTAACCAATAAGGCTAGCGTCGCACATAAGGATAATTTCTCCTCTATCCGGTCCGATGTCTAAGGACACTAAGAACACAGGGTCTATGATAGCATCCTTTAGCGCCTCTATCGCTTAGTTCTATAGTTTGCCCTAATCCTATAGTGCTTCTTTTCTTAAGAGGTCGGTTAAGGGCTTTGCTATAATAGCGAACTATTTAATCTATATTCGGTAGTATCCTATAATGCTAATAAATGCTTATATATGCGTCGTATTATAGCATTTAGTCTATTCTTTAATCTTAATGACCTTTGCCTCCTTAGGACTTCTTCCGTTCGTCCTATAGATATAACCTACGATCTTAGTCGCTTTTTAACAATACTTAGATTTTCCTCCGGCTACTGTGTAGCCTAATAGTTCGATATTAACGAGGACTCGGTCTAGGTTAATAAGGTGCTTAAAAATATACTTCCTAACTCTAGGGGCAACTTCCTCGTCGTTATAGGTAGTCTTCAGTCCCTTAACCCCTATGTCGTCTACGAAGTTCTTACTAATATTAGGGAATAAGTCTCTAAGGATTCTCTGCATAATTCGGGTGAATTATCCTACTGAATTAGTAGCTCCCTATAGCAGCGTGCATATGCGTAGAGTGCCTAAAGGGGTAGTAAAGGTAGTTATATCTCGGCTTCTAATGTTAAGGGGCACTTAATTATAACTAGAGAATAGGTCTAGCAGCGATAGGATCTTATACATCGAGAAGTAGTCGCTGAATTTATCTATACTTAGAGGAGGATTAGCGTCCTTAATTATAACCGCATTTGCTCGGGTGATCGAATTAATTAGTCGTAGGCTTCCGTCTTTCTTTGCAATAAGGAAGAAGGGGTTCCTATATGCTCTATAGCTCTCTTTAAGGACACCGCTTTCTAGTCTAACCCGTAGGATATCGATAACCTTCTTTTCTATTGCCCTTAGGATCGGGATTATCGATGCTTGCTATACGTTATATTCTATTGTCTTAATAATCTAAGGAGGAGCGACTAGCGGGTCTACCTTACCTCTCTCCGTAAAGTCCTATAATAGTGCGGCTTTCCTATTAAATATAATTTAATCGAAGATAGCAATTTCTTATTTCGTTAGGAGGTCGTTAAATTGCTTATAAATGTCTTTAAGTCGTTCTAGCGTAAGCCTCGTCCCTTTTTCCATATTAAAAAACTTTCCCGTTATTTAATTATAGTATCTAGCGTCCTTAACTTTGTTTTTAGCTTCTTCCTACTTAATTTTTCTCTAATTAGTATTACCCGTCGGAACTATCCCGTTAGACGGAATATTGTCTAAGGGGTTAATTTTATCGCTTTTTCTTTTAAATATCGTGTTAACCCGTATATCGTATATCTTTATAGGCTTCTTTCTTTTAGTCTATACCTAAATCTTCTGCATTTTCCGGAATTTCCTTTATGTCTTTCTTATAGTCTTTCTTAGCTCTATAGTCGTCTCGTTTATTATTACTTTTAGGATTTCCTTAGCGGTTTCCGATCTAATCGAGAGAATAGCTTAATCTTCCTTATTAGTGATAAGTTACTGCCTAATTAGAGCTTATAACGTAGGTATAGGTGTCTATCGCCGTATCCCTCCTCTATAACTAAGAATCTTGCCTCTTAGCGAGGCAAGGACAGTCGGCGAAGATTGAATTAGATAGGAAACCGTTAACCGTTAATAGGTCTATATAGATATATGTTTCGAAGCATAAGAAATAGGAGAAAAAAGTTTCGTATCCTTATGTTCGGGAATACCTTCTGCGTTAGAATCCTTATCGTTATTAATATCTTTGTCTTTAGGAGCACCTTCTGCGTCGGAATCCTTATCGTTATTAGTAAAAGCGGCCGGTCGGAACTTATTATATCGTCCGTTAGTTATAATAACATTTGTCTAGATAACCTTCTTATTAGCTGCGGAAGAAACCTCCTATCTAATAGCGCCGGCCGTAGGAGCGATAATTCTAACTATTCCTATCTAATACTTAACATATATGTCTCCGTTCTTTAGAGTATAATTAAATATCGCCTAGGCCGTCCGGATAAACGGCATGCCTAGTATAAGAGGAATAAGAACATAGTTTAGCGCGATAAAGAACGTAATTAGCATCTACGCTAAGCCTATATGCAACTCTATCTCGACCTCCCTAACTATTTTAATAGCCGCGCTAGAGTATAACTTAGTTATCGCCTTCGTCGTGCTAATCTTTAAGCCGTAGGATTATGCGTAGTGCTTGCTAATAAGATTACCTTTAGACCTAGTATCTAAAAGTGCACTAAAGGGCCTTGATTTTCTTCCTCCTAACCTAATTTAAACATATAGTAAGTCTTGCATCTACCTAAGCAGACGGTAGGGAGTTATTATACTAGTCGCGTTAGTTGCGAAGGTCTACTACGCTAACGTAGTCTCGTTAAGCTCCGGTAAGTCGTCTATTAGTAAATAGACGTTATTTATTATGTGATTATCGTTATAGGCGTAATCTAGATCGTTGTCTTCCGGGCTAAACGTCTCCTCGTAGCTAAGGAGAAGGTCTAACACGTTAGACGTCTCCGATAGTAGTGCTATAGAAGTCGCCGAGGATAGCGTAGGGAAGGAGGGCGATAAAGGCGGTCGAGGATAATCCTATAAACTCGTTTTAGTCTATATCGTAAGGGCGTCTATGTTAGGCCGAGGGCCTGCCGCAAGCTCGAGCCTAGCCTCTTTAATAGTCTTAAAGATTAGGTCGTCTAGGTCGACGCGGTCTTATAGGCTCTAAGAGACCTAGTCTATTCAGTCGCATAAATATCTTCTCTACGTATATACTATAACTATATTAACGGTGTCTAAAGGATACACGCTTGCCGCGTCGGATATAAGGGTGGTAGTCTCTAAATCTTCCTCCTAAACTAGAGTCGTCGTATATAGTGTCTAAAGACGTTATACGCATTAGCTATAGAGTCGGGCGTCGTCTTACGGGGATGTATAGGCGTCGTCTTACGGGGATGCGTAGGCGCTAGTCCCTTCTTCTTCGTCCGCCTCTATCGTAGTTCCTATTAAGTTAAGGTTAATACTTCTATTTAGCAGGCGTAAGGCGAACAATAAGTCTATTTAATCGAGAAAAGAGGCTTTTAATGCTATAAGAGGTTCTTAGTATATAGGATTAAATAGTTGCGGTTAGTAATAAGACGAAGATAGCAGTCTAAATATAGTTATTCTATTATAGTCGTCTCGAGGTTTAACTATAGGAATTAGGTGCGTAATAGAAGGCGTGTTTATTAATATAGTCGGGTCGATAGTCCCTATATAGAAATACGCAAGCCGACTGTTAAACTCGTCTATTATAGCTTTCTGCCGCGTTATATGCTCGTCCTATCTGCTTTAAGGTAGTTCTTTCCCTTTTCCTTTAGTCTTAGAGTCGTCTTCGATAGGGAATTCACTAATAAGTCTCCGCTATAGCTAGCTATCGCCTTAGTCGACTATGCGTACGTTAACTTTCATCGACCCCTTATAGTTAGCATACTAATATATCTTCCGGTCCGGCATCTCTTTATCGTAGAGTAGGCATATAATAGCTTCGGGCTCGATCTAGTATTCTCCGATAGGCTCTTTAAGATATACTGCCGTTATAGACAGCTTTTCTTATAGGTAACCTAGAAGGTCTAATCCTTCCTCCTCCTCGTCGTCGGTTAGGATTTCAACGGCGACTGCCCTTAAAATAGGGGGAGAAGTAGCTAGCTCTTTAAGGTATTAGAATTGCGTAGTCTTAATGCCTTAGGCTTTATCGATGCATTTTACGCCTAATTTAGAACTAACTAAAGGCAGAAACTCAACTAGGGTCTATAGGGAGATTAGTATCTTCTTTAATATAATATTATAGACGATCTCGTCCGTTATAATATCGAACTTCTTTCTAGGTTCCGTTTTATATCTATAATAGACTAAAGTCTTAACGGGAATAGTCTTCGTAGTCGCATCCTCCTAAGAGTCTATATTATCTCTATCGACTTATCGTCTTTTTGCCTCTTAGGCATTAACTTATATAGCCGAATAGAGCATTTAATCATCCGTTCCTCCTTCCTTCTACGGCATTTAGAATCGAATTATAGAGGTCTTAGTCGCGACGTCGGTCCCGATAAGGTCGCGAGGTTTCCACTCCTAAGGATAAGATTATTTCTAAAAGGCATCTATCGCAGCGATTTCTTTCTTATTTACTATCTAATCCTAGCAAAAAGGCGTAGATAACGCTTTAACTTAGGCAATTAGCGGAGTTATAAAGCATCTAGGCTATACGTTAGCCTAATAAACGATAAGCCTCCGAATGTAAGATCTAGGCCTTATATACTTACTAGCTAATATAAGAGGAATCGGGCTTATGTCTTTCGGTCTTTTAAGAGCGAGGACTCCTAAGGAAGAATTATAGGTAATAACGCCGGCTATGTAATCAGCTTAGAGCGTAGGATATTAGTCCGGGTAGTGTCTAGGTTCTCCGTAGTAGAAGCACCTCTAGGTCCTAACGAAGTTTACGTAAAACTTATCGTTCGTCGGCTAGTATAATCTAAGGGTATTCGTCGTGCTAGAGTGGTAACTACCTCTTCCTCAACTACTAGAACCGACGCGGCGTAACTCCCTCTCTATAGGGTTTATAAGAGCTTTATTCTAGCGGTTTAAGTTAATAGTTATATCCTAAAAGGCCTTAGTTAAGTCTTATATCGGCTAGTAAATATCTTCCGTCTTAGTAATATCTTCCGTAAAGGTAGTAGCTTTTTCCTTAGGCGGTTTAGCATTAGGCTTATCGGTAGGAAGCTCTATTATGCCTACCTCCTTATCCCTAAGGGAAGTCGCCTGCTCTTCCTCGGTCTGCCTAAGCTTTTAATTATACACTTTTAAAGCTATATCCCGTCTTTTAACGTCCTATCGTAGGGCTAAGTAGCTATTAATTAGGTTAATAATGTCTTCGTAAAGCAACCTTAAGAGAGTATCCGAAGTCATTTTATTACGTTCGAGGATGCTAATGATTAAATCCCTAGGCATAGCGCGGTAGATGAAATACGACTACGTGGTAGCCTAGGTCTATCTATTAGGTTAGGCCTTACGCTAAAGGTATAAGTAAAGGCTAAGCTATTCCGTAACCTTAGAGACGGACGAAGGTCTCTTCGTGTTATAATAGTTAAGTCGATCGTTAGCGGTCTTAAGTTGCTTAATATCGTATGCGTAGTAGTGTTTAAGAAGTCGTTTCTTTGCCTCGTCCTATAGAAGACCGTCGGTAAGGATCTTTACGGTCGGAGCTTATTTAGTAGAGACGTAGCCTTTAAGCTAATCGATCTTCTCGTCCTCGTAAACCTTATTAAAACGCATCTCCCTCTTAAATTTCTCAATGAATTTTATTATATTCTTACCGTTAAACTTACTAATAGGGGGAAGCTTCCCCTACCGTAACATTCTAAGGAGACTATCATTCTGCTAGGCAATTGTCTTACCTATGACTATAGATAGCTCGTTAATCCTAAGCATAGGCTGCTATATAGTAGCCTTACCCCTTAAGGCAGGGTAGTCTCTAGAGGTCGACGATATCTCTCCTATAGCGGGAAGCCCCTACTAGGCAGAAGTCGTGTTAGATATCTCGGATATATTAATATTATTGCTGTTATTATTTTTAACGTTTGTCGTGTCTTATGTATATTATTCTGATTTTTCTTACAAAGTAATGCTTTTTAAATCCGATCGTCGTTTTCTTTCTTCTTTCTTATTCGTATGTATGTGTGCGTATATATATGTGTTCTTCTTTATTTAATCTAGGCATTCTAGTCTTCTTATAATAGTTAGAAGCTCTCCTTTACATAGTATAATTATATAAAGTATAGCTATCGAAAGAGTTATAGTAGAGTCTTCGGTTATCTTCTAGGTTACTATTGCTAATGCATAAAGAATTAGAAAGTTATAGTAAGGTATAAGGTTTCTATTTATGCGTAGGGCAATTCTAATAGGGCGAATCTAGGAGGATTAAGTAGAGTCGTAGTCCGGATTTATCGAAGGAGTTATCCTGCTTCGCTTTCTAGGTCGGACCCGACGGGCTCTAAATCGACGACCTTTAGCAGGAATACGCTTCTAGGAATAGGTAGTCTAAGCTCCCCTACCGTTACCGTTTATTCTAGCTATCTCCCTCTTTTCCTAATGTAAGGGATGCTCCTTTAGCTGCTTCTAGAAGCTTTATCGGGTGCATTCTCGTCGTTTTTCTTCCTATTGCTTTAGTCTTTTCATTTAGATCCTTTACTGCTGCTTCTATAAGGTGCCGTCCCTAAGCCGTGCTATCCGGGGACTCCTTCTACGATTTCTCGCGGAAAACAGATAGAGTCCCCCGCATTAGGCTCTAAGTTTTAACGGAGGAAAGGGCACACACCCTAAAGCAAGCGCAGCAGTCGCTATACTAAGGGTTAGGAAGAATAGCAGAAATTCGTAGGGTAGTTGTATTATAGCCTCGGCTAGTCGATTTCCGTGTAAGTTAGGATATCCTACCTAAGAGCAATCTCTTAAATTTTGTTTTTCGGGCACCTATTTCGATTAGTCTCTTCGTATTTTTAGGATTATTTAATTATACTAATACCGACTAGACGCGAGTGTCGTAGAAGTCATACGGCAATAATCGTTTTTCTTTAATAATTTATAGGTAGAAGTCCTCGAGGAGAAATCGTTAAATCTTTAAGAGGGCAAATTAAGTCAATTTAGTTATGTTATATCAATCTTATGTGTGTGATTAAATGCTTCCTCCTTTTCCTTCCCTTTTGTACGCCTAGGGTATGCTAGTACGTTATATAACCCTCTTTTTCCCCCTTATTAAATAGGGGGGGGAGAAATGCCCCGCTAAAGCGACCTTAATTATTACGGTAGACGGCGTAAAAGCGGCGAATAAGCTTTACGACTTTAGTATAGTAATATAGGCAGAGATCTTCGATATAGAGCCCTTTAACAATACGATCCGGCTAAAGTAGTGCTACTAGTGCTTTTAGTATAGATATATCGCGAAATACTATACGGTAAAGGCGATATATAAGCGGTGCGCGTTAGTACTATACGACGAAGCTATATACGCGGCTACTATAAAGTAGATCTTATACCGGTATACCTTCTACGGGGGGAGATATACGGCGTAGGATAAGCGCTGCCTTAAGGCGGAGAAGCTTTAGGATAAAGCGTAGGAGGCATACTCTTATAGGCCGAGGCGTTTCGCCGCCGTAGCGACGTCGGTAATACGCCTTAAGCCGGCGCTACCTTATATATAGCCCCCCCCCTCTTCCTACCGCGTCGTAGACGTCGCCGTCGAAACGGCGGCGATAAGACACACCCCCCCCCCCCCCCCCCCGCTACCCCGCCTTTCCCCCCGGCCGGCCTTAGGATATTATAAGGGCTAGCCGGGCGTAAGGCTAGTCGACTATTCGCAGGCATTTACGGTCGCGGCCGGCCTTAACGTCGGCTAGGGCTAGCACCGCTACGACTAAGGCTATAGCCGCTCCTAACGACGACCCTTTTTCCGACCCCCCTTAATATTAGACATCCTTCACGAGAATACCGTAAGGATAGACGCGAATATATACCTCGCGCTCGCCGCCCTTTGTTGCGAAGCTGGGCTGGGATTTGTGAGACTTAGGTAGCCTAGGCGGGCTCTCGACCTAGAGGACCACCCGGGGGACTACCAGCGGCCCGTGCATCGCTATGTGGCCTATAGGGCACCCGAAGCTAGTTGAAAAAGGGGCTTAGAAAAGGGGCTTGGAAAAGAGGCTTGGAAAAAGGGGCTTGGAAAAAGGGTTTGGAAAAAGGGTTTGGAAAAGGAGGCTTAGAAAAGGGGCGTGGAAAAGAGGCTTAAGAAAACAGGGCTTTGGAAAAAAGGCGTGGGAAAAAGGCTAGGAAAAAGGCTGGGCAGGAAAAAGGAAACAGGGGGCTGTGTCTTAAACTCAGACACTCAGGTGGAACGCCAAAGGGGACTACTGATTTAGGAGGGATAGGACTGCCTATAAAAGGGGGCAGTCCCCCCTAGTAAGGAAGGGAGAGGTTAGAGATCAATCAATCACTTCTACACTACATTTCCTACCTGCATAAGATTCAAACAGCTCTACATAGACTATCTAAGTCTTCGACCCCCTTTTTAGTCATTGACTTCTATATGCATAGCGTATATCTCTCTTCTCGAGAGTTATAAGCCCGGGAGGAATAGAGTTCCTATAACTTCCGGACACTACGCAATACTATACCGCACACTAGTTATCACTACGGTTGCATAGCACCCTATAAATTGCTTTAAGACAAACGACCGATATACTCTTCGGCTTATGCCTCCGACGACGATATAGTTCCCTTACTCCTTAGCAGGAGTATCTTAGACCTACGAACACTTAACATAACACTATACGATGCACCTACGGGGAAGACCCGACGTATAATCCTTATAGGCCCGGAGGACTAGGACAAATGGATGAAGGAAATAAAGGCTCGAGTAGATTAGACTATCTATAACCTTATCTTCTCGGACGAATAATAGCCTCTAGAGCCCCTTATTCGACCGAGGTATACTAACTTTATAGAGGAAGCTATAAGCTTTGCCTAGTTAAGTGCCCCGAAACAAAAAGCTTATACGGCATCGATCTATAACTATAAGAGTCTCCGGAAGGAATATCTATATAAAACGAAGCTTATTATAGCTGCCCGGATAACGATTTCCGAGTCTATCTTAGCTGCTAAACTTCTAGCCCTACGAGATAATAAGACCCTTCGATAGTAGATAAAGAAGCTAGAAACCTCGATAGCCCTATCTCTAGGTTATATAACCGACTGGATCCGGAAGAGATATACGGCCAACTTATAAGTGTTTCTAACCGGGACTTCGATAATAGAGATGTCGGCCTAGCTAGATAAGTAGGAAGAAACCGTAGAAGAAGTTAACTAGTATTTCCTTTCTAAAGCTATCTCTAGGCAGTGGCTAAGGGATATTGCTATATAAGTTTAACTACTAAGCGATAGATACTCGTCTATATTCCGGGAAGCTAGTAGAGAAATCGACGAAGCAGTAGCTTAAGTATAGCAGCAAGCAGCCCTCTTAGTCTAGGGGGTTTACCCGAGAGAAGTTATATAAGCCCCGTTTACGGCTAAATAGACTGTCTAGTTAGTATCCCGGAAGATTAGGGAAATAGTCGAAGAGATGCTATAGGCCTAAACCTAGAAACAGTTAAGGGTCAGACGTGGAAGTGTCTACTAGACCGAAAAACAGGGAAATAAGGATACGGATACCCCTAAGGCAAAACGGGGAAATAGTAAGGATACGGATACCCTTAAGGCAAAACGACTAAAAATCTCGTGCCCGGCTTGTAAGAAGATTAGGCACCCCCTAGCAAGATGCTAGACAGTGTTTAAACATCTATAGCTTAATAGACGAGATCCCCTCCCTAAAAACCTAGAAACGGTCTAGGATTCCCTCCGAGAAAACCTAGGCCTATAGAAAAAGATCGACGAGATTAAGGCCAAGGTTTAAGCCTCTCTATAATAGCATTCATAGGGGCAAGAGTAGGTTATATAGTTGTTACTAAGGGTAGACCGAGTTAAGAGAAGAACCCGAGGAAAGATAGTAGGAACGGGAAATCTAGCTTTTGTGTTTAAAACTTTAGAAGCCCCCCTCGAACCTTCGGAATATCTACTTCGGAAATCGTCTATTCTAGACTTAGGAGCCTCTTTATACGTCTGCAACGACCTCTCTCGATTCCGCTCCTTTAAGAAAGCCCGAAAAGAGTTCTTAGTAGCCGGGGATTCTCTAGTACTAATAGAGGGCTACGGGAGGGTGAATTATCTTATAAAGATACCTTCCGGTTACCGGGTGCTTTAACTAAAGAAGGTTGCCTACTATCTAAGCTTCTCTACTAGCCTAGTCTCCTTCTAGCTACTCCGCGAAGAAGGGATACACTAGGATACAATCTAAGATCCTACGAAGCTAATTAAAAACAACGAGGTTATCGGACTAGTCGAATAGAAATACGGCTAGTTTATTATAGAATACCGACCTAATAACCCGGCTTCGACCCTAGGCTAGGCTGCCTTTCCGGCGGCAAAAAGGGCTAGTTTTAAAGACCCTCTACCAGCTGCTAAGGGAGACGGGAAGCTCTAGCATGCAAGACTCGGCCACCTAAGACCTTTAGCCCTTTATAAGCTCGGAATTTAATAGGGAATCCATATTTAGGGGCTAAAAACAGTCGAGTGCGAATTTTATAGTTAGGGGAAAGCTAGAAGACAAGTTTCTAAAAGAACCCCTTCTCGGCCCTCGAAACCATACGAAGAGATCTAGATAGATTGGATAGATGTAGCCCGGGATTAAGAAAACTTTATAAGGGTTATGTTTATTACTAACGCGTTCTTAGGAATGGTTTTTCCCTATTTTTTACGGACCTATTACAGCAAGCATAACTAGTCTGCTTTACGGGACTTTATAAACTAGATAAAGAACCATCACGGCCTTAAGGTTAAGAAAATTAGGTCCGATAGAGAGTTATTTATAAAAAATATCTTAGCCTAGCTTCGGAAAAAGTGTATTTTACCCCTTCTATCGGCATTAAACACCTAGGCCTAGAACGGAGGAGCCGAGAGATTAAGGGGTATTACAATGGAAAAAGCTCGAACTATAAGACTAGCAGTAAGCCTACCTTACGACCTTTAGAGAGAAATAGTCGAGTTAGCGTGCTACCTTCGGAACCGGACCCTAAGGGACCCTAAGGACGGCTTAGAAGACTAGGAGTCTCCCCTAGACAAGTTTACTAGAAAAAGGGCCTCTCTAGCCTACCTTCGAGCCTATAGATGCAAGGCCTACGCTATAACGCCTAACGCCTAGCTAAAAAGAAAGAAGAAGAAGAAACTAGATCCTCGAGCGTGTATAGGGTTCCTAGTCGGTTATAGGTCTACTAATATCTTCCGGATCTAGGTACTAAGCCTAAAGAAGGGTATTTTAACTCGGGATGTAGTGTTCGACGAATATAGCTACTTCGACGGAAAAAGAGAACAAGTTCCCCTTCTAGAAAGCACTCGATAGCTTATTTAGAGGATAGAGATACCCTTAGAGACTCGAGACAACGAGGAGGCCCTCGACGAAGAAACGGACGAGGAAACTGATATCGAAGAAGTTGAGGGCAATGAGGACGAAATATAGGAAGAAGACCCGGAAGAAGACCTAGAGGAAGCCTAACCAGACGATAAAGACCTTAAGAAAGCAATCGAGCTCGAGAAAGCCTACTCTTCCCCGTCCTACCCGTTAGAGGACTTAAAAGAAGCCTTTCTGGTATATCTTCTAGTTTCTACCCCTAAGGGGGTAGGGGGAAATACAACCTAGAAAGAATTCCCGGCAGCTTTTCTATCCTTACTTTAACAAGTTAAAGAAACAGCAGCTTTAATAGGGGTAGAACTAGAAGGACCGAATGCAGTACCCTTAGTAGGGGCTACTAGCCTCTGCCTAGAGGACCGGTTCTCGGACTTTAGACTTACCCCTATCCAAGATAGAGTCTATAGAGCTTTTACAGCCGGGAGACTGTTTAAACCCTAAGAAAAGAAGAAGGTCTATAAAAGAGCTCTCCCGGAACCGCCTTAGACTTAGTCACATCTGCAAAACCATCTATATAAAGAGCAGTTTATTCAGGCCTAGAAAGACCACCTAGCCTTACACGTAGAGATAGGTTCCTTCTAGGAAGTCTTATAGGCTATAGCAAGGGGCCACTAGGTCCTAGGCCGTAAATAGGTCTTTATTTATAAAACAGACAAACACGGGTACCTTTAGAAGTGCAAAGCTCGCCTAGTGGTTTATAGGAATTAATAGGAGAAAGGAGACCTTCTAACAAGAGCTATAACCTTAGCCGGGATGTCTTTTAGGGCTCTTATAGCTATAGTAGCCGAGTACGACCTCGAATTGGATTAAATAGATGCGGTAAACGCCTTTGTGAACTGCCCCTTAGACGAGGACGAAGTTGTCTATATGCGGATGCCCCTTGGATTTCAGAAAGAAGGTAAAGTTATACGGCTTCGAAAAGCTCTATACGGTCTACGCAGGTCTCCCCTTCTCTAGCAGCAGCACCTTATAGCGTCTCTCGAGACCCTAGGCTTTCAAAAGGTCCCTTAAGAGCCCTGTGTTATAATAAAAGGGGCGGTAATCGTCTTCTTTTATATAGACGATATTATCTAGGCCTACCGAAAGGAAGACCAATAGATCGCCGAGGAGGTAAAGCGAGGTCTATAAGAAAGATATAAGATAACCCTTCTAGGAGAGCTAAAGTGGTTTCTAAGCATTCGAATTCTACGAAATAGAAGCCAGCGGACGATCTAGTTGACACAGGATGCTTATATCGATAAGGTAGCTTATAAGTTTCTACTAGATTAGCTAGAATAAAGAGCTCCGGCTACTCCAATGCTAGAAGAAGAGCTTCTGCCATCTCTATCGACCTACCACGCAATAGAATAAGAAAAACACGCTTACCTCTAGAAGGTCGGGTCACTACTACTTGCAGCAATTTCTACTAGGATCGATATAGCCTTTACAGTCTCCCCGCTAGCCTAGTATAACTAGAATCCCTCTGCAAAGCACTAAGAGGCAGTAGACCGAGCTATTCTCTACCTTTACTCGACTAGAAGCCACGGACTACGCCTAGGAGGGCATAAGCAGAAAGGGGCTAAGATATTCCTCTATTCTAGCGATGCCTCCTTTGCCGATAACTTAGTCGACCGGAAAAGCTCTTAGGGATATATTATATCTCTATTTAGAGGCTGTATAGCCTGGAAAGCGTCTAAACAGGCAATAGTTACAACGTCGAGCATAGAAGCAGAAATGCTCGCTCTTTTAGAGGCAGCAAAGGAGGCTATTTTCCTTAGCCGGTTGCTTACGTCTTTATAGCTTTAAATTCCGACTCCTTTAGTCCTAGAGTGTGATAACACTTAGACTATTAGGTTATTTATAGAAGAAAACAATAAGCTATCAACTAGGCTTAGGCACGTTGATATTTATTAGCACTAGCTACGATAGGAGGTCTAGCAGGGACTTATCTCACTCCGGTGGATTCTAATAGCAGAGATAAAGGCTAATAGACTTACAAAAGCCCTTCCTAAGCAAAGATTAGCTGTGTTTTTGCGGTAGGTTAGGCTAGAAGATCTTAGAGAAAGGATCCGACTAGAGGCCCGCTAAGAGGACCTTCGAGAAGCAATACTAGCTAGCAGGCTAGCTAGGTGCGAGGCAGCCGAACAGCAGTAGGGCGACTCTCCCTCTATCTAGTAGGTCCTGAAAATCGCCTAGGGGAATAACCTTAGGACAGGACCCCTAACTTAGCGGGCAAGGAGTTTAATCTAGTTTCTAGAACTCATAGAGTTAGTTTATTATCTATAGAGCTCTTAGGGGGTGACTACCTATTCTATAGTCCTAGGCGATAAGTAGGGCTATAAGTGTCCTCCCTAGCTAACTATATAACCAAAGTCCTAGACCTATAGATAGCTATACGCCTTTTAAAGGGGGCAGGCTATAGCTAAGGGGGTGTGTTGCGAAGCTAGGCTAGGATTTGTGAGACTTAGGTAGCTTAGGCGGGCTCTCGACCTAGAGGACCACCCGGGGGACTACTAGCGGCCCGTGCATCGCTGTGCGGCCTGTAGGGCACCCGAAGCTAGTTGAAAAAGGGGCTTGGAAAAGGGGCTTGGAAAAGAGGCTTGGAAAAAGGGGCTTGGAAAAAGGGTTTGGAAAAAGAGTTTGGAAAAGGAGGCTTAGAAAAGGGGCGTGGAAAAGAGGCTTGAGAAAACAGGGCTTTGGAAAAAAAGGCGTGGGAAAAAGGCTGGGGAAAAGGCTGGGCAGGAAAAAGGAAATAGGGGGCTGTGTCTTAAACTCAGACACTCAGGTGGAACGCCAAAGGGGACTACTGATTTAGGAGGGACAGGACTGCCTATAAAAGGGGGCAGTCTCCCCTAGTAAGGAAGGGAGAGGTCAGCGATTAATCAATCACTTCTACACTACATTTCCTGCCTGCATAAGATTCAAACAGCTCCACACAGACTGTCTAAGTCTTCGACCCCCTTTTTAGTCATTGACTTCTACATATACATCGCATATCTCTCTTCTCGAGACCCTTAAGGCGTACGATATTATAGTACTTTAAGAGACACCGGTTAATAATAGGATAAAAGCCTTAGCGTGCCTAAGACGGTATAACTATAGGCTTATCTTTAAGGCGACTTAAAGTACGCTAGACGTCTATAAGAGGCATAGCATTAATATATAGAGAAGCGACTAAAGGGTAGACTAATATAGCGTTACGTTTACTAATTTTAATACTATAGTTTTTTTAGTTTACTCCCCGCTAGTTAACTCCCCCCTCCTAACTACTCCGCTCCTTAACCTCGCGGCGAAATCGCTATACACTTAGTGCGTCCTCGTTAAAGACTTTAATAGCTATTACCTACTCTAGGATGCCTATAGACGTACCTTTAGGAATAGCGAGGACCTCCTTAAGCTAATAACGCGATAGCGCCTTAGGCTAATAACCCTTAAGGGCTAGATTATACGTATCGCCTCTAAGGGCCGGAGGAACGGCACGATAGACCTTACCTAAGCGTCTTAGGGTCTAAGTATAACGTATTAAGGAAACGTAGGCCTTATAGGGTTAGATTATACCTCGCAGCGGCTAAAGGTAGACACTAGGCCGCTAACCTACCGGCCGGCGGCCTAAACGATAGGGCTTAACCACCTCTAGAGAAAACTCGACCTAGATAAGGCTTAAGCTATAGCCGTCGAAAGGTTCTAGCTAATGGCCGCGCTAACTACGCCTACGACCCTAAGGGAGGTCGAAGCGTACGCGGACTAAGTAATTACCTAATTAACCGAGATCGCGAAGGACTATATACCTAAGGCCTAAGGCCGTACCGACGGCGGCCGCCCTAACTAATAGACTATAAAGGTAGACTAGTGCGATAAAAAGGCTAAACGCGCCCTCCGGGCGTTCTTAGCGTCTAGCAACTAGACGACCTAAGAGACGTTAGACGAGGCGAAGATAGCCCTCCGGCGGGCCGTCGTTACTAAATAACGAGACTCCTAGCGGGAGCTTACCTACGATATAGCCGCTAACTAAGCCCTCCTCTAGAAGATCGAGAGGTAGGCGCGGCTTTAAAACGGCAGTCTACTATAGGCGTTATATATCCTAGACCTAGAGAGACCGGGCGACCCGACGGGGCCGGCCTACACTTACGTAGAAAAGGCGGAGATCCTCGTAGGCCGGTTCTTCCCGCCTTTAGTAGCAAAAGGCGAGGGGAGCCCTTAAGCCGCCCGGGAGGCCTATATAATACTATAGCGTTTTATAGTCGGCGACGTTAGGTCGGCGGTTAGGAAGATAGCGTTATAGAAGGCCGTAGGGGAGGATAGCCTCTTAATAAGGCTTATTAAGGCCTATAAGGAGCCGTTGCTTAAGGCGCTTACGGTATTGCTTAACGCTAATTGCGACGTCGGATATTTTCTAAGACGGTTCTAATATACGGCTATTATTATCCTACCGAAGCCCGGGAGGACAGAGGCTTAGCTTTAATAAGCCTAAGGGTAAAGACTAATCTCTCTCCTTAGTACGGTAGGGAAGATTCTTAAGGCCGTAGTCGCGAGGAGGATCGTAGATACGGCGGAGGCGTATAACCTCCTGCCCGAAGGGCAGATAGGGAATAGGACTAAGAGATCTACCGAAATAGCGATACGACTTATAATAGAGCTCGTAAAGATAGCGTAGGCCTAAGGAAGAGTAGCATTATTTCTTTAACTCGACCTTAAAGGAGCTTTCGATAGGGTAGACTATATATATCTCGTTAAGACCCTCTATCTAAAGGGTTTCTTAGGTTAGGTTATCGCGTAGGTTAAGAGCTTCCTTAAGGGGAGAACGGCCTAGCTTTACTTTAATAACGCGCCGGCGGAGACTTAAGAGGTGCTTACTAACGTGCCTTAAGCCTCGCTATTCTCCTTAATCCTCTTCCTCCTCTATATTATACTACTATACGACGACCTTAAGCTAAAGTCAGGAGTTACTACCGTCGGTTTTACCGACGATATTAACCTCTTAGTGTTATAGAACCACTAATCTAGGTTCCTAGTTTACTTTCTTTTTTCTAAAGTACGGGACGACTTAAGTACTTAGGGACTTAAGTACGGAAATACTTAGTACGAAGGTACCGGGGTACTTGGTACTTTGGTACTTTGGTACTTGGTACTTTATAACTTAGCATAAAGATATTCGCCCCGGACTTACCTATTATCCGGTCACACCCCTTTTTAGCCTAGGACACACCCCTTTTTCGAACCTAAGTCCTTCGGGACTTAGCTTCCTTAGGTACGGGACGTACTACGCAGCTACGGTCACGCCGACGATCTTATTAAGCACCCCTGCCTAATAAGACCCGATGATTAGCTCGATGCCCTATATAATAGACCGATACCTAGACCACCGGGAGCTATAGGCCTAATATAGCCCCCCCGGCTTTTAGGACCGATTATTCGTCCGATCCTCCGCATAAGGAGGTTATACGACTTATGTCGTGTAACCCACCTACATAACGTTATGCACGTAGTGCATAAATAGACCTATATGACCTAGTTTAGTCTATAAGGGCTTTAGAACGACGCGGGAGGCAGCCTTTTTAAGGTCAGCCGACCTACATAGCCCCTACGCAGCCCCGGGGACCCGCATTAGTTCGGGGCAGTGTAAGGGATACGTGGCAGAAGGTGCTAGAAGGAAAGGGACGTACCGGGACCGTCTAGACGGACGGGAAGAGCTATATAAAGGAACTTTAGTCCGCCCTTTATCGGGCTCTCCTTCCTTCCTTTCTTCTTTAGCTTTTATCATAGTTTTAGTTCAACTGCCTACTAAGTAACCCACACCTCTTCTAGTAGTGCCCTTAGTGCTCTAGCCTCGACTACCCCTACTTGCTTAGACTTAGCCAGCCGGTCTAGTATAAGTGGCCCCGAGTGCTCCTCTACTTACTGTTCCGCCCCTATAGCTTTTAAGGATAAATAACACCCTCTATTAGTCTTAACTATTAGAGATTTAGTCCGGTTAGACTGTCTTCCGTCTTCTAACCGTTCTATTATACGATAAAAGCTCTTACCTTTTGCTTAGCCGCAGAGTGTGTTTTAAAGACCGTTGCTTAATCTTTGTTTAATCTTTGCTTAGTCTTTGTTTTACCCCTTAATCTTTTTCTAATCTTTCCGATCTATTAGATCTTAGATCTTATTTTAATCTTTCTGGATTTAAAGAATTCTTTTTAGAAAAAACACTAAAAACAACTACTTCTTTAAGAATGTCTTCTTCTACTTCTTTAACCTCTCGCCCGGCAGCTCGCCCGGCAGCTCGTCCGGCTGTAGCTACGGCTGCTGCTTCTACTACCCCTACGGGCCCGGCTCCGGCTTACACCGCCGCCCCGTAACCGCCACCGCCTCCGGGCCCGGCCGGGTACGCCCCGGTCCCGGCCCCGGTTCCAGACTTCCGCCACCCCCGGCAGTTCGGGGAAATTGTTAAAACCCTAAAGCCGGCTATTTACACCGGAGAAGCCGGCAAGCTATAGGAATTTCTTACCTAGCTAAAGGCCTTCTTTCTTTCCTTTCCGGATTCCTTCTCTATTAATAAAGCGAAGGTCTTCTTTACAGCTAGCTGCTTAGGGGGATTAGCTTTAACCTGGTTTAAACCTATTCTTAGGGATAGGGTGACCGAGGCAGAGGGGGACCGGGATAAACTCACGGACGATATCTTTAATAGTTATTAAGCTTTTAAAACTAACCTCTAGTAGACCTTCGGCGTAGGTAACGAGAAGAGAGCCGCAGAGCATAAGCTACGGTATTTACGATAAAAAACCTCTGCTTCTAATTATGCTGCCTTATTTAGGCAGATAACATCGAAATTAGAATAGGACGACGACGCTATAATAGCGGTTTTCTATAAGGGGCTAAAGGACGATGTAAAGGACGAGATCTCTAAACAAGACCGTCCCGACACCCTCGTCGAGTTTATAGCCCAAGCAGTTAGAATCGACGACCGGCTTTTCGAACGCCGGCTATAGAAGAAGGACCCCCGAGGGGGGTATAAGGTTTTTTCGAAGAAAAAGGGGAAACAGACGAATTACGGCGATCCTATAGACCTAGATGCTATTTTAAACCCGGGAACAACTAGCTATTCGGCATCGGCCGGAAGCTCGAAAAACAATAGCATTTACAAAAGCCTTACCTACTTCTTTTATAAGAAGGCAGGGTATATTGCTAAAGATTGCTACCGGAAGAAAAATCTAGCTAAAGGAAAGCCGGCGGCTTCTAAAAGCCTTAATACCTTAGAGTAAGGACCTCTTAGGCTCTCTCTACCGCCTTTAAGAGAAGCTCTCGATCCTACGCTTTTTAACAGCGATCCTATAGGCTTTTCTGCCTATCCCTACTACGAAAAACGTTTTACGACTATTAGGGATCCTAAGGACAAAATGGCACCTATTCTAGACAGCCTAGTTAGGCCCTCTATCGAAGAAAAGGAGGACCTATTTAGATGGTCGGACCCGGACGAGGATCCGGCCGGACCGGAGGACCCGGCCGGCCCGGACAGCGTGATAGAGGATCTAGTGATCGACTTAGAGGACGGAGAGATTATAGATAACTCTATAGATAACGCGGGGGTCGGACTAGCACCCCCGGACTCCCCGGACTCCCCGGATTCCTCTGTGGAGTCCGCTCCGGACTTAGAGGGTCTAGAGCCCGGGCCGGAGCCCGGGCTAGAGCCGGACGACGACGACGATATACCCCTAACAACGCAATACGACTCCGAGGAATTCCCTCGAGAAACCTAGTACTAGTACAACTATAGCTGGGCCCCGGAGTGAGAAGATCTCACCGGAGGCTATATACCCGATGCTTATAGCCCTGCTAATACCGAAGAATTCTCGGAGGGCAGCGTAGCTACGGCTGCCCTATACGACGGCTCGGAGTCCCCTCCGGCCTACCGCGAACTTAAAGACGTTAAGGACCTTCTCGATAGCCTTAACCCGGAATATAGCAGCTGTAGGGAATACCTAGCTATTACGAACTATTTAGAAGGAGTTATCGAACGAGAAGCCTAGGGATACCTTAGCGCCGAAGATAGGCCCCCGGAGTGCCTTACCGATATAGCCGAAGAGACTTTAGCTTTACTTCAAAGCTATAAGCGTAAAGCAAATCGGCTAGAGGCAATGCTTCTAGATAATAAGCACGAAACCCACGAGGAATTCGGTAGGGAAATTGCATCCTTAGTAGACCTCGTGGAAGAGAAAGAACGCGAGAAGCTTAACCTCTTTACTAGACTAGACCGTCTAGGAGGTTATATGCCGGAGCTACACCCGGAACCCTCTTTTAAGGTCCGGACTCTCTAAGAGGCCCTCCGGAGGCTAGAAGGCGTCTACTGCCTCGCCTCCTAGACCCTCGGACTCGCTTCTTAAGTTAACCGAGACCTACTCGAACGGGTCCGGCAACTGTAAGGTCTCCCTTTCGAGACTACTAATTATAGGGTTATAATATAACCTATACCCTAGGGAACTACTAATAGACCTAGTAGTAAGTCTATTAGAGAAGAGCCGGGTTCTACTAGGTTTAAAAGAGAACCCCCTAGGTTTAAAAGACAACCCCCGGAGCTTAAAAGAGAGCTTAATCTATATAGACTTAAAAGATAGTCTAGTAGACTTAAAAGAGAGTCTACTAGGTTTAAGAGAGAACTTAATCCCCTTAAGACTGTTTTAGGGGAGGGGATATAGGGTAATAGCACCCTTACTACCGAGGATATAAAAAACCTCTATTACTAGAAGTAAAAGGGCTACTTACTAGTAATTAAGATCTTCTTATTCCTAATAAAACTATGAGTAAGAAGATAACTCTTACGATTAACTACTAAGGGCATAGATTTTCCGCTTTAGTACATAGCGGATCTATAAGCAACTATATTGCCCTAGAAATAATAAATCGTCTACGCCTTCGTTACCGGTAGAAAACCACGCCTTATACGCTATTTATAGCCGAAGGGAAACCCTTTACGTATAACAACGGGAATATTATCTACGAAACTAATCCTTTCGAATACCCCTATAGCGGAGTGGTCAACCGCCTATATAAGCCTGCAGATAGGAGTCGGTTCGAATCCGGCTAGGGTGACTTTTTGCGACTACGCCCGTAGTCGCAGGGAAAAAATAGGCCGACCGCGCCCCGTTATCGCGTCGCTAGCAAGTAGGTCACGTAGGCGAAATCACGTATAGTGCCCGACTACGTTATTTATCGGAAAAAACAAAAGGCCGGGCAAAGCGCTCCCGATATTAGCTACTAAGCCGCACGGCCCGGTACTAGGCCTACGCACAGCCACACTAAGGGAAAAAGAGGGGTAGCGATAATCCCGCACCGACAACTACGACTATAATACGTGCCCGTCGCGCAACCACGCGGGTACGTATATATAGGGACTAGGCTAATTTAAATGCAGTATAACTAGGGGAACCTTGCCTAGCCCCCCGATAGCTAATTAAAAACAGTCGGGCTACTCGCTATACTAAGAAAATACCGTCCGACTATTTGTCCGACGTGGCCGCGACTAACTAAATCGACCGAAGCGAAGCCGGGCCGGGGGCGCTACGTAACCCGCACGTACGGGGATGCGACGCGCCTAGTCGGCCTAAACGACCGTAGTAGGAAGTGTGTAGGTTTTTCCTAGGGTCCTCCCGTTTCCTATACTAGCTAAGATCGAGGCACTAGGCCCGTTAGGGTAGCTAGAGTACTTTAATCAATTAATTAATCAATCCTTTCGAATATTCTATCGGAAACTTATCGTTTAAAGACCCTTTCGATATCCTATCTATACGATACGATATTATACTAGGACTACCCTTCTTATAATAATATAACCCTTCTATCGACTAGAATAAATGCCTTCTAAGGTTTAAAGACGATACCTTAGATATTCCACTCTATAACGAATTAAAGGACTTAACCGGACTAAAAACCTCGGAACTTAATACTAGCCTAGAAAGGCGAAGCCTAGGAATTAAGGAAGTTGCTACCTTATTCGAAGAGGAACTTCCGGACCGATTTAATACGGTCCCGGAACCGCTAAACCTATTATTAGAAGACGCTTCGAATAGCGCCTTTATTAAAGAAATAAAGACGGACCTTAAAGCGGATAGATTTAAGACTATACCGCACGATATCCTCGTTAAATTCGGTGTGATATTTATCGACATACTAGAGGATAAACTACCGCCTCGAACGCAATAGGATTACGAAATCAACCTTAAAGACGGAGCGAAGCCTCGCTTCCGTAAGATATATAACCTCGATGAATTGCATTTAAAATTGCTTCGGGATTATATCGACGAAAACCTTCGAAAAGGTTATATAAGGGAGTTAAAATCAGAATATCGGGCCCCGGTACTATTTGCTCCGAAAAACAGCAAAGATGTTAAGACTAGGCTATGCATCGACTACCGCTAGCTTAACAACGATACTATTAAAGACCGGACCCCTTTACCCCTTATTGTCGAATTAAGGGATCGATTATCTAAGAAAAGATATTATACGAAAATCGACCTTAAAGTGGCTTATAGCTAGATACGAATTAGGGAAGGAGACGAACATAAGACCGCTTTTAGAACTCGATACGGCTTATACGAATTTTTAATCCTCCCTCTAGGGCTTACGAATGCCCTAGCGACTTTTCAGAAGCGTATTAATAACGCCCTACACAAACACCTCGATATATTCGTCTTAGCTTATTTAGACGATATAATCGTCTATTCAGACGATTTGGAAACGCATAAACTCGACGTTATAAAGGTGCTTAAGGCTCTCGAAGCAGCCAGCCTTTATATTAAGCCAGAAAAATGCATATTCTACACGCAGGAAGTCAAATTCTTAGGCCATATAATTACCCCAAACACTATACGGATAGACCCGTATAAGTTAGAGGCAATTAGCGGTTGGCTTATTCCTTCTACGATTAAGGAAATATAGAGCTTTATAGGCTACGCTAATTACTACCGACGCTTTATAGTGGATTTCTCTAAAGAGTTAATCCCTATACTAGCAGTAATAAAGCTAGCTAGAACGAAACCCTATACCTAGACGGACGAAGCTAATAACGCTTTTATTAAGCTTAAAAGCCTATTAACTTCCGCCCCGGTACTATACAGCTACGATACGGAAAAGCCGTGCGAATTAGAAACCGACGCTTCTAATTTCGCATTAGGTGCGTAGTTAAGCTAAAGGGACGACGATAATATATTGCATCCTATAGCTTTTTACTCTAAAAAGCTAAGTAAGGCAGAGATATATTATCCGATCTACGATAAAGAATTTTTAGCGATTATAAACGCCTTTAAAGAATTTCGGCATTATATTTTAGGGAATTCCTATAAGACGAAGGTCTATATAGACTATAGGAATATTACCTATTTCGCTAGCACGCAGCAGCTTAACGCACGGCAAATCCGTTAGGCAGAGTTCTTAGCAGATTTTAACTACGAAATTCTGCATAAGAAGGGAACCGAAAATTCCCGTGCCGACGCTATTAGTCGACGTCCCGACTATAATACGAAGATTGAACCTTATAACGAACGGCTTTTATATCTTAATACGGAAGGCAACTACGAGCAGCAATCACTCGATGCCGTATTTAAGATCGAAGGAGATAATTCTGTTTTAGAATTACTTAAAAGCACTTATAAGGATACCGATTTTAGTAGGTTTAAGAAGCATATAACCTAGGAAAACGACCTCGCCTACTATAAGGGAAAGTTATTCCTTACGCTTAGTAGCGAGGCAACGATTATAAAGGATTTCTACGAAAGCCCGATATACGGCTACTAAGGGATATCCCGGACTTATAATCGAATTCGGAATTACTATAACACGTATAATCTTCGCCGTAAAATTCAGAAGATTATTAAGGCATGCGATACTTGCAATAAAGCTAAGGCTGCACGGCATAAGCCTTACGGAAACCTATAGCCTATAGAGACCCCCGAATTACCTTAGGAATCTATTGCTATAGACTTTATTACGAAGTTACCGAAATCTATCGAACCTATAACGAATATAGAATACGACTCTATATTAGTTATAGTAGACCGCCTTACGAAATACGGTTATTTTATTCCGATTAAAGAAGCTATATCGGCTAAGGAATTATCTTACGTCTTTATAAGATATATTCTAGCCGATAGAGGTCTACTAAAAACCCTAATTACGGATAGGGACCGAAAGTTTATATTATACTTTTAGCAGAGCCTTATGCGAGCTTTAGGAACTAAGCATAAATTATCTACTGCTTATTACCCTATTACCGACGGAATTACGGAACGGCTAAACCAGACCTTAAAGCAATACCTTCGAAGCTATATTAACTACCAGCAAGACGACTGGCTAGTTAAGCTACTAATAGCCTAGTTAGCTTATAATACTTCGGTATCGGAACCTATATAGCAAACGCTAGCCTTTGCGAATTACGGATTTACGCCCGAAGCCTATAGGTCTTCCCTACCGGAAGTTATAGCCGAAAAAGCTATCTTAAGCTCCGAGCAGCTAAGAAGCTTACATTCCGCTATTAAAGACGAGCTCGACTTTATAAAGGAGCGAATAACTTATTATTATAATAAGAAGACCGAAAAGGAACCTACTTTTAATAAGGGCGATAAAGTCTACCTTATTAAGAAGAATATTACTTCTAATAGGCCTAACAATTCGTTAGACTATAAGAAGATAGGACCTTTTCTTATATAGGAAAAATTCTCCGACTTAACCTATAAGCTAGACCTACCAACGGCTATGCTTATATACCCTATTTTTCACGTTTCGCTACTCGAATTAGCGCCTAAGAATAGCCGCCTTGCGAAAGATATCGATATACTAGTCGAAAAAGACGAATACGAAGTCGAAGAGATTTTATCTAAGAAGATAGAAAACGGCTAGCATTTCTATCTTATTAAGTAGAAGAATTATCCTTCTTCCGATAACACGTAGGAACCTGTTAAGCATCTTAAGAACGCTCTTAATAAGGTTAAAGCCTATAATAAATCTAAGCCTTAGGTTTAAGGGAAGAGGAGTAAAAGGGTTTAAAGTTTTAACCCCCCTTAGGAAGGGTAATGTATTATAGAACTACTAATCTAGGTTCCTAGTTTACTTTCTTTTTTCTAAAGTATAGAACGACTTAAGTACTTAGGGACTTAAGTACGGAAATACTTAGTACGAAGGTACCGGGGTACTTGGTACTTTGGTACTTAGTACTTTATGACTTAGCATAAAGATATTCGCCCTGGACTTACCTATTATCCGGTTACACCCCTTTTTAGCCTAGGACATACCCCTTTTTCGAACCTAAGTCCTTCGGGACTTAGCTTCCTTAGGTACGGGACGTACTACGCAGCTACGGTCACGCCGACGATCTTATTAGGCACCCTTGCCTAATAAGACCCGATGATTGGCTCGATGCCCCGCATAATGGACCGACACCTAGACTACCGGGAGCTATAGGCCTAATATAGCCCTCCCGGCTTTCGGGACTAATTATTCGTCCGATCCTGCGCATAAGGAGGTCACACGACTTATGTCGTGTGACCTACCCACATAACGTTATACACGTAGTGCATAAATGGACCTATATAACCTAGTTTAGTCTATAAGGGCTTTAGAACGACGCGGGAGGTAGCCTTTTCGAGGTCAGCCGACCTACATAGCCCTTGCGTGGCCCCGGGGACCCGCATTAGTTCGGGGCAGTGTAATGGATACGTGGCAGAAGGTGCTAGAAGGAAAGGGACGTACCGGGACCGTCTAGACGGACGGGAAGAGCTATATAAAGGAACTTTAGTCCGCCCTTCCTCGGGCTCTCCTTCCTTCCTTTTCTTCTTTAGCTTTTATCATAGTTTTAGTTCAACTGCCTACTAAGTGACCTACACCTCTTCTCGTAGTGGCCTTAGTGCTCTAGCCTCGACTACCCCTACTTGCTTAGACTTAGCTAGCCGGTCTAGTATAAGTGACCCCGAGTGCTCCTCTGCTTACTATTCCGCCCCTATAGCTTTTAAGGATAAATAACACCCTCTATTAGTCTTTAACTATTAGAGACTTAGTCCGGTTAGACTGTCTTCTGTCTTTTAACCGTTCTATTACACTTAGCCTACGGTAAGACCGTAGCCGCGACTATATAGCGCTTTAAGAGCGCTTAAAAGAAGTGCGATAAGTAGGTAAAGGAGGTCGGCGCTAAGTTTAAGCCGGAAAAAAGCAAGCTTGTTACGGGATCTACCTAGACATCTATTCTAGGCAGAATACCTCTATAAGCACGCTATATATAACTAGCGATACTACTTATTTATTCTACTATAGAAGACATTTAGAATTCTACTATAGAAGATATTTAGAATTCTACTATAGAAGACATTTAGAATTCTACCGTAGAAGATATTAGAATTCCGCTGTAAAAGACATTGGAATTCCACTATAGAAGATATTAGAATTCTACTATAGAAGACATTAGAATTCTACCGTAAAAGATATTAGAAATCTACCGTAGAAGGACTATAGTATTTAGACGATAGGTTCCTTAGACTAGGAAAGGGGGATAAGCTTTTTATGATTAGGTATTTACCTATATTATTTAGTTTTACCTTATGCTTATTCCTATAAACGACCGGTATCTAGTCTATATCTACTCCTATAGGAATCTTATTTCTATTGCATAGGGATATATATATTAAATAGTAGTAATTCTAGTATAGCTAGACTCCTCTTATTTTTACTTTTAACCGTATTATTAAAGGCTATACTTTACGGACCCCTTTTAGAGTTATACTAAACTACGACGAGTAGAAGGTCTTCCTAGCGATCTATCGTCGGTAACCTCGCTTCTATAGTTAACTACGATTAATTATAGTAAGTCTTTACCTTAGCTTCCCGTCCGCTGCTAAGCGGGTCGCTACGGTAGCACGATCGATTTCTTCTCCGGATATCCTTAGATACCTTCTTAAAAAGAAAGCTCTTACGAGCTTACGCGGAATAACCGACTACGTATAACCTCTTCCCTATAGCTATCCTTAAAGAGCTTAAGGCTAAATCATACGTCCGATTCGAAGAGGCTACTGCCTATAACTTCTATACGTCTTAAGGCAAGCCTTACCCCTTCGACGGATCCTTTAAACCCGTAATATATAGAAATACGCCGGACTTATAAAATTCCCGGCCCGTTAGATTAATTATCTAAGCGACCTTTAAGCCGTACTATAAATATTTTCTTCCTTTACTTTTTAAGACGAGCGTAACTAACTCTTTTTAAGAGTTAACGCTCTTTAGTATACGGAATCCTACTAGCCGTATTAACTAAATATCGACTTTAACCGTTAACTAGACTTTATTTAATACTAATTGCGATCTAATATAGCGGAAGGAAAACGTACGGCTCTTAGTTTTAAAAGGGATATAAAGGATGAACCCCTTCCCGGCCTATTATCTAAGAATAATCCCTTTCTTAATCCCTTATTTTAGGACGACCCTATAGCCGGCTAATTACCGATTTTCTAGCCTACGTTAACGACCGCCTTTCTTAGGGAGACTATTATATTACCTCCTCTTTTAGCTATATTCTTCCCCGCTACTATATAAATTTCCCCTACCTTTTAACTAGCTCCGGCAGTTATATAAGTAGTAATATCCGAAGAGGTATTAATACGCCTTATTAAAAGCATTTCTTTACGTTTATTTTTTAATCCTCCTTAATCTAGGGACGAGCATTACGGATCTTCCTTACGTTCTTAAGTAAGACTTTAGGCCGAGGATATCGGCCGTTTTAACCTAGCATCTCTATAGAATATCTTATTTAATATCCTAAAAGAGATAGAGAAAACTATAATTTATAGAAGCGTAGATCGCTTTATCGATGCTTTAAAACGGGTGGCTATATAAAGCATAGAATACGCTAACGCCCTCGCCTTAATAATCCTATTACTCTTTCGAGGAACCGCTATTAAGTACTACTTAGGCGATCTTTTAGACGAGGAACGAGCCTCTCTTTACTAGCTAAGCCTAGGCTTTCGCATTTAGTGCGATAAACTCTTTAAGCGCTTCTTTATACGCTTATAAATCGCCTCTCGTTCGCTATAATGTAAGAGGTTTATAGCGTAGGATATTATCGACGGAATAGACTTCCGTAGATAGATATCGAAAATAAAGCGAAAAGCTAAGGCAGCGGGCTACTTAGAGAATAATCTAATACTAATTATATATTAACGATTAGACACGCTGCTTTAGGAATCTTTCCGTCGCCCTATAGGGGACGATAAAATCGACGAATAGGTTATAGAGTGCGAGCGAATTATTCCTTAGCTTAATACGAAACTAACTATCGGTACTTAAGGATATCTCTAAAATGCGGTCTAAGGCCGCCTACGGACCGACCGTCTAGCCTTACGAGAACTACGTAAATAAACTTCTAGCGGTCCTTCTACGTTACGCCTATACGGCCGTTCTAACCTATAGAATAAACCTAGACCTACTAATACTATTTCTTCCTTAGTAGATAAATGTAAAAAGGTAGCCTTCTAAATACCTTCTATACCTGCTTTTACCTCTTCTACCCGGCCGTAGAATAAATCCTCTAGGTCTCTACCGCCCGAGGGCTATAAGTTAAACCCTATTATAGTTAACTTAGCTTATTAACTTACCGACGCCCCGTTAGATAAGCACGGGAGTATAACGATTTCGTCCTCCTTACGAGATTAAATTTGACTAGCCGTAGAAATACTAGACGTCGATTATTCGGACGATTCCTCCTCTTCTTCTTCTAGTGATAAAGACTACTTCTATATAGTATTAGAAGCCTTCTTCGTCCTTAATACTATAGCTACTAAAGAGGACGAATCACCGATCGATACGCACGTAGATAAGCTCGTTAATAGTATTCCCGTTATCGACGCCGCTTTATAGATAGAGGATAATCCTCTAACTTAACTATCTCGATATACCTACGCTAGAATTATAGCGTATAGATAACTTAGACCTACGGATATAATCGAAATTTACGTTAACTATAGCGCTAGACGATATATTATCCGCGAGGATCTACTAGATAGATTCCTCTAAGTTACCTACGATATATCCCGGAAGGCAGATCTCTTTAGCATCGGCTAGGCAAAGACCCTTAGGTAGGCTACGTTTACTATTTTTATCCTTAGAAAACGAGATAGAAAGTTCGCGGTAGTAAAGGTACGCGTAGGCGCTTAGGTAGTAGAAGATCTCTTAGCCGGCCTCCTATTAGGTTAGGCATAGGCGGTTCCCTACGGAGTAGACGTCCTAAATACTAAATAGTCTATTACAATCGAAGCCTATAGCGGCCTTATAGTCGAATGCCGAACTACTAGCCGCGGACCCGCTATCCGACGATGCGTTCGTACCGCTAGTCTTATTAAGATCCTACTACTAACTACCGTTATAGTTAAAATAGTAATTAAAAGTCCTCCGTAAGATCGAGACTTAGTGTTTTTCCTAGATAACGTAAACCTTAGTAGCTTATTATTACGGGATTTTTCTTTAGTTACTATATTTAATTTAAGTTCGTATACCCTTACTTTCCTAAAAAGCTATTCCGTAGGTATACTCGTCGACCTTAACAACGATATTTCCTTTATATTAGCCGATAGGCACTAACCCGCGGGCTTTATCCCCCCTTACACAATAAGAGATAATAATATAAACCGAACGGTAGTAGGAACTATAAACTCTACCGCTAAATCACCGACTTTAGCTTTTAATATCTCTATAGGCAGCCCGCCGACCTTTTCCTACGGCTATAATGTTTTAATATTAAAAGCCGCGGAAAACTCTCTACCCTTTACTCTTTAGGAGGACGATATACCGCCTAAGTTTCTACTAAATCCGGGTTAAGCCTTTCGGCTTAGCATCGGCCGAATTAAAGATATTCCCGAAATCGAGACTAAGTATAATATAAAAATCTATAACCTTAAACTAAACCTCGCGCTACGCATCCGCAGTATCGCCGACGGCTTCCCTACGCTATAGGAAGATTAGGGCACCGTCTACGTAGATCTAACTAACTATATAAAAATCCCTTTAATCGAGAACTAATACTAGAAGAAGCTAGGCTTTAGAGCCTACCTAGCTTTACAGCGAGATAAAGCCTACTTAGACGAGAAAGATAATCTCCTCTATAAATAAGGACGTCTCGAATAGGTATCTAAAGCCTCCCCCTTCGCTTGCCCTATCTTTATCGCCTAGCGAATGGTTTACGGGACTAAGAAACCACGCATAGTAGTAGACTTACGCGCGCTTAATAGCGTTATAGTTCCCGACGTATACCCTATGCCTATCTAGTCCGATATAATCTATAAGCTCGCTAGGAAAAAGTATATCTCTACGGTCGACGTAAGGAACTTCTTCTATTAGTTCCTCGTCTATAAAGACTACTAAGAACGCTTTACTATAGTAAGCTATAGAGGGCTCGAACGTTCTACGGTAGTCTTAATAAGCTATAAGAACTTACTAGCGTACGCTTAACGTTTTATAGATAAGATTCTACGCGACTACGCAGCCTACGCGGTAGCGTATATTAATAACATTATTATCTTCTCTAACACCGCTAATAAACACGTATAATACCTCGCGACTATGTTTTAAGTATTCGTTAACTATAACCTCTCCCTCTCTAGCCCTAAATTATTCCTAGCCTACCCTTCCGTAGAGTTGCTTAGGTATTATGTTAATAGTATAAAACTTATAAACACCTAATTATAAAAAGCTTTACCTTATGCTTATTCCTATAAACGACCGGTATCTAGTCTATATCTACTCCCGTAGAGATCCTATTTCTATTGCATAGGGATATATATATTAAATAATAGCAATTCTAGTATAGCTAGACCCTTTTTATTTTTACCTTTAACCGTATTATTAAAGGCTACGTTTTATAGACCCCTTCTAGGGTCGTACTAAACTACGACGAGTAGAAGGTCTTCTAAGCGATCTATCGTCGGTAACCTTACTTCTATAGTTAACTACGATTAATTATAGTAAGTCTTTACCTTAGCTTCCCGTCCGCTGCTAAGTAGGTCGCTATAGTAGCACGATCGATTTCTTCCGTAGATATCCTTAAATACCTTCTTAAGAAGAAAGCTCCTATAAGCTAACGTAAAACAACCGACTATATACGACCTCTTCCCTATAGCTATCCTTAAAGAGCTTAAGGCTAAATCGCACGCCCGATTTAAAGAAGCTACTGCCTATAACTTCTATACGTCTTAAGGCAAGCCTTACCCTTTCGACGGATCCTTTAAACCCGTAATATACGGGAAATACGCTAGACCTATAAAATTCCCGGCCTATTAGATTAATTATCTAAGTGACCTTCGAGCCGTACTATAAACATTTTCTTCCTTTGCTTTTTAAGACGAGCGTAATTAACTCTTTTTGAGAGTTAACGCTCTTTAGTATACGGAATCCTATTAGCTATATCGACCGAATATTGACTTTAACTATTAACTAGACTTAATTTAATACTAATTACGATCTAATATAGCGGAAGGAAAACGTCCGGCTCTTAGTTTCGAAAGGGATATTAAGGATAAACCCCTTTTCGGCCTATTATCTAAGAATAATCCCCTTCTTAGTCCCTTATTTTAGGACGACCCTATAGCCGGCTAGTTATTAATTTTCTAGCCTACGTCGACGACCGCCCTCCTTAGGCAGGCTATTGTATTACCTCCTCCTTTAGCTATATTCTTTCCCGCTGCTATATAAATTTCCGCTACCCTTTAACTAGCTCCGGTAGTTATATAAGTAGTAATATCTAAAGAGGTATTAATACGCCTTATTAAAAGGATTTCTTTACGTTTACTTTCTAATCCTCCTTACTCTAAGGATAAGTATCGCGGATCTTCCTTACGTTCTTAAGTAAGGCTTTAGGCCGAGGATATCGGCCGTTTTAACCTGGCATCTCTATAGGATATCTTATTTAATATCCTAGAAGATATAGAGAAAACTATAATTTATAGAAGCGTAAATCGCTTTATTAATGCTTTAAAACGAGTGGCTATATAGAGCATAGAATACGCCGACGCTTTCGCCTTAATAATCCTATTACTTGTTTAAGGAACCGCTATTAAGTAGTACTTAGGCGATCTTTTAGACGAAGAACGAGCCTCTCTTTACTAACTAAGCCTAGGTTTTCGCATTTAGTGCGATAAACTCTCTAAGCGCTTCTTTATACGCTTAGAAATCGCCTCTCGTTCGCGCTATTAGCGCTGTAATTCTCGTTAAATAATTCCCACTCCTCGGTGATTAAGACATTACTAAGTGAACTAGTTATAGGATTTAGGATAGACGACGGGATGCGCTACCTCGGCGATTAATCATTAGGAAAGTCGAAAGCGTTTCTACGCGATTAAGCGTCTATCTCTATCGTATATGCTTAAGCAGTAATAAAGCACCGCTACGACGGTAAATATCGCAAACTAGAGTTTAAACTAGGAGACTAGGTATAGCTATAACTCGGCAAAGGCTACTCCGTCGCCGATAGACGCATAGCTAAGCTTACTAAACGAAGAATAAGTCCTTTTAAAATCGTAGAGCGTATCGGGCACCTAGCCTATCGACTAGATATAGATAACTTAATGAATATTTACCCCGTTGTTTCCGTAGTTTAACTTCGCCTAGCTAGAAAAACCGGACTTACGCTTAGGTCCGGTGTCCGAAGAAACTTTATATTAGGAAGTAGACCGTATCTTAGATTTACATTAACGAAAATATAGTCGCGGAAAGGTAAGGCAAGAGTACCTTATGTCTTAGAAAGGATGGCTAAGCAGTTATAATTCCTAGCTCGCAGCAACGGAAATAGACTCCCTAGATCTAGTGGCCGAATTTAACGCCTATAAGGATAGTCTTACTATACGTATTACTAAAACTCAAAAGGATAGGTAAGACGTATTAGAAGAATATAGACCTTTATAACTAAGGGGAAAATCGAAACTAACTCTACGCCGATCCCCCCGCAACTACTTTCCTCTACCTTAATGATTTACTACTACTGCTTTACGGTTCCTTAGCTAATTCTATAACAACGAGCAGCGCTTCTACAGGCTTTTATAGACTCTTCTAAAACCTTCTATAACTAGTTAATACCCTATTAACACCTAAAATCTTCTTCTACCTACTATATACGTCTGCCTTTGCCTTAACACCGCTTGTTTATCTATAACTATTATAGCCTTAGCAGAAGGCCTATATATATAGTTCCGAAGTAGGGACTAGCGCCTACGACTAGACTTCTCGATTTCGCTATTATAAAATCCGCCTCGACTAACCTTCCGAAGGTTTAAGAGGGCAATCGAGCTATACGGGTCGGAGTATAATCTTCTATAAAACCTACGGTCCCTAGCCTTAAAATACTTAGCTTAGAAGGCCGGCTATAGGCGAGAGTTTAGTAACTAGACACGTTTACTTAAACAATAAGGCTTTAATATCGTTAACGGCTTAAGCGATAGAACCCTCTACTATATACCTATAGACGCACCGCTATAAGTCGCCCTCCTTTTAGCTACTATAACACCTATCTTAGACTCGCTACCCGTTAAATATCTAAAGGACGACGAAGACGACGATTCCTATTAATTATTATACCTACTAAACTACGAACGCTAGCCGGCAAATTTATCGTATAATAACCCTCTAAGCTACCTATATCCTTAACGGGATTAAAGGGAAATATCTACTACGTTCCCGGCGACGTCGCAAAGAATAGCTTAGGCCTCGCCTTAATGCTCGCCGTCCTTCTTAAAGCAGTCGATATATTAGCCGTCGGAGACGTTACCTTAGGCGACCTAAAAGAGATTAGAAGCATCTTAGCTACTATTAAGCAATAGAAATACCTACTAGCTTATCTTAAAGCAATCGAAGATATAGTTACGGATACTAAAACTCCTACCGAACCGCGATTTAGGCGAAACCTTAAACGGTAGGCTATATCTCTAGCGATCGATTACAAGCAGACCTTCGTTACTCTAACTAAATAAAGCTCGCTAAGAGCGTAATTCGCGTCCGCCCTAGCAGCTAGTATTGCCTAGCCGGATACGTTTGATATATTACTCCTAAAGTGCGAGCTAACCGAGTTCTATATCGTAGAATATACGACCCTATCGAATTGCTTTATATTATACGGTAAGCACGAAGCTATAGTCTTTAACATAGCAGACATCGCTACTATTTAAGCCATACTTTTCGCCGAAATATAGACTAATACTAATACGCCGCTGCCGATGTTAATATACGCGTGGCTATACCGCGTCTTATATAAGAAGACAGACTAGAGGTACGTTTAGGAAGGTAGGAACAATGGTTAAAAGTATGAATAATCCTTTATTGCAATGCGGTTGCCCTCTTATAGTAAGACTAAAGCTTACCCCTCTTCTAAGATATATCGGGGCCTTAGGGATATACCCTTAGGCCTCGAGAGGGGTTATCGGGGACTAGTTAGTGACTAATGCCTAAATAGTCCCCGAGCTAAAATGCATTATCTATCGTATATATATCCCTGCCTCCCGACTCTATAGTTGCGCGGGTAGCTGCGTTATAATTATCCCCCCCTTCTAGGGCGGACGCCTCGGACGCTAGGATAGCTTTAGGTACGAATAAAGTCGTAATAGCAAACAGGACTAAAACAGGATTAAACGTAGTATGAAAATTAACGACGATAGTTGTTATTATATATGTTATAATAATTGTTATGTTAGTCGCGCGTTGTAATAGTTACTGCGCAACTATAGAGTCGGGAGGTAGTAATATATACACGATAGATAATGTATTTTAGCTCGGGGACTATTCGGGCATTAGTCACTAACTACCCCTCTCGAGGCCTAAGGGTATATCCCTAAGGCCCTAATATATCTTAGAAGAGGGGCAAGCTTTAGAAATTGTAAGAAGACAGACTAAAGGTACGTTTAGAAAGGTAGGAACGATGGTTAAAAGTACGAATAATCCTTTATTGCAATGCGGTTGCCCTCTCGTAGTAAGACTAAAGCTTGCCCCTCTTCTAAGATATGTCGGGGCCTTAGGGATATACCCTTAGGCCTCGAGAGGGGTTATTAAGGACTAGTTAGTGACTAATGCCCGAATAGTCCCCGAGCTAAAATGCATTATCTATCGTGCATATATCCCTACCTCCCGACTCTATAGTTGCGCGGGTAGCTGCGTTATATCTTAGCGCAATGGATTATTAAGTTTGACCTATTCGTGTGCGTGCTGTTAGGAATAAGCCTTAGCTACGCAATGCATTAGACTACGAAGGTCGACGCCTTCCGTTTGCTAAACCAAGTAGGAGACCACTCGGCAAGCGTGTGTTAATACTTTAACACGCTTAACTAGTCGTTAACGCGCCTATATAATGCTAATATAACTAACCCTAACACATAACTTTATAGAATAGCAGTTCCCGTCTAGCAACCTCTTAACGTAGCGTTTACTAGAAAACGCGAACCGACGGTATTTAACCCCGCCGGAATTCGAGTTGTAAAATCAACCGACTTAAAGGCTATAATAGAGGCTAATATAGTCGAGGAGGATAATAAGGATAATCCATTCGGATTCCCTTCTACTACGGCGTATATAGATTAAGCGAGATAAGTCTCTTATAACTACGCAAAAGTTTTGTTTTTTGAATTTTTATTTACACCTTCTACTACGACCTATACGACTTAAGCGTTATAGCTCTCGACCTAAGTGTTTTTGTTTTTATTTTTTTTATTGCCTACTATAGTTAAGTAAATGTAGTTAATAAAATTGATTTAATCTATCGCTTAAATACGACTATGTGCTGTGTTATTACCCGCCCGCAATACGATAATATGTTTTAAAGTCCCTTAAACTAATATAATAAGGGCATTGCGAATCTTTAAGTTAGGGCAATTATTACGGGATCTACCTAGACATCTATTCTAGGCAGAACACCTCTATAAGCACGCTATATACAACTAGCGATACTACTTATTTATTCTACTATAGAAGACATTTAGAATTCTACTATAGAAGACATTTAGAATTCTACTATAGAAGATATTTAGAATTCTACCGTAGAAGACATTTGGAATTCTACTATAGAAGACATTTAGAATTCTACTATAGAAGACATTTAGAATTCTACTATAGAAGATATTTAGAATTCTACCGTAGAAGACATTTAGAATTCTACCGTAGAAGATATTAGAATTCCGCCGTAGAAGACATTAGAATTCCACCGTAGAAGATATTACAATTCTACTATAGAAGACATTAGAATTCTACCGTAGAAGACATTAGAAATCCACTGTAGAAGGACTATAGTATTTAGACGATAGGTTTCCTAGACTAGGAAAGGGGGATAAGCTTTTTATAATTAGGTATTTACCTATATTATTTAGTTTTACCTTATGCTTATTCCTATAAACGACCGGTATCTAGTCTATGTCTGCTCCTATAGAGATCCTATTTCTATTGCATAGGGACATGTATATTAAAGCTTATATACTTTACGAGGATTTATAAGCCGATACCGATAAAGCTTCGGCTTAAGACAAATATAGTCTAGCCGGTCGAGGATAGACGTTTCCTTAGGGTTTAGTTTAACTAAAAGCTACGATAAAAAGCCTAAGTTAGGAAGCTTAAGGCGAAAATAAGCATATAAGCGCTAGCCCTTACCGGGCTCGCGATGTTTATATAGGGTATACGGTTGCGAAACGTAAGGATAGTCTACGATAGCGTAATTTAAAGCGCGCTTGCCTATAGGGCGTCGACGTTCTATAAGCCTACGCTTAAAAGGGGGAAACCTACCGGCTTAATAAAGTCGCTTATAGTATATTAGTTAAGCTACCTTTAGGTAGTAGCTAAGGCGTTTAAAGCGACCCCGATCTAGAACCTAGAGATATAGACCGCGGTCCTACTACTCGACCTTTACTTTAACGACCGCCTTACGTAGTATAAAGAGCGTACTAAAGAGTCGGGCATAGTAGACCGGATCTAACGCGCTTGCGAGAAGCCGGCGAGAGTACTGCCTTAACCCTAACGGCCGACCTAGCCGCCCGGCCGGCCGTACGACGTATAGCTTTAAGACTAATGCTCTTAAAGCATTACGCTTAAGGAGGCAGTCCTCCGCGATTAAGAGACGCGTTAGAAAGAGGATCTTTAAGTAGCGGAAGCAAAGCGGCTATAAGAAGCCCGATAGCCGGTAGATATTAACCCTTACTTTAACCGGCCGAAGAAAGCGCTAAAGTTATATAACGGTTTATATAAGCACGAGAGCTCCGCGTTTATTTAAATCCGGACTAAGAAGATCGGTCTATAAGGGTTCCTTTTTAACCGGAACGTTCTTAATATCGACTCGCCGCTCTACCGGTGCGGGACTATACGTAAGACCGCGTTCTACCTCTTCCTTTAGTGCTTTACTTTCGCTAACGCGAGGGCGGCCTTACTAAGAGGCATCCGACGGGAGAGCGACCTTAGGCGGCGCTAAACCGCCGCGCTACCGCTAAGCCGCTTATTCGGTAGTTCTTTAAATACCGCCTACTATAGTAGTTCTAGGCCGCGACGGCCCTTATAGAGAAGATAGACCGCCGTAATACTAGCGAGGGGAAGCTCTAAGAGTAAGACGATAAGGCTCTTAACGTAGACCCCCTTTAGCTTTTATATATTTATATATTCGAATGTATGCTTACTAAAATTTGTTTTCTGCGTTTTAACCCGCTAGGCGGGGCCCCGGCCCGCCCCCTATCGCCCGCGTGCCGTATATACGCCGGCTTTACTAAGTTAGACTATCCGCCCGACCCCGACGCCCTTAGGCCTGCCCGGGCGGGGTAACCTTTATTAAGCACTAGACCGGCGGCAGTAACTAAACTTAATTAACCGCCGCGAATATAGGCCGTATCCGGCCCGACGCTAAGATAGATAGACGTTATATAGGTTTTCCCTTAAGCCGCCTAGTTTTTCCTATGCTAGCTAAATGCAGCGGCACTAGGCCCGTTAGGGCAGCTAGAGTACTTTAATAATAGTAATAAACTTTTAAATTAACGTAAGAGATTTCTATTAGTCCTTATAGGCTTAAAGCAACGTACGATACCGGGAAAAGAGAAAATTAAACCTCTTAAGTTCTTCTATAGATAAACTAGCAATATTAGTAACGGCTATATTAACTATTCTAGGTATTAGTTCTACGGGAAGAGGCAGTAAGGGTTTCTAAAGTTTAGGCGTAATAGAAGGATCGATTTTCTCCTTAATCCCTTAGGCAAATGCGTATTTCTAGATTGTTTAAATCTATCGGTCTTAATCCGCTAGTCTATTTAAGATAGTCTTTAAAGTAATATCGGGTATAATAGATATAGTAACGTAGGTAAAAGTATAGTAGAATCTGCGGAAAGGGTAGTTAAATATATAATATATATAAATAAGCCGTATGAATTTAAACTAGGTATAAGCAAGCACTAATAGAATAAGGTAAACGTATTAACTAGTCCTCCGTAAGTTAATTCGCTAGATTAAAGCACCGTTCTTAAAAAAGACATACTAGTCCTCCGTAAGTTAATTCGCTAGATATAGAAAAGGCTTTACTATAGTAAGTCGTAGTATAGCAGGCTGAATACAAGCCGTTAGAACTCTCTATGCGTGTTAATATTACTATTATACTAACTAGGCAAAAGTAAGATATATCCCGACCGTAGACGTAATACAATAGCTTAAGGCTATAATCTACAACGCCTTAAAAAAACCAATGCGGATATACAACTCGGCTAGAAGAGTATTTGTCCTCCGATTAGTAGCGTTTTTCGGCCTAAATGTAAGAATTCGTGCTCCTCCTCTAATAGCTATATGTATATTCCTATTTATAATATATCGCGCTTGTAGGGGTCGTATAGCGTCGCGTAGATGCCTATATTAGGGAAAGATACTAAGAAAAATATCGAATTCTGCTATAGACGACATATAGAAAAACAATGCGGCGCACCGCATTGTTTTTTAATACATCGGCTATATCGTTTTTTAAGGCGCTTTTATTAAGGCATTCTTACGACCTATCGCGACGGGCCTTAAGTAATAACTTAAGCAACCTAAATAAGGTCTATAGCTTATTAGTCTAACGCTACTAATAACTCGGCTGACTAGCCTTATTAGTAGACTGGCTGTCGGAGGAGGGAGGCATCGCGAGAGCTTTATTAATAAGTACGGTTAACGAGTGCGGCGGTAAGCGAAACAGCCGATAAGGATGTAAGACGGTATATAGGGAGACCCGCACTAGAATTAGGTAGAGCAAGTCTCTGCCCGCGTCTGCATTAATTTTTTCAAGGCGTTATAGATTAGGGCCTAAATAAAATGTCGATATACCCCCCTATTACGTACACAGTGGCCTGCCCGACCGTGCTAAATAAGCCGTGGTGTTAATCGCCGCCGAATATGCCGTGCCGTGCCGAATGCCGTAAGGTTAAGGCTTTTAGTCCTCGGAATAGCTGTATAGAGACCTCGTGGCTTCGCGTTGCGTAGTTGTAAGGAAGCTACGTTAAGGTTATATTATGTGTGTTGATTAATTATCTAGAGGTTATAGGCGCGCAGGGTTTTTAGGGAAAACCCTATGCGATGCTAACTTATGCGCCTATAGTAGGATCCTTAGATGCCCTTTGCTTAAATAAGCAGTCCGCTGCTTATAAGGCAATTAACGCAACCTAAATAGGAAATAACGCATTAAAAGAAGAGATATAAAACAAGCAATAAAATAAGCAATAAAAACAAACAATAAAAACACACTAAGCAATACGAACAATACAAACACACTAAGCAATATAAACAACACACTATATTCCCAACGGCCTAGCTATAACGGCCGCTGTCGATTTCCTCGTATATAGCGGCGATAAGGGCCTGCGTTTAAAGGTTATCCTCCTTATCCGCATCCGCATCGGCAATAGAGCCCTCGTAGTAGACCCGTGGCTAGCTGGCGTTGCTATTGCTACGATAGCTTCTACGGTCGCCTGCTGCGAAGCAGCCCTCCCCTTTCCTCGTATTGCGCTAGCGGTTGCCGAGGGTTTTCGCTATCTTATATAGCCTGCCCGTATCTTCGGGGGGCGGGGACGAGGCGAGCTCACAGCTCCTAGCCTAATGGCCTGCTTTGCCGTATTTAAAGCAAGCGTTGCGCTAGGCTTCGGCTGCGGTCTCGGACGGGGTGACGGTGCGGCTTTAGGCAGCAGAGGGGGCGACGGTGTTATCGTTAGCCGAGGGGTAGACTGTGTTATAGGGCGAGAGTAATAAGACGAGCGGCGCCGAGGAAAGTAACGAGGGCGGCGTAGATAGGGACGAGGCCGATAGCTAAGCAGGGCTAGGCCTAATCATCTCGAGCTAGGCCGGCTTGCCGTCGGAGGCGTTAATCCGCTAAGTCTAGTACGGCGAGGCCTCTTACGTACGAATCGTCGTCGAGGGCTTACCGTAGATATCCTTTACCGGCTAGCGAGACTATTCGTTAGCTAGTAATACGAGACGTTCGATAAGATCCGTGCTGTATAAGGCTGCGATGTTTAGCCTTATTTAAGACTAAATACGCGGTAGGTTGTTGCGGACGTGCTAGATCGTAAGGTTCCGCACGCCGGGGCTCCTGTTCTCGCTATCCGGGAGGTTATAGAAAGCATCCCGGATCCGCTAGGCGAAATTAACGATAGCTTCGTCCTTAACTAGGGCGAGCTATGCAAAAACAGCAAGCGGCGCGTTAAGAACGCCGTAGTCGCGAAGCACGGTAAAGATGCCCTTAAGTAAGAGCATTTAATCCGGGTGATAGACGTTAACCTAGCAAGCGATATAGCCGAAATCTCCGGACAGCTCGTTAACTATACGAGCTAGCTATAGGATATAGGGGATCTAGGCGATTACGAATGTAGACTAAGTATACTGCAATTTCTATAGCACCGAGTGGTCTACTCGATGCAGCTTCCACTCCGTCTATAGCACGACCTTATTCCTATTATTCGTGACCCTTTCGTCGACCGAGGTCTTAGCTCGCGGCTAGATAGACTTAACGAGAGCCCGCGTGGCGTTATCGTACGAGGTGTCGTGCGGGACATTCGGTAGGCAGTCGAAATTAAGGCGCCTACGGTAGCCTCGTTCCTAGAAGGCGTACGGGTCGCCTATTGCCTCCTCGACGTATGGGAAGCGGATTATAGTCGCGGGCAGCTGCTGCGGCTGCTGAGCCGGTTGCTATTGCGGCTGCTATGCCGGCTGCTGAGCTCGCTGCTCCTGCTGGGCTCGCTGCTGCTGCTGGGCTCGCTGCTGGTTGGAGCGTTTAAAACGCTCCTCGCTGGTTAGGGCAGCTGGCTGGCCCGAAGTTGGCTGCGATGCAGTCGGCAGCGACGAAGTCGGCGGCGACGAGGGCAAGGGAACAGACTCGGCAGCAACAGGGGCAGGGGCAAGCGAAGAAGACTAGGCGGCTAGGGCAAAGGCAGAAGACGCGGGCTTAGCGACGATAGCCATTAGACGGGTCATCTAGTTTAGTATGCCCGTTATTTGACCCGCGAGCTAAAGAAGCTCGTGGCGAAGCTCATCTTGCTTCGCATCTTGCCTCTAAAAGTGGTATTTAGCCTAGTTGCCGAGGCTAGCAACGGACTTGCCTTTGCTAGGCTCCTAGGCGGTAGGGGCCTAGCTGGGGCCCGCTAAGGAAGACTCGTTATCCGAGCCTTAAGGGAAAGAGCCTGCGAGGACTAATATCTTAGTCGGTGCGTGGGTGGTATTCGCGGTGGAGTCGTTGCGTTGCGTTCGTTATAGGGAGTGCGTTGCGGTACGTTGCGCACTTAGTTAGGTAGGAATCCGATTTCTAAAGAGCTAAGGATAACTCTTTAAAATTACGTATTTTTAAGGCTTTTAGTCCTCGGAATAGCTGCATAGAGACCTTATAGCTTCGCGTTGCGTGGTTATAAGGAAGCTACGTTAAGGTTATATTCTATATGTTGATTGATTATCTAGAGGTTGTAGGCGCGCAGGGTTTTTAGGGAAAACCCTATGCGATGCTGACTAATGCGCCTACAGCGGGATCCTTAAGGTGCCGTGCCGACTAATGTATTTTAATCAATTGATATATCGAAGCATAAGCGGGTGTAGCGCGCAGCCGCTAAAAGTGCGACCGGGCCCGAAAGTGGCAAAAGTGGCGTTTGTGGCGAATGTAGCGAAAAAATAACGAATTAACGCGGGGTTCGAAAAGAATGTCAACAGCAGTGGGAGTTACAGCTAGGTCCTAGCAAAATGGACTTCGCTCCCGGGCTTATAACTATCGAACGCTAGGCAGTCGGGTCCTCGACATTTAGGTGATAGCAATTAAAAAAGAAGAGAGGCTCTAAGGTTTAAACAGCCTGTAAGGAAGGATTAGAAGCTATAAATAATGCAAATCACTAAGAATAATAGCTCTTATCTTTTCTAATAAAGGGGGCTAACTAGTCTCTATATATAGGGAAATCCCTTAGACGAAAACAGCCGCGTAGACTTAAGGAAAAGGGGTAAAGGAAAGAGTTAGACGGAAAACACCTGTCGGAAAACAATAGATTGTATCCGTACGATAAATAGTTATAAAGTTAGCTATAGTTAGTAAATAAAGGAATTAATAACGCAATAGTCGATTAAAAGGATATATAAATTCTATAGTAAAAGCCGTAGAAGGGAATTAGAATTCTACGGTAGAAGACCGTAGAAGGGAAATAGAATTCTACGGTAGAAGACTATACTACGGTAGAAGACCGTAGAAGGGAAATAGAATTCTACGGTAGAAGACTATAGAAGTACGGGGTAATAGCCTATAGAAGCCCGTGGACTTTTATAGTAGAAACACGTAATACTTTTATATAAATTCCATAGTAGAACCGGGGATTTCCCGGTGGAAAGCAATAGGGGAAGACGGTAATATTAACACTTATAAAGGGCCGGCTTTAGGCCCTAACAATATACGCCTTTATAGCTTATATAAAGGGGCTATTCGTCGCCCCTTAGTTAATAGATATTATAGACTAATCCAACTAGTTTACAACCCCCTTTTTGTTTAACTAACTAATAAAACCTATACTTACAACATTATATTTAGAAATGCTTCGGGTATCTATATATACGTGTCTATGTCTATATCTATATATAAAAAGGCATGTTTTTATATTAAACTATAATACTTATTAGTTATTAGCGACAGCCTATAGTAATATAAGTCTTATAGACTTAGTTAGGTCTTACTATAGTAGAGAAGGTTTTAATATAGTCTAGACTATTATAGTACTATATTATATAACATAGTATATAGTAATATACTACGTAACATATAGTCTTGTATATAAACGAGCCCTTAGCCTCTATAGTTCTTCTCCTTTTTATAGAATAATAAGGTTATCTAGCTATTACCTAGTGCTATAATAGTTTATTCTATTATATTACCCCCTATCGCGATCCTTAGCTTTATAAATATAGTCCTAGCAGCTCTATTACCTTATTCCTTTAGTCGTCGTAATCTAAGCGTAACCCTTAAGAAATTATTTCCCTTAAGCCCTTAAGCCCTTAAGCCCTTAAGCCCTTAAGCCCTTAAGCCTTTCAGCCCTTAAGCCGTTAAGCCGTTAAGCCCTTAAGCCCTTAAAAACTTTTCCCTAGCCTATAGAAACTTTTATAGCCTATAGAAACTTTTTATAGTCCCCGATAATACCTTAGACTAGACCCTCCTCCTTCCTTATAGCGGATATACCTATAGTCTCCGACGCTACGAGCGATAGTCTAAAGGCCCTTACTAAGGAGTTTATTAATAAATTCCCTTAGATTGCCTAAGCGATTAAAAGGTTTAATAACGTAGTCCCGGTCGCTAATACGTAAGAGACCTAGGAAACCCTTTAGAGCCTAAATACCCGATATATTCTTATATATATTAAGGAGAGCCTTCGATCCCTCCGTATAGCGGAGGCCTCTTAGGTCAACCGAAATGCTAGGTTAAAGTAACGTCTAACCGCACGAGATTAGCTCTTAGCCACGAAGGAGCACCTTCTTAAGGCTAAGGATCTAATAATCTCTACTATAACGATATTGCAATCCTAGATAATAGCTTTAACCTAGTCGTTAGGAAAACGAAAGACGGTAGACCCTCCGATCTTTACTAAAAAGGGGTCTACCTCCGACCGTCAACGTAAGTACGAGGCCTAGGAACTTAAGATATAGGGTATCTTCCTCTGCGATAGTATATAGTTTAACTTAGACGGCGCCCGCCTCCTTTATATTAGCGATAGGCTTAGTAAATAGGCCTACGACTTTGTTAAGGATAGGATAGCTACTATTATAGCTAACCTATCCGAGAGGGAGAAATAGGAATAGCCTACTATAAGGACGCTCCTCGCAGCTTAGCAGGCAGTGTAAGGTTTTAAATTTAACGTAAGCCGTTAAAAACACTCTCGACAATTTTCCCTAACGCGATAAGAACTATTAGATCTAGAAGGTAGACCTCGACGCTTATATACGTAAGGCAAGAAAGACGAAGGAATAGTAGGTCTACCTCCTCCGGAAGTTTATCTCGAAGGATATAAGCGACCTTATTAAAAATATATAGACTAAGATCCCCGGCGCCGACTATAAGAAGTAGTCGGCGTAGATAGATATCTTTATAAAGAACTTAGCTAACTACGCTTATCGTTAAAAGCTCGAGAAGGAGGCCGCCCCTTATTCGTAGTTCCCGCCGACGCTTATACCTGCCCTTACCTTAACCGCCCTTGCCTAACTCCTATATAGTAACCCTATAGACTTTAATTGACTCCCCGATACTAAACAATAATTTAGGATCGATAATAAACTCTATCTAGCTTATAGAGAATCTAGATATTAGAAGGGGGCTTACGACCTAGCTAAGACGGCTAATCCGCTTTTAATGCCTCCCCGCCGCGGTAGTCCTTAGTTTTAAGGCCGAGGTGCCCCTTTCCCCGGCTTTAGCCGAGGCTCTTAAGGCGCCCGCGGTAGTAGGTTTAGCCGGGGTTAGTTAATTCGTGCAGCCGACTACGAATATAGCCGTATCTTCGGTAAATATAAGGGAGCAGATATCTCCCGATTGGTTTATTCTACCGGCACATAAAGATATGCATTAGGACCGCCGTGTATTAATGCATATAACATAAGTCACCCGGCTGCATTAGCCGCCCGGATTCTCGAGATACCGAATGCCGAAGTAAATAGTGTGTGTAGGGACTAATGTGCGTATAGTCTATAGTTAGGCCCCGGTTAACTAAGGTCACCTATACTACGTCCTATTACTCGCATAATTAATCACGCAATAACCAGGATACTATACGAGGTTAGACTATATGCACCTTATATAGAATTGATAGCGCTTTCCATCCTAACAATTAGATAAGTCATATATACCTTTGTTCCTATGCAATTGGCTATATAAAGGGATCTTAGTCCGCACTTAGATAGACTATTACTAAGCAACTATAAATTATCTTTTCTCTCTTATCTCTATATCTATCTCGACACTTTCTATACTACTATAATCCTCTGCCTCTAAGCTTCCCTTTAGGCCCTTATTAGTTATAATCCCTATCTCTGCCTAAGCTTTAAGTTGCTTCTCACCTAGAGCCTCCCTTAGATCCTCTAGATCACTCGCTATTACACTAAAAACAACCGTCTCTCCGCTATAACCTCCTCCTTGCCTTCTTAGGCCACCCTTAGCTTGTATATATTACTACTTTCTTAGTGTTTTGCACCCCCCCCCCTGTGTTTTCGTTAACCCCGATTTCGCTCCTACCCTTTTTCTAACCACTGTTCTACACCTAAAAACCACTTAAAACAAATCAGACAAAATTTCGGTATCACCCCTACCTTAACCCGTAGACGCCGAGCTTCTTTTGAGCTTCCTTCGGTACTTTCCGATCTAACACACGGCAAAATTAGGTTCTCCTACCCCGGTTCTCTTCTCTCGGGAGAGCTCTCCGCGTCCGGCCGCCCGTCCCCGGCCCTCTCGCCTCCGGAAGCGAAAGGCCACTCCGGATTCCTCTAAACCCTTTAGTAAAGCCCTCGTTGTCTTAGATTCTATTTCTAGTATTATAAGTACCCTCCTATCCTTTATAATACTCTATATATTCTTTATATCATCTATACAATATATAATACCTTTAGTAGTATCTTATTTCTATACTTTATTTCCTTCTACAAACATCCTTCTATATACTCCTAGAAAATAAAGTCCTCCTCTAAAAGAAAACAAATAATTCTATAATTTTATCTTTAATACTAAAGCTACTAGGCATATACTTTCGAATAAATCTCTCCTCTCTAATTATAAAGAAATATATACTACTATAACCTCTAGAAAAGCTTCCTCTATTGTTATGCGAGGGGCTAGTAATCTTATCTTTAAGTTCCTAAATAGCAATTAATAATATACCCTAAAAAACTGCATTTATATACCTAAAATCGGCATTAATATAATTAGCCAATTAGCTATAATAAACACATACGCTCTTATAGGCCTAGATTCTATATCCCTCCTTAATAGAAATCTTAATAAACTAATAACCGGTGTCGTTAAAAACGGACTATACTATATCCCTTTAGACATAAAGAAAATACGATTTCTTATTAAAAATAAGATGTATAATATATAATATAGTCCTAAAGAGACAATAGACAATGCTATGCTCTAAGATACTATACTAACTAAAACACTAGAGATAAAAAAGAAAATAGACCTAGTCCTCTAGCATAAGCGGCTAGGCTATCTTAGCTATAAATCCCTATACCAATATCTTCGTAGACTATACCTAGATATATCCGTAGACTAAAAATATATTATAGCTATAAAGCAATGTAAAGCTTATATATAAGCCAAACATATAGATAAGAAAAAGAAAACCCCTTTAAAACGACGATATCTCTTTCTAGATAAAATAAACGTTAATATCTAGGGTCCTATAAAAGTCCTTATATACGATAAGTTTAGATACTTTATGTTATTTCTAGGTACCTACTCTAGGTACCTAAGAATATACCTTATAAAAGATAAAGCCGAAAGCCTACCTAAGTTCCTAGAATTAAAAACAGAACTTAAGAATAATAAAGATAAAACAAAGATAAAAGAGGTCTTCTTAGACAATGCAAAAGAATTCTTCTATAATATTAAACTATATGCTCTTAAAAACGGAATTAAATATAATTTAAGTATATTATATACCCCCTACTTAAACGGTAGAATAGAACGGATAAATAGAATAATACTTAATAAGGTTAGGTATATGCTCTATATAGCTAAGCTACCTAAATACCTCTAGGGTGAGGCTGTCCTAGCAGCTATATATATATACAACCGATCTCCCTATACTGCCCTAGGGTATATATGCCCTCTTTAAAAGAAAGAAGATAGAGCCCTTACTATAGAAGACATAGATAAGATCCGTGTCTTTAGAAGTATTATATACTATAAAAACAAAACACCTAGTGATAAGCTAGACGTATAAGACTATAAAGGAATTATAATAGGCTATAAAGATACAGTATATAAAATATACGACTATAGCAGAAAGAAGGTTATTATCTCAAAAGATATAACTATACTAGAAAACAACTTCTTAAAAGACAATAAAACCTTTAATTTTAATACTATATCTTCTATAAATAAAATACTAGATAATCACTTATATATAAGGTCCTCTATACTAGATATAAATCCTAAAAATACACCCTATAATATTTCCCAGAAAAGTCCTTATGAAATACCAAAAAAATATACCCGAGGATAATAATCCTAACTATATAATACAGGACAATAATAACAAGGATTAAAGAATACAGGTTAAAATACCTAAGAGTCCGGCTGAATTCTATAACGACTACTAAGAATACCTAATACATCTACTAATAAATAACGATAATATAACCCGTCTATCTGCTTTAGAAGGTTGTAATCCTATAGAACTAAAAGCCTATAAGCAAGCTATAAAAAGCGCCGAAGCTCTACACTAGGATAAAGGCATGGTAGTAGAAATACAGCAGCTTATAGATAATAATACGTAGGAAATAACCGAGCTACCCGAAGACCGGGAAGCCCTCGGAAGCCGATAGGTCTATAGAGTTAAAAAGAATAATAAAAACCAAATAAAGAAATTCAAGGCTCGACTTATAGCTTTAGGCTATAAGCAAATATACGGCCCAGACTATATTAAAACCTTCTCTACTATAGCAAGACCTAAGTCTAAAAGGCTCCTACTACTATAGGCTATCGCTTATAACTAAAGAGTACTATATTTTAATATAAAAAATGCCTTTCTATATGCGGATATAGATATAGAAACGTATATATAGATACCCGAAGCATTTCGAGATATAATATTATAAGCATGGTTTAACTAACATAAAGATATAAAATATAAAGGCATGACTTACTTAGACTACTTAAATAAAGAGTATTGCTATTTGTACGGTAAGAAATCTCTATTTGTATAGTAAACGCCTAAAGTCTCTACTTTTTCGGCGCGCACCCCTAACGCCTATGTCCCGCTACTAAAATTAGGTAGATATATATAGCAATTAAGAGGGCCGCGTAAATCGTCCCTAGCCTTAATTTAATTTAATAGTTTTAACAGCGCGCAATTCAATAGTTATAGCAACGCGTGCGAAAGAGCTTAAATAACGTATGTTTAAAGTCTTCCGCGAGATGTGCGTATAATCGGCCCGTTAATTAGTCCGCCCCTAACTGCGTAGCTGGAATAACCTCCTTAATAGACGGCGACGGCGAGGCTAACGGCGACGGCGAGGCTAATAGCGCCGGCGTAGCTCTTCCGCCCTTAGCCTATCTTCCTCCCTTAGCCTATCTTCCTCGAGATCCCCTTGCCTATGTATTTACGCCTGCACGCGATCTTCCTTATAACGCCTATCCTTATAACGCTTAAGATGCCTATATCTCGTCGACCTCGTTCTATATACGTATGCGTCGTACGCTTGCGTTAAGTCGGCGGGTATTAGCCTAAGTTAACCGCGGCAGCCGCCTCTATATCCCTCGCCCTCGTCTACGTAGCTATAAGGCTGCTTAAGAAGCTGCTAGTGCCTATTGATCGTAGCCTTCCTCTTCCTCTTAGTATTATAAGGTCGAAGGCATAGTTAGACTAATGTTCTTTATAGCGCGAGGTCGGCCCTTAAGCGTTTATACTACTTCGGGGTTAAGGATACGGAGGAGTAGCTCCTTAAGGTCCTAGAGGTCGTTATTAGCATCGTTTATATAGATAAAGGGGGGGGCAATTATACTAAAGGCTTCTTAAGCTACTACCGGGGAAGAATATTAAGCCTAATAAGCGGAAGCGGAGGGTTAGCTTTAAGTCGCTTGAGAATAACGTAGGTATAAGGAAGCCCTTACTATTATATAAATCGCCTAATATAACGCGGTAGCGGGATTAGCTCTTGCGGCTCTTTCCCTTCCTCTAAGGGCATCGCGGCTAGAGTAAGCCGGTGCTATACGGCAAGCATATTAATAGCCTAATACGTGATCTAGTTAGTTAACTAGCTAAGCTATTTCTAGCCGCTATATAAGAGCCGCTGCCGTCCCTACTGCCGGCTAGCCTCCTGCTTATAGTAGCGCTCTTTATTCTCGATTATTTAAAGCAAGGCGGTATAAAGGTAAAAGAGGTCTCCTATACCTATAAGAAGGTACGTTTTAACGTCTTTATAGGCGGTCTCTATACTATTAACTCTCTAGCCGAAGTTGCGATACCTACTAATAAAGCAGACAGCCTATTGCTCCCGCTAAGGCATATATTCCTTCGAGATACTAATAATGCGGGCCTCTCCGTAGGTCTTATTGAAAGTCTTCTATTTAGCCTTAAATTCTTCTTCCGTAGAAGCGTAGATTATAAGTTTCTAAGCTGCGAATATACTCTTATAGGTGTATTTATCGGCCGGAGGGGGGGGGGGGGGGGGGGGGGGGGGGGTGCGTCCCCTACCGCTTCTGCCTCTTCTACCTCTTATTATATACGAGCTTGTCCGTTAGGATTGCCTTTATTAGCCTCGTTAGCCTCGTCGTCGTTATCGTCGTCGTTATCGTCGTCGTTATCGTCGTCGTTATCGTCGTCGTTATCGTCGTCGTCGCAGCTAGGCTCCTTCTACCGCGTCTTTATTCTCGGGTAGATATTAGCGTTAATATGCTATACGCAAAGCTATTGCTATAAGGAGGGGAAAACGTTTGAGAGAGCGTTTTTAGAGGCCTTTTCCTTATCTATAATAATAATAGTCGGCTCTATAGCCCCGACCTCTAGTCGTAGCTCGTTAAGCCGCTCTACTAGCTACTAAAAGCCCGCCTCCTTTTCCGTATTAATAAGGCTAAAGGCGAAGTTAGCAATAGAATGCTAATCGGTGATTTTAGTAGCCTAAAAGAGAAATATCTTAAAGCGGTTAGTATTATATATATTATTAAGGCCGAGAACCTTAGGGAACCGCTTTTATATCTTCTCGCACTAAGGGTATATCTAAAAGATAGCCTTAACCTTCCGGCTGTTATTGCTATCGCCGTCGCCGTCGCCGTTGCTATCGCCGTCGCCGTTAGCCTCGCTTTCGGCGTTAGCAAGCTTAACGATATATTTAAGGCCGGCGTCTCGGAGGTAGGCGATAAAGGCTTAGGTAGCAGTCTTCCTACTAAGAGCTACGGCGCGGATCTTCTATCGGTCGTTATAGATATCGCGTTGCCAAAAGAAAGACTATTCGGCGGTTAATTCCTTAAGAATTAATGCAATCTCGGGAGCGGGAATAGCTCGAAGTTTAGATAGCCTGCTCTTAAGCTCTTACTACGTAAGGGTTCGTCGACGCTATATATTATGCGCTAAGGGATTAATTAACTGCCTATAATTATACTGCTTACTATCGTAATTAACGCGGTAAGTCTACTTCTAGCTTAAACGCTTTATTACTAAGGCTATAATCGTAACGGGATAGTCGAGCTTTACGGAGGAGGTTTTATAGAGTCTAGTGCTTTTCGAGGCTCGTTAAGGCCTACGATCGCATATAAATATAACGTAGGTTAGAACTAGCTAGCCGTTACTCGTACGCTTATTAGAGGTATTTATCTTTACGATAGTAGCGCCGTTCTCGCGATAGAACGTCTAAAGGAAGCCGTAGAGCTTATTATAGGTATTAAAGGTTAGTAATAGCGGTAGGGGTAGAATCGGCGGGCTATCGTAGTCATCGGGTTCGTAGGCATTCGGACGGGGGGCCTCTTCGTCTCTATAAGGCTCTTTAACAGGCCGTTATGCGGGAATTTGTTCTATTATAATAGCTTTACTTTACGTACGAATACGCGGTGTAGAATCGGGGATAGAAAATTCACGATTTGCGCGGCCCTCTTAATTGCTATATACCTCTACCTAATATTAGTGGCGGGATATAGGCGTTAAGGGTACGCGCTGAAAAAGTAGGGACTTTAGGCGTTTACCGTATAAATAGAGATTTCTTACCGTATAAATAGCAATACTCTATAAATAAACAGAGACACGAAGGAATTATATATATCCTAAGCAACCTATAGAAAAAATAAAATAAAGGCATTTAATAAATAAAATATAGGAACCTTTAATACACTTGCTACTAGAGGCGTTAAATGAAATAAATCGGGAATAAAGAACGCCTCTAAAAAAGACATACACTTATACTCAATGCAAATAGGCTCCTTGCTATTTTTAGCCCTATTTACAAGGCCTAATATCCTCTTCGCAGTAATATCCTGCGTAAGATCTTCTTCTTAACCCGACTCCTCGCATTTTAAAGCCCTCGACATTATATAGAAATACCTAAATAAAATCCCTAACCTATGCTTATACTATAACTGCAATATACTAATACTAGATTTTTCTTTTATAGCCTATACGGATTCCGATTGGGCTAGTGACCTTATAGACCGACGATCGGTCTTTATATACTATTTCTTTATACGTAATAATCTCATAAGCTAGTTATATTAAAAACAAAAATCCATATCGCTGTCTACTTGCGAAGCAGAGTTTATAGGCCTTAGAGAGGCTAATAAGAAGGCTTTATACCTATATAGCTACCTAAATAGCATAGTAAAAGAGTTGTCTATATCTATATCTTATAAAGTCCCGTTAATATTCTCCGATAGTTAATTAGCACTAAAAACAGTAAATAACCTAGAATCTTATAAACTCCGGAAATATATCGGCCTCGCCTATAAATTTACCCGCAATAGTATTCTACTAGGCAAAATAGAAGTATTTTATATAAAATCCGCCGATAATATTGCTAATATATTTATAAAAGAATTAAGGCGTATACTATTTTATAAATCTCGAGGCCTCCTAGGTCTTAAATATAATCCTATATATAAAGATAAATAGAGGGTTTTAGCTGCTCTTTCTTATGCTTTCTTCTAGCTTTCCTCTATATACCCTTTAGTTTTTCCCTAGATATAGGGTTACTAAACGGACTAATATATATAGTAGAGCTTTTTAAAATTTTCTCTATATAAAATAAGAGTATTACTATTTGCATAGGTAAGAATCTCTATTTGCATAGGAAATACATTTCTTCTGTGCTAACTCCGCGCGCTTAGCCTACGCTACCTCATTTAGGTATAGCGCTATAGCAATTAAGAGAGCCGCGTAAAACGCAGCCGGCTAGGTAAGCAAAGCACGCAGTTTTTCAATAAAGCATACGGCAGAACACACATTAAGGAGCCTCGCACGCAGCAGAAGGCACGCAGCAGAGCACGCAGTAGGGCACGCAGCAGAAGGCATGCAGTAGGGCACGCAGCAGGGAGCCGGGCACGAAGCATACATTAAGGAGCCGCACACGCAGTAGAGGGCACGCAGTAAAGGGCACGCAGTAGGGCACGCAGCATACATTAAGGAGCCGCACACATAGTAGAGGGGCACGTAGGAGAGGGCACGCAGTAGAGCACGCAGTCCGGGCCGGACTAATTAACGGGCCGGTTATACGCATATCTCGCGATAACTTTCAACATGCGTTATTTAAGCTCTTTACGCGCGCGTTGCTATAACCGTTGAATTAAGTAGAGGAAGCTAGGTATAGAAGGCTATAGCTATATATGTTTTAAAACTCTACCACGTTAAAAAAAGTGAACTAGGCCTATACTTATATATATAGAGTCGTACGTATTAATTCAATACGATAAAACTATATATTAAAGCATATAGAACGTACTTACGAAGTATTTAAGTCGCGAACGCACTTTTTACTTTAGTAGAATTTTCTTCCTACTACGTAACTCTTCCTACTAATATAAAGTCGTATTATTACTTACGAACGTACTTTTTACTTAAAAGAGCTTTTTTCTCCTACTACGGAATCGTTTCCTTTAATATAAGGTCCTATAACTCCTTTCGATAAAGTATATTTATAATGCCACCTACCGCCGCCCCCCCCTCCCCTAAGCCGACCTATTACTGCCCTATCAATCGATAGGAGCATAGTAGAGTTAAGGAAGTTTATAGTAATACTAGATTTTGCCTAAACTACTATTAATGCTTGCCTACGGCTAAGATAGTATAAACTATCGACCTTATAGCGCTATCGCCTCGTATAGCCCGGAACTATAGAGGAGCGATAACGATTCTGATAGAAAGGACTCGCTTTACGCTAAACATCTACGCTAAGGCCTTTAAATCAGCGAGGCACGCTCGTACGTAAAGCATCGTAAGCATACAAGCCCGTCGAGCCCTGTTATCGGTCGATGTTTAAGCCGTGTTTTAGGTCGTAGAGGGATATATAGATTAATTCGCCGGTAGAATAAATAGAATAACGTATACTAAGTATACGCTTTTTCTAAAGGCCGTATATAAGAGTAAAGGCAAGTGCGTCCTTTCTTTAGACTATAAGTATAAATCTTATAAAAATATAGTATAAGAAATCGTAACCTAATATCGGCCGATGCTCGCTAATAAGGATTAGTCCGTAGTCTAAAGCGTGTAGCCTACTAGGGCTACGATTAGGCCTATATTCTTTAACTATACGGCGTATTAAATAACTTCGATTTCGAAGTTTTTTAAAAAGGCGAGTATTGTCGTAAGTAGAGAGATAGATAAGGTCTAGCTTTCTTTCTAGGTGTTCTACGATATAGGCCGGCCTGCTTCTCTACGTTTTATGCGATCGAAGAAGAGGTCGCTTAAAGGTAAGTACGATACCTCGCTACCGCTTAATAAGCCTAAAGTCCCTCGTATTAAACGGGAGTAGGCAATTAAGTCTAAATCTCGACTAATTAAGTCCGAATCTCGACGTATTAGGCAGCACGATGCTCTTACGACTCCGATAAAAGACGAACGGCCGACCGACTTCGATATCGATTGTGATTTTCTATCTCCCTCGCCTCTCGATGCATAGGGCGATAGTAGCTAAGACGAAGATACGTAGGGCGGCTAGGACGAGGATATATAGGGCGGTAATACCGAGATCGATAATATATAGGGCTATAATAGCTAAAGCGATGTTATAGAACTAATAAAGATTAAGCTTAAGATTCGATTAAGTAGGTTAAGGAAATAGGTCTAGCTAAGACCGGGGTATTATAGAACGATTGCGAGCGTATAGTCTAATACTAAATTTCTATATTACTACCGTCGCCTATACTACCTTTTAAGTCACTAACTTCCTCTCCTTCTTCCCTAGTATTAATAGCATCTACTACGTTATTAAATAGAGTCGTATAGTTAATATCGTATTCTATAAGCTTCTTATAGACGCGTTTTATCCCTTTAGTTAGTGACTTTAGTAAAGAGGGACTAGGTTCTTGCCTAGATTCGATGAACTGCTATAGCCGCCTCCGTAAGTAGATATACGTTAAGAAATACGGCTAGTATAGCGGATTAAAGCCTGCATTAGACCGTTCGGAAAGGATATCTACGCAAATAGTAATTATATCCTCTAGCAGGTAGGCGTTAAAGTCGTATTCGTTATCTTCGAAGATCTCATTAAGCGTATTAGGTCGATGTTAAGGGATAACTTCTGCAAAGTTCCGTATAGTCGGGTCATTTAGCTAATAGTAGAGAGTCTACGGCTAGCTAGGCATAACGTAAGGTCTTATGCGTTGTTTGCGAATATAATGCGAATTCTAGAGACGTACGAAGTCGGCAAACTCCGCACGGATAATTAGCATAAATATAAAGAGCATCGCAATACGATCGGTAAGGGAACTCTAAACGAAAAGGTTATTAGCCGTTAGGTAGGAGAAGTACTCCTATTTCGGTATAGTTAGCAATATATATATATACTAAAGAGTAAAGGTAGATATTTACCCGCTAGAATATTAAACGGCTATTAGAGAGACGTCCCTACTAGCTCTTAATCCTTTAGTTTTATATACTCTTGCTAAATACCTAACAGTCGTTTAACTATACGTCTTAGCGTATACCGTCTCGTACGATAAAGCGCTTTTAGGAGAGGTAAAGATATGCCGTAGCAATAAGGACTATCTCCTTTCTATAGTCCGTACGAATAGTGTTTAGCATCTTACCTCGCTCCTATAGAACATTAAGATATTATACGAGCATACTACGTAATATACCCGAGGATACGCTAACGTAGAACTAAACTATTATCCGGGAATATACGTTAATACTACTATAGATCTTAAAGCCCTAGGCCTTTAATTTATCGAGGCTATTAGTTAACTATACGAAGTCTAGACTAAGCGTAGTCTACCTAAGGCGATTATTCCGCATTGTGTTCTAGCGTTAAGCAATATTAATAAGATAAAAGTCCCGGAATAAATCGTAGAGAGCCCGTCGACTAAGGATATGCTAATATTAGCGGACGTACGCATAAAGATACGTACGTCTAAGTCCTTATATTACTGTATATACTTCCGACCGCTCTATAAAAAAGCGTTTAAGTTCTTATTTACGAAGTTTAAGCTATCTACTATTTAACGCCGTAGAAGATTAAGTTCGCGCCGGATGCGCTATAGTAATCGATACGTAAGGATATACCCCTTAGACTAAAGTCTAAGGAGCATAAAGTAGTCGTTTAGAATAAAATTCAAGAAGAGTTCTTTAATCCGTGCTTAAAGATTTAGTATTTTTTGCGTAAATGCTTATATCGGTTAATCCTAGGCTTTAAGTACACGCTATAGCGTTATGCGACTTGCTTTAACGTCGAACTCTACCTTAAGTAGCCGTAGAATTATCTTCTAAAGCGTCTCGCCTTTTTTCCAATCTTTAATCTAAGTGCGAAAGACCAAAAGGTTAATCTTAAGTTAAGGCATCGTAATATACTATACGATAATATAAAATCTAAGGTAAGGAAAAAACTTTACTACGGTTATATATTAGGTAGTACTATCTATATAAATTGCATTACGGAGGACTATTTTCCCGGCCTAGTACTAAAAATCATTAACTTAGGGTATTTCCGCGTACGTCTACGTACGATACGCAACTCTAGACTAAGCCGAAAATATTCCTAACTCTAGAGCTTATAAAGCATTTTGACTTCTTAGAAAGCTTGGTAAGAAACTTAGCGAGCTTCTTTAAAGTTAGGCGGTAGACTTTGCCGAAAAGTAACGTTATTTCGTTATCGGAGTCGATATCGTCTAAATCGTCTTCTTCGGAGTCGTACTTACGCTTCTTAGAAGCGCCCTAATACTTACCTTTGCCTTTAGCTAGGGACTTCGCCTACGACTTACCTAAAAAATAGTAGTTAGTATAAGAAGGATATAAAACGTACGGGGATAATAGGGGACTTACGACTAAAAGAGCAGCCGGCGCTAGAGCGGTTCTAGATATAGTTCCCGCAGCTAAGGGCAAGTTCCTTATAGACATAATAGCTATCGAGCGCGCCTATATTAGAGCGACATTTAGTATACGCGTTCGTGTCCTCTTATACGGCGCCCTATAGATGCTTTAATATCGTATCGTAGTTCTACGTAATCGTAAGGTTAAGAACGTATAGCTCTTCGATAAGGTTCGTAAAGCGTTTCGTACGAAGCTTAAGCATATATATATCTTAGTAAAACTTAGTAAGGAGTTTAATAAGTAACGTTATAGAACGTACCTCGTCGATAAGGCCCTTTCGGCCGATAAAGTTAATTATCTTAGACGAATAGCCTTTTACGGCATTTATAAACGCCTAGGCCGTTAAAGCAGGATTAAACGTTAGCTAAGGGCCTATATAGTCGAACGTATTAAGCTGCATAGTAGAGATATCGCCCGGAAGAAATAGCACGCGGTTTTTCGGGAACCTAAGAAAGGTGCTAGGCTTAATAGTAGGTTCGGCGTTTTTAGCAGGACTATCTTAGGTATGCTCGTCGCGTTCGGTTACGGTCTATGTCGTAAGCGTCTATACGGTCGATGTTATAGGTGTCTATATAGTCGATATCGTAGGTATCTATACAATCGATATCGTAGGCGTCTATATTAACGTTAGTAACGTAAAGGTTTATATAAGGGGAATATAAAGAGAACGATTATATACCTACTTATCTATATTATTATCGCTAATAGCGTTAACCCCTATATTATTCTTAAAGGCAACGTTCTTCGCCGCCTTGCCCTAAGGGGAAGGATAATTCGTCGTACTTATCTAGCATTAGTAGTTTATTAGCAATTATTCCTAGGGTTGCCTATCCTTAGCGTAGGGTAGGCATGTACGCGCCCGCGAGGCATATACGCGCCCGCGAGTAGAATATACGTGCCTATAAAAGTCGCGCGACGTAGCGTAAAGCTCTAAGGAGAAGGATAAATGTAGGTAAGGAGGGCGGTAGCGTCTATAGCGCGGCGAGGCGGCCGGGCTTTTCACCTTGCAAAAAGCGATGCAAAAAGCGATAGTTAAGGAAGAAAAGAAGCTCTTATCACTATAGTAGCTTAAAGAGGAATTAGTAATTAGGCAGCTAGTATAAGCGCATAAGATACGCTATAACGATAATAGATTCCCGAAGTAGCTAGCGTATATATAATAATTACATCTACGTAATGTAAAATAACCCTACGGGGGTATTTATATAAAGGTGCAAAGTTTTAAAACATATGTAGCTATAGCCTTCTATACTAGGCACGATTTGCGCGGCCCTCTTAATTGCTATATACCTCTACGGAAATTTACACGGGGTGCGCGCCGAAAAAGTAGAGATAATCGTGGTTTACTATCTAAATAGCAATTTATTACTATGCAAATAGCAATATAGTAAACCTAGTCTATAACGATACCCGACGTTATACCTTTTTAATCGCTATAGTTAATTTATCGTAAAACCCCGGATGTATCTTTACATACAATTTAGTATAGGTAGGTACATCGCATAATTCCTTACGTAAAAACAACAACGCGTCCCTAATATATCGCAACGTAGGATATTGTTAGATTATATAATAGAGGTTACAACGATTAGGTTAGTATAACCGCAACGTAACGTAAGGGAAATATCCCTTAAATACGGCCCCTTATAAAAAGAGGGGAAGCACGTATAACACGCATTATTATATATCACATTAATATAACCTCTTTGCTATACAACCTATCTAGACCTATTATAACGCCTATTTAGTCCGAGCCGTAGATCTAAGATCTAATAATTAAGAGTCTTAGCCTTTAGTCCATCGAAAATACAATATAAAACACTAAAAACAGGCTCCCTTTAGGCAAAAACAATTACTATGTCTACTAAGAAGAACACCGAAGTCATTCTTATCGAAAATGCTAATTAGTCCGTTTAGGATAATAAGTTTAAGGCGTAGGTTCTCGATAGCAACCTATAGGAATAGGTCTTCGGTACCGAAAGGCTCCTTCCTATTCCGAATATGCCTATCGAAGACGACTCTCCGAGGGGATCTCGCTCTCGTACAGCGGACGAAGAAATAGTCTAATAGGGACGCTAACCTCCTTAAGGCACCTAACAATAGTAGATATTTCTGCATTAGGAGAAGAAATAGGAGAGTTAGAAGAAAGACATTAAGGAGCTCCGAACTTAGATCGCCTTAACTATCTCTAACTACCTTTTCTAGACCTATTGCAAGCTAGGCAAAGACCTTAAGGACTAGTACGCTACGCTTAAGAAAGAGGCAAAGGGCAAGCCGGAAGATATCTATCGAGCCCTTTAGGTTCGCTATAAAGCAGTAGTTAAGCCCTCCCTAAGTTAGCTAAAGAACTAGCACCTTTGGCTTAAGGGCTAGAAGAAGATTATATATAAAGGGATTTAGGAAGAACTTCCTAAAGCTATTTACAAGAGTATTTAGGTTACTAACTTTCTCGCCTTTATCTAACCTTATTATCCTACCTAGGTCTATTCCTTCTACCTCTTATACTTAGAGAGGCAGGAGGATTTCGATATCTATACTATAACTAACGAATTTACTATGCTTATAGACTAGCTGCCTACTTAACTATCTTAAACTAAGAAAGGCTCCTTCGGCCCTTCTTATACGGGATAAGACGAGGAGTAGAGCAGCTAGCAGAATAACTAGAAAGGCAAAAACAATAAAAAGAGGTCGCGACCTACTAACATAGATAAGAGAGGTGTCCCTTACTATAAGCTCTATTCTATAAAAGGCCACTTAATAGAGAATTGCTAGGAGGTTAACCTTAATAAAGCGCCCGACTAGTGGCCTAAAAGCAAAAAGGACATTATCTCTAAGAACATAAAGAACCCTAAGGTCGCGAAAGAAGCCTAGAGATATAGAGGCAAGAGGGGAACTAAGAATAATAATAAGACGGATTAACTTATGCGGGAGAGAGGAAGATGCCCTTCGGCTTTATTCCTTGCCCCTTTAGTCGATGCGTCTTTTAACGTCGATATCTACCCTCTTTATCACTCGTTAATCTTAGATTATAGCATAACCCTCTATATCTTCAACGAGATTCCCCGGTTTAAAAACTTTAGAATAGTAGATAAGGGAGATTTCCTTTATATAGGCGCCGAAAAAGTGCCTATCCTCAGCTACGGTAAAGTTAATATCCGCCTATAAACCCTATCGTTTAAACCGTAAGTACTGCGCTTACTTAACGTTACGTTCTATAAGAACTTTGCATATAATCTAATCTCTTATAGGCTATTAAAGCAATAGGGACTTTAGTAGGACGAACGACCCTATAGGCTATTAGCGCTTCGTTCGGCCGATAATGCTATCGTCGGTCTTATTAAATAGCACTACGGCTAGTTCGTTCTCGAGTATATCCCCTACTAAACAATAAGGCGGGCATTTTATAACCGCCGAAATAAGTTTAATAACTATACTAAACGGATGCCGTAAAAGGCTACTGCTAAACTCTAGTATCTCCGAATAGGGCATCCGGGACTACGAGCCCTAGAACACCTCGTTAATTACTCCGAAGGTGTTAAGATTAAAGGCATCTTAACCGTACAGTACGATAACTACGGCACCGCGAAAGCAAAACGGATAATACGACGAGCCCCTTGAGACAACGACATCGTAGGCGAAAGAATTGCGATAGACTTCTATAACTTCGTGCTAGACAATAAGGGCTATAACTCGCTAATGCTTTTAACCGATAGAGCGAGCGGCTTTATATAGGATTACTACCTCTAAGACCGTCTTGCAGAAACTATTATTGCGGCCCTTAAGTCCGGCCTCGACTACTTAAAGCACTAGTATTAGTTTTACACTAAGATTATTAAGTGTAATAACGAGATTACTACTTAAAAGCCGGCAGTAGAAGCATTCCTTAAGGTAAGGCTCCTTAAAATCGAGCCCTCGGCCCTATATACATAAGACTAAAATAGCGGCGCTAAGCGCTCGGGGGGTATAATTAAGGATAAGTCTAAAGCGATATAAGGAAAGCTTTTAACCTAGCTTTAGCGAGAGATTTATAAGTCCGCTATATATCTCTATAATCGCACGTTAAAATATAGCCACAAGTAGGAATCCCCCTACGAGAAGCTAACTAAGAGAAAGCTAGCGCAATAGCATCTTCGTGCCTATAGGTATAAAGCGTTTATAATAACAACTACGGCCTAAGAGAAGAAACAACGCCTTAGGAAGCTCGACCTACGAGCCTAGATAGGCTTCCTAGTAGGATATATATCTTCTAATATCTACTAAGTCTAGGTTCCTATAGAAGGGAAGGTTATTACTACTCGAGATATTGTTTTCGATAAGTAAGAGATTTTCGATAGAATATTCGAGAACCTTGCCGAGAGCGTTAAGGAGTGCGACCTTTAGGAGCTAGCCCTAGCCCTAAGGAATATTACTCTCCCCGACAATAATTAAATCAATACACTATAAGTTCTCGATAATTAAGTATTCGACGATATCCTCGTCTACTAAGATATAAACCCCGAACTCGAGGTAAACCACGATATAGACTACGCAATAGCGCTTAAAAACGACCGGGGAAATATAAAGCAATACACCGAAGCTCGATTTAAGCCTCTCCCTACTCCTCTAAGCACTCCCCTAGCGGCCCTATTTACAGCTGCAATACAATTATATCTCGCTAACTAGACTATAAAGCTATAAAGCGAGCATCTTAATCCCTCTCGAGCAGCCTTCTAGGCAAACATAAGTCTATGTAAACAAAGAGTAAACCCCTCCGTAGCACTAAGTCTATACAAACAAAGAGTAAACCCCTCCGTAGCACTAAGTCCGCATAAATAAGGAGTAAACCCCTCCGCGGCATTAAGTCTATATAAATAAGGAGTAAACCCCTCCGTAGCATTAAGTCCGCATAAAGAAGGAGTAAACCCCTCCGCGGTAAGTCTATATAATTAGGAGTTAACCCCTCTATAGGCAAATAATAGTCTACTTAAATAAAGAGCAAACCCCTCCGTAGCAAAAAGTCTATATAATTAGGAGTTAACCCCTCCGTAGCCTATAAACAAAGAGTTAACCCCTCCGTAGAAAGAAAAACTCGCCTATTAGCACTCTGCATTTATAGTAGGCACTTAAGCCGCACCGATCTCGAAAGACACTAACATATTGCGGTTTAAAGATAAGGCTTACCTCGACCGCTTAATCTTAAAAAGGTAGGTATATCGACGAGACCTTCTAGCTGTCCTAACACATTATAGACAGCTTAAACAATACCTACTCGGCCCTTAATTCGAGGAGGCGGAGAGAACGTATCTTTAAAGTCATAAAGAAATAAAGTCCTAGACTAAGGTTAACTCTAAAACACTTACGAAGGAAGGCTAAGTCCTCGACTATATATAGGTATACGTGTATAAAATAGATAAGCACGGAAGGCTCTCGAAGTATAAGGCAAGACTAATAGTCCGAGGGGATTAATAGCTTCGAAACGGATAGGAGACCTACGCGGCAACCCTCGTAGGACGAAGCTTTCGAACACTTATAACGATAGCTATAAGGTTCGACCTTAAACTAATATAGTACGATACAGTCAACGCGTTCGTTAACGCAAGGCTCGACGAGATTATATATATAAAGATGCCGCTAGGGTATAGAAAACACTCTATTATCCTCCGACTTAATAAAGCCCTCTACGGACTGCGAAAATCCCCTCTTTTATAGCATCGCGAACTTACGTTAACACTTCGGGAGATAGGGTTTTAGACAGTGCCGTACGAACTATACTACTTAACGTTTAACGGCATTATCGTCTTCTTCTATATAGATGATATTGTCTTTATATATCATAAGAAGGATTAAGATAAGGCTAAATCTCTCTAAAAACAACTTCGGGAAAAATATAAGCTTATAGGCGGCGATAACCTATAATAGTTCCTCGGCATTAAGATTCTACGAGACTGTATTTAACGGTATATTTAGCTATCATAAGCCGCCTATATTAATAAGATCTACCGACTTATAAAGAAACGCCGCCCCTTCGACACACCGATAAGGGTAAAAGAGCTTCTCCCCTACGAAGGGATCGCTAAACACTATAAGATACAAGCCTACTAAGTAAACGTAGGTTCTATACTATACGCGGCGGTTATTACCCGCCCCGATATCGCGTTTGCTACGTTAAGACTATGCAAATTTAACGCTAACCCTAGACCGGACTATAAAGACGCCGTCGATCGAGTTCTCTATTATCTATACTACACCTAGGGACTTGCGCTTCGTCTAGGGGGTAGGGACGACTTTAAAGTAGTAAGTAACGCCTCTTTCGCCGATAACACCGACCGGAAAAGCTCTTAGGCATTTGCTATAAAGCTATTCGGAGGCTTAATCGGCTAGAGAGCTAATAAATAAGATATAGTTATAACCTTAACAACCGAGGCTAAGCTCCTAGCGTTATTATAGGCAGTAAAGGAGTTAATCTACGTAAGCAGGCTTATTAAAGAGCTCGACGTCTCCCTTAATAACTCCCGCATTTGTATTTAATATAATAACATATAGACTATCCGACTAGTTACTGCCGAAGTCGCTACTCTATAGACGAAGCTTCGCTATATAGACATTTACAACCACTAGCTTCGTTAAGAAGTCCTTAATAAGACCCTCGATGTTAAATATACACCTACCGCGAAGATAATAGCCGACGGCCTTACTAAGGCACTTTAAAGGCCCTCCTTTAAGGCCTTTATCGAATAAATAAGCCTTTACGATGTTACCTAACGCCTCGCCGATCGAGAACTCCCCGAAACGACCGATGAAATAATATAAACCGATATATATATAGTATAGGAAGGTTAAGAGATATAAATAGGCCGATAAAGCCGCATCCTCGGGGGTAATAGTATCGATATTAAGCATAATACACACGCGTTAGAGGAAACACTACGCATAGGCGCCGGTAATAAAAAATAACCGTAGGGAACCTAGTTCCTTATGCGTATTACTAGGCCCTATGTAAAAACGTTAGGGAGACGATAGATAAAGGGCCTCGTTAAATATCTACGAGCATTAACTAGGCTAGAGGCGTCTAAACACTCGATTAAGTATTAAACAAAAAGGAAGCTCTCCCGCAGCGAGGGCACCTACTATAGGTAGAGGAGGAAGGAAGAATATTAGCGTATCTCGTAATAGCGACTATTCCGTCGATTTCGGCACGACGCACTAGGGAATCGAGCATAGGCTGCTAAACGACTAGCCTCGCAATATCGCTATAAGCATTAGCTGCTAAACGACTTACAAACGACTACGAATACCCTTAACGACGGTAGACCGAAGAGGAACGATGCTTCCACGCAGTAAGGGCATCTGCTGTATGTATAGCGGCGGAAGTAATAGAGGAAGTATAAGAGCTTATAAAGCCGCACTCGTTAGAGCGCTTAAGCGTAGGATTAAAAGGGCAAGGATTAAAGATATCCCGCCCCGATAGCTTAACGATAGAACGAGGATTAAGAACTCATCGGATTTAAGCTATTTAGCGACCTCTTAATGCTAGCTTCCCTCCCTTAAATTCGGGATCGAAGCTAGGGGGGTGTGTTAGATTATATAATAGAGGTCACAACGATTAGGTTAGCATAACCGCTACGTAACGTAAGGGAAATATCCCTTATATACGGCCCCCTTATAAAAAGAGGGGAAGCACGTATAACACGCATTATTATATATTACATTAATATAACCTCTTTGCTATGCAACCTATCTAGACCTATTATAACGCCTATTTAGTCCGAGCCGTAGATCTACGATCTAATAGATATTTGCTATGTTTACTAAGACTGCCGATACGCTTCCTACGACGGCGTATTAATAGAGAGAAGCATATAAATATATCTATAGCTATAAGAGAGTATATCTCTATATTGTTTTCCCTTATCGCGCGTTCTAATAATTATTATACTAAAGATGTTATAATATAAGGAAGAGAAAGATAGGGAATATAACGCAGCTACCCGCGCAACTATAGAGTTAGGAGGCAGGGATATATGCACGATAGATAATGCATTTTAGCTTAGGGACTATTCGGGCATTAGTCCCTAACTAGTCCCCGATAACCCCTCTCGAGGCCTAAGGGTAATATCCCTAAGGCCTTAATATATCTTAGAAGAGGGGCAAGCTTTAGTCTTACTACGAGAGGGCAACTGTATTGCAAAAGGATTATTTATACTTTTAACTATCGTTCCTACCTTCCTAAACGTATCTTTAGTCTATTTTCTTATAAATTCTAAAGCTTCTCTTTTTTAGTTACCTAGGAGCGATAGCGCCGCGTAGTAGGCGTGTTTCCGGACGTATAGGCCGTATAGGCCGAATAGGTTATAGTAGCTATCGAGTCGCTAGCCTATCGCCGTTACCTCGCGTAATAGAACTAATATTAGAATATAAATATACTAACTTATATAAGGGCTATAACGAGCGTCTTAAGACGCTATTACTAATTTTTTCGCTGCCTAAGGGGGCCCGATCTATCCCTTCGCGAAGTTAAACGTAAGCCGGCCCTTTACGACCTACCCCTTTACGTATAGATATCCTCGTAGCTCTTTAAGTAAGAGCCGTAGAGCTTAAGGAGGAGAAGAGATTAAGAGATAGGATTATAGAACTTCGAGAGGAATTTTCGCAGTAGGGTAACTTATTCGGCAGGGACTTATATAAACGTCGCCGATAGTTAACTAAATCGAGGGAGAGTTATAGTAGGGAAATTAAAATAAAAAACATTACTTAGTTATTATAACCGACTATCCCTCGAAAACGTCTCGATTAGATTAGCGATCTTAAGGATGCCTTTATCGCTACTTTACGTCGTTTTAAGCGTAATAAGACTAAAATCTTATATACCTTTAACTATATATATATAGACTATAAGGCGAGATAAAGGCGATACTTTAACGAAAAGCTCCTTATAGAGAGGGAATTGCTTCGCACTAACTAAGATAATTTTCGTAACTAGACCTTAATTTTAATTAAAGATACTATTAATCGCGAGACTTTTTTAGCTACGTAACTATAGGAAGCACGCTAACGAGAGGGTTAATCCCCCCTCGATTTTAGTCTTTACCTAAATTCCCTCGAGCAATACCTAAAACATCCGCTAGAAAAAACTCGTATACTTTCTTTTTTTATAAAGTTACGTCTTAATCTTTAGGACTAAATCTCCTTTTATTTAGCGTTTATTTAGGATAATACTAATAAGGAGATAGTCTAACTCGCTTAACGCCTTTAGAGTGCTTTAGGAAATAAGAAACGCCTTATAAAGCTAACTAACGATTAGTCGACCTTAACTTAAAGGGCAAGAGGCTCCCGTTCGATAGGCTATCGCCGACGTAGAGGCCGAAATAGATCTACTAATAACTATTAAGATTCCGATGCCGCTAGATCGACCTTAAATAGCCGTAGAAACGGTCGTAGCAACGGCCGTAGAAACGGCTAAGGAAATAGTCGCAATAGTAGGAATAGTAGGAATAGATATAGTAGGAATAGCCGTAGCAATAACCGGGGAGGAAATTCGTATAAAAACGGCGAAACCTAATCCGGTATAGTTATTTATTAGTATTATAAGAAACTAGGCTATATATAAGCCGACTGCTAGGCGATAGCGAAAGCTAACCGAACTATAGCCGATTTAGAGACGACGAAGAAGGAGGGAAACGCTTAAAAGTTAAAGTAAATGCCTTTCCTTCGACTAAGCTATAGGTAGAGGTAGTTAAAAGACTATATAATATTAGAAAGCTACTAAGGCGAATACCTTATAAAATTATCGTTAATCTCGATTACGGTAGTAAAGTAGACTTAATAAATATAAATTTTACTTAAGAATAGGGGCTACGATAGCTTCCTTTATTAACCCTTAGATTAAATGTAGTTAGGAATACGCTTATAAGATAATACGGAGTCTAGGAAGTTTCTATCTAACTCCGGGATAGTCGCTATAGGGAAAAGACAATCACTGGCCCTTATATCGGCGTCGATAACGGATTAAAACCTAACGATGCATTAGTTTTGCTTAGTATACCCGCACTTTCTTAGGAATATATTTATCTCGTTCTTTTTAAGCGCGCTTAGTGGTTTAAACACTAACTTTATAAGGTGTTATAATACACTAGGCACTAAGAATATGTGTGTAAAGAAGGATGCTTCTATTAGGTAGGCGTAAGCCCTAGGAGCTAGGAATAGCTCCCTACTATCTTATCTATAGCTGATTACATTAGCCCCGGCATATAGCATAGAGGATGCTTTATATATATTAGAATGCCGGCTTAAAAGAAAACACTGCTGCCTATAGCAGTTATAATACAATCCTAATTTAGGCAATTAGGAGGAACACTCCTATTGCCTAAATCCTTCCTTTCATTCTTATAAGTTATGCTTATATCTGCTAGTAATTATTCCTCTAATCGTTCCTTCTGCTAAGCGGCCTTCTTGCTTTATATAGCGTATGCTAAAGGGCGACCCTAGAACTCCGTAATGGCTTTAGCGGAGACCTATTTAGCTTAGACCTATTAGTTATGCATAGTAGCCTATCCTTTCTATCGTACGAGGTATTCGGTTATAGGTTGCTTTAACCGACCGATGCGACGAACACGGATGTCTATTAAGCGCTCGACCTCGTAGTGCTAGTCTCCGTCATTAAGCGCTTGTTTAACATCGCGAGCTGCTTTAATAGGCCTAGGCTCTAGTTTAACGTAGTGACCGTCGTAAGCGAGCTTAAGGTGCTAAATAGATACGACGGGGTAGATCCTAACTTAGCTCGGGAGTATAAGTTCTACCGCGAGGTTATTAACTATACGCTTAATAACGAAAGGGCCTTCTCGTTGCCGCGACTATTTCTTTAGCGGCTAGCTAAGCTCGTAATAGCCCGTATGCAACTTTAGATAGACCTTATTACTAGCTTTAAGAAGAACCGGCCGGTGTTTCGCGTTATACCGCTGCTTGGCCTTTATAGCGGCTAGGTCTATAGCTAGGCTCGCTTATCTACGGATGACTTCTCGGAAGTAGGGCAATTCGTTCGCAGTAGTGCCTAAGATATTATCGGCAGCTTCTAATAGTCTATATATATTAAAGCCGAAGATAGATTTATAGGCGGAGATCTTTATACTAGCGTTAAATACCGTATTTAGATTCTACTAGAGGGCGGGGATTATTATCTTTTAATCTAGGCTAAGATCCTTAATATAGGATATTCGTAGAGCGGTCTCTACGGTCTAATTACGCCGTTCGGCAAGCCCGTTAGCCTATAGGTAGTAGGCGGTAGTTATTGCAATTTTAGTGCCGAATGCGCTCTAAAGGCCTTTCTAGAAGTCGGATGTAAATTTGCGATCCCGGTCGCTAATAATAGTTCTCGGTATGCCTTAATTAGAAAGAAGCAACTAACGGGCTAGGCTTTAAGCCTAGTCCTTTATGCCGTACTTCGCGTTGCCTAGGATTAGTAAGCATCTCTTGCTAGTTAGGCAAGTGACCGTAAGAAGTTAGTTAAAGATGTTAAAGCCTAGGATCTACTATAGGGAGCTTGCTAAAGGTAAGGGCGGTATATCGGTTATAAAGTCCATCGCGATACTTTGCATTAGAAGTAGCGGGGGGCGAATAGGCTTATAGCTGCCGGTAAGGGTCTAACGGTCTATTTAGCTAAGGCAATAGGCTTTATAGGCCGCGATATGCTTCTTTACCTAACGGGTGACTCCGCGAATTAAGTATATCTTTAGGTCCTTAATTATACGGACGACGCTAAAGTAGTTCTTATCGTTATAAGCTACCGAGATTATAGATAGGACGAGGGCGTTAGGGATATACAGCCGGGTAAAGCCGTTAGGCCCTTTATAGTATAAGAGCTTATCGACTATAAAGAACGGTATGCCGCGGCGTTGAAGCTACGCCTTTATCTTTACTATAGAGTTAGTGACTATAGCTCCTTCTAGGGGCGAGGAAAGACTCTCGATAGCGTCCTCGCTGTCCGCGATTATCTAAAGTATTCGCTTATAGTAAGGGTTATTATCGTAGGCGACGGCGAATTCCTTACGTTTCTTAGGAGCTATAATAGCTTCGGAGGCTATAAGCATATCGTTAAGTATAGTAAAGTCGGGGCGGCGACGGTTAAGCAGCTAATTAGACTCCTCGGCTAGCAGGCGACTAAGGGCGTCGGGAATAAAGTTCTTCTTACTAAGGAGGTAATAAACCTCGATATCGTACTTAGAGAGATAAATTAAGGCTATAACTAGGCGACGGTTGGCTCGGTCTATGCTAGAAGTATCGAGGGTCTTCTTAGCGACGATCTGCTTAGTCGCGGAGTAATCGGTTAAGACTACGAGCGGGAGGGTTAACGACTACACCGTAGTGCGCATCTTCTTTATAGCCTATACGAGATAAGCGACCTCTAGTTCTAAGGGACTATAGGACTGCTCGGCTCTCGTTAGAGTGCGGGAGAGGAAGCAGATAGGCATAATAGCTTTAACTAAAATAGGCTAGCCTAGCTACTAAACGGTGCCGTCGCGGAGATAGAAAAAGACGGCTACGAAGCCTCGCTATAAAGAGGCGTTAATCTAATAGAATAGCCTCTTCTACGGGTCTATATAGTGAATTATACGGCTAGAAGTGATTTCCTTCTACAGGGAGGCGAAGGAGGAAAGCTCGGCTAAGGTCGGCTAGAACGATATAACTCGCGTATAGGACTTCCGCTTATTAGGGTTCCCGTTCTTAACCCTACCGATTAAGCGACCCTAAGCTAGAAGACTAGTCTTACGATCCTATAGAGGGGCAATAGAGGCGCCGTAGTACGGGATAAGGTTGCGAATATACCCTATAGCGCCGATGTAGTGTTTAAGGGCGGCGAGATTATCGGGAAACAAAAGCTTTATAAAGGCGGCAAGCCTATGCTTCGTAGTGCTTATCCCGAACGCGTCGATACGAAATCCAAGCAACTCTACGGAAGGGTAGCCGATCTAGCTCTTAGTAGGGCTTATAGATAGATTAAGCGACGCGAAGAGCTTAAAGATAGCCTCGAGATATTAAAAGTATTCCTCTTCCGTAGCGGAATAAATAATAATATCATTAATAAACGCGCGGCTATAGCCCTAGTACGGACGGAGAACCCGGTCTATATAGCGTTATACGTACGCTAGGCTATTGCGGAAGCCGATAGGTGCAACTGTTAGGCGCTTTAGACCTCGATGACTCGTGATAGTAAACCTACCCTAATGCTTAAGTTTAACTCGAAACTAATAGAAGAAGGCGGAAGCGTCGATAGTAGTAATAAAACGGGCGCCTAAGAGTTTAGCAATAATAGAGCTTTATAGCGGTAGAGGGTAAGAGTCCGGGATAGTAACACTATTAACGGCACGTAGGTTAATAACGACTCGGCCTTTAGTCTCGCCTCGGGCTATGCGCTAGACTACGAAGATAGGTGCTATAAACGGCGTAGGCTCGTCGGCCTACTCTAGGCGACCCTGCTTATAAAGTAGGTTAATATATCGTCGATAACCTTCCTATCGCGAAGCCTTTATAGGTAAGGCTTCTAAGCGACTCGTTTTTCGTGCTAATTATCGATTAAGGGGATTATTAATTCCTTTCCGAGTTCTACGACGGCGGTGCCTATATCTCGCTAGAGCTAGGAGTATTTCCTAAGAAGCTTCTTAACAACGCGGCGCACGAAAGAGGGGCTATAGTCGAAAATATAAATCCCTTCCTTAGTGCATTTTTCTTAAAGCTCCGGTAGGCGCTAAACGTGCGTTTAGTATAGAATGCGGCTAGAGAGGGGATCCTCGATTCTATCCGCGGCGTCTATCTCGATAGCTACGGCAGCTGCCGTTACGTTAGTAGCAGCTGCTGCGAGGTTTTAGCGAACCTTAGACTACTTAGTAGGTCCTGCCGAAGAAGCTATAATATAGGCGTAGATAGAGTCGGATAGCGAAGGCGTTAGAGAAGTGCCTAGAATAGGAGCTTCTATAGGCTAAGACGGGGCGGGAGCCTATAGGCACTCGAGGACTTCTTAAGTAAGCGGAAATATGCTCGCAACGTTAACCGATGAATTAATAGAAGAAGCAGTAGTAGTAATAGCGGTTCCTATAGAGGAGGATAGTATAGCAGCGGCTCTAAAAGCAGGCGAAACTACCGTAGCTAGCGTTAGAGCCTTTATAGCTGATTTCTAGGATAAGGCGGTAAAATAGCCAGACTCCTAACACTCCTATATCTAGCCAAGCTTCTGCTTGCGCTTAATAACGAGGTTAACGTTCGTGCTATTAGTAATAAGGATAGTAGGAAGAGATTTAGCATCGACGATGCTATAAACAGTATTAGCGTAAGAGGCGAAGAAAGTGTAGGCGCAGTCTTTAGGAAGTTCTTTCTAAGAGGCAGGGACTATAAGGGTAGTGCTAGGTAGCATAATAGTTTTTCGGACGGCCTAGATATAGCGAATAACTTCGCGGGGCTGTTTGTAGATGTCGAATGGGATTTTAAACCCGTCGAGCACTCTAATGCGAATAACCTCTTTATTATAATTAAGGGATCCTCGGTATAGCTTAAGGAAGGCATTGCCTAAAAGCGCGCCGGCCTCTACTTTAGAGACCTAGGCGGAGTAAGTGAATTTAGCTATAGCTGCTTAAGCGGTCGGGCTAGCTATAGTGCCGCGCGCGTAGAAGGAAAACGTAGCCTAATCCTCGCAAAAAGAGCGACCGTTAACTCCGTTAATAGTAACGGGAGGCTTCTTCTCGACGGTATAGTTAAAAGTCTAAAGAAGGTCGCGATTAATTATAGGCTTACTATAGCTAGAGTCGGGGCAAACTTAGACTTCCTGCCTACTAGGTTAGGCAGAGACCTTAATCCTTATATAAGAGTATAAGTGCGGCGGGGAATCCTAATCCTATTAGGGCTCCTCGGCTTTAGCTTCTAGGACCTAATCTAGTCGGGGTGCCGTAGTAGGCGCTACGTAAAAAACAGGCTCTTTAATAATAGGTGCGGGAAGAATAGGCTTTAATACGACGGGGGAATTAGGCTTAATAGGAATAGAGTCGACGATATTCCCTACGAGAATAGTAGGAGTAGAAGGGGTCTTCTTACACCCGAGATAGAGATAAGAGAAAAGTGCGTTACGAGAAAGAAAAGAGGCCTTATAAACCTTATAGGTTAAAGGCTTAAGCGCGCGCTCTTTACTATAGAGCTACTGCTTAGATACGTAGTAGTTAGCGTATATATACTCCTTAAGCATAGAGGCGAGGGCGAAAGTACGGTCGTAGGTGCTATATTTAAACTTGCCGGCCCGTTTAGTAAGGTGGCGAGAGTTTATATAGCCTACGAAGTTGGCTTTTAAGGAGGCGTAAGAGGACGCGTCGTCCTAAGAGTCGTTTAAGTACAGCTCGTTACTAGCTTCGTCGCCGCTAGGAGTAGTCTTCTTATCGCTTTAATATTTCGACTTAAAGCGCACTTTCTTCTTATTGTTATTACCCCTATATTTACCTCGGCGGTATTCCGTTCGGTTGTCTCGTCGGTCGTCCCGGCGAGGGTAACGCTTATCGTAGCGTAGCGGGCGTAAGCTTAACTAATTACGGTTATTACCTAAGCTTCGTCCCTTAGGGCTACGGTTACGATTATAACCTTAATCCCGATCCTAGCGGTTAGTCTATCGGTAGTTATTGCCTTAGTTACCTTAACGATAGTTATCGCAACGATTATTACGACGGCTATAATTACGGTTACCTTAACGGTAACTATTATTACGGCGACGGTTATCCTAACGATAGTTATTATTCCGACGGGAAAAGCTGCCGCAGCGAGAACGGTCTTAGTCTCCGGAGATATATAGCTTAAGAGAGGCTATAATAAGGGGTTTCCGTTCCTTAATAATACGAATCTATTTATCGATCGGGGTCTTCTTCGTAGGAATAGGAAGAAGCGAGGAGATCTAAACGGCAATAAGAGGATAGATAGCCTTAATGATTTAGGCATCCTTGCCTATCTTAAGTTAGCGGGCGAGCGAAACCTTTCTCTAGATCTACTACGCGAGAGTAATAGAGCTAGAGGACTATATAGATATCGTATACCTTTCCCTATAAAGTTCCTTTAAGATATCGGCGTTAAGACGCTTAAAACGCTTAGTTAAGAACTTATAGAAGGTTTTAAAAGGGGAGGAACCGAGGATATCGCGTTATTCCGCTATAAGCTTACTTATATACTATATAAGAGCTCCTCCTACTAAGAAGAAGAGGTAATATAGGCAAAAGGCGAATAAATCCTCGTCTTAGTAAATCCTTAGACGCTCTATAAAGAGATAGACGTCTATGTAAATATTCTTTCTATCGCTAAGAGCGATAATGCCTAGGTTCTTCGGATTATGCTTATCTAGGTTAAAAGTACTAATATTATCCCGTTTAAGGCGTTTAGTAATAGCCTCGTCGTTATAGGCCGAGGAGGAGGTATAACTCGCCTCGCGGTGCCTACGCGGGTTTAGATAGGACTTTAGGGGGCGGCGGATAAAACTATTATTAGACCTAAATAAATTATTATTATTATTATTATCCGAATCCTTCTATCGACGAGAGTAAAAGGCCTAAGAGTACTTAAATAACTTAGACTAAAGAGAATAATATAAAACCTAGGGTTATTCCTTAGGGTAATGCTACTGTCTAATAGAGCGCTGCTTAGATAAGCGAAGTATTCCTTACGGACGAAGAGGAGGCTATTCCTCCGATAAACTATTAGAAAGGTTTCCGTCGATTATTTGCGGGTTAAGAGGCACGGCTCGGACTAGCGGATATATTAGAGTTATTATAGCGTAGAGAGGAGTCTTATTATCGGGAAGCTCGCCTATAAAACGAAGATGTAAGCGAATTCCCTTTCGCTAAGTATCGGCATGCTATAGATACTTTTCCTTTACGGACGGAAGATCTAAGATATCGAAGATAATCTCCGACTTAGAGGCTAAAGAGCCTAAGAGAACACGGGCTTGCTTTATATATATTACGTCTACGTTAGTAAAGGTCTTAATAACCCTTTCCGTAGGCAGTGTCTTAATTAACTTAGAGTAGCGGACGGCCTATTTTAATAGGTTATTGCAATCTCTATCCTCTATAGCTAGCATAGTAGACTACTTGCGTAGCACCTCGGTCTCTAAGGATAAGCGAGGACGACGGCGGGCGGGAGGAGGAGGATTTTTATAATTACTCTTAGAGTCCCTAGAGGGAGCGGCGCTATAAACACTATCCGGCGGGGCATATTCTTATGTCGGTAAGCGAGGGTAGGAGTCGTCTAAGCGAGATACGGACGCTATAGCTTAACGGGCTTCTTCGTCCCTAGCTATAGTAATAATAGCTTAATAAAACGAGGGAAGAGGGCGAAGAGGTCGATAGATAGAGATAAGGAGGGATTGCGAAGAAAGAAGAGTTATAGGAGAGGAGAAAAGTCTATAGTAGGAGGTATAGGGTATTTTAATTTTAGCGTAGGAACGGGTACGCGTAGGAAATCGAAAACATAGAGAGAAAATTTTTCCTTAGGGCTAATTGCGTAGGGACTTAAAATAGAGAATTAGGCAGTAGGCCCTAGTTCTATTAATGCCTAGAAAGGCGAGCCTCGTCGGATCGTAAGGCTTATATTAGAGGTTATACAGGCGTGCTAGCTGAGATTGCATAAGCTAGTTATACTATAGGTGTCGGGAGCCTTTAGGCGGCTTCTAACGAATAGCGAGAGCTTTAAGAAGCTCTTAGCGAACGTATCGTAGTAGAGCGAAGCTCTAGAGATAGGAAGGGCGTTCCTAATAGTGGCTTTAAGGCAGAAGGTGCGGAATTACTACTAATTTAATGCACTAGGCACTAAGAATGTATGTATAAAGAAGGATGCTTCTATTAGGTAGGCGTAAGCCCCGGGAGCTAGGAATAGCTCCCTGCTATCTTATCTATAGCTGATTATATTAGCCCCGGCATATAGCATAGAGGATGCTTTACATACATTATGTTATTACGCTAGCCGTAGAAATTTTTATATAAATGCCGGAATAAGGCATAGGTCTATATAGTTACACCGGACCTAAGTTTTATGCTATTTCTTAATAAAGATAATAACTTAGCGAACCCTAAGCGAACGGGAGAGGAAATACCGGCGACTCTTTTAGACTTTAAAGACGTGTTTTCTAAGCATAAGGCCGATTTACTACTAAGGAAGAAGGGCACCGATTATAGGATTAACCTATTGCCTAACTTTAAGCCGCCTTTTAGACTTATCTACCCTTTTTCTTAATCCGAACTTTAGGTTCTTAAGGAGTAGTTAGATTAATCCCTTAAGCGTAGTATTATTTAGAAATCTAAGAGTTCGGCCGAGGCTCTTATTCTTTTTATGCCTAAGAAAGACAGCACTTTACGCCTTTATGTAGACTACCGGGGGGTTAATAGTATTACCGATAAGAATCGCTACCTACTCCCTTTTATTTCGGAGATTATAGACCGTTATTAAAGGGCTAAGTACTTTTCGAAGATTAACTTAAAAAACGCATATTAACGCATCCGGATTAAGGGAGGGGATAAATAGAAGATAGCCTTTCGTACTCGCTACGTTTACTATAAGTATTTAGTATTACTATTTAAATTAACTAACGCCTTAGCTATATTTTAGTTATATATTAACTAAGCTCTTAAAGGCCTCGTAGATACTATTTACGTCGTCTACCTTAATAATATTTTAATCTTTTCTAAGACCTATAAGGAGTATATAGAATACTTACGATAAGTCCTCGAATAACTAAAGAATACCGAGCTATTCGCTAATTTATCGAAGTATACTTTCTATAAGCAATCTTTAGAGTTTTTAGGATTTATCTTATCTATTAACGGAGTTATAATAGACCTAGCCTATATTAAGGCTATTATAAATTAGGAAGAACCTTTTTCTTTCTATAATGTTTAAGTTTTTCTCGGTTTTATAAATTATTACCGACGATTTATTTTAGGATACTCTAGCATTATTGCCCCTCTTACTGCGTTATTAAAGGGGAGCGTTAAGGGAAGAAAGCCCGGACGAGTATAGCTAAACATTAGCGAATTAATAGCGTTTTACGCTGTAAAGAACGCTTTTGCAATAGCCCTACTTCTCTAACACTTCGACCCTTAAAGACTAATTCGCATCGAGACTAATGCCTTAATTTTCGCAATAGCTAGCATTCTTTTATAGCCCGATAACGAAGGCTACTATTATCCGATTGCTTTTTAGTTACGGAAGTTTACTAGTTTAGCGGGGCATTTCTCCCCCCTATTTAATAAGGGGGAAAAAGAGCGTTATATAACGTACTAGCACAACCTAGGCGTATAAAGGGGAAGGGAAAGGAGGAAGCATTTAATCACATACATAAGATTGATATAACACAACTGAATTAACTTAATTTGCCTTCTTAAAGATTTAACGATTTCTCCTCGAGGACTTCTACCTATAAATTATTAAAGAAAAACGATTATTGCCGTATAGCTTCTGCGATACTCGCATCTAGTCGGTATTAGCATAATTAAATAATCCTAAAAATACGAAGAAACTAATCGAAATAAGAGCCCGAAAAATATAATTTAAGAGATTACTCCCTAAGTAGGATATCCTAGCTTATATAGAAATCGACTAGCCGAGGCTATAATACAACTACCCTACGAATTTCTCATATTCTTCCTAACCCTTAGTATAGCGACTGCTGCGCTTGCTTTAGGGTATATGCCTTTTCCTCCGTTAAAACTTAGAGCCTAATGCGGGGGACTCTATCTGTTTTCCGCGAGAAATCGTAGAAGGAGTCCCCGAATAGCACGGCTTAGTAACGGCATCTTATAGAAGCAGTAGCAAAGGATCTAAATAAAAAAACTAAAGCAATAGGAAGAAGAACGACGAGAATAGACCCGATAAAGCATTTAGAAGCAGCTAAGGGAGCATCCCTTATATTAGGAAAAGAGGGAGATAGCTAGAAAAAACGGTGACGGCGGGGGAGCCTAGGCTACTTATTCCTAGGAGCGCATTCCTGCTAAAGGTCGTCGACTTAGAGCCCGTCGGGTCCGACTTATAAAGCGAAGCAAAATAACTCCTTCGATAAATCCGGACTACGACTCTACTTAATCCTCTTAGATTCGCCCTATTATAATTGCCCTACGCATAAATAGAAACCTTATACCTTACTATAACTTTCTAATTCTTTATGCATTAGCAATAGCAACTTAGAAGATAACCGAAGACTCTACTATAACTCTTTCGATAGCTATACTTTACATAATTATACTATGTAAAGGAGAGCTTCTAACTATTATAAGAAGACTAGAATGCCTAGATTAAATAAAGAAGGATATATATATATATACGCATATATATATACGGATAAGAAAGAAGAAAGAAAACAACGACCGGATTTAAAAAGCATTACTTTATAAGAGAAATTAGAAAAATATATATAAGATATAATAAACGATAAAAACAACAATAATATTAATATGTCCGAGATATCTAATACGACTTCTGCCTAATAGGGGCTTCCCGCTATAGGAGAGACATCGTCGACCTTTAGAGACTACCCTGCCTTAAGGGGTAAGGCTACTATATAGTAGCCTATATTTAGGATTAACGAGCTATCTATAGTTATAGGTAAGATAATTGCCTAGCTAAATAACGGTCTCTTTAGAATATTACGGTAGGGGAAGCTTCCCCCTATTAGTAAGTTTAACGGTAAGAACGTAATAAAATTTCTTAAGAAATTAAAGAGGGAGATACGTTTTAATAAGGTTTACGAAGATAAGAAGATCGATTAGCTTAAGGGCTACGTCTTTACTAAATAAGCTCCGACCGTAAAGATCCTTACCGACGGTCTTTTGTAAGATAAGGCAAAGAAACGACTTCTTAAATACTACTACGTATACGATATTAAGCAACTTAAGACCGCTAACGATCGACTTAACTATTATAATACGAAGAGACCTTCGTCCGTTTCTAAAGTTACGGAATAGCTTAGCCTCTACTTATACCTTTAGCGTAAGGCCTAACCTAATAGATAGACCTAAGCTACTACGCAATCGCATTTTATCTACCGCGCTATGCCTAGGGATTTAATTATTAGCATCCTCGAACGTAATAAGATAACTTCGGATACTCTCTTAAGGTTAGCCTACGAAGATATTATTAACCTAATTAATAGCTATTTAGCCCTACGATAGGACGTTAAAAAACGAGATATAGCTTTAAAGGTATATAATTAAAAGCTTAGGCAGACCGAGGAAGAGTAGGCGACTTCCCTTAGGGATAAGGAGGTAGGCATAATAGAGCTTCCTACGGATAAGCCTAATGCTAAACCGCCTAAGGAAAAGGCTACTACCTCTACGGAAGATATTACTAAGAAGGAAGATATTTACTAGCCGATATAAGACTTAACTAAGGCCTTTTAAGATATAACTATTAACTTAAACCGCTAGAATAAAGCTCTTATAAACCCTATAGAGAGGGAATTACGCCGCGTTAGTTCTAATAGTTAAGGAAGAGGTGGTTACTACTCTAGCACAACGAGTACCCTTAGATTACACTAGCTAGCGAACGATAAGTTCTACGTAAACTTCGTTAAGACCTAGAGGTGCTTCTACTATAGAGAACCTAGACACTACCCGGACTAATATCCTACGCTCTAAGCTAATTATATAGCTAGCGTTATTACCTATAATTCTTCCTTAAGAGTTCTCGCCTTTAAAAGACCGAAAGACATAAGCCCGATTCCTCCTATATTAGCTAATAAGTATATAAGGCCTAGATCTTACATTTAGAGGCTTATCGTTTATTAAGCTAACGTATAGCTTAAATGCTTTATAACTCTGCTAATTGCCTAAGTTAAAGCGTTATCTACGCCTTCTTGCTAGGATTAGATAGTAAATAAGAAAGAAATCGCTACGATAAATGCCTTTTAGAAATACTCTTATCCTTAGGAGTAGAAACCTCGCGACCTTATCGGGACCGACGTCGCGATTAAGACCTTTATAATTCGATTCTAACTACCTTAGAAAGAAGGAGGAATAGATAATTAAATACTCTATTCGCCTATATAAGTTAATGCCTAAGAGGCAAAAAGACGACGAGTCGATAGAGATAACGTAGACTCTTAGGAGGATACGACTATAAAGACTATTCCCGTTAAAACTCCCGTCTATTATAAATATAGGACGGAACCTAAGAAGAAGTTCGATATTATAATAGACGAGATAGTCTATAATATTATATTAAAGAAGATACTAATCTCCCTATAGACCTTAGTTAAGTTTTTGCCCTTAGTCGGTTCTAAATTACGCGTAAAATGCATCGATAAAGCCTAGGGCATTAAAACCACGCAATTCTAATACCCTAAAGAGCTAACTACTTCTCCCCCTATTTTAGGGGCAGTCGCCGTAGAAATCCTAACCGACGACGAGGAGGAGGAAGGATTAGACCTTTTAAGTCACTTATAAGAAAAGCTATCTATAACGGCAATATACCTTAAAGAGCCTATCGGAGAATACTAGATCGAGCCCGAAGCTATTATATGCCTACCCTACGATAAAGAGATACCGGACCGGAAGATATATTAGTATGCTAACTATAAGGGGTCGATAAAAGTCAACGTGCGTATAGTCGACTAAGGCAATAGCTAGCTATAACGGAGACTTATTAGTAAATTCCCTATCGAAGACGACTTTAAGACTAAAGGAAAAGGGAAGGAACTACCTTAAAGCAGATAGGACGAGCATATAACGCGGTAGAAAGCTATAATAGACGTGTTTAACAGTCGGCTTACGTATTTCTATATAAGGACTATTAACCCGACTATATTAATAAATACGCCTTCTATTACGTACCTAATTCCTATAGTTAAACCTTAAGACGACTACGATAGAATAACTACATATAGACTACTATCTTTATTTTATTACTAACTATAACTATTTAATCTTATATACTAAGATCCTCTTATAGTATTTAAAGCCTTTTTTCTTAATTAAATAGACTTATTGTTCGCCTAGCGCTTGCTAAATAAAAGTATTAACCTTAACTTAATAAGAACTACGATAGAAGCGAACGAAGAAAAAGGGACTAGCGCCTATCTATCCCTGTAAGACGAAAATAGACTCTATAGCTAATGCGTATAACGTCTTTAGACGCTATATACGACGACTCTAGTTTAGGAGGAAGATTTAGAGACTACTACCCTTATGTCCGACGCGATAAGCGTACATACTTTAGACACCGTTAATATAGTTATAGTATATACGTAGAGAAGATATCTATACGATATAATAGACTAAGTTTCTTAGAGCCTATAAGACCGCGTCGACTTAGACGACTTAGTCTTCGAGACTATTAAAGAGGTTAGGCTCGAGCTTACGGTAGGCCCTCGGCCTAATATAGACGCGCTTATAATATAGACGGATACGAGTTTATAAGACTATCCTCGGCCGCCTTTATCGCCTTCGTTCCTAGCGCTATCTTCGGCGACTTCTATAGAACCGCTATCGGAGACGTCTAACGTATTAGACCTTCTTATTAGCTATAAGGAGACGTTTAGTCTAAAAGATAACGATTTAGATTATGCCTACGACGATAACTATATAATAAATAACATCTATTTGCTAATAGACGACTTACCGAAGCCTCACGAGACTACGTTAGCGCCGTAAACCTTCGCGATTAACGCGATCAGTATAATAACTCCCTACTATCTGCTAAGGCAGATATAAGACTTACTATATGTTTAAATTAGGCTAAGAGGAAGAAAATAAAGGCCCCTTAGTCTACTTTTAGACACTAGGTCTAAAGGTAATCTTATTAGCAAGCACTACGTATAATCCTACGGCTTAAAGATTAGCACGATAAAGGCGAAGACTAAGTTATACTCTAGCGCGGCTATTAAAATAGTTAGGGAGGTCGAGATAGAGTTATATATAGGCTTAGCGTAGATGCTAATCACGTTCTTTATCGCGCTAAACTATATTCTCGTTCCTCTTATTCTAGGTATACCGTTTATCCGGACGGCCTAGGCGATATTTAATTATACTCTAAAGAACGGAGATCTATATATTAGGCATTATATAGGAATAGTTAGAATTATCGCTCCTATAGCCGGCGCTATTAGATAGGAGGTTTCTTCTATAGCTAATAAGAAGGTTATCCGGATAAATGTTATTATAACTAATAGACGATATAATAAGTTCCGACCGGCCGCTTTTACTAATAACGATAAGGATTCCGACGCAGAAGGTGCTCCTAAAGATAAAGATATTAATAACGATAAGGATTTAAACGCAAAAGGTATTCCCGAATATAAGGATGCGAATTTTTTTTTTCTTATTTCTTATATTTCGAATTATATATCTACGTAGACCTATTAACGGTTAACGGTTTCCTATCTAATTTAATATTCGCCGACTATCCTTACCTCGCTAAGAGGCGAGATTCTTAGTTATAGAGGAGGGATACGGCGATAGATACCTATACCTACGCTATAAGCTTTAATTAGGCAGTAACTTATCACTAATAAGGAAGATTAAGCTATTCTCTCGATGAGATCGGAAACCGCTAAGGAAATCCTAAAAGTAATAATAAACGAGACGACTATAGAGCTAAGAAAGACTATAAAAAAGACATAAAGGAAATTCCGGAAAATGCAGAAGATTTAGGTATAGACTAGAAGAAAGAAGCCTATAAAGATATACGATATACGGGTTAATACGATGTTTAAAAGAAAAAGCAATAACATTAACCCTTAAGATAATATTCCGTCTAACGGGATAGTTCCGACGGGTAATACTAATTAGAGAAATATTAAGTAGGAAGAAGCTAAAAACAAACTTAAGAACGCTAGATACTATAATTAAATAACGGGAAAGTTTTCTAATATAGAAAAAGGGACGAGGCTTACGCTAGAACGACTTAAAGATATTTATAAGCAATTTAACGACCTCGTAACGAAATAAGAAATTACTATCTTCGATTAGATTATATTTAATAAGGAAGCCGCACTATTATAGAACTTTACGGAAAGAGGTAAGGTAGACCCGCTAGTCGCTCCTCCTTAGATTATTAAGACAATAGAATATAATGTATAGTAAGCATCGATAATCCCAATCCTAAGGGCAATAGAAAAGAAGGTTATCGATATCCTACGGGTTAGACTAAAAAGCGGTGTCCTTAAAGAGAGCTATAGAGTATATAGGAACCCTTTCTTCTTTATTATAAAGAAAGACGGAGGCGTACGACTAATTAATTCGATTACCTAAGTAAATACGGTTATAATTAGGGATGCTAATCCTCCTCTAAGTACGGATAAATTTAGCGACTACTTCTCAATATATAAGATCCTATCGCTGCTAGACCTATTCTTTAGTTATAATTAAGTGCCCTTTAATATTAGAAGCCGAGATATAACTACCTTTACTACCCCTTTAGGCACTTTACGTATATATACGCTACTATAGGGAGCTACTAATTTAGTAGGATAATTTACCCGAATTATATAGAGAATCCTTAGAGACTTATTCCCTAATATTAGTAAGAACTTCGTAGACGATATAGGGGTTAAAGGACTAGAGACTACCTATAACGACGAGGAAGTTGCCCTTAGAGTTAGAAGGTATGTTTTTAAGCACCTTATTAACCTAGACCGAGTCCTCGTTAATATTAAACTATTAGGCTGCATAATAGCCGGAGGAAAATCAAAGTACTATTAAAAAGCGACTAAGATCGTAGGTTATATCTATAAGACGAACGGAAGAAGTCCTAAGGAGGCAAAGGTTATTAAGATTAAAGAATAGACTAAATGCTATAATATAACGCATATACAAGCCTTCCTTAGCATCGTAGGATACTACCGAATATAGATTAAATAGTTCGCTATTATAGCAAAGCCCTTAACCGACCTCTTAAGAAAAGAAGCACTATAGGATTAAGGCAAACTTTAGAACTAGGCGATAGAGGCGCTAAAGGATGCTATTATAGACCCTATATTCTTAGTATCCTTAGACATCGGACTAAATAGAGGAGAAATTATCCTTACATACGACGCTAGCCTTATTCGTTAGGGAGCTATTTTAATGTAATTTATCGATAGAAAACGAAGACTAGTCCGGGATAAGAGCGGTATATAGAATAACGCCGAAGCAAAATATAATACTACGAAAAGAGAGTATAGAGCTATTCTTTACGCTCTACGACGGCTTAGAATACACATTTACGGCGTGCATTTTATCTTTAAGACTAATGCAAAGGTCTTAGTTAATTAATTAAAAGGCGCTATTAAAGATATGCCCGGAGCGTTAGTCACCCGCTAGATTAGTTATATTTTCCTCTTCGACTTTACGGTCCGATATATAGTCGGGAAATAGAATAGCGTTGCTAATAGGCTCTTACGAAAGCTAGAAGGACCCTCTAATATCGTTAATAAGATATTTAAAAGTAACGTTAAAGACTTCGTCGATCTATATCTTAATATAAGGGACCTTAACATTCCCTTAAACTATAAGCAGTTATAGAGTTCCTTTAAACGATAAAGAGACTAATTAATTATAATAAATAAGCTTATAGGAGACTACGCATAAGAAGCCTAAACTACTACATCGAAGACGGAAAACTCTAGCGACTACTAAGACGGATAGACTAAGGACCTATATTAGTAGTCTCCGACTAAGCTAAGTAACGACGAATTATAACGAAATATTACGTGCAGATAGGTTATAAAGGACGATAAGTCACCTACGACTATATTCGCAGTAGATATTAGTAGACTTCTCTTTAGAATAACGTTTATACGGCTATATCGATATATAAGGATTGCTAGAGCTTTACACCTATAAGACTAAGGGAATTATCTATGCCTATAGCTCCTAGCTACCTAATAAGCAAGATTTACTTTAAGAGCTAGTATATACCCTTAGACTATAGATACGCTTATTTAATAAAAGCCTAAGATAACCTTACTAGATAGGTCGAAGTAATGCTAGTTAAGGAAATCACGGCTAAAGCTATAATAAAGTTTGCTCTATCTTTAATTTATAGGTATAGCGTAATGCTATACGCTATAATTAATAGAGGACCGGAGATAAAAAAGGATTTTAAGTTTATTCTTAAAGACTTTAGCTTAAAAGGTATATAGACCTCTACCTATAACCCGAAAGCTAACGCAGTCGTCGAATATAGCTACTAGAGATTAATATTAGCCTTTACAAAGATAGCTAACGAAAGAGGAAAATAGCTAAAATACCTACACTAAGCTATTCTTATAGACCGTACCGCTATCCGAAATTTATATAGTATATCGGCTTTCTATTTAATCTACGGTTAGGATCCTATTTTACCTCTTAAAGTAGAACACCCGACCTAGCGACTTATCGATAAGGATAAAATTACTACGGAGGAGTCTTTATTTCAAGTACGCTTACGAATGCTTAAAAGGAAGGGGAAAGACGTAGCTAAAGCATAAGAAAAAGTCGAAAAATATAGGAAACGACTTACTATCCGGACTAACGAGGCGAATAAATATATAATACGTAAGGACGAATTGCGACGTAGCGACTTAGTCCTCTTATTCGATATTAGAAGATTAAATAACCTAGGGAGGTAAGCTAAACATTAGATAAGGTAGTTAGGCCTATTCCGACTAATCTCCCGTGCGAAGGTAGCCGGGAGCTATAGGATTAAAACACTCGACGGTATAATACTTAATAAGACGATACCTAACGAGCACTTAAAGAAATTCGTTAAGGACGAAATAGGATAATAGTCTTTATCTATAGACGGATAGCTACTATAGGATAAATTAGACTTAAGGAGGAAAAGATAAGACGAATAGATAGACGATATAGACGACCTGCTTCTTTTACCTAGTAGAGAAGCATTAGATTAAATAATATTAAGACCCCGAAATAAAGAAATATAAGATAAGACTAAGGATATAAAGATAATTATATAAGAACGTAGAAAAAAGGACCTAACTAAAGGATCGAAGTACGACTTCCTTAGCTTACGAAAGATAAGAGGGATTTATATATAGGAGCTCTAAAGCATTAAATTATAAAAGAGCAGAGAGACTATAGCAACTAAGATCGGACGAAGACGTCTTTTCTTAGTTATAGAGGAGGTTCCCGCGGAAGCAATATAAAAGGCGAAAACCCTGAAAAACGAAAAACAACGAACTAACCGAAATACGATAAAAGGGAGCATCGACGAGACCTTAGCTAAGGTTTAAAGAGCCTATTCCCCTTAGACGTTTAAAGGGAGTCGTAAGCGTCCCTTTACCTTAACCGTTAGCCTCCTCTAAGTTTATAGCCGGCCCGAATAGGTCTAGATCGTTAAATAAAAGACAAAGAGCGTTATAGTCGCTTAGGTACTCTAGGTAATATATTAGCCCGCTGCCTTTAGGAAGGTTATACTCTTTTCTTCCCGTAAGACAGGAAGAGTTAATATCCCCGTTTCTACCTTAGTATCTAGGCAAAAGCCGTTAGCTATAAGTAAAAGCCTTCGACGCACTCTATATATAGTTTAAGTAAGAACTACTTTATACGCCTTTTAAAGAGATATATTCGTAAAAGGGAAATATTACGTATTCGTTCGTAAAGGTAATCGTCGATCGATACGTTAATAGATACCTATTATATATACGAAGGTTCTTAGTCCTAAATAACGATATAAGGAAAGCCTATATATACTTAGGCCTCTTTCCCGAAAGCTAGGAAAAGAAAAATCCACGTAGATAGGCTACCTCGGCCGGAATATAGACGATACGACGACGCTTAATAAGATTCTTATATAAGGCCCGATCCTAAGGTCTAAGGAAGGTATTAAGGAGGTACTCTAAAGGCTTCTTACCTTTTGTATCCGATTTAACGAAGTCCGGCGCTCGACTTAAGATCTTTAGGCGAATAACGACCTTAATATAGATTAGGAAGCCCTAGTGTCTAAGGTTATAACCGCTATAGATAAACGTTCTTAAGCAACTATAAATCTATTATAACTACGAATTAGCAAACGACTAAGACTTAAAAGATTAAATAGTTCGTTACTATAAAAGACTTAAGGCGTTATAGAAAGATTATTATACGATAGTTCTACGATAAAAGAACGCTTATTAAGAAATCTTCGGGTTTAAGAGAGGTAAGGGAAAGCTTAAGGATATCTAAAAGGCCTTCGGCCTTTAAAAAAGATACGTCGATAGGCATAGTCGCGAAAATAAGGATGCTTTAAAAAAGAAAGAAACAAGAAATAAAAGAAGGAAAATTGCGATCGGGTAAGCCTAAGGGTAGGGAAAATAAAGATCGGATAAAGACTAATTACGGATAAACTAAGGAAGAGAAAGGGATTTAAAGGATTATAGACGATAGAACGATTAGCTATTAAGCCTATATAGTAAAGCTTTTAGCCTAATACCTTAGAAGATAACGTATGCCTTAGAAGGCACTCCTTACGAGAAAAACCCTATTCTGCCTACGTATACCCGCTTTCTTTCTTTTGCAATATAGACTATTTAATCGACGAATAGCGATAGACTAGCACGTAGTAGCACGAGGCAAAGCTAATAAGCTTTTAAATATAGCGACTACCCTCTATAGAAGGCTAACCGGAGACATCGGAATGCCTTCGATCTACGGCCTACTAAATAAGGATGCGAGAGATGTGTGTTATAGCGGCCGTTAGGGCGCTGCACCGGCTGTGAGGCCGCTGAAAGCAGTGTATTTAATGTATGTAATGATGATGCTTATTGTGCCCGAAAAGGGGCTGCCTCGAGACCTTATTTAAGGGGTCTCTTGGCCTAATTTCCCGTCCGTGATCCCGCACGTGATCCTGCATGTGATCCCTTTACCCGCGGATCTAACACACCCCTTTAGCTTCGATCGCAATGCGAGGGAAGCTGGACTAAAGAGCTTAAATAGCTTAAATCCGGGGTCTTTTGCCAATGTTTAATCAATCTATCAATCGGGGCGGATTATCGTATTCTTCTAGGTCCTCTTTACGACCGACTATTATAGCAATTGCAACTCGGCATTTTATGCCTTTACGCTACCGTATGCGCCTTTAGCGGCAACAACACGCCTTATTCCTCTTGTATTATATTAGTCGATCGCTTCGGAAGGTTCGTATGGTTTATTAGAGTATACGGGCGGACGAGGGCTTTGTATGGCCGAGGCTTATGTATAGCCGAGGGCTTTATATATATAGCCGAGGGTTATATTGCCGAGGGCTTTTATATATAGCCGAGGGTCGTGTTCCTAAGGGCTCGTGTATATAGCCGAGGGTCGTGTTCCTAAGGGCTTATGTATATAGCCGAGGGTTGTATTCCCGAGGGCTCGTGTGTATGGCCGAGGGTCGTGTTATTAAGGCTTGTTTAGCCGTAGGCTTATATAAAGTCGAGGGCTTGTGTTGCCGTAATAGGTGCGGACGAGGGAGTCTTCCGTCGCCGCGAGAGCTGCTTGCTTAAGTTATTGATTGAGTGATGCGGATAAAGCCGCGAGAGCTGCTTGCTCGAGAGCCGTTTGCTTAAGAGCTGCTTGCTCGAATAAGTATACGGACGAGGGAGTCTTCCGACGTCGCGAGAGCTATTTGCTCGAGTGAGTAAGTGTATACGAAGGAGAGGGACTTTACCGCTCGCTGCGACGAAGGACTCTACCGCTCGCCGTGATGTGCGTATTGCTTCTACTATGTACGTAAGCAACGGTGGATCTACTCGACGGTTACTAATAAATTCCCGCGGTCCCGTTAGCCTTATAGCCTATTGTAACACTCTGCCCTTAACGCCCCGGGGCCCGCTTTTAGGTATTTTTACGTGTTTTCATTTAGCGGGTAGGGGGATTAGCGCTGTACTTATATCCGTATAGTAAAGTAGTAGGACGGGATGTATACGTAAACATTCGGTTAAGTTCTATAGGCTATTTCTATACGCGTGCTAACACGATCGGGATTATTTCTATTAGTACTAGCCCGCGATTTTAATTAGCTACCCGGAAAGGCTAGGCTCTATGTGCATGCGACGCAAGCCGCTTCTAGCCGCCTTACTACGTATAGGCCCGGGAGCGCGCCCGGCTTCTAGCTACGTGCCCGGCTTCTAGCTCCCGGCTATATGCCCGGCTCCCGGGGATTAAATAGGGGGATTAAATAGGGGGATTAAATAGGGGGATTAAATAGGGGGATTAAATAGGGGGATTAAATAGGGGGATTAAATAGGGGACTTAAAAGGGCATTAAAACGGGGGATTTTAACGGGGGACTTAAAGGACTTTAAAGGGGATTTTTAAACAGGGACTTAAATAGGGGATTTAAACGGATGACTTAAATAGGGGATTAAAATAGGGGATTTAAATAGGGGATTTAAATAGGCGACTTAAATAGGGGATTTAAACAAGGGATTTAAACAAGGGATTTAAACAAGGGATTTAAACGGGGGGCTTAGATAAGGGATTTAAACAAGGGATTTAAACGGGGGATTTAAACAAGGGTCTTTAAAGGGGATTTTTAAAGGGTAACTTAAACAGGGGATTATAATAGGGGATTTAAATAGGGGACTTAAATAGGGGATTTAAACGGGGGGCTTAGACGAGGAATTTATACAAGGGATTTAAAAGAGGGACTTAAACATAGGGATTTAAACAAGGGATTTAAACGAGGGATTTAAATAAGGGATTTAAATAAGGGATTTAAACAAAGGATTTAAACGAGGGACTTAAATAAAAGATTTTTAAAAAGGGGCTTAAATAGGGGATTTAAATAACCTTGACCCTAAGGGTTGATTTATAATCACGTGCCCTAGGGCTACCAACTAAGCTAACACCCCGCGGAGCGGGCAGGGCTACTAATTAGAGAGTGCACGCCGCGGAGCGGGGTCACTCTCTAAGGCAGTCACGTGCAAACCCCTAGCTACTAACTAGGGAGTGCACCCCGCGAAGCGGGGTCACTCCCTAGTAAATAAGTATTCGTGACGAGGGTAGTCTTTCGTCTTACTGCGATAAGGGACTCTACCGCTCGCTGCGACGAAGGACTCTACCGCTCGCTGCGATATATGTATTGCTCGAGAGCCGTTTGCTCGAATAAGTGCGACGAGGGACTCTACCGCTCGCCGTAAGAGCTGCTTGCTCGAGAGCCATTTGCTCGAATAAGTGCGATAAGGGTCTCTGCCGCTCGCCGTAAGAGCTGCTTACTCGAGAGCTATTTGCGCGAATAAGTGCGACGAGGGTCTCTGCCGCTCGCCGTAAGAGCTGCTTACTCGAGAGCTATTTGCGCGAATAAGTATTTGCGCGAATAAGTGCGACGAGGGACTCTACCGCTCGCCGTAAGAGCTGCTTGCTCGAGAGCCGTTTGCTTAAGAGCTGCTTGCTCGAATAAGTGCGACGAGGGACTCTACCGCTCGCCGTAAGAGCTGTTTGCTCGAGAGCCGTTTGCTCGAATAAGAGCGACGAGGGATTCTGCCGCTCGCCGTAAGAGCTACTTGCTCGAGAGCCGTTTGCTCGAGAGCTGCTTGCTCGAATAAGTATACGTAACGAAGGAGTTTTCCGACGCCGCGAGTGTTTATTTTCTACGATACCGCGAGAGCTATTTGCTTAAGTAAGTAGGTATACACGAGGGAGAGGGACTTTTCCTTCTTTCCGCCGCCGCGAGCTATTAGCTCGTCGAGAGCTATTAGCTTATGCGATTAGCTTATGCGTTAGATAAATATACGGACGAGAGAGTCTTCCTCCTGCCGCCGCGAGCTATTAGCTCGGTCGAGAGCTATTAGCTCGTGTATTAGATAAGTGCGCGGACGAGGGAGTCTTCCTCCCGTCGCCGCGATCGTGTTTTTGCTACGACGACGAAAGAGTCTTCTTCTTCTCTTCCCGCCGCCGCGAGCGCTTGCCGCAACGACGAAAGAGTCTTCTTCTCTTCCCGCCGCCGCGACTACTGCGTGCTGCGACGAGAGAGTCTTTCTCTTCTCCTCTCGCCGTCGCGAAATGTGTGTGCTACGACGAGAGAGTCTTCTTCTCTTCCGCCGCTGCGAAATGTGTATTGCGACGAGAGAGTCTTCCTCCCGCCGCCGCGAACTATATATGCTGCCGCGACGAAGGAGTCTTCCTCCCGCCGCGTTGTGTTTATACTACGACGACGAAAGAGTCTTCTTCTTCTCTTCCCGCTACCGCGAGCGCTTACCGTAACGACGAAAGAGTCTTCTTCTCTTCTACCGCTGCGATTGCTATTTACTGCGATGAGAGAGTATTCCTCCCGCCGCCGCGATATATTATTGCTATGACGACGAAAGAGTCTTTTTCTTTCTTCCGCCGCCGCGAGCTATTAGCTTATAAGCTAATAGCTTATGTTTTATCTAAGTGTTTTATCTAAGTGTGTGGACGAGGGGTCTCTACCGCTCGCCGCGAATAGCTTATATAGTCTTATTTGTTTAATACCACGGAGGGGTTAATTCCTTAATTATAGGCTTATTTAATACTACGGAGGGGTTTGCTCCTTAATGTATAGACTTATTGTTTTTAATGCTATAGAGGGGTTTGCTCCTTAATATAGGCTTATTAATGCTATAGAGGGGTTAACTCCTTAATGTATAGACTTATTGTTTTTGGCTTAGCTAGCTAACGAGGGAATTACCCTCTCGCCTCTGCTAGTAGCAGTATGTGTGTTTGGCTAGCTAACGAGGGAATTACCCTCTCGCCTCTGCTAGTAGTAGCAGGATGTGTGTTTAGCTAGCTAACGAGGGAACTACCCTCTCGCCTCTGCTAAAAGCAGTATATATATTTAGCTAGCTAACGAGGGAATCACCCTCTCGCCTCTACTAAAAGCAGTATATATGTTTAGCTAGCTAACGAGGGAATCACCCTCTCGCCTCTGCTAAAAGCAGTATGTGTTTTTAGCTAGGGAATCACCCCTTTTCGCCTCTGCTAAAAGCAGTGTGTATTGTTCTTTCTAGTGCCGCGAGGTAGTCTCTTACGGGCTTTCTTTCGATGTATTAGTGCCGCGAGTCTTGCGGGCTTTTTCGATGTATTTATGCCGCGTGTTGCGGGCTTTCTTCGATATAGTGCCGCGAGGATGGTTCTCGCGGGCTTTCTTTCGATGTAGTGCCGCGTGGATGGTTCTCGCGGGCTTAGTTCGATATAGTGCCGCGAGGATAGTTCTCGCGGGCTTGGTTCGATGTAGTGCCGCGAGGATAGTTCTCGCGGGCTTAGTTCGATATAGTGCCGCGTGTTGCGGGCTTTGTTCGATATAGTGCCGCGAGGTGGTCTCTCGTAGGCTTAGTTTAATGCGAGAGGAATCTAGTCCTCTTGCCGAGTATGATTAGCTAGGCTTTTCTCGCGGTTTAAAGGGGGCCTAATAGATAAATAGTGGCTTCTCTTAGTAGCTTTTTGGCTAGAAGACTAAGACTCTTAATTATTAGATCTTCGATCTACGGCCTACTAAATAAGGATGCGAGAGATATGTATTATAGCGGCCGTTAGGGCGCTGCAGCGGCTGTAAGGCCGCTGAAAGCAGTGTATTTAATGTATGTAATGATAATGCTTGTTGTGCCCGAAAAGGGGCTGCCTTAAGACCTTATTTAAGGGGTCTCTTAGCCTAATTTCCCGTTCGTAATCCCGCACGTGATCCTATATATGATCTCTTTACCCGCGGATCTAACATCTAGCAATAACCCTCGGTCTCCGTAAGTCATTAGGCAAAGTAGTTAAACCGTATAAAGGAGTCTAGGCAATAAAGGAGGGAGCGAACTAATTTATTTCCTTAATGCCCTTAGGGATTATAGGAGTCGAAGCATAGACTAAGATATATAACGAGGTCGAGCGAGACTTAGCTAGACCGAGCACTTAGGATAGGAAAGACGCCCGAAACGCGAGAGCGTAGAGGAGGAGGCAAGGCTAAAAAGCCCCGATATTAGTCACGCCCTTATTAGAGATAGAAAGGCGCTAGGGAGGATTTTAGCGGGGCATTTCTCCCCTCTATTTAATAAAGGGGGAAAAGAGGGTTATATAACGTACTAGCATAACCTAGGCGTATAAAAGGGAAGGGAAAGGAGGAAGCATTTAATCATATATATAGGATTAATGAAATATAACTAAATTAACTTAATTTTGCCCTCTTAAAGATTTAACGATTTCTCCTCGAGGACTTCTACCTATAAATTATTAAAGAAAGACGATTATTGCCGTACAACTTCTACGACACTCGCATCTAGTCGGTATTAGCATAATTAAATAGTCCTAAAAATACGAAGAGGCTAATCGAAATAGGTGCCTGAAAAACATAATTTAAGAGATTACTCCCCGGGTAGGATATCCTAACTTATACGGAAATCGACTAGCCGAGGCTATAACACAACTACCCTACGAATTTCTACTATTCTTCCTAACCCTTAGTTTAGCGACTACTGCGCTTGCTTTAGGGTGTGTGCCCTTTCCTCCGTTAAACTAGCCTTAAGCTTAACTACGGCACCCTTAATTAAGAGATATTTGCTATCGTTAAGTTATTTAAATACTAGCGATACTACGTCGAAGGGGCGGCGAATACTATTAAAGTTTTATTAGATTACTAGAACCTTTAAGGCTTTATAAAGTAAGTATCCCTTAATAGAAGATAAGCACGTTAGTATATATACCTAGCTCCTTTTGATTTTACGATTAAACATTAAGCCGGTAAATTAAATCCTGCCGATACTCTATTAAAGAAGCTAGAATTTATAGGCGAAGCCCTACCGTCTATAAAGCTACTCCTAGAGCTATAATAGAAGTTAGTAGTTATTCGGCAGGTATATATAGCTATATATTCTTTATAGAGCGACCTTAAGACGAGTTCTTAGGTCTCTGCTATCTCTAAGCTTAACGAGATGTCTTTACGTAACGAAAATGCATAAGTCCTTTAAGATTTAATCGCTTAGCATTCGGGAATAAGTCCCGCTAAGTTAGCCACTTAGGTTAAAGATATTATTAGTTATAAACAACGGTGTTAAAGACAATTAGCTAGGTTAGCAGCTCGTTGTAAAGGGGTCTATAAGAGCAATATCTCCGAGCCCCTTTTTAAGCTCTTAAAGAGGACTTAAGCGGAAGATCCGTAGACTATATAGCGAGTGTAGGCCGAAAGTACCCTAAAAGAAGGGGTAAGTCCTTAGTTATTAAGCCTAGACGGACTTATTTTGCATTCGGGAAGAATCGTAGTGCCTATAGAGGTTGCCTTAAGGCAAGAGCTTATTTAGCTCTACTACGACGATCCCTTTATAAGACACTTCGGAATAGCCCGTACGAAAGACCTCCTATCCCGGAAATTCTTTTAGGAAGGAATAGCTTATAATATAAACAGCTACGTGCGTTTATATAACATCTATTAAGGCGCCGTTCTAAAGCGGCATCGCTTATACGGCGCCCTTAAGTCGCTGCCTATTCCTATAAGACCTTAGGAAGAAGTCTCTATAGACTTTACTACCGGTTTTCCGGAGTTATAATTCGATAGTAGAGAAGTTAACGTAATACTAGTAATCGTTAACTAATACACTAAGTATAGCGTATTTCTCGCGGTCTCTAAGATAATAATAGAGCCTAAGTTAGCTAAGGCTTCTATAGTCTTCTACTATAGAATTCCGATTCCTTTCTACGGGTTTTACTATGGAATTTATATGTCCTTCTAATAGACTATTGCGTTATTAATTCCTTTATTTGCTAACTGCAGCTGACTATATAACTATTTGTCGTACGGATACGATCTATTGTTTTCCGACCGGTGTTTTCCGTCTAACTCTTTCCTTTACCCCTTTTCCTTAAGTCTACGCGGCTGTTTTCGTCTAAGTGATTTCCCTATATATAGATACTAGTTAGCCCCCCTTATTAGAAAAGATAAGAGCTATTATTCTTAGTGATTTGCATTATTTATAGCTTTTAATCCTTCCTTATAGGCTATTTAAGCCTTAAAGCCTCTCTTCTTTTTTTAATTGCTATCACCTAAATGTCGAGGACCCGACTGCCTAGCGTTCGATAATAAGCCCTCGTTGCGACGTTAGGGCTATGACTATAAGGGTGATTGAGTTAATAACTTAATTATCGCAAGGGCGGCTGAGTTAGTATCACTATTACCGGGGTCCCTAATGCATACGATACATCGTATTATTAATAGCGCATCTATTTAGGCGTTGCCCGCACGTAATCTATTTAATCACGTGGATTGTAATCGTGCCGAAAGAACGGATATCCCTTATTTATATACTAGCAACTTTTCTCTATAGTTGCTAAATAGTAAATCCGTAATCTAAAGAAAGGGAGATAGGAAGAACGATATATTAGGTAGAAGGCCTAATAAATACATTCGATAAATATAAATGACAAAGGGGGTAGAATAAAGGGAATACTATAGGTGACTATAGGCGAAGGACGAAGGCTTCTATCCTAATCAAAAGGCTATTCGTATTAATAAGGCGTTTAAGGGCCTTGTTTAGCGATGCCTTTATTTTAGCGTTAGCGGGGTTATCTTCGTCGTAGATCTACCTAATCTCCTTAATCTCCCGTCGCTTATACGACTAACGCAACGCTATAATATCGATTATTAAGCGTTTCTCTTTCGTAGTGCCGAGCTTAATCAGGCATTTATAGAGGGAGTATAAGTTAGTGTATATAAAAAGAGGGATCGGTAGGAGCTAAAGCCGTTCCGTAACTATACGGAGGGTCGTAATAAGAGAGATGCTAAGGTCTATACTGTTTACTATCCCGTATATCTCGCTCGTAATAATACTAAAGGTTACTTACTTATACTTCGTCGAGCTTTAATAGATAATATTCCTATTAATCCGAAAATACATATCCGTACGCTCGGTCTTATTAATAAGCGTAATAATAAAGCCTAACTAAGACGAAAAGTCTCGGTTATTTACGAACGAGCTATCTGTAAATACTACGAGTTTAGCTATCTCGAGATTAATTAGCTTATACGTAAGTCTACGTTGTTAATAGTCGATCTACTACTAGAGGCGCTTATTAAGGATGTTATAGTCCTTCTCCTCGAGGGCCTAGACCTAGGCTACTACGGTGATATCGAATAAGGCCTCTAGCTAATAAATAGAAGCGACGTACGTAGTACGAGCGCGTTGCTTAAGGTACTACTAGGCTTTATTACGAGCCCGTAAGTCGACTACCTCGATCCTTAAGGCTTATCCCTTCTGCTATAGAAGTAGAACGTCGTCGTAGAGCGTTAATTTTGCTCTATTAAAGTCTATAGCATTCCCTTTAAGCCTTTAGCTTAACGCGAAATTAAGCGATCTAGAGCTCGTTTTCTTCTTAGGCAGAAAAGATATCTAAACCGAGCATTAGGGTATTATCGGTCTATATTCCGACGAGGCTAAAGTCGTCGGCTCCTTAATTTATAATTAAAAGGCACGAGTTATAGGTAGAAGAAGCTATATTAAGGCTCTTAATATAGTATATTTTCCACTAATAAACACCGGCTTTTATAATGCCGTATAACTGTCTAATAACTCTTATAATTATGCCCTTTAGGTACTTGCCCTAGAGCTCTACTAGAAGAGCTGCTAAAACCATACGATTAAGCTCTATCGAAGCTTAGGGATAGGCTTATGTAATATTGCGTAGAGATAGGCTTATGCCTCGGCGAAGTAAGCCGGGAGTAAGGGCTAAGATTAAGCGCTAGCTAATACGTTAGATAGTAGGGGAATAGGTTAGAAGCGAGCTTTTCTCTATATCGCTATAGCCTTAGATTACTAAGCGGGACTTTTCGTAGGGCTTAACGTTACGGCCCTTTACTTCCCGGACTATTCGGGAATAAAATAGCTGGTAAGATCTATAAAGCGATTCGTCGAACTATTTAAAATTAAAGACCCCGCGTGCGATAAGATCGTTAATTTCTTATTAGTCGGATTCTTTTAAAGGGGCGCTAGGTATAATAATAACGCCGTTATTGCGTAGTTTAAGCGAAAGCTATAGTATATCTTCTTCCTTCTTAATTAGGAATTAATTATTAAAGGTTACGGTCTTCGGCTTATTCCTTAAGCCGGGGGGACGTCCGCGCTTATAGGGCTACGGGGGAGTAGGCAGCGCTCGCAGCGGAGAGGGGGAAGGGTCTAGCTCGGGAATTTTGTCTAAAGCAAAGGAGTCGATCTCGGATAGGGTACCTATATTATCGAGGACCGGGGGATTAAAGGTATCGTTATTGCTATAGTAGTACGGCTGTATAAGGGTAGAACGGAAGACCGTAGGGCTATTAACGGTTTCGATAGTAACGTCGTAGCCGTTATTAGAGGCGATCGTATATAGACCCTATTATTCTCGTTTCTCTCGCTAGACGCGGACTTTACTTTATAGCGGTAGTAATAGAGTATTAAGAGTTAAAGGGCCGTTTTAAGCCTATAGGGCATCCCTAACTTACCGTGCGGCGGAGAGCTACCGTAAGGCTTTTATAGCTTTTTAGATAATCTAAAAACGAGGCTATTTAGTCCTACTATATTATTTACGGCTTTAATAGCTATTTATAGGACGGATTTAAGGGTCGTTATCCTACCGATCTCGGCGTATATTATCTAAAACGCACGACGAAGCGGACTATAATATCTTTTAACCTTACCTATAGACTAATATGCCTTAATAAGGATCTAGGTATACGTAATACCTATTATACAAGCTTCGTTGCGAAACTTAGTTAAGGCGAAATTAGTGCCCGCGTTATGCTAGATAAAGTTAAGGGGCATAAGGTATATATCGATCTAATGTGCCTTAAGTATTTCCTATATATCTTTAGCCGATATAGACGGGAGGAATCGCGCTCTTTAGAAAGATATCGCTATATCGACCGCGTATAGCACCGGCCTAGTGCTATTACCGACTTTTAAGTATATTATATCGATAATAACCTCAAAGTTAAATTCTTAGTTATCCTTTAATATAAACCTAAACCTCCGGGGTGCTAGGGCGTAAAGCTAATAGTAATAGCAGAATTTTAAGATATCCTTTAGTATTTCTATAAGGGAGCAAATATCTCCCGAACTAGATATCGTATAGGTATATAATAATATGCATAAAACCCACCGTTCAATGTTGCATAACATATTTGTGCCCCGGTTGCATTAGCTATTCGGGGTGACAAGATACAGGAGTTATAGCATAAGATGTGGGTGCTAAGACAGATACGTCGGTACTCACATGTCTCGCTTAGAACTACCCTCTATTCCGCAACAATAACTCCGCGACAACGGTGCGATATATCGGCGATGTCTTATGCGCGTTCTTTTTTCCGGAAATAGCGCTGTCAGACGGCACAATAAGCTAATTGATATGTACCCTGGGTCCTAAGATATTTGGCTATAAGAAGGCGCCGATGTCCCCAGCTAGACAGACCATTACCAATAATTCAACAACCGCTTTCTCTCTCAATTCTGCTCTAATCTTCACACTTCTTGCATCTCTGTAATCCTCTACTATTGGTCTTCATCTTGATCTCTTAGTATTTCTACTAAGATATCGTTATGCCCTCCTTATTTTAATAGGTAATAAAGCCTATTAACGGCCGGGTGGCTAAATCGGCGGTAGAGCGTACGTATCTCGGCTTTAGTTAAAAAGACGACTGCGTTCTCTTCCTTACTAAAGAAGAACTATAGATAGCCCTATTTGCGAATAATAGGGACGTTTACACTTAAACCGATAATTATATCCGTAGTATTATTAAAGTATACGCTTAAGCGATCTATATTAGCTAGGCAAAGGAGGAATAGAGTTATCGTTCCTAGCGGGTAGAACGTAATGCGGCTAATAGGGGTTTGTCTTCGCCGCTACCGAATTTAATATAGGCCTAGCCGGCGGTAGACTCGTCGAGCACGATAGAAGGGTCTTCTCGTTATAGGGCGAGATATTAGTCTTAACCTATAGTAGAGACTATAGCTGCTCCGGTGTCTACGAGGATGCCGTAGAAACGGTCCTTTAAGTAATAGTCGAAGACGAATTACGTAGCCGGGACGCTTAATTAGTCTATCCCTTATGCGTCTTCGCCCGTGATTAAATAGTTAAAAGACTATTAGCATAGGATTTACGAGGCTTGCTATTTATTTAATTCTTTATTATTACTAGCCTTATTATTACGCTATTCGATAGCGGCTTAGGGAGTCTCGTTACCTTTATATTTAGTAAGATAGGCCTTAAATCCTATACTAGGGTTGCCGGTTAGAAGGCATTGCGCGTAGTACTAATCCTTAGACCTAGCTCGTTTTTTTAGGGTATGCTTTATCGACTAGTAGCCTTCCTTCTAATAAACGAAGCACTTCCTCGACTATTAGCGGTTGCTAAAGCTACTACCGCCGCTACGAAGCCTACGGTAGCTTTATCCGCTGCTTCTACTAAACCTACGGCCGTTGCCGCTATTGTTAGTATATCTTCGGTTAGTATAGAATACGCCTAATGAATTGTATTTATTATTTATATTTATTACCTTATTACGATATTGCACGAACGTGCCGGACGTGCCGTTTTCGGCCTATATCGATAGATAGGTCTTTAGGGAGGAACGCAGCCCGGAGAATAGCTTTTCTATAGTCTTAGGGGGGTTATATAGCGTATAGCTGAATTCTAAGACGTTTCGGCACGGGTTAAGTAAGGTAGTCCGAAGGGGGAGGTCTCCGGCAAACTTAAATCCTAGGGCGCGTTAATATCGTTATAGCTTATTAAAAAGGGTCTATAGGACTTCTTATTAGGTCTTATTAAGATACTTAACTTATAGCTTTTTAAAAGTCGTAGTAGTCTAATCTACCTAATAGTGCTAGTAGTTTACTTCGGTATTAAAGTAAGCTTTTAGTAGGTCGTAGGCTTGCCTAAACGTATAGTCCTATTCTATATGCTAAATATAGTAGGTCTAGGCTCGACCGGTGAGAATCCGTAGGAAGAGCGCGTAGAAATAGCCTAGCCGGGCTTTAAACGTATAATATATATCTATAAAGATATAGACCTTATCTTTAAGGATATTATACGGCTCGCCTATATAGTGCTTGCCTTTATCCTATAGCTTAATAAATTTCTACGGGAGGTCGGCGTCTATTTCCTCGTTTAAAACGTTATAAATGGGAACTATTGTATAGGCTGCCTTAAACGTTATATTAACCGGAGGGGTCCTAGCTATAAACTAGTACGAAGTCGGGTGAATAATCTCGCCCAACGGGGGGGCCTAAGGGTTCGGGATTATACCGGGCATTTAATCTCGTGCGTATAATAGGTCGAAGGTTAATCTTATTAAAGCGCGCGTTATTAATGTTATTGTCGGTTCTATTGCGAATATAACCGCTAGATATGCGGAAGGCGCATCGGGAGCTACTATCGGCGTCGCTAAGGCAGTCGCGAAGCCTATTATAAGAGCAGTAGGTAGTATAGTAAAGGGTATAAGACGAGGAGAAGTAGAAGCACTAAGGGTATTAGCTAGCAATAATAGTAATACGGCGCGAATAGCACCGGGGATATCTACTACGGTATATATATTCCGTAGAAACTCCTTAGTGCTATCATCGAGGTTCGCCTAGATTTCTACAACGATAGAGGCGTTCTAAGGGGGTGCTACCTCGGCTTATTATAGGTTTCTAAATGTTATGCCGAATCTAAGGTTATTAGGGCTAATGTTAACACTACGGAAGTTAAGCAAGTGCTTTAGCTTCTAATAGTAGTTACTATTAGCGACTTTCTAAGTATCTATTATCTATCCGTTAAAGTAGTCTTAAAATGCGTTAAGGAAGTCGTTGCTATATAGGTCTATATTATAATATATAACGAAGAACCTTATAATACGGGTTATTATTACGATTTTATAAGGGTTTTCTAGGTTAACCTATATGTCCTAGTGTGCGTAGTCTACCCCTTTAAGCATAGCGTTAGGCATATTAATCTCGCTAAGCTATTATAAGAGCGGATCGAAGGGAGGTTTATCGGTCATTAGGGTGGATTAAGGGGCGTTAGGGTTATCGATAGAAGTCGATATAGTATGATTAAATAGAATATACGGAGTTATAAGGGGATCGCGAGGGTTATTAGAAAGGTTGTCTTACGTTAATAACACACTATTGCTTAACGTTACTCTTCTTTTTCGAAGCGAGACGGGATTAAATAAAAGCTAGAAGAACTATTAGGGCTACCGAGTGCTAGGTCGGTTCTTAACACACACAGATTCTTATTTTTAGCATAAAGGATCGTCTTACGATATAAGGGGGATAGTACTACTAAACATAACGGCCTTTATACTAATAACGATCGGACTTTGCCTCTTCTACCTTACTAATCTATAATTAATCGTTTAATTGCTAATAAGTATTAGTTAGTTAAACCAAAAGAGGGTTATAAACTAATTAGATTAGTCTATAATATCTATTAACTAAAGGGCGATAAACAGCCCCTTTATATAGGCTATAAACGCATATATTATTAAGGCCTAAAGCCGGCCCTTTATAAGCCCTTGTTGCGACGTTAGGGCTATGCCTATAAATGTAATTAAGTCAATAACTTTATTATCGTAAGGGCGGCTAAGTTAGTAACGCTATTACTAAGGTCCCTAATGCATACAATACATCGTGTTATTAATAGCGCATCTATATAGGCGTTGCCCGTACGTAATCTATTTAATCACGTGGATTACAATCCTATATAAAGAACGGATATCTATTATTCTTATAGTTTTACTAATATAAAAATATAAAATATAAAGGCATAACTTACTTTAATTACTTAAATAAAAATAAGATAAAGAAGCTTATAGTAAAATTAAGAAAAGCACTATACGGCTTAAAATAAAGTCCTTTACTTTAGTATAACCTATTAAAAAGCATTATTAACGAGCTTGGTTTTTACTACCTTTTAATAGACGAAAGAGTATTTATAAATAGTATACTAAGAATAGCTATAGCTATCTATATAGATAATCTCTTATTCTTTAGACCTTAAAAGCGTATAATAAACTAAATAATAGATTAATAAAGAAAACCCTATTAATCGAATCGCTAAGGGAAGTTAAAGACTTCTTAGGATTATCTATATAAATAAAAAGTCTTGCTATTTATATAGCACGAAATCTCTATTTATATAGTAAGAATATCTAAATCTCTACTTTTTTATATATACCCCGCGCGCCTATATCCCGCTACTAAAATCTAGTGCCGGTATATAGTAATTAAGAGAGCCGCGTAAATCGTGCGAAGAACGCGAAGAATACTACCGATACGTAGTAGGGCACGCAGCCGGGAGCCGGGCACGAAGCATATATTAAGGAGCCGCGCACGCAGTAGAAGGCACGCAGTAGGGGGCACGCAGTAGGGCACGCAGTAGGGCACGCAGTAGGGCACGCAGTAGGGCACGCAGTAGGGCACGCAGTAGGGCACGTAGTAGAGGGCACGCAGTAGAGGGCATATAGCAGAAGGCACGCAGCCGGGCATAAAGCATATATTAAGGAGCCGAGAGGGCACGTAGTAGAGCACGCAGCAGAAGGCACGCAGCCGGGCATAAAGCATACATTAAGGAGCCGCGCACGCAATAGAGGGCACGTAGTAGGGCACGCAGTAGGGCATATAGTAGGGCACGCAGTAGGGCACGCAGTAGGGCACGCAGCAGAAGGCACGCAGTAAGGCACGCAGTAAGGCACGTAGTAGAGGGCACGTAGTAGGGCATAAAGCATCTATTAATAAGGAGCCGTATATATAGTAGAAGGCACGTAGTAGAGGGCACGCAGTAGGGCACGCAGTAAGGCATATAGCCGGGAGCGAGCTATAGACGGATATTTCGTACGAAGTACGTAAAGAAGAATTATTAGTCTATAAGTTACGGCCTACTATAAATACGCACTATATTTATATAGGCGCGGCTAGGCGCGGGGAGGTAGGGTATAAGGACGACCGTCTTAGCGTTATAGTTAAGGGCATACTTAATAGTAGGGAGGGCGCCGACGATACGTTAGTTGCTTATAATCTTCTTACCGTCGAGGGGCACGTTAAAGTCGACCTATTCGTCGTTAGTATAGCCTTAGCCGCTAGAACAAAAGCCGGACTTACCTAAATTAGAACCCTCTAAGGATCCTATTAGTATAGGCGCATTAGTTTGCGCACTGCATAGGGTTTTCCTTAAAAACCATACGCGCCTATAACCTCTAGATAATTAATTAATATATAGAATATAACCTTAACGTAGCTTCCTTATAACTACGTAACGCGAAGCTATAAGGTCTTTATATAGCTATTTTAAGGACTAAAAGCCTTAAAAATACGTATTTTTAAAGAGTTACCCTTAGCTTTTTAGAAATCGGATTCCTATTAACCTATAGCGAACGTAACGCAATAACTCTATAATAAACACTACCCCCCTAACTAAATTTAGCAATATATCGAATATCGTAGGAGCATTCCCCCTAGGCTCTCCCCGTTCTAACGACGAGGGAAGGAGCTAATTGCTTTATAAGACTTATTCTCGCGAGGCTACCGTAGTAGGCCCTAGCTCGCGAGAGCAAGAGTAAGACCTAGAGCTAGATAAAGGCAAAACTATCGCGAACCTAGGCAAATAGACTAACTAGCATCTATAGAAGTAGAGCGATTTTAACTAAAGCATACGCACTAAGCTTCTTGCTTAACGCAATAACACTCTTGCCTAAGGTAAGGATATTAAGCGTATTTTAGATATCCTCGCTGCTTAGCAGCCGCCTTATTTATCCTCTACTTAACTCTCTGCTTAACCTAATAGTCTATCGGCTTTTATTCCCGTTCCTTTAGTTGCTAAGTCTACCCTATTGCCCTCTTCGCCGTAGACTATAACTCCGGCGACTGCTATTACTACCCCTCCGGTAGATGCTGCTGCTCGACCGCCCGCTGCTATAACTAGCGACGAGCGTTATTAATAATCCCTTCTTTAAAAGCAATAGGCGTACTAGCGATAGCGTAAGCAGCCGGCTTAGCAGCCGAGATAATAACGTAAGTAGCCCTAGCTAAGGCAACTTATCGTATTCCTATATATTAAGGAAGGCACCGGTAACTAATACGCTTACTAAGAACGAGGGCACCGCCTTTATATTCACTTCGACTGCCTATAATATATACCGTACGATCCCTCTTTTAATATCTCTACGGAGGCCTTTATTAAGAACGTATAGCTATAGGCTAAGGCAGCCCGTAAGGTTAACGAAGAGGTTTATAATAATAGGAATAAAGTAATCCTAAAGCCTAAGTAGAAGCTCTACCGGGCAGACTATACCGTACTATAGAAATTGCAGCTAATATAGTCTGCCCTCGTCGTAGGCTAAATCCCTTATAATCTATAGCTAGCTCGTATAGTTAACGAGCTGTCCGGAGATTTTAGCTACGTTGCCTACTAGGTTAACGTTTATTACCTTAGTTAATTGCTCCTTCTTAAGGGCATTTTTACCGTACTTTAGGGCTATAGTGCCCTTAATGCTCTATTAGCTATCTATGCATAGTTAGCCTTAGTTAAGGACGAAGCCCTTCTTAACTTTGCCTAGCGTATTAGGGATGCGTTCCTTAACCTCTTAGACATCGAGAAAAAGAGCGCGGGCGTATAAAAGATTATAATTTAGCACCTCTATAATAATCTCCCGCGTATTTAGGCTTAACTAAGCCTTAATATTGCGACCCTCTACGGTATAGCGTTAATCGAACGCTTAGTATTATTAGCTAGCTAATAAGCCCGCTAGCCCGTAGAGGATATATATAGAAAGCCCTTTACGTCTATTCGTACGTAAGAGGCCTCGCCTTACTAGACTTAGCGAGTTAATAAGGCTATAGGGAATAAGCCGGCTAATATAGAAATAGTTAAGCCGAGCCTATCCTAGCTATTTGCCTCTATACTCTCTATACCGCCTAGCATCGTTATTGCCGACCCTTAAACTATAGATATTATAGTCTACCCCGCTAACGATACCGCCTTATCGTCTTTTACTACTACGTCTTAAGGTAATACCTATTTTAATTACGGTAAGCCTAGCTATTAGGCTAAGGATTACAGGCTTCTTTCGACGCCCGCCCTTGCCTATAGAGGCTTAGGCAATATATCCTCCTCTTCGTCTTCTGCCTTAGGCCACGATATTAAAATTACGGGCAAGATATACGAAATAGCTAAAACCCTTAGCAGCCGCTAGCGCAACCGCGGTAATACTAGCACTAGCCGCGGCCGTGCCTAACGCGGCGGTAATAGAGGTAAAGGTAGTAGAGGAAGTTATCGCGGTAACTTAGGCGTTAACCGCCTGTACGTTTACTTCGATACCGAGGTCCTCGATACGGATAGCGAGGATCGGGACCCTATCTCTTAGTTTAAAGAGGATAACGCCGAAATAGAGGCTATCCTCGCCGCGATATAGGAAGGAATAGATTCCGGTTATAACGACTAAAATAGCGATGCCCCTTACTATATAGCAGTAAGCGGTAGCATTAATACTAAATAGAAGCCTCTTCGTAAAGGCTTTAGTAAGCTATATAGTGTTTTTCTTACTTATTTAACGGTATCCTTAGCTATTGCTTTATCTACGTTCTTCGACTATAGGTCGGCCTCTTATTACGTTCCCTCTTCCCTTACCGATAAGCTCGCCCTATACCCTTCTCGGGTCTCTTCTACGATAAAGGGAATCGGAGGAATCCTAGGGCCTAGCGTCTGCGATAATACCCTTATTTCGGTATAGTAGCTATATAACGACGGCTAGACCGTCTTAGTTACTATCTTATATAGTGTCGTCCTTAATAGTATATTCCCTAGCTCCTTAACCCTTAGCCGCTCTCTTTTTTATACCTTAGGTCTCTCGTGCGAGGATAACGGCGCGATTCGCCTACGCCGCCTCCTAGACTAGCCTATGCTACGACCTTAGAAGTCGTAGGTCTATTCCGCAACGGCGGAAGAAGATAACGAGGATAATTTCGCCCTTACCGCTAGCGACGCTACCTAGGCGGTAAAGAATGATTAGTAATTATCCTTTACGTCGTTAATAAAGCTAATCTTTACTACGCGTTTCTATATAACTACCCCGGACTAAGCTAAGATCTATATAGACTAGTATCTCGCCTAGTTTCCCGAATGCTTTAATCCTACTCTTCGTTATAGTAATAAATTAGCTCGAATAGTCTACCGGATTAATATAGGCGACGCTACGCCTATTCGGCAAAGCCTACGACGGTATAGTACCTTATAGGCGTAAGCCATTAAGGACTTCGTCGAGAAATATAAGGGCTTTATTATCCGGAAGTCTATTAGCCCTTAGGCTTCGCCCCTATCATTAATACCGAAAAAGGCACCTATAGGCCTTTAGCATAACGCTTATAGCTAAGTTATTTAGCGTATTTACGCTAACTATCGTATCCTTAATAACTATACGAAGAAGCACGTATATCCTCTGCCGAATACAATAGACGAGATCTAGCGTATTGCTAAGCACCGCTATTATGCCTTTATTAACCTAAAAGATAGCTTTTAGCATATACGCATCGCTTAAGAAGACTACGAGAAGACCGCTTTCGTAACCCCATTTAGGCTCTACGAATAGGATACTATGCCGATAGGCCTAACTAATGCCCTAGCTATATTCTAAGCCTTTATAGAGGAAGTGCTAAAGCCGCTCTAGGCCTTTATAGCCGGTCTTTTCGACGATATAGCCCTTTAGGCCGATATACGTAAATAACTATACAAACGCCCACTATAGTTTTTTGCCCGCGCCGCTATATATAAGCTCCTTATTAACGCCTTAAAGACTTACCTCTTCGTAGATAAAGGTATTTTCTTAGGCTTTTTAGTCTCTACGGCCGGCATCCGCTATAAGGTGCGATACGGAGGGGCGCTATAGTCGGCTTTATAAGGTGTACGTAAGGGGCAGTAATACAATTAATGTTATTAGTGGCTTTTGCTATTAGCGCGACGGCACCCCTCGTCGGTCGCGTTACAATTGTGATATTAATTAACAGCCTCCTTATTCGAGACCCCTTAAAGAAAGGGGCTCGGGGCAGCTGGCTGTAAGGCAGGTGCATCGGCGTGGGCGTAGCTTACGTACCGTCCGTAGAGGCGTACGGGCGGCGCACGTAGTGCGACGATGGCATCTACGCCTTAGGTCAACGTACATTAGGTTATCCCTGCCTGCGGGACTCCGAGGCCTATGGTTTGCGCTAGGTCACGTGATCGAGGGAGACACGTGCAGCCTAGGATATACTGCTATTAAAGAGGGGATAAGTGTAAGGTGCGATACGGAGGGGCGCCGTAGTCGGCTTTATAAGGTGTACGTAAGGGGCAGTAACATAATTAATATCACTAGTGGCTTTTGCTATTAGCGCGACGGCACCCCTCGTCGGTCGCGTTACATCCGCGCCGACCTTTTAAAGGTTGCCGCTATTCGCGACCGCCTTATGCCGATAACTACTATAGAGATTAAGGCTTTCGTATATACGGTAGGCTATTTAAGAATATTAATCGCTAACTTCTCCGACCTTTCCGCCCCGCTAATCGAGCTCTCTCTCGGCGGTAAGAACGTCGCTGTAATATTAATAAAGGAAGAAAAGTCGGCTTAAAAATAGATCCGCGAGGTTATTACGACTACGCCGGTCTTAAAGAAGTATAGCTAGCAGCTTCCCGCGATAATTAAGAATAACGCTTTAGGTAAGTGCGTTAGTATAGCACTTCTATAACTATACTTACACCTTACAACGAGTAGCAAAAAGCGTTCTTTCCTCTACCTTATCGCCTACTTCTTAAAAAAGCTTATAGATATATAATAGCGCTATTCTACGTAAGAACGTAAGCTCCTCGGTATTATAATAGCCGTATAGCACTAGGGATATTAGGTCGAAAGTGCCGATATTACCGTTATTACTAACTATAAGTCCTTTTACACCTTATATACGAAGATAGAATAACCTACTATAAGAGAACGAGCTTAAGGGGGGTATATAATTATTGATAATCTACGAAAGGATATAGCTATAGACTAGGTCTAAATGTCTATATATATAATATAAAGGTCACGTAGGATAAGATATAATATAACCTAATACCGTAATAGTATATCCCCCTTAAATCGGCGTTCGACTTAAACGCCTAAAAGGGGCAATAGGCTAATAAAAACGAAGGAAATCTATATTAAGCGGTCCTAAAAGCGGGCCTAATATAGAACGAGAGAAGAATAAGGAGAAATAAAGGGTAAAACTAAGATTCTAACGCATACCGTTATAACGTTAATTATATTAATAAATTATACTTATTATTACTTAAGCGAAGGTAAAGACGTAAGGAAGGCCGTATAAAAGGCCGGTTTAGGCTTAGTCGGGTTAAAGGAGTAAAAAGCCTTAAGGTCGTCCTAGCAGCCGTTAAGGTAAGAAGAGTCCTCTTACATAAGGGGGCTATAACGCTATTAAACGCGATACTTAATCTTCCCGGAGGCGTATTAGCGTTACGCGAGGATAGAAGAAAACTCTTACTTAAGGTATACATTATCGCTATCGTCGTTACTAAGGGAAAGGAGAACGCTATTATCGGCGGGCCGGACGTTAAGCTCCGACTAGCCGGGCAAAAGGGGCTTTTAGGTCTTAGTAAAGAGGGAGTAATAAAAAATAAGGTAAAAGCGGCTACCCTTAGGGAGGCAGAGAAAACACGCCGTCTTATATACCTTAAGGACTTTATATAGGCCCTCCCGCTTATAGTCGAGCTTCTTTATAAGGCGGAGGGTCTAGATCTAGCGGGTGCTAAGGAATACTATATCGCCGGGCTAATACGCTAGGGCGGGAGTCCGCCGGGCGTCCGCGTAATAAGCCTAAGTATCTTAAGCATCCTTAATCGTATCGCGGAGGAAGTTAGAGATACGCTAAAGGCGGGAAGCGAGCGCGTTACCGTAGAGGTATTCCTTCCGCTACTAGGGGGTTATATTAGGCGGGGGGGACTAAAGGGCTTAGTGCTAAGCTTTAGGTAAAAGCTATAGTTAGCGAAGAAAGGGGAAAGGCCGGTAGATTTAAAGACCTAATTATTAGTAGTAAACTTAACGAGGGGAAGGAGGTCGACCTAATCGTCTTAAAGGTAGGTAGTATAATAACGAAGGTAAACCTTTATCTAAGCGTTCGCGATCTCGGTCTAACCGTCGGTCTAAGGGTAATAGGCGGAGCTAAAGTAAAGGTAGTAATTAAGGCGACGATTAAGCTACTATTAGAAAGCCGAAATAGACTAAGTACTATAGTCGCTAATAATAGAGGCTAGGGTGCTATAAAGGGACTAAACGTAGGAAATAAACGCGTTAATAACGTCTTTAATAGTTATCGAGGGTATTAGAATATAGTAGCGTATATTCGTAAGGCGGTCGACGATAATAAGGATATTAGAAAACTTAACGCCGTTACGGCGGTAGATAGGGAGGTCGGTAATAAAGTCGACGGATATATCGGTCTATAGGGCGAAGGGAATACTTAAGAGCTAAATCAGGCCTTAGGGGGAGGAACGAAGGGATTTAGCACGTAGGCATATATAATAATTCCGCACGAAGCTAGAAATAGACTTATATATGCCGGGCTAGATATAAGACCGGCGGTAGAGGCTAGCGGTCTTCGTACGTCTAAGGTAGCCGGTAAGGGGGGAGGTATAAGCGCGGACGAGGATCTAAAGAATTAGGGCGTCGTTAAAGGGAATAAAAAGCCGGCCTTAGAAATAGAACCGGCCTTAGACCTTCGAGAAAGCGGTCTTAGGGATCGAGCGGAGGGGGGCTCTAAGGGGGTAAGGCTAGCGGGGCTAAGGGGACTAAAGAGCTATACGAATAGCGGAGATAAGCGGGGAGGAGGAATAGGCCCGGTCGATAAGGTTATCGATCGGCTTAAAGTCGTCGAAGGCGTAAAGGTTAAAGCAGTCGGGATTATATTTATAAATTATATTTATAAACGAATTAGACTCTTTAACGGTATTAAAGGCGGTAGTAGTATTAGGGTTAAGGGAGGCATTAACTTTAGACTTAGGGAGGATAACCTAATATCGGTGGTTAATCCTCTCGTCGGCTTAGTCGGTAAGGGAGAGAGGGCGGGAGCTAGGCAGGCGGCTAAAGGCGTTAGGGAGAATAGCTTAAGAGCTAGGCTAAAAGACGATCTTAAAATTAAAACGACTAAGAAATTCGGCCTAGCGGGCCTATCGCTAGTTAAAGAGCTTCGTAGTTATAAAATACTAAAGATTCTTATAGTCTAAGGCTATCTTAAACTTAGGCAGGCCCTTAAGCTTAAGGCGCTACTCTTTAAGAGATTTTATAATCGCGAGGAGTTCCTTATCGTAGATCTCGTAATTATACTCTTAAGCGGAGTGTTTTAACGAGAAGAAGGCAACCGGATAGTAACGACTATCGTCGAGGAGCTATATTAGCATACCCTTAGCGGCTTAGTCGGAAGCATTTATCTAAACTATAGTCTTACGATAAGGGTCGAAGTATATAAGGACTAAGGCAATAGTAAAAGCGTGCTTAAAGGCTTTAAAGGCGTAGGCGTAGGCGGGAGACTAGATCTAAGGGGCAGAGTTCTTAGTACGGGCGTTTAAAGGGTTCGTAGGCTTAGAAAAGCCGCGAATAAAACGCCGATAAAAATTAGCGATTCCTAAGAAGCGCTAAAGGTCTTTAATAGAGGAGGGGGTAGGCTGGTCTAAGACCGTACGAACCTTTTTAAGGTCTATACGAATGCCTTTATTTAAGATAATTAGGCCGAGGTACTTAGTCTTAGTAACGTAGAAGTTATATTTATCTACGTTAAGCTAAAGGCCGGCGGTATTAAATTTTCGATGCGATTTCGTGTATGTATTTTTAGCTATTCGTTTTCGGTATAGGTTTCGCCTTAATTATATAGTCCGTACGTAACGTCACGCCGCGCGTTAGGGTACGGCTTTAGGTGTCTTAAGAGGTAGCTCCGAAAGAGCCGGGCGGGGCGGGGGGCTAATGTAAGGGTCTAGACCTTAGTATTATTATCTAGTGCACGTGACTAGATTGCGTGTATTTAGGTAGTCCGCGCCGGCGAGGGCTACGCCCGCACTCTCTTCCCTTTCCCCCTTTATAGTATTATTCTACCTCTTTCTAAGACCTCCTCTATGCCTATTCGGACTAACCCTATTATAACGTACACTTCTTTATTATATACGTCTTCGCCGCTATACGCGTGTATTATTACGGCTACTGCTATTACTACTACCGCTCCTACCGCTACTACTACTACCGCTACTACTACTACCGCTACTACTACTACCGCTACTACCGCTACTACTACTACTACCGCTATTAAATAACGAGTATAAGAAATACGCGGGGCGCGAAAGCGGTAAGAAAATTCGCTAATAAAGGTATACGACGGTATAAAAGGACCTAGGCTATAAAAAATATATAGGCTATATCTCTATATACGTCTACCTCGACTTAGTCGAGGCGTTATAGATTAGGCCCTTAGTCCTCGGATAGGTAGCTTTATACGGATCGGTACCTCTTATATAAATATTATAGTAGAAGATAAAAGAGTAAGGAAATATAAGGATCCTATTAGTATAGAGTATTAATAAGCACTTTATATATAGAGTTTTCTCTAAAACCCTTCTATATATATATCTCTAAATAATAAATTAATATATAGGATATAATCTTAATATAGCTTCCTTATAACTACGTAATGCGAAGCTATAAGGTCTTATATAGCTATTCTAAGGACTAAAAGCGTTATAAATACGTATTTTTAAAGAGTAACCCTTAGCTCTTTAGAAATAGGATTCTTACTAACCTATAACGAACGTAACGCAACTACTTTATAACGAATACTACCCTAACTAAATCTATTAATATATCGAATATCGTAGGAGTATTTCCCCGGGCTCTCCCCGTTCTAATAATAAGGTAAAGAGTTAATTATTTTACGAGACTTATACCGACGAGGCTACCGTAGCGGGCCTTAGCTCCTAAGAGTAGGAGTAAGAGTAAGAGTAGTAGGTAAAGCCTAATAAAGGCAAAAGCGTTACTAACCTCGGTAAATAGACTAACTAGCATCTATAAAAGCAAAGCAACTTTAACTAGAATATATATAGTAAGTTTTTTGCTTAGAGTAAAGACCTTCTTGCCTAAGGCAAGGATATTAAGCGTATCTTAGATATACTTAATGCTTAGTAGCCGCCCTTTTTATTCTTTACTTAACTCTCTACTTAATTAGGTAGTCTATCGGCTTTTACTCCCGTTCCTTTCGTTGCTAAGTCTACCCTATTGCCCTCTTCGCCGTAGACTATAACTCCGCTAACTATAACCCCTCCGGAAGATATACCTACTCGACCGCCTACTACTATAACTAGCATAAAGCGTTTCTTACGCTTTAGCTAGTAGGAATAGCAGCCGGGAAAGTAGTAGTAATAGCGGCAGCGTATATAGCCGTAGCTTAAGCAACTTATCGTATTCCTATATATTAAGAAAGGCCTTAGCGACTAATACGCTTATTAGGAATAAGGCTACCGCCTTTATATTAACTTCGACTACCCTTAGTATATTCCGTATAATTATAAGGGTCTTCGACTATTAGTAAGATTAGGTCTACGACTTAATCCGCATTCTTATATATAAGTAGGGAAGATGCACGTGCGGGCGGGGAATAAGGGCTTATACGAATAAGGGTAAGGGGCTCGTGCGGATAGGGGTTAGGGGCTCGTGCGGATAAAGGGGTATATACGTAGAGCTATATATCCGCACGCATAGGTACGCTTACACTTAGTTCTTTACTTCGTATAGATGATTTCTATACCTATATAGAGGGCACTGTTGGTTAGGCTCTGCTATTAGGGCTAACTAAAAGGGGTGTGTGTTGTGTCTGTCTTGCTAGCTAGAAGAGGGGAAGGCATCGCGGAGATATGGTCTCGTTGCGTGCACGTGATCACGTGGATCACGTGTCCGCAACAGCACCTTGCGTATCCCTTATCCCCTATTCCCACACTGGCAGTTCTTCTTTAGAAGGTTGCAAACACATTAACAACCCAGCAAGGTCGAACCAAAGGAACGTAACCCAATTGCAACGAACGCATCGAACGTACGAAAAAAAGGAAAAGAGGGATCTTTGCGATGCCATCGAGGATTAAGGCATCGAACGTACGAAAAGAGGGAAAAGAGGGATCTTTGCGATGCCATCGAGGATCAAGCCAAAAGAGCGGTATTGCGAGCAATAAGCAACGAGCAATAAAGCAACGAGCGAGCAACGAAGCAACGATCGAGTGACGCAATAAGCGAAGGAAGAGAGAAGCGTTAGGAAGTCGGGCAAAGCAACGCGCAGCGAGAACACACGAAGGGAGGGCCGGAAGAGCCGGGCAGAGCAACGGGGCTAGACGAATCGGGCAAAGAAGCTCGTGAGGAAGCTTGTGAGGCTATCCCTCGAGAGTCTTTCTTCTTCGCGGCTTGCGAGGCTGGGTATGTGGAAGCTCGCGAGGCTGCCTGCTGTGACGTTTCGAGCTGACCACGCGGAACGAAGGGTGCGTTGCCAAAGCTCGGAAAAACAACGTGTAAAGACGAGGGCGTTTGCCGTGGCGAAGGCAGCTTCTAGGTCATTGGCGAGGAGGAAGCCTGTGTGGGCTCTATGTTGTAGTCCCCTGCTCTACGGTAACGAGAGAGTGGCTAGGCGGCAAGCTGGTGCCGGGGAGACTGTCTTTTGTTGCCCTATTGCTTAACGGGCTAAGAGGAAGCTTATATAGGCTTCCGGTGGCGACATCCTTTAGCGAGGTGACGAAAGAGGGCGCCTAAGGAGTCGAAGTAGGATTTATAGTGCTAGCAATTGGCCTGCTTTAGTGGATGCCGGGCTTAGGGCATGACGGTCTAGGAGGAAGTCTGCACGTGTTTTGTATGCTAACATCCTTCGCCGAGGTGGCGAAAGAGTACGCTGCGAGACTTAAAAAGGGATTTACAGCGGCGGCATTTGCTTGGCTTTAGGGCATGCTAAGAAGCGCGCTATTAAGGGGCTAAAGGAAGCCTCTATGTGGGTGGCTCCTTCGTAGGAGAGCAGCTTAGAGAGCTGCTGCGAGAGCTATTAGGAGACTCGCTGTGGGAGTCGAGGGAGCCGAGGGAGTAGTCCGAAGAGCTGCTTTAAGGCCTGAAAGAGCAGTCCGAAGAGCTGCTGCGAGAGCTTAGGGCGGGGAGCCGGCTTGGAACGGGGAGCCGGCTTGGTCGAGCGTGCGGCGAAGCGTGCGGCTGTGGCTTCTGCTGCGGACTTGCAGCAACTGGCGGACTTTAAAGAGTCGAAGCCGCTGGTGTTGTTGCTGCTAGGGAGGGCGAGGAAGGCGACGTTGGCGAGGCTGCCGTGGTTGACGAAGGCGAGGGCGAAGAAGGCGTCGTTGGCAAGGAAGACGACGTCGGCGAGGCTGCCGAGACTAACGAGACTAACGAGGGTGAGAGCGAGGGCGAGGGCGAGGCTGGCTTAGCCGGCTTTAGCGAGGGCTTCTAGCCGAGTTAGGCTCGCATCTCTTTTTGCCTCGTACGAGTTAATGTTCTCGCATCGATAAAGTCTATCTCGAGGAATTCTTCTTATAGCTAGGTTAGCGGGCTCTCGAGGGTCTAAATTACGGTAAATAGCTTCGTAAATGGCTAGTTCTACCTAGTGTAGATACCGCGCCTATTTAGGAAGACTCGCAATGCCCTTTTATATTCCCGATAGACCTTATTCTAGCCTTCTTTAGACTAGCCGCGAAAGTATTCCTAAAAAAAATAAAAGATATCTTTATCGTCGTTATAGTCTTATAGGAGTCCGCAACTACTAATAAATTCGATAACGTATGTTATAGCCGTAATCTAATTGCTTTACAGCTTATTATTTAACATGTTAAAAAAGAGGTTTATATCGACGTAATTATAGAGGGCTTATAGAACGTTCGTGCCCTTTATTAATTCGCTATTTATTAATTGCTCGAGCCGCTATTAGAGTTCTTAAGCGGCGGCGGCGGCGGTATCGGCGTCGGGGTTCTCTGCCGTATAGGTAGCGGCAGCGTCGGCTGTAGGAGTCGGGCTCGTGGATGTTATCGTAATGACTGGTATTTATATTAGGGCGCGAGGGTCTTCGCGATGTTATCGTAACGGTCGGAGGAATCTCTTAGCAGGTAAAGACTAGCGGATATCCTTCTTCTATCGTATGCGTTGCTAACGCGCTTGCAGTTAGTATCGTGCTTCTATCGAGGATAGCGGCGACTGTTAACTAGAAGCTTAAAGGAATCTCTCGGCAGGTAAAACCAGCGGAGATATCCTTATTCTTAGCACGAGATAACCCTCTCTAAATGCACGGAATAGGGTTACTAAAGACGAAGATCCGTAGCACGTTCGAGGATGCGTATCTGCCTCTTCTATACCTAGCTGTCTATAATTGACTAAGTTAACCACTAATTAGTGTTAGTTAGGCTCTGCTATTAGGGTTAACTAAAAGGGGTGTGTGTTATATCTGTCTTACTAGCTAGAAGAGGGGAAGGCATCGCGGAGATATAGTCTCGTTGCGTGTATGTAATCACGTGGATTACGTGTCTGTAATAGCACCTTGCGTATCCCTTATCCCTTATTCCTATAGGCACCTTTATAATTACTCTGCCTACTCTATTATAGTATTATCTATCTCTCTTTTTATAGACTTATTAACTTAAAAGATAACGTCCCGCTTTTATAATAGCGGCACGTATTAACTAAAACAATAGGCCGCTATAATAAAAGCGGCACGTATAGTAATACTAGTTGCTATTAATATATATGTCTTTATACAATAGAAATAGGATCTCTATAAGGGTAGACATAGACTAGATACCGGTTGTTATAGTACTATATTATATAACATAGTATATAGTAATATACTACGTAATATATAGTCCTATATATAAACGAGCCCTTAGCTTCTATAGTTCTTCTCCTCTTTATAGAATAATAAGGTAATCTAGCTATTACTTAGTGCCGTAATAGTAGTTTATTCTATTTCCTATTACGCCCTATCGCAATCCCTAGCTTTATAAATATAATCTTAGTTATAGGAATAAGGGATAAGGGATACGTATAAGGTGTAGTTACGGGCACGTGATCTACGTAACCTACGTAATTACGTGCACGCAACGAGACTATATCTCCGCGATGCCTTCCCCTCCCTAGCTAGCAAGATAGACACAATACACACACACCGGTTAACCCTAATAGCAGAGCCTAACTAACACTAATTAGTAATTAATTCGCTTAATTACAGACAGCTAGGATAGAAGAGGCAGATACGCATCCTTAAACGTGCTACGGATCTTCGTCTTTAGTAACCTTATTCCGTACACTTAGAGAGGGTTATCTCGTGCTAAGAATAAGGATCTCCGCTAGTTTACCTGCTAAGAGATTCCTTTAAGCTTCTAATTGACCCCGTCGCCGCTATCCTCGATAGAAGCACGACATTAATTGCAAGTGCGTTAGCAACGCATTCGACAAGAAGAAGACATCTCCGCTAGTCTTACCTGCCGAGAGATTCCCTCCGACCCGTCACGACAACATCGCGAAGACCCTCGCGACCCTAATATAAACCTAGTCATCACGATGACATCCACCAGCCCGACTCTCATCGCCGCAGCCAACGCGGCACCGACTCCCACAGCCGCCGCCGCTACCTATACGGCAGAGAATCCCACAGCCGACGCAGCCGCAGCCGCCCTTACGGCAAACGCCCTAGCGGCAGACGTTATACTACTCGACTACCTCGTGATAGAGAAAATAACGGCCCTCCTAAAGACCTTATATAAGCAAATCAACATAAGCCTTTAGGACGGAAATATTAAACGAGACGAGGATGCTATCGCAATCATAATATACGTCGCCGTGTATATGTTATATTGCGAATATAATACTTATCTACGAGGCATTAAGATGCTAGGCTTCTTCGAGATGTTATTCGAGTGCTAGACCGAACATACGTAGGATAAGCTCTATCGGGACTTTAAGAGAGTTTTACGGCAACTACTAAGAAGGCGTAGCATCTATATAGGCAAGACGAATACCCCTTTAGCACAGCAATTTAATTTCTTTACAACATACGGCGGTAATCCTAAGGCGCTCTTTAACCCCCTGCCACCCTAGCCTTAAGACGAACCCGACTAGGTATTTAACCCGGTGGTTAATAGACGTTCGCCGCCGGATAGAGACGATAAGGTACTATACATTAAGATGTTGAAAAATGCCGCCGCCGTAGCCGAAGCCCTTATCACGGTAACGCTAAAGCCACCCTCGCCCTCGCCCTCGCCCTCGCCCTCGTCAGTCTCGGCAGCCTTGCCAACGTCGCCTTCCTCGCCCTCCCTAGCAGTAACAACAGCAGCTCCCGCCCTCACAAGCATGCCTGCTCCGCCGACTCTTTAAAGTCCCCTAGTTGCTGCAAGTCCGAAGCCGCAGCCATAGCCGTAAGCTACGCCAAGCCGGCCAAGCCGACTCCCCGTTCCAAGCCGGCTCCCCGCTTCGCCCGCCCTAAGCTCTTACAGCAGCTCTTCGGACTGCTCTTTCGGCCCCTAAAGCAGCTCGTTAAGCTGCTCTTCCATAAGCTCTCGCAGCAGCTCGCCAAGCTGCTTACAACCCACAAAGCTACAGGTCCTACAGCAGCTTTATTAACAGCGCAGACGGCACGCCCTAAAGCTAAGCAAATGCCGCCGCTATAAATCCCTTTTTAAGTCTCGTAGCGCACTCTTTCGCCACCTCGGCGAAGGATATCACTATATAAAACGCGTGTAGACTTCCTTCTAGACCGTTATGCTATAAGCCCGGCATACCCCTAAGCAGGCTAATTGCTAGCACTATAACACTTACTTTAACTCCCGAGGCGTACTCTTCCGTCACCTCGCTAAAGGATGTTACTACTAGAAGCGCACACGAGCTTCCCCTTAGCCCGTTAAATAATAAGGCAACCGATTCTCCCTTAAACGATAGTCTCCCCGGCACTAGCTTACCGCCTAGCCACTCTCTCGCCACCGTAGAGCAGGAGACTACCACTAGAAGCCTATATAGGCTTCCTCTACGCCGGTCACCCGGCAGTCACCCTCGCCCCGGAAGACGCCCTCGTCTCCACACGTTGTTCTTCCGAGCTTTAGCAGCGCACCCTTCGTTCCGCGTGGCTAGCTCGAGGCAACGGCAAAGCAGGCAGCCTCGCGAGCTTCCGCATCCGCAGCCTCGCAAGCCACGAAGAAAGACTCTCGAGGGATAGCCTCACGAGCTTCCCTAGCTTCTTTCGGCCCCGTTGCTCTGCCCGGCCCTTTAGGCCCTTCCTTCGTGTGTTCTCGCTGCTCGTTGCTTTGCCCGAATTTCTAACGCTCCCTTCCTTCGCTTATTGCGTCACTCGATCGTTGCTTCGTTGCTCGCTCGTTATTTCTCGTTCTCGTTGCTTGCAACGCCGCTCTTTTAGCTTAATCCTCGATGGCATCGCGCGGCCCGTTCAACCGGGCCAAGGATCCCTTTTTCGTTGCGTTCGTTCGATGCGTTCAATTAGGTTACGTTTCTTTGGTTCGACCTTGCTAGGTTATTGTTGTTTCCAGCCTTCTAAAGAAGAACTACTAGTGTGGGAATAAGGGATAAGGGATACGTATAAGGTGCAGTTGCGGGCACGTGATCCACGTGACCCACGTGATCACGTGCACGCAACGAGACTATATCTCCGCGATGCCTTCCCCTCCCTAGCTAGCAAGATAGATATAATACACACACACCGGTTAACCCTAATAGTAGAGCCTAACTAACATTAGTAGCTCTATTACCTCGTCCCTTTAGTTATCGCGACCCGAGCGTAACCCCTAAGAAATTATTCCCTTAAGCCCTTAAGCCCTTAAGCCCTTAAAAACTTTTCCCTAGCCTATAGAAACTTTTATAGCCTATAGAATTTTTTTTATAGTCCCTAATAATACCCTAGACTAGACCCTCCTCCTTTATTATAGCGGATATACCTATAGCCTCTAACGGTATAGGCGACGGTCTAAAGGCCTTTACTAAGGAGTTTATTAGTAAATTCCTATGAGAAGACAGACTAAAGGTACGTTTAGGAAGGTAGGAACGATAGTTAAAAGTACGAATAATCCTTTATTATAGTGCGGTTGCCCTCTCGTAGTAAGACTAAAGCTTGCCCTTCTTCTAAGATATATCTAGGCCTTAGGGATATACCCTTAGGCCTCGAGAGGGGTTATTAGGGACTAGTTAGCGACTAATAGCCGAATAGTCCCCGAGCTAAAATGCATTATCTATCGTGTATGTATCCCTATCTCCCGGCTCTATAATTGCGCGGGTAGCTGCGTTATAATTATCCCCCCCTTCTAAGGCGGACGCCTCGGACGCTAGGATAGCTTTAGGTACAAACAAAGTCGTAATAGCAAATAGGACTAAAATAGGATTAAAATAGGATTAAACGTAGTATAAAAATTAACGACGATAGTTATTATTATATATATTATATATATTATTATATTAGTCGCGCGTTGTAATAGTTACTACGCAATAAGGGGCTAGTCGCCTACGTATAGTTAGCGAACTATAATAGAGTGCTGCTTTTTATATATAAAGATTTTTTTCTTTTCTTCTCTTATTATATAACTATATTAAGATCTTATAGAGAAGCACATTCGGAATTAGACGAGTATATTCTAAATCTAACGAGCATATTCCGAATTAGATAAGCACATTCCGAATTAGTTTAACGCTATGCCTCCTAAGCGAACGGCAAGCGGAACGGTATAGATACCTTAAAAGCGAGGAAAGTAGGATAACATTTAGCCGATAGGCCCTTTAGTTATTGCTCGAGTCTTAGAGCTATCCGTAAATAGAGTATCGATTAAGGACGCCGTCGCGATAGCATAGGAAGAGATAAAGCTAAAGAAGACGCGCGGAGAGAAAACCACCCTATTAGAACGACTCCTTATAGAGAAAAACATACGAGATGCTTTAGAGAAGTCGATATCCTTATTAAAGGAAGAAACCGACGATTAACCCTATCGTTAATTATTTAAGGGACCCTTTATAAGTATAAAAAACCCTATAGTAGTAGAGCCCTAAGAAGATTACGCGAATATAAAGCGTATAACGCTAGCGGTTGTTAATTCCGAAACATTTTCGTCGTTAAGTAAAGACGATAGAGATAAGGACATCGAGGCGAATACTAGAGGAGACACCGGCGAGAAGAGAAATGTCTAGAAAGGGATATCGCTTAAGAAAAAGGGCAAGAAGGCTATATATATAAAAAGTCGTAAGGCGAAAGGGTGCTATATTACCGAGCTATGCTATATTAAGTGCCTTAATAGCAGTATCTAAGGGTTTAGCGATAACGAGAACGATACTAAAATAGCCGAACTATGTTATATATAGGAGGATATACGATTAAGCAGATGTATTTAATATAACTCGCGCGGTAACCTCTACGAATCGGTAAGCTCCTCGTTCCTTATTAAGTCGGGATACGGTTGCTAATAAAATTATAGGTGCCGGCAATAATATCTAGAGATATAGCTAATCTATACGCTATTTAAAGGAAGATAGCTAAGTTATAGACTACTTAGGATAAGACGGAGAAGAAGATAAAGTCAATCTTCTACTAAGTTTATACGTCGTTCGTAGCTGTAATAACGGCCTACCGAGAGGAATAGGGGGTACTAGGTGCTAAACGTTTATATACGAAACGTCGTTTTAAATACCGGTAGGCATCGATAGAGCGACGGAAAGCTATGCGCGAGAATAAGGACTAGAAGCTTCGCCTAGTAATTAGGGACGTAGGTTTTACCCTATAGCGGGTAGGACGAGAATGTATATACGATAATTTGCACGAAATAATCGAGGAGAGTAGTCGCTAAGGAAGGGGGGAGTAGTTAAAACGTCTCCCTATTATTACGGAGTTTATTAACGAAATAGAAGTAAGAGACTTCTACCGTATAGATATTAAGGAATAACGATAAAGTAGCGGTAGAGTAGTAAGAGAAAAGTTAAGGTAAGCTAAAAAGAAGTTATTTCGTAATGCGTAATTTCCGCCGTTTCTTTAGCCGTGTCTTTAGGTATTCGTTAATAAGTTCTTAAGCATTCGCTATATCGTCTTAAGCAACCTACTCATTGTATTCGGCTAGCTAACCTTCCTATTTTACTAAGTAGTAGGTAATGCCTTTCTTCTTCTTATAGTCCTTAGTTTGCTAGACCGACTATTCTCCTTCGGTATCGTCGAGGTTAAGCATCGGCAGTAATTTACTAGGGTGTTAGTTAGTAGCCCGTTCTACCTACGGCTCGAGAAGACTAATATAAAACATATTATAAAGCCGGTCGTATTTCTCTAGTAGGGCTAAGCGGTATGCTTGCTTACTAATAGCTTAAAGGACCTTAAAAGGTCTAATATATTTAGGTAATAACTTCCTTCTTTAGTCCTTAAGGCGTAAGTTCTTTATAGAGAGTCTTACTAGGTCCCTAACCTTAAGGGTAAGTAGCTTATAATAGAGATTATAGAATTTCTTTAACGACTTAATAGCTTATCGCTAATAAGTCTCTAGCTTTTTCCTTAAGTCTGCTAATTTACTAATACGAGCTCTCGCTTTAGGCACTCCCCTACTAGTAGCATCGTCTATAAGGTAGATATAGTAGTTTAGTTAGTATCTAAATAATGCCTTATTAAGCGAAAAGCCTATAGTTATATTCTTCGCATTATTATAAGCGAACTAAGCCTCTTATAGCAGTCTAGGCTAGTTATTCTATTTGGCATTCGTATAATACCGAAGGTAGTATTATAGTATCTAATTTACCCGTTCGGTCTAACCGTCGGTTTATAGGTAAAAGGCTATCGATAACCTACGTTTTATCCGTAATATATAATAGAGGTCTAACTAGAACTTACTAATAAATAGAGATCCTCTATCGGAAATAATGCCTTTCGGTACTCTATAGACAAGCTTAATCTTATAATAAAAAGCCTTAGCTAACTTAAGCGCTATTATTGTCTTAGAGACCGCGAGAAATACGCTATACTTAGTATATTAATTAACGATTACTAGTATTGCGTTAACTTCTCTACTATCGAACTATAACTCCGGAAAACCGGTAGTAAAGTCTATAGAGACTTCTTCCTAAGGTCTTATAGGAATAAGCAGCGACTTAAGGGCGCCGTATAGGCGATGCCGCTTTAGAACGGCGCTTTAATAGATATAATGTAAACGCACGTAGCTGTTTATATTACGAGCTATTCCTTCCTAAAAGAATTTCCGGGATAGGAGGTCTTTCGTACGGGCTGTTCCGAAGTATCCCGTAAGGGGATCGTCGTAGTAGAGCTAAATAAGCTCTTGCCTTAAGGCAACCTCTATAGGTACTACGAATTTTCCCGAATGCAAAATAAGTCTATCTAGGCTTAATGACTAAGGACTTACCCCTTCTTCTAGGGTACGTTCGGCCTACACTCGCTATATAGTCTACGGATCTTCTGCTTAAGTCCTCTTAAAGAGCTTAAAAAGGGGCTCGGAGATATTGCTCTTATAGACCCCTTTATAACAAGCTGCTAACCTAGCCAATTGTCTTTAACACCGTTGTTTATAACTAACGATATCTTTAACCTAAGTGGCTAACTCCGCGGGACTCGTTCCTAAATGCTAAGCGATCGAATCTTAGAGAGCTTATGCATTTTCGTTACGTAAAGACATCTCGTTAAGCTTAAAGATAGTAGAGACCTAAGAACTCGTCTTAAGGTCGCTCTTTATAGAATCTATAGCTATATACACCTGCCGAATAACTGCTAACTTCTATTATAGTTCCGGGAGTAGCTTTATAGACGGTAGGGCTTCGCCTATAAATTCTAGCTTCTTTAATAAAGCATCGGCAGGATTTAATTTACCGGCTTAGTATTTAATCGTAAAATCGAAAGGAGCTAGGTATATATACTAACGTGCTTATCTTCTATTAAGGGACACTTGCTTAATAAAGCCTTAAAGGTTCTAGTAATTTAATAAAACTTTAACGGTGTTCGCCGCCCTTTCGACGTAGTATCGCTAGTGTTTAAATAACTTAACGATAGCAAACATCTCTTAATTAGGGGTGCCGTAGTTAAGCTTAGGGCTAGTAAACTTCCGTGACTAGAAAGCAATCGGATAATAGTAGCCTTTATTATCGGGCTGCGAAAGAATGCTAGCTATTGCGAAAATTAAGGCATTAGTCTTAATACGAATCGGTGTTTAAAGGTCGAAGTATCGGAGAAGTAGGGCTATTACAAAAGCGTTCTTTACGGTGTAAAACGCTATTAATTCGCTAGTGTTTAGCTATACTCGTCCGGGCTTTCTTCCCTTAACGCTCCCCTTTAATAACGTAGTAAGAGGGGCAATAATGCTAGAGTATCCTAAAATAAATCGTCGGTAATAATTTATAAAACCGAGAAAAACTTAAATATTATAGAAAGAACGAGGTTCTTCCTAATTTATAATAGCCTTAACGCAGGCTAGGTCTATTGCAACTCCGTTAATAGATAGGATAAATCCTAAAAACTCTAAAGACTACTTATAGAAAGTGCACTTCGATAAATTAGCGAATAGCTCGGTGTTCTTTAGTCGTTTAAGGACTTATCGTAAGTGTTCTATATGCTCCTTATAGGTCTTAGAAAAGATTAAAATATCATTAAGGTAGACGACGTAAATAGTGTCTATAAGGCCTTTAAGAGCTTGGTTAATATATAACTAAAATATAGTAGGGGCGTTGGTTAATCTAAACGGTAATACTAAATACTCGTAGTAACTATAGTAAGTACGAAAGGCTGTCTTCTACTTATCCCCTCCTTTAATCCGGATGCGTTAGTATGCTTTTTTTAGGTTAATCTTCGAAAAGTACTTAGCCCTTTAACAACGGTCTATAATCTCCGAAATAAGGGGGAGTAGGTAGCGATTCTTATCGGTAATGCTATTAACCCCCCGGTAGTCTATATAAAGGCGTAAGGTGCCGTCTTTCTTAGGCATAAAAAGGATAGGAGCCCCGGCCGAACTCTTAGATTTCCGAATAATGCCACGCTTAAGGGATTAATCTAACCACTCCTTTAGAACCTAAAGTTCGGATTAAGAAAGAGGGTAGATAGGTCTAAAAGGCGGTTTAAAGTCGGGCAATAGGTTAATCGTATAATCGGTGCCTTTCTTCCTTAGCAATAAATCGGCCTTATGCTTGGAAAATACGTGTTTAAAGTCTAAAAGAGTCGCCGGTATTTCCTCCCCCGTTCGCTTAGGGTTCGCCGAGTTATTATCTTTATCGGGAAATAGTATAAAATTTAGGTCTAGTATGACTATATAGACCCGTGCCTTATTCCGACACTTATGCAAAAATTTCTGCGGTTAGCGTAATAATACCTTAGAAAGTTAGTGTTTAAACTACTAAGCGCGCTTAAAAGGAACGAGATAAATGTATTCCTAAGAAAGTGCGGGCATGCTAAGCAAAACTAGTGCGTCGTCGGGTTTTAATCCGTTGTCGATGCCGATATAAGGGCGAATAACTGTCTTTTCCCTATAGCGACTGTCTTAGAGTTAGATAGAAACTTCCTAGACTCCGTATCGTCTTATAAGCGTGTTCCTAACTACCTTTAATCTAGGGGTTAATAAAGGAAGCTATCGTAGCCCTTATTTTCGAGCAAAATTTATATCTACTAGGTCTACTTTACTACCGTAATTAAGATTAACGATGATTTTATAAGGTGTTCGCCCTAGTAGCTTTCTAATAGTACGTAGTCTCTTAACTACCTCTACCTATAGCTTAGTCGAAGGAGAGGCATTTACCTCGACTTCTAGGCGTTTCCCTCCTTCTTTATTATCTCTAAATCGGCTACGGCTCGGTTAGCTTTCGCTATCGCCTAGCAATCGGCTTATATATAGCCTAGTTTCTTATAATACTAATAAATAACTATGCCGGATTAGCTTTCGCCGTTTCTATACGAATTCCTCCCCGGTTGTTACTACGGCTATTCCTACCGTATCTATTCCTACCGTTGCGACTATTGCGACTATTTCCTCGGCCGTTCCTACGGCCGTTGCTACGACCGTTTCTACGGCTATTTAAGGTCGATCTAGCGGCGTCGGAATCTTAATAGTTGTTAGTAGATCTATTTCGGCCTTTACGTCGGCGATAGCCTATCAAACGGGAGCCTTTTGCCCCTTAAGTAGAGGTCGACTAGTCGTTAGTTAGCTTTACGGGGCGCTTGTTATTTCCTAGAGCATCTTAGAAGCGTTAAGCGAGTTAGACTATCTCCTTACGAGTGTTGTCTTAAATAGACGCTAAATAAAAGGAGATTTAGTCCTAAAGATCGGGACGTAACTTCGTAAAAAAGGAAAGTATACGAGTTTTTTCTAGCGGACGTTCTAGGTATTGCTTAAGAGAATCTAGGTAGAGACTAAAATCGAGGGGGGACTAACCCTCTCGTTAGCGTGCTTCCTTTAGTTACGTAGCTAAAAGAGTCTCGCGATTAGTAGTATCTTTAATTAAAATTAAAGTCTAATTACGAAAATTATCCTAGTTAGTATAAAGTAATTCCCTCTCTATAAGAAGCTTTTCGTTAAGGTATCGCCTCTATCTCGCCTTATAGTCTACGTGTATATAGTTAAGGGCATATAAGATTTTATTCTTATTGTGCTTAAAACGACGTAGGGCAGCGATAAAGGCATCCTTTAGACCGCTAATCTAATCGAGACGTTTTCGAGGGTTAGTCGGTTATAATAACTAAGGAATGTTTTTTATTTTAATTTCCCTACTACGACTCTCCTTTAATTCGGTTGACTATCGGCGACGTTTATATAAGTCCTTGCTAAATAAGTTACCCTACTGCGAAAATTCCTCTCGAAGTTCCGCAATCCTATCTCTTAATCTTTTTTCCTCCTTTAGCTCTACGGCTCTTGCTTAAAGGGCTGCGAGGATATCTATGCGCGGAGGGGTAGGTCGTAAAGGGCCGGCTTGCGTTTAACTTCGCGAGGGGATAGATCGGGCCCCTTTATATAGCGAAAAAATTAGTGATAGCGTCCTAAGACGCTCGTTATAGCCCTTATATAAGTTAGTGTGTTTATCTTCTAATATTAGTTCCGTTACGCGAGGTAACGGCGATAGGCTAGCGACTCGATAGCTACTACGACCTATTCGGCCTACGCGGCCTATACGTCCGGAAACGCGCCTACCGCGCGGCGCTATCGCTCTTAGGTAACTAAAAAAGAGAAGCTTTAGAACTTATAAGAAGACAGACTAGAGGTACGTTTAGGAAGGTAGGAACGATGGTTAAAAGTACGAATAATCCTTTATTATAGTGCGGTTGCCCTTTTATAGTAAGACTAAAGCTTGCCCCTCTTCTAAGATATATCGGGGCCTTAGGGATATACCCTTAGGCCTCGAGAGGGGTTGTCGGGGACTAGTTAGCGACTAATGGCCGAATAGTCCTTAAGCTAAAATGCATTATCTATTGTGTACGTATCCCTATCTCCCGGCTCTATAGTTGCGCGGGTAGCTGCGTTATAATTCCCTTAGATCACTTAAGCGATTAAAAGGTTTAATAACGTAGCCCCGGTCGCTAACGCGTAGGAGACTTAGGAAAACCTTTAGAGCCTAAATACCCGATATATATTTATATATATTAAGGAGAGTCTTCGATCCCTTTATATAGCGGAGGCCTCTTAAGTTCACCGAAATATTAAGTTAAAGGAACGTCTAATTATACGAGATTAGCTCTTAGCTACGAAGGATTAGCTCCTAGCTATAAGGGAGTAACTTCTTAAAGCTAAGGATCTAATAGTCTTAACTATAAAGATATTATAGTCTTAGACGATAGCCTTAATATAGTCGTTAGGAAAACGAAAGATAGTAGACCTTCCGATCTTTACTAAAAAGAGGTTTACCTCTAACCGTTAACGTAAGTATAAGGCCTAGGAACTTAAGATATAGGGTATCTTTCTCTACGATAGTATATAGTTCGACTTAAATAGCGCCCGCCTCCTTTATATTAGCGATAGGCTAAATAAACGGGCCTACGACTTCGTTAAAGATATAATAGCTACTATTATAGCTAACCTATCCGAGAGGGAGAGGTAGGAATAGCCTACTATAACGACGCTCTATATAGCTTTAGGCAGGCAGTATTAGGTTTTAGATTTAACGGAAGCCGCTAAGCATATTCTCGATAATTTTCCCTAAGGCGATAAGAACTATTAGATCTAAAAGGCAGACCTTAACGCCTATATAGGTAAAGTAAGGAAAATAAAGGAATAATAAGTCGACTTCCTCCGGAAGTTAATCTTAAAGGATATAAGCGATTTTATTAAGAGTATATAGACTAAGAGCCTTAATACTAACTATATAAAGTAGTCGGCGTAGATAAATATCTTTATAAAGAATCTAGCTAACTACGCTTATTATTAAAGAGTATTGCTATGTATATAGTAGAGAATTGCTATTTGTATAGTAAATCTACTTTTTCGGCGCGCACCCCGCGCGCCTATGTCCCGCCACTAAAATCTAGTGTAGGTATATAGCAATTAAGAGAGCCGCGCAAATCGTGCGAAAAACACTATGCTGCAAACTTAACAGCAGGGCACGCAGCCGGGCAAGCAGCAGAGGGCACGCAGCAGAGGGCACGCAGCCGGGAGCCGGGCACGACGCATACATTAAGGAGCCGCACACACAGTAGAGGGCACGCAGTAGAGGGCACGCAGCAGAGCGCACGTAGTAGGGCACGCAATTGAATTAATTAAATTAAGGCTAGGCACGATTTGCGCGGCCCTCTTAATTGCCATATACCTCTACGGAAATTTAGTAGCGGGATATAAGCGCGCGGGGTGCGCGCCGAAATTATAGAGACAATCCTAATTTACTATACAAATAGCAATTTATTACTATACAAATAGCAATACTCTTACTAAAAGCTTAAGAATAAAGCTGTCCCCCGTTTATAGTTCCCGCTAGCGCTTATACCTACCTTTACCTTAACCGCTTTTGCCTAACTCTTATATAGTAACCCTATAGACCTCGACTAACTTTCCGATACTAAACGATAATTTAGGATTAATAATAAACTCTATATAGCTTATAGAGAGCTTAAATACTAGAAGAAGGCTTATAACCTAGCTAAAACGGCTAATCCGCTTTTAATCCCCCCCCCGCTACGGTAGTCCTTAGTTTTAGGGCCGAAGCGCCCCCTCCCTTAACTTCGGCCGAGGATCTTAAGGCACCCGGGGCGGTAGGCATAGCTAAGGCTAGTTCGTTCGTACGGCCGACTATAAATAAGGCTATATCCTTAGAGAAGAGGATACGGATTTATAAGGCGAGCAGCCGGCGCTAAGGCTACTGCTAAAAGATATACCCTTAAAGTAAGTCGCTCCTAAGGGTTATATATAGAGGAAGATAAAAGGATTAGGTCGTTGCTTTTAGATAGAATAGATCTTTAGATTAGTTCGTCGAATAGTAATATAAAGTTAATCCTTCTCTATACTTATCTCTCCTTTACGTATAACCCTTAGTCCTTTTACTATATTAATACGTTATCCTTTAAAGATTTTAGCTATACTACCGCGGCGTTCGCCGACCTTTAGGCTATTATAAGGAAATATAACATTACTATAAAGAAGCTCTTTAACCTTAGACCGCTCCGACTAGCTAACGGCGTGCCCTTTATATAGATAACGGACTATTTTATAGCCCGAATAACTATTAGCATATATATAGAACTTATAGTCTTCTTTATTATAAACCTATCCCCCTTTCCCTTAATTATCCTAAGCATCCCTTAGCTTTAGGAATACGAACTAACTATACTTTAGAAATCTCTCTAAGTCCGCTTTAACTCCTATTACTATATAAGATACTGCCTACCTTTAAGTATAATAGTTAAGGATAGGATAGCTCTTAAGACTCTTATTACTTCTACGCTTAAATAGCACTAATTACGTTAAAAGGTATATTTTTCTAACGTCGTAGAGATTTAGACTACCTTAACGATTACCCTAAAATAAGGGGTCTCTATAACGGTTGAAGACGTGCTAAAAACCCCTTTTTAGTAGGAAGAGATCGATATCCTAAAGGATTAGATTATCCTACCGGGATATTATATACCTTACTTAAAACCTATAGACTCGTCTATTAAAGAATGTCTACCTAAGTCGGTACTATACCCTTTAAACCTTAGCTAATTAATTCGATATTTTTTATATAGAATATTGCTATTCGCTTAAGATACCGCCCGCTTAATATCCTTAATTAGCTTTCCGAACTCCCTTAAGACCTAAGCCTTTAAGACTACTCCGCTATAGACTACTTTAGTAGCTCGCCTACTCCTTATTTATCTTACCGCCGGCCGCCGCTACGTTCCCGCCCAATAGGGCCGGATAAAACGCCCCCGCCGGCGTATACGATAGGAAGATTAAATACCCTTAGATATAAACGATATCCGCTACGTACGCGTAGTTAACTTCGTTTAATTCTATAAATAAGATAGTATTTAAGCGATACGATTTAATCTATCTTAATTAGCTAAGCTAGTCGAGGAGGGAGAAAATCTACGACTCCTTAACGAACTCTTAGTAGGCTTAGTTAAGGTCTTAGAACTATCTAAAACCTTTTTCTAACGTACTATTGCTAAAGACTATATAATAGAGGTAGTTTAGCGTGGCATCTCATCCCTCTATATAATAGAGGTAGTTTAGCGGGGCATCTCTTCCCCCTATTTAATAAGGGGAAAAAAGAAGGTTATATAACGTACTAGCATAACCTAAGCGTATAAAAGGGAAGGGAAAGGAGAAAGCATTTAATTATATATATAAGATTAATATAATATAACTAAATTAACTTAATTTGCCCTCTTAAAGATTTAACGATTTCTCCTTAAGGACTTCTACCTATAAATTATTAAAGAAGGACGATTATTGCCGTATAGCTTTTGCGATACTTATATTTAGTCGGTATTTGTTAGTTAGTTAAACAAACAAAGGGGTTGCAAACTGGTTGGATTCTAGTCTATAATGTCTATTAACTAAGGGGCGACGAATAGCCCCTTTATATAGGCTATAAACGCGTATATTAATAGGGCCCGAAGCCGGACCTTTGCGAGCCCTTGCTTGCGACGTCGGGGCTATGCCTGTAAGGGCGATTAAGTCAATGACTTAATTATCGCAAAGGCGGCCGAGTTAGTAACGCTATCACCGGGGTCCCCGATGCATACGATCGATGCATCGTATAGTTAATAACGCATCCGTATAGGCGTTGCCCGCACGTAATCCATTTAATCACGTGGATTGCGACCGTGCCTAAAGAACGGATATCCCTTATTCCTATACTAGTAATTTTTCTTTATAGTTGCTAAATAGTAAGCCTATAATCTAAATAAAGGGAGATAGAAAGAACGATATATTAGGTAGAAGACCTAATGAATATATTTGATAAATATAAATAAAAAGGGGGTAGAATAAAGGGAATACCGTTAGTCGCTATAGGCGAAGGACGAAGGCTTCTATCCTAATCGAGAGGCTGTTTATATTAATAAGGCGTTCGAGGGCCTTATTTAGCGATGCCTTCGTTATAGCGTCGGCGGGGTTGTCTTCCCCGTAGATCTACCTAATCTCCTTAATCTCCCGTCGCTTATACGACTAACGCAACGCTATAATATCGATTATTAGGCGTTTCTCCTTCGTAGTGCCGAGCTTAATAAGGTATTCGTAGAGGGAGTATAAGTTAGTGTATATAATAAGAGGGATCGGTAGGAGCTTAAGCCGTTCCGTAACTATACGGAGGGTCGTAAGAAGGGAGATGCTAAGGTCTACGCCGTTGACTATGCCGTAGATCTCGCTTATAAGAACGCTACGGGTCACTCGCTTATACTTCGTCGAGCTCTAATAGATAATATTGCTATTAACCCGAAAGTACGTATCCGTACGCTCGGTCTTATTAACGAGCGTGATAATAAAGCCTAACTAAGACGAAAGGTCTCGGTTATTTGCGAATAAGCTATCTGTAAATACTACGAGCTTAGCGGTCTCGAGATTAATTAGTCGGTACGTAAGTCTACGTTATTAATAGTCGATCTACTACTAGAGGCGCTTGTTAAGGATATTACAATCCTTCTCTTCGGGGGCTTAGACCTAGGCTGCTACGGAGATGTCGAATAAGGCCTCGGGCTAATAGATAGAGGCGACGTACGTAGCACGAGCGCGTTGCTTAAGGTACTACTAGGCTTTATCACGAGCCTATAAGTTAACTACCTCGATTCTTAAGGCCTATCCCTTCTGCTATAGGAGTAGAACGTCGTCTTAAAGCGTTAGTTTTGCTCTATTAAAGTCTATAGCATTCACTAGGGTTATCTAAGCCTTCGGCTTAGCGCGAAATTAAGCTATCTCGAGCTCTTTTTCTTCGTAGGCCGAAAAAGTGTCTAAAACCAAGCATTAAGGTGTCATCGGTTTACATTCCGACGAGGCTAAAATCGTCGGGTCCTTAATTCGTAATTAAAAGGCACGAGTTATAGGTAGAGGGGGCTATATTAAGGCTCTTAACGTAGTGCTTATAGTAGGTTTTCTACTAATATACACCGGCTTCTATAAGCCCGTATAATAGTCTAATAACTCTTATAATAGTGCCCTCCGGGTACTTTCCCTAGAGCTCTATCGGAAGAGCCGCTAACACTATACGATTAAGCTCTGTTTAAGCTTAGGGATAAGCCTATGTAATATCGCGGAGAGATAAGCTTATGCCTTAGCGAAGCAAGGCGGGCGTAAGGGCTAGGATTAAGCGCTAGCTAATACGTTGAATAGTAGGCGAATAGGTTAGGAGCGAGCTTTTCTTTATATTGCTATAGCCTTAGATTATTAGTCAGGACTTCTCGTATAGTTTAACGTTACGGCCCTTTACTTCCCGGACTATTCGGGATCGAAATAAGCGATAAGACCTATAAATTAACTCGTCGTATTATTTAAAGCTAAACACCCCGCGGGCTACGAGATCGTTAATCTCCCGTTAGTCTAATTCTTTAAAAGAGGCGCCGGGTGTAGTAATAACGCCGTTATTGCGTAGCTTAGTCGATAGCCGTAGTGTATCTTCTTCCTTCTTAACGAGGAATTAATTATAAAAGGTCACGGTCTTTAGCTTATTCCTCGAGCCTAGGGGACGTCTACGTTTACAGGGCTACGGCGGAGCCGGTAGTGCCTATGCCGGAGAGGGGGAAGGATTTAGCTCGGGAATCTCGTCCGGAGTAGAGGAATCGACCTCGGAGGGGGTATCTATATTATCGAGGGTAAGGGGATTTAGGGTATCGTCCTTACTATAGTAGTACGGCTGTATAAGGGTAGACCGGAAGACTATAGGGCCGTTAACGGTCTCGATAGTAACGTCGTAGCCGTTAATAGAGGCAATCTTATATAGACCCTACTATCCTCGCTTCTCTCTCTAGACGCGGACTTTACTCTATAGCGGTAGTAATAGAGTGTTAAGGGTTAAAGGGCCGTTTCGAGCTTATAGGCCATCCCTAACTTATCGTACGGCGGCGAGCTGCCGTAAGGCTTTTATAGCCTTTTAGATAGTCGCGGCTCTCTATACCGTAGTTGCCGAAGGAGGGGAGTTCTAAGTTATCCGTAGGTATACTCTAAAGACGAGGAGCGTAGGGACGAGGCCGTTAGGTCCTACTATGTTATTTACGGCTTTAATAGCTATTTGTAGGACGGATTTAAAGGCCGTTGTCCTACCGATTTCGGCGTATGTTATTTTAAACGCATAACGGAGCGGGCTATAGTACCTTTTAACCTTACCTATAGACTAATATGCCTTAACGGGGATCTAAGTATACGTAATACCTATAATACGAGCCTCGTTGCGAAACTCGGTTAAGGCGAAGTTAGTGCCTGCGTTATGCCGGATGAAGTTAGGGGGGCCGAGGTATATATCGATCTATAGAGCCTTAAGTGTTTCTTATATATCCTTAGCCGATATAGACGGGAGGAATCGTGCTCTTTAGAAAGATATCACTATATCGACCGCGTATAGCACCGGACGGGTGCTACTGCCGAGTTCTAGGTATATTATATCGACGACGACCTCGAAATTGAATTTTTAGTTATCCTTTAGTATAAACCTAAACCTCCGGGGGGCCGGTGCGTAGAGCTAGTAGTAATAGCAGAATTTTGAAATATCCTTAAGTGTTTCTACTAGGATATCGTTATGCCTTACTTATTTCAATAGGTAGTAAAGTCTATTAACGGCCGGGTAGCTAAAACGGCGGTAGAGCGTTTATATCTCGGCTTTAGTTAAGAAGGCGACTGCGTTCTCTTCCTTACTAAAGAAGAACTATAGATATCCCTATTTGCGAATAATAGGGACGGTAATACCGGGACTAATAATCGTATCGGTAGTATTATTAAAGTATACGCCTAAGCGATCTATGTTAGCTAGACAGAGGAGGAAGGGGGTTATTATTCCTAGCATATAGAACGTAATACGGCTAATAGGGGTCTTAGGGGCAATAGAGCCGAGGGAACGCACGTCCTTACTGCTGCCGAACTTAATGTAGGCTTAGCCGGCGGTAGACTCGTCGAGCACGATAGATAGGTCTTCTCGTTGTAGGGCGAGATACTAGTCTTAACCTGCCGTAGAGACTATAGCTGCTTTAGTATCTATAAGGATGCCGTAAAAGCGGTCCTTTAAGTAACGGTCGAAGACGAATTAGGTAGCCGGAACGCCTAACTAGTCTATCCCTTATACGTCTTCGCCCGTGATTAAATAGTTAAAGGACTGCTAATAGAGGATCTACGAGGCTTGCCACTTAGTTAGTTCTTCGTCGTTACTAGCCTTATCGTTACGCTACTCGATAGCGGCCTATAGAGTCTCGTTACCTTTATATTTAGTGAGATAGGCCTCGAATCCTATGCTAGGGTTCCCGGTTAGTAGGCATTAAGCGTGGTATTAAGCCTTAGACCTAGCTCGTTCCTATAGGGTATGCTTTATCGACTAGCAGCCTTCCTTCTAATAAACGAAGCATTTCTTCGACTACTAGCGGTTGCTAAAGCTACTGCCGCCGCTACGAGGGCTATGGTAGCTTTGTCCGCTGCTCCCGCTAAACCTACGGCCGTTGCCGCGGTTGTTAGTATATCTTCGGTTGGTGTAGAATACGCTTAATAAATTATATTTATTATTTATATTTATCACTTTATTACGATATTGCACAAACGCGCCGGACGTGCCCTTCTTAGCCTACATCGATAGATAGGTCTTTAGGGAGGAGCGTAGCGCGGAGAATAGCTTTTCCGTGGTTTTAGGGGGGCTATATAGCGTATAGCTAAATTCCGGGACGTTTCGGCACGCGTTAAGCAATATAGTGCGAAGGGGGAGGTCTTTAGCGAACTTAAATCCAAGGGCGCGTTAATATTATTATAGCTTATTAAAAAGGGTCTATAGGACTTCCTATTAGGTCTTATTTAGATGCTTAACTCATAGCTTTTTAAAAGTTATAGTGCTTTAATCTACCTAATAGTGCTAATAGTTTACTTCGGTATCGAAGTAAGCCTTTAGTAGGTCGTAGGCTTGCCTAAATGTGCTATCTTACTCTATATACTAGATATAGTAGTCCTAAGCTCGGCCGGTAAGGATCTAGGGAAAGAGGGCATAGAAATAGCCGGGCCGGGCCTTAACTATATAATAAACGTCCGTAAAGATACGGACTTTATTATTAAGAATGTTATAGGGCTCTCCCGTATAATTCTTACTCTTATCCTATAACTTAATAAACTTTTGCAGGAGGTCTACGTCTATCTCCTCGTTCGGAACGTCGTAAGGGGGAACTATCGTATAGGCTGCTTTTGCCGTTATATTAATCAGAGGGGTCCTAGAGAACTAGTACAAGGTCGGGTAAAGTATTATTAGCGTTTCCGATAGATCTCGGAACGGAAGGGTCTAAGGGTTTAGGAACGTGCCGGGCATTTAATCTCGCGGGTACGAGCCGGGATCGACGGAGGTAGTACGTATCGACGTTATTAGAGCAAAAGAGGGTTCTAGCGCGAATGTAACTGCCGGGGCGGTCGGGGGTATATAAGGGACGGCCGCGGGTGTAGATAGCGCCGTCGTAAAGGTTGCTATAGGAGCTAGGGTTAGGGTAGTAAGAGGCGCCGTTAGGGCCGTACCTAGGGCGACTAGAGAAAGAGGGTTAGTTACGGCAGCCGGGGCTATAACGGATGTATTTCTTACGAACTCTTAGGTTCGCTCGTCGTAGAACTTTAACTATTCTAAGGGTAGTTCGTCCCTAGGCTAAATTAGGGGAATCTCTAAGCGCTATAGCATTAAAAACGATGCTAGGTGACTAAGGTTTTTAGCGCCGGTCTAGATCCTACGGGCTCGTAAGAAGGATTTAAGGGTCTTTCTAAATTGTTTATCTACCCGGTTTTATATAGCCTCTGCCTATCCGTTAAAGTGTTCTTAGAAGTCTAAGAACAGCTCGTATCTATAAATAGGCGAGCCGACATTAGTAATAATAAACCGGGCTATATAAGTTATTACTGCCTTCTCGTTTATATTGTTATAGGTAACGTCTGTCTCTTAGTACGCGATGTTAGTCTTATTTTAGTTTAAACCGAGGATGTTAATGCCTATTAGCTAACCGGGAAGGGGGTTATTAGCAGTCTTAGTTGCTTTTAGTATAGGACCGGGAGCGTTAGGGTTATCGGTAGGGTCCGATATAGTGTGATTAAATAGATTATACTATTATTGTTAAAGGGGATCGTAAGGGTCGTTACGAAGGTTGTCTTACGTTATAGACGTACTATTGTTCGACGTAACTCTTCTTCTTATCGAAGCGAGACAGGATTAAACAAAAGCTAGGAAAGAACTTATCGGCGGTTACTAAGAGCTAGCTGTATTGTAATAGCTTCGTCGGCTCTAACTCGCGTAGGTTCCTTATTCTTAGCATAAAGGATCGTCTCTAGGTATAGGCAATAGAATCCGTAAGGGATAAAGATCCGGTACTTTTCGACGATTAAGCTCTACCTCTTCTACCTTACTAATCTATGATTAATCGTTTAATTACTAATTAGTGTTAGTTAGCTAAATAAATAAAGGGGTTGCAAACTAGTTGGATTTTAGTCTATAATGTCTATTAACTAAGGGGCGACGAATAGCCCTTTTATATAGGCTATAAACGCGTATATTAATAGGGCCCGAAGCCGGACCTTTGCGAGCCCTTGCTTACGACGTCGGGGCTATGCCTGTAAGGGCGATTAAGTTAATGACTTAATTATCGTAAGGGCGGCCGAGTTAGTAACGCTGTCACCGGGGTCCTTAATGCATACGATCGATGCATCGTATAGTTAACAACGCATCTATGTAGGCGTTACCCGCACGTGATCTATTTGATTACGTAGATTGCGACCGTGCATAAAGAACGGATATCCCTTATTCCTATAGTATTAATATAATTAAACAATCTTAAAAATATAAAGAGACTAATCGAAACAAGAGCCTAAAAAATATAATTTAAGAGATTACTCCCTAAGTAGGATATCCTAACTTATACGGAAATCGACTAGCCGAGGCTATAATATAACTACCCTACGAATTTCTGCTATTCTTCCTAACCCTTAGTATAGCGACTACTGCGCTTACTTTAGGGTGTATGCCCTTTCCTCCGTTATCGAACGCTAGGCAATCGGGTCCTCGACATTAGTATAATAGCAATTAAGTAGAAGAGAGGCTCTAAGGCTAAAACAGCCTATAAGGAAGGATTAAAAGCTATAAGGTGCAAATTACTAAGAATAATAGCTCTTGTCTTTTCTAATAAGGAGGGCTAACTAGTCTTTATATATAGGGAAATCCCTCGGACGGAAATAGCCACGTAGACCTAAGGAAAAGAGGTAAAAGAAAAAGTCGGACGGAGTCGCCGGTCGAAAGCGCCGGTCGCAAACAATAAATCGCATCCGTACGATAAATAGTTATATAGTTAGTAAATAACTAAATTAATAACGTAATAGTCTATTAGAAGGACTAGTGAATTCTACGGTAGAAGCCGTAACTATATAAAGGAATTCTACGGTAAAAGCCGTAGAAGAGAATTAGAATTCTACGGTAGAAGACCGTAGAAGGGAATTAGAATTCCACGGTAGAAGACTATAGAAGGGAAGAGATTTTATAGGTTAAGACCGTATAAATAACCGTAAAATCACCGTGAAATCACGGTGAAATATGACCGAAGAAAAGTAGGTAAATACGCCCGTAGAAGTGCGGGGTAATGCCTATAAAAGCCCGTGGAATTCTATAGTAGAATCTAGGGAAGAACCGGGGATTTCCCGGTAGAAAGCAAATAGGGGAGACGGTAATATCAATAATGCCGAGAGGTCTAAGGGCATAGTGATTTAATTAATAATAACCCTATTAGCCTAGTCCGGCTTCCTACATACGATATAGCTATTAGCGATAGAGGCAGCTATCTACCTACTTAATCGAACACTTATTAAGTCTAAGGGGTAGAAGCCTCCGCTATAGCGCCTTAACGAGTGGCTCTAAGATAACCGGGACGAAGAGGCATATATCCGGGTTAAACCCCGGAAATAGTATATCCGGTGTTTCGGCTATAAGGCGTTCCCTATAACCCGTTAGAGACTTAATAAGACCTCTACTAAGCTTAATTTAAGAGGGCACATCGGCTACCTTACGGGCTATATTTCTAGCACTTAGTACCTTATTTAGGTGCTTAGTCTATAGAGAAACGCCTTTTTTAATACTTCGCACGTTATTTTCAACGAGAAGGTCTTCTTCGGCCGGGACTAGCGTAAAGGGGTAGAAAAGCAATAGCAGGAGTAGATTACCTAGATCGACCTATTAAAAGACCTCCCTAACTTTATAGATAAGCTAATTCGCGAACCGGAAGACGAAGAAGAGGCTATTCCGGACCTTAAGGAGCCTACCGCCGCACCTAAATCAGCGCCTAAAAAGACTCGCAGGAAGATTAAAGGGTAAGTTAACTATTAACCCCGGAATAGACCCTTAAACCGCCTAATTAAATAGACCTCGGTAATATCCTTAATCCGGAAGACCCTACCCCGGAAGATAGCATAGTTTTCGCTATATCGGATTTCTAAGCGCGCCTACACTAAGACTACATTCTGCCGGTTCCTATAAGCTTTAAAGAGGCTATATTAAGACCTAATAGTCCTCGATAAACTATAAGGATAGGAAACGAGATTATAGGCCTTTAGGAGGAAGGAGTCTATAAGATCGTAGGCGAAAACACTATCGACTTTAGAAAATATAGCACGATTCCGTTAATATAGGTATACGCATATAAATTTAATATCTAAGGCTCTATAATCGAATATAAGGCTCGCCTCGTCGTCCGGGGCGATTAATAAACGTACAATAAGCTTATAGTCACGGCTTATACGCTAGCGGCCTAGACCTTTCGACTATTAATAGCCGTTATATGCTACTACGATCTTAATGCGAAGCAATACGATTTTATTTATGCCTTTTGTAACGCAATCCTATACGAGGTAGTATATTATAGGCTACTAAAAGGCTTTAAGCAGAAGGGGAAACTTTAGCTGCTCTTAAGGGCTTTATACGGTCTTTAGCGTTCCCCCTTATTATAGTATAAAGAGCTCGCTACCTTCCTTAGGGCCTAAGGCTTTATCGTCGTAATAGAGAACCCCTACGTAATGCATAACGGCAATATTATCGGCTTCTTTTATATTAATGACTTTATCGCTCTCTTTTAGAACGGATAGGAAGCTAGTTTTTAGTCGTTCTATAATGCCCTCGTTAGGGGGTATAACGTTAAGGTCCTTAGCTACTTAAAGTGGTTTATCGGCATTAAGATCATTCGGGACCGCCTAAATAGGAAGCTTTAGCTATTGTAAAAGTCGTATATTAAGAAGATCGCATAGCGTTTCGAATATCTATCTTTATCGACTAAGCTTAAGCAGCTATTAGGTCCGGAACCCCTCGAACTATTTAATTAAGTAGCTTTAAGCAACGATATTAAGTTATTTTAAGCCCTTATATATTCCTTCTTATACGCGACGATTATTATAAGACCGGATACGGCATTTACGGTAGGGAAGGTATTATAATTCCTCGCTAACCTAAGCCCGAGCTATATTAAATAAGGAAAATAGGTTATTAAGTTCCTATATAGCGATATCGACCGAGTTATTAAGTTTAACGGCAATAGCCTAGCTATTTGCGAAGCTATATCCGATGCCTCCTTTGCTAACGATTAGGTTAACCGTAAGAGCACCTAAGGATATGCTATTAAGCTATTCGGTGGCCCTATTGTATAGAAGTCCGGGAAATAAAAGACTATAATAACCTTATATATAAAGGCTAAGTTATTAGCTCTATCGCAGGCTTTAAAAGAACTTATGGCTTTTTCTCGTCTCTACGAAGAGATATCGCTGCAGCTAGAAGGGATAGATTAAATCGTCTAGTGCGATAATTAGCAGACTATTCGCCTCCTAACGAAGGAAATCGTCACCCTCGTTACGAAGCTCCGGCACGTTAATATCTATTATTATTAGCTTCGGGATTAGGTTTAAACCGGGAAGCTCGACGTAATATAAGTTCTAATAGCTAAAATAGCTGCTAATAGCCTTACGAAGCCTCTTTAAGAATAGAAATTCGCTAAGTTCTAACGTTAAATCGGACTCTTTAAGTTGCCCCCTTTTTAACGATCCCCTTTACGATCGTTCCTTTATTTTGCTTTATTTAGCAGTCTTAACACTACTTATTATAAGGCTATTCTAATAATAGCTTTACTTATTATAGTGTTCGTTTTCTTCGTCTTAGTTAGGCTAAATTAAGCACCCCCTTTCCTTTCGTTTTCCCTTCTTATTAGAATACTAATAACCCTCGCATTTACCTGTTATCCCGCTTATTTAGCAGGCCTTATATAATCTCGAGACCTAAAGGGGTATATTATACATAGGAATGTATAATAGCTTTAGTGCGTATAGGGCGGCGTTAATGCAATAAAGGAAAACGTAGTTTAGATAGGGCAAGAGGCTAGTAGAAGTCTCTTTTATAGTAACCTTAAACGACTACCTACTTAAAATGTATATAAAGCTATTAGGCCGGGGAGGCTTCAGTACCTATAAATACCTGCTCCCCTATCGGTCCTTAGATTAGATTAAATAGAGCAATACATACACTTAAAGATATATAAGACTTTATGTATTACGCCTAAATAACTATATTAAATATCCCCTTTCTTATCGCCCGCCTTCGCCGTCCTAAGTACGGTAGTATTCCTAATGTTTATTACTTAAATCGTCCGGTCGTATCCCGCTTATAGGCATACTACCGTTCGTCCGTATGCGTGCTTCCGTATACGCGTAATCTATATATTCCGCAGTTATAATTACGTCCTACTACCGTCTCGAAGGTCGTGCTTAATTTCGTAGGCATTACTTATAAGTATTACTATATGCCTAAGGATAAATCTCTATTTGCTAAAGTAATATTTTTTTTATAGCCTACGTATACCTTAGAAAACGCCTAACCCGCAAAAGGTAAGGCTTTTAGTCCTCGGAATAGCTATATAAAGACCTCGTGGCTTTACGTTACGTAGTTATAAGGAAGCTACGTTAAGGTTATATTCTATATATTAATTAATTATATAAAGGTTATAGGCGCGCAGGGTTTTTAGGGAAAACCCTATACGGTGCGCTAACTAATACGTCTATACTAATAGGATCCTTAATATCCCCTTCCTTAAATAAGCAGTCCGCTGCTTATAAGGCAATTAATATAACCTAAATAGGAAATAACGCATTATCGTAAGTAATATAGAATAAGCAATAAAAACAATAAAAACTCCTATACCGCGCGAGTAGTATACCTTTTTAATAAATTATCTTCCTCTTATACTCCTACCTTAGCTATATATAGCCGGTCTACTCGCTATTGCGAGATACGCGAATAAGAGCTCGAGGTTAGCTAGCCTATATATTAGGCTTAACTTACCGGCCGCGGACTTATAAAGCTATAGCCGTTCGAAGGCGCTCGCGGTTACGCTATAGCATTATACGGCTACCGTACTATAAGCTACGTATAGGGTGCCTATTACGACTATAGGTAGGGAAGAGATTCGTGCTATTATAACGGCTAAGCAACGCGTAGCTACTAAGGGACGCTAAAGAGTAGTTTAACGGAGGAAAGGGCATACACCCTAAAGTAAGCGTAGTAGTCGCTATACTAAGGGTGAGGAAGAATAGTAGATATTCGTAGGGTAGTTATATTATAGCCTCGGCTAGTCGATTTCCGTATAAGTTAGGATATCCTACTTAAGGAGTAATCTCTAAAATTATATCTTTTAGGCTCCTATTTTAATTAGTCTCTTTATATTTTTAAGATTATTTAATTATACTAATACTAACTAGATGCGAGTATCGCAAAAGCTATAGGATAATAATCGTCTTTCTTTAATAATTTATAGGTAGAAGTCCTTAAGGAGAAATCGTTAAATCTTTAAGAAGGCAAATTTTATAGTACTATATTATATAATATAGTATATAGTAATATACTACGTACTATATAGTCCTATATATAAACGAGCCTTTAGCCTCTATAGTTCTTCTCTTCTTTCTAGAATAATAAGGTTATCTAGCTATTACCTAATGCCGTAATAGTTTATTCTATCTCCTATTACGCCCTATCGCAATCCTTAGCTTTATAAATATAATCTTAGTAGCTCTATTATCTTATCCCTTTAGTCGTCGCGACCTAAGCGTAACCCCTAAGAAATTATTCCCTTAAGCCCTTAAGCCCTTAAGAAATTTTCCTTAGCCTATAGAAACCTTTATAGCCTATAGAAATTTTTTTATAGTCCCCGATAATACCTTAGACTAGATATTCCCCCTTCCTCCTTATAGCGGATATACCTATAGCCTTTAACGCTATAGGTAACGGCCTAAAGGCCTTTGCTAAGGAGTTTATTAATGAATTTCCTTAAATCGCTTAGGCGATTAAGAGGTTCGATAACGTAATCCCGGTCGCTAACGCATAGGAGACCTAGGCAAACCTTTAGAGCCTAGATACCTAATATATTCTTATATATATCGAGGAGAGTCTTTAGTCCCTTTACGTAGCGGAGGCCTCTTAGGTTAACCGAAATACTAGGTTAAAGGAACGTCTAACTATATAAGATTAGCTCTTAGCTATAAAGGATTAGCTCCTAGCTATAAAAGAGCAACTTCTCGAGGCTAAGGACCTTACGATCTTAACTATAAAGATATTATAGTCTTAGACGATAACCCTAATATAGTTATTATAAAAACGAAAGATAGTAGACCCTCCGATCTTTACTAAGAAGAGTTCTACCTCCGACCGTTAACGTAAGTATAAGGCCTAGGAACTTAAGATATAGGGTATCTTCCTCCGCGATAGTATATAGTTCGACTTTAACGACGCCCGCCTTTTTTATATTAGCGACAGGCTTAGTAAATAGGCCTACGACTTCGTTAAAGGTAGGATAGCTATTATTATAGCTAACCTATCCGAGAGGGAGAAGTAGGAATAGCCTACTACGACGACGCTCCTTATAGCTTTAGGCAGGTAGTATAAGGTTTTAGACTTAACGTAGGCCGCTAAGAATATTCTCGATAATTTCCCTTAAGGCGATAAGAACTATTAGATTTAAAAGGCAGACCTTAACGCTTATATACGTAAGGCAAAGAAGATAAAGGAATAGTATATCGACCTCCTCCGGAAGTTTATCTTAAAGGATATAAGCGATCTCGTTAAGAATATATAGACTAAGATCCCTAATACCGACTATAAGAAATAGTTAGCGTAAATAGATATCTTTATAAAGAATCTCGCTAACTATACTTATCGTTAAAAGCTTAAGAAGAAAGCCGCCCCCCGTTCGTAGTTCCCGCCGACGCTTATACCTACCCTTACCTTAACCGCCTTAGCCTAACCCCTATATAGTAACCCTATAGACCTCGACCGGCTTTCCGATACTAAACGATAATTTAGGATCGATAATAAACTCTATATAGCTTACGGAGAGCTTAAATACTAAAAGGAGGCTTATAACCCGGCTAAGATAGCTAATCCGCTTTTAATACCCTTACGTTAGGGTAGTCCTTAGTTTTAGGGCTAAGGCGCCCCCTCCCCCGGCTTCGGCCGAGGATCTTAAGGCGCCTATAGCGGTAGGTATAGCTAAGGCTAGCTTATTCGTGCGGCCGACTATAAATAAAGCCGTATCCTTAGGGAAGAGGATATAGATTTATAAGGCGAGCGGCCGGCGTTAAAGCTACTACTAAAAAATATACCCTTAGAGTAAGTCGCTCTTAAGGGTTATATATAAAAGAGGATAAAAGGATAAAGTTATTGCTCTTAGATAGAATAGATCTTTAGATTAATTTATCGAATAGTAATAAAAAGTTAATCTTTCTCTATACTTATCTCTCCTCTACGCGTAATTATTAGTCCTTTTACTACGTTAATATATTATCCCTCGTAGAATCTAGCTATACTACCGTAGCGTTCGCCGATCTTTACGCTATCGTACGGAAATATAACGTTACTATAAAGAAGCTCCTTAAACCTTAACCGCTTTAACTAGCCGACGGTATACTCTTAATATAGATAACGGACTATTTTATAGCCTAAATAACTATTAGCGAGCATATAGAACTTATGCTTTTCTTTATTATAAATCTATTACCCTTTACCTTAATTATCTTAGGCATCCCTTAGCTTTAGGAATACGAACTAACTATACTTTAGAAATCTCTCTAAATCCGCTTTAATTCCGATTACTATATAAGATACTACCTACCTTTAGGTATAATAGCTAAGGATAGGATAGCTCTTAGGACTCCTATTACTCCCGCGCTTAAAGGGCATTAGCTACGTCGAAAGGTATATTTTTCTAATATTATAGAGATTTAGACTACCTTAACGTTTACCTTAAGATAAAAGGTCCTTATAACAATAGAAGACGTGCCGGAAATTCTCTTTTAGCAAAAAGAAACTAATATTCTAAAGGATTAGATTATTCTATTAGGAAGTTATATACCTATAGACTCGTCTACTAAAGAATATCTACCTAAGTAAGCATTATACCCTTTAAACCTTAGCTAACCGATTCGATATCCTCTATATAGGATATAGCTATTTGCCTAAGAATCCGCTCGCTTAATATCCCCGATTAGCCTTCTAAACTCCCTTAAGACTTAAGCCTTTAAGGCTACTCTATTATAGACTACTTTAGTAGCTCGCTTACTCTTTATTTATCTTACCGCCGGCCGTCGCTATATTCCCGCCCGATAGAGCCGGATAAAACGCCCCTGCCGACGTATACGATAGGAAGATTAAATACCCTTAGATATAAACGATATCCGCTATATACACGTAGTTAACTTTATTAAATTCTATAAATAAGATAGTATTTAAGCGATACGAATTAGTATATCTAAAGAGTATTGCTATTTATATAGTAGAGAATTGCTATTTATATAGTAAATTAGGATTGTCTCTATAATTTCGGCGCGCACCCCGCGCGCCTATGTCCCGCCACTAAATTTCCGTAGAGGTATATAGCAATTAAGAGGGCCGCGCAAATCGTGCCTAGCCTTAATTTAATTTAATTTAATCCGGCTGCGTGCCCTACTACGTGCTCTACTGCGTGCTCTACTGCGTGCCCTCTACTGCGTGCCTTCTACTGCGTGCGCGGCTCCTTAATGTATGCTTTGTGCCCGGCTGCGTGCCCTACTGCGTGCCTTGCTACGTGCCCTACTGCGTGCCCTCTACTATATGTGCGGCTCCTTAATGTTTGCTTCGTGCCCGGCTGCGTGCCCTACTGCGTGCCCTCTACTATGTGTGCGGCTCCTTAATGTATGCTTCGTGCCCGGCTGCGTGCCCTACTGCGTGCCCTCTACTATGTGTGCGGCTCCTTAATGTATGCTTCGTGCCCTACTGCGTGCCCTACTGCGTGCCCTACTGCGTGCCCTACTGCGTGCCCTCTACTGTGTGTGCGGCTCCTTAATGTATGCTTCGTGCCCGGCTGCGTGCCCTCTACTGCGTGCCCTCTGCTGCGTGCCCTCTACTATATGCGCGGCTCCTTAATGTATGCGTCGTGCCCGGCTGCGTGCCCTCTACTGCGTGCCCTCTACTACGTGCCCTCTGCTGTATGCGCGGCTCCTTAATGTATGCGTCGTGCCCGGCTGCGTGCCCTACTACGCGCTCTCTACTACGTGCCCTACTATATGCTTCGTGCCCGGCTCCCGGCTGCGTGCCCTACTGTATGCTTCGTGCCTAGCTCTACTGCGTGCCCTCTACTGCGTGCCCTCTACTGCGTGCCCTCTACTACGTGTTGTTGTTCTTCGCACGATTTACGCGGCTCTTTTAGTTGCGTTGCTATATACCTACACTAGATTTTAGTGGCGGGATATAGGCGCGCGGGGTGCGTGCCGAAAAATTAGGTTTACTATATAAATAGCAATTTATTACTATACAAATAGCAATACTCTTAATTAAAGGCAATAGGATAAAATAGTAGATTAAACTATAAGAGAATAAGCTTAAGGGGGGTATATAATTATTATTAATCTACGAAGGGATATAGCTATAGACTAAGTCTAAATGTCTATATATACGATATAATAGTTACGTAGGATAATATATAATATAACCTAATACCGTAATACCTACTCGTATAGTCTGCTTCCTTAATGCGATTAAACACTATAATATTAATATAGTATATCGTAGCGGTAAGGCTAATATATTAGCCGACTACCTTTCCCGCCCGCCCGACCTTAAGTCTACGACTCTCGTAATAGGCGAGGGAAGAATAGTTAAGCTTAATAACGATAGCGATAAACCTACCGCTACGGCACTAGAAGAAGAAGAAGAAGCCGCTACTAAGGATAACGAAGCCGCGAACGGCGCGCTATAGAACGACTTAATTAATTAACTTGCATCGACCTATAAGCCGTCTTTAAGTTCCTAACCGCCGGCGAAGCTCTTCCTATTAATATTACGCCGCATTAGGCTCGCGAGCACTTCTATAAGCTTAAGGGCAGGCTATACCGTATTAGGCAGAACGAGCGCCTCCCTCCCGGCGATCTACCTACTAGGGCAAGAGCAATTGCCTTATTAATAGTGCTAGAATATAAGGCCTTTATAGCAGTAGCTAAGAACGTATATAAGACTTCGGGCTATAGCACTATAGGCTATACGATGCGATTCCTAGCTATACGCTATTAGTATCCTAAATTACCCCTCGCGGCGTATAAAGCCGTACGCTATTATTAGGCCTATTAGTTAATAAAGCCGTTTAACCTAATACTGCCTAACCTAATGCCGTTAATGCCGGTCCCCTTATTAACGCGTTAGGCGATTGACTATACGGGCTATAAGGGCAAGTAGCTCCTTAACGCCGTAGAATACGCTACTAGCTAGCTTATATCGGCTATTACGCCCTTAACCGACTTCGAAGGTATACTCTTACTCTTATAGTCTATCGTCGCCCGCTTTAGCCCCTTAAAGGAGATTATTAGCGATAACGCTAGCTGCCTCGTAGGCTAGTAAGCGTAAGATTACTATCGCTAGTACGGCACTAAGATTAGGCCTATAACGCCTATAAGGCCGCGAGGCAACGGCAAAGTAAAGCAAGCTAACGGCGCCCTTAAGGCGATCCTCTATCGACTACGCCTTAACGATCCTTAGGCGTCTTTACACTAGCGACTCGTCTGCGCTATATACCTCTACAATTAGCAGGAAGGTCCCTATAGGTATAGCCCCTTCTTCCTACTATACGGCACGTAGCTACCCGAATAATACTATAAGGCTGCGTACTCTACCTACACACGCGACCCTACGGTCGAGAAGGATATTGCTTAGGCATAGGAGCTTATATAGTAGCACGAGGCCCCTATTGCGATACGATACGTCGTAAGCCTTAAGGCAGCTCGTGCCCGCACCCGCTCCTACCTATAAGAGCGGAAGGGGCTAATTTACGTATACACACCTAGAGATTAGGTATTACACATACGGTAGCGCACGAAGAAGCAAGAGCCGTATTATAACGGCCCTTAGGCAATTATAGTAGCCTACCTTAGCAACGCCTACTTTAGCGGGGCATTTCCCCTCCCCCTATTTAATAAGGGGGAATAAGAGGGTTATATAACGTACTAGCATAACCTAGGCGTATAAAGGGGAAGGGAAAGGAGGAAGTATTTAATTATATATATAAGATTAATATAATATGACTAAATTAACTTAATTTACTATTATAGCACTAGGTAATAGCTAGATAACCTTATTATTCTATAAAGAGGAGAAGAACTATAGAGGCTAAGGGCTCGTTTATATATAGGACTATATATTACGTAGTATATTACTATATACTATATTATGTAATATAGGACTATAATAGTACTCCTCCTTTAGAGACGATTTAGTCCTTAAATCGCTAAGAAATATTATTTTCGCTAGAAATTAGTATATAGTAAAGGAATCTTTTATAGGCGGGCCTAATCTAAAGGGCCCGGCTTATCTAGGTTATATCTATAGAAGCGTTAGATAGCTTTAGGGCAACCTCTTAGGTTATCTTTAGGCTATTAGGTTAGTTCTTAGTGATATTTCTATTTAATTAGATAAGTTAGAGTTAAGGCTTCGTTATTATATACGTTAAGGATCTTATTAAATTCCTATATTTCTTTAATATTGCTATCGTTATCGCGTTCCGTAATATAGCCTACGACGTTACGTCGTTCCTCTCGATTAATCTATGCCTAGCCCGGTATTATTTCCGTTATCTAAAGCTATACCTTAGACGTATAGAAAGACTTGTTAACCCGGATATACTTTAGGAGGTCGATAACTATAGCGCCGCGGTAGACCTTAAGAATAAGATAAAGACTATCCTATTTATCGTCCTATTTCTTCTTTAGGCGATTAGTAATTATATTCTCTAATAAAACTATAACTATATTACCGGGTTGGAAGAAAAAGCCTTCGTCCCGCTTTATATTAGTATTATCTTTATATTTCTATTATAAGGCTTATATAAGAGCTTAAAACTAAACGAAGATACGGTTAAAACGACTAGCTATTACGTCTGCGTAGAGGAATTCCTTCTTTATTTATAATAAAAGAGTCGGGGGTTAAGGACCTATAGGTTTAATGCTAAGATAAGGATTAAAGCCGTAGTTAGCGAAGAACGGAGAAATACCGGTTATTTCGTTTACTTAATTATTTATTACGAATTCCGCGAGCGGGAGCTAGTCGACCTAATTATCTTAGGTAAAGCTAATATAAGCTCGAAGATATTTATTTATCGTAGCGTTAACGATTTCGGTTTAACTATTAGTCTTTAAGTGCTATACTAAGCTTAGTTTTAACGTTATTCGTAAACGAATGCTAAGCTATCGCTAAAAAGTAAAGATAAATTAAGTACTTTAGTTAGAGATAATAGTATTAAGTACTCTATATAAACGATAGACTACGTAAATAAAGGAGTTAACTAATTCTTCTATAGAAAGGCCGGTAATAAGGATAAAATATCTTATCTTTATAAGCCTATTAACTATCGTAAGTATATTCTCGTAAGTCTTCCTATTTTAGGTATACTTAGGGAGTATCGTAATATAATTAATTAATATATCGGCCTATAGCCGGACTAGTAGAACGAGAGGTTTTAGGAATCTAAAGGGGGACAAGCGGGGGGTCTTAGTCTAAAGATAGAGAGTATAGTCTTTAACGAACGTAGCGGTAAAGTAAGAAATTCTCGGCTATTAATATATTCGGTTTAATAGATTAAGGGTTTTTACCCTCCCTAAGTGTCCTATTAGGCTATTACTATAGGATCGATAAACGACTTTAAGGCGGAGATCTAAGGTATTAAAGACGAAAAGCCGGTCGCGGAAAAAGATACGTCCGTTAATTAACTAATATTCGGATATATCGTAACGTAAGAGCTTCCGGAAAGACTTTAGCTAGCGTTAAGCGTATAGGTCCTAGAGTATCGCTACTATATCTTAGGTAAGATTATCTTATTAATATACCTTATAGATAAGCTTATTTAGTAATTTATTAGCTACGTTTAGTCTAAAGGCGGCGATTGCGTTAAGGTCCTCCTTTAAGGCACGGGAATCGGTTAAGAGTTCCTTTAGGATAGTCGGGTTAATTTTCTCTTTAGTGATAATTACCTAATTTCGATAGAGGAGTCTATCGTCGTCTATATTAGCTAGTCTATCGCTAAAGAGCCTGCTAAAAGCGTTAGGGAGGATTGCCTTATTGCCTAAGCGGTATATAATAACGAAGTTAAACTAGGAAAGGAACTCAGCCTAGCGTACTTATCGTTAGTTAAGTTACTTTATAGATATAAACGTCTAAAGATTCTTATAGTCTATAATAACGTCGAACGCTTCGGTAGTTCCTTAGAGTTTTAAGCGCTATTCCTTAAGCGCTTTAATAATTGCTAATAGCTTTTTATTATAGATCTTATAGTTATACTTAAGGGTAGTATACTTTAACGAAAAAAACGCAATAGGGTTAAGGTATCCGTCGTCTCCGGTCTATAAAAGAACTCCTCCTAAGGCCTAATTTAAAGCGTTAGCTTTAATAACTATTTTCTTCGAGTAGTTAAAATAGGCTAAGACCGGGGCAATAGTAAAAGCAAGTTTAAAGGCCTTAAACGCGGTAGCTTATTCGGGTCCTTAAGACTAACGGGAATCTTTTCGAAGTAGCGTAATTATTAAGGAGATAATACTAAAGTATCCCTTAATAAAACGGCGGTAGAAGTTTATAAACCTAAGAAACTACTAAAGTTCTTTTACTAAAGTCGGGGTATTTTAAGCCGTAATTATATATACCTTCTTAAGGTCTATGCTTATACTAGATAACGAAATAATTAGTCCGAAGTACTTAGTCTTCGTTATATAAAACTCTAACTTCCCGATATCGATTTAAAGCCCTACTTTACCTAAGCGTTAGATAACTATTCGCACGTAGTTCTTATATTCTGCCCTAGTCTTTAAAAAGATTAATACGTTATTAAGATATACTATATAGAAGTCGTCGAAGGTATTATAAAGCATATAATTAATATAGTTTTAAAAGGTCGACGGTGCGTTATAAAGGCCGAAGGGGGTAATTAGCATCTCGAATAGTCTAAAGCGTATAATAAACGCTATAAGCTACTTATAACCCTCGGCGATTCGAATACGGTTAAACGCAGTAATTACGTCTAGCTTTATATAAAACTTAGCGTTATAGAGAGAATCTAATGTTTCGCGGATTAAAGGTAAAGGATATCGATTCTTAACTATAACCTAATTTAAACCTCGGGAGTTATAATAGATCCGGATACTACCGCCCGGTTTATAAGCGAGGATTAATAGTACCGTAGCTAAAGAAGAAGACTCTTAAATAAAGCCTTTATTAAGCATATCGTAAATCTACTTCTTAATATAGCGGCGTTCTATAGGTGATATAGGCCGATTTCTATAGTACGGAGCTTATTTGCTAAATATAAGTTCGATCTTATAATCTTAAGGGCGGTATAAGGGAAGCTCGTTCGCATTCTTTAGAAGGAAATAAGAAAGCTTATCTTAGAACTCTTTTAGGAGTTTCTCTAGGATATCTGCCTTTATAACCTCCGGCTTTACTTAGAGGAATTTTTCTATATCGGCCTCGTCGACCCTTTAAAATAGAGATTCGGAATTAGCTATATCCCGGAGGTTCGTCTAAAGGAAATTATAAAAACGTTCGGGGAAAGCGGCCTAAGCTACCTCTATTATATAGTCCTTAGTAATAACGCGTTAGAAAAAGGTTTTAGATAGTTCTAAGACCTTAATTAAGCCTACTAAGAGTTTATTAAAGAGTCGTAGATTTTCTCTTTCTTCTACTAGCTTAGCTAATTTAGATATACTAATTCGTATCGCCTAAATACTATCTTATTTATAGAATTTAATAAAGTTAACTACGCGTATATAGTAGATATCGTTTATATCTAAGGGTATTTAATCTTCCTAACGTATACGTCGGCGGGGGCGTCTTATCCGGCTCTATCGGGCGGGAATATAGCGACGGCCGGCGGTAAGACGAATAAAGAGTAAGCGAGCTACTAAAGTAGTCTATAATAGAGTAGCCTTAAAGGCTTAAGTCTTAAGGGAGTTTAGAAGGCTAATCGGGGATATTAAGCGAGCGGATTCTTAGGCAAATAGCTATATCCTATATAGAGGATATCGAATCGGTTAGCTAAGGTTTAAAGGGTATAATGCTTACTTAGGTAGATATTCTTTAGTAGACGAGTCTATAGGTATATAACTTCCTAGTAGGATAATTTAATCCTTTAAAATATTAGTTTCTTTTTACTAAAAGAGAATTTCCGGCACGTCTTCTATCGTTATAAGGACCCTTTATCTTAAGGTAAACGTTAAGGTAGTCTAAATCTCTACGATATTAGAAAAATATACCTTTCGACGTAACTAATGCCCTTTAAGCGCGGGAGTAATAGGAGTCCTAAGAGCTATCCTATCCTTAGCTATTATACTTAAAGGTAGGTAGTATCTTATATAGTAATCGGAATCGAAGCGGATTTAGAGAGATTTCTAAAGTATAGTTAGTTCGTATTCTTAAAGCTAAGGGATGCCTAAGATAATTAAGGTAAAGGGTAATAGATTTATAACAAAGAAAAGCATAAGTTATATACTCGCTAATAGTTATTTAAGCTATAAAATAGTCCGTTATCTATATTAAGAGTATACCGTCGGCTAGTTAAAGCGGTTAAGGTTTTAAGAGCTTCTTTATAGTAACGTTATATTTCCGTACGATAGCGTAAAGATCGGCGAACGCTACGGTAGTATAGCTAGATTCTACGAGGGATAATATATTAACGTAGTAAAGGGATTAATAATTACGCGTAGAGGAGAGATAAGTATAGAGAAATATTAACTTTTTATTACTATTTAATAAATTAATCTAAAGATTTATTCTATCTAAGAGCAATAACTTTATCTTTTTATCCTCTTTTATATATAACCTTTAAGAGCGACTTACTCTAAGGGTATATCTTTTAGTAGTAGCCTTAACGCCGGCCGCTCGCCTTATAAATCCGTATCCTCTTCCCTAAGGATACAGCCTTATTTATAGTCGGCCGTACGAACGAGCTAGCCCTAGCTATACCTACCGCCGCGGGCGCCTTAAGATCCTCGGCCGAAGCCGGGGGAGGGGGCGCTTTAGCCCTAAAACTAAGGACTACCTTAACGTAAGGGTATTAAAAGCGGATTAGCTATCTTAGCCGGGTTATAAGCCTCCTTTTAGTATTTAAGCTCTCCGTAAGCTATATAGAGTTTATTATCGATCCTAAATTATCGTTTAGTATCGGAAAGCCGGTCGAGGTCTATAGGGTTACTATATAGGGGTTAGGCTAAGGCGGTTAAGGTAAGGGTAGGTATAAGCGTCGGCGGGAACTACGAACGGGGGGCGGCCTTTTTCTTAAGCTTTTAACGATAAGTATAGTTAGCGAGATTCTTTATAAAGATATCTATTTACGCTAACTATTTCTTATAGTCGGTATTAGGGATCTTAGTCTATATATTCTTAACGAGATCGCTTATATCCTTTAAGATAAACTTCCGGAGGAGGTCGATATACTATTCCTTTATCTTCTTTGCCTTACGTATATAAGCGTTAAGGTCTGCCTTTTAAATCTAATAGTTCTTATCGCCTTAAGGGAAATTATCGAGAATATTCTTAGCGGCCTACGTTAAGTCTAAAACCTTATACTACCTGCCTAAAGCTATAAGGAGCGTCGTCGTAGTAGGCTATTCCTACTTCTCCCTCTCGGATAGGTTAGCTATAATAATAGCTATCCTACCTTTAACGAAGTCGTAGGCCTATTTACTAAGCCTGTCGCTAATATAAAAAAGGCGGGCGTCGTTAAAGTCGAACTATATACTATCGCGGAGGAAGATACTTTATATCTTAAGTTCCTAGGCCTTATACTTACGTTAACGGTCGGAGGTAAAACCCTTTTTAGTAAAGATCGGAGGGTCTATTATCTTTCGTTTTTATAATAACTATATTAGGGTTATCGTCTAAGACTATAATATCTTTATAGTTAAGATCGTAAGGTCTTTAGCCTCGAGAAGTTGCTCTTTTATAGCTAGGAGCTAATCCTTTATAGCTAAGAGCTAATCTTATATAGTTAGACGTTCCTTTAACCTAGTATTTCGGTTAACCTAAGAGGCCTCCGCTACGCGAAGGGACCGAAGACTCTCCTCGATATATATAAGAATATATCGGGTATCTAAGCTCTAAAGGTTTGCCTAGGTCTCTTACGCGTTAGCGACCGGGACTACGTTATCGAACCTCTTAATCGCCTAAGCGATTTAAGGAAATTCACTAATAAACTCCTTAGTAAAGGCCTTTAGGCCGTCACCTATAGCGTTAAAGGCTATAGGTATATCCGCTATAAGGAGGAAGGGGGAATATCTAGTCTAAGGTATTATCGGGGACTATAAAAGATTTCTATAGGCTATAAAGGTTTCTATAGGCTAAGGAAAATTTCTTAAGGGCTTAAGGGCTTAAGGGAATAATTTCTTAAGGGTTACGCTTAGGTTACGACGACTAAGGGGATAAGATAATAGAGCTACTAAGATTATATTTATAAAGCTAAGGATCGCGATAAGGCGTAATAGGAGATAGAATAAACTATTACGGCATTAGGTAATAGCTAGATAACCTTATTATTCTATAAAGAAGAGAAGAACTATAGAGGCTAAAGGCTCGTTTATATATAGGACTATATATTGCGTAGTATATTACTATATACTATATTATATAATATAGTACTATAAAATTTGCCCTCTTAAAGATTTAACGATTTCTCCTTAAGGACTTCTACCTATAAATTATTAAAGAAAGACGATTATTGCCCTATAGCTTTTGCGATACTCGCATTTAGTTAGTATTAGCATAATTAAATAATCTTAAAAATACGAAGAGACTAATTAAAATAAGAGCCTAAAAGATATAATTTTAGAGATTACTCCTTAAGTAGGATATCCTTACTTATACGGAAATCGACTAGCTAAGGCTATAATATAACTACCCTACGAATTTCTACTATTCTTCCTAACCCTTAGTATAGCGACTCCTACGCTTGCTTTAGGGTATATGCCCTTTCCTCCGTTAAACTACTCTTTAGCGTCCCTTAGTAGCTACGCGTTGCCTAGCCGTTATAATAGCACGAATCTCTTCCCTACCTATAGTTATAATAGGCACCTTATGTATAGCTTATAGTACGGCAGCCGTATAATGCTATAGCGTAACCGCGAGCGCCTTCGAACGGCTAGCTAACCTTAAGCTCTTATTCGCGTATCTCGCAATAGCGAGTAGACCGGCTATATATAGCTAAGGTAGGAGTATATAAGGAAGATAGTTTATTAAAAAGGTATGCCGCTCGCGCGGTATAGGAGTTTTTGTTATTTTTATTGCTTATTCTATATTACTTACGATAATGCGTTATTTCCTATTTAGGTTATATTAATTGCCTTATAAGCAGCGGACTGCTTATTTAAGGAAGGGGATATTAAGGATCCTATTAGTATAGACGTATTAGTTAGCGTACTGTATAGGGTTTTCCTTAAAAACCCTACGCGCCTATAACCTCTATATAATTAATTAATATATAGAATATAACCTTAACGTAGCTTCCTTATAACTACGCAACGCAAAGCTATAAGGTCTTAATACAGCTATTCCGAGGACTAAAAGCCTTACCTTTTGCGGGTTAGGCGTTTTCTAGGGTATACGTAGGCTATAAAAAAAATATTACTTCGGCAAATAGAGATTTATCCTTAGGCATATAGTAATACTTATAAGTAATGCCTACGAAATTAGGCACGACCTTCGAGACGGTAGTAGGGCGTAATTATAACTGCGGAATATATAGATTACGCGTATACGGAAGCACGCATACGGACGAACGGTAGTATACCTATAAGCGGGATACGACCGGACGATTTAAGTAATAAACATTAGGAATACTACCGTAATTAGGACGGCGAAGGCGGGCTATAAGAAAGGGGATATTTAATATAGTTATTTAGGCGTAATATATAAAGTCTTATATATCTTTAAGTATATGTATTGCTCTATCTAATCTAATCTAAGGACCGATAGGGGAGTAGGTATTTATAGGTACTTAAGCCTCCCCGGCCTAATAGCTTTATATACATTTTAAGTAGGTAGTCGTTTAAGGTTACTATAAAAGAGACTTCTACTAGCCTCTTGCCTTATCTAAACTACGTTTTCCTTTATTGCATTAACGCCGCCCTATACGCACTAAAGCTATTATACATTCCTACGTATAATATACCGCTTTAGGTCTCGAGATTATATAAGGCCTGCTAAATAAGAGGGATAACGGGTAAATGCGAGGGTTATTAGTGTTCTAATAAGAAGGGAAAACGAAAGGAAAGGGGGTGCTTAATTTAGCCTAACTAAGACGAAGAAAACGAACACTATAATAAGTAAAGCTATTATTAGAATAGCCTTATGATAAGTAGTGTTAAGACTGCTAAATAAAGCAAAATAAAGGAACGATCGTAAAGGGGATCGTTAAAAAGGGGGCAACTTAAAGAGTCCGATTTAACGTTAGAACTTAGCGAATTTCTGTCCTTAAAGAGGCTTCGTGAGGCTATTAGCAGCTATTTTAGCTATTAGAATTTATATTACGTCGAGCTTCCCGGTTTAAACCTAATCCCGAAGCTAGTAATAATAGATATTAACGTGCCGGAGCTTCGTAACGAGGGTGACGATTTCCTTCGTTAGGAGGCGAATAGTCTGCTAATTATCGCACTAGACGATTTAATCTATCCCTTCTAGCTGCAGCAATATCTCTTCGTAGAGACGAGAAAAAGCCATAAGTTCTTTTAAAGCCTGCGATAGAGCTAATAACTTAGCCTTTATATATAAGGTTATTATAGTCTTTTATTTCCCGGACTTCTATACAATAGGGCCACCGAATAGCTTAATAGCATATCCTTAGGTACTCTTACGGTTGACCTAATCGTTAGTAAAGAAGGCATCGGATATAGCTTCGCAAATAGCTAGGCTATTGCCGTTAAACTTAATAACTCGTTCGATATCGCTATATAGGAACTTAATAACCTATTTTCCTTATTTAATATAGCTCGGGCTTAGGTTAGCGAGGAATTATAATAGCTTCCCTACCGTAAATGCCGTATCCGGTCTTATAATAATCGTCGCGTATAAGAAGGAATATATAAGGGCTTAAAATAACTTAATATCGTTGCTTAGAGCTACTTAATTAAATAGTTCGAGGGGTTCCGGACCTAATAGCTGCTTAAGCTTAGTCGATAAAGATAGATATTCGAAACGCTATGCGATCTTCTTAATATACGACTTTTGCGATAGCTAAAGCTTCCTATTTAAGCGGTCCCGAATGACCTTAATGCTAATAAACCACTTTAAGTAGCTAAGGACCTTAACGTTATAACCCCTAACGAGGGCATCGTAGAACGTCTAATAACTAGCTTCCTATCCGTTTTAAAAGAGAGCGATAAAGTCATTAATATAAAAGAAGCCGATAATATTGCCGTTATGTATTACGTAGGGGTTCTCTATTACGACGATAAAGCCTTAGGCCCTAAGGAAGGTAGCGAGCTCCTTATACTATAATAAGGGGGAACGCTAAAGACCGTATAAAGCCCTTAAGAGCAGCTAAAGTTTCCCCTTCTGCTTAAAGCCTTCTAGTAGCCTATAATATACTACCTCGTCTAGGATTGCGTTGCAAAAGGCATAAATAAAATCGTATTGCTTCGCATTAAGATCGTAGTAGTATACAACGGCTATTAATAGTCGAAAAGTCCGGGCCGCTAGCGTATAAGCCGTGACTATAAGCTTATTCTGCGTTTATTAATCGCCCCGGACGACGAGGCGAGCCTTATATTCGATTATAAAGGCTTAGACATTAAATATATATACGTATACCTATATTAACGGAATCGTGCTATATTTTCTAAGGTCGATAGTGTTTTCGCCTACGATCTTATAGACCCTTTCCTCCTAAAGGCCTATAATCTCGTTTCCTATCCTTATAATTTATCGAGGACTATTAGGTCTTAATATAGCCTCTTTAAAGCTTATAGGAACCGGCAGAATATAGTCTTAGTGTAGGCGCGCTTAGAAATCCGATATAGCGAAAACTATGCTATCTTCCGGGCTAAGGTCTTCCGGATTAAGGATATTAGCGAGGTCTATTTAATTAGGCGGTTTCAGGGTCTATTCCGGGGTTAATAGTTAACTTACCCTTTAATCTTCCTGCGAGTCTTTTTTAGGCGCTGGTTAGGTGCGGCGGTAGGCTCATTAAGGTCCGGAATAGCCTCTTCTTCGTCTTCCGGTTCGCGAATTAGCTTATTTATAAAGTTAGGGAGGTCTTTTAATAGGTCGATCTAGGTAATCTACTCCTGCTATTGCTTTTCTACCCCTTTACGCTAGTCCCGGCCGAAGAAGACCTTCTTTTTGAAAATAACGTGCGAAGTATTAAAAAAGGCGTTTCTCTATAGACTAGGCACCTAAATAAGGTACTAAGTGCTAGAAATATAGCCCGTAAGGTAGCCGATATACCCTCTTAAATTAAGCTTAGTAGAGGTCTTATTAAGTCTCTAACGGGTTATAGAGAACGCCTTACAGCCGAAACACCGGATGTACTATTTCCGGGGTTTAACCCGGATATATGCCTATTCGTCGCGGTTATCTTAGAGCCACTCGTTAAGGCGCTATAGCGGAGGCTTCTACCCCTTAGACTTAATAAGTGTTTAATTAAGTAGGTAGATAGCTGCCTCTATCGCTAATAGCTACATCGTATGTAGGAAGCCGGACTAGGCTAGTAGGGTTATTATTAATTAAACCACTATGCCCTTAGACCTCTCCGCATTATTAATATTACCGTCTCCCCTATTTGCTTTCTACCGGGAAATCCCCGGTTCTTCCCTAGATTCTACTATAGAATTCCACGGGCTTCTTTCTATAGGCATTACCCCGCACTTCCACAGGCGTATTTACCTACTTTTCTTCGGTCATATTTTACTATGAGTTTACGGTTATTTTACGGTTATTTATACGGTCTTTACCTATAAAATCTCTTCCCTTCTATAGTCTTCTACCGTGGAATTCTAATTCCCTTCTACGGTCTTCTACCGTAGAATTCTAATTCTCTTCTACGGCTTCTACTATAGAATTCCTTTATATAGTCACGGCTTCTACCGTAGAATTCACTAGTCCTTCTAATAGACTATTGCGTTATTAGTTTAGTTATTTACTAACTATATAACTATTTATCGTACGGATGCGATTTATTATTTACGACTAGCGCTTTCGACCGGCGACTCCGTCCGACTCTTTCTTTTACCTCTTTTCCTTAGGTCTACGGGGCTGTTTTCGTCCGAGGGATTTCCCTATATATAGAGACTAGTTAGCCCTCCTTATTAGAAAAGACAAGAGCTATTATTCTTAGTGATTTACACCTTATAGCTTTTAATCCTTCCTTATAGGCTGTTTTAGCCTTAGAGCCTTTCTTTTACTTAATTTCTATTATACTAATGTCGAGGACCCGACTGCCTAGCGTTCGATAGTTATAAGCCCGGACGAACTTCTCTACGTATAAGAGTTCTAACGGCTTATATTTTTTAGCCTACTAACGCTACGACTTACGGTAGTAAAGCCTTTGCCTTTACATTTAGCGAATCGACTCGCGGAGGACTAATATAATTTTCTTTTAAGCCTTTACATCTAGCGAATCGACTCGCGGAGGACTAATATGATTTTTTTTTAAGGAGCGTTATTTAATCTAGCGAATAGACTTACGGAGGACTGATTAAGACGTTTACCCTATTCTATTAGTGTTTTCCCGCACTTAGTTTAGTTTTTACGGCTTATTTATATACATTATGCATCTAACTACCCCTTCTTTTTTAGTAATTTTACCGTAAAATCACGATACATCTAGCGAATTAACTTATAGAAGACTAATATATTTTTCTTTTAAGGATAGTGCTTTCTAGCGAATCGACTTACGGAGGACTAGTCACCTTTTGCCTTTATATCTAGCGAATCGATTTTAAAGGACTAGTGTGTTTTTTTTTTAATAACGGTGCTTTCTAGCGAATCGACTTACGGAGGACTAATTACCTTTTGCCTTTATATCTAGCGAATCGATTTTAGAGAACTAGTGTTTCTTTTTAAGAACGGTGCTTTCTAGCGAATCGACTTACGGAGGATTAGTTATTATATATTTTTCTGCTTTTAACTACCTTTTTCGGGTGATTTTACTATACTTTCACCCGCGTTACCGTATCTATTATAGCTAATATTACTTTTAAGACTATCTTAAATAGACTAGCGGACTAGGATAGCATTACGCCTACGCTAACGATATAGATACTCGTTATTCTTCTAAAGGCTATTTTATTAGCCTATTTAACGGTCTAATCGCGTAGAGTGCCCGGAAACAATTTACGGCTACTACGTCCTCTACTAAAGCCGAACTTCTTATATTCTCTTTACCGCTAAGAGCGGATTTCTACGATATTTCCGCCGAGATTCTAAATATCCGATAGGAATTCTTACGCAATACCTTTAATATTAAATATATCCCTTTTAACTAGATAGTTGCGGATAGATTAACTAAATTACTTCTACGATAACGTTTCTAAACGTTCTTTCGCTAACTTTAACTTATGGATATTTCTTCTAGGATTTAAGAAGAAGTCGATAATAATTCTAACTAGCCGGAAGTTATTCCCTTTTAGCTAAGGGGGTATATTAATATTACTATCTCCCTTATTTGCTTTCTACCGGGAAATCCCTAGTTCTTCCTTAGATTCTACTATAGAATTCTATAGGCTTCTATATGCATTACCCCGCACTTCTATAAGCGTATTTACCTACTCTTCTTCGGTTATATTTCACCGTGATTTTACGGTACTTTTACGGTTATTTATACGGTCTTTACCTATAAAATCTTTTCCCTTCTATAGTCTTCTACCGTAGAATTCTAATTCCCTTCTACGGTCTTCTACCGTAGAATTCTAATTCTCTTCTACGGCTTTTACCGTAGAATTCCTTTATATAGTTACGGCTTCTACCGTAGAATTCACTAGTCCTTCTAATAGACTATCACGTTATTAATTTAGTTATTTACTAACTATATAACTATTTATCGTACGGATGCGATTTATTGTTTGCGACCGGCGCTTTCGACCGGCGACTCCGTCCGACTTTTTCTTTTACCTCTTTTCCTTAGGTCTACGTGGCTATTTCCGTCCGAGGGATTTCCCTATATATAGAGACTAGTTAGCCCTCCTTATTAGAAAAGACAAGAGCTATTATTCTTAGTGATTTGCACCTTATAGCTTTTAATCCTTCCTTATAGGCTGTTTTAGCCTTAGAGCCTCTCTTCTACTTAATTACTATTACACTAATGTCGAGATCCGACTGCCTAGCGTTCGATAACGGAGGAAAGGGCATATACCCTAAAGCAAGCGCAGTAGTCGCTATACTAAGGGTTAGGAAGAATAGCAGAAATTCGTAGGGTAGTTATATTATAGCCTCGGCTAGTCGATTTCCGTGTAAGTTAGGATATCCTACTTAGGGAGTAATCTCTTAAATTATGTTTTTCGGGCTCCTATTTCGATTAGTCTCTTCGTTTTTTTAAGATTATTTAATTATACTAATACCGACTAAATGCAAGTATCGTAGAAGCTATACGGCAATAATCGCTATAAAATAGTCTATTATCTATATAAAGGGCACGCCGTTAGCTAGTCGGAGCGGTCTAAGGTTAAAGAGTTTTTTATAGTAATATTATGTTTCCTTATAATAGCCTAAAGGTCGGCGAACGCCGCGGTAGTATAGCTAAAATCTTTAAAGGATAACGTATTAATATAGTAAAAGGACTAAGGGTTATACATAAAGGAGAGATAAGTATAGAGAAGGATTAACTTTATATTACTATTCGACGAACTAATCTAAAGATCCGTTCTATCTAAAAGCAACGACCTAATCCTTTTATCTTCCTCTATATATAACCCTTAAGAGCGACTTACTTTAAGGGTATATCTTTTAGCAGTAGCCTTAGCGCCGGCTGCTCGCCTTATAAATCCGTATCCTCTTCTCTAAGGATATAGCCTTATTTATAGTCGGCCGCACGAACGAACTAGCCTTAGCTATGCCTACCGCCCCGGGTGCCCTAAGATCCTCGGCCGAAGTTAGGGGAGGGGGCGCCTCGGCCCTAAAACTAAGGACTACCGTAGCGGGGGGGGGGATTAAAAGCGGATTAGCCGTTTTAGCTAGGTCGTAAGCCTTCTTCTAGTATTTAAGCTCTCTATAAGCTATATAGAGTTTATTATTAATCCTAAATTATCGTTTAGTATCGGAAAGTCGGTCGAGGTCTATAGGGTTACTATATAGGAGTTAGGCAAAAGCGGTTAAGGTAAAGGTAGGTATAAGCGCTAGCGGGAACTATAAACGGGGGACGGCTTTCTTCTTAAGCTTTTAATAATAAGCGTAGTTAGCTAGATTCTTTATAAAGATATTTATCTACGCCGACTACTTTATATAGTTAGTATTAGGGATCTTAGTCTATATACTCTTAATAAAATCGCTTATATCCTTCGAGATTAACTTCCGGAGGAGGTCGACCTACTATTCCTTTATTTTCCTTACTTTACCTATATAGGCGTTAAGGTCTGCCTTTTAGATCTAATAGTTCTTATCGCCTTAGGGAAAATTATCGAGAATATTCTTAGCGGCTTACGTTAAATCTAAAACCTTATACTGCCTGCCTAAAGCTATATAGAGCGTCGTTATAGTAGGCTATTCCTACTTCTCCCTCTCGGATAGGTTAGCTATAATAGTAGCTATTATATCTTTAACGAAGTCGTAGGCCCGTTTATTTAGCCTATCGCTAATATAAAGGAGGCAGGCGCTATTTAAGTCAAATTATATACTATCGTAGACAAAGATACCCTATATCTTAAGTTCTTAGGCCTTATACTTACGTTAACGGTTAGAGGTAAACCTCTTTTTAGTAAAGATCGGAAGGTTTACTATCTTTCGTTTTCCTAACGACTATATTAAAGCTATCGTCTAAGACTATAATATCTTTATAGTTAAGATTATTAGATCCTTAGCCTTAAGAAGTTACTCCCTTATAGCTAGGAGCTAATCCTTCGTAGCTAAGAGCTAATCTCGTATAATTAGACGTTCCTTTAACTTAATATTTCGGTTAACCTAAGAGGCCTCCGCTATATAAAGGGATCGAAGACTCTCCTCGATATATATAAATATATATCGGGTATTTAGGCTCTTAAGGTTTTCCTAAGTCTCCTACGCGTTAGCGACCGGGGCTACGTTATTAAACCTTTTAATCGCTTAAGCGATCTAAGGGAATTTACTAATAAACTCCTTAGCAAAGGCCTTTAGACCGTCGCCTATACCGTTAGAGGCTATAGGTATATCCGCTATAATAAAGGAGGAGGGTCTAGTCTAGGGTATTATTAAGGACTATAAAAAAAGTTCTATAGGCTATAAAAGTTTCTATAGGCTAGGGAAAAGCTTTTAAGGGCTTAAGGGCTTAGGGGCTTAAGGGAATAATTTCTTAGGGGTTACGCTCGGGTCGCGATAACTAAAGGGACGAGGTAATAGAGCTACTAAGATTATATTTATAAAGCTAGGGATTGCGATAGGGCGGAATAGGAAATAGAATAAACTACTATTACGGCACTAAGTAATAGCTAGATAACCTTATTATTCTATAAAGATAAGAAGAACTATAGAAGCTAAGGGCTCGTTTATATATAGGACTATATATCACGTGGCATATCACTATATACTATGTTATGTAATATAGTACTATAACAACCGGTATCTAGTCCGTGTCTACCCTTATAGAGATCCTATTTCTATTATATAAAGACATATATATTAATAGCAACTAGTTTTACTATACGTGCCGCTTTTATCGTAGCGGCCTATTGTTTTAGTCGATACGTGCCGCTATTATAAAAGCGGGACGTTATCTTTTAAGTCAATAAGTCTATAAAAAGAGAGATAGATAATACTATAATAGAGTAAGTAGAGTAATTATATAGGTGCCCTCTATATAGGTATAGAAATCATCTATATAAAGTAAAGAACTAAGTGTAAGCGTACCTATGCGTGCGGATATATAGCTCTACGTATATACCCCTTTATCCGCACGAGCCCCTTACCCCTATCCGCACGAGCCCCTTACCCCTATTCGCATAAGCCCTTATTCGCCGCCCGCACGTGCCTCTTCCCTACTTATATATAAGAATGCGGATTAAGTCGTAGACCTAATCTTACTAATAGTCGAAGACCCTTATAATTATACGGAATATACTAAGGGTAGTCGAAGTTAATATAAAGGCGGTAGCCTTATTCCTAATAAGCGTATTAGTCGCTAGGGCCTTTCTTAATATATAGGAATACGATAAGTTGCTTAAGCTACGGCTATATACGCTGCCGCTATTACTACTACTATCCCGGCTGTTATTCCTATTAGCTAAAGCGTAAGAAACGCTTTATGCTAGTTATAGTAGTAGGCGGTCGAGTAGGTATATCTTCCGGAGGGGTTATAGTTAGCGGAGTTATAGTCTACGGCGAAGAGGGCAATAGGGTAGACTTAGCAACGAAAGGAATAGGAGTAAAAGCCGATAGACTACCTAATTAAGTAGAGAGTTAAGTAAAGAATAAAAAGGGCGGCTATTAAGCAGTAAGTATATCTAGGATACGCTTAATATCCTTGCCTTAAGCAAGAAGGTCTTTACTCTAAGCAAAAAACTTACTATATATATTCTAGTTAAAGTTGCTTTGCTTCTATAGATGCTAGTTAGTCTATTTACTAAGGTTAGTAACGCTTTTGCCCTTATTAGGTTTTACATACTACTCTTACTCCTACTCTTACTCCTAAGAGCTAGGGCCCGCTACGGTAGCCTCGTCGGTATAAGTCTTATAAAATAATTAGCTCCTTACCTTATTATTAGAATAAGGAGAGCCCGGGGAAATACTCCTATAATATTCGATATATTAATAGATTAAGTTAGGGTAGTATTTGTTATAAAGTAGTTGCGTTACGTTCGTTATAGGTTAGTAAGAATCCTATTTCTAAAGAGCTAAGGGTTACTCTTTAAAAATACGTATTTTTAACGCTTTTAGTCCTTAGAAAAGCTATATAAGACCTTATAGCTTCGCGTTACGTAGTTATAAGGAAGCTATATTAAGATTATATCCTATATATTAATTTATTATCTAGAGATATATATAGAAGGGTTTTAGAGAAAACTCTATATATAAAGTAGTTACTAATACTCTATACTAATAAGATCCTTATATTTCCTTACTCTTTTATCTTCTACTATAATATTTATATAAGAGGTACCGATCTATATAAAGCTACCTATCCGAGGACTAAGGGCCTAATCTATAACGCCTCGACTAAGTTAAGGTAGACGTATATAGAGATATAGCCTATATATTTTTTACGGCCTAGGTCCTCTTATACCGTCGTATACCCTTATTAGCGAATTTTCTTACCGCTTTCGCGTCCCGCGTGTTTCTTATACTCGTTATTTAGTAGCGGCAGTAGTAGTAGCAGCGGTAGTAGCGGTAGTAGTAGTAGCGGTAGTAGTAGTAGCGGTAGTAGTAGCAGCGGTAGTAGCGGCAGTAGTAATAGCAGTAGCCGTAATAATACGCGCGTATAGCGGCGAAGACGTATATAATAAAGAAGTGTACGTTATAACGGGGTTAGTCTAAGTAGGCATAGAGGAGGTCTTAGAAAGAGGTAGAATAATACTATAGAAGGGGAAAGGGAAGAGAGTGCGGGCGTAGCCCTCGCCGGCGGGGACTACCTAAATACACGCAATCTAGTCACGTGCACTAGATAACAATACTAAGGTCTAGACCCTTACATTAGCCCCCCGCCCCGCTCGGCTCTTTCGGAGCTACCTCCTAAGACACCTAAAGCCGCACCCTAACGCGTAGCGTAACGTTACGTACGGACTACGTAATTAAAGCGAAACCTATACTAAAAACGAATAGCTAAAAACACACACACGAAATCGCACCGAAAATCCCCTTAAGAGCGGCACGCAGCTTCTATAAACACGGATATAACCTTCCTAATTCCCTCGTCGTAATAAACATTAGCGGAACCGTATTTTTAGCTTTTTTAAAACGTAGGGAAGCTCCTTTTCCTAATAAGCAGAATAGACTACTTCGAGTAGGGCCGGTTATTCCTCTCCGGCTTATACGCTTCGCACGCTTAGGTGCTCCTAAGGGCTCGCCCTATAGCGACTAGCTCTCTATCTCTAAGCGCGTATCGCTATTACTATCTACTCTCCCCGTATAGGGCTATACGGGCGCCGTTCTTTTTGCTACGGTCTCCTAGGCATAGGTAATATCCCCTCGTATCGCCCGCTATCGCCGCGCCGAGCGCGGTGGCATTCCTAATGTTTATCACTCGAATCGTCCGGTCGTATCCCGTTTATAGTCGTGCCGCCGTTCCTTCGGTTAATCCGGAGCTCGTTCGTATGCGTGTCTCTATATACGCGTGATCTATATATTCCGCAGTTATAACTACGCCCCGCTACTATCTCGAAGGTCGTGCCTTTCGGCATTGCTCGTACTAAAGCCGAAGAAGCGGGAGCTTTTAGCGTTAATAACGTATATCGTTGGCTTAACGTACCTAAGGCTCCTACACATAGGCTCTTCCCGCAGCCCTTAAAGCGGAGACGGCAAAGTCCTCCCTCCCGAGTTAATAAAGGAAAAGAAAGGCAGAAAGGTCTCGCTATAGGCAGGTAATTAACGGCTGCGAGCAGGGTAGGAAAAGCCGATTAATAGCGCATTCGTAGGTGCGGGGAAGTGAAAAATTCGCATAAGCTAACATAAGCGCGGGATCGCGTTCTTATTAGTGCGGGGTATTAGAAAATCACGCACGAGCGATTAAGGCCACAAAGCTGAAGGGCAGCTTAATTTATCCTCGTATTAAGCATCGTAGGAGAGACTTTAGGCAGCGCTTCCGACGGTACGGAGGCGGCGTGCAGTAGGCGTGGCTGCGGATTAATAAAGTGATAGTGTTATTATATAACGGGGTTAGTCCGAGTAGGCATAGAGGAGGTCTTAGAAAGAGGTAGAATAATACTATAAAGGGGGAAAGGGAAGAGAGTGCGGGCGTAGCCCTCGCCGGCGCGGACTACCTAAATACCGCAATCTAGTTATATGCACTAGATAATAACACTAGGGTCTAGACCCTTACACACGTACTGTATTTGCTAGCCGCCTTAACTTAGGGCTTAATATTGCATCCACCTGTAAGGGCCCGCACCTATAGGCGCGAGGAGTGGTTAATAAGTGTACTTAAGGTCACGAAAAGGGGCACTAATTAATAAGAGAAAAAGGTCTAATGTTGCGATGTATAGTCGTAGGCTAGCTGTCTTATAAGGCACCTTAAATAGGTGCGTAAGCGGATACGTGACCTGCACTAGTATAGAGCTATATCTGATACCTCCTTATAGGCACGCTCCGATACGACACACCCCCTAGCGTTAAGAGATTAAATTAACGCTAAAGAAGAAGCTATCGTAAGCGCTTATTAAGGTGCAAACGTGTTCTTTTCCTTAGTGTTCTAGCCTTCCCTAGTCCTTTATTCCTTCTAGTATTCGTCCTTATATATCCTTTTTAACTTTAATATCGCCCTAAATCGTTCGAATTTTGCTCGTGGCAGCGCCTTCGTTAGACTATCGGCGGGCATATCGGCAGTAGGCATATATTCAACCACGAAGCGGCCCTTCTTAAACTCCTGCTTTAACTATATGCTTTATATATCCACGTGGCGTAGCTTTATTAAGATACGGCCTTCCTCTACCACTAGTCTAATAGTCTAGAGGTTATCGCAGTATATTCTTAATAGCCTAAGCTCGATAGAGATATCCCTTATAAGCCTTAAGAAGGCAAACGCCTCCTTTATAGTCCGTTCTAGGCTAAGCAGCTCTACCTCTATCGTCGAGGTTGTTACCGTATCTTATAGGCTCGCTTTCTATACGATTAGGCCGCCGTAGAGCATTATAATATAGCCTTATAAAGAGCGGCGGGTCTTTAAGTCGTCTGCGAAAGAAGCGTTAGTTGCAATAATAAGAGCTTCCCCCTCGAGGCCGTCGTATTCGATCGTAAGGAACCTCGTTGCATAGAGGTAGCGGATGCAATCGTTAGCTAGCTCCTTCTGCTGCGGCGAGGGGTTCGTAAGGAACCTCGAGAGCTATAAGGCTATAAGGGCTATATCCGGTCTTATAGTGACTGCCGCATATATAATAGAGCCGATCCTCTCTTAAAAGTCCTTAATCTCTCGAAAGGTCGCTTGTCCGGGGTTCTTAAAGAGCGGCAAGGGCGGCAGAGGGATTATCGGCGCTTTCCTAGTGCCGTTAAAGCTGAATTTGCATGCGATCTTCTCGATGTAGGCATCTTAGCATAGAAAGAGCTTCCGATTCGGTCGGTCTTAAATAACTCGGATCCCTAGATACTAACTAAATGCTTCCTCACGGACCTCGTACTTACCGTACAAAAAGTCGATAAGCTCGTCTACGGAATAGCCCTTTAGAGATAAGATAAAGATATCGTTAACGTATATAAGGACGAGGATCTTGCCGTTTGTAAATATATAAGGCTCCTCGTTAATACGGTCTAGCCCTTAAGCTTTTAACGCCTATTAGAGCTTATTATACTAGAGGAGAGGTAATTCGCGTAGGCTATAGAGAGCTTTATTAAGCTCGGCGATTATAGAGGAATTCTCACCTTCCTCTAGGAAACCAAGCTTAACATACCCTTTTAGAAGCTCTACGTATATAGGCTCCCTTCCCTTATCTAAGCTAGTATTAAGAAATGCGTTAGCAATGTTAAGTTGTCTAACGTCGAGATCTTGCTTCGCTGCTACTACGATAACGGTTCGAAAGGTCTTAATAGCGAGGGTTACGGCGTAAGTGTCTTCGCCTTAATCCCCTTAGAGGTCTCCGCGCACGTAGATACGGGCTTTATAGCGAATTAGGTATCCATCCATATCGAATTTATAGAGAAAGACCTATTTAAGGGGAATCGGCGTGCCTTTAGCTCGCTCTCTGCTTAGAACTCGCTAGGTGCCTTATCTAAGGAGGTCTCGAAGCTCCTTTCTACATCCCTCTTTAAACTCCTTCCCGTGCGGGTGTTTGTTAAGATCCTAGTATCGTCTTAGCAAGCGGACGAGGTCGTTACGATGGTTGCGGTGTGATGTTTGCTAAATAGCTGCTATAAAAACTAAATACAAGGTCGTAAGGTCTCCCTTTAGATAGTAAGCCTCGGGAAGCAGAGTGCTAAACACACTAAAAACACTAGAAACCCTATTACTCTATTGTCTTAGCCGTTTTGTTCGAGAGCTTCGTCGTATAGCTTCGGTGCTATAAAGCTTTTATTGCGTTCTTTAAGTCCGGCGAGTTCTCGATTGTGTTAATAGTGCGTCTAAAGGCGCCTCTATAAGCGCTTTTAAAGGCGCTATTATAAGCGTCCTTAATTACGCTTTAGAAGGCGCTTCTATCCTTTTAGGCTTTATGCCTATAGACATATTACCTTATTCTATTAAGGGTATACTTACGTCGTCTTAGGCGGTGCCCTGTCTTAGCAAGACTCGCGATCCTTACTAGCCTTCCTTATCCTCGCTATCGGGCGGCTGCGAAGCTTTAGCAGTATTCCGGTCTAGAGTTAATAAGTATTGCTAGGGCTAGGGATCCGGCAATTCCTCTAGCTCTTTAGGCGTGGGATATACGAGGAATAGTGCGGCCTCGTAATCCTATATGCTTACCGGTGCCTCTAGACCCTATTGCCCCGTCGGGTTAAGCGTCTATAACGGTGTAAGATATGCTTCGGGAGGAGTAGGTATCGCTAATAGTAACTTCGCCGGTTTATTAGGTAATAATAGTGTTATTAGAGAAGCATCTATTTCTAGAGCCTTACCGGCGTCGTCCCCTTATAGGATATCGAACTCTTCTGCCGATATAGAAATAGTAGGTTTAATTCCTAAGATGTTTTCGTTAAAGTCTTATAGGAAATCCTTAAGCAGAGCGTTCTAATCGCGTTTAATAGGAAGATTAATTAATCTTACGATAGGCTTGTATTCTTAGATAGGAAACTATAGATCCTCTATATTTAGGTCGAAAAAACAGTTTTCGTTAAATGTGATATCTCGGGTGATAATTACTTTGCTAAGTTAAGGGACTTAGACGCGGAATAGGTTGCTCGCTTAGTAACCTACGAGGTAGCTAATATACGCTCTCGGGTGTATTTTAAAAGCCTTTTTGTTTAGGTTAGCCTTGAAGTTAATATAAAGAGGGTAGGCTCGGCAGCCGTAGGCGTAAAGACTGCTCTATAATAGGCGAAAGTCCTTCTCGCTATTAGCTATTACGCCTAACTTACTATACTAGCGAAGATGCCGGTTAAACTACCTATCGAGGGTCTCTTTCGGCGATTTCCACTAGTTGCGGGCCTTAGGAAGGATGTTATATGTTCTTACTAATGCCTAATATACTTTAGGCTATAGGTTCTAAGGCAGCTTTCCTATAGCGTAGCGGAGTCTTTATTATATGATTCCCCTAGGTCGTTCGGCTCCCCCTATAGGCTCTTTTGTATGTGCTAGTAGAAGCTCGATCTTAATGTCTTCCCTTACTGCCTAGTCTTAAAATTTTAAAGCCGCCTAGTTCGGAAGATTTACTAAAGACCTCTCGTTATCTATCTTAATCTTGCAAATCGCTGCGCCTATATAGCGGCGGACTAGACCCTCGAAGTTCCTAATTAGGAACGGCGTGTCTATCTTTCGGCTAATGCTCTATAAGAACATTATTCCGCTATATTCGTCGGTGATTAAAAGGATGTATTAATAGCCGTTATAGCCTCGCTCGAATTCGAAGATATCGAGGAAGATACGGAAAAAAGGCTGCGTTAAACGGCTAGCGGGCTCGCGGCGTAAGATCATTTAGTAGGCTTTTCCTTATGCGCAGCCGACGTATTTAACCGATATTAGTCCGTGAATTCGAACCCCTCGAGCTTAGTATATAAGTTATTCTAGTACTTAAGGGCTTGCGTGCCCTAATCGAAGGTGCTATAGTTCTATAGTATTAACCCTACGCCGAAGTAGAACTCGGGATAATGCTATACGGCCCCTAGGGTACTGCGAAAACCCTTCTTATATCGCGGCAAAAGTGCAACCTTCGTCTTCGTTAAAAAAGGGCACCGCAAAATAAGAATTAACCGGCTTTAATTAAGCTACCGTTAGGCTATACTTAGGCTCTAGGTTTATCACTACATTATTGTCCTTAACGGAGCCGTACCGGACCGTATAGTTAGCTCCGTAAATCTATAACCCTCCTTTTATAAGCCTCTCTACGCTAATGATATTCGTATAAAAGCCGGGGACGAAGGCGGTGTCTTTTAACACTAGATCTCTTATGTTTAGACCGTCCGGGCTATAAAGAAGGTTCTTTATAGTTCGGGTTCCTCGATATACAACCGTAAGGGCCGTATTACCTACTAGCATAACATTATCCTCTACGGCGGCGACGATATTACCCCCTAGAAGATTGAGTTTATTAATAATATGCGTATTAGCGCAATTGTTAAATAAGGTTAAGTTATATAGCGGGTGTGGCCCTTGCCTATACGCACTAAAGGCCGTATCTAGGGCATCGTCGTTCTACGCGGAAAACTTAAGGTCGATAATTATATGTGCCTATAATCCCTAAGCGGACTTGCCTTAGTTCGGCGCGCCGGGTAGTGCGGTCTAGCCCTTTGTGCCCCTAATGGCTTCGACGGTTTGCTTCTAACGAGGCTGGTTCTTAGCCTCTTCGCACTTCTTAATGCGGGCTGGGTTCTCCTTAAGCTCGGGCTTATAGGAGACCCTATTAACTGCCTTATAGAAAGCGGTGTAGTCTATCGGCTTCTACGGATAGCGAGCCTTTTTAATTCCGTAGGCGTAGTTAAAGCCCTAACGAGATGCTATCGTCGGCGTGTTAAGGGGTGCGGGTGGCAATTAGGCTTATGCGTTAAAAGCCCCTAAAGGTCCTAAAGGCTTCGCGTGGATTATAGCGCGATCGTGATAAGCCTAGTTAAATTAGCGACTTACTGCCTTAAGCGTTATATTAACTATCCCTATAAGCTGCTGCTTGCGTAGCTTTCCTAGCATTTAACGACCCTATAGCTCGTCTATTGCTATAACCGCTTTAAGGAAGTCGACGATAGCCTATTCCCCGTTAATATTAGAGATCTCTATAGTAACTGCCTTAAGATAGGTAAGCTCCTACTAAAGGTACTAAGCTATAGGGCTTATCCTCTAATTAGTCTCTAAGGCATTGCGATAGTTAATATAGGCAAGGCCGACTTAAATAGAGTTAGTGACTCCGAGGAGATTACGTAGATAATTAACGATACCTCGAAGGTCCGGGCTTTCCGGGAAGTAGGCGATATAGGACTAGTCAACGGTCTTATAGACCTAAGTCGAGAGGTTAGCGATAGCTTGCTTATCTTAGATGTATTTAGCGTAGTCTTCCTTATAGTTATAACCCTTAATCTTAAAGCTTTAGTACTAAGCTAGAGTAAGACCCGTAATAGGGTTCCTAAGGGTAAGTGTGTTTAGCCTTATAATCTCTTATTCCTTAGTTACCTTAGTCAGCGGCACTAGCTAAAGGATCTCTTTAGCGGCGATGCCTCTAGTATTAATATAATTTTAAACCTCTACGCCCTTCGCTATACGGCGAAAGGTCGAGAACTATATAGCCTAATGCTCTAACGTAGTTAGAGTCACCTTCGACTTAGTGGTGTTAGTAGTGTTAGTTATAATTAAATAGTTGTTATTGTTTAAGTTAAAGTTAATAATATTCCTAAGTAAGAGAAAGCGGTTATTATATAATCCTTTATAAAGGGATTTAAGGGCCTATTTGTAAGTGCTCGCGGGTAAAACACACATAGCGGTAAAGGTAGCCGTATAGCGATGCCTCCCTTAAACACCTATTAATAACGGTGTCGATAGCTGTATTATAAGTTACCTTTCTAGTTTAAGGCTTAATCGCGGCGTCGATGTCGATGCCTTACTAAGCAACCGATTAGGGGCTTATGCAGTCGATCGAGTGCCTTACACGCTTTCTTAAGAACCTTACACACTTTCTTAGCAATAACCCTCGGATGGATTATGCTCCGAGTATGCCCCGGCATAGGCCCTACACATAACGTATTGGCCTTAAAGCTACCCTATTAGGCATATCCTTAGGGGCGATGCCGGGAGGGCTTAGGTCGTGATTCTAAGGCTTCGTAAAGCTATTAAAATCTTTAAGGATAGGCTCCTTATAGGAAGATACGTCGTTTATTTAGATCGTCGTCTATAGTAGCAATTTGCGCTAGTTCGTATACCGGGCTTATAACTGTTGTATCTACCTGTAAGGGCCCGCACCTATAGGCGCGAGGAGTGGTTAATAAGTGCACTTAAGGTCACGAAAAGGGGCACTAATTAATAAGAGAAAAAGGTCTAATGTTGCGATGTGTGGTCGTAGGCTAGCTGTCTTATAAGGCACCTTAAATAGGTGCGCAAGCGGACACGTGACCTACACTAGTATAGAGCTATATCTAACACCTCCTTATAGGCACGCTCTAATGCGATACTTAATCTATAACGCCTCGACTAAGTCGAGGCGGACGCACGTAGAGATATAGCCTATATATTTTTCGCGGGCCGGGTCCTTTTATACCGTCGTATACCCTTATCGGCGAATTTTCTTACCGCTTTTACACCCCGCCGGGTTAAGGTTATCGCAACTAAGGAGAAGATGCCTCGCTCGTCGCTACTACTACCGGCGCCGCTGCTGCTACGACGCCGGCAGCACGTAGTAGCAGCGGCGCCGGTAGCGTATAGTGGCTAGGTCGCGAAGAAGACGTGTGTAAAGTGCACGTACTGTATTCGCTATTTGCTAGCCGCCCCGACTTATTTAAGGCGGAGAGCGGTAGAAAAATGCGTTTTGCTTAGCATTTTTCCTTAATATAAGCATTTACGCGATTATATACGACCCTTACTAGCTCGGTATATTAAGAGTAAGGGTAGATATATAAATATAGAAGGAAGAGCTATTATTCTTCTATTTATACTAAAAACATATACTAATCGGGGTTCTAATACCTATCTATTATATATATATATCCGCCTTAACTAAGTTAAGGCGTTATAGATTAAGCCCTTAATTAAAGCGGCTAGCGGTAGAAAAATGCGTTTTGCTTAGCGTCTTTCCCTAATATAGGCATTTACGCGACTATATATAACCCTTACTAGCTCGGTATATTAAGAGTAGTAGTAGATATACAAATATAGAAGGAGGGGCTATAATTCTTTTATTTACACTAAAAACATATGCTAATCGGGGTTCTAATACCTATCTATTATGTATGCATGTCCGCCTCGACTTAGTCGAGGCGTTGTGGATTAGGCCCTAAAAACCCGACGTATTCGTAGTGCGCTGACGAATCGTCCCTAGGCGCACGCGGGTGGAGAGCCTCAGTCACGTGCTTTTTTTTTGCGTGGCTAGCTTCCGGGGCAGGCTCCACCAGGTGTCAACGACCTCCTACGAATACGAATACACGCCTGTCCCGCAACTCAACGGCGAACGCCCCTTGAGCTCTCAAGTCGCCCTCGTGTCAAGCCCCCAGGAGCCCTCTTCCGGTGGCGCGCCGCAGAAATTCCATTTGCCGCGACCTCAACGTCACTGCCTCACCATCATGAACGTCGATTCGATTCCCGATTTCCTCGCGGAGCAGCGTAACCAGGCACCGGAAGAATTGCAACCTCTCTTCCTCGACTTCGAGAACTTCTGGGAGCGCAAGCTTTGGCATCAGCTCACGGATGCCTTGGTTCAGTTCTTCAACCACGCTGACAGTGCCCGTCAGCGCTTGTGCTTCTACAAAGTCTTCATTCTCAAGTTTGCCGACAAAATCAATCAATTGAAACTGGTGGATCTGGCGTTGAAGGCTGCCACTCAGTGCAAAGGTATTGCGCTGAAACGGCTTGCGTAACTCTGCCCATCGACAATGCTAAAGTGTCTCCAAGATGATCAAGAGCGCCTGGCCTTCTTGCAATCGGTGGTGAAAAAAGTCGACAAGGAAAACTCCCAGGATGCCCTCGTTTTCGTCTCGGTAGCCGTGGCTCGGGTCAAGCTGAACTTAAACGAGCTCGAAGATGCCAGAAAGGATCTCGACGCAGCCGAGAGGATACTCGACTCTTTTGACTCTGTCGAGACGATTGTCCATGCGGCCTTCTACGATGCCAACGCAAGCTACTATCAGGCATGGCCCGACCCAACCCCCCCCCCCTTTCCTTCCTTTCGAGTGCCAGTGTAGGGCTAACTCGCCAATAGCGCAAGATGGACTTTGCAAACTACTATCGCACTGCCCTGCTGTACCTCGCCTGTATCGACCTGACGTCCCTCTCCGCCGAAGAGCGCCACCGAAGAGCCTACTACCTGAGCGTGGCCGCTCTTGTATCCAACAGCATCTACAATTTTGGCGAGCTTCTCCTGCACCCCATTCTCGACGCCCTTGCTCAAAGCAAGGAAGATGCCTGGCTTCGAGAGCTCTTGTTTGCCTACAACCGCGGCGACCTGGCTGCTTACGACGTGCTCTCCGACAACATCACCTCCAACAAGCTCCTCAACGAGCACTCGGCTCATCTCCGACAAAAAATCTACCTTGCCGCCCTCACAGAAGCCGTCTTTCGCCGGCCACCACATGACCGAACTATGACGTTTGTGACGATTGCGCAAGAAACCAAGGTTCGGGCTGAAGAGATTGAGCATCTCATTATGAAGGCTCTGAGTCTGGGTCTCCTGCGTGGGACCATAGATCAGGTGGACGAGATTGCGCGCATCACGTGGGTGCAGCCAAAGGTGCTGGACAAGAAACAGATTGACAACATGCGCCAACGGCTACTCGACTGGGACTCGAATGTCAACCAGCTCGGCAACTGGATCGAGTCTGCCGGCAAGGACGTATGGGCGGCATGAGACGACGGTTAATTCGCAGAGTGGATCCAACGAACAAGGTCGCTGCTACGTTCATGGGGCTGGGAAGCAAGCTTGTAAGGTATGCATAGACATATATGTAGACAAGCCGCGCTACGTCAACATGTATGCTGTGATGGATGATCGTGGTGAGAGTTTCACGACTAAGCCCGGCCATAATTTAGAGTATTACTATGAGTATTACTATTTGGCCCAGTACAAATCTCTATTTGGCCCAGTGATATGTTTTTTTCGTACCTACGCATACCCCTAAAAACGCCTAACCCCGCACGCCTAGCCGCGCCTATACAAATACAGTGCGTATATATGGCAAGCCGGGGACCGATTCTTTCTTTAATTCTTTACGTACGAATACGAATACCCGGCTCTTTATTGCGTGCCCGGCTCCCGGCTGCGTGCCCACTGCTGCGTGCTTTGCTGCGTGCCCTGCTGCGTGCCCTGCTGCGCGCCCTGCTGCGCGCCCTCTGCTGTGTGTGCGGCTCCTTAATGTATGCTGCGTGCCCTGCTGCGTGCCCTCTACTGTGTGTGCGGCTCCTTAATATATGCTTCGTGCCCGGCTGCGTGCCCTCTGCTGCGTGCTTTACTGCGTGCCCTGCTGCGCGCCCTCTGCTGTGTGTGCGGCTCCTTGATGTATGCTGCGTGCCCTGCTGCGTGCCCTACTGCGTGCCCTACTGCGTGCCCTACTGCGCGCCCTCTGCTGCGTGCTCTGCTGCGTGCCTTGCTGCGTGCCCTCTACTATGTGTGCGGCTCCTTAATGTATGCTTCGTGCCCGGCTGCGTGGCCTACTGCGTGCCCTTTCCTGTGTGTGCGGCTCGGCGGCTTCTCGATATATGCTTCGTGCCCGGCTCCCGGCTGCGAGCCTTGCTGCGTGCCTTGCTGCATGCGCTAGTGCGATGCGATGCGATTTAACGATGCGATTTAACGATGCGATTTAACGATGCGATTTAACGATGCGATTTAACGATGCGACTTAACGATGCGACTTAACGATGCGACTTAACGATACGACTTAACGATACGATTTAACGATGCGATGCGAAGAATTAGCCTATAGCCTGCTAGGCATACGCACTATAATTAAGTAAGCGCGGCTAGACGTAGGGGGTATAGGCGTTTTCCGGGTGTGCGTAAAGTATTACTAGGCTAAATAGAGATTTATACTAGGCTAAATAGTAATACTTATTACTATTTGCACTAAGTGTTTTCTCTATAAGTATTGCTATTTGCACGGATACCCGTTAGGAACTAAGGAACGCTTCGTCCCTTAGTTAGGTCTAAATTAGCCGGACACGCCCTTAATCGCCGGATAAAAATTTCGCGGGGAGCGGCGGTAGTAGAGGTACCTTTAAGCGCCTAAGGGTTCCTTTTTATTTAAAAAGTACCTTTAAAAGCGATTTAAAATATAAAGAAACTAATTAATAGTTTTCCTTTTTCTTCTCGCTTCTATTATATATAAAGCGATTTTTCTTATATACGCTCTAAGAGTAATTATAGCCTATTTTAAGTAAGTACCTCTAGTTTTTAGTAGTAGGAAATTCTTCTTTAAAAGTAAGAATTAACTAATTTATATCTCGATAGAATGCTAACGTAATAGCTTATAAGTAATAGTATTAAAATAAGAAATATTCTAAGAAAAATAAATATATCTTATAAGAATATTTCCAAAATGCTTTTTTCTAGTCTTTAGTGACGTAGTAAGTACCTTTATATACTATCTAGTAGGAGAGATACTAAATTTTGTCCGGCGATTAAGGGCGTGTCCGGCTAATTCGGACCTAACTAAGGGACGAAGGCCCTTAGGTCCTAACGGGTACAAATCTCTATTTGCACGGAAGTAATAAGAGCCTAAAGGCAAAGGGAAGCTTAGAGGCAGAGGATTACGGCGGTGTAAAGAGTGTTAAGATTGATGTAGAAATGAGAGAGAAAGGTGTTATTGAATTGCTTAGTAAAGGTCTGTCTAAGGGCGGACTAAGGTCCCTTTATATAGCTAATTCTATACGAACAAAGGTATATGTGACTTAACTGATTGTAGTTATAGAAAGCGCTATTATTTTTCTGTATAATGTAAGTGGTCTGATCCTATTTGGTAGCTTGGTTGTTGTATGATTAAATGCGCGAGTAATACGAGGTGATGTGGATGACGCCGGTTGACCGAGTTATGAGTTATAACTTGTATACCTCTGTCTCTACTTACACTACATACTTCGGGCTTCGGTATCTCAGCCATCTCGGGAGCTAATGCGACTAGGTGACTTATGTTATATGCAATAATGCAAGGCGGTTCTAATGTATATCTTTATGCATTAGTGGGATAAACTAATTAGGAGATATCTGCTCCCTTATAGCCTCTCTTAAAGGGTACTTATTTTATAAAGAAGTGCGCTTTATATATATCCGTTTATATCTAACTAGGATTTATAAAAACTCTCTAAAAACCTATTTTTAGGAAAAAACTTTTATATAGAGAAAAATAACTCTACTATTTTTTATAGAGAAAAGAATTAAAAACTCTACTATATTTTATTAGTCCGTTTAGTAAACCTATATATAGGGAAAAAACTAAAGGGTATATAGAGGAAAGCTAGAAGAAAGCATAAGAAAAAGCAGCTAAAAACCTCTATTTATCTTTATATATAGGATCCTTCTTAAGACCTAAGAGGTCTCGAAATTTATTAAATAGTATACGCCCTAATTCTTTTATAACTATATCAGTGATATTATTAGCGGATTTTATATAGAGTACTTCTATTTCGCCTAGTAAAACACTATTACGAGTGAAATTATAGGCAAGGCCGATGTATTTCCGGAGTTTATATACTTCCGGGTTATTTGCTATTTTTAACGCTAATTAACTATCGGAAAATATTAAAGGGACTTTATTAGATATAGGTATAGACAACTCTTTTGCGATGATATTTAGATAGCTGTATAGATATAAGGCCTCCTTATTAGCCTCTCTAAGGCCTATAAACTCTGCTTCGCAACTAGATAGCGATATCGATTTTTGCTTTTAGTATAACCAGCTTATTAAATTATTACGTATAAAGAAGCAATATCTAGAGACCGATCGTCGGTCTATAAGGTTACTAGCCTAGTTAGAGTCTATATAAGCTGTAAAACAGAAGTCTAGTATAGGTATATTGCAGTTATAATATAAGCATAGGTCGGGGAATTTATTTAAGTATTTCTATATAACGTTAAGGGCTTTAAAATGCGAGGAGTCTAGTTAAGAAGAGAATCCTGCATAGGATATTACTACGAAAAGGATATCAGGCCTTATAAATAGGGCTAAGAATAGCAATAAGCCTATTTGCATTTAGTATAAGAGTATGTCCTTTTTAGAGGCGTTTTTTGTTCCTAACTTATTTAATTTAACGCCTTTAGTAGCAGGTGTATTAGAGGTTCCTATATTTTGTTTATTAAATTCCTTTATTTTATTCTTTATATAGTTTGCTTTAGATATATATAGTTCCTTTATTTCTCTATGTATCTATATAGATAATCCTAAGAAGTCTTTTACTTTCCCTAGAGATTCAATCAGTAGGGTTTTATTTATTTAGTATATAACTTAGGTTATCGCACGTATAGTAGGTCTAAAGAATAAGAGGTCGTCTATATAGACGGCTATAGCTATTCTAAGCGTGCTATTTATAAACACCCTTTCGTCTATTAGAAGGCAGTAAAAACCAAGCTCGTTAAGGACGTTTTTTAATAGCTTATACTAGAGTAAAGGACTTTGTTTTAAGCCGTATAGTGCTTTTCTTAGTTTTGCTACGAGCTTCTTCGTCTTGTTTTTATTTAAGTAATTAAAGTAAGTTATGCCTTTATATTTTGTATTTTTATGCTAGGAAAACTATACGTATAGTATTATATCTAGAAAAGCTTCGGGTATCTATATATACGTTTCTATATCTATATCCGCATATAGGAAGGCATTTTTTATATTAAACTATAGTACTTTTTAGTTATTAGCGATAGCCTATACTAGTAGGAGCCTTATAGACTTAGGTCTTACTATAGTAGAGAAGGTTTTAATATAGTCTAGGCCGTATATTTGCTTATAGCCTAAAGCTATAAGTCGAGCCTTAAATTTCTATCTAGTTTTTATTATCCTTCTTAACTCTATAGACCCATCGGCTTCCGAGAGCTTCCCGGTCATCGGGTAGCTCGGTTATTTCCTAAGTATTGTTGTCTATAAGCTGCTGTATTTCTACTACTATGCCTTTATCCTAGTGTAAAGCTTCGGCGCTTTTTATAGCTTGCTTATAGGTTTTTAGTTCTATAGGATTACAACCTTCTAACGCAGATAGAAGGGTTATATTATCGTTATTTATTAGTAGATGTATTAGGTATCTTTGGTAGTCGTTATAGAATTTAGCCGGCTTCTTAGGTATTTTAACCTAAATTCTTTAATCCTTATTATTATTGTCCTATATTATATAGTTAGGAATATTATCCTCGGATATATTATCGTTATAGAGATTACTCTAGGATTATGTATTTTTAGGATTTATATCTAGTATAGAAGATCTTATATATAGATAATTATCTAGTATTTTATTTATAGAAAATATAGTATTAAAATTAAAGATTTTATTGTCTTTTAAGAAGTTGTTCTCTAGTATAGTTATATCTTTTAAGATAATAACCTTCTTTCTACTATAGTCGTATATTTTATATACTATATCTTTATAGCCTATTATAATCCCTTTATACGCTCGTACGTCTAGCTTATTACTAGGTGTTTTGTTTTTATAGTATCTAATACTTCTAAAGATATAGATCTTATCTATGTCTTCTATAGTGAGGGCTCTATCTTCTTTCTTTTTAAGAGGGCATATATACCCTAGGGTAGTATAGGGAGATCGGTTGTATATATATATAGCTGCTAGGATAGCTTCTCCCTAGAGGTATTTAGGTAGCTTAGCTATATAAAGCATAGACCTAACCTTATTAAGTATTGTTCTAGTTATACGTTCTATTCTACCGTTTAAGTAGGGGGTATATAGTAGACTTAAATGATATTTTATTCCGTTTTTAAGAGCATATAGTTTAATATTATAGATAAATTCTTTTGCATTATCTAAGAAGACCTCTTTTATTTTTATTTTATCTTTATTATTCTTAAGCTCTATTTTAAATTCTAAGAACTTAGGTAGGCTTTCGGCTTTATCTTTTATAAGGTATATTCTTAGGTGCTTAGAGTAGGTATCTAGAAATAATATAAAGTATCTAAATTTATCGTATATAGGGACTTTTATAAGACCCTAGATATTAACATTTATTTTATCTAGAAAGAGATATCGTCGTTTTAAAGGGGTTTTCTTCTTTCTATCTATATATTTAGCTTATATATAAGCTTCGCATTATCTTATAGCTATAATATCTTTTAAGTCTACGGATATATCTAGGTATAGTCTACGAAGATATCGGTATAGGGATTTATAGCTAAGATAGCCTAGCCGTTTATGCTAAAGAATAAGGTCTATTTTCTTGGTTTTTTATTGTATTAGTTAGTATAGTATCTTAGAGTATAGCGTTATCTATTATTTCTTTCGAGTTATGTTATATATTATATATTTTATTCTTAATTAGAAATTGTGTTTTCTTTATATCTAAAGGGATATAGTATAGTCCGTTTGTAATGAAACCGGTTATTAGTTTATTAAGATTTCTATTAAGGAGGAATATAAAGTCTAGGCCTATAAGAGCGTAATTGTTTATTCTAGCTAGTTGGCTAATTATATTAATGCCGATTTTAGGTATATAAAGGCAGTTCTTTTAAGGTATACTATTGTTTGCTATTTAGGAACTTAAAGATAAGATCCCTAGCCCTTCGTACGATAATAGAGGAAGCTTTTCCCTAGGTTATAGTAGTATATATTTCTTTATAGTTAGAGAGGAGAGATTTATTAGAAATAATATGCCTAATAGCTCTAGTATAGAATATAAAGTTATAGAAATTCCCGATCCGTATTATAGTCCTATTTACCTTTAATACTACCCTCGAAATTGCCGAAAGAAGAGGCTTTAGAGGTCTTATTATTTATTTTTTATTAGAGGAAGACTTTATTTTTATAGGGGTATATAGAAGGATATTATTCGAGGGAAATAGGGTATAGAAATAAAGTACTGCTAAGGGTATTTTATATAGCATAAAGAATATAAAAGATATATAGAGTATTATAAAGGATAGGAGGGTACTTACGATACTAAAAGTAGAGTCTAAGACGACGAGGACTTTATTAAAGGTCTTAGAGGATTCCGGAGTAGCCTTACGCTTCCGGAGGCGGGAGGTCTAGGGACGGCCGGCCGGACGTAAGGCCGGAGACGGAGAGCTCTCCTAAGAGTAGAGAACTAAGGTCGGCCTCCGGTAGTTATAGTTAGTGTTCTCCTTAAGGTCCCGGCGAGAAGAAGAGGCAAAGACCGTTTTTAAGGTAAATCCTATAGCCCGAGCTTTATCTTGATTCTTAGGTTTTTAAAAATAATTCCTTTTAATATACCCTCGCTTTTTATAGTTAAAGCGAAAAAAGACCTTACTACCCCCGGCTATAAATAGCTGCTTATTATTCTTAAGAGCTTTCGTCTTCTTAAACTTATCTATAAGAGATAAGGAGAGTGATTTAAAGGTATATACCGTAGCATTAGTACGAAGGGTTTACGTAATATTTATAATATAACTTAAGAAAGAGCTATTAAGGCTCTCTTAGATCTAGGTTATTACTACGATCTCTAGGATATAGATCTCTTTAGTATTTAGCTTATCGAAGGGCTATTTTACCTTATTTAGGTAAGTCTCGATAGATATCTCTCCTTTAATCTTTATATTAAGAGTTCTTTTATAAAGAGGAAGTTAGAGGTAAAGTTTATAAGGTTATATAGGGTTTTAAGTGCCTCTTATACCGCCTTTATAAACGTATAGTATGTTATCTAAGATAAAGGGCCGTTATTAACTATAAGCCTTATTAAGGCTAAATAGTCCTAAGACTTCGCATAAGTAGTATTAAGTATAGCTAGACTAAGCTTTTTACGTATAAAGATAGATTCTATACGTAAAGACTAAGCCGAAAAGTTAGTGCTCTTTTTAAGCTTTATAAATAAGTAGTCCTTAAAAGAACTTATTTTTGCCGTATATTAGATCGGAAGGTATCGGAGGTAACTTAGAAGAAGCTCCGCGTCTATAAGCTAAGGTAAGGGTAAGGAAGGAATTTGTTCTAATTCTTTAAAGGGTTTTTAGGTATAGAACAATAGCTAGGAAAAGGTACGTCGTAAGAGCGAAAACGAGGCTAACGAGAAATAAAGGGGGTAAAACACTAAGAAAGTAGTAATATATTTAAACTAAGAGTAGCTTAAGAAGGGAAATAGCTTAAAAAGGCAAAGAGGAGGTTATAGCGGAGAGATAGTCGTTTTTAGTATAATAGCGAGTAATCTAAGGCATCTAAGAGAGGCTTTAGGTAAAAAGCAACTTAAAGCTTAAGCAGAGATAGGGATTATAACTAATAAAAGCCTAAAGGGAAGCTTAAAGGCAGAGAATTATAGTAGTATAGAAAGTATTAAGGAAGATATAAAGATAAAAGAGAGAAGAGGATATAGAATTACTTAGTAATAGTCTATCTAAGTGCGGACTAAGATCCCTTTATATAGCTAATTGCATAGGAATCAAGGTATATATTATTTAACTAATTATCGGGATAGAAAGCGCTATTAATTCTATGCTAGGTGTTAGTAGGTGATTCACTTGGATTAATCCAAACAAAGGGGGTTGCATTAGTTATAGTTGTATCTAATCTAGCTAGAGAAGGGGGAATAAGGGGGCCCCTTTATACCCGTCTGCCGGGGTCCTTCTGCAGAGCCTGCTATGCCTTAACAATGCATTTTTAAGGCCCACGCTAGGGCTCACTGCTCTAGTTATAACAATGCCCTTAGTTAATAACGAGGTTATTGACTGTGTAGGTCACGTGGCGTTATGCACCGCGTAGTAATAACCCCTATTGCCCCTTTCCTATGCATAGTCGGCAATGTAGTTACGACTCTATCCCTTAGTTATATAACTATATTCCTATACTAGCAGTCTTTCTTTCTAAATGCTAAGCAACCTTCCTAATCGTAAGGATAACGCGTATTAGACTAAAAGGGGTCTAATAAATACAATACATAAGTATAAATAAAAGAGAGTCCTAAAAGGGGAACTTAGGGGCGTAGAACGTATGCCTCTATCCGAATAGTTAAGCTATTATTGTCTACAAAGCGTTCGAGAGCTCGGTTCGGTAATGCCTTCGTTATAGCATCGGCCGGGTTATTATCGCCGTTAATCCAACGGATCTCTACAATCTCTCGTTGCTTATATAACTATCGAAGAGACATAATATTAATTATTAATCTCTTCTCCTTAGTTATCCCGAGCTTTACGAGGCATTCGTAGGGCGAATACGAATCTATATAGATAATTAATTAGATGTTCGGTAGCTTAAGCCGGTCGGTAATAATCTTTAACGTAGTTGCTAGGGCGATCCCGAGGTTAACGCCGTTAACTATACCGTATATCTCGGAAGCTAGCACGCTTTAGGTAACTCTCTTACACTTCGTCGAGCTCTAGTAGATAATGTTTTTAATAACCTTAAACTAGTTGTTAGACCTTTCGGTCTTATTAACTAGTGTAATAATAAAGCCTAGTTGCAATAATAGGTCTTTATTATTAGCAAACGACCTATCCGTAAATACTATTAACTTCGCCTTTATAAGATCAATTAGTTTATATATTAAACCTCTGCTTTAGTAGTCTATTTACTACTTAAGTCGCTTATTTAGGATTATATAATCCTTATTATCTAGGTTCTACACCTATACCGCAATAGAGATATTAAATACGGCTTCCGGTTAGCACACTCAAGCTATATAGGCTCTATAAGCACGTTATTCTAAGTACTATTATGTATAATCTAAAGCCTTAACATCGATTCGGTCGATTCGGGCAGCTTATCCTTTCTATTAAAGCAGGAGTATCTTATCCTATTATAAGCTTACCTTCGCGCCGTTGAAATCCGTGACGGAGCCCTAAGTTATCGTGGTTTTCGGCTTCGCCCTAAATTATGCCTCTCGGAGCTTTTCTTCTTTAGCGGCCGAAAAACTTATCGTTCTAAGCATAAGGGTATCGTCCGTTTGCATCCTAACGATGCTAAAGTATTCTAGTCCTATATTAGAAATTAGAAGGCAAGAGTCGAAGGTCGATATCGCTATATCGAGGCCCTCGATATAGTGCTTTTAATACGTATTAAATTAGTAGACTCCCGATTCTGCAATACTATATAAGGGCTTAATAACTCGGATAATCGTATCGGGCGGATACTTCCTTTGCAATTCGGCGGGGAGACGTATTAAGACCGTTCGAAAGAGCTCTATAGTCGCCTAAGGATATGCCTAGGTAATATCTCAAAGGGACAACGTCATCCTATAGCGTATAAGGCTAGGAGCAAGGGCTAAGATCAGCCGTTAGCTAACGCGTTAGATTGTCGGGGACTACGTTAGTAAGGAAGCCTTCTCCCTATTATTATAACCTTAGACTATAAGCCTTAATTTCTTATATAGCTTAGTGTCTCTGCCTTTAACCTCTCGAACTATTCGGGAGCTAAATATACGGTAGCCGCTGTAAATAGCTTTATTATACCGTTTGAAACTAAATACTCCTCGTGCTATAAGGTTATCGATCTCCGTGCTGTCTAACGCCTCGAATAGCGCTCCCGGGGTCGTAATAGCGCCTTTAGATTAAAGCTTAACGGCTAGCTCGTAGGCCTCTTCCTCCTTTTTTATCGTAAAGGCCTCGTCCGCTTCTTCGTCGCTTAAATCGTCGAGATCTATATCGTCCTCGTTATCGTCTAGGTTATCCTCTACGTTTAGTCCTTCTATAATTAAATGCCTAGCCTTATTCTTCGATCCGGGCGGGCGTCCTCGCTTACGGGGTACCGGAGGGTTCGGTCGGGCGGGTTCGTCCGGCTGCTCGGATTCTAGTGCCGGAAGGTCGTTAAGTATTTAATTACGATAATAAGGTTATACTAACGTAGATCTAAATACCTAAGGTTTATTAACCGTATCGATCGTAATATTATGCCCGTTAATAGCTATAATCTTAAATAGTCCTTACTATCCTAACTTTTCCCTCTATACGCGGACTTCGCTTTAGAGAGGAAGGGCAAGTGTATTCGCTATATCTAGACCGTTGCGGCTATATAATACTGCTTAAACCTATCGTTTAGCCGTAAGCTGCCTAAGTGCTTTTATCGCTTTCTATACTATAGCGACTCGTTTAAAGGTCGTTAGCGATAGCGGCGAATTAAGAGTTATTCTAAGATATACTCTAAATATAAGCAACGTAGGTACTAGTCCGTTCGGTCTAGTAGTATCGTTAATAGCTTTAACAGCCGTTTAGAGAACTGCCTTAAGGGAGGTAAAACTGCCTATTTCTACGAAGAGGATATTAAAGGCTTAGCGCAAAAGGGCATAATACCTCTAAACCTTACCGATAGACTAGTATGCCTTAATAAGGACTTATATATATATAATCCCTATAATACAGGCTTCGTTTCGGAATTCTACCGCCGCGAAGTTCGTGCCGGCATTATATTTCATAATGTTAGGGGGACTAAGGTATATATTAATCTAAAGGGCTCGAAGAGTCTCCTATATATCCTTAGCTAATATAGAAGGAAGGAATCGAGCGCTTTAAAAGGCCGTCGATACGTTAATAATATATAATACCGGACGTTATGCCGAATTCGGAACGTCTAAGTATATTATATTAACGATAACCTTATAATTAAAGTCTTAGTTATCTTTAAGGTTAAACTTAAACTGTTTCGGGGTAGGCGAATGCATCTAGCAATAGTAATATAGTTCTAAGATATTCTCTAGAGTGCTAAGAGACATATCGCCGTAGCCTGCTTGCTTTAATAGGTTATATAGCCTAGCTATAGCCGGATGTCCGAATCGACGATATAGGTTCCTAATTTCCGTTTCTATAAGGAATACGGTCGATTGTTTACTCTTCCTAAGGAAGAACTAAAGGTATCCCTATTTCCTAACCACCGGGATGTTTGCCTTAGGGCCGGTAAGGGTATTCGTCGTATTATTAAAGAATACGCTTAGCCTATCTATATCCGCGAGATATAGTAGGAAAGGGGTCGGAGTTTCTAGCATATAGAATATAATCCTTTTAATCGGAGTAATAAGATTAATTAATCCTAGTGACTTTATTACGTTGCCGGCGCCGAATCTAATTGCTTCCTATCCTATAGTCGATGTATCTAAATCGACGGAAAGGTCTTCTTATTAGAGGGCTATATATTATTCTCGTCCGGCCGTTAAGAACTTCGCCGCTCTTATATCGATTAGGATGCCTTAGAAATAGAGCTTTAAGTAACGATTATCGATAAGGAACTAGTCGGCCGAGACTATCGGTTCTATACCGTAGACGTTATCTCCTACAATAAGGTAGTTAAAGGCCATTTAGCAAAGCATTTAACTAGCTTGCTACTACTCCGGCTCGTTATCCTCGCTATACTCTTCCTCCTTATCGTCCTTATAACCTTTATAGCCTACTAAATAGGCTATAATATCCGGGGAGACGCCGGTATAAAGACAATACGAGAGATATTAGTCCTTAGCTTTTCGCCGTTCCTCTATAGAATGTTTTATAGACTAACATCCCTCCTTTCCACACACGAAGCACTTCTTAGTCTAGGTCTTATTGCCGTATCCTTAGCCGTAGCCTCCTCTACCGCGGGGCCGATAGCCTTATCTAAAGCCTTGTAGGCGAAATCCTCCGTTGCTTCTACTACGATTATTAGTATACCTACGGTCTATATAAAACTAACTATTTGTGTTCTTCGAATTATATTTATAATTTGTATTTATCCTATCGTTATTACGATATCGGTCTTAGATAAATTAGCGCGAGGTATTTCTCGCTTATCGTGCGAGGTATATCGTAAGGGAAGCTTAGAGGTCGGTATAGAGCTCCTTAGCCTCCTTAGCCTATTTAAAGAAGGCACCTTCGAGTTCCGGGACACCTTAGCACGCCTTAGTAAGATTTACTATAAGCGGGGTTTCGCCTGCAAACTTAGGTCCTAGAGCCCGTTGATAAAGCAATAGCTTATCGATTAGCAACTAGAGCACTTCCGGTAGGCCTTTCTTAGGGTTGCTAGCCCGAACTTAGTTAAACGTCGTATTAGTCTAATCGGTATAGTACTAAGCCTAAGTCGCTTTAGTATCGAAATATCGTTTAATCTTATCGTATACGCCTCGGAAGGTAGTCGTCTAGGTGATATTCTCCGTATAAAAGCGGTCGGCTCGTCCCTTTAAGATCTAAGGGAGAAGGGTATAGAAGAGCCCTAGCTTAATCTTAAGGTTATAACACACGCCTATAAACTTACGGATAGTCTCGTTAAATAAGGCATATAGCTCGCCGGTATAGCTCTTCTCCTTATCCTATATCTTAACGAACTTAGTCTATACGTTAGGATCTAATAAGAGGGTTAGAACATCGGCCGGTAGGAGTGCTATATACCCCTTAATATTATAATCAAATGCTTCGACAGCCTTTAGGGCGATTATTAAAGCAGATAGATCGAGCCTCGGTTTCGCCCTTAGGATATATAATGTTAGTTCCGGGAGAAATAGTAGTCGTAGCGTATAAATCCGATTTATACGATTAAATAGTAGAAATACCGGTATATTCGTCGTAGCCGTATTCGGATCTTAGTCTAGTTCCGGGGTCGGATCTATAGTCGCCGCTTAGGCCGGGCCGCTAAGTTAGAATCGGTATAAGGTCGGGTAGACCGTTAATTAATTCGTTATAGTCGAGAAGGGATCTTTATCTATCTAGTCTTATGTTATTCGTTCCTTTTCGTTTTTCTTCTTTTCTTATTTACTAAAGGCCCTTATGCCTATATCGAATACCTCCGTTATAAACTCCTTCTCGTTCTAAGGGAGTAGATTATTAGATTAAAGCATCGTTATATATAATCTAATAAACGGCGCGTTCTTTAGTCCTATCGAAACGCCGCGTCTTCGCAATAGCATCTTAAGGACCTTCTTATAGTTCTAATCCACCGTACTCCATATAGATTTAGTCTATCCCTAGAAATATTCTTAAAATAGGTTAAAGAGCCGTTAACCTTAATAGTAGATAGATGCTTCGCCTATTATAATAAACCGGGCTACGAATATTATAACTTCCGCTTTGCTAGGATCTTCTATCGTAATCTCTTCTATATCCTAGTATCGTATATCTACCTTTATGCAAGCGGTAAGAGGGATGCCGATCTCCTTTATCTATTATATAATCGGTTCCGGGCTATTAAAGGGAGCCGGTGCGTTTATATTCGATAGTAATCCTGCTATTATTGTTTATTTTTCGGGTTTATTTAAGGGTTAGTTAGTGTCGTAAGGGTCTTTACGAGAAATATCGAAGCGATTAGTCTCTATTCTAAAGGACGTAACTCTTCCGTCTTAAGGGAAGCAAGCACGGGATTAAATAGTTATAAGGGTTCGCGATGTTATTCTACGTTATAGACGCACTGCCTATTAACGTTTACTCTTCCTATAATAGGCGAGAACGGGATTAATAGAGAGCTTAGAAGGTCTTATCTACCGTAGAGCTAATATAAACAATCCTTATTCTTAGCATAGATAAACTTCTCTTAGGTATGCGTAATAGAACCTCGAGGGTAAAGATACGCGGAAATAGCGTCCGTAAGGAATAAAGATTCTACTATACTTTCGAAGATTAAGATCTATCTCTTCTGCCTTACTATTCTATAATTAAATCTATTCAATCACTAATTAGTATTAGTAGGTAATTCACTTAGATTAATCTAAACAAAGGGGGTTGCATTAGTTATAGTTGTATCTAATCTAGCTAGAGAAGGGGGAATAAGGGGGCCCCTTTATATTCGTCTGCCGGGGTCCCTCTATAGAGCCTGCTGTGCCTTAACAATGCATCGTTAAGGCCTACGCTAGGGCTTACTGCTCTAGTCATAACGATGCCCTTAGTTAATAACGAGGTTATTAACTATATAAGTCACGTAGCGTTATGCGCCGCGTGGTTATAACCCTTATTGCCCCTTTCCTATGCATAGTCGGCAATATGGTTACGACTCTATCCCTTAGTCATATAACTACATTCCTACACTAGGTATATATAGTCTAACCTTATATAGTATCTTAGTTATTGCGTAATTAATTACGTAAGTAATAGAAGGTAGTATAGGTAATCTTAGTTAACCGGGGCCTAACTATAGACTATACGTATATTAGTCCCTATATATACTATACACTTCGGCATTCGGTATCTTAAGCATTTAGGCAGCTAATATAGCCTAGTGACTTATATTATATATAATAATATACGGCGGTTCTAATATATATCTTAATATACCGGTAGGATAAACTAATCGGTAGATATCTACTCCCTTATAATAACTTCTACTATTATAAGCTTAAGCATCTCCTTAAGATATATAGAGTTAATATAGGCCTTAATAACTTTAGATTTAGAAAGACTTTTAAGAACCTATAATAAGTAGAGGTAGTACCTTTATAAAACGCTTTTAATATCGCAGTAATCTAGTTAAAGCTTAATAACGATAGTAAGGAATTTATGCTAAATATATATCCCGCGGCGGATATCCCTAGCGCTATCCGTGCTATATCGACTTCGTCGCCGAATAATGCTATTCGTACTTCCCCTTCTATTCGTCCGACTCCTCTTAACGTACTACCGACTGCTCCTATAACGGGCTTCGCAACTATACTAGCAACGCCGGTAGTAGCTCCTAATACGACTTTTATACCTCCGGCAGTTATATTCGCAATAAAGCCTTTAATAATAATAACGGCATCGATACGCGCTTTAGGTATATTAACCTTCGACTTAGGCTTATATATACGGGATTAAATGCCTAGAACGTTTTTAAACCCTTAGGCTCTTCCGTTTTATAATATATCTAAACCCTTAAGAATAGTTTATCTAACGTCGTACTAGTTCTTAACTAAGACCCCTTTTATTAATATAATGTTAAAAGCGGCTTATACGATAGTGCCCTTTTATAACGTTTTAAACGAGGAGACGGACGCTAACCTCCTATAAAAGTTTATTAAGCTATAGGAAAGAATAAGAATATTAACATTACTATTATACTAACTAGGCTAAGCAAAAGTAAGATATATCCCGACTATAGACGTAATACAATAGCTTATAAAATATCGATATACCCCCTTACGGCCCTTATAGCGGAGTGGTCAACCGCCTGGATAAGCCTGTAGATAGGAGTCGGTTCGAATCCGGCTAGGGTGACTTTTTGCGACTGCGCTTGTAGTTGCGGGGAAAAAATAGGCCGGCCGCGCCCCGTTATCGCGTCGCTAGCAAGCAGGTCACGTAGGCGAAATCACGTGCAGTGCACGACTACGTTATTTATCGAAAAAAAAACAGAAGGCTAGGTAAAGCGCTCCCGATATTAGCTACTAAGCCGCACGGCCCGGTACTAGGCCTACGCATAGCTATACTAAGGGAAAAAAGAGGGGTAGCGATAATCGCTTATACCGATAACTACGACTATAGCACGTGCCCGCCGTTACGCGGGTACGTATATACGGGGACTAGGCTAATTTAAATGCAGTATAACTAAGGGAACCTTGCCTAGCCCCCCGATAGGTTATTAAATAGTCGGGCTACTCGCTACACTAAGAAAATACCGTCCGACTACTTATTCGACGTAGCCGCGACTAACTAAATTAACCGAAGCGAATCCGGGCTAAGGGCGCTACGTAACCCGTACGTGCGGGGATACGACGCGCTTAAGCGGCCTAAACGACCGCAGTAGGAAGTATATAGGTTTTTCCTAGGGTCCTCCTATTTCCTATACTAGCTAAAATTAAGGCACTAGGCCCGTTAGGGTAGCTAGTGTACTTTTATTATTATTACCCCCTTACGTATATAGTAGCCTGCCCGACCGTGCTAGATAACGTATATTAATCGCCGCCGAATATACCGTGCCGAATGCCGTAAGGTGCCTTAGCGTAAGTAAGCGCCGCCGGCTAATGTTATAATATATAATATACCGATCCGAAAGGCGTAAGGTAGCGCGCAGCCGCTAAAAGTGCGACCGGGCCCGAAAGTAGTAAAAGTAGCGTCTTATAGCGAAAGTAGCGAAAAAATAATAAATTAACGCAGGGTTTAAAGAAAGAATGTTAATAGCAGTAGAAGTTATAGCTAGGTTAAAAGAGACTTCGCTCCCGGGCTTATAACTATTAACATTACTATTATACTAATTAGGCTAAGCAAAAGTAAGATATATCCCGACCGTAGACGTAATATAATAGCTTATAAAATATCGATAAAGAATTATATAGGCGAACTATATAATATCCTCGATAATAAAGTCTATATCTTTACGGACGTCTATTATATAGTAAAGGCTTAGATAAGGCATTTTTATATACTCTTCCCTCGGATTCTTACCGGGCGAGCCTAGACCTACTATATATAGTATATAGAATAAGACTATATATTTAGGCAAGTATACGACCTACTTAAGGCTTACTTTAAGAGTATTGCTATTTATATAATACGAAATTGCTATTTGCACGATAAATACCTCTAAGCCCCGTTTTTTCTATACGACCCCGCGCGCTTAGGTCCCGCCACTGAAATTGGGTAGAGGTATATAGCAATAGAGAGGGCCGCGTAAAGCAAATCGTGCCTAGCCTTAATTTAATTTAATAAACGCGGGCGCGTAAAGATCTTAAATAACGTCTATGCCTAGCTCTCTACTACATGCCCTACTGCGTGCCTTACTGCGTGCCCTACTACGTGCCCTTTACTACGTGCCTTACTGCGTGCCCCTTACTATATGCCTTTTACTATATATACGGCTCCTTAATATATGCTTTATGCCCGGCTCCCGGCTACGTGCCTTACTACGTGCCCTTTACTACGTGCCTTCTGCTATATATACGGCTCCTTAATATATGCTTTATGCCCGGCTCCCGGCTGCGTGCCCTACTGCGTGCCCTTTACTACGTGCCCTCTACTATATATACGGCTCCTTAATATATGCTTTATGCCTAGCTTTAGGCTACGTGCTCTACTGCGTGCCCTACTGCGTGCCCTTTGCTATATGCCCTCTATTATATATACGTGCTCCTTAATATATACTTCGTGCCCGGCTTTAGGCTATATGCTCTACTACGTGCCCTTTACTGCGTGCCCTTTACTATATATACGGCTCCTTAATATATGCTTTATGCCCGGCTCCCGGCTGCGTAGCCGACTGCGTGGCTTACTACGTGCGCGGCCCCTTAATATATACTTCGTGCCCTACTACGTGCCCTACTATATGCCCTACTATATGCCCTATTGCGTGCCCTACTATATGCCCTTTACTACATGCCTTTTACTATATATACGGCTCCTTAATATATGCTTTATGCTCTACTGCGTGTCTTACTGCGTGCCTTCGACTACGTGCCCTTTGCTATATATACGGCTCCTTAATATATGCTTTATGCCTAGCTCCCGGCTGCGTGCCCTACTGCGTGGCCTACTGCGTGTGCGGCTCTTTAATATATTCTTTATGCCCTACTATATGCCCTACTGCGTACCCTACTGCGTGTCCTACTGCGTGCCCTACTGCGTGCCCTACTGCGTGCCCTACTACGTGCCTTACTATATGCCCTACTACGTGCCCTCTACTACGTATGCGGCTCCTTAATATATGCTTCATGCCTAGCTCCCGGCTGCGTGCCCTTAGGGTAGATTAAGGTATAGTATAATAGTATTCTTCGCACGATTTACGCGGCTCTCTTAATTGCTATATACGTATACCTAATTTTGCTAGCGGGACCTAAGCGCGCGGGGTCGCGTAGAAAAAGTACAGAAGTTAGGTATTTATCGTATAAATAGCGATTTCGTATTGTATAAATAGCAATACTCTACTTTAATACTAAAGTAAACTACTAGCACTATTAGATAGATTAGACTACTATAATATTTATAAAGCTATAAGTTAAGTATCTTAATAAGACCTTATAGGAAGTCCTATAAGGATTCTTTTAATAAGCTATAACGCTTTTAACACGCCTTATAATTTAAGTTCGCCGGAGACCTCCCCTTTCGCACTACTCTCTTTAACGCGTGCCGCAATGTCCTAGAATTTAGCTATACGCTATGTAACCCTCCTAAAACTATAGAGAAGTTATTCTCTACGCTACGCTCTTCTCTAAAGACTTATCTATCTATATAAGCCGAGAACGGTACGTCCGGCACGTTTATATAATATCGTAATGAGGTAATAAATATAAATAATAAATATAATTTATTAGGCGTATTCTATACCGACCGAGGATATACTAATAACCGCGGTAACGGCCGTAGATTTAGTAAAAGCAGCGGATAAAGCTACCGTAGCCCTTATAGCGGCGGCAATAGCTTTAGGAACCGCTAATAGTCTAGGAAATGCTTTATTTATTAGAAGGAAGGCTACTAATCGATAAAATATATACTAGAGGAACGGGGTAGGTCTAAGGCCTAGTACTATATATAATGCCTTTTAACCGGCAACCTTAGTATAGGATTCGAGGCCTATCTTACCGAATATAAAGGTAATAAAACTCCTTAAGCCGTTATCGAGTAGCATAACGATAAGGCTAGCGATAATTAAGAACCGACTAAATAGTAAGCCTCGTAAATACTATATTAGCAGTCGTTTAACTATTTAATTATAGGCGAAGACGTATAAAGGATAGACTAGCTAAAGGTCTTAGCTAAGCAATTCGTCTTTAACCGTTACTTAAAGGACCGCTTCTACGGTATTCTTATTAATACTAGCGTAGCAACGGTCTCTACTATAGGCTAAGACTAATATCTCGCCTTACAACGAGAAGACCCCTCCGTCGTGCTCGATGAATTAACCGCCGGCTAGATATATATTAAATTCGGCAGCGGCGAAGACGTACGTTCCCTCGGCTCTATCGGATTTAAAACCCCTATCGGCCGCATTACGTTCTATATGCTAAGAACGACGACTCCCTTCCTCCTTTACCTAGCTAATATAGACCGCTTAGGCGTATACTTTAATAATACTACCGATACGATCGTCGGTCTAGTTATAAACGTCCCTATTATTCGTAAATAGGTCTATTTATAGTTCTTCTTCGGTAATAAAGAGAATATAGTCGCTTTCTTAACTAAAGCCGAAATACGTATAATCTACCGCCGATTTAGCCACCCGGCCGTTAATAGGCTTTATTACTTATTAAAATAAGTAAGGTATAACGATATCTTAGTAGAAATACTAAAGAATATCTTAAATTCTACTATTACTACTAGCTCTACGCACTAGCACTACAGAGGTTTAAGTTTATATTAAAAGATAACTAAGAATGATTTAATTTTAAGGTTATCGTCGATATAATATACTTAGAAGTTAGAAATAGCACTCGCCTAATGCTATATACGGTCGGTATAGCGATATCTTTCTAAAGAGCGCGATTCTTCCCTTCGATATTAGCTTAAGATATATAGGAGACGCTTAAGGCACTATAGATCGATATATACCTTAGGCCCCTTAACTTTATTCGATATAATACGGGTATTAATTTCATATTAACTAAGTTTCGTAATAAAGCCCGGATTATAGGTATTACCTATACCTAGATCCCCGTCGAGGCTACCTAATCGGTAGGAAAGGTAGAGCGGAATTATAGGCCGCTCTATCGTGCCTTTAAAATTATATACGCCGAAATAGGTAGGATAACCGTCCTGCAATCTATTCTTTAAATAGCTATAAAAGCTATTAACGATACGGTAGGACTAAACGGCCTCGTCCTTACGCTCTTTGTATTTAGTATATACCCCCGGATAACCTAAGACTCCCCTCCTTCGGCTACTATAGTATTAAGAGCCGTAGCTATCTAAAAGGCTATAAAAGCCTTACGATAGCTCTCCGCCGAAAGGCAAGTCCGGAATACTCTTTAGGCCTAGAACGGCCCTTTAACGTTCGATACTCTATCCCTCCCGCTATAGAGTAAAGTCTATATTTAGAGGGAAAAACAAAGATAGTAAGGCCTATATAAGATTACCTCTATTAATAAGCACGACGTTGCTATCGAGACCGTTAACGGCCCTACGGTCTTCCGTTTAACCTTTATATAGCCGTACTACTATAGCGATAACGACGTAGCTAATCCCTTTATCCTCGATAACGTAGATACTCTTTCCGAGGTCGGTCTTATTACTTTAGACGAGATCCCTAAGTAGGATAGCTCTTACGCTCTGTTATAGGCACTCCTTACTCCTCTATAGCCCCGTAAGCGTGGTCGTCCCCCCGGCTTAAGGAATAAGCCGAAGACCGTTACCTTTTATAATTAATTCCTAGTTAAGAAGGAAGAAGGAAGAAGATATACTATAGCTTTTACTTAAGCTGCGTAATAACGGTATTATTACTATACCTAGCGCCCCCTTTAAAGAGTCCGACTAACGCGAAATCGATAATCTTATCGCCTGCGGAGTCTTTAGCTTTAAGCAATATAACGAGGCTATATATAGGCCTTATCGTCTCTTTCGTTCCCGTATAGTATAGGAAGTTAAAGGCCGAGACGTTAAACCTTACGAAAAGTCTCGTCTCGTAATCTAAGGCTATAGCGATATAGAAAAGAGCTCGCTTCTTATATATTCCCCTACGATCTAGCGTATTAGCTAGCGCTTAATCCTAGCGCTAGCTCCCGCCTTACTTTACTAAGGCATAAGCCTATCTCTACGCGATATTATATAAGCCTATCCTTAGGCATAGATAGAGCTTAATTATATAGTCTTAGCAGCTCTTTTAGTAGAGCTTTAAGGCAAGTACCCGGAGGGTATAATTATAAGGGTTAGTAGGCCGTTATACGGTATTATAAATGCCGGTGTTTATTAGTAGAGAACCTACTTTAAGCACTATATTAAGAGCCTTAATATAGCTCCTTCTACTTAAAACTTATGCCTCTTAATCACGAATTAAGGCCCTAACGACTTTAGCCTCGTCGGCATATAGACTGATAATGCACTTATGCTTAGTTCCGATACCTTTACCGCTTAGGAAGAAAAAGAGCTTAGGATAGCTTAATTTCATACTAAGCCTAAAGCCTAAATAACCCTAGGGAATGCTATAGACTTTAATAAAGCAAATTTAACGCTCTACGACGACGTTCTACTTATATAGTAGAAGGGATAGGCCTTAAAAATCGAGGTGATTGACTTAAAAGGCTCGCGATCGAGCTTAATAATACCTTAAGCAGCGGGCTTAGGCCGCGTATATTACTTCTATTTATTAGCTAGAGGCCTTATTTAATATCTCCGTAGCCGCCTAAGCGTAAGCACTAGAGGAAAAAGATTACGATATCTTTAATAAGCGCCTTTATTAGTATATAGACTATTAGTAACGCGGGCTTACGTATAGACTAATTAATCTCGGTACGGTAAAACTTATAGTATTTATAAATAGCTTATTCGCGAACAACCGGGACCTTTCGTCTTAGTAAGGCTTCGTTATTACGCTTATTAATAAGACTAAGCGTATAGATACGTACTTTCGGATCGATAGAAATATTATCTATTAGAGTTAAATAAAGTATAAGCGAGTAACCTAAAGCGTCTTTACGAGCGAGATCTATAGGATAGTTAACGGTATAGACCTTAGTATCTAATACGTAAAGGCAGGGCACCTGCTAGGTGCCTACGGATTAGTAGATAGTCCGGGCTCCGGCAGCCCTATAGCTCGTAAGGCATGCCGGGCTACCTATAATTATTATCCTTCTTCTTACATATGTACCTTTTGCTTTATGCCTATCTTTCCTTATACTATATAGTAGTAATACCTTACCCTCTTTTTAGTAAGACTAAAGACCGTAAGGTTCTTATTAGCATCGCTTTCGTAGCGTTGCATAAGGACGTTACGTAAGCCTAAACTTATAGTATACGTCTATCTTACTTAAGACGAACCCCTTATAATTTTCTATACGTTTTACGTCCGATCTTCGATAGCGGAGCCTACTATTAGCTAATCGCCGTCGCCTTTAGTCTTAGCGCCTTAACGGCTTTACGATAGCCTTCTACGCTATTAAGGAAATATCGTAGCTAATCTATATCTTTTTTTCTATCGCTGCAAAAAGCTCTTCTTATTTTCTTATAAAGCGAAAAGATTTTCTTATCTATACTCTTTTATATGCCTTTCGCCTTACTTTTTATACGCACGATTCTTTTTACTTCCTTATATTATCGCACCTTATGTTTTTTACCTTTGCTATAAGCTCTTCGTTCTTTAATAAGTATAGCTTAAGACGTAGAAGAACGCGCTTAGGCCGATAAAGCAAATTCTTACGATCGCGATAACTCTTTTCCTCCCGACGATAATTAGTTCTCCGATAAGAATTAGTCTTAAGATGCTTATATCCCGTCGCCCTAACGTCGTTGCTTTAACTAATACTCTTAGAATTAACCCGACGAGCTTAGTAACTCCGCGACTATAATTCTTAAAAACGACCTTTATAAGTAGGTCGTAAGATAAAGCATACGTTTTAATCGCTTAATTTTTAATACTCCTACCGAGCTTATCTTATAAACCTTTACCGATAGAGATATCCTTTATATGTAAAAGGTAGTTAATATAGGAATATAGTTATATAACTAAGGGATAGAGTCGCAACTACATTGCCGACTATATATAGGAAAGGAGTAATAAAGGTTATAACTACGCGGCGCATAACGCCACGTGCCCTATATAGTTAATAGCCTCGTTATTAACTAAGGGCATCGTTATAACTAGAGCAGTAAGCCCTAGCGTAGGCCTTAATAATGCATTATTAAGGCATAGCAGGCTCTATAAAGGGACCCTAGCAGACGGGTATAAAAGGGCCCCCTTATTCCCCTTTCTTAGCTAGATTAGATATAACTATAACTAATGCAACCCCCCTTTGTTTAGATTAATCTAAGTAAATCACTTACTAATACTAATTAGTGATTAAATAGATTTAATTATAGAATAGTAAGGCAAAAGAGGCAGATCTCGACTTTCGAAAGTATAGTAGAATCTTTGTTCCTTATAGACGCTATTTCTACGCATCTTTACCCTTAAGGTTCTTTTGCGTATACCGAAGAGAAGGTTATTAATGCTAAGAATAAGGACTATTTATGTTTAGCTCTACGGCAAATAGACCTTTAAGCTCTCTATTAATCCTATTCTCGCCTATTATAGGAAGAGTAAACGTTAATAAGCAGTGCGTCTATAACGTAAAATAATACCGCGAACCCTTATAACTATTTAATCCTGTGTTTGCTTCCCTTAAGGAGGAAGAGTTACGTCCTTTAGAATAAAGACTAATCGCTTCGACATTTCTCGTAAAGACCCTTACGATACTAACTAACCCTTAAAAAAAACGAGTTCGAAAATAGATAATAATAGTAGGATTACTATTAAATACAAACGCGCCGGCTCCCCTTAATAACCCGGTTAAACCAATCGAATAATAGATAAAGGAAATCGGCATCCCTACTACCGCTCGTAAAGAGGTAGATATACGATACTAAGATATAGAAGAGATTACGATAGAAGATCTTAGTAAAGCGGAGGTTATAAAATTTATAGCCCGGTTTATTATAATAGGCGAAGCATCTATTTATTACTAAGGTTAATGACTATTTAACCTATTCTAAGAGCATTTCTAAGGATAGAATAAGTCTATAAAGAATTTAGTAGATACTTACTATAAGAAGACTCTTAAGATATTATTGCGAAGACGCGGCGTTTCGATAAGGCTAAAAAACGCGCCGTTTATTAAATCCTATATAAATATACTTTAGTCGGAAAATCTACTCCCTTAGAACGAGAAAGAGTTTATAATAGAAGAATTTAAGATAGGCAATAAGGCTTTCCGTAAATAAGAAAAGAAGAGGAATACCTAAGACTAAGTAGCTTAAGATTAGGTAGATAAAGATCCCTTCTCGGCTATAACGAACTAGTTAATAATCTACCCGACTTCGCACTAATTCTAATATAACGGCCTAGCCTAAGCGGCGACTATAGATCCGACCTTAGAACTAGACTAACAACCGAATACAGCTACGACGAATGCACTAGCATTTAATCCTATACGTCGGATCTATACGCTACGACTATTATTTATCCTAAAACTAACGTTATATATTCTAAGAGCAAAACTAAGGCTTAATCTATCTGCTTTAATAATCGCCCTAAAGGCTACGGTCGACGCATTTAATTATAACATTAAGGAGTATATAGCACTCCTACCCGCCGATGTCCTAAACCTCTCGTCCGATCCCGACGTTTAGACTAAGTTTATTAAGATATAGGATAAAGAGAAGAGCTACACCGGCGAGCTATATGCCCTATTTAATAAGACTATCCGTAAGTTTATAAGCGTATATTATAACCTTAAGATTAAGCTAAGGCTCTTTTATACCCTTCTCCCTTAAATCTTAAAGGGACGAGCCGATCGCTTTTATATAGATAATATCACTTAGACGACTACCTTCCGAAGCGTATACGATAAGATTAAACGATATTTCGACACTAAGGCGACTTAAGCTTAGTATTATACCGATTAGACTAATACAACGTTTAACTAAGTCCGGGCTAGCAACCTTAAGAAAGGCCTACCGGAAGTACTCTAGTTGCTAATTAATAAGCTATTGCTTTATTAACGAGCTCTAGAACCTAAGTTTATAGGCAAAACCCCGCTTATAATAACCCTTACTAAGGCGTGCTAAGGAGTCCCGGAACTCGAAGGTGCCTTCTTTAAATAGGCTAACGAGGCTAAGGAACTTTATGCCGACCTTTAAGCCTCCCTTACGACGTACCTTATATAATAAGCGAGAAATACCTTACGCTAATTTATCTAAGACCGATATTATAATAACTATAGGAGAGATATAAATTATAAATATAATTCGAAGAACCCTAATAGTTAGTTTTATATAGACCGTAGGTATACTAATAATCGTAATAAAGGCAACAGAGTATTTCGCTTACGACGCTCTAGATAAAGCTATCGACCCTACGGTAGAGGAGGCTACGGCTAAGGATACGGCAATAAGACCTAGACTAAGAAGCGCTTTATATATAAGAAGGAGGGATATTAGTCTAGGAAACATTCTATAGAGGAACGGCGGAAAGCTAAAGACTAATATCTCTCGCATTCTCTTTACACCGGCGTCTCCCCGGATATTATAGCCTATTTAGCAAGCTATAAAGGCTATAAGGACGATAAAGAGGAAGAGTATAGCGAGGATAAAAAACCGGAATAGTAGTAAGCTAGTTAAATGCTTTATTAAATAGCTTTTAACCACCTTATTATAAGAGACGACGTCTATAGTATAGAACCTATAGTCTCGGCCGACTAGTTCCTTATAGATAACTATTACTTAAAGCTCTATTTCTTAAGCATCTTAATTAATATAAGAGCGGCGAAGGTCTCTACGGCCGGATAAGAATGGTATATAGCCCTTTAATAAGAAACCCTTCCGTTAATTTAGACACATCGACCGTAGGATAGGAGGCAATTAGATTTAGCGCCGGCACTATTATAAGGTCCTTAGGATTAATTAATCTTATTACTCCGATTAGAAGGATTACGTTCTATATGCTTAAAACTCCGACCCTTTTCCTACTATATCTCGCGGATATAGATAGGCTAGGCGTATTCTTAAATAATATAACGAATACCCTCACCGGCCCTAAGGCAAACATCCCGGTGGTTAGGAAATAGGGATACCCTTAGTTCTTCCTTAGGAAGAGTAAACAATCGACCGTGTTCCTTATAGAAACGGAAATTAAGACCTTATACTATCGATTCGGATATCTAGATATAGCTAGGCTATATAACTTATTAAAGTAAGCCGGCTACGGCGATATATCTTTTAGCACCTTAAAGAATATCTTAGAACTATATCACTATTGCTAGATCTATTCGCCTGCCCTAAAACGGTTTGAATTCAACCTTAAGGATAACTAAGACTTTAATTATAAGGTTATCGTTAATATAATATAGTTAGACGTTCCGAATTTAGTATTACGTCCGGTATTATATATTATTAACGTATCGACGGCCTTTTAAAGCGTTTAATTCCTTCCTTCTATATTAGCTAAAGATATATAGGAGACCCTTCGAGCCCTCTAGATTAATGTATACCTTAGTCCCCTTAGTATTATTAAGCATAATATAGGAACGAACTTCGCGGCTATAGAATTCCGGAACGAAGCCTATATTATAGGAATTATATATATATAGGTTCCTATTAAGGCATATTAGTTAATCGGCAAAGTTAAAAGGTATTATACCCCTTTACGTCGAGCTTTTAATATCCTCTTTATAGAGATAGGCAGCTTTATCTCCCTTAAGGCAGTCCTTTAAACAGGTATTAAAGCTATTAACGATACTGCTAGATATAACGGACTAATACCTACGTTACTTATATTCGGAGTATATCCTAAGATAACCCTTAATTCGCCGCTATCGCTAACGACTTTTAAACGAGCTGCTATAGTATAGAAAGTAATAAAGGCACTTAGGCAGCTTACGGCTAAAAGATAGGTCTAGGCAGTATTATATAGCCGGAATAGCCCGGATATAGTAAATACACTTGCCCTCCCTCTCTAAAGTAAGTCCGCGTATAGAGGGAAAAGTTAAGATAGTAAGGACTATTTAAAATTATAGCTATTAACGGGCATAATATTACGATCGATACGGTTAATAGACCTTAGGTTTTTAGATCTATATTAATATAACTATATTATCGTAATTAAATGCTTAATAATATCCCGGCCCTAGAGTCCGAGCAGCCGGACGAACCTACCCGACCGGACCCCCTAGCACCCCGTAAGCGAGGACGTCCGCCCGGATCGAAGAATAAGTCTAGGCATTTAATTATAGAGGGAATAGACGTAGAGGATAACCTAGACGATAACGAGGACGATATAGACCTCGACGATTAAAGTAACGAAGAAGCGGACGAGGCCTTTGCGATAAAAAAGGAAGAAGAGGCCTACGAGCTAGCCGTTAAGCTTTAATCTAAAGGCACTATTACGACCCTAAGAGCGCTATTCGAAGCGTTAGACAATACGGAGATCGACGATCTTATAGCACGAAGAGTATTTAGTTTTAAACGTTATAACAAAGCTATTTATAGCGACTACCGTATCTTTAGCTCTTATATAGTTTAAGATGTTAAAGGTAGAGACACTAAGCCCTATAAGAAATCGAGGCTTATAGTGTAAGGTTATAATAATAAGGAGAAGGCTTCCTTACTAACGTAGTCCCCGATAATCTAACGCGTTAGTTAATGATTAATCTTAGCTCTTGCTCCTAGCCTTATATACTATAGGATAACGTTATCCTTTTAAGACTTTACTTAGGCATATCCTTAAGCAACTATAGAGCTATTTCAAACGGTATTAACATATCTCCCCGCCGAATTATAAAGGAAGTATCCGCCCGACACAATTATCTAAGTTATTAAGCCCTTATATAGAATTATAGAATCTTAAGTCTATTAGTTTAATACGTATTAGAAGGACTATATTAAGGGCCTTAATATAGCGATATCGACGTTTAACTTATGCCTTCTAATATCTAATATAGGACTAGAATACTTTAGCATCGTTAGGATGCAAACGGACGATACCCTTATGCTTAGAACGATGAGTTTTTCGGCCGCTAAAGAAGAAAAGCTCCGAGAGGCATAATTTAGGGCGCAGCCGAAAACCACGATAACTTAAGGCTCCGTTACGGATTTCAACGGCGTAAAGGTAAGCTTACAGTTTGATAAAATACTCCTACTTTAATAGAAAGGATAAGCCGCCCGGATCGACCGAATCGATATTAAGGCTCCGGATTATATATAATAGTACCTAAAATAACGGGCTCGTAGAGCCTATATAGCCTCGGTGTGCTAACCGGAAGCAGCATTCGATATCTTAGTTATAGTATAAGAATAGAACCTAGATAATAAGGATTATATAATCTTAAATAAGCGACTTAAGTAGAAAATAGACTGTTAAAGTAGAGGTTTAATATATAAACTAATTAATCTTATAAAGGCGAAGCTAATAGTATTTACGGATAGGTCGTTTGCTAATAATTAAGACCTATCGTTATAACTAGGCTTCGTTATTATATTAGTTAACGAGACCGAAAGGTCTAATAGCTAGTTTAAGGTTATTAGAAATATTATCTACTAGAGTTCGACGAAGTGTAAGAGAGTTACCTAAAGCGTACTAGCTTTTAAGATATACGGTATAGTTAACGGCGTTAACCTTAGGATCGCTTTAGCAACTACGCTAAAAATTATTACCGACCGGCTTAAGCTACCGAATATTTAATTAAGTATTGTTATTATATTAGTTAACGAGACCGAAAGGTCTAATAGCTAGTTTAAGGTTATTAGAAATATTATCTACTAGAGTTTAACGAAGTGTAAGAGAGTTACCTAAAGCGTACTAGCTTTTAAGATATACGGTATAGTTAACGGCGTTAACCTTAGGATCGCTTTAGCAACTACGCTAAAAATCATTACCGACCGGCTTAAGCTACCGAATATTTAATTAATTATCTATATAGATTCGTACTCGCTTTACGAATGCCTCGTAAAGCTTAGAATAACTAAGGAGAAGAGATTAATAATTAATATTATATCTCTTCGATAGTTATATAAGTAGCGTAAGATCGTAGAGATCCGTTAGATTAACGGCGATAATAACCCGGCCGATGCTATAATAAAGGCATTACTATAATAGGGTTAATCCGAGTCGGCATAGAGGAAGTCCCTAAAAGAGGTTTAATAACACTATAAGAGGGGAAAGGAAGAGAGTACGGGCGTAGCTATAAGGGCTATAGAGGCCGCTTAAATATAAGCTTATCTAGTTACGTACACTAGATTATAATAGAGGGTTAAAGACCCTTACATTAGACCCTACCCTGCTAAAGCCCCCTACGTATAATACCTAATGCCGTACCCTAACGTAGCGAGAACGTTATATACAGTCTACGCGCTTATATATGCGAAAAAATAACTTATCGCAACTCCCTTAGCGCAACGGTAACTAGCTAGGCCGTATTTCTAGCTTTATAGGGTCGAAGGCAAGCTCCTTTTTGCCTAAAATATAAGACGTATAGTAGCTAACCTATTATACGCTTTCCCGCTTACTAGCGTACGCTAAGCGCACTTACGTACGTTCTCTACGACTATAATACTTACTATTCTTCCCGCACGAGGCTATACGGGCTCCGTCCTATTTACTACGGCCTTTAAAGCGCGGGTCTAACTTCCCTTATATAGTCTCTCCCGCTTTTACTACCCGTATAGTAAAGGCATTCTTAGCTACTTGTCGCTTAATTTAGAGTCGTTATCTTCGCTATTAGAGGTACGCCCCGCTACTATACGTAAGACGTTTACCCGATTTTTAGTCGGGCACGCCTTAGACTAGTAAGTCTTACTGCCGTAGCCTATATAGCGGCCGTCTTTCTTCTACTTCTTCCTTTTGTCCGCAATCGTAGTAGTAAAGACGGTAATACCTATCGCATTACTAAAGCCGCCCTTACGTATAGGGGGAGGAACTAATAAAAGAAATTTCTTACCGCTTAGCTCGCGGAGATATTATATAAAAGCGTCGTACGTATCTAAAAGACCGGTCTTCTAGCTTAAGCGTACGCGTTAGTCTATATTTAAGCTAGCAATAAGGCAGTTAGTCTTTACTACATCGGGCTATATATATGCGTTTGCTCGAAAGAGTACTTCTTTAAACCGTATAAGGTAGGCCGGCATCGTCTTGCTCCGCTTTTATCATAGCGAAGAAAGCTTAAAGGCCGCTGTCTTAGCTATAGTAGGTCAACAAAAATAACGACGACCAACATGTTAAAGTACGGGTGGTAATATTACCACCAAAACTATGAATATTAATTAACTACCTAATGCAATAGAATTAAATATAAAAGAAATATAACTAGGTAGAGTAATAAGAAAGGTATACTATAGTGTTTTGTTTAGTATTTTATATACCAGCCATTGTTGCTAATTACCGCTTGGAGTCTTCGCGGCATCGATAAAACCAGACTTTCTAACACATTATCTTTAATGTCTTCCTAAACGTAAATCGCGGCCCGGATAAGTAAATTCTTTGTAAAGGCATTGTAGGGCAAATCCAAAAGAATAGGATAGCGCTTGTAGATTCCCTCTTTAAGCAATTTCTAGAGATTCTCGATCGGATTAAGATCGGGCGAGTATAGCGGCCAGTCGATTAAAGTGACCCCATTCTCCCGAAGGAAGGGGTGCAGCCAGTCTCGCATTAAACGACTCGTGTATATAGGGGCATTATCTTAAACGAATGTATAACCGGGCTTAAGGATTGTTAGGAGGGCCTCTTAAGGCAGGCCTTAATAATGCGGCTCGTAACGCCTCTACGTTATAATTTAGGATCGCCGGCGAGGGTCATTAGGGAAGTCCGTCTCCTAAAGCAGAATCCGCCCTAGAACATCTAAGTATCTCTCTTAGGCTTCCCCCGAGGCTATACATTAGGCTGCTAGAGTCTCTCGCCTTAGGCTTAATTAGCGGGTGTTATAGAGATCTTAGCGCATAACTTACGTATTTGTAGAACACCTACATTTAGCGCTCCCCTTATCCCGGCGCGATTAACGTCTCGTCCGAGAAGACCTAAAGCTTTCACGCATTAATAGGTATATCGATATACCGCATTGCAAATTAAAGCCGCTTTATAGCTACCTCCGGGGTCAATTTCGGCCTCTATATCGCTTTAAAGTGTTAGATGCCTTCTGACTTTAGGTAGCGCGTTAAGGTAATCGGCGAACACGCAATACGCGTGTCTAAAAGGATCTATCTAGCTAAGGTAAAAGGGTCTCGTCTAATGCATTAAAAGATAGCTCTTTTATCCCTATCCGTAAGGATTAGCGGGCGCCCTAGGCGAAAAAGGTCTTAAGCACTTATTTAAGACGCGTAGCGCGACGCGATGCTATACACGCTATTAGGCGATACCCCGGTTTTAATGCCAATAGTGCGCGCCGATATACCCGAATTATACATCGTCGTAACCCTCGTTCGCGTATAAGGCGAATACTAAGGTCGTAGAGTCTCTAGAGGCATAATTGCAAAAGTTATGGCCGTTTAAACCTAAAACGCGTAAATTACATAATATAGTTATAGAGTCTATAACCCTAATTTCGTCGTTTTTAAAGTTAGGGCACTGTACGTTCGGTTCTCTATAGCTAATATAGAGCTTCGCAATTATATCGGTCGGTGCGTTCGTAAGAACGCGGGCAAAAGGGAGCAACTGCCTTTAAACAATAGGTAATAGGCTCGCGTAGAGATAGTTAAATTACGCGTAGGTGTTACTAATAGCGGCGCTATTAGTGCGGCGCTTTGCCTCGGCATAAAGAATCTAAGGTTTAAGGTTATTGGAAGACCTATTAAACTTCGTAAGGTACGGAAGAATAGCTTTTCGCGTTATAGGCTGCTATTAAATTAATCCCTTAATTATAAGTGCGAATTAATAATCGCGTTCTTCTTAGTTCTAAGACTAAGGCAGAGACTAAGGAGCAGCTATTGTATAAAGCTATAGCTATAAAAGGCGCGGGCGGTTTAATTATTCTTAAATTAAACGTTAAAGAAAACTTCGTGGTAGCACTTCCCGGGGCGGAAGGAGCTAGAAAATTAATAAAATATAGTATTATTCAATAATGTTGCAATTGTAGCACGGACCACCCTTGCTATTAGTCAGCCTCGCCGCGTAGAGTTTTAGCCCTCTGCGCGCCGTACAGCTTTTAGCTCTTTCTAAATCTATTAGAGCTTTCTCAATAGGTTATAGCCCTCGCGTACGCTTTTTCTAGCGTACGCATTTTTTAATCATCGTGAGAATTAATTCTACGATAGCTCTAATTATTGATTTCTTAGGTATCCGAAAAACGACACATTTGCCGATCGGGACCCTTTTATAGCTTTCTATTACCTATTATAAAATAGAGGCGTTTTTGCGTAATATACCTTGCATTACGCTAAGAACGCTAAGATAGCATTAGCAGCCCTACGCTAGGCCCGAGACGCTAGACTCGATAAGCTTCGAGGATAAGAAAATTATAGCTTATAGTTTATTAAGCTGTCGATCGCCTTAGGTGTCGAACACCTAGAGGGGCACATTGATGGAAAGATTAAGCTTATAGAAGAGGGCTCTCCCGGGTTTAAGAAGTAGGATATAACCGATAGAGTGATAAAGCATTGTATTATTGCGAGTCTTTCCCCCGAACTACGGGACTAGATCTAAAATAAAGGTTAGGACCTAGAGATAATAGCTTTTAAGACTATAAAGTAGATTAAGATAACCTCTATAGAGGTGCCTAAGGTAATATTTTACTCTATATTCGTAGAGCTTACTACTATTAATGCGAGAAAGTTTATAGATACGGCCTAATACTTAAAGAAGCTTTATTTCTGCTAGGACTAGCTTATCGCGGTCTTAAGGGACTTAGACGAAAGAATCTTCGTTATCTTTGCCTTTAAAGGACTAAAGGCATATCGACCGGGCTAGTTTAATAACTAAAGCTACGATTAATAGAGAGGCAAAGAGATCTCTAAAGACGAGATTTATAAATAGCTCGCCGGGAGAGCTCGAGCCGAGCAGTCTAACTCTCTTGCTAATTGTTACGGTATAGGACCCTAATAGGTACGTACCTACATAGATGCGGGTTAACCCCGGGCTACGCTAATATTGCCCTACCATATTTCACGGGCATTTCACAGGCATTTTACGGTTATAGCACGGTAATATCACGGTGAAATCTAGTATAGGTAAACCCCGGCATTACGCCACGACTCTACGGCCATCTCGCGACGCGTATTATAGGGATTCTACTATAACACGCAAAGCGTATAATAAGGGGAAATCACCGCGTTAAGGCATATATAGGGAGAGGATCACGCATATACGGTAATACGCGATTAGGCATTATTAGGGAGATTCCCTAGGGAAGCTACGGTAATGCACCGGGATTTTACGGTAAAAACCCGGATGGCAATATAGGCATATAACGGGCATCTTCCCCGGCCTAAGAATAGAAGGGATAAGTAATTATTTTCCACATTATTTGATAGTTAAAAACCTGCTTTACCTTATACTTGCCTTCGCAACTAGTAGATAGTCCGTTACTAGTAGAACTATCAGCCGGCCTAACTCCCTTCCTAAGCCTTATTGCGGCTAGCAGTATCCTATCCTTTCGACAACCCTATAGTGCACTAATTATATTAGTCTATTGTATAACACTAATGCCGCGTTTAATAAAAACACTTAACGCAATAATAGCAGGAATAATAACGCTAATAGTAGCACCGGTGGCAATAATAACACCGGCAATAATAATAATTCTAGCGGTAATAATAATAACTCTAGTAGGAATAATAATAACTAAGGAGGCAGCTATATAAGGAGGAAGAGGAACCTTATAGATACTCTAATTAAGATTAAATATAGCTGCTTTATTAAGCCGGGCTAGTTATTCTATAAGGAGGATAAATGCTATCGCAAACACCCGGAAAAGCCCTAAGATAGTAGGTTAATAAGACTAAGGACTAGAACGGCAATGCTAGGAATCCCGACATTATTATAGCCGGCGGAGAGTTTAACGGTTTCTTACTAAACTACGCAACGATCGAGGACCCCGTCGAAGTTATCGCCGAGACGGGTTTACTAAGCGGCACCGCGATGAATAAGCCTATCCGCGACGAGGTTATCGCCGATTTAGGCTACGCTAACTATTGTTTTAACGACTTAAAGTGGTTTTTAGACGTAACCTCTCTTAGAACTTTTTCTATAATATCCTCTAATAGCTCCCCTTTATAGGTTAAAGCCGTAGGAACGGTTAAAGTAGTTATAGAAGGCGTTATATTAAAGCTATTTAGGGTTAACTATTCCCTATCGGCACTAGCTAATCTTATTAGCTCCTAGTGTTTAGGAGAGAAGGGCATTAAGTTAGATAACGTCGTTAAGTGCCTCGTGCATATGCCTACTGCGTCGAAGATCTACCGCATTAAATAGAAACTAGGTGTTACGACAATTCTTAACGTAGAACCTAAGGGCAATTGCACCGACCTTAACCTAATGTCTTTGCTACGAGGCGATAAAGGGAAGCTATCGTATAAAACGATATACCGTCGACTCGGCCACGCCGGATAGGAAAGAGTCCTTAAGGCTTATGAAAATGCCGATATTATGATCGATAAGGAAGAGGCTAAGACCTTCTACTACGAACTATACTATCTTGCTTACTAAGGCAGATAGGATAATATGCCGGAATCCGAGCGTTATCGCTACCGGCTTTCTATCCTATATATATTAGGATTTCTTAAGCTATAAGCTAGTCGGATATAGCGGGATTAATTACTGCCTATACGGCATTAATGTCTTTACTGGCTTTTATTAGATCATCTTCTTACCTTCTAGGGATAGGGCCTTCGAGATGCTTAAAGGTTAGAAGGCGTAGGTTAAGAACTACGCCGGCGATGCCTTCGTCTAAGTGATAGCGTTTAATAACGCTAGGGAATTCTACCTTAAGAAGATAAAGAAATGGTCGTAGGGGGATTACTTTATGCTACGCTATAGCGCATTATATATGTCTAAATAGAACGGCAAGGCTGAGAGAGCCGGCCGCACCCTTATAGAGTCTATACATACGATATGCCTTAACGTTAGCCTCCTAGACTTCCTTTAGCCGCTCTATATCGAGATAGCTACCTATATTAATAACCTCCTTCCGATATAAGGCAACGCCTAAGGGGAGGCCCTTAGAGAACTACTAATACGGGAAATTAGGATCCCGTATAAGTATACCCTTAAATATATAAGGACCTAAGGTTATACGGCGTACGTAACGAAGCTATAAGAGGCTATCGTAAAGTCTAGGAAGATAGACCCGAAGGCCTAGAAGGGGAAGCTCGTAGGACTTAAGGGTCTTTATAGGCACCTCTATAAGGTATAGTTGCCCGAAATAAAGACTATTATCGTGGCTAGAGATATTCGTTTCTATAAGGCCACTAGGACTACTCCTCCGCTAGGCATAGACGCCTATAATATCGCGATCTTTAACGAAGACGATAACGGCGACGGGGTTATAAGCGTGCGAGATGCAATGCCTTAACCGAGCCGTTATAAGGATTATCGCGATCCTAATTTAGACCGCTATTAGGAAGGTTATAACGACGTTCCCCGCACGCCTAAATAAGAACGGCGTATACACTTTAATAGTAAACAACGGGATAAGGCTAAAAGGCCGATATTGCCGACGCTATAGTCTAGCCTAGGCCTATAGCATCCTCGAGTCACTAAGCTAAGGGACAATAACGCCGATATCCTTATATTAGAGGCTCTTATTCTAAGAGTAGAGATCCTTCCTAAAGCGTTCCCCGAAACACTAAGATAAGAGCAATAATTAGTCCCTTATACGTTAGTTTAAAGTAGGAACAGAATAACGGACCTTCCGAAGGCGCTAAAGGCTTTTAAAATAGTCCGGCTTAATAATAGGCCTACCCGTCGCTAAACAAAGTAGGCAGCTACCGTAAGGGGCGAGATACTATATCGCGGGTTAACTAGGCTAAGCACCGAACTTATTATTAATCGCGACGACCGCGTAGATCTTTTTTAGCCGAATGTAGGTGTATTGCTTACTCTTTTAGCCATTTATCGTAAGTAGGATTAATTCGACGATCCTAGACCTTAGTTAGTGCTATCCGCTTTTAGTGCAGTAATTCTCGTAGCTTTAGGCGCGCCGACTACTTAGAGATAGGCTGCTAAGCGGGACGACTACGAAACTAGGTGGCTTCCGGCAATAAAGAGGGAGATAGCCACGCTTTGCGTAAAGAACGCATAGAGCCTCGTACGACGACTATTAGGCATATAGGTCTTTAATAGCAAATAGGTCTTCCTAGAGAAGCCGCACGCGGACTAAGATCCTTTAGCTAAGGCTAGGTAGGTCGTACGCGGGGATTAGGACAATAAAGAAAGGCCGATAGAAGAGCTCTACGCAGCGGTCGTACACTAAGCCTTATTAAAGCTTTTCGTAACGATCGTAGCTACTTAAAATCTTAAGTAGGAATAGTTTAACGTCGTATACGCCTACGGCTACGCTAAGGTATAGGAAGAAGTATTCGTAATATAGCCGTCGGGACTCGATGACGGCTTTAGGCGTATTTATCGTCTAAATAAAGCCCTTTACGGGCATCCTAGCTCTACTAAATAGTAGTATAATTAGGTTAGAATAGACCTTAAGGCATATAGATACGAAAGGCTAGAGACGGACCGATGTCTGCTTTAATATTCGAACGGCACTCTTATTATTGTTTATATCGATGACTTTATTATAGCCGCGCCGATATAATAGCTTATTTAGGCCGCTAGAGATATGCTTAATTAACTCTACGAGATTAAGAGATTAAGGGAACTAAAGGAATTCCTTAGGATCTAGCTCGAGAGGAATAGAGATACCCGAACGATCCGTATAACCTAGATAAGGTACGCGACTAAGATTATTAATAAGTTCGGTAAAGGCATCGTCGGCAGTGTTTCTACGCTATAGCCGCCGAAATGCGAGATCCTATACGACTAGAAGGCTTAAGAGCCAGTTATAACTTTAAAAGCATAGCTTTAACACACCGGCAGCATTAATTACCTTTCGATAGGCATAAGACCCGACATTACATTCACTGCGAATAAGCTATCGGAGGCAAACAGTAATCTAACGGAGACGTATAGGGCGATTTTAAAGCATTTGCTTTAATACATTCGGGGTTCTTTAGAGCAAGGCGTTATTCTTAGGGGCAAATACCCTATAACTAACCTTAAGCTGCGGGTATATTTAGATGCATCCTTCGCCGACGATAAGAGCATACGATACTCTACGGCCGGATATATAGTATTCTTAAGAGACGGACCTATCTTTTAGAAGTTAAAGCGTTAAACTATAGTAGCTATATCGTTAATAAAGGCAGAGTTTACAAACCTTACACTAGCTAAGATAGCTTGGATATAGATCTATTAGCTTCTCGACGAGATAGGGTATACGCAACCGATCCCTTCCGTAATATATACGGATAGCTAGAATGCGAGGCTCGCGGTTCTAAATAAGAGTAACCCGGTGCGTACGCGTTATATCGATATACGATATAAATAGATCGTCTATCGCACTAACGAGGGCTTTTTCTAGCTAGTATAACTACGGACCGATAAAATGACTGCCGATGGCATAACTAAGGGACTTTTAAAGGATAAGCATTTATAGTTTATGCGTTAATTAGGGATGCGTAAGTCCCTCTAGGAGAGGGCAATATAAGTTATATGCAAAGAGCGAAGGAAAGGGCGGATTAAAAGGCAAGGCAAGGGCAAAATAAAGGCTAAGGGCTTATAAGCTCGGCTGAGGGGAGGTGTTGTAATTATAGCACGGACTACCCTTGCTATTAGTTAGCCTCGCCGCGCAGAGTTTTAGCCCTCTACGCGCCGCACAGCTTTTAGCTCTTTCTAAATCTATTAGAGCTTTCTCAACATATAATAGGGTTAATCTAAGTCGGCATAGAGGAAGTCTCTAGAAGAGGTTTAATAATACTATAGGAGGGGAAAGGAAGAGAGTATAAGCGTAGCTATAAGGGCTGCCGAGGCCGCCTAAATATAAGCTTATCTAGTCACGTGCACTAGATTACAATAGAGGGTTTAAGACCCTTATAATTACCTAACCGAGCCCTTAAACGCTTTATAGACAATAATAGCTTAACTATTCGGATAGAGGCATATATTCTACGCCTCTAAGTTCCCCTTTAGGACTCTTTTTTATGTAAACTTATATATTGTATTTATTAGACCCCTTTAGTCTAATACGCGTTATCCTTACGATTAGGAAGGTTGCTTAGCAGTTAGAAAGAAAGACTATTAGTATAGGAATATAGTTATATAACTAAGGGATAGAGTCGCAACTATATTACTTACTATGCATAGGAAAGAGGCAATAGGGGGTATAACCACGCGGCGTATAACGCTACGTGCCTTATATAGTTAATAGCCTCGTCATTAACTAAAGGCATCGTTATAACTAGAGCAGTAAGCCTTAGCGTAGGCCTTAACAATGTATTATTAAGGTATAGTAGGCTCTATAGAGGGACCCCGGTAGACGGGTATAAAGGGGCCCCCTTATTCCCCCTTCTTAGCTAGATTAAATACAACTATAACTAATGCAACCCCCCTTTATTTAGATTAATCTAAGTGAATTACCTACTAATAGTTAATCTTATCTATCGCCTTATAAAAGACTACCTTAAGTTTTAAGTCTATCTTAATAAGATAACGGCTAAGGAATCCTATCTTAATATATATACTCTATAGAGGCGAAATCTTTAGGATATTCTAAATAAACCTATAGGTATACCTTTAACTAAGACTCTTTTTATTATAAGCCGCTACCCGATTTCCGCCCGGTCTTATCCTTAACTTACTTTACTCTTATACTTCCGGACGATAACCTTTCCGGCCTTAATCCGCTTATATATAAAGCTCCCCGCTCTTAAGATTAAGTCCCTACCTCGTCTTATTAACTATCCGGACGCTAGCCTTTTAGTCGTATACTAGACGGCCGCTTTAATAATAACTCTTCCGATTTAAGTAGGTATAGCGCTAGTATAGGCTAGCCTTTTAACGCTAATATCCGCCGTAAGAACTCTACTTTCTCTTATCCTTTAAAGGCGTTAGCCCTTAACGAAGCCGTAGCAAAACGTCTTAAGAGAGATAATATAAGAGTATTTAACCTAGACAAAAAGGACCTATATTATCTTAAGGTAATCGCTTAAGCCGACGGGAAGAATACTTATACCGACGCTTATTTATTTTATAAGCGTCTTTAACTTTACTATAATAGATACCCTTATATACTCTATCCTTTCTACTTATCGTTTTATAGCGGAAATACGCTTAGGGAGTATATAAGTAAACTTTCCGTCCCTTAGCGATACCGTCTATAATCTATATCTTTTATAACCTTTATAAAGAAGCTTACTAAAAGGTTTAGCCGCCTTAATATAGAAATCTCCTATAATCTATATAGTAGAGGATATACTATCTCTATATGTTAGTAGGGATCATACGTGAGATATCTTATCGCAAAGGGCTGTTGTTGTTGTCTTAAAGTATCTGCTCTAGCTAGGAAGGGGGGGAAAGGGGCCCCCTTTATAAAGCCTATAAAGAGCCTAACCCGGGCCTGCCGGGCTCCTAACAGAGCCCTGTTGGGAGCACGTGACCTAGCCGCTAACGCTATTATCTAAGTTATAATAAGGCTGCTGCCGGGGTTATAACGGGGCTAATAACGCTGCTGTCGGGACCGTCGGGGTTATTAGGGGTTATAACTTATGACCCTTTTCCTCGTGGTGTTTATCCTACATTCCCACATTCCTATACTAGCAGTTTTTCTCTTTGAAGCTTCTTCTTTTAAAGCTTGCAACCGCAACTAATTAATCACGCGTATTAGACTAAAGGGGTCTAATAAATACAAAGGATGAATATAAATGAGAAGGTGAGATTAGCGGAGGTCTAGGCTCGCGAGGCTGCTGCTATTGCCGTGCTGTTATTGCTGCCGTTACGCGGAGCTATAGGCGCTCTGCTAAATCTCGGAAGAACAAAGAATGTAGTCGTCAGCCGGGGCGTCTGCGCTTGCCGGGTGACTGATTGAGAGGAAGCCCGTATAGGGCTTTGTTAGTAGGTGATTCACTTGGATTAATCTAAACAAAGGGGGTTGCATTAGTTGTGGTTATATCTAATCTAGCTAGAGAAGGGGGAATAAGGGGGCCCCTTTATACCCGTCTGCCGGGGTCCTTCTATAGAGCCTGCTATGCCTTAACAATGCATTATTAAGGCCTACGCTAGGGCTTACTGCTCTAGTTATAACGATGCCCTTAGTTAATAACGAGGTAATTAACTATATAAGTCACGTAGCGTTATACGTCGCGTAGCTATAACCCCTATTGCCCCTTTCCTATGTATAGTCGGCAATATAGTTACGACTCTATCCCTTAGTTATATAACTATATTCCTATACTAGTAGTCTTTCTTTCTAACTGCTAAGCAACCTTCTTAATCGTAAGGATAACGCGTATTAGACTAAAGGGGTCTAATAAATACAATACATAAGTATAAATAAAAAATAGTCCTAAAAGAGGAACTTAGGGGCGTAGAACGTATGCCTCTATCCGAATGGTTAAGCTATTATTGTCTATAAAGCGTTCGAGGGCTCGGTTCGGTAATGCCTTCGTTATAGCATTAGCCGGGTTATTATCGCCGTTAATCTAACGGATCTCTATAATCTCTCGTTGCTCGTATAACTATCGAAGAGATATAATATTAATTATTAATCTCTTCTCCTTAGTTATCCCGAGCTTTACGAGACATTCGTAGAGCGAATACGAATCTATGCAAATAATTAATTAGATATTCGGTAGCTTAAGCCGGTCGGTGATAATCTTTACTATAGTTGCTAAGGCGATCCCGAGGTTAACGCAGTTAACTATACCGTATATCTTAGAAGCTAGCACGCTTTAGGTAACTCTCTTATACTTCGTCGAACTCTAGTAGATAATCTTTCTAATAACCTTAAACTAATTGTTAGACCTTTCGGTCTTATTAACTAGTGTAATAATAAAGCCTAATTGCGATAATAGGTCTTTATTATTAGCAAACGACCTATCTATAAACACTATTAGCTTCGCCTTTATAAGATTAATAATTAGTTTATATATTAAACCTTTGCTTTAATAGTCTATTTGCTACTTAAGTCGCTTATTTAAGATTATGCAATCCTTATTATCCGGGTTCTATACTTATGCCGTAACCGAGATATCGAATGCTGCTTCCGGTTAGCACACCGAGGCTATATAAGCTCTACGAGCACGTTATTTTAGGTACTATTATATATAGTCTAAAGCCTTAACATCGATTCGGTCGATCCGGGCGGCTTATCCCTTCTATTAAAGCAGGAGTATTTTATCCTATTATAAGCTTACCTTTACTCTATTGAAATCCGTGACGGAGCCTTAAGTTATCGTGGTTTTCGGCTTCGCCTTAAATTATGCCTCTCGGAGCTTTTCTTCTTTAGCGGCCGAAAAACTTATCGTTCTAAGCATAAGGGTATCGTCCGTTTATATCTTAATAATGCTAAAGTATTCTAGTCCTATATTAAATATTAAAAGGCAAGAGTCGAAGGTCGATATCGCTATATTAAGGCCCTCGATATAGCGCTTTTAATACGTATTAAATTAGTAGACTCCTAATTCTATAATGGTATATAAGGGCTTAATAACTCGGATAATCGTATCGGGCGGATACTTCCTTTGTAATTCGGCGGGGAGACGTATTAAGACCGTTCGAAAGAGCTCTATAGTCGCCTAAGGATATGCCTAGGTAATATCTCGAAGGGATAACGTTATCCTATAGTATATAAGGCTAAGAGCAAGGGCTAAGATTAGTCGTTAGCTAACGCGTTAGCTTATCGGGGACTACGTTAGTAGGGAAGCCTTCTCCCTATTATTATAACCTTAGACTATAAGCCTTAATTTCTTATATAGCTTAGTGTCTTTACCTTTAACCTCTCGAACTATACGGGAGCTAAAGATACGGTAGCCGCCGTAAATAGCTTCGTTATACCGTTTAAAACTAAATACTCCTCGTGCTATAAGGTTATCGATCTCCGTGCTGTCTAACGCTTCGAATAGTGCTCCTAGGGTCGTAATAGCGCCTTTAGATCGGAGCTTAACGGCTAGCTCGTAGGCCTCTTCCTCCTTTTTTATCGTAAAGGCCTCGTCCGCTTCTTCGTCGCTTAAATCGTCGAGATCTATATCGTCCTCGTTATCGTCTAGGTTATCCTCTACGTTTAGTCTTTCTATAATTAAATGCCTAGCCTTATTCTTCGATCTAGGCGGGCGTCCTCGCTTATAGGGTGCTAGAGGGTCTAGTCGGGCGGGTTCGTCCGGCTGCTTAGATTCTAGTGCCGGAAGGTCGTTAAGTATTTAATTACGATAATACGGTTATACTAGCGTAGATCTAAAGACCTAAGGTCTATTAACCGTATAGATCGTAATATTATGCCCGTTAATAGCTATAATCTTAAACGGTCTTTACTATCCTAACTTTTCCCTTTATACGCGGACTTCGCTTTAGAGAGGAAGGGCAAGTGTGTTCGCTATATCTAGACCGTTACGGCTATATAACGCTGCTTAGACCTACCGTTTAGCCGTAAGCTACCTAAATGCCTTTATCGCTTTCTATACTATAGCGGCTCGTTTAAAGGTCGTTAGCGATAGTAGCGAATTAAGAGTTATCTTAGGATATACTCCGAATATAAGCAACGTAGGTATTAGTCCGTTCGGCCTAGTAGTATTATTAATAGCTTTAATAGCTATCTAAAGAACCGCCTTAAGGGAGGTAACGCTGCCTATCTCTATAAAAAGGATATTAAAAGCTCGACGTAAAGGGGCATAGTACTTCTTAACCTTACCGATAGACTAATATGCTTTAATTAGAACTTATATATATATAATACCTATAATATAGGCTTTATTTCGGAATTCTACCGCCGCGAAGTTCGTGCTAGCATTATGTTTAATAATGTTAGGGGGACTAAGGTATATATTAATCTAAAGGGCTTAAAGAGTCTCCTATATATCCTTTACTAATATAGAAGAAAGGAATTAAGCGCTTTAAAAGGCCGTCGATGCGTTAATAATATACAATACCGGGCGTTATACCGAATTCGGAACGTCTAACTATATTATATTAACGATAACCTTATAATTAAAGTCTTAGTTATCCTTAAGGTTGAATTTAAACCGTTTTAGAGCAGGCGAATAGATCTAGCAATAGTGATATAGTTCTAAGATATTCTTTAAGGTGCTAAAAGATATATCGCCGTAGCCGGCTTACTTTAATAAGTTATATAGCCTAGCTATGTCTAGATATCCGAATCGATAGTATAAGGTCTTAATTCCCGTTTCTATAAGGAATACGGTCGATTGTTTACTCTTCCTAAGGAAGAACTAAAGATCCCTATTTCCTAACCACCGGGATGTTTGCCTTAAGGCCGGTAAGGGTGTTCGTCGTATTATTAAAGAACACGCCTAGCCTATCTATATCCGCGAGATATAGTAGAAAAGGGGTCGAAGTTTCTAGCATATAGAATATAATCCTTCTAATCGGAGTAATAAGATTAATTAATCCTAGTAACCTTATAATAGTGCTAGCGCCGAATCTTATTGCTTCTTAGCCTACGGTTAATATGTCTAAATAGACGGAAGGGTCTTCTTATTAAAGGGCTATATATTATTCTTATCCGGCCGTTAAGACCTTCGCCGCTCCTATATTAATTAGGATGCCTTAAAAATAGAGCTTTAAGTAACGGTTATTAATAAGGAACTAGTCGGCCGAGACTATCGGTTCTATGCCGTAGACGTTATCTCTTATAATAAGGTAGTTAAAGGCTATTTAGCAAAGTATTTAACTAGCTTACTATTGCTCCGGCTCGTTATCCTCGCTATACTCTTCCTCCTTATCGTCCTCGTAGCCTTTATAGCCTGCTAAATAGGCTATAATGTCCGGGGAGACGCCTATATAAAGATAATACGAGAGATATTAGTCCTTAGCTTTCCGCTGTTCCTCTATAGAATGTTTCATAGACTAATATCCCTCCTTTCTATACATAAAGCACTTCTTAGTCTAGGTCTTATTGCCGTATCCTTAGCCGTAGCCTCCTCTACCGCGGGGTCGATAGCCTTATCTAGAGCCTTATAGGCGAAATCCTCCTTTACTTCTACTGCGATTATTAGTATACCTACGGTCTATATAAAACCAACTATTAAGGTTCTTCGAATTATATTTATAATTTATATCTATCCTATCGTTATTACGATATCGGTCTTAGATAAATTAGCGTAAGGTATTTCTCGCTTATCGTGCGAGGTACGTCGTAAGGGAAGCTCGGAGGTCGGCATAGAGCTCTTTAGCCTCTTTAGCCTGTTTAAAGAAGGCACCTTTAAGTTCCGGGACACCTTAGCACGCCTTAGTAAGATTTACTATAAGCGGGGTTTCGCCTATAAATTTAGGTCCTAGAGCCCGTTAATAAAGCAATAGCTTATCGATTAGCAACTAAAGCACTTCCGGTAGGCCTTTCTTAGGGTTACTAGCCCGAACTTAGTTAAACGTCGTGTTAGTCCAATCGGTGTAGTACTAAGCCTAAGTCGCTTTAGTGTCGAAATGTCGTTTAATCTTATCGTATGCGCCTCGGAAATCCTGCGTTCGGGTCTCGAAGGAGGGTGTGCCTAGGTGGCTTTTGCTTGGCTTGCAAGCCGGCCTTAGTTGCCCTATTGTATCACGGGCTAGGGGGAAGCTTGTGTGCGCTTCTAGTGTCGGCATCCTTCGGCGAGGTGGCGGAAAAGTGCGCTTCGGGAGTCGAACTAGGATTTGCAGAGCCTAAATTTAGCCTGCTTTAGTATATGCCAGGCTCGGGGCACGGGTGCTTTGCAGTAACGGCTTTTCTGCTAGGGGTTTAAGGGAAGCATCTGTAGGGGCGGCGGCTTCGTTAGTTCGATAGAGCTGCTTCGAGAGCTGCTTCGAGGCTTAATGGGAGCAGTGACGGCTTTCTGCTAGGGTTTTGCTAGGGGAAGCGTTTGTGTGTTCGGTGGCTTCGTAGGTTCGCATTAGAGGCTGCTGCAAGAGCTACTGCTGCGAGAATTAATAGGGGAGCCGAATTAGTCGCTTAGGGGGCAGTCCGAAGAACTGCGAGATCTTAGTAGGTCGGCATCGGGGCCGTGCCTAGGGGAGCTAGAGGCGGGATTAAGGTCTAAAGGCGGGGGCGAGGGCAGGGGCGAGGGCGAGGGCGAGGCTAAAGACGACGTCTTCGAGGCTGCTGCTTCGTACGGCGGCAAGCCGAGTTAGGCTCGCATCCTATTCCCCTCTGCGTAGGCCCTTATTCTAACGTCGACGTCTATCTCGAGGAATTCTTATTGTAGCTAGGGTAGTAGGTCGTCGGAAGTCTATAGCCGTAGGAATTAGGGGACGATTAGTCCGTCTCTTCGTCCTATATATACCCTATTCTTCCTAACGATATTCCGAAGGGCCCTCCTAATGTCCCGATAGATCTTATCCTAGGTGGTCTCTTTCTAGGATCCGAACTCCTAATAAAATTAGCTAAGCAGAGTATACCTTTATATGTATTTATAGCAATCTATACTTAATATAAACCGGACGACGTATATTATTAAAGCTAATTGACTTTATTCGTTAGGATTAGCCTCTTCGTTAAGATCCGGGAGATTAAAGTCGACTTATTAATATAGTGACTCGTGGATCGAGATACTATTTAACTAGTCGGTAGACCCTTTTAGCTAGGGAGCTCTTATTGCGACGGGATTGTCTGCCGCGTCGGCAGCTGCGGCGATAGTCGGGCTTGTGGGTGTTATCGTAGATGACTAAGGTCGCGAGGGTCTTCGCGATAAATCGCAAGTAGCGGTCGTCGCTTTAGGTCGGTTGTAGTCTGCAAAAAACAACGTCGTAAAGGGGTTCCGCGATGCTTGCCCTTCGGGGCAACGGGTGTTAATTATAGACTTACTATAGTCTGCGAAAGCAGCAATCTTTAATAGATTCGTGCTTGCCGGGAGCGGGCAGCGGGCTCGTCGCGTTAGGGGACGCACTATCGATTAGGGCTACTATAAGTCTGCGAAAGCAACGGCATTAATTAATTAGTTTAAAGGTATCTCAACCGGTGGTCTAGCGAGATGCCTTATTCTTAGCATAGATAAACTTTTCTAGGTGTACGCAATAGAACCCGCAAAGGGGTAAAGATGCGTAGAAACAGCGCCTACGAATAGGACAAAGATTCTACTACACTTTCGAAGATTAAGATCTATCTCTTCTGCCTTACTGTTCTATGATTGAATCTGTTCAATCACTAATTAGTGTTAGTAGGGATCACACGTGAGATATCTTATCGTAAAGGGCTGTTGTTGTTGTCTTAAAGTATCTGCTCTAGCTAGGAAGGGGGGGAAAGGGGCCCCCTTTATAGAGCTTATAAAGAGCCTGACCCGGGCCTGCCGGGCTCGTAATAGAGCCCTATTAGGAGCACGTGACCTAGCCGCTGACGCTGTCATCTGAGTTATGATAAGGCTGCTGCCGGGGTTATAACGGGGCTAATAACGCTGCTGTCGGGACCGTCGGGGTTATTAGGGGTTATAATATATAACCCTTTTCCTCGGAGTGTTTATCCTATATTCCTATATTCCCATACTATATATAATATAAAAGAGTTATCCCTCCTATAGTAGATCTAACATAAGGTTTTACTTATATAATAGCTTCGCCTTAAGAAAGACTATTAGATTATTTAGCCCTTTTATAGACTTATTGCTGCGTGAATCGCTTCCTTCCTTCCGTTGCTTAATAAAAAGACTTTTATTAAAAAGTAGATTTAGGAAATTAAAGAAATAAAGCCCTTTATTACCGAGTATATCTCTTAAGACTCTCGCCGTAATAACTCCCGCGGTTTCGACTACCGCGACTACGACTATAACTATCGTAACGCCCGCCGCTATAATAACGATTATAATAAAGACTATAAGCGAGATAATCGCTATTTTAATAGCAATCGCGGCTAAAGTAACTATCGCTATACCGGACCTTTTACTTACGACTATAACCGCCGTAAGTATAATCGCCGCCCTAACGACCGTCGTAATAATAATTATCGCGATGATTAAGCTCCCCGCCGCTAGGATTAAGACAGTCGCCGCCCCGCTAGAAAAGGCGATATATATAGAGAGGAAAAAGGAAAGAAATAAGTACGCTTTAAAGCAAAGTATTAAGCTAGCGAGGCCCTTGCCTTTAGTAGTAGTAAGGTAGGCGATAAAGCCTTTAAGGACGATTAAAGTGTGAGAAGACAGACTGGAGGTACGTTTAGGAAGGTAGGAACGATGGTTAAAAGTACGAATAATCCTTTATTGCAATGCGGTTGCCCTCTCGTGGTAAGACTAAAGCTTGCCCCTCTTCTAAGATATATTAGGGCCTTAGGGATATACCCTTAAGCCTCGAGAGGGGTTGTCGGGGACTAGTTGGCGATTGATAGCCGAATAGTCCCCGAGCTTAAATGCATTATCTATCGTACATATATCCCTATCTCCCGGCTTTATAGTTACGCGGGTAGCTGCGTTATAATTATCCCCCCCCTTTTAGGGCGGACACCTCGGACGCTAGGATAGCTTTAGGTACGAATAAAGTCGTAATAGCAAATAGGACTAAAATAGGATTAAACGTAGTATAAAAATCAACGACGATAGTTATTATTATATATATTATAATAATTATTGTATTAGTTACGCGTTATAATAGTTACTACGCAATAAGGGGCTAGTCGCCTACGTATAGTTAGCGAACTATAATAGAGTGCTGCTTTTTATATATAAAGATTTCTTTTCTTCTTTTCTTTTATTATATAACTATATCGAGATCTTATAGAGAAGCATATTCGGAATTAGACGAGTATATTCTAAATCTAACGAGTATATTCCGAATTAGACGAGTATATTCCGAATTAGTTTAACGCTATAAGTCCTAAGCGAACGGTAAGCGCAATAGTATAGACGCCCTAAAAGCGAGGAAACTAGATAGACGATATTTAGCCGATAGGCCTTTTAGTTATTGCTTAAGTCTTAGAGTTATCGGCGAATAGAGTATTAATTAAGGACGCCGTAGCGATAGTATTAGAAGAGATAAAGCTAAAGAAGACGCGCGGAGAGAAAATAACCTTATTAAAACGACTCCTTATAGAGAAAAACATACGAGATGCCTTAGAGAAGTCGATATCCTTATTAGAGGAAGAAACCGAAGATTAACTATTTCGTTAATTATTTAAAAGACCCTTTATAAGCATAAGAAAACCTATTATAGTAGAGTCCTAAGAAGATTACGCGAATATAAAGCGTATAACGCTAGCGGTTATTAAATCCGAAACATTTTCGTCGTCTAGTAAAGACGATAGAGACGAAGACATAGAGGCGAATACTAAAGGAGATACTAGCGATAAGAGGAATGTCTAGAAAGGGATATCGCCTAAGAAAAAGGGTAAGAAAGCCGTATATATAAAAAGTCGCTAGGCGAAAGGGTGCTAAGTCACCGAGCTATACTGCATTAAGTGCTTTAATAGCAGTATATAAGGGTTTAGCGATAACGAGGACGATATTAGAATAGTCGAACTATATTATATATAGGAGGATATACGATTAAGCAGATATATTTAATATAACTCACGTAGTAACCTCTACGAATCGGTAAGCTCTTTATTCCTTATTAAGTCGGGATATAGTTGCTAATAAAATTATAAATGCCGGTAATAATATCTAAGGACATAGTAGATCTATGCGCTATTTAGACGAAGATAGCTAAGTTATAGACTATTTAGGACGAGATAGAGAAGAAGAAGATAAAGTTAATCTTCTACTAAGTTTATACGTCGTTTATAGCCGTAATAACGGCCTACCGAGAGGAATAGGGGGTATTAAGTCCTAAACGTTTATATACGAAACGTCGTCTCGAATACCGGCAGGTATCGATAGAGCGACGAAAAGCTATACGCGAGAATAAGGACTAAAAGCTTCGTTTAGTGATTAAGGACGTAGGTTTTACCCTATAGCGGGTAGGACGAGAATATATATACTATGATTTATACGAAATAATTAAGGAGAGCGGTCGCTAAAGAAGGGGGGAGTAGTTTAAACATCTCCCTATTAATACGGAGTTTACTAGCGAAATAGAAGTAAGAGACTTCTACCGTATAGATGTTAAGGAATAACGATAAAGTAGCGGCGGAGTAGAAGTAGAAAAGTTAGGGTAAGCTAAAAAGAAGTTATTTCGTAATGCGTAATTTCCGCCGTTTTTTTAGTCGTATCTTTAGGTATTCGTTAATAAGTTCTTAAGCATTCGCTATATCGTCCTAAGCAACCTACTCGTTATATTCGACTAGCTAACATTCCTATTTCACTAAATAGTAGGTAACGCCCTTCTTCTTCTTATAGTCCTTAATTTGCTAAACCGACTATTCTCCTTCGGTATCGTTAAGGTTAGGCATCGGCAGTAATTTGCTAGGGTGTTAGTTAGTAGCCCGTTCTACCTACGGCTTAAGAAGACTAACATAAAATATATTATAAAGCCGGTCGTATTTCTCTAGTAGGGCTAAGCGGTACGCCTGCTTGCTAATAGCTTAAAGGACCTTAAAAGGTCTAATATATTTAGGTAATAGCTTCTTTCTTTAGTCCTTAAGGCGTAAGTTCTTCGTAGAGAGTCCTACTAGGTCCTTAACCTTAAGGGTAAGTGGCTTATAATAGAGGTTATAGAATTTCTTTTGCGACTCGATAGCTTATCGCTAATAAGTCTTTAGCTTTTTCCTTAAGTCTACTAATTTACTAATGCGAGCTCTCGCTTTAGGCACTCCCCTACTAGTAGCATCGTCCGTAAGGTAGATATAGTAGTCTAGTTAGTATCTAAATAATGCCTTATTAAGCGAAAAGCCTATAGTTGTATTCTTCGTATTATTATAAGCGAACTAAGCCTCTCGTAGCAGTCTAGGCTAGTTATTCTATTCGGCATTCGTGTAATACTAAAGGTAGTGTTATAGTGTCTAATTTACCCGTTCGGTCTAACCGTCGGTTTATAGGTAAAAGGCTATCGATAACCTACGTTTTATCCGTAATATATAATAGAGGTCTAACTAAAACTTACTAGTAAATAGAGATCCTCTATCGGAAATAATGCCTTTCGGTACTCTATAGATAAGCTTAATCTTATAATAAAAAGCCTTAGCTAACTTAAGCGCTATTATTATCTTAAAGACCGCGAGAAATACGCTATACTTAGTGTATCTGTTAACGTTATACGACGTTAGGGGCCACACGGGGCATTAACCCGAGCCTAGACCATAGGGATACGATAGGCTGTTACGTCCCTAACGAGCCTATTATATAACCCCCTTAGCTAAGGACGGCAGGTAGGTATTCCGTTATATTATAACTATAGTTAGTGCGGGCTAGAGGCCCTGTTTAAGAGGCTCCGGTACCTATATATACCTCCGTTAGTCCTATAGTTAGGTAGCTATATGCATCTTTATGTCTACGAGTTTAGACCTCCTTTCTTTACTCTTCTGCTATGATATTTATATAGCTGATTTCCTGCATTTAAGAGTTATAAGCCCGGTTGCATAAGCTAGGTCTCTTTCGCTTAAACAACGCTAAATTAAAGCTATCGACATCGCATTTTTTCACAACCGCATTAGGCTCTAACCTTAGTATTGTCACGAAGAGCTAGCTTTAAAGAAGGAATAAAACAATACACAGTCATCCCTCGTAACGACGAGGTAAAACGAACGATTATAGCGACATCCACATTCGGAGAGGTAAGTATCGTAACGCTTAAGGAAAGCCTTAATTAGACCCCTTAGATTCGGGCTATTAAGGGCTAGGCGAAGATCCACTACATTTAGGAATATATCGACCTAGTAGGATTCGAATTGCTCGAAGAGCCTATTAAGATTAGCTAGGAAGAGTTTAAACGCAACCTTAGGGAACGACCTTAGAGAGGGGACCTTACGGACGTTAAATTCAACAATAGGACTACTAACTATAACAATCGGCTTAATAATGCGACGATAGAGTTCCGTTTTAAGCAGGATAGCTATAACTCAGCCGTTAGCCTATTTAAGACCTGGGAAAAGGCTATGATTCGCATTAAAGAGCTAATCAGTAAGTCAATTAGTAACGCTCTTAAGGGAGAGACCCTCGTATAGACCTCACCTTAAAGCAGGATCTAGGAACTTAAACAAAAGGTCCTGCTCTTAGAGGAGGAGGAAAAGACCCTCGTAGATAACCGGTATTATTAGATTATCGGCAAAAGGGGGAATCGAGACTAGAAGGCGTAGGCCGATTAACTTAATTAAGTAATTGTCGACTTTAGGGACCTAAAAGTCACGACTTTAAATAACATTAAGATCCGATAGGATTTTCTTCGGGCTATAGAGGAATTCGACCTTAGTTAGGCCTCAAACGAGAGATTAAATAATGCCTTCTATAAACGACTTAAGGGCGTCGTTAGGTTAACTCTAAACCCCCTAAGGAACCTTATCGCGGAATTTAAACGCAAGGTATCTCTTCGGAAGAAATCTAAACCTTAGGTCAATTAGACCGCTCCGGCTTCGTCGAAGGGGCGAACGAGGTGCCTATACGACACACACTGGAATACGAGGGCTAATTAGTAAGAAAGCTGCTTCTCGTTCCGAGCAATATTTAAGAAGGATGCCCCTAAAGGATAGGACGTTCGAGACATATTAAGGGCTAACATCAATAAGTGGCTTTAGGATAACCCGGAAGGTAAAAAGAAGGCTATAGCATAGAAACCCTCGGGAGTAGGTAAGGCAGACAATATAATTACGGTCCCGAATAGCGGCAACGGCAATACGCAGGCGAATGTAGTTTCTTACATTAATATAATTTCATAAGTTAACCTTACTTATATTAAGGATAAACCTCTTAGAGATAAGGTTATCTACGATTTAGGAGCGAGTGTATATATGTTTAATAACATTAGGTGGTTTAATAAGAAGACGTTTACCTAAGGGTCGTAAGAAGAGGTCCGCGCTAGTGAAACCGCGCTTATAGTCTAGGGGGTAGGATCCGCAGTTATCCTACTCTTAGGGGGCAAGAAGCTCCTACTCGAAAATAGCTACTATATCCCTAAGATGCCGATAAGCGTCTTTTCCGTTTGATAAAGGATTAAGGCTTAGGTTTATTAGAACTAGCACGACAATACGCTATTCTATAAGCCGACGGGCGAGCAGCTTACTTAGCTTAAGGAATTCGAGGACTAATACGTTATTGCGAGCTTGCCGGATACCCCGGGGACCGTTTTTACGACGAGTCGACGACCTAAGCCACCTTCGAATAGGGATCTCGCGGACCTTTAGCATAGGCGCCTAAGGCACATAGGGCCGGAGGCTATAGGGCTGCTGGTTGATAAGTCCGTAGGCACGAAGCTTTATAGACCGGCAACCTACAAATGCGAGGTATATGCTACGGGGAAAGCGAAACGATAAGTCTCCCGGGACCTACTAACGTTAAGGCCGTAAGGGGCAAGGGTTTAATTCAGCTTTAACCTCTATACGGGCCCGGAAGTAAGCGCCGCGGGATTTAAATACTACGCCTTATTTACCTATATAACAACTAGCATAAGGTTCTTCTACGTTATTAAGCAGAAAACCGAGGTCCGGGACGTCTTTAAGAAGCTGATTGCGAAGCTCGCTACACGCTGCGGGATTTAAATAATTATCCTAGTTACTAACGGAGAGAAGGCCCTAATCACTAAGGAGATTAAGCAATACACGGATAGACTTAGCCTATAGCTCTTTGTGTTAGCCCCTTTAACGCCGACTTAGAATAGATATGCGGAGCGATTAGGGGCTATTGTTAAGGAAAGAGCTAGACTAATAAGTCTCGACTCGCAGATCCCTAACACGCTCTAGACCGAGATATATCGAACGGCTGTCTACTTACTAAACCTAACGCCCTTTATAGGGGTCGATAAGACGGTAAGGAGTCCCTATAAGCGATAGTAGCAGTATATAAGGGACTATAACCCCTTATATAGCTATATTAAGGAGATCCGACCGATAATCACGCATTTGCGCGTATATAGATGTATGGCATACCCTATAACAACGGATGCCCTCGAATACATTAAATCTTATAAGTCCCTCTCACAGACCGCGTAAAGGGCACACATTAGATATCTAGTTAGGTATAAATCTACTAACTAATTCGTTATTTAGGTCCCTTCCTTAGGATAGACGAAGCTTTTAACCTCTTCGAATGTTTAATTTAATAAGGATGTTATATACGATCTAAGGAGGGAAGAAGGTGCGCAAGCTCTACACACCTATACTTATAATATCCTCCGATAGATAAACGCAATTAATATACCCGAAGAAAATAAGGGCGATAAAGAGGGGGCCTACGAGTACCCTCGGACCGATAAGACCACCCGGCTGCGATTTACAGCGGCTGAATTTATGCTAGCATTTAATTATAGGAGGTAGAACAAAGGGGTAATACCCCCGACGATAGAGGGTCTATACGTCTCGCCTCTATAGACTAGTAAGGTGGTCTCCTTTAATGCCGCGATACCACCCGATCTTAGGGGTAGGGATCCTGCGATACTAAGAATAGTGACACTAGGACTTACGGAGGAGCTAATTAGCCTCGGGACGCCTTTATCGGAAGTCTTAGGGATGCCTCCTTCTCTAGGGGGTAAAACGACCGATTCGACAGCCGGGATAACGGCTAGACTATATAGACCCGACCTTAATAGCCGACCTCGCATAGAGGAGCTTTTAGACATAGAGGAAGACGTGCCGGCTTCGTCGAAGCCGTTACGTAAGGAGCGGGACACGTCTTAGGGTATAAACCCTAGCAATATCGTTAAAGAGAAGAGAAAGAGAACTTAAAGGACCCTATTTATTAATAATATTATTGCGAAGGCTTTAACCTATAGACTATACATCGAGGATATACCTCCTATGCCTACCTCCTATAAGATAGCGATAGCCTCCCCCTATAAGACCTAGTGGCTTAGAGGAATAACCTGCGAAATTAAGGATTAGGAGAAGCTTCTAACCTAGGTTAAGACCCTAAAATCTAAGGCTGCGAAGAAGGGAGAACCCCTAATTCCGATGAGATAGGTCTACGCCTATAGGTGCGATCTATAGGGATATATAGTTCGGTTTAAAGCCCGTCTAGTTGTTCGAGAAGATCGCTAACCGAAAGATAACGAGGATACGTATGCGGCGACCCTTCGAGCGAGGACCTTTAGGCTACTAATAGCCCTACTATGTCTCGAGGACATAGAGTCCGCGCAGTATAACGTTAAAACGGCCTTTCTAAACATAATACTGCAATTTATAGTCTACTATTAGCTTCTACCCGGATACGTAGAACTAGGGTTATACATACGGCTTCTACGAGGGCTATACGGCCTAAGGATCGCCCTAAAGCTCTAGTATAAGGACCTTACCGGCTTCTTTAAATCTTTAGGCGCGGATACCTTAATTAAGGACGCCTATATAATAGTCTATAAGGGAGTAATTATCTTCTTCTTCGTAGACGATATCGCGATAATATATCCGAAGGAACGGAAGGATAACTAGCTAGAACTCTATAAGGCTCTTATAGCGAAATACACCGTTAACTTTATAAGGGAACTACGTTAGTTCTTAGGGATTAAGATAATCCGGGATAGACCTAACAGGAAGTTATAGCTTTCTCAGGCATCTTATATCTCTAAGATAGCGAAGAAGTTTTATATAGACGACGATTCGGGCTTTAGCGCGTCTAAGATCCCCCTAACGACGGATAAGCTAATTCCCTACGAGGAAAAAGCGACTAACGAAGAGGTCTATCACTTTCTTTCTTTAGTAGGCACGATCCTACATCCGGCGATTTACACTAGGGCGGACGCGGCGTTCCCGGCGGCACGGCTGGCCTAGTTTAGCTACAACCCGGGTCTACGACACCTTCGAGAAGCAAAGAGGTGCCTAGCGTACTTATACACTACGCGGGACCGTTGCATCTATTTTAAAGCAACTAACGAGACAAGGAGGTTTCTCTATGCGTTAGACTCCTCGTTCGCGGACGACCCTACGTCGAGGAAGTTATTATAGGGGTATATATTGTTATTTCTCGGCGGGCCCGTAGATTAGAAAGCTACTAAGTAGGCTACGGTCACGACCTCGTCTACCGAAGCGGAGCTCCTAGCTTTATTAAGGACCGCGAAAGAGCAGATGCAATTTGCTCGACTTATTAAGGAGCTCGGGATCTAGGTTAAAGGCACCGCGGAGCTATAGTATAATAACCTCTAAACGATTAGGCTATTAACCGAGCTAAGTGCCCGGCTTAAGACGAATTTAAAGCATATCGACATCTATCGACATTAGCTTCGTTAGGAGGTGTAGGAGGAACGGCTCTAGGTCAAATGGATTAAGTCCACCGAGAACCCGGCGGACGGCATAACTAAGGCCCTCCCTTTGCAAAAGCACGAAGACTTCGTAAGGCAGCTCGGCATAAGGGACCGCCCTAAGGACCTAGATAGGAAGGACTAGGACGGCGCGGATAAGACCCTCTAGGGTATGTTTTCATAGTTTATGCGAAATCAGCCCCTTATCTATTATTAAGGGTAGTATAATAGATATAGGCCGTTCCGACTATTTCGAACGAGCTATTTTATTTAATTATTATATTGTTTTTGCGTTGCTATAGTCTCTATAAGGACTCTAGTAAGGGGGTATGTTAACGTTATACGACGTTAGGGGCTATACGGGGCATTAACCCGAGCCTAGACTATAGGGATGCGATAGGCTATTACGTCCCTAACGAGCCTATTATATAACCCCCTTAGCTAAGGACGGTAGGTAGGTATTCCGTTATATTATAACTATAGTTAGTGCGGGCTAGGGGCCCTATTTAAGAGGCTCCGGTACCTATATATACCTCCGTTAGTCCTATAGTTAGGTAGCTATATGCATCTTTGTGTCTACGAGTTTAGACCTCCTTTCTTTACTCTTCTACTATAATATTTATACAGCTGATTTCCTGCATTTAAGAGTATCGGTTAACGATTACTAGTATTGCGTTAACTTCTCTACTATCGAACTATAACTCCGGGAAACCGGTAGTAAAGTCTATAGAGACTTCTTCCTAAGGTCTTATAGGAATAGGCAGCGACTTAAGGGCGCCGTATAGGCGATGCCGCTTTAGAATGGCGCTTTAATAGATATAATATAAACGCACGTAGCTGTTTATATTATAAGCTATTCCTTCCTAAAAGAATTTCCGGGATAGGAGGTCTTTCGTACGGGCTATCCCGAAGTGTCTTATAAAGGGATCGTCGTAGTAGAGCTAAATAAGCTCTTGCCTTAAGGCAACCTTTACGGGCACTACGATTCTTCCTAAATATAAAATAAGTCCGTCTAGGCTTAATAACTAAAGACTTACCCCTTTTTTTAAGGTGCTTTCGGCCTATACTCGCTATATAGTCTGCGGATCTTCTGCTTAAGTCCTCTTAAGGAGCTTAAAAAGGGGCTCGGAGATATTACTCTTATAGACCCCTTTATAACGAGCTGCTAACCTAGCTAATTGTCTTTAACACCGTTATTTGCAACTAACGATATCCTTAACCTAGGTAGCTAATTTAGCGGGACTCGTTCCTAAATGCTAAGCGATCGAATCTTAGAGAGCTTATGCATTTTCGTTACGTAAAGACATCTCGTTAAGCTTAGAGATAGTAGAGACCTAAGAACTCGTCTCGAGGTCGCTTTATATAGAATCTATAGCTATATACACCTACCGAATGACTGCTAACCTCTATTATAGTTCCGGGAGTAGCTTTACAGACGGTAGGGCTTCGCCTATAAATTCTAGCTTCCTTAATAAAGCATCGGCAGGATTTAATTTACTAGCTTAGTGTTTAATCGTAAAATCGAAAGGAGCTAGGTATATACACTAATATACTTATCTTCTATTAAGGGATACTTACTTTATAAAGCCTTAAAGGTTTTAGTAATCTAATAAAACTTTAACGGTGTTCGCCGCCCTTTCGACGTAGTATAGCTAGTGTTTAAATAACTTAACGATAGCAAATATCTCCTAATTAAGGGTGCCGTAGTTAAGCTTAGGGCTAGTAAACTTCCGTAATTAAAAAGCAATCGGATGATAGTAGCCTTCGTTATCGGGCTACGAAAGAATGCTAGCTATTGCGAAAATTAAGGCATTAGTCTTAGTGCGAATCGGTCTTTAAGGGTCGAAGTGTTAGAGAAGTAGGGCTATTATAAAGGCGTTCTTTACGGCGTAAAACGCTTTTAATTCGCTAGTATTTAGCTATACTCGTCTAGGCTTTCTTCCTTTAACGCTCCCCTTTAATAACGCAGTAAGAGGGTCAATAATACTAGTGTATCCTAAAATAAATCGTCGGTAATAATTTATAAAACCGAGAGAAAAACTTAAACATTATAGAAAGAATAAGGTTCTTCCTAATTTATAATAGCCTTAACTATAATAGGGTAGGCAGAGTGATTATATAGGTGCCCTCTATATAGGTATAGAAATCATCTATAAAGAACTAAGTGTAGGCGTACCTATGCATGCGGATATATAGCTCTACGCACGTACCCCTTTGTCCGCACGTGCCCTTTACCTCTATCCGCATAAGCCCCTTACCCTTATTCGCATAAGCCCTTTTTCCCGCCCGCACGTGCCTCTTCCCCGCTCGTATATAAGAATGCGGATTAGGTCGTAGACCTAATCTTACTAATAGTTAAAGACCCTTATATAAGACCCTTACCCTACCCGAGCGAAAAATAACGACGTATTACGTAGGGCCCGGCCGCGTCTTAAGCTACGCGGCTCGCTTTAGGGAGTGTAAAACGCACCTTCTTCCGACGTATCTTTGCCGGCAATATAGCGTCGGGCGGTCCGTCGTTTTCTCTAATAGCTCTAAAGCGCTCTTTAAAGCGATCGAGCGCTTCCGTATCTGCGAAGTCCGCTGCTAGGTGCTACGTCGGGTCTTAGTACCTTTGCCACCTTACGAGGACCTCGCGCCTACTACCGCGGCCGACTTTCTTCTACCGTGCGGTAAGAATTTCCTCTATTAAGAACTCTTCTTCCCCTTCTACTAGGATTACGGGAGGCTATAGATCCGCTATTACTTAGCCGGGCATCGGATCTACTACTACTCGACGAAGAAGGTCTACGTTGAAATTTAAGTGAATCCCGTTAGGCAGTCCCTTTAGCTCGACGGCTTACGGGTTTAGCACTCTCTAAACCGTAAATTTTACGTATAGCTAGTCGAGCTTCTTCTTCGGCCTTAAGGATATATAGTTCCGTAGGTCTACCTAGACTTTATTACCTACCGTAAATCGCTCTACGGGTTCCCGCCGTTTATTAGTATACCGCTTTTAGTCCTACGCTACCGAGGCTATTAACGACTAATAGAAGTCCGAAACCTACTTAAGTCGCTATATAAAGGAGGCTATACGCCCCTCCGGGCTATTGCTAGACGGCTTTTCCGCCGCTATATCTACGGCGATAGGAAATAAGGATACTAATTCGTACCCGTATAGTACGAAGAAAAAGGACATACTAATTAAAGAGTAATTTCTCCCGTTAAGCGCTATTTGCGCTACGGGGAGCTATTTGTCTTAGTCCCTTTAGTTACGGTCGATAACGCCTTAGAGGTAAGCTTAAACTTCTTAGTTAAGCCGTTCTAGCCCCCTATCGGTTTACGGATAATATACTATGCTTAGCAGCTATATAATCTATAGTAGCTAATATAAGGGCTGCTAAAAGCGGCTTATCTAATTTAAGCCCCTATCGCTTATAATTAACGTTAGCTACTAATAGTATCGTATATAGTATATAAGGAAGCGCTCCGCGTAGATCTCCGCTTTTATAGAGGGCATAGGTTCTAATATAACTTCCTTATTTAGACGGTCTTTAATTACCTAAAGATTGCGGTTGCTGCTTTCTATAAGGGGGAGGTCCGTAATAAAGTCTATTTAAATATACGTGTAAAACTAGTCTAGTATAGGAAGCGATTTAAGCAGCCCTTTCTTAAGCGCACGCTAAATCTTTATACGTCCGTAGATATTATAGTTACGGAGGAATCTTTTAATATATAGCTAGAGGAGCGGCTAATAGAAGTCCTAGGATATAGCGGCAACTATTCCTTCGCGGCTAAGGTAGCCGCCGACGCTAGCGTTATATACTATTTAAATAAGCTATCCTTAGAGCGCGTTCCCTTCTTATAGCTCCGGGGAAGCGTCTCTTACTACGGCCTCTATAGTTATAGAGGAACTAAGAACCTAGAGCCGTCCGCGGAACCGGAGGTGCTTACGTAGGTTTACGTAGCAGTCGGCTACCTACATCTTAAGGTTAAGCTTAGGGTCGAATCGCCGTGCTCCTGCCTCTACAGCGCGGCGCACGCTCCCGTAGGTAACGTCTTAAGCTGCTAAGCGGTCCTACGTGCGCTAAAGCTCCTCGTCCTAAAAAATCCGTCGGTTAAGACCTATATTAGTGGTTAGCTCCGCGCCTTACGCATTAAGGTCGTCCTAAGTCGTAGCCGCTATAAAGTCCGCTTCTTAAGCGTCGGGCTCCGCGTCTTCTTTAATTACCCTTTTACCCTCTAAAGCAACTAACGAATTATTATCCTCCTCGCTATCGTCCTCGTCCTTATCGTCCTTACTATCGACTAAGATTACGCTATCCGTACCGATAAGCGTTGCTCTAAGATACGTACGTAGCGCTTCCTCCAGGAGTATTTAAAGCTCTCGGGTATTATAATCTTCGCTAGAAGGCCGATCTTAATCTCTCCGGGATAGAGCGTCTAGCACCGTAGCCTCTTTTCTAAGTCAGTACTTAATCCGGAAACGGAACTACGAAAGGTATTCCGCCTAGTAGGCCTATCGCTTAAAGAGATAACGTCGAGTTATAAAATACTTAAGGTTGCGATAGTCTATAAGGATTTCGAAGTTCTTATAGCTATAGAGCTCCGCTTACTATTGCTTTAAATAGCTAATTATAGCGAGTATCTCCTTATCGTAGATAGCGTAGTTCCGTTCGGCAGGGGTAAGCTTACGGGAGTGAAAAGCCATAGGGCGGCGTTAGCCGTCTACCTCTTGCGAAAGCATGCCTTTAAGCGCGAATCTACTATAGTCCGCCTTAAGTATTACGGGATAATTAAAGTCCTACTATAGCAGCACTAGGGCTTACGAAAATAGGTCCTTTAACGTCTAGAACGCTTCTGCCTATACGGCGCCCTAATAGAAGGCTACCCTTTTGCCGGTAAGGGCTATAAGCGGACTAACGATATAAGAAAACTAATAAATAAAAATCCGGTAGTAGTTCGTAAATCCTAAAAAACTCCGTATACCCTTCTGCGAAGTTAGGGCTATCTAGTCTTAAATAGCCTAGATCTTTACGGGGTCCGCTTATATACTAACGCCCGCGATAATAATAAATCTAAGGTATTTAACCTAGCGGACGCCGAATTCGCATTTATTAAGGTCGAGGTATAGCCTATGCTCGGAGAGTAGGTCTAGCACCTTCCGCACTTTGTCTATATAATCCTATAGGCTACCGCTTGTATAGATAAGAATATTATTAATATAGGCGGAAGCGAACTCGTCTAGAAATTCGCTAAGAATGCTATTAATATACCGTTAGAAGGTGCCGGGAGCCTTTATAAGCCTAAACGGTATTACTATCTATTTGAAAAGCCTATAGCGAGTATAGAACGCGGTCTTCTACTTATTACCTTCCGTAATTCGCACCTTATAGAACGCTTAATAGATATCTAACTTAGTAAACTACTTCGCTTTAGCGATATTGCGGAGTATCTCTTTAATAAGCGGAAGCGGGTAGCGGTCCGGTCGTATTATTGCGTTAAGCGCTCGGTAGTCTACGTAGAAACGTAGTCCTCCTCCGGGTTTCCGCGCGAATAGCACTAGAGCGGCGGCCTTAAAAGAGCTGGCTTAAATAAACCCTTTATCTAAAAGGCCGCGTAGTGTTTTCTTTAACATAAGCAACTCGTCTCGAGATATTGCGTATAGCGGCCTAAAGAGCGGAACTATATCTTATCCGCGGGAATCTTTGCGAAGTAGTATCGCGTAGTTAATGCCGGGCTTATATAGGTTTAATTTATCGGCCTCGCTTTTCCGAAAGAGCGGTAGTAGGTTATAAAACTACGTAAGGATTATTTAACGTAATTCGGCTTCCGTCTTCGGCTTCTTCGGTCGTAAGGCTTTTTCGATATCCGCGAGGCTAACTACGTAAATAGTAGCTATAGCGGCTTCTAAGCCGTATCGTCTGCGGATTCGCTTAATTATGCCGATAAACACTAAAGCTATAACTTCTTTAGCCTCTCGAAGCTCTATAGTATACTCGGTATCCTTAGGCTCGTTCTTATTAATATGCCGTAGCTAACGCTGCGAATTCCTATACTAAAGCCTCCTTTAGTACGGCATAGAGTAAGACTCTATATAAAGAAGCTAAGGCTTTCTAAAGATTAGGTTAAATACTAGCTAAGGGATAACGTATGCTATAAGCAATTGCTCATGCTTGTTAATCTCCGCAGCTATCTATACGATACCTTTAATCTTCGCCTCCTCTATTGCGCTTAAGGCTCCTCGTATGTATTAAGTTCTTATATCTTTAACTAGTAAACGTAGTTCTCTTGCGAATGCCTTATCGATAGCGGCGTAGCACTAATAACCCTCGTCTATAAGAGTAGAGACGAGGTTTATACGGTTAATAACAATAGGTATTAAGGTAGGAGAAGTCTTAATACGGTTAGTTAACTCTTTTTTCTCTAGTGCTAGCGAATTAAGCTCTAGGGCCCGTCTATGCTCTAAAGCTATGCGTTTCCCTCCGTATTAATAGCAGCGGGGATATTATTATCCTCCTTAACATTAGACTTAAGAGAAGGTCGGGTAATGCGAATCGCTATAGGCCGTTCGGCTCGCTTTATAGGGCAAGCGGGACAATACGGGCAGTCTATAGCAAAATGTCTATCCGCGCTATAGCGTACGTAAAGCCCCTCCTCTCTCCGCTTTTAAAGCTCTGCCTTCGATACCTACTTAGCTCGCTATATAGAAGAGGAGGGCGCGCTGCCTAAGGCGGCGGATAGTATCCTCGCTCTTCTACGAGCGGGCCGCGTAGTAGATATTATAACGTCGCCCTTATAGTCTACCGTAGTATCGGGCGCGGATCTAGGCGGCGGGAGCGTTATAGCGTTCTTAGTAGTAGCTCCTCTATTCCCGTTGCTAACGCCGTTTATGCTAGCGTGCTTTCGCAACTTCTAGAAGCTAGGGCTTTGCTTATAGTTCTAGGCTACCTTCGTAAGGCGACCTACGTACTCCCGGAAGTTAGTAGGTATCTCGATTAGGATAAGCATTTCCTATAGTTGCGGAGTAATCGAATTTCGCAGCTATATAAGCTTAGCGCTATCTCCTTAAATACTATTTCCGGCGGCACGAGTGATAGTCTTTTTAAAGTCGGGAAGGAAGTCCCTAAACGTCTAGCCGTCTTTCTAAAAGAGGATCTATAACCTATCTTACGCTTTCTCCTGCTCCTATACGTTGCCGAACGCGTGGATAAGGTGGTTAAAGAAGGCACGGGGGTCGTAAGCGCTACTAAGCCCGCCACTCTCCTAAAACCTAGAAATCCGCGGTATTTAAGGCTTAGGTAGCGTATAGAGCAGCGAATACTAAGCGGTATCGCAGCAACCGTTAAGGCCTTACTTCTCGTTAACGGTAAACTTACTACGGAGGCGATAGAGGAAGAAGTAAAAAGACTCTAGCTTACTATCCTATATAGGCTACGGCAGAGGCTTCCTTTTGCCGAAGGCGGCTTTAAGGGCCGTCCTCGGGTTAGCTATGCTAGCGTCCCTAGCCGCGGGAGAGTTAGTCGACGTAGCCGTAGGCGCGAGTGGCGTATCCGTGGAGGTAGGCGCCGTAGATCCTATTTTAACACTAAGGACTTCTAGCAACTCCCTTCGTTTAACCGGATTAACGGCTATTTTCTATAGTAGCACTAGGAGGCGCTTCTCTTCCGCTATAGAAGGTGCGGCATCCGCCGTCGCCTTGCTTAAACGGGCTTCTATTATTTCCTATTAAAGGCGGGCTTTTGCAAAGGCCCGCTTATTTAGCGCCTCTTATCGCAGCTATAGCTGCTAGGACCCCTCGGCCTATTGCTTAAAGACGTCCTCTATATCGTTGTCTAGTAAGTCTATAATAGCAGCTAGTATTACTACGCGTATCGCTTTTATCGTAGCGGCCTATCGTTCTAATTAATACGTACCGCTAATATAAAAGCGGGACGTTATCGTATTAAATAAGTCTATAAAAAAGAGAGATAGATAATACTATAATAGGGTAGGCAGAGTAATTACATAGGTGCCCTCTATATAGGTGTAGAAATTATCTATAAAGAACTAAGTGTAGACGCACCTATGCATGCGGATATATAGCTCTACGCACGTACCTCTTTGTCCGCACGTGCCCCTTACCCCTATCCGCACGAGCCCCTTACCCTTATTCGCACGAGCTCCTTTCCCCGCCCGCACGTGCCTCTTCCCCGCTCGTATATAAGAATGCGGATTAGGTCGTAGACCTAATCTTACTAATAGTCGAAGACCCTTATATTAACGCGGGCTAGGTCTATTGCAACTCCGTTAATAGATAAGATAAATCCTAAAAACTCTAAAGACTGCTTGTAGAAAGTGTACTTCGATAAATTAGCGAATAGCTCGGTATTCCTAAGTCGTTTAAGGACTTATTATAAGTGTTCTATATGCTCTTCGTAGGTCTTAGAAAAGATTAAAATGTCATTAAGGTAGACGACGCAAATAGTATCTACGAGGCCTTTAAGAGCTTAGTTAATATATAACTAAAATATAGTAAGAGCGTTAGTTAATCTAAACGGCAATACTTAATACTTATAGTAACCGTAGCGAGTACGAAAGGCTATCTTCTATTTTTCCCCTCCCTTAATCCGGATGCGTTAGTATACGTTTTTTAGGTTAATCTTCGAAAAGTACTTAGCCCTTTAACAACGGTCTATAATCTCCGAAATAAGGGGGAGTAGGTAGCGATTTTTATCGGTAATGCTATTAACCCCCCGGTAGTCTATATAAAGGCGTAAAGTGCTGTCTTTCTTAGGCATAAAAAGGATAGGAGCCCCGGCCGAACTCTTAGATTTCCGAATAATACTACGCTTAAGGGACTAATCTAACCACTCCTTTAGAACCTAAAGTTCGGATTAAGAAAGAGGGTAAATAGGTCTAAAAGGCGGCTTAAAGTCGGGCAATAGGTTAATTGCATAATCGGTGCCCTTCTTCCTTAGCAATAAATCGGCCTCGTGCTTAGAAAACACGTCTTAAAAGTCTTAAAGAGTCGCCGGTATTTCCTCCCCCGTTCGCTCGGGGTTCGCCGAGTTATTATCTTTATCGGGAAATAGCACAAAATTTAAGTCCGGTGTAACTATATAGACCCGTGCCTTATTCCGACACTTATGCAAAAGTTTCTACGGTTAGCGTAATAATACCTTAGAAAGTTAGTGTTTAAACTACTAAGCGGATTAAAAGGAACGAGATAAATATATTCTTAAGAAAGTATAGGTATATTAAGCAAAACTAATGCGTCGTCGGGTTTTAATCCGTTATCGACGCCGATATAAGGGCGAATAACTATCTTTTCCCTATAGCGATTGTCTTAGAGTTAGATAGAAACTTCCTAGACTTTATATCGTCTTATAAGCGTATTCCCGACTACCTTTAATCTAAGGGTTAATAAAAGAAGCTATCGTAGCCTTTATTTTCGAGCAAAATTTATATCTACTAAGTCTACTTTACTACCGCAATCGAGATTAACGATAATTTTATAAAGTGTTCGCTTTAGTAGCTTTCTAGTAGCACGTAGTCTCTTAACTACCTCTACCTATAGCTTAGTCAAAGGAGGGGCATTTACTTTGACTTTTAGGCGTTTCCCTCCTTCTTCGTCGTCTCTAAATCGGCTACGGCTCGGTTAGCTTTCGCTATCGCCTAGCAATCGGCTTATATATAGCCTAGTTTCTTACAATACTAATAAATAACTATGCCGGATTAGCTTTCGCCGTTTCTATACGAATTCCCTCCCCGGTTATTGCTACGGCTATTCCTACCGTATCTATTCCTACCGTTGCGACTATTGCGACTATTTCCTCGGCCGTTCCTACGGCCGTTGCTACGACCGTTTCTACGGCTATTCGAGGTCGATCTAATAGCGTCGGAATCTTAATAGTTGTTAGTAGATCTATTTCGGCCTCTACGTCGGCGATAGCCTATCGAACGGGAGCCTCTTGCCCCTTAAGTTAGGGTCGACTAGTCGTTAGTTAGCTTTACGGGGCGCTTCTTATTTCCTAAAGCATCTTAGAAGCGTTAAGCGAGTAAGACTATCTCCTTATAAGTATTATCCTAAATAGACGCTAAATAAAGGGAGATTTAGTCCCGAAGATCGGGACGTAACTTCGTAAAAAAGGAAAGTATACGAGTTTTTTCTAGCGGACGTTCTAGGTGTTGCTCGAGGGAATCTAAGTAAAGACTAAAATCGAAGGGGGACTAACCCTCTCGTTAGCGTGCTTCCTATAGTTGCGTGGCTAAAAGAGTCTCGCGATTAGCAATATCTTTAATTAAAATTAAGGTCTAGTTACGAAAATTGTCTTAGTTAGTGCGAAGCAATTCCCTCTCTATAAGGAGCTTTTCGTCGAGGTATCGCCTCTATCTCGCCTTATAGTCTACGTATATATAGTTAAGGGTATATAAGATTTTATTCTTATTGCGCTTAAAACGACGTAGAGTAGCGATAAAGGCATCCTTAAGATCGCTAATCTAATCGAGACGTTTTCGAAGGTTAGTTAGTTATAATAATTAAGGAATGTTTTTTATTTTAATTTCCTTACTACGATTCTCCCTCGATTCGGTTAACTATCGGCGACGTTTATATAAGTCTTTGCCGAAGAAGTTACCCTATTGCGAAAATTCCTCTTAAAGTTCCGTAATCCTATCTCTTAACCTCTTTTCCTCCTCTAGCTCTACGGCTTTTACTTAAAGGGCTACGAGGACATCTATGCGCGGAGGGGTAGGTCGTAAAGGCCCGGCTTACGTTTAACTTCGCGAGGGGATAGATCGGGCCCCTTTAGGCAGCGAAAAAATTAGTAATAGCGTCTTAAGACGCTCGTTATAGCCCTTATATAAGTTAGTATATTCGTCTTCTAATGTTAGTTCCGTTACGCAAGGTGACGGCGATAGGCTAACGACTCGATAGCTTCTACGACCTATTTAGCCTACGCGGCCTATACGTCCGGAAACGCGCCTACCGCGCGGCGCTATCGCTCCTAGGTAACTAAAAAAGAGAAGCTTTAGAAATTATAAGAAGATAGACTAGAGGTACGTTTAGGAAGGTAGGAACGATAGTTAAAAGTACGAATAATCCTTTATTGCAATGCGGTTGCCCTCTTATAGTAAGACTAAAGCTTGCCCCCCTTTTAAGATATATTAGGGCCTTAGGGATATACCCTTAGGCCTCGAGAGGGGTTATCGGGGACTAGTTAGCGACTAATAGCCGAATAGTCCCTAAGCTAAAATGCATTATCTATCGTGCATATATCCCTATCTCCCGGCTCTATAGTTGCGCGGGTAGCTGCGTTATATAAAGTTTTATTCGTTTTAACTTATACCTCTTTAGGCCTACTTCGTCTGTTATATAACGACGTATACCTTACCCGATAAAGGCCTTTTTAAGTATACTACCTACGATTGGTAATTCCCCCTCGCTTCCGTCTTAGATAAGCATATTCGCGCTAAGTACTACGTTTTAAAGCAGTAGCTTATAAAAGAGATAATAGCCCTAAAGCCCGCTAAATATCGCCGTTATAAGACTAGTTTCCTTTTATAAAACCTCCTCTTTTAGCACTTAGCTACCGACGGCTATACCTAAGTGCGTAAAGGTACTATCTTAAGCTAATGCTTCTCCCTTTTAGTCGTTACGCCTCCTTCGGCCTTTATAAGGTAACTACTCCTCTTAGCCCTAAGCCTTTAATAGCCAAGCTAGTTTATCTAGCCGAGGCCGTAGCCCTTACGTCTCTTCTCGACTCCCTATCTATTCTTAAGCCTATGCCCCGACCTTTGCATTAAGATAATAAGGGTATACCCGTTCCTTTTTCCTATATAAGGATTAAAGATATAGGCAAACCGTTTAAGAAGGCATTTAAGATTTATTTAGATACCGAATATAGAAAGCCTATCATCGATCGAAACCTATTATAGCATTTACCGTATACTATTAAGAAACTGCCTCCTATAGCCGCTAAGGGTATTACCGGTTACGCTTACGATAAAGACTAAGCTACTTTCTCCTTTTTAGTTTAAGGCCGTTACGCTAACGGTTCTAACGTAAGGCTCGCGGAGTTTTCTTACTCCGCCTAAGTCACTAAGGTCGCTATAAGCGCCTTGCTTAGGAATGCTTTCCTTAAACCGCACCTTAGCAACGTCGACTATAAATCGGATATAATCCGTATCGGTATTCTTTAGGACTTTAAGATCCTTTTTAATATCTATCGCCTTAGCTAGGATATAGTGCGTCGCGTTTAAGCCGTCCGAAAGACTTTAGTTCCTATTAGTTAAACTATTATTATGCCCGCCTTTTAGAAAGAAATCCCTAAAAGCCCGGCCGTACGCCTTTTATTCCTTTTATAACCTAGCCGCGTATACTATCGTAGATAATTCCTCTTTCCTTAGCGTCGCTATAATTAATAACTCCGCTAAGAATATAGTTATCTCCTATAAGTAGCGATTAAGCTAAATCCTAGAGTATTATAATTTAGGATTCCTTATAGTCTTATCGTAGACTTTAGCCCTCCGGGCCTTAACTACTGCCTCTATAGCTACGGTAGCCCTTAACACTTCTATAGCCTCTCCTTCGGCTGCCGACCCTTAGTAAGTCCCTATAGTCGGTAGTAGCTTTAATATCTTAGCATCCGTTATATTTTCCTCTAACGTTATTTCGGCCGCTTTATAGCTGCTACCTTTTACGCCTCCCCTCATTAATTAGGTCGACTTCCCTTCCGTAGCGCCTTTTCTAAAGCCTAACGTAGTCCCTTTTTAGCGCCGAGCCTAAAAGCTAAGCTCCCTCCCGGAATATATTATAGAGGTAGGCATTTATATCTGCGCTAAAGACCCTCGCTTTATCGATAAAGTTATTAAATTCCTTTAGTATTTCCCTTCTCTTTATAAAGATATAGGTATAGCCGTTATATAACCTAGTAAAGAGCTTACTATACCTTTTGTCGACGGATAGTAGTATTAGAAGATTGCCTAGCGTCTTTACCTATAAGGACTCCGCGACTATACGATTATTAATAAAACCTTCGATAAACTATATTAATAGAATCGTATAGAATAGACTACGTAACTAACGCCCTTCGCGGTGCCTTTCTTTATTATCTAGCGTACCTCTCGAGGTATTATAAAAGGCCGCGCTATTATATATATATATAGAATAAATAGCGTTATAGTCCCTAACGCCTATCTACCTCCTCTTTAAGAGAGTATTATCGCTAAGCTACTAAAAGCCGAGTATATTACTATTATCGATATAGCCTTATTCTTCTACTAATTTAGCGTACGGCGTGATTATTATAAACGGTTTACCGTTATAAGCTATCGTAGGCTTAAGAACCTTACCGTCGCGCCGATCGGGTTCTAAAATAGCCTTACTTACGCCTAGCGAAATATAGACTATATTCTCCGACCGTATCGAGCTTTTTCTTATGCTTTTATTAACGATATCGTAATCTACTCTTAGACTTAAGAAGATTACCTTCATTACCTATAGGCTATTATAGCCCTCTTTAATAAGCTTAATCTTACGATATCTCCGACGAAAAGTTAGATCGGCTACCCGTCTATATATCTCCTTAGCTACTACGTTAACGTATTTAGTATAAGTACTTCGGAGGATCGTATAGCCGCCTTTGCTAAGCTTAAGTTCTTAGATATACTATAAAAGCTCGAATACTATATTAGCGCCGCCGGCTTTATTCGATCTAAGATCCCTTACTTTAGCCCTATTATCGAACCTCTTTAAGCCCGGAAGACGGCTCTCCTCGCGTTAGGCCGCGTAATCGGAAAGGTAACCGATAGGAATCCGAATCGCCGTAAAGCCTTCGCGCGGAATACGGCCTTCTCCTTTACTACCGTAGAGAAGCTCTCTTTCTAAGCCCTTTAGGACGAAATCGCGTTAAAAAGAATACTTTATTACCTTAATCCCGCTAAGACGCTTTTTGCTTAAATTAACGCCTTTATTTAGCGCGGCTTTAGTATAATACTTTATTACCTTTTAGACGACTCTATTTAGGTTTTAAGCTAGCCGATCCCTAAAAAATAAGTAATGCCTATATACTTCCTCTCTTAAGTGCTTACCCCTATCGAATAGAACTATAGTCTATTTAAGCTAAAAGTTGCCTATCTCGTTTAGGCAATTAAGAAAATATAAACTATAATTTAATTATTAACTCTACCGCTTATAGTCTTTACGGATCACTCTACTATAAAGCAGATTTATAAGAAGCGTATACTTAATACGTCTAGCGCCGACTATAGTAGCCGCCGACTTATAGTTGCTTTTATCTACCTCTCGCAATTTAATCTTAAGATTTATTATATACCCGGTAAGGATAACCTTATCCTTAACGCCTTTAGTAGACTAGCCGCCTTAAAAACGGATCTTATTCCTAATTATTACCGCCCTAACTATATTACGCTTAACGACGTACTACTTATATCTAAAGCCGTTATAGATCTTAGGATAAAGACTTAATTTGTTATTAGTTATGCTTTTAACCTATATTTCTCTAAGATTATCGGTATACTTTCCGACGACCCGCTTACGTCGGCTATTATAGCTTTTGCTCCCGACCTTAACGGCATTCCTCTTCCTCTTATACCCGTTCTAAGTGCCGCCTTTAGCTAAAAAGAGCGTAAGGCCGCTTTTCTACGCTTTAAAAGATATAGTATTCCTTTCCTTCTTTAGGATTAGCTGCTCTATTATAAAGGTCGTAATAGCTACCGTTACCTTTATATCCCCGCCTCTATAGTATCGCCTATACTAGCGGCCGCTTATAATACGAAAAATCACTTTATAACTACTTATATATTATAAGACCTTAAGCGCTACTTTATCTAGAACTTAACTTCTAAAGTTAAGAAATATATTACGGCCTATAAGGCTTACTATCTAAGATAGATAGACCGCTAGCTACTTATAGGCTCTTATAAGCCTATCTAATCCCCGGTTTAACCTATACGTTTAATTAGAATAGACTTTATTATAGATATACCTATTATATCCTCCGCCTCTTCGCCTTAAGCTATCTCTAGCTTCGATACTTTTAACTAGCTGCTTATAGTAACCTACCTAGCTAGCAAACGTTATCTTTTAATCCTTAGAAACGCTAAGTACCCTACGACGAACTAAGGCGTATCCCTCTCTCGGCTTCTTTTGCTTATAGATTAAGGAATACCGTCTACTATTATTAATAACCGCGATAAGCGCTTTAATACTAAGGTTTAGCGTTTACTATAGAAGTCTTTTAGGACTAAAATCGCTATAACTATAGTATACTACCCTTAAGTAGATAGCCTAATTGAACGTCGTAATTAAACGTTTAAAACCGCATTAAGGATAGCCTATATTAAGGACTTAGACCTCGATTAGAAATTACTTTTACCTGCCTTATAATAGAAACTAAATTTAGCTTTTAACGCTAGCACTTATATATCCGCGTATAACTATATCTTCGGGTACGATCTCCGCTCCCTTCTTAAAGCCGACGATATTTCGGTCGCGGATAATCTCCCCTATTTGCGAAAAGCCGTAAGACGATAGGCCGGCTTCGTAATAGACCTAGCGGCTATAAGAGCTAAACGCTATTACGATAGCAAGCACCGTAAGATCCTCCTTTAGGTAGGCGATAAGGTCTACCTTAAACTATACTAAGGTTATTATAAACCTTCTCGACCCGTAAAAGAATAGTCTAGATAAAGGGAAAGACCTTTCCTTATTAAACGCATAGGTAATAACCTCGCCGCCGAACTAAAGTTACCTCTTAATATCCGAATCTATCCTATTATCTTAGTAGAATACTTAAAGCCTACGCACAAGGGCTATTTCGAAGAAGATAAGCCCGGCGTAGTTAAAGTAGCGTAAGATCTCGATAACACCTTAAGCAAGGGCGACGAGCACTACGAGCTTAAGCGTATACTTAAATCTTATAAGCGCTATATTAGCCGATTAAAGACCCCTATTACTAAATATTAAGTCCGCTAGAAGGGCTAAGGGGCCGCTTACGACTAATAGGTCCCCGCTAGCGCTATTTCCTAGGAAGCAATCGTACAATTTGCTTTAAAGCGTATTATACGTTCCGCTAGCGCTGCCCTAGCTGCGATTAATTAAAGGATATCGATCTAATTGTTTAGTTAGGAAAAGATCCTATAGTAACGCATAGAGCAAAGGAGCATAGATTAGAAGGATCGTATTACGTTGTTCTAAAATGTTTTTCCTTTTTAATTAGTTCGTTATTTCGTTTTACTAAGGATAGTAAGGGCTTGTTTTTTAAGCCGGTATTATAATACGTAAAGGCAGGGCACCTGCTAGGTGCCTACGGATTAGTAGATAGTCCGTTAACTACCGAAGAGTCCTTCTTTTAGCAAAAAGACATCTATAACGATCGTTAGAAGATCCGCGCTAAAGCCCTTAGTAGGAAGACTACTACCTAAGTATTTATCGCCTACCTCTAAGACGCCGGCCTTAAACATATCGTTTAGCTCGCCGACGCTAATGCCGACGCCGATAGCGATAGCGAGATTATAGTGTTAGGTTATATTATATATTATCCTACGTGACCTGTATATCGTATATATAGACGATTAGACCTAGTCTATAGCTATATCCCTTCGTGGATTAATAATAATTATATCCCCCCCTTAAGCTCGTTTCCTTATAGTTTAATCTACTATTTTATCCTATTGCCTTTAATTAATCATCTCGCTATCTTACACCTTTCTTCTCTAATGTCCCCTCTTCGCGACGTAAGTCTGCCTCCTCGCTAAACCCCTTCGACTAAGTTTTCCTCGATTATTAGAATTTTCCCGGTATAGATACGCCGTCTCGACGCGAATTGCATAAGAATTTCTTCTTCCCTCCTTACCCCTTCCCTATTGTCTTCTTGTTCTTCCCTCCTTACCCTTTTCCCGTTGTCTTCTTCGTTGCCTTATCTAATCTACGATATCCGACCTTGTTATAGAGACCGATCCTTCGTCCGCCGCTACCCCGGCCGTTATTCCGCCGACTCCCGCCGACCCGGAATCTTAGAACAACTACCTACCTTTCCCGCTATCCCTATCTCGCTATTCTACTTTAGGCCTAACGGCCTATATTCGACTTATTCGCCTATATCTAGCCTTACGCTACTCTTAATTTCCGCGCCCTATAAGCCGAGTCCCTCGCTTGCCTTAATAATGCTTACGTTAAGTTAGATATAGGAGTGCTTATCTCTTAAGAGTACGCCGCCGACCTCTAGCGGTAGCTTAACCGTATTACGTCCTCTCTCCTCGTCCTTACCGAGCGTAACGTAGCCTAGGACTAAGCCCTAGCCCTTGCCCTTACCCCTACCCGTTCCCGTATCGCTAACCCTAAGAGGTTCGCCGGCGACTCCGGCATTTAAAAGCAACGTTAGGAGGCTTTCCGGACCTAACGCAACGGCCTTACTATTAAGCTCCGTTAGGACGCCGCTTTAAACCCTACGGAATAAGACCGTATTCTCTACGCGGCTAGCCGGCTTATTAGCCGGGCCGCCTCTATTATTGCTAGCGTTCCTTAAGACGTCCTCGACAATAAGTCTTTCGCCGATTAGCAGTATACTACTATTAAAGCCCTTACCGACGACCTTAGCTTAGTCTTTAATGCTAATTTTACCCGCGCTTAGTCGGAGGCCGACTTTAACGCCCTATCGATAAAGAGTATCTCTTAGCCGGACTTTTATTCGAAGTTTACCTAGCTTTAAGCCGACTTATCGTTTAACGGCACTGCTTACGTCGCCTACCTTTATTTAAAGGTCTTTATTAAACTTACTAACGCCGCCGCTCTATAGGTCGAATGCCCGGCCTATAACGACTTTACGGCTTAGGCTAAAATATATTTTACGCTTTAGGACAATTAGTAGCGTATTAAGGCCCGTTCTTAACTCTAGCCGCCTTATAACCCCGCTCGCCGTAGCCCTACCTCGCTCGCCCTACCTACGTCTCTTATCGGTAACCCGATATAGCTTAACGTATTCCGGGCCCGGCTTACTAACGCTAAGAAGCAACGGCGGTTTAAGAACCGTCTTTGCCTCTACTACGCTTAGCCGGCTACCGCTACTTATACCGCCCGGACCTACCTTAATAAAGGTATTAGCGCTCCCTAGCGCTAGTCCTAGCGCCGGTTCTAGCTCTAGCCGCGGCCGGGGCCGTAGTAGTAGTACGTCTGCCCTACGCCTCCTTAAACCCCCTCCCCCTCGCTATTAGGTTCGCGCTATTAAGCAAGGCTTTATTAAAGGCGAAGTAAACGACCTCCCCGCCTCTTTAATATCTTTAGGAAATGCGTAGCTCCCTCGCTTTATTACGCAATAGAGCTCTTAGTGTCTAAGTTTATAGCTTCGTTTAATACTAAGGAGGATCTTTGCCTCCCCGTAGGAATATAACCGCGTGCTTTACTTATACCTTTATCCCTTATATCCGCCGATATTATTATAAATGCTTTAGTCGACTCCGGCTATTTTAGATACGCCTTTATACACGCTTAGACCGCGTACCGCCTTGCCCTTCCTATCCGCTAGCTTTAATTCCTACGTCGGCTTTCTCTCGCTAATAGTAGCGACTATAAGTCCGGCTCCGTCACCTATTACGCCTTTTTAGTCTCCTAGATTAGCGCCTATACTAAGTCTATCTACTTCTTTCTTATAAAGCTTAGCTATAAGGTTATTCTTAGCCTCCTTTAGCTACGCCGGCACGACCTTATTATTAGCTAATACGGTAACTCCCTTTCCTTCTAGTCCCCCTTTTGTCTAGCCTCCTGCCTTTCGGAATACTAGCCTTATCTTATCCTAGGCCTCTCGGCTACCTTTGCCCGCCTTACCCGCTTTATCCTAGCTCCTTTTGCCTTTATTTTAGAGGGAATATAATTAATAAATATAATTCGTTTTCCCCCCGCCCCCTTTATTAAAGATTCTAACGATAAGGGCGAACCCCCTACCGCTATAATCCCTATTCCTACCGCTGCGATCCCTATTCCCGCCGCTGCGATCCTTATTCCCGCCCGTACGGCCTTAGCCTATCCTCTAGCCTTTATCCGTTCCGTCCGCTTTAGCGACGTTCTCGAGTTTATTCCCCTATCCCTTAGCCCCTCCCTCTCGGCGTTTTCTAAGGATACTCTTAACGTAGGTAAACCCGCCTATCCGGACTCCTCTCGCTAGGTTAACGACGCCGACTCTAACTCCGGCTATAACTCTAACTCCCCGGCTACCCTCTACCCTTACCGCTACGTTCGACCTCTTTACCCCCGTCCTATCTATAAGACCGCTAGCTACCGCCGCCTTATATCGCGATTAAGTTATAAGACTATTAGACCTTAGCCCTTCCGCTTCTCGTCCCCCGACGACTTAGCGTTTAACGTTTAAATGCTTAACGTCGATACGATAGTAATATTCTACTAATAGCCTAAAGTCTAGACCTTTTAGACCTCGATTAAGGCCTTTACCGCTAAGCTATTGCTTATTAAGCCTCTGCTACCTATCGACTAAAATATTCTTAAGGACTTTTATTAAGCCGTTTTAACTAGATATATAAACGCTAAGGACGTAAAAGCCTACCGTAACCCCCGCCTTTATGATTTCGTCGACGACTACCTTAATAAGATCTACCTTAATAAGATCTCCTTTAACGATATCGCTAAGTTCTTTAAAAAGTAAGAGGAAGTCCTTTATACGCTCGACGAGCTTAAGGCTAAGGTCCTTAACGAGCTTTACTATATAATCTATATATAGCTTAAAAGCGAGGCCGATAAGCTCGCCTTTTACTATACCGTTAATACTTAAATTAATCTTAAAGAGGGAATATAACCCCCTTATACCCGCCCTTACCCCTTTAGTAAAGCCGAGAACTAAATCGTCTATACGTACGTTAATAAATAGCTTAGGAAAGGCTTTATCCGCCGCTCTACCTCCCCCGCTACTACCCCTATTATATTTACCTATAAGCTAGGCGGGGGTATTTGTTTCTACGTTAACTATTGCGGCCTAAATAAGGCTATAATTAAGAACCGTTTTCCTTTACCCTTTATCTACGATACCCTCGCCTATATCCGGAAGGCGAAGTTTTTTACTAAGATCGACGTTATCGTAGCGTTTAACCGCCTTCGTATTACCGAACGATATAAGTAAAAGACTACGTTCGCTATATAATATAGGCTTTTCGAGTATTATATTACCCCCTTTAGCCTTACCACCGCTTTATCCTACTTCTAGAGTTTTATTAATACGGCCCTTTACGGTATCTTTAACGAGTTTTGCTTTACCTATTTAAATAACGTCTTAATCTTCTTAAAGACGCGGGAGGAATACTAGGCCTACGTTAATACGGTTCTTAAGCGCTTTAACGCCGCCGGCCTTTAGCTTAACGTAGATAAGTGTGATTTCTACGTTACTAAGACTAAGTACCTCGGCCTAATTATCTTAGATAAAGGCATTTATATAGACCTTAAAAAGGTTCGTACGGTCTTAAACTAGCTTACCCCCTCCTTTATTAAAGACTTCCGGCGCTTCTTAGGATTCGCTAATTTTTATCGGCGTTTTATTCGCGGCTTTTCTAAGCTTACGAACCCTCTAAACGTCTTTACTAAGAACTCTACCCCCTAGATCTAGTCTCCCGCCTACGCCTACGCCTTTAAAGCCCTTAAGCACGCCTTTACTACCGCCTTAGTCCTTATATACTTCGACCCCTATCGAAAGACTATAGTTTGGATAGATGCTTTATTAATATCACCGTCTTCCCTATTTGCTTTCCACTAGGAAATCCCCGGTTTTTCCCTAGATTCTACTATACAATTCTACGGGCTTCTACGGTCATTTACCCCGCACTTCTATAGGCGTATTTACCTACTTTTCTTCGGTTATATTTTACCGTGATTTCACGGTGATTTTACGGTTATTTATACGGTCTTTACCTATAAAATCTCTTCCCTTCTACAGTCTTTTACTATAGAATTCTAATTCTCTTCTACGGCTTCTACTGTAGAATTCCTTTATATAGTCACGGCTTCTACCGTAGAATTCACTAGTCCTTCCAATAGACTATTGCGTTATTAGTTTAGTTATTTGCTAACTATATAACTATTTGTCGTACGAATGCGATTTATTATTTGCGACCGGCGCTTTCGACCGGCGACTCCGTCCGACTCTTTCTTTTACCCTTTTTCCTTAGGTCTACGCGGCTGTTTTCGTACGAGGGATTTCCCTATATATAGAGACTAATTAGCCCTCCTTATTAGAAAAGATAAGAGCTATTATTCTTAGTGATTTACATCCTTTTGCAGCTTCTAATCCCTTTGTTTAAGCTGTTTTAGCATTAGAGCCTCTCTTCTACTTAATTGCTATTACACTAATGTCGAGGACCCGACTACCTAGCGTTTAATATGCTTCTAATTAAGCCGCTAAAAGTATATTAATATAGCTTTTTAACGATAGTTATTACTATCCGGTTGCCTTCTTCTCGTTAAAATACTCCGCTTAAGAGTATAATTATAAGATCTACGATAAGGAACTCCTCGCGATAATAAAATCTCTCGAAGAGTAGCGCCTTAAGCTTAAAGGCCTGCCTAAGTTTAAGATAGCCTCGGATTATAAGAATCTTTAGTATTTTATAACTATAAAGCTCCTTAACTAGCGATAGGCCCGCTAGGCCGAATTCCTAAATCGTTTTAATTTTAAGATTATCTTTTAGCCTAGCTCTTAAGCTATTCTCCCTAACGCCTTTAGCCGCTTGCCCGGCTCCCGCCTACTATCTCTTACCGACTAAGCCGACGAGAGGATTAACCACTAATATTAGGTTATCCTCCCTAAGTCTAAGGTTAATGCCTCCCTCTACCCTAATACTACTACTACCCTTAATACTATTAAAGAGTCTAATTGTCACGGCACTAGGTAATAGCTAGATAACCTTATTGTTCTATAAAGAGGAGAAGAACTATAGAGGCTAAGGGCTCGTTTATATATAGGACTATATATCACGTGGCATATCACTATGTACTATATTATATAATGTGGTACTATAATAGTACTCCCCCTCTAAAGACGATTTAGTCTCTAAATCGCTAAGAAATGTCATTTTCGCTAGAAATCCGTATATAATAAAGGAATCTTTTATAGGCGGGCCTAATCTAAGGGGCCCGGCTTATCTAGGTTGCATCTATAGAAGCGTTAAATAGCTTTAGGGCAACCTCTTAGGTTATCTTCGGGCTGCTAGGTTAGTTCTTAGTGATATTTCTATTTAATTAGATAAGTTAGGATTAGGGCTTCGTTATTACATACGTTAAGGATCTTTTTAAATTCCTATATTTCTTCGATATTGCCGTCGTTATCGCGTTCTACGATACGGCTTACAACGTTGCGTTATTCCTCTCGATTAATCTATGCTTAGCCCGGTATTATTTCCGTTGTCTAAAGCCGTACCTTTAACGTATAGAAAGACCTATTGACTTAGATATGCTTAAGGAGGTCGATAACTATAGCGCTACGGTAGACCTCGAGAATAGGATAAAGACCGTCCTATTTATCGTCCTATTTTTTCTTCGGGCGATTAATAGTTATATTCTCTAATAAAACTATAACTATATTACTAGGTTAGAAGAGAAAGCTTTCGTTATGCTTTATATTAGCATTATCCTTATATTTCTATTATAAGGCTTATGCGAGAGCTTAAAGCTAAATAAGGATATAGTCGAAACGATTAGCTATTGCGTCTACGCGAAGGAATTCCTTCTTTGCTTATAATAAGAGCGTCGGGGGTTAGGGGCCTATAGGTTCGATGCCGAGACGAGGATTAAAGCCGTAGTTAGCGGAGAACGGAGAAATACCGGTTGTTTCGTTTACTTAATTATTCGTTACGAATTCCGCGAGCGGGAGCTAATCGACCTAGTTATCTTAGGTAAAGCTAATATAGGCTCGAATATATTTGTTTATCGTAGCGTTAACGATTTTAGTTTAACCGTTAGTCTTTAAGTGCTATACTAAGCTTAGTTTTAACGTTATTCTTAAACGAGTGCTAAGCTATCGCTAAAAATTAGAGATAAATTAAGTGCCTTAGTCGGAGATAATAGTATCGGGTGCTCTATATAAGCGATAGACTACGTAGATAAAGGAGTTAATTAGTTCTTCTATAGAAAGGCCGGTAATAAAGACGAAATATTTTATCTTTATAAGCCTATTAACTATCGTAAGTATATTCTTATAAGTCTTCCCGTTTTAGGTATACTTAAGGAGTATCGTAATATAATTAATTAATATATCGGCCTATAGTCGGACTAGTAGAGCGAAGGGTTTTAGGAATCTAAGGGGAGACAAGCGGGGGGTCTTAGTCTAAAGATAGAGAGTATAGTCTTTAATAAACGTAGCGGCGAAGTAAGAAATCCTCGGCTATTAGTATATTCGGTTTAATAGATTAAGGGTTTTTACCCTCCCTAAGTATCCTACTAGGCTATTGCTATAGGATCGATAAACGACTTTAAGGCGGAGATCCGGAGTATCGGGAACGAAGAGCTAATCGCGGAAAAAGATACGTTTATTAATTAACTAATATTCGGATATATCGTAACGTAAGAGCCTTCGGATATACTTTAGCTAACGTTAGGCGTATAGATCCTAGAGTATCGCTACTATATCCTAGGTAAGATTATCTTATTAGTATGCTTTATAGATAAGCTTATTAAGTGATTTACTAGCTATATTTAGTCTAAAGGCGGCGACTATATTAAGGTCCTCCTTCGAGGTATAAGAATCGGTTAAGAGTTCTTTTAGGATAGTTAGGTCGACTTTCTCTTTAGGGATAACTACCTAATTTCGATAGAGGAGTCTATTATCGTTTACGGTAGTTAGTCTATCGCCGGGGAGCTTACTAAAAGCGTCGGGGAGAATTACCTTATTACCTAAGCGGTATATAATTACGAAGTTAAACTAAGAAAGGAACTCGGCCTAGCGCACTTATAGTTAGTTAAGTTGCTTTATAGATATAAACGTCTAAAGATTCTTATAGTCTGTAATAACGTCGAACGCCTTAGTAGTCCCTTAGAGTTCTAAGCGCTATTTCTTAAGCGCTTTAACAATTGCTAATAGCTCTTTATTATAGATCTTATAGTTATACTTAAGGGTAGTATGCCTTAACGAAAAAAACGCAATAGGGTTAAGATATCCGTTGTCTCCGGTCTATAAAAGGACTCCTCCTAAGGCCTAATTTTAGGCGTTAGTTTTAATAACTATTTTCTTCGAGTAGTTAAAATAGGCTAAGACTAGGGCAATAGTAAAAGCAAGTTTAAGGGCCTTAAACGCGGCAGCTTATTTAGGTCCTTAAGATTAATAGGAATCCTTTCGAAGTAGTGTAGTTATCAGGGAGATAATACTAAAGTATCCTTTAATAAAACGTTGGTAGAAGTTTATAAACCTAAAAAACTACTAGAGTTCTTTTACTAAAGTCGGGGTATTTTAAGCCGTAATTATACGCACCTTCTTAAGGTCTATACTTATACTAGATATCGAAATAATTAATCTAAGGTACTTAGTCTTCGTTATGTAAAACTCTAACTTCCTAATGTCGATTTGAAGCCCTACGTTGCTTAAGCGTTAGATAACTATTAGCACGTAGTTCTCGTATTCCGCCTTAGTCTTTAAAAAGACTAGTAGGTTATTAAAATATACTATATAAAAGTTATCGAAGGCATTATAAAGCACGTGATTAATATAGTTCTAGAAGGTCGACGGTGCGTTTTAAAGGCCGAAGGGGGTAACTAGCATCTCGAATAGTCTAAAGCGTATAATAAATGCTATAAGCTACTTATAACCCTCGGCGATTTAAATACGGTTAAATATAGCAATTACGTTTAGCTTTATATAAAACTTAGCGTCGTAGAGAGAATCTAGTATTTCGCGGATTAAAGGTAGGGGGTATCGATTCTTAACTATAACCTAATTTAAACCTCGGTAGTTATAATAGATACGGACACTACCGCTTAGTTTATAAGCGAGGATTAATAGTACCGCGGCTAGAGAAGAAGACTCTTAAATAAAGCCTTTATTAAGTATATCGTTAATCTACTTCTTAATATAGCGGAGTTCTATAGGTAATATAGGCCGATTTCTATAGTACGGAGCTTATTTGCTAGGTATAAGTTCGATCTTATAATCCTAAGGGCGGTATAGGGGGAGCTCGTTCGCATTCTTTAGAAGGAAATAAGGAAGCTTATCTTAAAACTCTTTTAGGAGTTTCTTTAGGATATCTGCCTCTATAACTTCCGGTTTTACTCGAAGGAATTTTTCTACGTCGGCTTCGTCGACCCTCCGAAATAAGGATTTAGAATTAGCTATATCCTAGAGGTTCGTCTAAAGGAAATTATAAAAACGTTTAAGGAAAGCGGCTTAAGCTACCTCTATTATATAGTCCCTAGTAATAATGCGTTAGAAAGAGGTTTTAGATAGTTCTAAGACCTTAACTAGGCTTACTAAGAGTTTATTAAGGAGTCGTAGATTTTCTCCCTCCTTAACTAGCTTAGCTAATTTAGATATACTAATTCGCATCGCTTAAACACTATCCTATTTATAGAATTAAACGAAGTTAACTACTCGTACGTAGCGGATATCGTTTATATCTAAGGGTATTTAATCTTCTTATCGTATGCGTCGGCGGGGGCGTCTCGTCTAGCCCTATCGGGCGGGAACGTAGCGACGGCCGGCGGTAAGGCGAATAGGGAGTAAGCGAGCTACTAAAGTAGTCTACGGCGGAGTGGCCTTAAAGGCTTAAGTCTTAAGGGAGTCCGGAGGGCTAATCGGGGATATTAAGCGGGCGGTTTCCTAAGCGAATAGCTATATCTTATATAAAGGATATCGAATCGGTTAGCTAGGGTTTAAGGGGTGCGATATCTACTTAAGTAGATATTCTTTAGTAGACGAGTCTATAGATATATAACTTCCCGGTAGGATAGTCTAGTCTTTTAGGATATTAATCTCTTCCTACCTAAAGGGAATTTCTAGCACGTCTTCTATCGTTATAAGGACCTTTTATTTTAGAGTAAACGTTAGGGTTATCTAAATCTCTATAACGTTAGAAAAATATACTTTCCGACGTAACTAATGCCCTCTAGGCGCGGGAGTAATAAGAGTCCTAAGAGCTATCCTATCCTCGGCTATTACGCTTAGAGGTAGGCAGTATCTTATATAGTAATTAGAATCGAAACGGACTTAAAGAGATTTCTAAAGTATAGGCAGTTCGTATTCCTAAAGCTAGGGGATGCTTAGGATAGTCGGGGTAGAAGGTAATAGATTCGTAACGAAAAAGAGCATAAGTTCTATATGCTTACTAATAGTTATTTAGGCTATAAAGTAGTCCGTTATCTATATTAAGGGTATACCGTCGGCTAGTCGAAGCGGTCGAGGTTTAAGGAGCTTCTTTATAGTAACGTTATATTTCCGTACGATAGCGTAAAGATCGGCGAACGCTACGGTAGTATAGCTAGAATCTATAAGGGATAACGTATTAACGTAGTAAAAGGACTAAAGGTTACGCGTAAAGGAGAGACGAGTATAAAGAAGGATTAACTTTTTATTACTATTCGACGAACTAATCCGAAGATCCGTTTTATCTAAGAGCAACGACCTAATCCTCTTATCCTCCCCTATATATAACCCTTAGGAGCGACTTATTCTAAGGGTATATCTTTTAGCAATAGCCTTAACGCCGGCCGCTCGCCTTATAAATCCGTATCCTTTTCCCTAAGGATACGGCTTTATTCGTAGTCGGCCGTACGGACGAGCTAGCCTTAGCTATACCTACCGCCGCGGGTGCCCTAAGATCCTCGGCCGAAGCCGGGGGAGGGGGCGCCCCAGCCCTAAAACTAAGGACTACCCTAACGTAAGGGTATTAAAAGCGGATTCGCTATCTTAGCCGGGTCGTAAGCCTCCTTCTAGTATCTAGGGTCTCCGTAGGCTATATAGAGTTTATTATCGATCTTAAATTATCGTTTAGTATTAGAAAGCCGGTCGAGGTCTATAGGGTTACTATATAAGGGTTAAGCCGGGGCGGTCGGGGTAAGGATAGGTATAGGCGTCGGCGGGAACTATAAACGGGGGGCGGCCTTCTTCTCGAGCTTTTAACGATAAGCATAGTTAGCGAGATTCTTCGTAAAGATATCTATCTACGCTAACTACTTCTCGTAGTCGGTATTAAGGATTTTAGTCTATATATTCTTAACGAGATCGCTTATATCCTTCGATATAAACTTCCGGAGGAGGTCGACTTACTATTCCTTTATCTTCCTTACCTTACGTATATAAGCGTCGAGGTCTGCCTTCTAGATCTAATAGTTCTTATCGCCTTAGGGAAAATTATCGAGGATGTTTTTAGCGGCTTACGTTAAGTCTAAAACCTTATACTGCCTGCCTAAAGCTATAAGCAGCGTTATCGTAGTAGGCTATTCCTACTTCTCTCTCTCGGATAGGTTAGCTATAATAGTAGCTATCTTATCTTTAACGAAGTCGTAGGCCTATTTACTAAGCCTATCGCTAATATAAAGGAGGCAGGCGCTGTCTAAGTCGAACTATATGCTATCTCGGAGGAAGATACCCTATATCTTAAGTTCCTAAGCCTCGTACTTATGTTAACGGTCGGAGGCAGACCCCTTTCTAATAAAGATCGGAGGGTCTACCGTCTTTCGTTTTCCTAACGACTATGCCGGGGTTATCGTCTAAGACTATAATATCTTTATAGTTAAGATTATAAGGTCTTTAGCCTTAAGAAGTTGCTCCCTCGTGGCTAAAAGCTAATCCTTTATAGCTAAGAGCTAATCTCGTGTAGTTACGCGTTCTTTTATCCTAGCATTTCGGTTAACCTAAGAGGCCTCCGCTATACGAAGGGAGCGAAGACTCTCCTCGATATATATAAGAATATATCGGGTATCCGGGCTCTAAAGGTTTTCCTAGGTCTCCTACGCATTAGCGACCGGGACTACGTTATCGAACCTCTTAATCGCCTAGGCGATTTAAGGAAATTCACTAATAAACTCCTTAGTAAGGGCCTTTAGACCGTCGCCTTTAGCGTTAGAGGCTATAGGTATGTCTACTATAAGGAGGAAGGAGGAGTATCTAATCTTAGGTATTTATTAGGGACTATAAAAAAAATTCTATAGGCTATATAGGTTTCTATAGGCTAGGGAAAAATTCTTAAGGGCTTAGGGGCTTAGGGAAATGATTTCTTAAGGGTTACGCTCGAGTCGCAACGACTAAGGGGATAAGGTGATAGAGCTGCTAGGACTATGTTTGCAAAGCTAGGGATCGCGACGGGGCGCAATAGGAGATAGAATAAACTATTATAGCACTAGGTAATAGCTAGATAACCTTATTGTTCTATAAAGAGGAGAAGAACTATAGAGGCTAAGGGCTCGTTTATATATAGGACTATATGTCACGTGGCATATTACTATGTACTATGTTATATAATATAGTACTATAATACTAATTCGTTTATAAATATAATTTATAAATATAATTCCGACTGCTTTAACCTTTACGCCCTTAATGACTTTAAGCCGATCGATAACCTTATCGACTAGGCCTATTCCTTCTCCCCGCTTATCTCCGCTATTCGCGTAGCTTTTTAGTCCCCTTAGCCCCGCTAGCCTTACCCCCTCTAAGCCCCCCTCCGCTCGATCCCTAAGACCGCTCTCTCTAAGGTCTAAGGCCGGTTCTATTTCTAAGGTCGGCTCTTCGTTCCCTTTAATAACGCCTTAATCCTTTAGATCCTCGTCTGCGTTTATACCTCCCCCCTTACCGGCTACCTTAGACGTACGAAGACCGCTAGCCTCTACCGCCGGTCCTATATCTAGCCTAGTATATACGAGTCTATTTCTAGCTTTATGCGGAATTATTATATATACCTATATATTAAATCCCCTCGTTCCTCCCTCTAAGGCCTGCTCTAGCCCTTAAGTATTCCCTTCGCCCTATAGACCGATATATCCGTCGACTTTATTACCGACCTCCTAATCTACCGCCGTAATAGCGTTAAGTTTTCTAATATCCTCGTTATTATTAGCCGCCTTATAAAGATACGCTACTATATCCCGATACCTTTAATAACCGTTAAAGACGTTATTAACGCGTTTATTTCTCGCGTTTAGTCCTTCTATATCACTTTAGCCTTTATTATTAGCGATTATAGCACTTAGTTTATCTCGGCTTTTTAATAATAGCTTAATTATTGCCTTAGTTACTGCCTTTACCTTAGCTCCGCTTACTACCCTTAGACCGACGGTTAGACTAAGATCGTAAACGCTTAGATAGAGGTTTACCTTCGTTATTATATTACCTACCTTTAGGACGATTAGGTCGACCTTTTTCCCTTCGTTAAGTTTACTATTAATAATTAGGTCTTTAAATCTACCGGCCTTTCCCTTTTCTTCGCTAACTATAGCTTCTACCCTAAGCTTAGCACTAAGCCCTTTAGTCCCTACCCGCCTAGTATAACCCCTTAGTAGCGAAAGGAATACCTCCGCGGTAACGCGCTTGCTTTCCGCCTTTAGCGTATCTCTAACTTCCTCCGCGATACGATCGAGGATATATAAGCCACTTAGGCTCGCTACGCAGACGCCTAGCGGACTCCCGCCCTAGCGAATTAGCCCGGTAATATAGTATTCCTTAGCACTCGCTAGATCTAGACCCTCCGCCTTATAAAGAAGCTCGACTATAAGCGGGAGGGCCTATATAAGGTCCTTAAGGTATATAAGACAGCGTATCTTCTTCGCCTCCCTAAGGGCAGCCGCCTTTACCCCGTTTTTTATTACTCCCTCCTTATAAAAACCTAAGAGCCTCCTTTACCTAGCTAATTAGAGCTTAACGTCCGGCCCGTCGATAACGGCGTTCTCCTTTCCCTTAGCGACAACGACGGCGATAACGTATACCTTAAGTAGGAGTTTTCTTCTATCCTCGCGTTACGCTAGTACGCCTCCGGAAAGATTAAGTATCGCGTTTAATAGCGTTATTATAACGGGGTTGTTCCGAGTAGGCATAGAGGAGGTCCCTAAAAGAGGTAGAATAATACTACGAGAGGAGAAAGGAAGAGAAGTACGGGCGTAGCCTCTAAGGCTGCGGAGCCACCTAAATATAGGTTATCTAGTTACGTGCACTAGATTATATAATAGGGGTTAAAGACCCTTATATTAGACCCTACCCCGCTAAGGCCCCTAACGTATAATACCTAATGCCGTACCCTAACGTAGAGAGCAAACGTCGCGTGCGGCCTACGCATTAGAAAGTGCGGAAAACAACGCTCCTCGCAGCTCTCTTAACGCAACGAATATTAGCTAGGCCGTTATTAGCTTATAAAAACGAGGGCAAGCTGCTTGCTAAAAACAACTAAAGGACTACTTCGAGTAGGGCCGGTTTTTCCTTTCCGGCTCGTGCGCTTCGCACGCTTAGGTGCTCTTAGGGACTCGCCCCGTAGCGACGACTTCGTCTCTAAGCGCTACTATAGCCGCTATCACCCGTTATTCTTCCCGTACGAGGCTATACGGGCTCCGTCCGTTCTCTACGGCCCTTAGGGCATAGGCATAGCTTCCCTTATATAGCCTCCCGATGTCGCCGCCGGCTGCCGGCGGAAGCATTCCTTACTACTTATCGCTTAAGCCGGAGTTATCGTCGCTTTCGCTCTCCTACGTGCGCCCTACCGCTATACGCTAGATGTTTACCCGCTTCGGGCATACCTTAGACTAATAAGTCTTACTACCGCATCCTATATAGCGGCCCTCTTTTCGCTACTTCCTTCTTTTAATCGCGCTTATAGCTAAGACGTAGATATCTATCGCATCGCCTAAAGGGCCGCCCTTACTTATAAGGGCGGAAATAGGAACTAATAAAAGAAATTTATTGCCGCTTAGCTCGCGAAGGTATTATATAAGGGCGTCGTACGCGTCTAAGAGACCGGTCTTCTCGCTTAGGCATGCGCGCTAGTCTATGTTTAAGCTAGCTATAAGATAGTTAGTATTTGCCGTATTAGGCTGAGTATTCGCGTCGGCTCGGAATAGCACTTCTTCGAACCGTATAAGGTAGGCCGGTATAGATTCGGTCCGCTTTTAATAGAGCGAACTAAGCTCGAGAGCCGTAGTTTTTGCTATATTAGGTTCTCCGTAGGAGAGTCGGAGCTTCGCGATTATATCGGCGGGGGCTTTTATAGTAACGCGGGCAAAGGGCAGCAGCTGCCGTTAAATTTTCAGTAATATCCTCGCGTAAAGATAGTTAAATTAAGCGCGGGTGTTACTAATAGCGGCGCTATCGGTGCGGAGCTTCGCTTCTACGCAAAGAATCTATAGTTTGAGGTCGTTAGTAGAACCGTTAAATTTCGTAAGGTGCGGAAGAATAGCTTTTCGCGCGGGTTCGCGCTGCTATTAGAGCAATCCCTTAATTGCCTATGCGAATTAACGGTCGCGTTCTTTTTAGTTCTACGACTAAGGGAGATTCTAGGATTAAGCAGATATATCGGCTCGCGGGCGCGGGTGGTTTAATTATCCTTAAATTAAACGTCGGAGAAACTTCGTTATAGCACTTCTAAAAGCGGAAGAGGCTAGAGGTAAGTTAGAAGGGTAGTATTATTATATAACGGGGTTATTCCGAGTAGGCATAGAGGAGGTCCCTAAAAGAGGTGGAATAATACTACGAGAGGAGAAAGGAAGAGAAGTGCGGGCGTAGCCTCTAAGGCTGCGGAGCTACCTAAATATAGTTATAGCCCCCTTACGTAAGAGGACTCCTCTTGCCTTAACGGCTATTAGGACGACCTTAAGGGTTTTTACGCCTTTAACCCGACTAAGCTTAAGCCGGCCTTTTATACGGCCTTCCTTACGTCTTTACCTTCGCCTAAGTGATAATAAATATAATTTATTAATATAATTCACGTTATAACGGCACGCGTTAGTTTCTTAGTTTTATCTTTTATTTCTCCCTATTCCTCTCTCGTTCTATGTTAAGCCCGCTTTTAGGACCGATTAATATAGATTTCCTTCGTTTTTATTAGCCTATTGCCTCTTTTAGGCGTTTAAGTCGAACGCCGATTTAAGGGGGATATACTATTATAGTATTAGGTTATATTATATATCATCCTACGTGACCTCTATATCGTATATATAGACATTTAGACCTAGTCTATAGCTGTGTCCCTTCGTGGATTAATAACAATTATATACCCCCCCCTAAGCTCGTTTCCTCACAAGCGACGATAGTAACGGCGACGACGGCGACGGTAATAACGGTCGGAAGGTTAAGGCTATCTTCTAAACCTACCTTTAGTACGAGAAGATATAAAAGCGGTTCCTTAAGGTTCTCGGCCTTAATAATATATATAATACTACTAACCGCTTTAAGATATTTCTCTTTTAGGCCACTAGAATTACCGATTAGAATTCTATTGCTAACTTCGCCTTTAGCCTTATTAATATAGAAAAAGAGAAGGACTTTTAGTAGCTAGTAGAGCGGCTTAACGAGCTACGACTAAAGGTCGAGGCTATAGAGCCGACTATTATTATTATAGATAAGGAAAATGCCCGTAAAAATGCCTTCTTAAACGTTTTCCCCTCCTCGCAGTAATAGCTTTGCGTATAGTATATTAACGCTAAGATCTACGCGAGAATAAAGACGCGGTAGAAGGCGCCTAGCTGCGATAACGACGACGACGACGACGATAACGAGGCTAACGAGGCTAATAAAGCTAACGAAGGCGATCCTAATAGACGAGCTCGTGTATAATAAGAGGTAGAAGAGGCAGAAGCGGTAGTGAACGCACCCCCCCCTCCGGCCGATAAATACACCCGTAAGAGTATATTTATAGCTTAGAAACTCATAATCTACGCTTCTACGGAAGAAGAATTTAAGGCCAATTAGAAGACTTTCGATAAGACCTACGGAGAGCTTTAGGCCTACATTATTAGGTATATTTCGAAGGAATATATGCCTTAGCGGGAGCAATAGGCTGCCTGCTTTCTTAAAAGGTATCGCAACTTTAGCTAAAGGGTTAGTAGCCTTATAGAGACCGCCTATAAAGACGTTAAATTATACCTTCTTATAGGTATAGGAGACCTCTTTTACCTCTATACCGCCTTACTCTAGATAATCGAGAATAAAGAGCGCTACTACTAGTAGGAGGCTGCCCGATAGTAAGGACGGCAGCGGCTAGTTTATAGTGGTTAGAAATAGCTTAGCAAGCTAACTTTCTAGATTATATACTAGGCTATTAATATGCTTGCTATATAGCACTAGCTTGCCTTAGCCGTAATGCTTATAGAGGTAGGGATAGAACTATAGGAGCTAATACCGCTACTACGTTATACCGGCCGATTTACCTAATAATAGGGGCTTCCTTATGCCTACGTTATTCTCTAGCGCCTTAAAGCGAACCCTCCGCTTCCGCTTATTAGACTTAACATTCTTCCCTAGTAGTAGCTTAAGAAGCCTTTAGTTCGACCCCCCCCCCTTTATTACTATAAACAATGCTAATAATAACCTCTAGGACCTTAAGAAGCTACTCCTCCGTATCTAAGACCCTAACGTAGGGCAAACACTTAAGGGCCGGCCTCGCGCTGCGAAGAATACTAGTCTAACTATGCCCTTAACCTTATAACACTAAGAGGAAGAGGAAGACGACGATTAATAAGCGCCGGCAGCTTTAAAAGCAGCCTTATAGCTATAAGGACGAGGACGAGGACGAGGACGAGGACGAGGGATATAGAGGCAGCTGCCGCGATTAAGTTAAGCTAGTCCCCGCCGACTTAATAAAAGCGTACGGCGCATACACACATAGAATAAGGTAGACGTATTATAATAAGCGTTATAAGGAAGATCGCGTGCACGCGTAAATATAGGCAAGGGGATCTCGAGGGAGACGGGCTAGGGGCGGAAGAGCTATAAGAGCTACGCTATCGCCGTCGCTATCGCCGTCGCCGTCGCCGTCTATTAAGGAGGTTATTCTAGCTACGTAGGCCACGTAGTCCGGGCCGGACTAATAAACGGGCCGATTGTGCGAATATCTCGCGATCCCTTTAAACATACGTTATTTGCGTTATTTAAGCTTCTTACGCGAGCGCTACTACATTGCATGCTGCTATAACTATTAAATGAAATTAAAATAAAGGCTAAGGACGATTTACGCGGCCTTCTTAATTGCTATATACCTCTACCTAATTTTAGTGGCGGGATATAGGCGCGCGGGGTACGTGCAGAAAGAGTAGGGATTTAGGTATAATAAGAGCCTAAAGGGAAGCTTAGAGGCAGAGGATTACGGCAGTGTAAAGAGTGTTGAGATTAATGCAGAAATAAGAGAGAAAAGTGTTATTAAATTGCTTAGTAAAGGTCTATCTAAGGGCGGACCAAGGTCCCTTTATATAGCTAATTCCATACGAACAAGGGTATATATAACTTAACTGATTGTAGTTATAGAAAGCGCTATTATTTATCTGCATAATACACTTAGTCTAATCCCATTTAGTAGCTTAGTTATTTTATAATTAAATACGCGAGTAATACGAGGTGATATAGATAACGCCGGTTGACCGAGTTATAAGTTATAACTTATATGCCTCTATCTCTACTTATACTATATACTTCGGGCTTTGGTATCTTAGCTATCTTAGGAGCTAATGCGACCGGGTGACTTACGTTATATGTAATAATGTAAGGCGGTTCTAATACATTCCTTTATGCATTAGTAGGATAAACTAATTAAGAGATATCTGCTCCCTTATAGCCTTTCTTAAAGGGTACTTATTTCATAAAGAAGGGCGCTTTATATATATCCGTTTATAACTAACTAGGACTTAAAAAAACTCTCTAAAACCCTATTTCTAGGAAAAAACTTTTATATAGAGAAAAACAACTCTACTATTTTTTATAGAGAAAGAATTAAAAACTCTACTATATTTTATTAGCCCGTTTAGTAAACCTATATATAGGGAAAAACTAAAGGGTATATAGAGGAAAGCTAGAAGAAAGCATAAGAAAGAGCAGTTAAAAACCTCTATTTATCTTTATATATAGAATCCTTTTTAAGACCTAGGAGGTCTAGAAGTTTATTAAATAGTATACGCCCTAATTCTTTTATAAATATATTAGCGATATTATTAGTAGATTTTATATAGAACACTTCTATTTCGCTTAGTAAAACACTATTACGGGTGAAATTATAGGCAAGGCCGATGTATTTCCGGAGTTTATATACTTCCGGGCTATTTGCTATTTTTAGCGCTAATTGACTATCGGAAAATATTAGAGGGACTTTATTAGATATAGGTATAGATAACTCTTTTGCGATGCTATTTAGATAGCTGTATAGATATAAGGCCTCTTTGTTAGCCTCTCTAAGGCCTATAAACTCTGCTTCGTAAGTAGATAGCGATATCGATTTTTGCTTTTAATATAACTAGCTTATTAAATTATTACGTATAAAGAAGCAATATCTAAAGACCGATCGTCGGTCTATAAGGTTACTAGCTAAGTTAGAGTGTATATAAGCTATAAAATAGACGTCTAGTATAGGTATATTATAGTTATAATATAAGCATAGGTCGGGGAATTTATTTAAGTATTTCTATATAACGTTAAGGGCTTTAAAATGCGAGGAGTCTAGTTAAGAAGAGAATCTTACGTAGGATATTACTGCGAAAAGGATATCGGGCCTTATAAATAGGGCTAAGAATAGCAGGGAGCCTATTTGCATTTAGTATAAGAGTATGTCCTTTTTAGAGGCGTTTTTTATTCTTAACTTATTTAATTTAACGCCTTTAGTAGTAGGTGTATTAAAGGTTCCTATACTTTATTTATTAAATTCCTTTATTTTATTCTTTATATAGTTTGCTTAGGATATATATAGTTCCTTTATTTCTCTATGTATTTATATAGATAATCCTAAGAAGTCTTTTACTTCCCCTAGAGATTCAATCGGTAGGGTTTTATTTAGAGTATTACTATTTGCACTAAGTGTTTTTCTCGAGAAGAGAGATATGCGCTGTGCATGTAGAAGTCAATGACTAAAAAGGGGGTCGAAGACTTAGACAGTCTGTGTGGAGCTGTTTGAATCTTATGCAGGCAGGAAATGTAGTGCAGAAGTGATTGATTGATCTCTGACTTCTCCCTTCCTTACTAGGGGGGACTGCCCCCTTTTATAGGCAGTCCTGTCCCTCCTAAATCAGTAGTCCCCTTTGGCGTTCCACCTGAGTGTCTGAGTTCGAGACACAGCCCCCTGTTTCCTTTTTCCTGCCCAGCCTTTTTCCTAGCCTTTTTCCCACGCCTTTTTCCAAAGCCCTATTTTCTTAAGCCTCTTTTCCACGCCCCTTTTCTAAGCCTCTTTTTCCAAACCCTTTTTCCAAACCCTTTTTCTAACTAGCTTCGGGTGCCCTATAGGCCGTATAGCGATGCACGGGCCGCTAGTAGTCCCCCGGGTGGTCCTCTAGGTTAAGAGCCCGCCTAGGCTACCTAAGTCTTATAAATCCTAGCCTAGCTTCGCAATACACCCCCTTAGCTATAGCCTGCCCCCTTTAAAAGGGGTATAGCTATCTATAGGTCTAGGACTTTAGTTGTATAGTTAGCTAGGGAGGACACTTATAGCCCTACTTACCGCCTAGGACCGTAGAATAGGTAGTTACCCCCTAAGAGCTCTGTAGATAATAGACTAACTCCTTAAGTTCTAGAAACCAGATTAAACTCCTTGCCCGCTAAGTTAGGGGTCCTATCCTAAGGTTATTCCCCTAGGCAGTTTTTAGGACCTACTAGATAGAGGGAGAGTCGCCCTACTGCTGTTCGGCTGCCTCGCACCTAGCTAGCCTGCTGGCTAGTATTACTTCTCGAAGGTCCTCTTAGCGGGCCTTTAGTCGGATCCTTTCTCTAAGATCTTCTAGCCTAACCTACCGTAAAAACACAGCTAGTCTTTGCTTAGGAAGGGCTTTTGTAAGTCTATTAGCCTTTATCTCTACTATTAGAATCTACCGGAGCGAGATAAGTCCCTACTAGACCTCCTATCGTAGCTAGTGCTAATAAATATCAACGTGCCTAAGCCTAGTTAATAGCTTATTGTTTTCTTCGATAAATAACCTAATAGTCTAAGTGTTATTACACTCTAGGACTAAAGGAGTCGGAATTTAAAGCTATAAAGACGTAAGCAACCGGCTAAGGAAAATAGCCTCTTTTACTGCCTCTAAAAGAGCGAGCATTTCTGCTTCTATGCTTAACGTTGTAACTATTGCCTATTTAGACGCTTTCTAAGCTATATAGCCTCTAAATAGAGACATAATATATCCCTAAGAGCTTTTCCGGTCGACTAAGTTATCGGCAAAGGAGGCATCGCTAGAATAGAGGAATATCTTAGCCCCTTTCTGCTTATGCCCTCCTAGGCGTAGTCCGTGGCTTTTAGTCGAGTAAAGGTAGAGAATAGCTCGGTCTACTGCCTCCTAGTGCTTTGCAGAGGGATTCTAGTTATACCGGGCTAGCCGGGAGACTATAAAGGCTATATCGATCCTAGTAGAAATTGCTGTAAATAGTAGTAACCCGACCTTCTAGAGGTAAGCGTGTTTTTCTTATTCTATTGCGTGGTAGGTCGATAGAGATAGCAGAAGCTCTTCTTTTAGCATCGGAGTAGCCGGAGCTCTTTATTCTAGCTAGTCTAGTAGAAACGTATGAGCTACCTTATCGATATAAGCATCCTATGTTAACTAGATCGTCCGTTGGCTTCTATTTCGTAGAATTCGTATGCTTAGAAACCACTTTAGCTCTTTTAGAAGGGTTATCTTATATCTTTCTTATAGACCTTGCTTTATCTCCTCGGCGATCTATTGGTCTTCCTTTCGGTAGGCCTAGATAATATCGTCCATATAGAAGAAGACGATTACCGCCCCTTTTATTATAACACAGGCTCTTAAGGGACCTTTTAGAAGCCTAGGGTCTCGAGAGACGCTATAAGGTGTTGCTGCTAGAGAAGGGGAGACCTACGTAGACCGTATAGAGCTTTTCGAAGCCGTATAACTTTACCTTCTTTCTAAAATCCAAGGGGCATCCGCATATAGACAACTTCGTCCTCGTCTAAGGGGCAGTTTATAAAGGCGTTTACCGCATCTATTTAATCCAATTCGAGGTCGTACTCGGCTGCTATAGCTATAAAAGCCCTAAAAGACATTCCGGCTAAGGTTATAGCTCTTATTGGAAGGTCCCCTTTCTCCTATTGATTTCCATAAACCACTAGGCGAGCTTTGCACTTTTAAAGGTACCTATGTTTGTCTATTTTGTAAATAAAGACCTATTTACAGCCTAAGACCTAATGGCCCCTTGCTATAGCCTATAAGACTTCCTAGAAGGAACCTATCTCTACGTGTGAGGCTAGGTGGTCTTTCTAGGGCTAAATAAACAGCTCTTTATATAGATGGTTTTATAGCTGTGACTAAGTCTAAGGCGGTTCTAGGAGAGCTCTTTTATAGACCTTCTTCTTTTCTTAGGGTTTAAACAGTCTCCCGGCCCTAAAAGCTCTATAGACTCTATCTTAGATAGGGGTAAGTCTAAAGTCCGAGAACCGGTCCTCTAGGCAGAGGCTAGCCCTTAATAAGGGTACTATATTCGGTCTTTCTAGTTCTACCCTTATTAAAGCTCCTGTTTCTTTGACTTGTTGAAGTAGGGATAGAAAAGCTGCCGGAAAGTCTTTCGAGGTTATATTTCCCCCCACCCCCTTAGGGGTAGATACTAGAAGATGTATTAGAAAGGCTTCTTTTAAGTCCTCTAACGGGTAGGACGGGGATAAGTAGGCTTTCTCGAGCTCGATTGCTTTCTTAAGGTCTTTATCGTCTGGTTAGGCTTTCTTTAGGTCTTCTTCTAGGTCTTCTTCCTATATTTCGTCCTTATTGCCCTTAACTTCTTCGATATTAGTTTCTTCGTCCGTTTCTTCGTCGAGGGCCTCCTCGTTGGCTTAAGTCTCCGAGGGTATCTCTATCCTCTAAATAAGCTGTCGAGTGCTTTCTAGAAGGGGAACTTATTCTCTTTTTCCGTCGAAATAGCTGTATTCGTCGAAAACCACATCCCGAGTTAAAATAACCTTCTTTAGGCTTAGTACCTAGATCCGGAAGATGTTAGTAGACCTATAACCGACTAGGAACCCTATATACGCTCGAGGGTCTAGTTTCTTCTTCTTCTTCCTTTTTAGCTAGGCGTTAGGCGTTATAGCGTAGGCCTTGCATCTATAGGCTCGAAGGTAGGCGAGAGACGCCCTTTTTCTAGTAAACTTGTCTAGAGGAGACTCCTAGTCTTCTAAGCCGTCCTTAGGGTCCCTTAGGGTCCGGTTCCGAAGGTAGCACGCTGACTCGATTATTTCTCTCTAAAGGTCGTAAGGTAAGCTTGCTGCTAGTCTTATAGTTCGAGCCTTTTCTATTATAACACCCCCTAATCTCTCGGCTCCTCCGTTCTAGGCCTAGGTGTTTAATGCCGATAGAAGGGGTAAAATACCCCTTTTCCGAAGCTAGGCTAAGATATGTTTTATAAATAACTCTCTATTAGACCTAATTTTCTTAACATCGAGGCCGTAATAGTTCTTTATCTAGTTTATAAAGTCCCGTAACGTAGACTAGTTATGCTTACTATAATAGGTCCGTAAAAAATAGGGAAGAACTATTCCTAAGAACACGTTAGTAATAAATATAACCTTTATAAAGTTTTCTTAATCCCGGGCTATATCTATCTAATCTATCTAGATTTCTTCGTATAGTTTCGAGGGCCGAGAAAGGGTTCTTTTAGAAACTTATCTTCTAGCTTTTCCTTAACTATAAAATTCGCACTCGACTATTTTTAGCCCTTAAATATAAACTCCCTATTGAATTCCGAGCTTATAAAGGGCTAAAGGTCCTAGGTGGCCGAGTCTTATATGCTAGAGCTTCCCGTCTCCCTTAGCCGCTAGTAGAGGGTCTTTAGAACTAGCCCTTTTTGCCGCCGGAAAGGCAGCCTAGCCTAAGGTCGAAGCCGGGTTATTAGGTCGGTATTCTATAATAAACTAGCTGTATTTCTATTCGATTAGTCTAATAACCTTATTATTCTTAATTAGCTTTATAAGGTTTTAGATTATATCTTAGTATATCCCTTCTTCGCGGAGTAGCTAGAAGGAGACTAAACTAGTAGAGAAGCCTAGATAGTAGGTGACCTTTTTTAGTCGAAGCACCCGGTAACCGGAAGGTGTCTTTATAAGATAATTTACCCTCCCGTAGCCCTCTATTTGTACTAGAGAATCCCCGGCTACTAAAAACTCTTTTCGGGCTTTCTTAAAGGAGCGGAATCGAGAGAGGTCGTTATAGACGTATAAAGAGGCTCTTAAGTCTAGAATAGATAATTTCCGAAGTAGATATTCCGAAGGTTCGAGGGGGGCTTTTAAAGTTTTAAATACAAAAGCTAGATTTCCTATTCCTACTATCTTTCCTTAGGTTCTTCTTTTAACTTAGTCTACCCTTAGTAACTACTATATAACCTACTCTTGCCTTTATAATTGCTATTATAGAGAGGCTCGAACCTTAGCCTTAATCTCGTCGATCTTTTTCTATAAGCCTAGGTTTTCTTAGAGGGAATCCTAGACTATTTTTAGGTTTTCGGGGAAAGGATCTCGTCTATTAAGCTATAGATATTTAAACACTATCTAGCATTTTACTAAAGGGTGCTTAATCTTCTTATAAGCTAGGCATAAGATTTTTAGTCGTTTTGCCTTAAGGGTATTCGTATCCTTATTATTTCCCCGTTTTACCTTAAGGGTATTTATATCCTTACTATTTCCCCGTTTTTCGGTCTAATAGATACTTCCTCGTCTAACCCCTAACTATTTTTAGGTTTAGGCCTATAGTATCTCTTCGACTATTTCCTTAATCTTCTAGGATACTAACTAAATAGTCTATTTAGCTATAAATAGGGCTTATATAACTTCTCTTAGGTAAACCCCTTAGACTAAGAGGGCTACTTACTGCTATACCTAAGCTATTGCTTTATCGATTTCCCTACTAGCTTCCCGGAATATAGACGAGTATCTATCGCTTAAGGGTTAAACTCGTATAGTAATATCCCTTAGCCACTGCCTAGAGATCGCTTTAGAAAGAAAATACTAGTTAGCTTCTTCTACGGTTTCTTCTTATTTATCTAGCTAGGCCGATATCTCTATTATTAAAGTCCCGGTTAAAAACACTTATAAGTAGGCCGTATATCTCTTCCGGATCCGGTCGGTTATATAACCTAGAGATAGGGCTATCGAGGTTTTTAGCTTCTTTATCTACTATCGAAGAGTCTTATTATCTTATAGGGCTAGAAGTTTAGCAGCTAAGATAGACTCTAAAATCGTTATCCGGGCAGCTATAATAAGCTTCGTTTTATATAGATATTCCTTCCGGAGACTCTTATAGTTATAGATCGATGCTATATAAGCTTTTTATTTTAAGGCACTTAACTAGGCAAAGCTTATAGCTTCCTCTATAAAGTTAGTATATCTTAGTCGAATAAGGGGCTTTAGAGGCTATTATTCGTCCGAGAAGATAAGGTTATAGATAGTATAATCTACTTAAGCCTTTATTTCCTTTATCTATTTATCTTAGTCCTTTAGGCCCGTAAGGATTATACGTTAGGTCTTCCCTATAGGTGTATTATATAGTATTATATAGTATTATATTAAGTGTTTATAGGTCTAAGATACTCCTACTAAAGAGTAAGGGAACTATATCGTCGTCGGAAGCATAAAGTAGATCGGTCGTTTATCTTAGAGCAATTTATAAGGTGCTATATAACCGTAGTAATAACTAGTGTATAGTATAGTATTACGTAGTATCCGGAAGTTATAGGAACTCTATTCCTCCCGGGCTTATAACTCTCGAGAAGAAAGATATACGCTATATATATAGAAGTTAATAACTAAAAAAGGGGTTAAAGACTTAGATAGTCTATATAGAGCTATTTAAATCTTATATAGGTAGGAAATATAGTATAGAAGTAATTAATTAATCTCTAACTTCTCCCTTCCTTACTAAGGGGGACTGCCCCCTTTTATAGGCAGTCCTATCCCTCTTAAATTAGTAGTCCCCTTTAGCGTTCTACCTAAGTGTTTAAGTTCGAGATATAGCCCCCTATTTCCTTTTTCCTGCCTAGCCTTTTTCCTAGCCTTTTTCCTACGCCTTTTTCTAAAGCCTTGTTTTCTTAAGCCTCTTTTCCACGCCCCTTTTCCAAGCCTCTTTTTCCAAACCCTTTTTCTAAACCCTTTTTCCAACTAGCTTCGGGTGCCCTATAGGCCGTATAGCGATACACGGGCCGCTAGTAGTCCCCCGGGTGGTCCTCTAGGTCGAGAGCCCGCCTAGGCTCCCTAAGTCTCTATTAACGTTATGCGACGTTAGGGGCCACACGGGGCATTGACCCGAGCCTAGACTATAGGGATGCAATAGGCTATCACGTCCCTAACGAGCCTGTTATATAACCCCCTTAGCTAAGGACGGCAGGTGGGTATTCCGTTGTATTATAACTGCGGTTAGTGCGGGCTAGGGGCCCTGTTTGAGAGGCTCCGGTACTTATATATACCTCTGTTAGTCCTATAGTTAGGTAGCTGCATGCATCTTTATATCTACGAGTTTAGACCTCCTTTCTTTACTCTTCTGCTATAATATTTATATAGCTGATTTCCTGCATTTAAGAGTTATAAGCCCGGTTATATAAGCTAGGTCTCTTTCGCTTAAATAACGCTAAATTAAAGCTATTAATATCGCATTTTTCACACCGCGTTAGGCTCTAACCTTAGTGTTATTACGAAGAGCTAGCTTTAAAGAAGGATTAAAATAATAAACAATACACAGTTATCCCTCGTAACGACGAGGTAAAAAGAACGATTATAGCGATATCTATATCCGGAGAGGTAAGTATCGTAACGCTTAAGGAAAGCCTTAATTAGACCCCTTAGATTCGGGCTATTAAGGGTTAGGCGAAGATCTACTACATTTAGGAATATGTCGACCCGGTAGGATCTAAAGAGCTCGAGGAGCCCGTTAAGATTAGCTAGGAAGAATTTAAAGCTAACTTTAGGGAACGACCTTAGAGAGGGGCCCTTAAGGACATTAAGTTTAACAATAGGACCGCTAACTATAACAATCGGCTTAATAATACGACGATAGAGTTCCGTTTTAAGCAGGATGGCTATAACTTAGCCGTTATCCTATTTAAGACCCGGGAAAAGGCTATAATTCGCATCGAGGAGCTAATTAGTAAGTCAATTAGTAAGGCTCTTAAGGGAGAGACCCTCGTATAGACCTCGCCTCGAAGTAGGATCTAGGAACTTAAACAGAAGGTCCTGCCTTTAGAGGAGGAGGAAAAGACCCTTATAGATAACCGGTATTATTAGATTATCGGCAAAAAGGGGAATCGAGAGTAGAAGGCATAGGCCGATTAGCTTATTTAAGTAATTGTCGACTCTAGGGACCTAAAAGTCACGACTTTAAATAATATTAAGATCCGATAGGATTTTCTTCGGGCTATAGAGGAATTCGACCTTAGTTAGGCCTCGAACGAGAGATTAAATAATGCCTTCTATAAACGACTTAAAGGCATCGTTGGATTAACTCCGAACCCCTTAAGGAACCTTATCGCGGAGTTTAAACGTAAGGTAACCCTTCGAAAGAAATCTAAACCTTAGGTCAACTAGAACTCTCCTATACCGAAGAAAGAGTTAGGGTAGTCGTAGTGCCTATATAATACTCACCGGACTAATAACAAAGAGAATTAGTAGGAAGGCTGCTTCTTATTCCGTGCGATATTTAAAAAGGACCCCCCTAAGGGATAGGAACCGAAAGACCTACTAAGGGCTAGGATTAATAAGTGGCTTTAGGATAACCCGGAAGGTAAGAAGAGGGCAATAGCCTAGAAACCCTTAGGAGTAAGTAAGGTAGATAATACGATTACGGTCCTAAATAGCGGCAACGGCAATAAGCAGGCGAATATAGTTTCTCGTATTAACACGATATTATAAGTTAACCTTACCTATATTAAGGATAAACCTCTTAGAAATAAGGTTATCTACGATTTAAGGGCGAGTGTATATATGTTTAATAACATTAGGTGGTTTAATAAGGAGACGTTTACCTAGGGGTCGTAAGAAGAGGTCCGCGCTAGTAAAACCGCGCTAATAGTCTAAGGGGTAGGATCCGCAGTTATCCTACTCTTAGGGGGCAAGAAGCTCTTACTCGAAAACAGCTACTATATCCTTAAGATGCCGATAAGCGTCTTTTCCGTTCGATAGGGGATTAAGGCTTAGGTTTATTAGAACTAGCACAATAATACGCTATTCTATAAACTAACGGGCGAGCAGCTTACTTAGCTTAAGGAATTCGAGGACTAATACGTTATTGCGAGCTTGCCGGATACCCCGGGAACTGTTTTTACGACGAGTCGACGACTTAAGCCACCTTTAAATAAGGATCTCGCGGACCTTTAGCACAGGGGCCTAGGGTACCTAGGGCCGGAGGCCATAGGGCTGCTAGTTGATAAGTCCGTAGGCACGAAGCTTTATAGACCGGCAACCTGCAAATGCGAGGTGTGTGCTATAGGAAAAGCGAAACGATAAGTCTCCCGGGACCTACTAACGTTAAGGCCGTAAGGGGTAAGGGTTTAATTTAGCTTTAACCTCTATATAGGCCCGGAAGTCAGCGCCGCGGGATTTAAATACTACGCCTTGTTTACCTATATAATAACTAGTATAAGGTTCTTCTATGCTATTAAGCAGAAGACCGAGGTCCGGGACGTCTTTAAGAAGCTAATTGCGAAGCTCTCTAAGCGCTATAGGATTTAGATAATTATCTTAGTTACTAACGGAGAGAAGGCCCTAATTACTAAGGAGATTAAGCAATATACGGATAGACTTAGCCTATAGCTCTTTGTATTAGCCCTTTTAACGCCGACTTAGAATAGTTATGCGAAGAGATTAGGGGCTATTGTGAAGGAAAGGGCTAGACTAATAAGTCTTAACTCGCAGATCCCTAATACCCTTTAGACCGAGACCTACTAAACGGCCGTCTACTTACTAAACCTAACGCCCTTTATAGGCGTCGATAAGATAGGAAGGAGTCCTTATAAGCGATAGTAGTAGTATATAAGGGACTATAACCCCTTATATAGCTATATTAAGGAAATCCGACCGACAATCACGCATTTACGCGTGTATAGATGTATAGTATACCTAATAACAACGGATGCCCTTAAATACATTAAATCTTATAAGTCCTTCTCGCAGACTGCATAGAGGGCATATATTAGATATCTAGTTAGGTATAAGTTAACTAACTAATTCGTTATTTAGGTCCTTTCCTTAGGATAGACGAAGCTTTTAACCTCTTCGAATGTTTAATTTAATAAGGATATTGTATACGATCTAAGGAGGGAAGAAGGTGCGTAGGCTCTATATACCTACACCTATAATATCCTCCGATAGATAAACGCAATTAATATACCCGAAGATAATAAGGGCGATAAAGAGGGGGCCTACTAGTACCCTCGGACCGATAAGACTACTAGACTACGATATACGGCGGCTGAATTTATGCTAGCATTTAATTATAGGAGGCAGAATAAAGGGGTAATACCCCCGACGATAGAGGATCTATACGTCTTGCCTCCTCCGACCGGTAAGGTAGTCTCCTTCGATGCCGCGATACTACCTAATCTTAGGGGTAGGAGTCCCGCGATACTAGAACTAGTGATACTAGTGCCTATAGGGGGGGCAATTGGCCTTAGGACGCCTCTTTTAGAGGTCTCGGGGGTGCCTCCTCCTCTAAGGGGTGAATTAATAGCCGAAACGGCTAATAGACCCGACCTTAATAGCCGACCTCGCATAGAGGAGCTTTTAGACATAGAGGAAGACGTGCCGGCTTCGTCGAAGCCGTTACGTAAGGAGCGGGATACGTCTTAGGGTATAAACCCTAGCAATATCGTTAAAGGGAAGAGAAAGAGAACTTAAAGGACCCTATTTATTAATAATATTATTGCGAAGGCCTTAACCTATAGACTATATATTAAGGATATACCTCCTATGCCTACCTCCTATAAGATAGCGATAGCCTTACCTTATAAGACCTAGTGGCTTAGAGGAATAGCCTACGAAATTAAGGATTAAGAGAAACTTTTAACCTAGGTTAAGACCTTAAAATCTAAGGCTGCGAAGAAGGGAGAACCCCTAATTCCGATAAGATAGGTCTACGCCTATAAGTGCGATCTATAGGGATATATAGTTCGGTTTAAAGCCTATCTAGTTGTCCGAGGAGATCGCCAACCGGAAGATAACGAGGATACGTATACGGCGACCCTTCGAGCGAAGACCTTTAGGCTGCTAATAGCCCTACTATATCTTAAGGATATAGAGTCCGCGTAGTATAACGTTAAGACGGCCTTTTTAAATATAATACTACTATTTATAGTCTACTATTAGCTTCCACCCGGATACGTAGAACTAGGCTTATGCATACGGCTTTTATAAGGGCTATACGGCCTAAGGATCGCCCTAAAGCTTTAGTATAAGGACCTTACCGGCTTCTTTAAGTCTTTAGGCGCGGAGACCCTAATTAAGGACGCCTATGTAATAGTCTATAAGGGAGTGATTATCTTCTTCTTCGTAGACGATATCGCGATAATATATCCGAAGGAGCGGAAGGATAACTAGCTAGAACTCTATAAGGCCTTTATAGCGAAATACACCGTTAACTTTATAAGGGAACTACGTTAGTTCTTAGGGATTAAGATAATCCGGGATAGACCTAATAGGAAGTTATGGCTTTCTTAGGCATCTTATATCTCTAAGATAGCGAAGAAGTTTTATATAGACGACGATTCGGGCTTTAGCGCGCCTAAGATCCCCCTAACGACGGATAAGCTTATTCCTTATAAGGAAAAGGCGAGCAACGAAGAGGTCTATTACTTTCTTTCTTTAGTAGGCACGATCTTACATCCGGCGATTTATACTAAGGCGGACGCGGCGTTCCTAGCGGCACGGCTGGCCTAGTTTAGGTATAACCTAGGTCTACGATACCTTCGAGAAGCAAAGAGGTGCTTAGCGTACTTATATACTACGCGGGACCGTTGTATCTATTTTAAAGCAACTAACGAGATAAGGAGGTTTCTCTATGCGTTAGACTCCTCGTTTGCGGACGACCTTACGTAAAGGAAGTTATTATAGGGGTATGTGTTCTTATTTCTCGGCGGGCCTATAGATTAGAAAGCTATTAAGTAAGCTACGGTTACGACCTCGTCTACCGAAGCGGAGCTCCTAGCTTTATTAAGGACCGCGAAAGAGCAGATGTAATTTGCTCGACTTATTAAGGAGCTTAGGATCTAAGTTAAAGGCACCGCGGAGCTATAGTATAATAACCTCTAAACGATTAGGCTATTAACCGAGCTAAGTGCCCGGCTTAAGACGAATTTAAAGTATATCGATATCTATCGACATTAGCTTCGTTAAGAGGTATAGGAGGAACGGCTTTAGGTTAAATAGATTAAGTCTACCGAGAACCCGACGGACGGTATAACTAAGGCCCTCCTTTTGCAAAAGCACGAAGACTTCGTAAGGCAGCTCGGCATAAGGGACCGCCCTAAGGACCTAGATAGGAAGGACTAGGACGGCGCGGATAGGACCCTCTAAGGTATGTTTTTATAGTTTATGCGAATTTAGCCCCCTATCTAACATTAGGGGTAGTATAATAGATATAGGCTATTCCGACTAATTTAAACGAGCTATTTTATTTAATTATTATATTGTTCTTACGTTGCTATAGTCTCTATAAGGACTATAGCAAGGGGGTGTATTAACGTTATACGACGTTAGGGGCTATATAAGGCATTAACCCGAGCCTAGACTATAGGGATGTAATAGGCTATTACGTCCCTAACGAGCCTATTATATAACCCCTTTAGCTAAGGACGGTAGGTAGGTATTCCGTTGTATTATAACTACGGTTAGTGCGGGCTAGGGGCCCTGTTTAAGAGGCTCCGGTACCTATATATACCTCCGTTAGTCCTATAGTCAGGTAGCTGCATATATCTTTATGTCTACGAGTTTAGACCTCCTTTCTTTACTCTTCTACTGTAATATTTATGCATCTGATTTCCTGCATTTAAGAGTCTTATAAATCCCAGCCTAGCTTCGCAATAGTTTTCTCTATTTGCACTGAGTTGACATTAAGTGGACCTAATTCTTCTGCGCCTACCCTCCGCGCCTACCCCGCCTAACCCAATTTATATGCAATAACATAGCAACGGCGGGGCCCGCGAAAAGTAAAGAGTCCAGGCGGGCGCTTAATTCGTATAAATAACACATATCAATTCGCCCTTATAACGCATCTTATAATTCGTGGCCCTAGGCTGCGTGGCCCTAGGCTACGTGGCGGGAACCTAACTAGAGCCCTTTCCCTCGGGGCAGGCTTATAGGCAGGCTTGTGGGCAGGCTCGTCGGCAGCTTCGTCGGCAGCTTCGTCGGCAGCCTCCCTCGAGGGCTCCTTCGTCGGCAGTTTCGTCGGCAGCTTCGTCGGCAGCTTTGTCGGCAGCCTCCCACGGCTGCTTCGTCGGCAGCTTCGTGGGCTGCTTCGTCGGCTGCTTCGTGGGCAGCCTAGGGCTCCTTCGTCGGCAGCTTCGTCGGCAGCTTCGTCGGCAGCTTCGTCGGCAGCCTCCCTCGAGGGCTCCTTCGTCGGCAGTTTCGTCGGCAGCTTCGTCGGCAGCTTTGTCGGCAGCCTCCCACGGCTGCTTCGTCGGCAGCTTCGTCGGCTGCTTCGTCGGCTGCTTCGTGGGCAGCCTTCGTGGGCAGCTTCGTGGGCAGCTTCGTCGGCAGCCTCCCCCGAGGGCTCCTTCGTCGGCAGCTTCGTCGGCAGCTTCGTCGGCAGCTTCGTCGGCAGCTTCGTCGGCAGCTTCGTGGGCAGGCTCCCACGGCTGCTTCGTCGGCAGCTTCGTCGGCTGCTTCGTCGGCTGCTTCGTGGGCAGCCTTCGTGGGCAGCTTCGTGGGCAGCTTCGTCGGCAGCCTCCCTCGAGGGCTCCTTCGTCGGCAGCTTCGTCGGCTGCTTCGTCGGCAGCCTCGTCGGCAGCCTCCCTCGACGGCTCCCTCGACGGCTGCTTCGTCGGCTGCTTCGTCGGCAGCTTCGTCGGCTGCTTCGTGGGCAGCCTTCGTGGGCAGCTTCGTGGGCAGCTTCGTGGGCAGCTTCGTGGGCAGCCTCCCTCGAGGGCTCCTTCGTCGGCAGCTTCGTCGGCAGCTTCGTCGGCAGCCTCCTACGGCTGCTTCGCCGGCAGCTTCGTAAGACTCTTTACTTTACGCAAGCCCCGCCGTTACTATATCATTGCATACAAATTAGGTTAGGCGGGATAGGCGCGGAGGGTAGGCGCAAAAAGATTTTAGGTCCACTTAGTGCAAATAGAGAAAACACTTAGTGCAAATAGTAACACTCTTTATTTATTTAGTCTATGACTTAGGTTATTGCACGTATAGTTGTTGCGAAGCTGGGCTGGGATTTGTGAGACTTAGGTAGCCTAGGCGGGCTCTCGACCTAGAGGACCACCCGGGGGACTACTAGCGGCCCGTGCATCGCTATGCGGCCTATAGGGCACCCGAAGCTAGTTAGAAAAGGGGCTTAGAAAAGGGGCTTGGAAAAGGGGCTTAGAAAAGAGGCTTAGAAAAGAGGCTTAGAAAAAGGGGCTTAGAAAAAGGGTTTGGAAAAAGGGTTTAGAAAAAGAGGCTTAGAAAAGGGGCGTAGAAAAGAGGCTTAAGAAAACAGGGCTTTAGAAAAAGGCGTAGGAAAAAGGCTAGGAAAAAGGCTAGGCAGGAAAAAGAAAATAGGGGGCTATATCTTAAACTTAGACACTTAGGTAGAACGCTAAAAAGGACTACTAATTTAGGAGGGATAGGTCTACCTATAAAAGGGAGCAGTCCCCCTTAGTAAGGAAGTAAGAAGTTAGAGATTAATTAATTACTTCTATACTATATTTCCTACCTATATAAGATTTAAATAGCTCTATATAGACTGTCTAAGTCTTTAACCCCCTTTTTAGTTATTAACTTCTATATATATAGCGTATATCTCTCTTCTCGAGAGTTATAAGCCCGGGAGGAATAGAGTTCCTATAACTTCCGGACACTCTATAATACTATACTATATACTAATTATTACTACGGTTATATAGCACTTTACAAATTGCTTTAAGATAAACGACCGATCTACTTTATGCCTCCGACGATAATATAGTTCCTTTGCTCTTTAGCAGGAGTATCTTAGACCTACGAATACTTAATATAATACTATACGATATACCTATAGGGAAGACCCGACGTATAATCCTTACGGGCCTAAAGGATTAGGATAAATAGATAAAGGAAATAAAGGCTTAAGTAGATTAGACTATCTATAACCTTATCTTCTTAGACGAATAATAGCCTTTAGAGCCCTTTATTTAACTAAGATATACTAACTTTATAGAGGAAGCTATAAGCTTTGCTTAGTTAAGTGCCCCGAAATAAAAAGCTTATACGGCATCGATCTATAACTATAAGAGTCTCCGGAAGGAATATCTATATAAAACGAAGCTTATTATAGCTGCCTAGATAACGATTTTAGAGTCTATCTTAGCTACTAAGCTTTTAGCCCTACGAGATAATAAGACTCTTCGATAGTAGATAAAGAAGCTAGAAACCTCAATAGCCCTATCTTTAGGTTATATAACCGACCGGATCCGGAAGAGATATATAGCCTACTTATAAGTGTTTTTAACTAAGACTTCGATAATAAAGATATCGGCCTAGCTAGATAAGTAGGAAGAAACCGTAGAAGAAGCTAATTAGTATTTCCTTTCTAAAGCTATCTCTAGGTAGTAGCTAAGGGATATTGCTATATAAGTTTAACCCTTAAGCGATAGATACTCGTCTATATTCCGGGAAGCTAGTAGGGAAATCGACGAAGCAGTAGTTCAAGTAAAGTAGCAAGCAGCCCTCTTAGTCTAAAGGGTTTACCTAAGAGAAGTTATATAAGCCCTATTTACGGCTAAATAGACTATTTAGTTAGTATCCCCGAAGATTAACGAAATAGTCGAAGAGATACTATAGGCCTAAACCTAGAAATAGTTAAGGGTTAAATAAGGAAGTGTCTATTAGACCGAAAAACGGGGAAATAGCAAAGATATAGATACCCTTAAGGTAAAACGGGGAAATAATAAGGATACTATTGGCAGGGCTCTACTGCGTAGAGCGGCCGGAAGGTAAACCTATTGCACTAATTAGGTTAGGTGCATTAGGTTCTATTCTCTTATCTTGCTAGCTAGGAAAGGGGGAAAAGGGGGCCCCTTTATACGTGCTGCGAAGAGCTTGCCCGGCTTAGCCGGGCGCCTAATAGAGCCTTATTAGGAGCACGTGACGTGGCCACTAACGCTATCATCCGGGTTATAACGAGGCTATTGCCCGGGTTATAACGAGGTTAATAACGGCGTTATCGTCGGGTTATTAGGGGTTATAACTTATAACCCCTTTCCTCCTTATTTAACTAGATTAGTCCGATACTAGCAGTTCTTCTTTAAGAGGCTGTAAAGCGTATTAACGGACTAATCGAACATAACGAATAGAAATAGAATCTATAGCCCGATTAAACGGGCCGTATTATTATCTCGGATCCGGCCAACGAATAAAGAAGGGGAAACACAGGGATCTATAGCCCGGTCAAACGGGCCGTTATTGTTATCGTAGATCCGGCCGAAAAACAACGTTGCAATAACCTTTACAACGTAAGGAAAAAGGAGGGGAAAATGCATATTAGGCTAAAATGCCTAATAAATACAAATTGTAAATATAAATCGCAAAAGGATTAAAAGAGCGTATTTAGGCCGGAATAGAACGTAACCGGTGCGACGTAGGGTCGAAGTAGGGCCGGGACGTAGCGTTGCCGGGTCGAAGTAGAAAAATAGGTAATAAGGGAAGCAATAAATAAAAATAGTAAGTAAACACACTAGCAGTTTTTTAAATAAAGAATAAGAACGAAGACGTTATCTCGGGGACTAGGGAGTATCCGAAAGGGTTAGCTAGCCGAACTCGTTAGTCTTATTATCCTCTTCGCCTAGAATATATCCGTATTATTATTGTCCGTAGCCTCGTTCGGAGCCTTATGTAAAACGACCTCTTCTACGTCCGCGTTAGTTAAAATATTGCTAGTCGGGGCGGCGTGCGAGGTGCGTTTTAAGGCATAAGCGAAGGTCGGAAAACAGCTCTTCTACTCGTTCGGCTAGGCGAAAGAGGGCCTATTTAAGTTCCGGGACGCCTTAATAAGCGTTCGTGATAGCTAGTCGCAAGGGGATATCTCCTAAAAAAGTAGGGCTAAGGGCACGTTAGCAAAGCTATAACTTATTAAATAGTAGCTCGAGCAATTCTTAAAGGGGCTTGCCGGGATTCTATATCTAAAGCTTCTAAAATAACGTTATAGTCTACTCCGTAAAGTACTATCGCTAGTTAATATCGAAACGGCGTTTAAGGGCATCGTATACTGCCCGGAACGTAGCTATAGACTAATTAATCTGCCGGATATAGTAGTCCTTAGCACGGCCGGTAAGGATTTAAACAACTAGTCTATAAAATTAGCCTAATGCGATTCGGAGGCTATAGTAGGTCCGTATAAAGAGCCGGACCTTATCGTCTAAGATGTTATATAGCTCTCCCGTATAGTTATAGTCCTTCCTCTATACCGTAGCGAATTATATTACGAGGTTCCTATCGGTAGGGACGTTTAGGACCTTAGGAGGGGGCATAGTTATATATGCCCTAAAGGGGAATTTAAGGACGGGAGCACGGGAAACTTAGACAGCTAGAACGGCGGTAGGAACGGCGGTAGGAACGGCGGTAGGGACGGCGGTAGGCTAGAACGGCGGGGCGGTAGCCGGGACGATAAACTTAGGGTGCCGGAACTAGTGACTTATCGGATAGACCGTGTGTTACAGAGCCTAGGGAACGAATAGGCCGGAAATAATAGGCGGAGGCGGGCCGGGAATAACTAGCGGCGGGATAACGGGCGATAATACGGGCAACGATACTCTTACGGCTCTTTAAATAGCGGAAGCCGGGGCTAACGAAGGCATAGCCGTTAAAGCGGTAGGGAAAGGCGACGGCAGAACTAACGATACGGCGGCGGCGGCAGCTATTTATTCAGCATAAGCTACTATTCCGATATCGAATTAGGTCGTTAAGAACTCGTCGGCGGGCTAGATTAGCGGCTCGTCGAAGTCTAGTAGGGCAGCTAATTACGCCGCGTTTAAGCCGGTCTAATAGTCGTTTCGACGTTTTAGAAAGATCCTACGCCTTCTTAAGAGGGTCTTTAGCTCCTTCGTATATTCCTTCTAGACTTTATTCTACGTTGCCTCTTTCTATCCCTCGAAGTATTCCTAAAAGTCGTCGAAGAGCTAAGGGCCTTTAATATAGACACTATTGTCTAAGACGGCGAGGAATTAAGCCGTATAGGTCGTAACGGCGATAACGTTATCGTCGTCCGGCGTAACGTCTGCCTCCTAACGGCTTATATCGATATACTTATAGAATAGCTTATATACGAGGTGGCTAAAGGGGTTCTCTTCCTCCGGGGATAGTATCTAGGCCGAGGTTAACATTATGTTCTTATTAAAGGAAGCTTAAGGTAGTAAGCGGACTATATATAATGCCGGGCTTAAAGGAGCAAGCGGACTATCTTATAGTGCCGGGTCGGAAGACGGCGGGGTATTTATCGTACGTAAGGGTCTTTACGCGAGGGTCGTAATTAAATAGCTCGTGTTAATCGTATATCCCGTAGGCTATCGGGAGTGTTTTAACGGGTTTACGAGGGGGTCTTCGCGATAGGGTTAGCGTCGTAAAAACGCATTATTCCTTAATAGCATAGGCTTCGTTAAAGCGGTTCCTTTAAAGGTAGCTGTTTAATACCCTTATTAGCGTTATTAACGCACTCTTCTTAATAGTTATAGGCTTCGTTAAAGCGGTAATCCGTTAAGGGGAGCTTAGGAAGTCTCTTTAGCGGCCTGCGAAAGCTATGTCGCTCTAGTTCGGGAAGGTTCTTCGTTCTTAGCATAAACAGCCCTCTCTAAGTATACGGATAAGGATCGTAGGTTAAAAATGACTATTCAATCGGATCCGTCGTACGTTCGAGGGTTAAGGAGTCTGTCTCTTCTACCTAGCTTATCTATAATTAAGCGTTTTAATCACTAATTAGTATTAGCAGGGCTCTATTGCGTAGAGCGGCCGGAAGGTAAACCTATTGTACTAATTAGGTTAGGTGCATTGGGTTTTATTCTCTTATCTTGCTAGCTAGGAAAGGGGGAAAAGGGGGCCCCTTTATACGTGCTGCGAAGAGCCTGCCTAGCTTAGCCGGGCGCTTAATAGAGCCTTGTTAGGAGCACGTGACCTAGCTACTAACGCTATCATCCGGGTTATAACGAGGCTATTGCCCGGGTTATAACGAGGTTAATAACGGCGTTGTCGTCGGGTTATTAGGGGTTATAGCTTATAACCCCTTTCCTCCTTATATAACTAGATTAGTCCGATAGATACGGATACCCTTAAGGTAAAACGACTAAAAATATCGTGCCCGGCTTATAAGAAGATTAAGCACCCTTTAGTAAGATGCTAGATAGTATTTAAATATCTATAGCTTAATAGACGAGATCGCCTCCCTAAAAACCTAAAAATAGTCTAAGATTCCCTCTAAGAAAACCTAAGCCTATAGAAAAAGATCGACGAGATTAAGGCTAAGGTTTAAGCCTCTCTATAATAGCAATTATAAAGGCAAGAGTAGGTTATATAGTAGTTACTAAAGGTAGACCGAATTAAGAGAAGAACCTAAGGAAAGATAGTAGGAATAGGAAATCTAGCTTTTATATTTAAAACTTTAGAAGCCCCCCTTAAACCTTCGGAATATCTACTTCGGAAATTATCTATTTTAGACTTAGGAGCCTCTTTATACGTCTATAACGACCTCTCTCGATTCCGCTCCTTTAAAAAAGCCTAAAAAGAGTTTTTAGTAGCCGGGGATTCTCTAATACGAATAGAGGGCTACGGGAAGGTAAATTATCTTATAAAGATACCTTCCGGTTACTAAGTGCTTCGACTAAAAAAGGTTGCCTATTATCTAGGCTTCTCTATTAGTTTAGTCTCCTTCTAGCTACTCCGCGAAGAAAGGATATACTAGGATATAATCCGAGACCTTATAAAGCTAATTAAAAACAACGAGGTTATCGGACTAATCGAATAGAAATACGGCTAGTTTATTATAGAATACCGACCTAATAACCCGGCTTCGACCCTAAGCTGGGCTGCCTTTCCGGCGGCAAAAAGGGCTAGTTCTAAAGACCTTCTACTAACGGCTAAGGGAGATAGGAAGCTCTAGCATATAAGACTTAGCCACCTAGGACCTTTAGCCCTTTATAAGCTCGGAATTTAATAGGGAGTCTATATTTAGGGGCTAAAAATAGTCGAGTGCGAATTTTATAGTTAAGGGAAAGCTAGAAGATAAGTTTCTAAAAGAACCCTTTCTCGGCCCTCGAAACTATGCGAAGAAATCTAGATAGATTAGACAGATATAGCCCGGGATTAAGAAAACTTTATAAAGGTTATATTTATTACTAACGTATTCTTAGGAATGGTTTTTCCCTATTTTTTTACGGACCTATTATAGCAAGTATAACTAGTCTGCTTTACGGGACTTTATAAACTAGATAAAGAACTATTACGGCCTCGATGTTAAGAAAATTAAGTCCGATAGAGAGTTATTTATAAAAAATATCTTAGGCTAGCTTCGGAAAAGGGGTATTTTACCCCTTCTATCGGTATTAAACACCTAGGCCTAGAACGGAGGAGCCGAGAGATTAGGGGGTGTTATAATAGAAAAGGCTCGAACTATAAGACTAGCAGTAAGCTTACTATCGCATCGGAGCGGCGCCTATCAGACCGAGCCAGATGTAGCTCGGTACCTATACGGTTATTATATCTACTTACGCACCTATTTAAGGTGCCTCGTAAGACAGCTAGCCTTCTCTAGAACTAGACAAAAACAACACAGTTTTCCCTCGCTTTGCTACCTTAATTATGCACAATTGACGGTATCTTAATCACGCCCTCGGGTGTAGGTCCTTATAGGTCGGTGCGATAGTTATAAGCCCGGTATGCGAACCCTCGCAAATTGCTACTAAGTTAACGCATTTGAGAATTATCGCATCTTCCTATAAGGAGCCTAGAGCCGCCTTAGCCGGGCAGCTTCGAGGGACCGTAGCTCTCTAAGGCCTCTAGTAATAGCATAACGTCGGGTATAACGATTGTCCGCGTTAGCCGTTAGGGGGTCTAAGGTATAACGTCTAGGTTAGCCTCGAGAAGCTAAGGTGCCCGAAGGCTGCCTTAACTAAGGCAGCTATATAAGCCCTCGATCGACTATTTAGTAAAGCATCGACATCGAGATCCTAATAGCATCGACATAATAACCGCATAGGACCTCGATGCTCCTTAACCTTTAAGACAGTCGCAATAAATAAGGCAGCAAGGAGAAGATTACGGTAAGGGGCGAAAAGGTAACGTACGACGTCTTCTTTACCGCTTAACGGGTGACTATCTCTAGTGCCTATAAAGAGCAAGTTATATATACTCGGAAGCCTCTTTCCTTAAATATCTTTAATATCTTCTGCAATAAGCACTCTTATTTTACAACTCCTTTCTTCTATAACTTTAACTTTAACTTTAACTTTAATACTTAACAAACAGCTATAACTCTTACGTCTCTAGCAATTCACACTAAGGTTAGCCTATCTAAGGCAGACTACTAGGCAACATAGTTCACGACGTTCCGTCGCATAGCTAAGGGTGCAGAGGTTTAGAAGTATGTAAACACCGGCGATAAGGGGGCTAATAAGACCCTTAAGCTGGTTAAACCTCCGCTCGTCACCTATATAAGCTAGGTCGCGAAGATTAATAGCCTCGCAGCCTAGGCACACGTAGAAGCTATGCTTAATAACCCGGCAGCAGCGCTAGACCCGCTAGTCCTAATTATAGAGCTTAACGTAGGACAGCTTATATGCTTTAAGTCTAACCGAGATAACCGTAAGATAGCCTACGCTAAATACGTCTTTAAGAAAAAGGCCGTGACGGACCTTTCGAACTAGGTCTATTAAACCGTTAATTAGTCCTACGTAAGGCATTTCCTAGATGATCTAGACCTCCGTAGGATCGTAAATAAGCTAAGAGAGCTTCTTAGGGTCTCTAACGCCTACCGCATCGGCATCGCACGACTAAACTATCGCAGGGCGCTATAGACACCCTAAAGGATTAACCTAGTAGATTAGTACATTTAGTAGGAACTAGCATACCTCGAAGCCTTTACTACGATAACTGCTAACATCGAGGGAGATTAGGCTATCGTAGACTTCCTTAAGGCAACTATACCGCTAGACGAACTATAGTCTCGCAATTAGCTTAGTAAGCTACGCAAGCAGTAGCAAAAAGGCAACGTCGTTACGATAACCCTCTAGAGCGTTAGCAAACTCTTTTACTCCGTAAGCCTCGATCGTAATATATATAGCAAGCTATTCGGGCTAGTAGGCGCGTTCTCTACACCCGGAGGAAACACATAGGCTCGATAGGAACACGAGTGCCCCTACGGCATTAGTAAGAATCGCTATTACTAGAAGCCTATAGACTATACGGCTTTCTATAAGGCTATTAACGGGGTCTCCTATAGGCCCGGGATTACCGAGGTCCCTAACCGCGTTAAGAAGTATAAGGAAGCTAAGGACTTACCGCGCTAGAAGACTACGGTCGAGGCGATTAAGGCTTTAAAGGGCTAGCCGGCGCCGTAGACATCGACTTAGCCGAAGAAATCGACGTTAAGACCGCCGGCCTTAGCCTATACGGTGATCTAATAGACCGTAGAAGAGCAATATGCATTTAGCATATCGCCGAACGCGTACGCGGCTATTTATCCGCTATAGAACTCGACCTTTATCGATAGTTGCGTAAGCACCTATATTATTTATAAGCTCGAGCTTCTTCGGTGTGACGTTGTTAAGGCAACCGAGACCGACATTATGCTAGTTAGCGATATAGCGCTCGCGGTGCTATATAAAGGCACGCGGATTATCGAGAATATCGTTAACGGACCTAATAGTAAGAAAACGGAGGACCTAATCCTCTAGGACGCTGCATTCGTCCCCGGATTCCACACTAACCTAATTAGCGGGGAGAAGCTTAAGGACTTTAGCTTTTAGCTATATAGGTATAATAATACGTTAAGGTATAGAAGCATTAAGTGCAATAAGATCCTTATAAGCTTTAAGAGCATATACGGCCTCTTAGTAGCTAAATTAAAGCTACTTACGTCCTACTTTACGTTGCCTAATGCTCTTTAGTATACGTTATTAGCGGTCTAAGATAAGATTCCGTAGTACCCCTAGCGGCGGATCGTAGCATTAAGAAACCTAGTTCCGCCTAAGGTTAACACGGCAAAGATTTAGCACTTAAGATTAGGGTATATAAGCCCTCGAGTACTTAAGCAATTAGTCTTTTAAGCGAGAGGAGTGCGGATACACGGCCTAACTACGGTTAAATGTGAGGGCTACGCGCTAGGAAAAGCATACGAGCAAATCTCTCGTAGAGAGCCGGCTAATCGCTTAAGGCAACCTTTCTACCGTATCTTCCTCGACCTCTTCGACTTTAAGCTAGGCTATAACGGCCATAGATATATCCTACTACTATCCGACGAATACAGCGGGATAATATTCTTATAGAGCATAAGTTTAAAGATAGAGAGCCCCCCCCTTATACGCAACTTTAAGGCATTAGTCCGCCGACATATAGGCGTAGTGATTTATAAGATAAAAATAGATAATAAGAGAGCCTTAGTTAACCTCCTAGGATAGAAGATATCGAAGTTCTAGGAATAGGCAGAATAGGAAGGCATCGAGCTCGAGCTTCCGCCCGCACACACGAAAGAGCCTACGGGAGGCGCGGAAAGACTAGGCGGAGTTATATAATAACGACTCCGTTCGGCAATAGGGAAGCTGCCTCGCAACCTCTAGCTAAAGGCTTACTAAGCTATAGTTAGGACGCATAATATCCTACCGAGATACCGCAACTAGTAGAAATCGCCTAAAGAGACACTCGATAGATAGTTTAATTAATATCTTCGCTAGTTCGGCCGTTTTAGCGTTATAGCGCATAGAGAAGCTAACTTCCGCCTATATTAGGACGGGCTCTACGCCTTTAGCTGCCGCGCCTACCTTTTGCACCTTAACATAAAGGCTAACTTATATAAACGAGCCTTTAAAACACACCCTAGAGCGTATATTAGTTATCTCGTTAGCTACTACGCTAGTAACCTATATCGCGTCTAGGTTCCTTAACTTAAGAGGGTTATTATCACTCGAGATATAGTGTTTAACGAGAACTATTTCTTCGACCTATAGATAGAGGACCTATAAGTCCTAATATAAGAATATATCCCTATCGTTAAGTCGATCGAAATACCGATTTAACGGGACTAGAATGCTATTCTTAATGGTTTTTTATAGCAGTTCGACGAAGCCCGCTGTTTCGAACTTAGGGGTAGAGGGCGTAGGTAAGGTCGTAAGAGAGGCTTTAATTCGCATAGAAGCCTCCTCGTTAGCCTAGATAGAGGCGGCGAAGCCATAACCTATATTATTACCTCCCCCCGAAGGACTTCTTATACCGGAATAGACGCTTAACCCGATGGGGCAAGGTCTCGAACCGACCGTAGGATTATAGGATAACGAGACCGATACCCCTCTCGTGCATCTAAAGCCTAAAGAGCTAGAGCAACTGCCGTAGCCCTAGCTCGGGCAAACACCTCCCTTACCGAGGAGGGAAGCCTTAGCTAGGCAACCTCCCGACTAAGAGGAAGAGGTAGGCCTACAATAAGGTATATACGCTAAAGATCGCTAGGATCCTAATTAACGTAATGCGACTTTAGTAAAAGAAGGTAAGGTTTCCTCGGGACTACCTGCGGAAGAAGCCTTAATATAAGAGAGGACCCGTCGCCCTTATCGAATACAATAAGAGCTCTACGGCATAGAAGCCACGAGATAGAGCTCTCGACCGAGACACATAAGGCAGAGGGATAACGTTTTTAGTACCCTACTGCCCGAAGATCTTTAGCTAAAAGGAGATCTTACGATATTTCATTTAGTATTCGTAGCCGTAGTCTAACAAAAGGCATATAAGCATTATTGAGATAACCTCGTCCGACTGCCTAAACGCTATTAAGATCTCGACTACTACCCGCACGGGAAGGAGTTTAAAGAGGGCTACCGTAAGGAGCTATACGACCTCCTCCGAAGAGGTACGTAGCGCCTCCTTAGCCGGGAACGCGCTAAGGGAACCTTAATCCCGCTTAAATAGGTCTTCTTCTATAAGTTCGATAAAGATAGATACCTTATATAATATAAGGCACGCATTATTATACGTAGAGACCTCTAGGGCAATTAAGGCGAGGAGACCTACGCTATAACCCTCGCTATTAAAACCTTTAGGATAGTAGTGTCTATAGCGGCGAAGCATAATCTCGATGTTCGGTAACTTAATATCGCTAACGCTTTTCTAAACACTAATATTAATAAGACGAAGCGGCCGGTCTACGTAAAACTACTAAAAGGGTACGTCGAGCTAGGTTTTCTTAAAGGAGATAAGAATTCTTTAATAATAGCCGAGCTCGATAAGGCTCTTTACGGACTACGCGAATCGCCTCTTCTTTAGTACAATAAGATACACTAAGCGTTAGAGGAATAAAGGCTTATCCGCACCGGCGAGGAGCCTTACGTCTTTACAAACGGTAAGATCCTCGTGCTAGTATACGTTAATAATATCCTTATCCTAAGTCCTAAAGGGATTAGCGTAGACGACCTTATTAAGTACCTTAACGGGAAATACGAGGTCCGCGAGGAAGCCTTTAGATAGTATCTCGGGATTAGAGTTATCCGCGACCGATAGCTTCGGAAGATCTTTCTCTACTAAGACGCATACATCGAGAAGATTATACGTAAGTTTAGCCTTAACGATAATAGCAAAGCGCAGGCGGTTCTAATCCCGCCTTTTCTACTCGTTAAGAACACCGAATAAGCCTCCTTTCGCGAGATTAAGGACTTCTAGGAAAGGGTTAGGTTAATTATATACACCGAGATTACCGTAAGACATAACGTAGCGCTCGTAGCCTCGCAGCTTTCGAGGTTCCTAACGAACCTTTCCCCCGAGCATTTAAAGGCGGCGAACTAGTGCATCCGCTACCTATACGCAATAAGGTTCCTTATAATTAGGTTCGACGGACTCGCTATAGGTAAGGCTCTTATTATCGCGACCGACGCGTCTTTTATAGACGATCCCGACACACGCCGCTCGTTATAAGGCTATATTATAATGCTCTACGGCGGCTTAGTCGTTTAGAAAGCGAGCCTATAAGATACGGTAATAACCTCGACTATAGAGGCGGAGCTTTTAGGACTTAAGCGTATAACGAAGGAAGGCATCGCGCTATTAAGGCTACTGCGAGATATCTTAGAGGACCTTAGGCTATTGAAAATATACTGCGATAACCTTTAGACTATACGATTAGTAGTCGAAGAAGGCCGTATCTCTACGAAGCTCCGTTATATTGATATTTAGAATATATAGCTTAAATAAGAATATAGGAAAGGGCGCTTTACGGTAGAATATATCCTAACGGCCGAGATGCCTGCAGACGGCTTAATAAAGGCGCTCCCGAGAGCTAAGTTTAAGAGGTTTAGAGCGTTGCTTAATTTAAAGGATATACGCGGGCGGATATAGGGAATAAAGGAAATATAGGAGGATTAGAGGCAAGGAATAGGGACGGTCGCAACACTAAGGGAGGGTGTATTTAAGGCTTTATAAGCGCTCGCGATAGCTTCTTCTCGTAGCGTTAAATTAATCACTTAACGCTAGGGGGTGTATCGCATCTAAGCGGCGCCTATAAGACCGAGCCAGATGTAGCTCGGTACCTATGCGGTTATTATATCCACTTGCGCACTTATTTAAGGTGCCTCGCAAGACAGCTAGCCTTCTATAGAACTAGACAAGAATAACACAGTTTTCCCTCGCTTTGCTACCTTAATTGCGCATAATTAACGGTATCTTAATCGCGCCCTCGGGTGCGGGTCCTTATAGGTCGGTGCGACACTTACCTTACGACCTTTAGAGAGAAATAATAGTCGAGTTAGCGTGCTACCTTTGGAACCGGACCCTAAGGGACCCTAAGTACGGCTTAGAAGACTAGGAGTCTCCCTTAGACAAGTTAACTAGAAAAAGGGCCTCTCTAGCCTATTTTCGAGCCTATAGATGCAAGGCCTACGCTATAACGCCTAACGCCTAGCTAAAAAGGAAGAAGAAGAAGAAACTAGACCCTCGAGCGTGTATAGGGTTCTTACTAATATCTTCCGGATCTAGGTACTAAGCCTAAAGAAGGTTATTTTAACTCGAGATGTGGTTTTCGACGAATATAGCTATTTCGACGGAAAAAGAGAATAAGTTCCCCTTCTAGAAAGCACTCGACAGCTTATTTAGAGGATAGAGATACCCTTAGAGACTCGAGCCAACGAGGAGGCCCTCGACGAAGAAACGGACGAAGAAACTAATATCGAAGAAGTTAAGGGCAACGAGGACGAAATATAGGAAGAAGACCCGGAAGAAGACCTAAAGGAAGCCTAACTAGACGATAAAGACCTTAAGAAAGCAATCGAGCTCGAGAAAGCCTACTTATCCCTACCCTACCCGTTAGAGGACTTAAAAGAAGCCTTTCTAGTATATCTTCTAGTGTCTACCCCTAAGGGGGTAGGGGGAAATACAACCTCGAAAGAATTTCCGGCAGCTTTTCTATCCCTACTTTAATAAGTTAAAGAAACAGTAGCTTCAATAAGGGTAGAACGAGAAGGACCGAATGCAGTACCCTTATTAAGGGCTAGCCTCTGCCTAGAGGACCGGTTCTCGGACTTTAGACTTACCCCTATCTAAGATAGAGTCTATAGAGCTTTTATAGCCGGGAGACTGTTTAAACCCTAAGAAAAGAAGAAGGTCTATGAAAGAGCTCTCCCGGAACCGCCTTAGACTTAGTCATAGCTGTAAAACCATCTATATAAAGAGCAGTTTATTTAGGCCTAGAAAGACTACCTAGCCTCACACGTAGAGATAGGTTCCTTTTAGGAAGTCTTATAGGCTATAGCAAGGGGCTACTAGGTCCTAGGCTATAAATAGGTCTTTATTTACAAAATAGACAAACACGGGTACCTTTAGAAGTGTAAAGCTCGCCTAGTGGTTTATAGAAATCAATAGGAGAAAGGGGACCTTCTAATAAGAGCTATAGCCTTAGCCGGGATGTCTTTTAGGGCTCTTATAGCTATAGCAGCCGAGTACGACCTTAAATTAGATTAAATAGATGCGGTAAACGCCTTTATAAACTGCCCCTTAGACGAGGACGAAGTTGTCTATATACGGATGCCCCTTAGATTTTAGAAAGAAGGTAAAGTTATACGGCTTCGAAAAGCTCTATACGGTCTACGTAGGTCTCCCCTTCTCTAGCAGCAACACCTTACAGCGTCTCTCGAGACCTTAGGCTTCTAAAAGGTCCTTTAAGAGCCCTATGTTATAATAAAAGGGGCGGTAATCGTCTTCTTCTATATAGACGATATTATCTAAGCCTACCAAAAGGAAGACCAATAGATCGCCGAGGAGGCAAAGCAAGGTCTATAAGAAAGATATAAGATAACCCTTCTAAGAGAGCTAAAGTGGTTTCTAGGCATACGAATTCTACGAAATAGAAGCCAACGGACGATCTAGTTAACACAGGATGCTTATATCAATAAGGTAGCTTATAAGTTTCTATTAGACTAGCTAGAATAAAGAGCTCCGGCTACTCTAATGCTAGAAGAAGAGCTTCTGCTATCTCTATCGACCTACTACGCAATAGAATAAGAAAAACAGGCTTACATTTAGAAGGTCGGGTTACTACTATTTATAGCAATTTCTACTAGGATCGATATAGCCTTTATAGTCTCTCGGCTAGCCCGGTATAACTAGAATCCCTCTATAAAGCACTAGGAGGCAGTAGACCGAGCTATTCTCTACCTTTACTCGACTAAAACCCACGGACTACGCCTAGGAGGGCATAAGCAGAAAGGGGCTAAGATATTCCTCTATTCTAGCGATGCCTCCTTTGCCGATAACTTAGTCGACCGGAAAAGCTCTTAGGGATATATTATATCTCTATTTAGAGGCTTTATAGCCTAGAAAGCGTCTAAATAGGCAATAGTTATAACGTCGAGCATAGAAGCAGAAATGCTCGCTCTTTTAGAGGCAGTAAAGGAGGCTATTTTCCTTAGCCGGTTGCTTACGTCTTTATAGCTTTAAATTCCGACTCCTTTAGTCCTAGAGTATAATAACACTTAGACTATTAGGTTATTTATAGAAGATAACAATAAGCTATTAACTAGGCTTAAGCACGTTAATATTTATTAGCACTAGCTACGATAGGAGGTCTAGTAGGGACTTATCTCGCTCCGGTAGATTCTAATACTTATAAAAGCCCTTCCTAAGCAAAGACTAGCTGTGCTTTTACGGTAGGTTAGGTTAGAAGATCTTAGAGAAAGGATCCGACTAGAGGCCCGCTAAGAGGACCTTCGAGAAGCAATACTAGCTAGCAGGCTAGCTAGGTGCGAGGCAGCCAAACAGCAGTAGGGCGACTCTCCCTCTGTCTAGTACCGTAGTAATTCAACAAATTGAGCCGGAATTTTCGTCTAGGGAAGTAGGGGCCCTACGGGTTCATTCGTCACATGATTTGTATACGAGAAGTACCGGGCCACACCCGACCCCGCCAACTCGTACTTAACGTTCGCACACTTAATTTTTAAAGCTATTATATACACGCGTAAAAAATGCCTATTCCCGGCTTTATCGACGTTGTTTGTAGGTGTTAAAGGCGCTAAGTGAATCGGATAGCTAACTAGCTAATTAGACGTCACAGATGACTTTAATAACGCTGCTTGCTTTAAGGTTAGGCAGGAATACCGACTTTAGCACCGCGATCCCTCGAGCCTAGGTGTTACAACGGGCATTTCCCTTAAGAAAGAAGGCACGCACCACGGCTGGGTTAGGG